>CM058232.1:58506692-60906692 GCA_030180135.1 Orychophragmus violaceus | reverse complement strand
GGTTCTGTTTGAGTTTTTATTGTCTCCTTGCATGTTTGATTGACGCATTGCTTGCTCCCTAGGTTGCAAGTATATGAATTTAAATCGCCGCATTTATTTGATTGTTAGGGTGTTAGCATATTTTGATGCATTGCATTGTTTGATTGTTAGAACTGCTAGGGATCATTAATTTGGCAGTTAGATTGGTAGCATTGCATTGCGTAACCGCTAGGTTGCGAGAAATCCATTTGTGTGATCATTGAGTTGTTAGTTAAATGGTGAGCTTAATGCATTGTAGATTCCCTAAGTTGCTGGTAGCCTCCGAGATAGGGTTAGAAAATCATAGAGACCGATAGGTTTAGTAGTAGTGGTTGCACTAGGTCGTTAGACCAAGAAAGTGTTGTAGACGGAAGGCTAAGTTATCAGATAAGTTTGTTGGTAGTAGGAATGGTTAGTTAGAACTAGTCGCGGAATTGATAAACATTTTTAATAGGAAGCTTACTTACGAGGAAGCGGAATTATAGAATATTGTTACTTAGCCATGTGTGACCGTCCGGTACATGACTATGTAACCATATCTCTATAAGGAAGTGAAATCGAGAGTAAGTTAGAAAAGATATAACCACTCCAGTGTTGTGTTGTTAACTTGTGTTTGCAGGACATGATGGATGATGTGACGCGAACACCAGACCGAACCCGAACCCGAAAGACAAGTCAAAGTTCAAGAAATCCGTGGAGTAGTTTACCCAAGCCGTGTACAAGTCAGTATGTGTATCAGTGATAGTTGGATTCAAGAACGCAGTTAAGTATGATGAGTTAGCAAAGAGATTTGGAAGACATCAGTGGTAGTGTTGGGTCAGTCAAGGTTACCAATAAGAAGAGTAGATGTGGAGTTCAGTGATCGAGAAAGTTTGGGGTGTGCAAAAGCATGACAATTCGGTTAGAAGAAGAACATCGATATTATCCGAATGTCGATGGGGATCAGTAAAGCAGCAAATTCAAGAAAGTATCGTGATTGGAAAGCGAGTCAGTGTTGGGTAATTCAGAGAAGTTGAAACAAAGTGGGAAGCCGTAAGTATAAAATTTTAGCGATTATTGGTCGTTGCAGATGAGATCAAGATTCATAGAGAAGAAGTTCAGTCAAGATCATTAGATAAGCGATCAGAGTGAAGATCAGTGTGGTGAAGTTTTGTGCAAGACAATGTTTCAGAAGCCAGTAAGCATCAGGAGTATAGTTCAGTTTGGTTCAGAGTTCGAGCATCGGTGGTAAAAGAACTTGTAAAATTTATTGCGTGAGCTACAGATGTCAGATTGAGGTGAAACAAGTTGCTAAACAAGCTGCTAAATCTAGTATTTTAAAAAGAGGCTTGGAGGATTTATTACAGAACCTACGGGGTTTTATGAATTAAATTTGGAACAAGCTATTTGGAGCGAGCAGGAATGAACGGAGTTTTGGATCGATTGAAGCTTGTTGGATCCAATGAATGGGGAACAGAAGTGACCCTGGAGTGACACTTGTCTCATGTTTCTTCTCCTGGCGTCACATGCCCATTTGTTGGTTCAAAGAATCTAATTGAATTTAATGCATGGTTTGCATGCAAATCATTTCCCCATCCTTTCACTCTCTTCTCACACTCTCAAATCACCAAAAATCAACCAAAGAAATACTCTCTCATCTCTCTCTTCCCTCACCCATCGAAACCTCTCTCCTCTCTCTCCAAATTCATCCCAAAACTTAAGAACATTCATCCTCCTTTGAAGATGTTATTCATGTTATTCATTGCTTGAAGAAAAAGTTACTAAAATAACTCCCTAATCACTTTAAATCTCCAGAAACCAGTGGTATAATCTTAACCCCCTCACTCTCCTCTCCATTCGCCACCAGTTAAGCTCGCCGTCGTGGTTCGCCGAAGCCGCCGCCGGAGAAGTCGCCGCCAGCAATCTCTACCATCTCTTCCTCTATCTTCAGTTGTGCAGCTAGTTCTATACTCTTCAACATCATCTCCTCTCACCGGAGATTCCACCGGAGATGACCCTTGCCGCCGGAAAGCTTCTTTCTTGCTGGTCAACGCCGGAGTCTCGCCGGTCAACGCCGAAGTCTCGCCGGTTAACGCTGGAGAAAGGGAGAAAGGGCTGCCGTGATCTCTTTTCCATCTTGCGGCCTCTTCTCCACCAAATCTGTCCTCTCCAGCCTTCACCGTAGTTAGCTCTCACCGGTCCATCGCCAGAGAAGTTGCTCAGCCGCCGGTCAACGCTCCTCCGCCGAGGTCAACGTCGGAAAACATCGCCGGAAAAGCCTCATCCGCCACATTTTTTTTCAGCCGGTTCTGTGGAAGGTGGTTTGGTATTGGGTTGATTACGGTTCGGCCTCAATCAAGCCAGTTTAGCATTTGGTCAAAGTGGGTCAACGGTTCATCATCGGTCAACCGTTTTAGTTGGTCAATGACCCAGTTCAGCTTGGTTCTCTTTAACCAGTTTAAATTGCAGTTGGTTACGGTCAGTTTGAGCGATGGTCAACCGGTTTAGCATCAGTAAACCCTCGGTCAACGCAGTCAATGCTCGGTCAACGGTTAACCCTTTGGTCAACACCGTTAAACAGTCGATCAACGCCGGTCAACACTGGTCAGCGCTTGGTCAACAGCCGGTTCTTTAACGGTTAGCTCGGAGTTACTTGTGATTCAGTTCGTGGGTTCGGTAAAGGTTCGGGTTTGCAACTGCTCGGTCTCAGGAGTTCGTAGCCATCACATCCATCATCCGTCGCATCTATCACCCACTGTAAGTCGGTTATTTCGTTTGTAGTTTAAGTCATGTAGACCGGGAAACTCTTAAACCGTAGTCTTAAGTTGCATGCCCGTAATTGGATGATAATTAATTGGTATCGGTTTGTTAAATGAATTGACTAGGATTATAATTGCATGCTAGATAGTTATTTATTAATGATCGTTAATTCGCTTATAGAACACTGATTGATGCATTCATTGTAGAATGGCATGCCAATGATCTATATGCACGTATATTATATTAAGAACATAAGTCAATGAATCTAATTAAGGTAATTAAGGACTTAATTAAAATATGGTAAAAGACATAACAAACCTTAGCATATAATAATAGGGTGGGTTAGTAATATCAGACGTGTTAATGGGTAAAATGAATTAAAGTTAATAACAATGAGATGTCAGGGGATTAGTAAGTTTACTAATCTTAAACTGACAAATCGAAGAGACTATAAAAAGATATTTAGGAAAGATAAATTAAAAGGTTAATTAATTATGAGTAGTCTACGAGGTTGGCAATCCGCTAATCCCAAGGTAGCAGATTAAATGAATGGAAAGATAAAAGTGAACTTAAGGCTTGTTTGTTTATTCAATTGTGGTGTGTTGGATAGATGTTGTGTTGTGTGCAGGCTTGCTTGTTTGGTCTATTCCGGTGTTGGGCCAAATAGATATTGTTGTGTGATACTTACCTTGGTCACGGGGCTGGGTAAGCTTGTTAGTACCTAATATGGTATAGAACCCGATAAGGTTGGTGGTGGTGGTGGAATTGGACATGCGGGATAGATCGGGTTGTGTTTACTTATCTTTCGACCTTGTCGGTCTACCTTGTTGTGTAGAGTCGCAGTGAGTCTGCGTGTTTGTTATTGATTTGAAGAATAAAGAAGCATCAAAGAGTGTTGCACAAGTTAGAGAGAGAGAAACAGCCGGTTAGGGTTTATGCAATGTTGGGAACTTTGGGGCATAAACAAACATGTGATCTAAGTTGGTAAATGATTTGTTTATGTTCCTAAGGTAGTACCAACTTGTCTGGAACAAAGCAGAGGCGCAGCAGGACTGATACCAAGGTCTGGACCACTTCCTCTCTCCTTGGAACAAGACTAGGTGCTGTCGCTTTCACTTATAGCCATTAGGCTTTGTTCTTGTCCTCTTCTCTTTGTTTAATCTGTTTTAATGTTGTGTTGCCCTAGTTGTCTTTCTATTTATGTCTTGTAATCAGAAACATGAATACACTTAAGGGAATTCATTTCCTAAGTTTATACTTCATTCTCTCTCAATCTCTCTCTCTCTCGGCTATACTCTCACTCTAAGAACCCTAGCGGTTCTAAGAACCCTAGACTCTAAATTCTAACATGGTATCAGAGTTCTAAAGATCCTGTACCCATTCTTCCTTCCCCAAAACTCTATAATCTCTCTTGTTCTTGTTCTTAACTCTTTACCCGGTTCTATACCTCTCTGGTTTTTAAACTCTCTTGAAATCTTTCCCTCTTGAAACTCCCTCCTTACTCAGTCATGGAGAACTCAAGGGTTGTGATACCAGTGACTCTTAAAGGAGCCAACTACTTGGTGTGGGCTAGAATGGCCAAAGCTGCTCTTGGTGGAAGAGGGTTGTGAAAGCATGTCTTAAGCGACACTGCTCCAATAAAGGTGATGAAGGCTGAGCCCAAAGGTGAAGCTGCTAAAGGTGGAGCTGAAGCTGAGGCTAAGACTGATGAAGAAGCTGTTGAAGAAGCAGCTCTTGAAGATGAAGAAGCATGGACTCAAGGAGACCAACATGTTCTGTCCATTCTCCAAAGCTCTCTTGAGCCTTCTCTTTTGGAGGCATACTCTTACTGTTAGAGCTCTAAGGACCTATTGGACACATTGAAAAGGTCTATGGGAACATGTCTAAATTGAGCAGAGTGTTTGAGGTGAAGTTGGCCATCAACAACCTCAACCAAGAAGACATGGAGTTCAAGCAACACTTTGGGAAGTGTAGATCCTTGTGGGAAGAGTTGGAAATGCTTAGACCACCCACTGTTGATCCACTTGTTCTAAATGAAAGGTGAGAGCAAGAGAAGGTGTTTGCACTTCTGTTAACTCTCAATCCATCCTACAACAACCTGATCCAACACATGTTTCCAAACCTAGATGATGTTTGTGCACAGATTCAAAAGGAGCAAGGTTCTTTTGGGTTGTTTGGGAGGAAAGGTGAGATGGCTACTGCTCATAAGGGTGCTTACAAGCCTGAGGAGAGAAGGATCCCTGGTGTATGTGATCATTGTAAGAGAAAGGGGCATTTCAAGGATAAATGCTGGTTGCTTCATCCACATCTCAAACCGGCCTTCAACAACAAGTTCAAGGACCAGAGAGCTCATTACTCAAGTGAATCAACCCTAGCTCATGCTGCTGGTGCTCCTGGTGCTTCTACTTCTTCGAACCGGTTTGGAAATGAATGTAGAGAGATGGTACCAGCCTTTGCTCCTGCTCCTAATGTGGCGCCTCAGAATGAGTTGGTTAGGAGGTCTGATCTTGATGCCCTCATTAAAGCCTTCAAGGAAGGTTCTGGTAATGTCTTTGGTAGTTCCTTTCATGCTTTAATCAATCACAAGCCTTTAATATCTGATCATAAGCCATTAATAGTAGATTCATGGGCTTCACATCACATGATTAGTGATTTAAACTTGATTAAGGATGTTATACCTTATCTAGGAAATGTTGTGATTGCTAATGGTGAAAGGATTCCAATTAAAGGCATAGGAAATGTTAAGTTGTTTGATAGAGAATCAAAAGCCTTTTATATGCCTAGTTTTACATCAAACTTGTTAAGTGTTAAGAGAGTAGCTACGATCTTAAATGCAATGTTATCTTCAGTCCTAATGATGTGATTTTTCAGGATATTAAGACAAGTAAGTTGCTTGGAAAGGGTGTGACAAAGGATGAGTTATACATGCTTGAAGACACCAACCTTGCATCTGAATTATCTGCTTCTGTTTTTAGTTCTACTCTAGTTAATGATTCTGTTTGGCATGCTAGACTTGGTCACCCTCACTCTCGTACCTTAGGTTTAATATTGCCTTTTGTTTCCTTTAAGAATGATGATTGTGAAGCTTGTATCCTTGGAAAACATTGCAAATCAGTCTTCCCTAGTTCTAAAACTGTTTATGCAAACTGCTTTGATCTTGTTCACTCTGATGTTTGGACTGCTCCATGTGTTTCTAGAGAGAATCATAAGTATTTTGTGACATTCATAGATGAGAAATACAAATATACTTGGTTAACTTTGATTCAATCTAAAGAAAGGGTGTTAGAAGCATTCACAAATCAAAACTATGTTTCTAACAACTTCAATGCCAAGATTAAGATCTGTAGGTCAGATAATGGTGGGGAATACACAAGAAATGCATTCAAACAACACCTTGCAAAACATGGGATCATTCATCAAACAAGCTGTCCATACACTCCACAACAAAATGGTGTGGCTGAGAGAAAGAATAGGCACTTGATGGAGGTGGCAAGATCAATAATGTTTCATACAAATGTTCCCAAGAGGTTTTGGAGTGATGCTGTGATGTCTGCTTGCTATCTAATCAATAGAACACCAACCAAAGTTCTACAAGATGTTTCACCCTATCAGGTACTAAACAAAACCAAAACCTTCAATTCATCACTTACGTGTGTTTGGATGTTTGTGTTTTGTTTTGAAACCAGGAGAGCAGAGAGATAAGCTTGATGCAAAGAGTGTTAAGGCAATATTGATTGGGTACTCTACAAATCAGAAAGGATACAAGTGCTATGTACCTGAAACAAGAAGGGTATTGGTCTCTAGAAATGTCATGTTTGTGGAGTCTAAGGGTTTCTATGAGGAGAAGAGTTGGGAGAACCTTAAGGATCTTCCTAATACCATCTGACCGTGCCAACAACTTGAGGATCATCCTAGAGAATCTTGGGATCACTCAACCAAAGAAGAAAGAGGAGACCAAGGAGAACCAACCGGCTGTGGAATCCAACATTGTTGATGATTCTACTCACCTTGATCATGAAGGGGAAAATGGAGAATCACCAACTGATCATCAACATGAGGACACTCCCACGCATGATCAAGGTGAAGAACAAGAGCTAAATGTGCATGAAATGGACAATGTGCATGAAATGGACAATGTGGAACCTGAAGTGATGCAACAACAAGAGGAGGCACATTCTGAAGTGCAAGCTCATCAGCCGGTTCAAGTTCTTAGGAGAAGTACTAGAGAGAGAAAGGATCCATATGAATGGAAGAAGACTAGGGTTTACTACAATAGCAATGCAGTAGCTCATCCAAGACAAGCTGTTTGCACACTTGCACACTTCCCTACTGAGCACAAGGTCTTTATGGGTGCTCTTGATGCTGAATGGGTTCCTAAAACCTATGAAGAAGCTAAGGAGCATAAGAAGTGGACAGATGCAGTTGGGTTTTTACTATCAAATACAAAAGCAATGGAGAGATAGAAAGGTACAAAGCCAGATTGGTTGCAAGAGGGTTTACACAAACCTATGGAGAGGATTATAGAGACACCTTTGCACCAGTAGCTAAGCTTCATACAGTGAGAGTTATTCTATCCTGAGCAACAAACTTGGAGTGGGATTTGTGGCAAATGGATGTCAAGAATGCATTTATTCAAGGAGAGCTAGAGGATGAGGTTTATATGACTTCACCTCCTGGTCTTGAAGGCATGGTTACACAAGGAAAGGTTTTGAGGTTGAAGAAGGCAATCTATGGTCTTAAACAATCTCCTAGAGCTTGGTACCACAAGCTGAGCACTACTCTCATGGAAAGAGGTTTTAGGAGATCAGAAGCTGATCATACTCTCTTCACTCAATCAATCCAAAGAGGTATTTTTGTCATTCTTATTTATGTGGATGATATTATCATCTCAGGGAATGACAAGGTAGGAATTCAAGGTTGTAAAGATCATTTGAAGTCAGTGTTTGATATTAAAGACCTTGGAGAACTAAAGTACTTCCTAGGGATAGAAGTTTTCCGGTCTAAAGAAGGCCTCTTCTTATCACAAAGGAAGTACACTCTTGATTTATTGACTGAAGCATGTAACCTCAATGGAAAGATAACCAAGACACCTCTTGAAGAAGGCTACAAAGTCACAAGAGAGGGGGAGATTGCAAAGGAACCATTTGGAGACATCACTCTCTATAGGAGAATGGTTGGTAAGCTGATTTATCTTACTATCAGAAGACCTGATTTGTGTTTTGCAGTGAACCAAGTGAGCCAGCATATGCAAGCTCCAATGATGCATCATTAGAACATGGTGGACCGCATTCTAAGGTACCTCAATGGAGCTCCTGGTCAAGGGATATGGATGGGGTGCAATCAAAGCACAGAGATTGTAGGATATTTTGATGCAGATTGGGCAGGAGATAGAGAGGATAGGAGGTCCACTTAAGGCTATTGTACATTCTTTGGAGGCAATCTTGTGACTTGAAAAACAAAGAAGCAGAAGGTGGTATCTTGTTCAAGTGCTGAGGCAGAGTATAGAGCAATGAGGAAGCTAACCAATGAGTTGACATGGCTGAAGGCTTTACTTGAAGATTTGGGCATTGATCAACCAAATCCAATCACAATGCATTGTGATAATCAAGCAGAAATACACATAGCTTCCAACTCAGTGTTTCATGAGAGAACAAAGCACATAGAGGTGGATTGTCACAAGGTGAGGCAGAAGGTTCAAGAAGGTGTGATCTTACCTTGCTACACAAGAAGTTTGGATCAACTAGCAGACATATTCACCAAGGCTGCTAGCTTGAAGGTTTGTGAGTTCATTCTTCCTAAGCTTGGACTCATTGACCTCAAGCTTGAAGAACCCTAGGCCGTAGAGCTTATACTCTTTTTCCCTTGATATAGTTTTTATCCCAAGTGGTTTTTCTATATCAAGATTTTTAATGAGGTAAGTATCTACGGTTCCAAGCTTGATCACTCCATCTCCATGATCAAGCTTGAGGGGGAGTATTGATTTGAAGAATAAAGAAGCATCAAAGAGTGTTGCACAAGTTAGAGAGAGAGAAACAACAGGTTAGGGTTTATGCAATGTTGGGAACTTTGGGGCATAAACAAACATGTGATCTAAGTTGGTAAATGATTTGTTTATGTTACTAAGGTAGTACCAACTTGTCTGGAACAAAGCAGAGGGGCAGCAGGACTGATCCCAAGGTCTGGACCACTTCCTCTCTCCTTGGAACAAGACTAGGTGCTGTCGCTTTCACTTATAGCCGTTGGGATTTGTTCTTGTCCTCTCCTCTTTGTTTAATCTGTTTTAATGTTGTGTTGCCCTAGTTGTCTTTCTATTTATGTCTTTTAACTCATAAACATGAATACACTTAAGGGAATTCATTTCCTAAGTTTATACTTCATTCTCTCTCAATCTCTCTCTCTCGGCTATACTCTCACTCTAAGAACCCTAGCGGTTCTAAGAGCTTCTAACCTCTCTTCTCTCAACTTAATCTCTCTTTAACTCTCCTAGACTCTAAATTCTAACATTTATTTTCTGTACTAGGACTCTAGGGTGCGTTAGATCCCCTAAGTCGATTGAAAGCGTTCCGGTACTTCCGACCCGATTGGATCCTCGGGTAGTTGTCTGATCGGTTCACGTTCCTACGGGTGGTGAATCTGGTTATGGTGTTAACCTACTGAGTGACTCCGGTAGGTTTGTGGTCCCAATAATACGGGGTCATGTCCTAGGGCCGGACTGCATGGAAACTTAGGCTATCTAGAGGTAGCCCGTGACGCTGTGTATCAATGGACTGAGAACAGTGTCCTATGTCGTAGGACTTCATGTTTACATCTAGGAGTCGTGGGTAGTTTTAGTTACCATGGCGGTAGCTAAGTGTTCCTGTGTACCGAGTCGCATAGTGGGCCCAGTGGTGTTAGTGTTGGTTTTCGCTATAGATAGATCGAGTCTAATCGAGGGCATGTGCCGCAGTGACTTCGATTGCCGTAGTCTTTATTGTTGTTAGAGAATGCTTGTGTGTTGATGGGCTTATCACGTCATGGTGGCACGTGATAAGCTATTTTCTTCCTTTTGATTGTTATTTTGGATTTTGGGCGGGATTAGTAATTGTAGGTTAGTTTAGAAGCTTTTAGTGGAGACCGACTCGCTGGGTGATTCTAGATCACTCATTAGACTCTTTTTTTTGTTTTTTTTCAGGTTTGGCTTAGCTCAACGGACGTGGGAGGTCCTCGGTGTAGTTTCAGGATTGCTTGTGGGCGGGGGATTTGATTTGATGGTTTTGTGTGATTTTATTTCGGTTAGTGTTTTCATGGCGCATGTTTATTTTTGACTGTTTGGAATTAGATTTAAATAGGCAAACTAATTGTAAAAGACTTAAATACTTAGAAATGAAAGCACTTCTTTTTTATTTGGTTTAGTCCGAACCTACACAACTCGTGGAAGCAATACATGTTTAAAAGCCTTGTATTGTGGAAGCAAGGTAAACGGGGTCAAGGAAGGTTTGGTGCGAGCCTTTGTCTCAAATCGGACTGTCTCTGGCTTCGTTTTGTGAAGAACGCTTCTCGTTTGGCCTGCTCTGCTCGGTTTCGATCGGTCATGTTCTTGTTTGATTGTTGACTGGTCAGCTCGTCGGTCAGCGGATAACGGGAAAGGGGCGTTACACCGTCTGTGGGGACTTTAGGTACATTCGCACGACCAAAGAATTTATCAACAATGACGGAAACACCTCTCTCGTCGCAAGAGACAGGAGAAACGAGAAACACCGACAATATCATCAATACCAACAATCTCAGAAGTGGAGGAGAGCGGATCCATTTCATCTCGCCTCTACAAGGTGACTAAGCTCTCATTAATTCAACAAATGATGCGGGATAATTCTAGATTTCTAATCAATTACCCAAATGCACATGCCATTGTAGCATTTGAGAAATCAATCCAAGGAGGCAAGAAGAAAAACATACTAGGAATACAAGAAACTACTTAATTAAGCAAAATTGATAAAAGAGGTTTATACTAACAATCCTAAACAATCTAGAAAGGAAGAAAAGAAAGCACACAAGAAAAGTCAATAAAAGTCAACTGCCAAAAATGCAAGAAGAATAAGCAAACAAAGCATTAAACAAGATAAAAGATGGATCCTAGGATGAGTCTATGAAGATTGGATGATCTAGACGCAATCAAAGAAACTTCAATCAATCAAACAATGCTAAACAAGGCTAATGATCATTAATTAAGATAATCTAATTTTCATGTTCATAACTCCTATGCTAATTATGCAATCATTCAATTTCCAATTGAAAATTACAAAGCAAGCATGCAAGAAGTTCAATCAAATACCATTTAGCAAAGCTAATATTTAGGCTAAGAACACTAACCAATAGACTAGCTTAATCTCTTGGCACTAATCTTTTTGTCTAATCCTAATCAAGAACAAACTCTTATTTGTATTAAGAGACAAACAAGCATGGAAAACAAAGTTCTTAATACCAATTCTCACTTTAGATAAGCAATTCCTTAGGCTAAGAGTGAAAATCTTCTAACTTAGCTCATTGAGACATTTCATCAAACACCTTTTGGGCATAAAATATCCAAAGTTATAGATTTGCAATTCCTTGAGAATCACAAAAATCACCCACATAAACCTCATCACAAGACCCAAAACTCCTACTCACTAATCATCATTGTTCCCTCTAAACCCGTAAGAGAGATATGACAGATTGATAGAGAAAAGGAGAAGATATTAACAAAATATAAAAGAAATAATTAGGTTAAAACTCATAATCAAAGGTTTAAAAATTAAGAATACTAAAAAAGAGTATAACAATAGAGAAATCTAGGCTTACATAACTTAGGTTTTATTTTACCCTTAAAACAATATTTATACATGGGTGTCAAAGTGGAAATTTTGTAAATAAAGGGTGGCAAATTGATAGCTTGGTACACGAATACCGACACGGTTTAGTTGGTATTGTGGGTTGGTATTCCTCCCTGTAAAAATGTGGGTTTTAGATGGCTCGGTACCGACTGGTTTTGGTCGGTATTCCGGGTTGGCATTCTGGGTCGATATTCTCTCTGGTTGAAACTTCAGATCTTGGGTGAGTGATTGAGCTGCGTAATGTGTTGAGATTGTTAGAATAAGTGATTTAGAGTGAGAGAATAGGTGGATTGAGTAGATAAATGAAGAGAGAAGCCAAGATACCCGATTAAGGTTCTTGGCGGCTAGAGAGAGAATGAGAGTTTCGGTTACTAAGAGAAGAATAATTCTATGTGTATTGATTCAAAGATGTTACAACATATATATACTAGCTACTACTAGGGTTACAAGGTCTTAAACAAATGATACTTAAGAAGAAAACAAAAAGAATCTCGGTTAGAGAGAGAGACAACAAAACGGTCACAAGAGACTGACACTTCTTGTCTTGTTCTGGCTGAAAGTGACAGGTCTTGTGTGGTCCTGAGCTTGGTCATTAATGCTCTGAACATCTCAGACTTTCCCAAAGAGGTAATGAGCCAAGATCATGAAGATTATGCTTGAGAGAGTGTAAACCCTAACTTGCGCATTGTTTACATCCGAACCATCTTCCACATTATCACAAACTGCCCAACCTTTGCACATTGTTGAATTATGCAATCTATGATCTCCATTTCAATACTCCCCCTCAAGCTTGAATTCATGGATTGAATCAAGCTTGGAATGACAATGGAGATCTACCTCATTAAAAACCTTCATGAAGAAAACCACTTGGGATAAAACTTCATGAAGGGAAAAAGAGTGTAGATTCCATAGCCTTAGAGGATTCGGGAAGCTCCATGAGTCCAAGCTTGGTGTGAATGGACTCACACACCTTCAAGCTAGCTGCCTTGGTGAACACATCAGCTAGTTGTTCTTCACTCCTTGTAAAGCATGGTAACACTACTCCTTGCTCAATCATCTGGCTCACCTTGTGACAATCAACTTCTATATGCTTGGTTCTTTCATGGAAGACTGAATTTGATGCAATATGGATGGCTGCTTGGTTGTCAAAATGCATGGTGATTGGCTTGGTTGTTTCAATCCCCAAATCTGCAAGAAGACCTTTTATCCACGCCAACTCTGTTGCTAGCTTCCTCATTGATCTATATTCAGCTTCAGCACTTGAACATGATACTATCTTCTGCTTCTTGCTCTTCCAAGTAACAAGGTTACCTCCAATGAATGTGCAATATCCAGTAGTAGACCTCCTGTCCACTCTATCTCCTGCCCAATCAGCATCACAATAACCAACTATCTCTGTGCTTTGATTGCAACCCATCCAAATGCCTTGACCAGGAGCACCACTTAGGTATCTGAGTATCCTTTCAACCATTTCCCAATGATGCATCTTTGGTGCTTGCATATGTTGGCTTACCTGGTTCACTGCAAAGCACAAATCAGGTCTGGTTATGGTTAAGTAAATGAGCTTACCAACCATCCTTCTATATTGAGTAATGTCCTCAAATGGTTTATATTCAAGTTCCCTCTCTCTTATGACTTGGAAGCCTTCCTCTAATGGTGTCTTAGCCGGTTTTGATCCAATCTTTCCTGCCTCAGATAACAAATCAAGTGTGTACTTCCTTTGAGATAAGAAGAGTCCATCATTAGATCGACAAACTTCTATCCCAAGGAAGTACTTTAGAGCACCAAGATTTTTTATTTCAAAAACAGATTTGAGATAAGCCTTAGTGTCTTGTATACCTGACTTGTTGCTTCCTGATATGATAATGTCATCAACATAAACAAGGATGACAATGATACCTTCCTTATCTTGAAGAGTAAACAAGGTATGATCTCCTTAAGACTTCTTGAGTCCTCTTTGCATAAGTGTTGAGCTTAACTTATGGTACCAAGCTCTAGGTGATTGCTTAAGTCCATAGATAGCCTTCTTGAGTCTTAGCACCTTCCCTGGTTTCACAATGCTATCAAGACCAGAAGGTGGTGTCATATATACCTCATCTTCAAGCTCCCCTTGAAGGAATGCATTCTTGACATCCATTTGCCAAAGCTCCCAATCAAGGTTTGTTGCCAAGAACAAGATGATCCTAACTGTGTGAAGCTTAGCTACTGGTGAAAATTATTGAATTGGAGATCACAAGCTAGACATGTGCATTGTGTTACAAGGAACCAAGAAGGAGTAATGTGCAAACTAGGGTTTCTCACTCTAAAACCTTGGTCTCACCAATATCTCACCAAACTCTCACCAACATCTCACCAACATCTCACCAACATCTCACCAATATCTCACCAAACTCTCACCAACATCTCACCAACATCTCACCTAAAAGCCATTGGTCCATTCACACTTGCTTAACCTACTTGTAATGCTTATATATACCTTGTACTTCATTAGTTAATAACACATTGAGAGTTATACATCTCTAGTTCTTGCTATCTCTCTTAATCTCTCTCTCTCGGTCATAAACCCTAATCGGGTGCCGAGTCTCTCTCTCTACATTCTCTCTTCATTCTCTCTTCAATCTAAGTTGTGTTCTTGTTCTAAACATCATATTCTAACATGGTATCAGAGCACTAAGCTCCTAGACCTATTCATTTCCGAAAACTTTGTTTCAAAACCTATTTACTCTCGGTCTTATACTTGTTCTTGTAACCGGCTTGTTCTTCCTTGTTCTTGAACTTGTTCTTGAATATTCTTAAGCTCTTAAGCACTTCTACTTCGTGTTTATTGTTGTGTGCATTCTCTGTGAGTTGAGAACACACTATTTCAAAGCTTAAAAGCTTACCTTTGAGTTTCAAAACCATTTTACTCTCGGTTATAAAACTTGTTTTTATAACCGGCTCTCTCTTGTTCTTGAACACGCTTGTTCTTGTAACTTGTTTTTAAACTCGTTTATTGTTGTGTGCATTCTCTGTGAGTTGAGAACACACTTGCTTACCTTGAAAACTAACTTGCTTACCTTGAAAACTCACTCCTTGCATTAAACCAGTTTTTAAGCAATGGAGAACTCAAGGAGAACACACTATGGAGGTGACAAGAGAGGAGTCTTGATATGTGAATTTTGCAAGAAGAGTGGGGACTTGAAAGATAGATGCTGGCGCCTTCACCCAAACCTCAGACCATCATCTCACAACAACCGGTTCAAGGATCAAAAGGCAAACTACTCATATGGTGGAGCTGGACCAGGTTCTTCTTCTATGCAGCAATGTGATGAAGGGAGAGCAATGGTGGTTCATCAAGCTCCAGCTATGACTAATGATGTGGTAAGAAGGTCAGACCTTGAGGCACTCATCAAAGCCCTCAAGGAAAACTCTGGTATGGTCCTTGGTACTTCACTCTTTGCATCAAATAAAATCAGACATTTGATTATTGATTCTAGAGCTTCTCACCATATGATAAGTGACCCTAAGTTGATAGAAAATGTTAAACCAGCTTTAGGATGTGTAGTGATTGCAAATGGTGATAAAATTCCAATTGAAGGCATAGGAAATTTGAAATTATTTGATAAAGAATCCAAAGCTTTCTTTATGCCTAGTTTCACATCCAACTTAGTATCTGTTAAAAGAATAGCCACTGATCTAAATTGCAATGTTGTTTTCAGTCCTAATGATGTTGTGTTTCAGGATATTAGAACAAGTAAGTTGATTGGGAAAGGTGTGACCAAGGAATCCCTATTCTGAATTATCCCCTGCTTTATCTACTGCTTTATCTACTTGTGTTGGTGTGGATGACTCTATTTGGCATGCTAGACTAGGACATCCACACTCTAGGGCTTTAGGGCTTCTATTACCTTCTGTTGTGTTTAAAAATGATGAATGTGAGGCTTGTATTCTTGGGAAACATTGCAAGTCTGTTTTTCCAACTTCTAAAACTACTTACGAAAATTGTTTTGATCTTGTTCATTCTGATGTGTGGACTGCTCCTTGTTTGTCTAGAGAAAACCATAAGCATTTTGTCACTTTTATTGATGAAAAATCTAAATATACTTGGATAACATTGATGCAAACTAAGGATAGAGTGTTAGAAGCGTTTATGAACTTTCAAAGTCATGTTACTAATCATTTTAATGGTAAGATCAAAATTTTTAGATCAGACAATGGTGGTGAGTATACAAGCAATGCTTTCAAACAACACTTGTCCAAACATGGGATTCTCCATCAAACAAGCTGTCCTTATACCCCACAACAAAATGGAGTGGCTGAGAGAAAGAACAGACACTTAATGGAGGTGGCAAGGTCCATGATGTTCTACAGGAATGTTCCTAAGAGGTTTTGGGGAGATGCAGTCATGACTGCTTGCTACTTGATCAATAGAACTCCCACAAGAGTTCTTAAGGATCAATCTCCATTTCAGGTACTAAACAAAACAAATCCATTAGTTGATCACTTACGTGTGTTTGGGTGTATTTGCTTTGTGTTAATACCAGGAGAACAAAGAGATAAGCTGGATGCTAAGAGCACCAAAGCTATGTTCATTGGTTACTCCACAACACAAAGAGGATACAAGTGTTATGTACCTGAAACAAAGAAGGTTTTGATCTCAAGAGATGTGAAGTTTATGGAAACAAGGAGTTTTTATGATGAAAAGAATTGGGATAGCTTGAAGGATCTTCCCACTTCTCAATCAGATAGAGCAGCTAACCTAAGGATGATCATGGAAAACTTGGGTATTAGTATGCCTCAGCAACCAGCCAAGACAAGCCCTACCACTTCAGTCCATGCTCCAACTTCAGAAACTCCTCAACATTCCCATCTTGATCATGAGGGGGACAGTCATGAATCAGCTCCAGAACCGCAAGTAGCTGAATCAGCTCCAGAACCGCAAGTAGCTGATCCTTCTGCACATGATCAAGCTGAAAATGAGGAGCATGAGGAACATAAGGAAGAACATGTTGAAGAAGCTGAGGAGTTGGATCATCAAGTTGAGGAGCCGGTTATGAATGAGCAGCAACAAGTTCAGGTGTTAAGAAGAAGTACAAGGGAGAAAAAGGATCCATCTGAATGGAAGAAGATGGTTTACTTCAACAGCAATGCAGTAGCCCATCCCACTCAAGCTGTTTGCAGTTTAGCTCAAGTACCATTAGAGCATCAAGTGTTCATTGGGAAGTTGGATCAAGAATATGTACCAACAACCTATGAAGAAGCAAAGGGAGATAAGAGGTGGATGCAGGCTGTGGATGAAGAGATAAAAGCAATGGACAACAATGGGACTTGGTATGAAGCTGAACTTCCTAGAGGAAAGAAGGCAGTGACTTCCAAATGGGTTTTCACCATCAAGTACAGAAGTAATGGAGAATTGGAGAGATACAAAGCAAGGATGGTTGCAAGAGGCTTCACTCAAACTTATGGAAAGGATTACTTGGACACCTTTGCACCAGTAGCTAAGCTTCACACAGTTAGGATCATCTTGTCTTTGGCAACAAATCTTGATTGGGAACTTTGGCAAATGGATGTCAAGAATGCATTCCTTCAAGGGGAGCTTGAAGATGAGGTATACATGACTCCACCCTCTGGTCTTGAAAGCCTTGTTAAAACAGGGAAAGTACTAAGACTCAAGAAGGCCATCTATGGGTTAAAACAATCACCTAGAGCTTGGTATCACAAGCTGAGTTCAACACTTATGCAAAGAGGTTTCAAGAGGTCTGAAGGAGATCATACATTGTTCACTCTCCAAGATCAGGAAGGTATCATTGTTATCCTTGTTTATGTTGATGACATTATCATATCAGGGAGTAACAAGTCAGGTATACAAGAGACTAAAATTTATCTCAAATCTGTTTTTGATATTAAAGATCTTGGTACTCTAAAGTACTTCCTTGGGATAGAAGTTTGTCGATCTAATGATGGACTCTTCTTATCTCAAAGGAAATACACACTTGATTTGTTATCTGAGGCAGGAAAGATTGGATCAAAACCAGCTAAGACACCATTGGAGGAAGGCTACAAAGTCATAATAGAGGGGGAGATTGAAGACGGACCATTTGAGGACATTACCAAATATAGAAGGATGGTTGGTAAGCTTATTTACTTAACCATAACCAGACCTGATTTGTGTTTTGCAGTGAACCAGGTAAGCCAACATATGCAAGCACCAAAGATGCATCATTGGGATATGGTTGAAAGGATACTCAGATATCTAAGTGGTGCTCCTGGTCAAGGCATTTGGATGGGTTGCAATCAAAGTACAGAGATAGTTGGGTATTGTGATGCTGATTGGGCAGGAGATAGAGTGGACATGAGATCTACTACTGGATATTGCACATTCCTTGGAGGAAACCTTGTCACTTGGAAGAGCAAGAAGCATAAGATAGTATCATGTTCAAGTGCTGAAGCTGAATATAGAGCAATGAGGAAGCTAGCAACAGAATTGGTGTGGATCGAAGCTCTTCTTGTGAATTTGGGGATTGAGAAGACAAAACCAATCACCATGCATTGTGACAACCAAGCAGCCATTCACATTGCCTCAAACTCAGTCTTCCATGAAAGGACTAAACATATTGAAGTGGATTGCCACAAAGTGAGGCAGTTGATTGAGCAAGGAGTTGTGCTACCTTGCTTCACAAGAAGCGAAGAACAACTAGCAGATGTGTTCACCAAGGCAGCTAGCTTGAAGGTGTGTGAGTCCATTCACACCAAGCTTGGACTCATGGAAATCCCGGAATCCTCTAAGGCCATGGAGTCTACACTCTTTTTCCCTTCATGAAGTTTTATCCCAAGTGGTTTTCTTCATTAAGGTTTTTAATGAGGTAGATCTCCATTTTCACTCCAAGCTTGATTCAATCCTTGAACTCAAGCTTGAGGGGGAATATTGAATTGGAGATCACAAGTTAGACATGTGCATTGTGTTACAAGAAACCAAGAAGGAGTAATGTTCAAACTAGGGTTTCTCACTCTAAAACCTTGGTCTCACCAATATCTCACCAAAATCTCACCAACATCTCACCAACATCTCACCAATATCTCACCAAACTCTCACCAACATCTCACCAACATCTCACCTAAAAGCCATTGGTCCATTCACACTTGCTTAACCTACTTGTAATGCTTATATATACCTTGTACTTCATTAGTTAATAACACATTGAGAGTTATACATCTCTAGTTCTTGCTATCTCTCTTAATCTCTCTCTCTCGGTCATAAACCCTAATCGGGTGCCGAGTCTCTCTCTACATTCTCTCTTCAATCTAAGTTGTGTTCTTGTTCTAAACATCATATTCTAACACAAATGTATCCAGGTAATCCTTTCCGTAGGTTTGAGTAAAGCCTCTTGCAACCAGCCTTGCTTTGTATCTCTCAACCTCTCCATTGCTTCTATACTTGATAGTGAAAACCCATTTAGAACTCACTGCCTTCTTTCCTTTATGAAGTTCAGCTTCATACCAAGTCTCATTGCTTTTCATTGCTTTGGTTTCTTCTTTCACAGCTTGTATCCATCTCTTATCTCCCTTAGCTTCTTCATATGTTGTTGGTACATGTTCTTGATCCAACTTCCCAATGAACACTTGATGTTCCAAAGGTACATGAGCTAAACTGCAAACAGCTTGAATGAGATGAGCTACTGCATTGCTGTTGAAATAAACTCTAGTCTTCTTCCATTCTGATGGATCCTTTTTCTCCCTTGTGCTCCTTCTTAACACTTGAACTTGCTGCTCATTCACAACCGGGTGTTCAACCTCTTCATTTTTATGATCCAACTCCTCAGGTTCTACCTCATGTTCCTCAGTTCCAGCTTGATCATGTGTAGAAGAATCAGGTTCTTGTGGTTCTGGTGCTGATTCTTGAGTGTCCCCGTCATGATCAGGATGGGTATGTTGAGGAGCTTCTGAAGTTGGAGCAGGGACTGAAGGAACATGACTTGTCTTGGCCGGTTGTTGAGGCATACTAATACCAAGGTTTTCCATAATCATCCTTAGGTTAGCAGCTCTATCTGATTGAGAATTGGGAAGATCCTTCAAGCTATCCCAATTCTTCTCATCATAGAAACTCCTTGTCTCCATAAATTTCACATCCCTTGAGATCAAAACCTTCCTTGTTTCAGGCACATAACACTTGTATCCTCTTTGTGTTGTAGAATATCCAATGAACATGGCTTTGGTGCTCTTTGCATCCAACTTATCCCTTTGTTCTCCTGGTATTAACACAAAGCAAATACACCCAGACACACGTAAGTGATCAACTAATGGATTGGTTTTGTTTAGTACCTAAAATGGAGATTGATCCTTAAGAACTCTTGTGGGAGTTCTATTGATCAAGTAGCAGGCAGTCATGACTGCATCTCCCCAAAACCTCTTAGGAACATTCTTGTAGAACATCATGGACCTTGCTACCTCCATTAAGTGTTTGTTCTTCCTCTCAGCCACTCCATTTTGTTGTGGAGTGTAAGGACAGCTTGTTTGATGAAGGATCCCATATTTGGACTAGTGTTGTTTGAAAGCATTGCTTGTATACTCACCACCATTGTCTGATCTAAAAATTTTGATCTTAGCATTAAAATGGTTAGTAACATGACTTTGGAAGTTCATAAAAGCTTCTAACACTCTATCCTTAGTTTGCATCAATGTTATCCAAGTATACTTAGATTTTTCATCAATGAAAGTGACAAAGTACTTATGATTCTCTCTAGACATACAAGGGGCAGTCCACACATCAGAATGAACAAGATCAAAGCAACTTTCATAAGTAGTTTTAGAAGTTGGAAAAACAGATTTGCAATGTTTCCCAAGAATACAAGCCTCACACTCATCATTTTTAAAAGAAACTGAAGGTGATAAGAGTCCTAAAGCCTTAGAGTGTGGATGTCCTAGTCTAGCATGCCAAATAGAATCATCCACACCAACACAAGTAGATAAAGCAGTAGATAAAGCAGTAGATAATTCATAAGAAGGGTTGGTGTCTTCAACCATGTAGAGCTCATCCTTTGTCACACCTTTCCCAATCAACTTACTTGTCATAATATCCTGAAACACAACATTATTAGGACTAAAAACAACATTGCAATTTAGGTCAGTGGCTATTCTTTTCACATATACTAAGTTGGAAGTGAAGCTAGGCATATAGAAAGCTTTAGATTCTTTGTTAAACAATTTCAGATTTCCTATGCCTTGTATTGGAATCTTATCACCATTTGCAATTACTACACAACCTAAAGCTGGTTTAACATTGTCTATCAACCTAGAATCACTTATCATATGATGAGAGGCTCCTGGATCAATAATCAAGGTCTGATTTTATTTGAAGCAAAGAGTGAAGTACCAAGAACCATACCAGAGTTCTCCTTGAGGGCTTTGATGAGAGCCTCAAGGTCTGACCTTCTTACCACATCACTCTGATCAGTCATGGCTGGAACTTGATGGACCACCATTGCTCTGCCTTCATCACATTGCTGCATTGAAGAAGAACCTGGTCCAGCTGCACCATAAGAGTAGTTTGCCCTTTGATCTTTGAACCGGTTGTTGTGAGATGAGGGTCTGAGGTTAGGGTGAAGGCGCCATCATCTATCTTTCAAGTGCCCACTCTTCTTGAAAAACTCACACATCAAGACTTCTGTCTTGTCACCTCCATAGTTCTGCCTCTTATCAGCCTTAAACACCCCTTTATTGGCAGTTACCAGCTCTCCTTTCCCTTTGAACAGCCCAAATGAGCCTTGTTCTTTCTGAATTTGTCCACACACATCATCCAAGTCAGGTAGAGTGTCTGCCCTTAGAATGTGCTTAATCAACCCATTGTAAGATGAGTTCAAGGTGAGCAGAAGAGCAAAGACTTTATCTTGCTCTCTCCTTTCTTGTAACACCAAAGGATCACTGCTTGGTGGCCTCAACATCTCCAACTCTGACCACAGTGAGCTAAACTTTCCAAAGTGAGCTTTAAACTCCATATCTTCTTGCTGGAGATTGTTGATGGCCAGCTTAACTTCAAAGACTCTGGTTAGGTTTGATTTATTCCCATAAACCTTCTCAATAGTATCCCACAGCTGCTTGGAAGTCACACAATAGGAGTAAGCCTCCAATAGGTGCTGGTCAAGTGAGCTTTGAAGTATAGAGAGCACATTCTGGTCCCCTTGTATCCATGCTTCTTCATCAGCTTCAGATGTCTCCTCATGAGACTCAACATCTTCTTTAGATTCAGCCTCGGTTCCCACCTTAGCTTTAGCCTTCATCACCTTCTCTGGAGCTGTGCTCCTCATGATATATTTCCACTAGCCTCTGCCTCCAAGTGCAGACTTCACCATTCTGGCCCAAACAATATAGTTGGCACCTTTAAGAATCACATGAATGATTACCCTTGAGTTCTCCATTGCCAAGACTGGTTTATTGCAAGGAGGGAATTTTCAAGGTGAGATTTTAAATAGGAGGGTTCTCAGCTCACAGAGAACACACACAAGAGTAAACAAGCCAAAGAAATGACTTAAGAGCTTAAACATTTCAAGAACAGGAACAAGCTTTCAAGAACAGGTTTTAGAACAAGAAAATCAGAGTTTTAAAAACAAGATTGCGGAAATGAATAGGTACAGGAGCTTAGAGCTCTGATACCATGTTAGAATAAGTGATTTAGAGTGAGAGAATAGGTGGATTGAGTAGAGAAATGAAGAGAGAAGCCAAGAGACCCGATTAGGGTTCTTGGCGGCTAGAGAGAGAATGAGAGTTTCAGTTACTAAGAGAAGAATAATTCTCTGTGTATTGATTCAAAGATGTTACAACATATATATACTAGCTACTACTAGGGTTACAAGGTCTTAAACAAATGATACTTAAGAAGAAAACAAAAAGAATCTCAGTTAGAGAGAGAGACAACAAAACAGTCACAAGAGAGTGACACTTCTTGTCTTGTTCTGGCTGAAAGTGACAGGTCTTGTGTGGTCCTGAGCTTGGTCATTAATGCTCTGAACATCTCAGACTTTCCCAAAGAGGTAATGAGCCAAGATCATGAAGATTATGCTTGAGAGATAAACCCTAACTTGCGCATTGTTTACATCTGAACCATCTTCCACATTATCACAAACTGCCCAACCTTTGCACATTGTTGAATTATGCAATCTATGATCTCCATTTCAATAGAGATGCGGCCAGTAAATTAGCCTTAACTCTTTCAATACGGATGAAAATGAATTCAAACCACCTCCATTGGAAAACTACCTCAATTTAATGTTGGTTTTAGAGAATGACATTGAGAAGAATTAGGGTTCTTGATAGAGATTGGAGGCGCAAGAGAGAAGAGAGAATAAGACTCAAAAACCTTGTTATTCATTTTGGTGTTACATTCTCCTTTATAGGTAAGACCTTACAGCAAATGTTTAACCTAAACACTACAAGAAAAATGTCTATTCTTAGCTCACGAAAAACGCTATCGTACGTGATTGATAGCGTTTTTGAAAATGCTATGTCTGCCCCAGCTATAATAGGTGGGTCATATATGATAGCGTTTTCATCCGTGCTATTATATCTTGCCTCAATGATAGCGATAGTTTTCTTTGCTATAGTTGAATCTATCTATAATAGCTTTTTTAGCCGAGCCGAGCCGTATTAATATATATATATATATATATTTTACTTATATCTTATAATCAATTTATTTAAATAAAAAATATTTGAAATTTAATTCAAAATATGAATTTTCATTAATATTCCAAAACATGTCTTATACAAATATCATTACTAAAACATAACTAATTTAACATTAAGTTTTAAACTAAACATCTTGCATATATGAAACAAACCATCATTCCTAAGTCCTATACTATCATCATAAGTCTGGCCAAGTCTAAAAAGAGGAAGAAGAGCCCTTAATCGTAAGTGAATGAACTTCATTTGTAAAGTCGCTACTACATGAGAAGTTGAACAAACCGGAGCGGCCATTGCCAAGCCACCATGTTCTTCCATAAGGAGTACTCGTTTCCACAAAGTTTAACGAAGCAGCAAACCATGATCACATAAGCAGAAAAACCTCCCAATTACTCGCACAGATGCAGGAATATCATTTCCCTTCTTATTTCCATGTTCCTGAAGAAATATAACTACCATGAAAATCGATTTGTACACACAAAAAGACACATCAAAGAAGTTACATGTTATCAGAAATATACCTTTGCATCTATAAGATACTTGCGAACCACTCCCACTGTCCTGTTAAGTGTCTTCAACAGTTGAACTGTTCATTGGAGCTTCATATTTCATGTAACCAAGCTCATTTAACAAAACAAAAATTTCAACATGTGATGACTCTAATACCAGCAGAAGACACCACTACAAGAAAAAGGCTATCTTCGCCAAAGTAATTTTATTTTACCTCAGTGTCAAAGCGGACTGTGTAAGTGAAAGACTTTCCATTGTTGGTGTGAAGGTAACATCTTGGCCATGTCTTATCTCTAGGATATCGGTTGGGAGATTGATCGTGTAGCGTTTGTGACCTGTCAATCCAAAGGTATCTGCGTCTTCACCTGACTTAAAGCACAACGGGATGATTCCCATTCCTTCCGTAGATCTAATAGTCATGTCCCTGGAAAATGAGTAGAAGCTTTCCCCTTTCTCCTTCTGTACCACATATGAAACAACACCAATGAATCTCAATCAGACATCATTCAACTCGTAGTCTGCATTAAGCAACTAAGTAGAAAAGCTTCTCATTTACCCAATTGATATAGGCAACAATGAGAAAACCTAAGAATTATTAATCAAAGGTGAGCCGTGAGCCTCTTGGCTGCAATTGAGTTTATTCTGTTTTCCAAGGTCTCTTTACTAGCCACCATCTCATACAAGATAGAATAATATGAGGAGGATTTTGCAACAATAAAACAAAGAAATAAAATGGAAAAACACCATTTAAATGACAAAATGCTAAAGCAGTCTTACTGCCAATGAGATTAGGTTGCAGAGCTGAGTGAAGAACTTATGCATTCATACACTGGTGTGCAAAAACCTGTTGTTGACTTCTTGTCTAGTAATATGGCAATACGCTTGTGACTCTGCAAAACCAACAGTGAAGGATTTAATTCAAGAGATCATTAACTGGTTTAGTCTGTGAAGAATTGTTGTGTACCTTTCTTTGCGTTTCTCTAAGAACCTAGCCAGAGATGATTTCTGAGCCTGAGGTAACGCCACTGCATAAGAAAAAGAACAAGATTGAGGCTACATCAATATAAATAGCAGTAATCTAGGCGAATTTAGCAGCATCTATAAGAGAGATGTGAAGTACTTGAACCCCAGAACCGCATATCAATAACATGCCATCACAAGAAACAAGTTAAAACCTTTATCAACAGCACTACTCTGATAAACAAAACAAAGACATCATCAATATTTGGAACACAAGCAGCTTAAACGGATCCTATTAAGGGAAGCAACAAAAATTCAACTAGATTTTTATCTTTAAGACCATCTTTACTCAGACAGTTCCTCAGTTCATTCTCTTTCACGCAGAAAATAACCTCTGTAGTTTTCCCACTGAATTTCACTGAACAATACAATCTTAACCAAAAGGAAGAAGATATGTTACCTCATAGTTTTCTATTCTTTTCAGTATCTGATATGTCTCCTCCAGTGTCGATCCAAAGAAAGGTTGCAAAGAAGACGATGACCAGGACGCGAGAAGGAGAGGTGTGAGCTTTAGAGGATTTTCTGATTCTGTTTAACATGGAGAAAGAGAAATGCCGATTTGAAAATAGCAGCATAGATCTGCCCAATTTCACCCAATATACAAATTAAATATAAAATAAAAAACAGAATCTGAAAGAGTAAGCTTGGGAAGAGAGATAGAAGAGTACCGAACAGCCTTGGCTAGAGATCTTCAGATGGTGTCGACGTCATGCAACAACGAAGAGGAGGAGGAGATAGCTCGGATTTGTTTCAATAGTTGCAGATCCCCAAAAATTAGGGCTTGAGATTAAACATAGGAGAGGAGGAGAGACGGTGGAGGATGACGGAGGAGGAAAGCAGTGGAGATCGAAGATCAATGCAGAAACTAGAGTAAGAAAATGAAACACGAGAGAGAACAGATTATAATTTTTTGGTCGCAAGAGAGAAGAGATCTAGAAGCGTATTTTTGCCAAAACCTTTAAAAAATGGGCAATAAAATTTTGTCAAAACCAAAATTTGGGTAAGTGTGGCGCCTAAACGAAAATGACGCTCCAGAACTTATTTTTGTTTCCTGCTTAATGAATATTAAACTTAGCGTTGATATAATGCTATAACAGAGTGTTCGATTTCGATATATCCTCTACAATAACACTTCATAAAACCGTGCTATCTTCTAGTGCTATCAATGTTCATATTTTTTGTAGTGAAAGGAGTAAGAGAAAAATGAACTACAAGACAAGACTGTTCTGAACCGTGGCAGGAGAGGAGAGAGAGTGTGGTCCCTTTGTGGTCCACACCAGACCATTCATTCTTTATGCTCCAACGGCTCATTTCATGTTCAAACCTAGTCTTGCTCTTTGATAAGAGTTGGCGCCTCTTGTTCATACAAAGGAGTCTCCAACTTTGTATATTATCAAATGTGCAAGACTTGTGCACATTTAGACAATACACAGCCCTTGCACATTTGAACTCATCATGATCAATACTCCCCCTCAAGTTCAGACTTTGGAATCACCCTAAAGACTGAACTTGGAATGATCATGGCAACACCTCATTAAAAACTTTGATGTGGAAAACCACTTGGGACAAAACCACATCAAGGGAAAAAGAGTATGCAGCACATGAATCAGGAGAGTTCTAATCATGGATAGCCACAAGCCCTAGTTTGCTAAAGACATGGGTGCAAACCTTAAGGCTGGCGGCCTTAGTGAAGATATCTGCTAGCTGATCTTCACTCTTTGTGTAGCAAGGCAGAATGGTTCCATCTTCAATCTTCTCCCTTACCTTGTGACAGTCAATCTCTATGTCTTTGGTCCTCTCATGCAACACAGAGTTGGTTGCAATGTGAATAGCAGCCTGGTTGTCACAATGGAAGGTGATTGGACTTGATTGCTCTATGCCAAAGTCCTTGAGTAGAGCCTTCAGCCAAGTTAACTCTGTTGCAAGCTTTCTCATGGCCCTATACTCAGCTTCAGCACTTGAACAAGTGACTACTTTCTGCTTCTTTGTCTTCCAAGTCACTAAGTTGCCTCCAATGAAGGTGCAATAGCCGGTTGTTGATCTCCTATCACTCTTATCACCAGCCCAATCTGCATCACAATAGCCAACAATCTCAGTGCTATCATTCTTACCCATCCAAATGCCTTGTCCAGTTGATCCTTTGAGATATCTGAGGATCCTCTCAATCAAACTCCAATGATAAACTGTGGGTGATTGCATATGTTGGCTAACTTGATTCACAGAAAGCATAAGTCTGGTCTTGTGAGAGTGAGATAGATAAGCTTCCCAACCAGCCGCCTATACAAGGAGACATCCTTGAACTTGACTTCATCTGATTTCTCCCCCTTTCTATTGACTTGGTAGCCATATTCATGAGGAGTATTAGCTATCTTGCAATCATGCATATTTGTTTCTGTCAACAAGTCTTGAACATACTTCCTTTGGGACAGAAACTATCCATCATTGAATCTGCATACTTCAATGCCCAAGAAATACTTCAATTCACCAGTCTTTGATATCAAAGGAACTCTTGAGAAATGCCTTTGTGGATTGAATCCCATCATTATCACTTCCTGTGATGATCAAATCATCCACATAGATCAGAACTACCACCACTCCTTGAGTACTTTGAAGAGTAAACAATGTGTGATCAGATTGAGACTTCTTGAAACCATGGTCCATGAGTGTATGACTGAGCTTGTGGTACCATGCCCTTGGTGATTGTTTCAAGCCATAGATCACCCTTCTTAGTCTCAATACCTCACCATCTTCACACAAGTGTTTAAATCCTGGTGGTGGAGTCATATACACTTCCTCTTCAAGTTCACCTTGTAGAAAGGCATTCTTCACATCCATTTGACATAGATTCTATGAGAGGTTTGTGGCTAAGCTCAATGTGACTCTTACTGTATGAAGTTTAGCCACTGGTGCAAAGGTATCCGTATAGTCTTCTCCATAGGTTTGAGTGAATCCCCTTGCTACTAGCCTTGCCTTGTACCTCTCTATGTCTCCATTGCTTCTATACTTGATTGTGAAGACCCACTTTGAGCTAACAGTCTTCTTACCCTTTGGTAACTTCTCCACATTCCAAGTATGATTCCTTTCCATAGCTTCTTTCTCATCCTTTACTGCATCCATCCATACCTTGATATCCTTAGCCTCTTCATAAGTCTTAGGAACCTGGTTTAGCTCAATCTTTCCAAGAAAGGCCTTGTGACTAGATGGTAGCAAGTCAATAGAATAAGTAGACTGACTAGGATGAGCTACTGCTTGGTTGTTGTAGTAGACTCTTGTCTTCATCCATTCTGATGGATCTTTCTTTTCCCTTGTGCTTCTCCTGAGTTGTTGAACCTGTTGATCAGCCACCTCCACATTACCTTCTTCCTCTTGATAAACCATCTCATCCTCATTCATGTCCAAGTCCACTTGGTTCTGATCTTGAGGTAGAGTGTCCACTTGAGCTTGAGCCGGTTCATGTGCGTGTGTTGCTGGTTCAGCATCCTCTTGTTGAGCTTCTTGGGTAGTTGTATTAGGCTCCTTTTGCCGTGGATGATCATTGCCCAAGTGATCCAATAAGTACTTCAAACTTGTAGCCAAATCAGAAGGTGATCTTGAGAGATCCTTCAAACCTTCCCAATCTCTTTTCTCATAGTATCTCTGCCCCTCAATGAACTTAACATCCCTTGATACATAGGTCCGGTTGTTGCTTGGATCAAAACACTTGTAGCCCTTCTGAGTTGTGGAGTATCCAAGAAACATACAATTTGTGATCTTAGCCTCTAGCTTATTCCTTTGATCTCCTGAGATATGTACAAAACAAACACAACAAACACACGTAAGTGTTCAATAAAATGTTTGGTTTTGTTCAATACCTCATATGGTGAAATGTCTTGAAGGACTTTAGTTGGGATCCTATTGATAAGATAGCATGCTGCCAAGACTGCATCTCCCCAAAACCTCCTAGGAACATTAGTGTGGAACATCATTGACCTAGAAGCCTCCATTAGATGCCTGTTCTTCCTTTCAGCCATACCATTTTGTTGAGGAGTTTGTGGGCAGCTTGTTTGATGTAGGATCCCATATTTGTTCAAGTGAGCTTTGAATCTTTGGCTTGTATACTCTCCTCCATTATCTGATCTGAACACTTTAATCTTGGCATTAAATTGATTAGTAACATAATTTCAGAAATGCATCATACACCCTATCTTTAGATGGAAGCAATGTTACCCAAGTATATTTTGATTTTTCATCTATGAAAGTCACAAAATACTTGTTCCTATCTCTAGAAAGACAAGGTGAAGTCCACACATCAGAGAGCACAAGATCAAAGCAATGTTCATAGATAGTAGTTGATTTAGGAAAGTTAGTTCTACAATGTTTGCCAAGAATACAAGCTTCACAAGTTGAATGATCAAAGCTAACATTAGGCAACATTAAGTTCAAAGCACGAGCATGAGGATTTCCTAGTCTAGCATGCCATAGGATATTTTGATTGAAAGAAAAACAGGATTTAAAAGCTAAGGTATCTGGATTGCTTGGAGAAGTGTCTTCAAGGAGGTAAAGCTCATCTTGTGTACCACCTCTTCCAATAACCTTTCCATTCTTAATATCCTGAAAACAAACTTCATTAGGCCTAAAGATAACATTGCAATTCAAGTCTTTAGTGATCCTTTTAACCGACAGCAAGTTAGACTTAAACTTAGGAACATAGAATGCATCACTTTCCTTGTTAAACAATCTTAACTTTCCTGTACCTATTATAGGAATCCCTTGACCATCAGCTATAGTTACTCTTCCTTGGGCAGGTTTAATATCTTTTAACAACTTAGCATTACTAATCATGTGGTGAGAAGCTCTTGAATCTACTACCAAGTTGTGATCAGTTTTAGCAAGCAGTTTATGAGACAATAAAGTGATACCAGAGAGAGCTTAGAGGCATAAGCCTTGATGAGATCCTCCAAGTCACTCTTCCTTACATACTCAGTGTTGGTGAAGAGTGAAAGCTCTCCTCCTTGAGCTGAAGAAGTAGCCTGCTCATTTCCTGCTTCTTGAGAGATGTTTGCATTTGCCCTAGAGTCCTTGAACTTGGCTGGTTTGAGATGGGGATGAAGGATCCAACACTTATCCTTGGAGTGGTATTTGTTCTTGCAATGGTCACAAGCTGCAGCCTTCTTCTCCTCTGGTTTGAAACCAGCTTTGTTGGCAGTCACCAACTCCCCTTTTCCTCCAAACAAACCAATGTTTCCTTGCTCCTTTTGGATCCTTGAACACACCTCTTCAAAATCAGGAAGTGTAGTCTCCCTTAGGATCTTCATTATGGCATCATTGTAAACCGGATTCAAGTTGAGTAGAAGGCCAAAGATCTTGTCTTGCTCCTTTCTCTCAATGAGAACCTTAAGGTCCATAGTACTTGGCCTAAGCATATCAAGCTCAGACCATGCTGAAGAGAACTTCCCAAGGTACTTGGTAAAGTCATGATCTTCTTGGCGCAACTCACTTATGGCTTTCTTAACCTCATACACACGGCTGAGATTAGAAACATCACCATAAACCTTATTGAGAGTGTCCCACAGTGACTTGGCTGTCTCACAATGAGAATAAGCTTTAAGAATAGATGGGTCAAGAGAGTTTTGGAGGAAGCCAAGAACCAACTGATCTTCCTGAAACCATCTAGCCTCTTCCTTCTTGGTTTGCTCATCCTTCTTCTTGGTTACATCTTCTTCACTTGGTGTTTTGTCCTCCAGGATGTGATCCCACAGCCCTCTTCCACAAATGGCAGTCTTGGTGGTTCTCTGCCATGTCCTATAGTTGAGACCTTTGAGCACAACAGGGATGACAGTAGGCCTCAAGCTTGAGCTGATTTGAACCGTGTCTTCCATGGTGAGAGATGGAGAGAACAAGTATCAGGGTTTTAGGACAGAGAGAGAGTGAGAAACTGTAGGACAGAGAACAAGTATTGATGAGGAGAACAAGTATCAGGATTTTAGGGCAGAGATAGTGTGAGAAACCGAGAGTTTTAGGACAGAGAACAAGATGATGACTGAAGAACCGAGAGAGTTAGGTTTTTAGGACAGAGAGAGTTAGGGTTTTAGGACAGAATGAGTGAAACCGAGAGAGAATGGTGAATCAAAGAGATAGAATCAGGAGAATGAAGAATATGAACACTAATGCTCTGATACCATGTTGGTTTTAGAGAATGACACTGAGAAGAATTAGGGTTCTTGATAGAGATTGGAGGCGCAAGAGAGAAGAGAGAATATGACTCAAAAACCTTGTTATTCATTTTGGTGTTACATTCTCCTTTATAGGTAAGACTTTACAGAAAATGTTTAACCTAAAGGAGTAAGAGACAAATGAACTACAAGACAAGACTGTTCTGAACCGTGGCAGGAGAGGAGAGAGAGTGTGGTCCACACCAGACCATTCCTTCTTTATGCTCCAACGGCTCATTTCATGTTCAAACCTAGTCTTGATCTTTGATAAGAGTTGGCGCCTCTTGTTCATACAAAGGAGTCTCCAACTTTGCACATTATCAAATGTGCAAGACTTGTGCACATTTAGACAATACACATCCCTTGCACATTTGAACTCATCATGATCAATATTTAAGACGACTTCCATTTGTAGTCCCATATCTAAATGTCAATGTAAGAGCTTCATATGACTCAATCTTTCAACCCTAGCAGTTTGATCCTTCATCACCATTTCACTTTCAATCACTCCTTTGGCCTCCAGACTCTTCCAAACCTCCTTAGCAACTCAAATAACTCTCCAAATCTTCAAAGGAACCTAAAAAACCCAAGAAAGGGCAAGAAAAATGCAAACTCTATCCAAATTGCATGCATGAAAATGGATGCACAATGCAAGTAAACCATGCAAATGAAGATCTTCAAACATTCAAAAATGTGAACACTTCAATTTACCCAAACTTTCCTTTTGCTTGTCTGCAAGAAAACAATCGAAGATAAGAAGGAAGAAAAATTTGAAAATGGGAGATGAAATCTGAGAATGTCAACAAAGGAATTCAATTTAATGCCTTTCAAAGTAGTTTCAAATGCACAAACAATCTCTACTTTAAAAGAGTTAGCCATGCTCATCAAACATTTTTCTCTAATAATCAAACCATCAAACATGAACAAACAACCAATGCAACACAACTGTTTTAACATTCAATTAGGAGATTGGTGGACTATCTACTTGGAAAAATGAACCAGAAACCAAAGGGCTAGGTGTCAATGAGACTTAGTATAGAATTTTGGTGAGGGTTACAAGTGTTGAGTGGCTTATATAAAAAAAAAGGAACACAAGACTTTATGCAAAAGTAGGAAGAGAGAGAGAGAACAATTCATACATACAAGCATTCACTTCTATGTTCAACCCTTCCCATATATTTAATCACATGATCTAATGCGTAAACCCAATTCCAACCCCACTCTTGAATCTTTAAACACAAACTCCACTCTTTTTCACTCTTTTACAACTTAGGAAGTTTCATTTTCAACACTTACCTCTTTTCTTTTTTCTTTACTATCCTCTTTTTTTTTTCCTTTTTCTCTTTGCTTTTCTTTTCTTTTCTAGAAGACTCATTTTCTTATGAACTTAGAGCTATTACATCTTCGTTTCTACTTCTCAAGCTTTTTCTTTGGACATTCATGACTCATGGCTTTTTATTGTCTTTTCCTTTTTCCAAATCATTCTTTTCTTTTCACTCACTCAGAAAATGATCTCACACAATAAAACCCATCAAATGAAAAGCATAAACACATCCCAAGTCCTATCTTAATCTAGCCAATCAATGCAATTGGTGCATGGAAGTGAGTTATTGTCGTTCTCAGTTCAATTCAAAATTTTGCACAAGTTTGCATTATCAATAAGAGACCTCGCTCAACAATGAACTATGGAAAAAGAGCAACGGGCTAAGGTTCAAGGTGAGGGTACCATTAAGTGAAAATGGCCACTCAATGCTTGTTAGAATTTCAAAAAGGATAAGCAAGAATGATTGTTTTGGAGGTACAAATGGTGAGCAATCCTAGTTCCAAGAGAGAGTAACTGAAAGTTCAAATTAAGTCCAAGTTCATTATAGTTGTGTTACAAAAGCTGACATGCATCAACATATCTAACTTTCAAGCTAATGAGATCAAAACATGGTGCATCATTAACTTCAAATTCTTTCAAATGCATTAGACAACTCGTAAAAAAGGCATTAATCCAAACTCATGAGTTGACACTCAATCATGGAAACCTCATCATAGCTCCCTATGCAAAATGCAATGCAATCTTAAATGACTCTAGACTCAATGTAGGCATGCCAATGCAACTATATACTCTCTTTTTGTGAAAGTTTTTCAAAAAATTCAAATTTTTATGGATTTTCTGTGCCTTAGATGGACGAATGAGACTCAAGAGATGCACAAGAGAAAATAAGATTACAAAACACATCATTAGCAACTAGCCTATTCCCCAAAACTTAAATCACACAGTCCATGGTGTGATAAGTGAGGAGATAAATACCAAAGACTAAATCAAAAATGAAAAATCAAAAAGACAAAAGTTGGTGTGTTACTTGGAGAGTGGAATGGAGAGGAGGAATGAGAGGTGGAAGCATCTTTGAATTTGGCATAAGTCTCCCCCCAACTTAGCTCATGGCATATGCTTCTTCATCCTTTGATTTTTCATTGAAGTCTCTTTGCTCCCAAAACTCTTTCCCTTCTTCATTGCATTGATACCAAATCCCCCCATCTAGGATAGACATGGGATTTCCTCCCATGTGAGCTTGTTTAAAGTCACTAAGCTTGACTATCCCTTCACTGTTTTTTGTTAGGGATGTGGAATGAGATTTGATCAACTCATCATAGAACCAACCCCTAAACTCAATCATTATCTCCTCACAAGGGATCTTCCATGGATCATGAAAGCTTGGTGATTATGTGGAGACTATATCAAGGTACTTGTGAAAGGATTAAACCATTGCAGATCAATCTTATTCATCATCCTTGAAGGCTTCTTCATTGAGACCATCTTGTTTCTCCATAGGACTTCCTCCAATTGGCTCTCGCTTGAGGGTTGCTTTGGCACTTCTTCCATGGTTGATAGCTCATCTTGAATTGTGCTCTCTTCCTTGATATCCTTGCACTCAACAACCAATCCATCTTCATATAAATATCTTCCTCAGCTCCCACAACCTCTCCTACTCCTTCATTGTGATATTGGGTGAATGACCTATGATTGTCTCTTCACCATCCTCTTCTTCATACCTTATCATAAGGTCTTCACCAACAGTGCAACCAAGAAGTAGCTCGGATTCCTTGATTGTGTCTTCAGCTTCTTTCAAGAACTCATCTTGGACTTGAGCATTCTCCTCATGTGTTGGCTCAACAATGTTTTCATCCTGAGGCAAAGGAGCTAAATCAGTGTTGATTATCCTTATGTTCTCATTGAACCTCTCTTGTCCTTCCATTGCCAACCTTTCCATGTTGAGAATCTCTTCCTCATTTAAGATTTTGGAAGAGTAAGTTTCTTCATGTTCATGCTCTATACTCCAAGATTTGTATCCATCACCATATATCCATATTGACACTCTTGAGAAAAATACCCATTTGGAAGATCACCTTGATAAGTGGATGAGCTTTCAAAACCATGATGACTTGTTGGGTCCCAAGCCATCTCTCTTTCTTGAGCTTCTGGTATAGCCCTCAATATTGAAGCTATATCCGAAGCCATCTCTTCCTTGTGATTGTACTTTGCAAAAAGAACAAACACTTGAAAGAAAGTTAGTAACCACACAAACAAAAACAAAATAAAATCTTAGTCTCAGTGGAATCTAAATTAATGACTATTGCTAAACCTCCCCGGCAACGACGCCAAATTGATGCGGGATAATTCTAGAATCCTAATTAATTACCAAAATGCACATGCCATTGTAGCATTTGAGATATCAATCCAAGGAGGCAAGAAGAATAAAACACCAAAAATACAAGAAACTACTTAGTCCAAGAAAAATTGATAAAGAGGTTTACACTAAATATCCTAAAAAATCTAAAAAGAAAGTAAGCAAGAAAGCAAGAAACGAAAGCACACAAGAGAAATCAACAAAAAGTCAACGAAAATCAACTAAAAGTCAACCAACAAAAATGCAAGAAGAATAAGAAAACAAAGCATTAATCAAGATAAAAGATGGATCCTATGATGGGGCTATGGATACTGAATGATCTAGAGGCAATCAAAGAAGCCTCAATCAATCAAACAATGCTAAAAAAGACTAATAATCATTAATTAAGATAATATCATTTTCATGTTCATAACTCCTATGCTAATCATGCAATCATTCAATTTCCATTTGAAAATTACAAGACAAGTATGCAAGAAGATCAATCAAATACCATTTAGCAAAGCTAATATTTAGGCTAAGAACAATAATCAATAGACTAATCCAATCTTTTAGCACTAATCTTTTTGTCTAATCATTAATCAAGAACAAATTATCATTTGTGATTAAGAGCCTAAAAAGCATGAAAAGTTCTTAATAAAAATAATCACTTTAGACAAATAATTCCTTAGGATAAGAGTGAAAATCCTCTAACTTAGTTCATTGAGACATTTCATCACACCTTTCACGCATAAAATTTCCTAAGTTCTAGATTTGCAATTCCTTGATAATCTGTAATAGAGCACACCAAAATTAGAGAAGGATCATGCATAAATAAGTCCTAAGTATCAATAATCATCACACAAATCACCCACATCAACCTCATCCACAAGACGCAAAAATCCTACTCACTAATAACCATTGTTCCCACAAAACGCATAAGAGAGATATGAGAGATTATGATTAGATAAAGACAAGAAGAAGAATTTAATAAAAATAAAAAAGTACTTATATTAAAACCCAAAATAAAAGGTTTACAAATTAAGAATCCTAAAACTAACACATAACAAGAAAGAAATCTAGGATTAGGTAGCTTAGAGCAGCACACGTAGGAAACACTATGACACCAGCCGCCAGAACCGAAAACCAGAGCACCGCTGAAAGGATGCTACATGTGATAATGAACTTAATTGATAGGATGTATAGAGCATCAAATGAACGAATCACGATGCTTTCCAACCAGTAAGCTATGCTCCAGGAAAACTTAATTAGACATCGTGACACACCTTTAACATAACATACCCCAAAGCAAGTGCCTCCCATAAATAGGAGTCTTTTCCCCAAAGTGCCCCCAAGGACTATAGGTTCGATGGTTAATCCGACAAGCATCGCTCCGCACCAATCAACTTAGGCTCTGAGCTAGATACCCAACTCGCAGCCATACTAAGTCAAATCCAGGACCTCAATTCTCGGGTCCATCGAGTAGCTAGCTCGACACTAGGGCTCGATTGCATGTTGCAATAGGCCCATAAGACGCCATTCACGTATAAGATAGTGCAAGGATCCCTCATGTTGACAAAGTCAAATTCTCGAGTTACGATAGAAATCGTACCCCAGTCAATTCATGACCGCTTCATTATTGCAATGGGTCAGAATCTCTTCAAAGACGAAGAAAGACATGCAGGATACTATCACACTTCGTGGATAACCTTAGAGGAATGGCCCTTACCTGTCTCTCACGAATTGAAACGACGTCGAACGACAACTTCTGCCAGCTCTCGGAGGCGTTATTAAAGCACTACTCTTTGTTCATAACTCCTAGGTCATCAGATACCGACCTCTGGGACCTTGAACAAAGACAAGACAAACCCTTGCGAGCTTTCATCGATCAATTTAAATAAGTGGTATCCAGGTGATAGGTTCTAAGTTTTCCCTATACTAAACTGCAAGTGAACAGCAATGTCAAAGTAGTATATAGGGTTATCGAATCCACAGGGACACTTGGTCTCAAGAGAATCAAACTATAGGAATAAATACTAGAAATAAGCAAATAGTGAATGGAATAAATTGCGGTGCGAGAAAGTAAATCAGTAGCAGAGATTAACGGTTGTGAAGCAAGTAATTAAAAGCGTCAAGCCTAGGGTATTCTCAGGAAATCAGACAAGCAGACAGTTCATTCAGCAAGGATCTAATTAAGAACGGTTCTAGAACTCAAAACACAGATATAGAATTAACCAAATTCCTTTGCGATAATTCTCAAGTCTAAGTGCAGCAAACCAAACTTTCGTTTGCGAGAACTAACAGATTAAACTAGCAATAAGTCCAAGTTTGATATGTTCACAATTATCCTAAACCAAACTTCCGTTTGCGCAAAGTTTAATTGCCCAATTTAATTAGTTCAGATTCCTAAACCCCACTTCCGTGACGTATTTAGCAACCTAAGATCTAGATTCTAATTGATCAGGTTAGAACTAGCTTTAAGCACAATTAAATTGAAGAACAGATATAGTTATGAATCCTTAACTGAATTTGAACAAGTCTAGCAAGTCATGAAATCCTATGTGAGAAACCCTAAACCTAACTAGGAATCTACTCAGACATAGATAATGAAAACATAATCATAGAATGAATAAATTGCATAAAAGAATAAGAGTAAAAGGGGTTCGAAATCTTCTCCAAATACAGATGATGTAACAGGTTCAGATCAGCCCCAAAAAGCTCTAAAATCCTCTGCTCTTAATTATCAAAGTGTATTGTAAAAAGTATAAAGCGTATCTAATAAAAACACTAAAAACTCTAATATATAGGCATAATCTCGGCCAGGGGCTTCTTTGTAAATATCAGGAACTTCTGGATCAAAGTGCAATAACTTGATTCTTCTAAACCGCCGAGTTTTTGGCCCATCTCGCTGGTGCATCGATCGATGCTAGAGTGCAACGATCGACACCTTCCTCTGTTTCGGACAGTGAACTCTATCTCTCGGCCAAACACTCCAAAAATCTCCAAAATGCTCCATTATCTCCAATTCAGCTCCAAACCTGATTATACCTGTAAAAGACTCTAAAAGAACACAAAAGACACTAAAAACACACTTATATCATGGTCTAAAACTAGTAAAAACCATGATATATCAACTCCCCCACACTTAGCCTTTGCTTGCCCTCAAGCAAAACAGAGAACTAAAACATGGTGAAGAGGTTTGAAAACTCTTCAGAAACTCATTTCATCCTAGAAGCTACAATACTCAGATTCCCCTTAGTAAACCACTGCAAGAATCAATCACAGGATATCAAGACCAACATGTACTTCCCCCACACTTAGCAACTGTCCTAGGTAAATTCCACAATCACATTCAAGCATTCAAATTCTCCCTACTGACTTCTGCAAGTATTTAAGTGCGGTCTCACCTAAGGAGTATCGATCTAAAGGCACATGGATTCTTACCTTATCAGCTCTAGACCACCATACTATCTTTCTCTAGTCCCTTTCTTCTCTTTCCCTTCTTTAACAACTGATTTTTCCCCACTGGGTATCATTTTATTTTTTTTATCAGTGTTCTTCCCGTTATGGGGTATACTTTGGACACATTCCATGGATCACATGAGAGATAATAGTGTTTGCTACTATTCCCATGACCACTTCGGAGTTACTAACTCATCCTCAGTTTATTATTATTATTTTTTTTTTATTTTATAGAAGGGGAGAAGGGGACTAAATAGGACAGGTTTACAGGCTGTGTCAGAACTAACAGGGAATCCGACATAAAGCATACCAAGCCCTTAGGTGAGAAATCTAAGTCAGTATTAAGTTGAAGTCAGTAAAAGGATCCTCTGATACCTGAAGTGATGTGGGTGTTCCCAGTAGGTTGATCTGTGATGGGGTTTTCTAATAGTCAGAGATAGATCCTGCAACTTCATCCCAATGGTTACTTAAGTTCCTGCAAGTCTTGTAAATCTTCTCAGAAAATCATAGTTTCTTACTTAAACAATTTTGACTCAATAAAACAAAATTTTTTGAAAAACGGACTGACTCTTAAGAAAACAGAAAACAAAAGTCAGTAGCACCTCCCCCACACTTAAGACACACTGTCCCCAGTAGTGTCCAGCGAAGGTTTGGTAAAAAGAAAATAAAAATTTGACAAGGTGAAGTTATGTCTGTCGGGTTACCTCTGTCGCTGAGCATCAACCGATGCACTAAGTGCATCGACCGTTACTTGGCGATTTTCGTGTATGGTCGATCGTTGCTCAGGACCGCAACGATCGCTGCAATGCGATTCCTTTCGTGTTGTGACGATCGACACAGAAGTGCGTCGATCGCTGCATTGCGAATTAGCCGAGACCTGCAAACATAAACTCACCAGAAACAAAAACAAACGTAAAATCCTAACAAAAACACCAAAAAAGAAAAAGAAAAACACTAGTACCTAATGGTGGGTTGCCTCCCACCCAGCGCTTGTTTAAGGTCAATAGCTTGACCGGACGGATTGGAATTTTCAAGTACCAGGAGGTCTTGACAGAGACTTTTTCTGTCTCTGTTCAAGTCTCCTCATCCAAGGTGGTGAGTAAGCTGTTGCAGAATGCTCATGTCCGAGAAAAGATGGAGTGAAGTGTGCTCCAGGATCTATAATTGCAGTCTCATCTTGCTGCTCATCATCTGCTTCCATGATTATGAAAGTCTGTCCATCTATTAGTGGCTTTCGCAGCTTCTCCATCTCATACCGCAGCGGTTCATCTCCCATGTGGAGGTCTATTAGACTCTGTCTAACATCAATCACAGCTCCCGCTGTAGCCAAGAATGGTCTCCCAAGCAATAAAGCTTCATCCGGATTACAGTCATATTTCAGTACAAGGAAATCCGTTGGAACCAAGTAGTTCCCAACTCTCACCGGAATGTCCATAAGAAGTCCTTCAGGAACTCGTATGGACTGATCAGCTAGGATAAGAGAAGTTCTAGTAGGAGTAAAATCCAACATTCCCAGCTTCTCTGCCACAGAGTAAGGCATTATGCTTCCAGCAGCTCCTAAATCACATAGAGAGCGCCTAAAACTATCCTCAAAGATAGAACAATCCAGCACAAAGACTCCAGGATCAGGTAGCTTCTTCGGGACCTTAGTTAGCAGAACATCACTGATATGCTGAGGAACTATTATCACCCATTCTCTCAGCTCCTCATCTAAAGGCAACATCTTGTTCAAATATCTCTGAACACATGGATGATAAGGTGGATCATCAGAAGGTGGAATTTCTTCCAAGTCTTCACCACTCTCTTCTAGCCTTTTCAGCTCTTCAATCTCTTGTTTAATCACTTCAGACACCTTGGGATATTGCCTAATGGCTTGTGCATAAACATCCTCTTGAGTGATCTTAGATACACCAGGGAATAGGCGGGCTAGTTCTGCATCAATCTCACTTTCATCCCACGGATCTTCTGCTCGTTCACGACCTGCATCGATCGATGCCAGCTGTGTGTCGATCGTTGCATCACTGCAGTTTCTACCCGAGAGTTTTTCACAGAAATCCGAAAATTCTGCCTCAGTCACCAACTCAGCTGTACTTAGCTCAAATTTCTCCCCTAGATAAGATCCATCATTAATGAGTACAGACCAGGCCTTAATATGAGTCTCTGCAACTCCTTTTCCCTTCAGTGAGCTGGACATTTGGTTCACCTGAGTGTCCAACTGCTTCATGTGAGTGCTTAGTGACTCAAACTTCCCATTGAGGTCTTGATAGACAGCGTCCAGCTTCTTATTGTTGTCCACAGAAAGCTTGGTTTGACTCTCCATCAGTTGTTCCATCATAGCCTCCATTTTGCTCTCATGGGCTGTAGGTGCAGGAGGAGTCTGATAGGATGTAGACCCATAGGTTCTCTAAGTACCTTGTCCATAGGTCTTTTGAAAACCACCAGTCTGTCCACCATTGGAGAATCTGTTCCCCTGTTGATTACCAAATCTATTACCTTGGAAACCAGAACCTCCTATGAAATTCACATCTTCTTCCTGAGTTTCCTCCTCAGCCTGAATCACTTCTACATCTTGGGCAAAGTGGACAGCTTTCTTACTTGTCAGGAGATTGTAGACTGTGTCCAATCTGGATCTTATATTAGCTATATCAGAATTCTCTACAGTTCCACCAGATCTCTTTCTCCTTTCATCCATTGTTTTGCAACTGTTGCTGCCAATCAGATTCTCTATCAACTGCTTAGCTTGTGTAGGAGTCCTGGTGTTGAAATTAGCATTACTGGAATTATCCAGCGCAGTCTGATAAGGGAGATCTATGCCTCTGAAGAAGATACCAATCAGCTGTACTTCTGTGAATCCATGGTGTGGACAGTCACGCTGATACTGCTTAAATCTCATCCAGGCAGTCTTCAAGGGCTCCACAGCTCCTTGGGAAAAGGTGAGTATGTCCTGTCTGGACTGATCCGAGCGCGCATCATCATAAAAGTGACGCAGGAACTCACTCTTTAAGGCTGTCCAAGTAGTATACTGACCAGGTGCCAGTTGTCTTAGCCATGCACTAGCGTCTCCAGCAAGACTGTGCGGAAATAGCTTAAGGAACAGATAGTCCGGGCATACTCCTTCATACTTCATGCCAGTGACTATGTCTTCAAACTTGTCAATGTGATCCATAGGCTGCTCTGCTTGAAGACCATGAAAAGCAATCTGTCTCATCAGCTGGTAGTAGATGGTTTTTACCTCAAAATCATTCCTCTCAAAAGTAGGAAGCACTAGAGCTGCTCGGTTTGCATGAAACTCATCAGGTCTGTTGTAATCAGCTAGTGTCCTCTCATGAACCACCATCTCTCTACCTTGGGCCTGTCCTTGACCCTGGTTTCGGTTCAGCTCCTGTTGCTCAGGAGGATCAGGGATGACATTCCCTTCAGCATCAACCTGATGCCCAGCAGCATTGTACGGGTTGTCATCTTGGTCCCTCAGGGTACCTTCAGCATCTGGTATCAAGATCAAACGTTCTCGTACCATTCTCTCCCTCTTTTCTCTTCTGTTAGTCCTTTCTAGACGTCCAAGTTCCTCAAGATCGAGATTAACCAAGCTCGAGTTCGGATTACTTCGAGTTTTCTGCGTTGGCATAAACTGTCTATAATCGTCCAGCAACGATCGATGCTATCAGTGCAACGATCGATTCAATCTCAATATCGCCTAGTGACGATCGACGCAAGGTATGCAACGATCGACGCAAGGCGAAATTCGTACCTGCGACAGAAAGAAACAGAGAAAAAGTTCAGCAAAATCAAAAATAAAAACGAAAAAAGAACAAAACAAAAAGAAAAATTTCTAGCAAAAACCCTAAGTTCGGTCCTATCGAAGACTCAAAGAGTCCCCGGCAACGGCGCCAAAAACTTGATAGGTTCTAAGTTTTCCCTATACTAAACTGCAAGTGAACAACAATGTCAAAGTAGTATATAGGGTTATCGAATCCACAGGGACACTTGGTCTCAAGAGAATCAAACTATAGGAATAAATACTAGAAATAAGCAAATAGTGAATGGAATAAATTGCGGTGCGAGAAAGTAAATCAGTAGCAGAGATTAACGGTTGTGAAGCAAGTAATTAAAAGCGTCAAGCCTAGGGTATTCTCAGGAAATCAGACAAGCAGACAGTTCATTCAGCAAGAATCTAATTAAGAACGGTTCTAGAACTCAAAACACAGATATAGAATTAACCAAATTCCTTTGCGATAATTCTCAAGTCTAAGTGCAGCAAACCAAACTTTCGTTTGCGAGAACTAACAGATTAAACTAGCAATAAGTCCAAGTTTGATATGTTCACAATTATCCTAAACCAAACTTCCGTTTGCGCAAAGTTTAATTGCCCAATTTAATTAGTTCAGATTCCTAAACCCCACTTCCGTGACGTATTTAGCAACCTAAGATCTAGATTCTAATTGATCAGGTTAGAACTAGCTTTAAGCACAATTAAATTGAAGAACAGATATAGTTATGAATCCTTAACTGAATTTGAACAAGTCTAGCAAGTCATGAAATCCTATGTGAGAAACCCTAAACCTAACTAGGAATCTACTCAGACATAGATAATGAAAACATAATCATAGAATGAATAAATTGCATAAAAGAATAAGAGTAAAAGGGGTTCGAAATCTTCTCCAAATACAGATGATGTAACAGGTTCAGATCAGCCCCAAAAAGCTCTAAAATCCTCTGCTCTTAATTATCAAAGTGTATTGTAAAAAGTATAAAGCGTATCTAATAAAAACACTAAAAACTCTAATATATAGGCATAATCTCGGCCAGGGGCTTCTTTGTAAATATCAGGAACTTCTGGATCAAAGTGCAATAACTTGATTCTTCTAAACCGCCGAGTTTTTGGCCCATCTCGCTGGTGCATCGATCGATGCTAGAGTGCAACGATCGACACCTTCCTCTGTTTCGGACAGTGAACTCTATCTCTCGGCCAAACACTCCAAAAATCTCCAAAATGCTCCATTATCTCCAATTCAGCTCCAAACCTGATTATACCTGTAAAAGACTCTAAAAGAACACAAAAGACACTAAAAACACACTTATATCATGGTCTAAAACTAGTAAAAACCATGATATATCACCAGGTTGACAGTAGACGACATTGCAGCTTGAGGAGCGCTTCGGAAAGCCTTGTGGTTTGACTTGGCATACATAAGGAACATGAAGCTCAACAAGCCGACGTCCTTGGAAGTTGCATTGCACAGAGCGGTATCATTCATGAAATTGGAAGAAGAGCATACAATCCTCTCTAAAAAAACAGTCCAATAAAACCAAGAAAGTGCCGATGACAATGGGAAAATATCCTACTGGATCAACAGGAAGTACGTTACAGGGTTGGAACAAGAACGTTTGTGATCAACCTCGGGCCGAGGAAGGAAATGAAGACATACCGTACTGCGAGTAACACTTGAAGTATTCCCATGACACTGCATCGTTTCGAAATCTGGCTGACTACTTGCTGGACCAATATCGCAAAAGGAAAATTGTCAAACCGAGCGAGGTGGTCGGAGACCCAAAAATCGCAATAACGGGAAGGAAGAAAACTGAAACACCCCATCCCGGACTTAGGGCCTAGACGGATGCTCCATTATCAATCCGATCTATGCTGAGGTTCATTGACGAACCTCAAGCCTATTTGTTCCATACTTGTTGGTGCTGGATTTCCCTCTAGGAAATCTGGCCCATTAACAAATAAGACAAAGGCCCATATCTATGAGCCCGTTCCAGGATCAGAGACGAAGAGACGAGCCGATTCGTTTTTTGGGCCCAAACGAATGACGCTTCGACAAGGCCCAAGCGATGCCGAAGTAAGAGGCGATCGAGCTCGAGCTCGGCATGAGACGACGTGGGGATAGAGCGACTCGGTCTTTGCCAGTTCAACTGATCCGCGAGAATAACGGGGATCGTTACGAAGGAGAGGCCGAAATATCAGAACAGAGAGATCAGAGTCGAGACTATTTAAAAGAGGAAGTGGCGATCATTTCAGGATATTCCAACCCTAGCTTAGAACACTTCGACTAGATAGCTCGATCATCATACTTTGTACTCTCTTTTCGATTGTGTTTGTTCTATCCGAGGATCAATCTCAATAAAGTCTTTGATTCATAGGAAACTATACCATTTCTATATCCTAAAGTCCAAATCCACGATTACAAATTCTTGGCGCCGACTGTGGGGACTATCTATAGTTTTTCCTATCTTAAGAATCAGATCCTAGATCCGATAGATCGAGATGAATCCCGACCAAAGTTGCTCTCCCAGCGCCACACCACCAGTTGACCTCCCTTAAACGGTCGACAACGTTCCTCAGAACACCACCGGGGTAAGGAACATGGGTCAGACCGACAACGCGTTAACGAGCTCAGTCTCAGTCTCCACGACCTCGGCACCAGCCGGCTTTGTCGCTCAAACGATCGCGACGAGCCAGACTCCGACAAATGTTTTGTCAGGAACTAATGATCCGAGCAGAAACTGGGTGTGGATGAGAAACAATTCGATATCCACCCCAGGAGGTGGATCTGGAATAACCAGACCTAATTCGCCACTGCCTTCTGCTCCACAGAGACAAGGGCCAAATGATCTTGCTGAAATCCGCTCGATGTTAAGCCTATTGGTAGATCGAACGAGAAATAACGAGGCAAGCGCAAGGGCCCAAAAGATCACGAACCGTTCTCTGGACGCGCAGCTCGATGAACAAGAGCGGCGCCTTAACGCCCGTCTTAAAGAGCTCGCCAGCCAAAACCAAAGGGGGTAGGCCAACACGAACTCCCATAAGTCCTCCACCGCGTACTTGCTTGGACTTCTCTCAGGTGGTAACTCCTCTGGGAGCGTCGGGAAGTTTCGCTAATACGTCAAGTAGTGGCCTTCGCCCTATAATGACCCCTATCGCGATACCGACACCATTCAATTCGAGTTCAATGGTCACAGATCCAACCGGATCAGGAAACCGACCATTACCGGGCTACCACCTTTCCCGAATAACTCTAATATCCGACCGAGGCAACTAGGAGGCTCTGCTTTCGCCTCGAGCTCGGGACCCGTTAACAGGGTCAAATACGGTACAGTTCCGAACGCCGCAGGTCGACCAGACGAGATCGATTCAAACAATCGATCTCCTCGACCCCGTTTTCCCGGAACAAACGTCGAATCAGGCAGAAGACCAGTTCGCGCCTACAGTAGGCGATGAACACGATATGCTTGTTGGAATTATGTCCGATAATCTCTGTACTGTCTCTAGAAAGTAAGAGTATGTCAATGATCAGACATAAGTCATATAATACTGGGGGTCATGATGGCTTGCTAGAGTCCGCTCATGATCTATAAGTCTTGGATTTATTGCCTTTATTATATGATCCCATATGGGTCACACGCCTAAGCTAACAGGAAACTATGAGGGAACGGTTCAGCAGAAGTACGGTAAAAGTGCTAGGCATTTACTGTACTTAGAGAGATTAAAGGGCCTGATTAAATCTAAGGGTTTTAATCAGACTGGGAATTGGGCCCAAAAGCCCAACAGAACTAGACAAGGGTTTTATGATTAAAACTTGACCTAGCTCTTTTTTCTCCCAACTCCTCCTGCGCCTCTCTCTCTCTTTCTGCGCCTCCCTCTCTGTGGTCTAGCAGCCTTCTTCCTGTTGGTGTGCGTGTGTGAGCCTTTGGAGGAACAACCTCTTGGTGGTTCTGCTGATCTCTGACTCATACCTGATTCTTCCGCTGCATAACAAGGTATTACTGAGATCTCTTTATGATTCTGCAAGAGAACGTAGATCCAATCTGTTTAGTAGGGTTTAATCTGAATGAATTGAACCAGGATAAACACTAAACAATCCTTCAGTGGTATCAGAGCCATTGGTTCTATTAGGATTTCTTGTTAGAATCATGTTTAGGTTGTTTAGAAGTGTTTGAATCAATCTATGCTTGAAATTGATAAGAAAACACTTAAGAAACAAAAGAATTAAAACCCTAAACTAAAATCGAATGAACCGATCGATTTGGATCGGTATGCGTCGGAGCGTCGGATCGGTACATGACGCACGGACCGATCATGGATCGTGTCGCGTGGTCACTCCGATCAGCGATGAAGCGCGCGAGACATGGACCGATCTGCCGAGCGGATCGCATGGATCGACAGCGATCGCGTCCCGCTCTCGTCCCGCTCTCGTCCCGATCGCACGACTCGGGCTCGTCCCGATCGCGTGATGCTTGCGGCTGTCCCGATCGCGTCCCATCTCTCGATCGCGTGAAGATTGCGACTCGGTCGTGATCGGTTCACGTGATCAGTCGGTTCGGTTCGGTTAATGGTTCGGTTTAAATAATTAAAATCTATTCGTTACGGTTTACAGACTTAATAATATTTATTAAATCTGGTTAAACCGTGATAAGAAATCCAATGTCGAAATAAAATTGGATTTAGTGCCTAAACCAGTGGTTTTCTAATTTGATTTGGTTGGACCAAATAAATTGAGAAAATCCGGTTTAGTAAATAACCGGTTAACAATTGTGGTTATCGTAGTAATTAATCTTGGTTAGACCAATTTTAATGAACCAGACCGGTTATGTCATTTAATTGGACAATTGGGTTATGTCTTGGACATAGACCAATTCTTGGGCCTTGGGCCAAGAAGTTAAAACAATTGGGCCAGTTATTTGAGTCTCTTCTTCAGATTTTTTTTTTTAAAATTCATTTAATAATTAAATTTGATTTTAAAATTAATCAGTTTCCAAAATTTCAAATTAGAAAGTTTCTTAGAATAGAAGTTTCTAGATTTGCATGTTTTGGATATTTAGGAAATTTCTATAGTTAGAAAGTTTCCATATTTAGGAAGTTTCCAATTATAAAAGTTTCCAAAAACAGTAGGTTTCCAAAAATGGAAAGTTTCCAAAAATAGTAATCTTCTATTTTGGAATGAAATTTTAAGAAAACCTATAAACCTCAAATAATATCAAGCGTTGGATGTCTTGTCCAGTCTATGTCAGCTGTTGAAACCCATTCAATCGTACACATGGCCTTACAGTGTGAGGGTGTCTATCTTTTGCGTGGGTAAGACATTTTGTGATTCATTAATGTTATTGGGAGTCCCAGACATTAGTGATTACATGACTGTATAGTCTGGTTTTCTTGACTAGGCCATCGGGAGTCCCGGGCCTTGAGACATCAGAGTGGATTGGGCCTCGGGCCCAGATTCACAACCAAGAGTTATATCACGGATATAATTAGCCGAAATAGGGCTTACTGATATAAGCTAAGGTTGGGTGACGGCCAGTGGCCCACTTTGATCTTAGTTATATGTGGATCTTGGAATCATTATATTCTTTTGAGGGTAACTAATGTTATTGAATATAATGCGAGTTTACTTATATTGAACATATTAACTAAAATCCTTTTATCTTAAATTTCAGTTATGACTAGCACAAACAATCAAAACACTTTCTCGATCCGGTCTGTCCTTGAGAAGGACAAACTGAACGGATCAAATTTCTTGACTTGGTCGCGGAACCTGAGGCTAGTCCTCAGGCAGGAGAGAAAGGACTATGTCCTTGAGAAAGCTCTCCCCGTGAGGATCGGGTCCAATGCTTCTCATGCAGTATATAATGCTTGGAATAAGCATTATAATGATGCGGTAGATGTGCGTGGTCTGATATTGGCTACCATGGACTCAGATTTGCTGAAGCAATATGAGAACATGGAGTCGCCAATAGAGATGATCAGCAGCCTGAAATTGAAATTTCAGGAGCAGATAAGAGTGGAGAGATACCAGTTTGTTAAGTCTCTCACTAGCTGCAAGCTACCAAATGATCATCCAGTAAGTCCTCATGTCAGTAAAATGATGGGTTACATTGATAACCTGAGGAAACTGGATTATCCAGTTAGCCAAGAATTGGCAACTGAGATCATTCTGCAGTCACTGCCGTCAAGCTATGATAAGTTCAGAAGGAACTATATCAAGAAAGGCTTAACGAAGACGCTGACTGAACTGCATGATATGCTCAAGACAGTTGAGCCAAACGTGAAGAGTACCCTGTATAATCTCATGAAGGAGAAGGGTAGGTTTACTAAACCTAATGCTGACAAGGGTGAAGACAAAGTTGTCCAGATTTTGAATCATGGCAAGCGTGTGTCTTCTGAGCCCGAGTCAGATACCTCTTACGTTGGTAAGTGCTGCTACTGTAAAGAGACTGGGCATTGGAAGAGAGATTGCATTAAATTCATGGAAGATAATGAGGAGTTGAAGTTGATGTATGAGACTACTTCCTCAGGTATTCATGTTGTTACTTCAAGTTCTACCTTATAGGTATTGGATACTAGTTGTGGCACTGATATTTGTTATAATATGCAGAGCCTAAGCAACAGTAGAACGTTGAAGGAAGGACAAGTGGAACTGCATGTCTGGAAGGAGCTATGGATGCTGCCTCAGCAGTAGGGTTTTCACTTGTAGATGCCTTTGAGGCTTGGCTTTGTATTAAGTAATTGCTACAATGTACCTGCTTTAAGCAGAGTTGTCTTTCATTTTCTTGTAAGAATTTGAATGTTTTTCATTTTGATAAAAGACAAGTTTTGTTCTTTTGATCTTAATGAAATATTAATTGTAGCACCCTATTCAAGGAATGGGTTTTATATTTTAAACCAAAGAGTGCCTAAATGTAACATAAATACCGAATTGGTTTAAATCTGATGAATTAAACCTGATTTTTCTTGGCGTAAATGTCTTGGTCACATAGAGTGAGTCGGATTCAGAAATCCCATAGTTATGGACTTTTGGGCTCATTTGATTGGATATCTTATGAGACTTGAATTCTGCTTACTGGACCAAAAGACAAAGGGCCCATCTTAGCCAAGCTAGAGAAAGGCCCAAAGGCTTATTGGACCTTGAACATACTCATGTATGTGGCCCGATGAGCAGTAATGCCAGAGAAAATTTCCTGTACTTCATTATATTTACTGATTACTTCAGTGAGTATGACTGTGTTCATTTGATGAGACACGAGTCGGAATTCTTTGAAATGGTCGAAAGAGTTCCAGAATGAGGTATAGAATCTGAGTGACAGAAGTATTGAGACTCTTGATTAGATCACGAGTGAGAATACTTAAGTCATTGATGGTGTGATCATCTGAATGAGTGTGAAGTAGTTTCACAGCTCATTTCTCCTGAAAACCTTGAAGTGTTTCTGTGAGAAAGAATCAGATCTTATTAGAAAAGATTAAAGATGAATCACACGAATCTTCCATGATATTCTTTAAGAATAACGCTCTAGAAATATCTAAGTTCACGCTGAAATAGTTCCACCAATATCAGTTGAAAGACACCACATAAATGTGGATTGGAAATGATCCAAATTCGTCTTTACTGAGTATTTGAAGTTGTGCTACTTCGCTGGTTGTCCTAGGGAAACCAAGGCTTGTTACTTTTACGTCCATTCCGAATACCAAGTTAGGTTGTTCGGAATTCTGTTTTCTAAAAGGGAAGTTACTTTCCAAGAAGAACAGTGGGAGTAAAAGTATAACTCGAAGAAATTCGAGAAAAACAGGAGGCTGCTCAACCTGTTGAGGGAGAGCAGCGGATGGATTTACAGATTTCTGTAGAATCTACACCTGTAGAGCCTGAAGTTCGCAGATCTGAATGAATCCGTCACTAATCCGAGAGTGATTTCTCGTGATTAGTTGCCATGATCTGATGATCATTGAAAGTGACGAACCTGCGAAATTCACAGAAGCGAAAGTGAGCCCGGACTCCGAAAAATTACACTGTATGTAAGTTAGCTTCAACGATCCATTCATGGATAGAAGCAAACATATCGGAGTTGGAATCTTCGTTCTGTTGAAGTAGTCAAGGTTTTGACTTGAACAGGAATGAGATGGAACTGTGCGTTTACTAATAGATAAGTGGGAGCGATGTTGCATTTCTCATAGTGTATGTCGATGACATACTGATTCTCGGAAATAACGTTCCAAAGCTGCAGTCGGTAAAGGACTGGCTTGGGAGTTGGTTTTATGATTGCCATGGGTAAAACCACGTATGTTCTTGGATTTTGGATCTAAAGATAGAGATCCAAAAGAGCTGATAGGACAAAGTAAGGATTCTTATATCGACAAAGTCCTACACGTTTTCAGCATTCCAAGAAGGGTTTTATGCCAATGTCACATGGCATTACGTTAAGCAAGAAACAGTGTCCTACGATATCTGCTGAGCTTGAATGCATGGATGAGATTCCATATGCGTCGGCAATTGGATCTATCATGTATGCCATGACACGTACTTGTTTTGATGTTGCTTTAATGTTAAGCAAGACAAGTAAAGACCAGTCAAATCCAGTAAAGAATAACTAGATAGACGTAATGAATATCCTCAAGTATTTGGAAAATACTTAGGATAAGTTCTTGATTTACGGAGAAAGTAAGGTGCTACAAGTCGATAGAGTCTGAAAGGCAAGTTTCCAACAGACAAAGATGATTTCCGGTCACAGTCCGGTTATATCTTGTGTCTGTCTGGCGGTGCAAGGCACTGTTGCTGACTCCATGACTTAAGCTGAACATTTCGCAGCTTGGATAGCGGCGAAAGAGGTTGTTTGGAAAGAAGAGTTCATCACTGAACTTGATGTGATTCCCAGCATAGATGAGGCTAGCTGCACATCAGAGGTCCAAACACCTTGAGGGTAGGTATAACCTATTCCGTGAGATAAATGACAGAGGTGTTAAGTAGATCAGCAAGTTTCAACGAATGAGAACGTTGCTAATCTATTAACGAAGCCACTCCTTAGGTCTAAGCACGAGTCGCGGACTGTAGCTGTAGGATAAGTGAAATTAAGATGTAGTCTTAATTTCAGTGGGAGTTTGTAAAGGGCTTTATTTAGTTATTGATATGTTCTTGTAAAACATTTGAGATGTTTAATAATAAAATTATTTTTTTAAGATTATTTTAACTGTGATGAAATAATCGTTCCAAAATGATATGAACCATTTTATAGGTCATCGAAGTAAGTGACTTGATCTTGAGTCATCAAAGTCATTTAGCTTGATCATGAGACCCTATATCTGATAGATGGCTTATATCATCCAATCCCTAGTCGAAGGTTGTTGAAATTGGAACACCAACAACCGCGTGAGACTAGATTGGTATGTGACTTATGACAAAGTCTCAGGATGTCATAGATGCACGGCATCAAAGTCAGTACATAGGTGTATGTTGGGGAACATACGACCGGACATGACCCGCTTATAAGAACTCTTCAGGATATTTATATCTGTGTCATAAGAGATTCTTACTACGACTATAGAGTATAGTCCTTAGACCTGAGTTCGCATGCATGTGACTGCACATCAACTGATGCGCTTTGATCATTGGCTAACGCTGTCGTTAAGCGATAGTTATAAGGACCTTGTTTGGGTGTATTATGAAATGAGTAGTTTACAGTGATGAAACAAGACGGGATTTGTCCCTCCAATATAAATGGAGTGAATATCTCTAGGCCAATCGGAGATTTGAAGACTGGAAAATGCATGGCCATGCTCAAACGGACTGTCCCGAGTCGTTTGGATTGTCAGTATCAAATCAGAGTCCGATGAACATTATTAGGCTTTATAAGGATGACACTCATCTTGCCTTATGACTAATCGAGATATTGAGACAAAAGGAATATGAATACAGAGATTCCAGTACAAGTGGGAGATTGTTGGAATTATGTCCGGTAATCTCTGTACTGTCTCTAGAAAGTAAGAGTATGTCAATGATCAGACATAAGTCATATAATACTGGGGGTCATGATGGCTTGCTAGAGTCCGCTCATGATCTATAAGTCTTGGATTTATTGCCTTTATTATATGATCCCATATGGGTCACACGCCTAAGCTAACAGGAAACTATGAGGGAACGGTTCAGCAGAAGTACGGTAAAAGTGCTAGGCATTTACTGTACTTAGAGAGATTAAAGGGCCTGATTAAATCTAAGGGTTTTAATCAGACTGGGAATTGGGCCCAAAAGCCCAACAGAACTAGACAAGGGTTTTATGATTAAAACTTGACCTAGCTCTTTTTTCTCCCAACTCCTCCTGCGCCTCTCTCTCTCTTTCTGCGCCTCCCTCTCTGTGGTCTAGCAGCCTTCTTCCTGTTGGTGTGCGTGTGTGAGCCTTTGGAGGAACAACCTCTTGGTGGTTCTGCTGATCTCTGACTCATACCTGATTCTTCCGCTGCATAACAAGGTATTACTGAGATCTCTTTATGATTCTGCAAGAGAACCTAGATCCAATCTGTTTAGTAGGGTTTAATCTGAATGAATTGAACCAGGATAAACACTAAACAATCCTTCAATGCTTAGACAGTACATCGAACAGGCTAAGGCCCAATTCAACAGTCTAAGCTCGAAAGTTCACATGGCAACGAGCGCGGCGCCCGACATCGATCGAGTGATCGAAGAAACGCGACAAACGCCCTTCACAGACCGGATCGCCTTCGCAAGGATCCGAGAAATCAAGAAAACTAAATTTCCGGAATTCTCTGGGAAGTCGGACCCGAAAGCCCATATCAGGGCATTCCGGCTAGCAATGGCAACGGTATACCTTACCGACGAGGAGAGAGAGCCAGCTTTCTGCAGGCTCTTCGCCGAAAACCTATCGGGCTCCACCCTAGAATGGTTTGCCGGACTGGAAGAAAGGTCCATCGATAACTTCACCCAGTTCATGACGGCCTTCCTCAAACAATATTCCGTCTTTATCGAGGAAAAGACTACTGAGGCAGCTCTATTTGGCGTCTCTCAAAAACCCGACGAATCGCTTCGCTCGTACATCAACCGATTTAAGGAAATAAAATCCAAAATCGCAAACCCACGAGACGAAGTAGCTATAGAAGCACTGAGACGAGGACTATGGTATTCAACCAGATTCCGCGAGGAAATAACAGTCCGCGAACCTCAAACGCTCGATGACGCCCTCCATCGCGCATCGGCCTTTGCTCGCCTCGAGGACGAAACTACGGCCCTCAGAGAAAAGCATTGAAAAGAAAAGAACCCGTCGGGCTCGCAGAACTCCAACTCGAAAAAGGATTCCCGTAAATCAGGGAACGTCAATGCGGTTGATAGCCTGAAGAGCTCGAAGAAATTCGAGTTCGACAAGGAAAAATTATGTGAATTTCACAACAAAAGAGGACACTCGACTGAAGATTGCTATACTCAAGCTAAAGCCGATGCTCAAAAGCGAGAGTCCGAAAGCAAACAAGACTCCGAAGTCGAGGAGGAAACTCCATCCGACAAAAAGGAAAGTAAACAGACCAAAGAGTCGAACAACAAGAGGCCTTCTCAGAATAAACGAGAACGAACAAAGGAGCCGGAATCTCCCGAAACACTTCCTCAGGGGTCGCGGAAGCGAGTTGAGTTTATTCTCGGCGAGCTCAGCCTGAGCGGCATCCCGGAAGGTTCGGCATTATCCCCACCTCCGGCTGCCGTTAAGAGTTTACGCTCACGAATCAATCTCCCTCATCTCTGCAGGGGGGGTGTACGGGCTATACCCCCTAAACGAATCGACTTCATCTTCGGTGGCTCTAAGATTTGCCGAGACTCGGTCAATTCAATCAAAGCTCTTCAAAGAAGAGTCAAGACCAACAGAGGGGGGAAAATCCCAATGATAGGTCCAGACCACGAGATCACTTTCCACAAGAGCGAGACAAGTAATCTCGACAAACCACACGACGACGCTCTCCTCGTTTGTCTAGTAGTGGGAGATGTCGAACTCTCGAGGATAATGATTGACACAGGAAATTCGGTAGATGTCCTCTTTTACGATGCATTCAAAAAGATGGACTTCAACGACTCCGAGGTCGTGGAAGAAAAGACACCATTAGTAGGGTTCGCTGGCGAAACAACGTACTCGATGGGCTCTGTCTTCGCCCCAGTGATAGCTGGAGGAGTCCGAAGAATGACATAGTTCGTCATAGTGGATCGGCCAGCTCCCTATAACGCAATTCTAGGTCGACCATGGATATACGACATGAAAGCGGTACCATCGACCTACCATCAATGCGTAAAATTCCCAACTCCCAAAGGGGTCAAAACCATTTACGGAAGTCAAAAGATTTCCCGTCATTGCTACATGAACGGATACAAGCAGATCGAGAAATCCCCTGCGTAGCAATTACAGAAAAGGAGGAGCTCGCCACCATGCAAACCAAAAGGTCGAATGACCCGAGTCAAATAGGACCTCCAAAGGACCTCACGACCCAAGTTTGCATAGACGATGCTCATCCCGGAAGACTTGTTGGCATCGGAATCGACCTATCAGAGCCAGTCAAAAATGAACTGGTCTCTTTTCTTAAACAGAACGTCGACTCCTTCGCCTGGTCTTCAGCACACATGAAAGGGATCAATATCGACGTCACCAGCCATGAGCTGAATGTCGACCCAACCTACAAACCGGTAAGACAAAAGCGTCGAAAACTAGGTCCGGAACGAGCTCAAGCCGTCAATGACGAGGTCGATCGATTATTAAAAATCGGATCGATCAGAGAGGTCAAGTACCCCGACTGGCTCGCGAATCCCGTAGTGGTTAATAAAAAGAACGGGAAGTGGAGAGTCGGTGTAGATTTCACGGATCTCAACAGAGCATGTCCGAAGGACAGCTTCCCACTCCCACACATCGACCGGCTGGTCGAAGCTACCGCCGGACATTAGCTACTATCCTTCATGGACGCGTTCTCGGGGTACAATCAAATATTAATGAACCCCGAGGACCAAGAAAATACTTCGTTCATAACTGATCGAGGCACGTACTGCTACAAAGTCATGCCCTTCGGACTAAAGAACGCAGGAGAAACTTACCAACGCCTCGTCAACAAGATGTTCTCAGGACTCCTAGGCAAAACTATGGAAGTCTACATCGACGATATGCTGGTCAAATCTTCCAGGTATGAAGATCATATCCCACAACTAAAGGAATGTTTTATCATTCTCAATAAATAGGGGATGAAACTCAACCCAGCAAAGTGTACCTTCGGGGTCCCCTCAGGAGAATTCCTAGGCTACCTAGTAACCGAAAGAGGGATCGAAGCAAAACCCAAACAGATCGCGACGTTCATAGAGATGAAATCTCCTAGAACAACGCGAGAAGTCCAGCGCCTGACTGGTAAAATAGCTGCTCTGAATCGCTTCATCTCGAGGTCGACTGATAAATGTCTACCCTTCTATCACCTGCTCAAGGCGAACAAAAAGTTCCTTTGGGACGAAAAGTGCGAAGAAGCGTTCACTCAGCTCAAAGCTTACTTAAGCGAACCACCCATACTGGCGAAACCAGTAGAAGGGGAACCCCTCTACCTCTACCTAGCTGTCTCGACGGCAGCAGTAAGTGGAGTCCTGGTTCGCGAAGAACAAAACGAGCAACGGCCGGTGTATTACATCAGTAAGACCTTGATCGACGCTGAAACCAGGTACCCTGCCATGGAAAAACTCGCCTTAGCACTAGTGACATCAGCTCGGAAACTCCGACCATACTTTCAATCGCACTCGATCATAGTGATGACCTCTCAGCCGCTGAGAACCATCCTTCACAGTCCAAGCCAGTCAAGTCGATTGGTCAAATGGGCTATCGAACTTAGCGAGTACGACATAGAATACAAAGCTCGAACGTGCCTAAAAGCACAAGTACTAGCAGATTTCGTAATCGAGCTCCCTCCGACCATCGAACTCGACCCGACCTCGGCCCAAAGATGGAAACTCTACGTCGATGGAGCTTCCTCGAGGCAAGGATCCGGAGTCGGAGTAAAACTGGTCTCCCCAACGGGCGAAGTACTGGAACAATCGTTCAGACTGGGCTTCGCCGCATCAAATAACGAAGCAGAATACGAAGCGTTAATAGCCAAGCTCAGACTAGCGATAGCAATAGGAGCCCGGGAAGTAGACGCCTTCAGCGATTCCCAATTGGTCACGAGCCAATATCATGGAGACTACGAGGCCAAAGACGAGCGGATGGAAGCATACCTACGGGTAGTCCACACGTTCGCCGAACAGATCGAATTCTTTGATCTGACACGAATCCCACGAGGGGAAAACACCGCAGCCGATGCCCTAGCCGCATTAGCGTCGACATCAGATCCAAACCTCAAAAGGATCATACCGGTCGAGGGGATTGAAAAACCGAGCATCGACATAGCCCTAAAAGCTCTATCCCTGAAAGGGGACGGGCCCGCCATAAAGGACGATGTCGAGCACAAAGAATGTCCCAAGGACACCAGTCGCGACATCATCGAGATTGATGATGACCTCGATCCGAGAAATGCCGTGTACGTCGCGAACGTCACCGACGGACCAATCCAGGCCGCATCCACTAGTCAAGGACCCGAGCCTAACAATGACGAAGATTGGAGAACTCTGATCATTCGATACATTACAAATGGCGAAGTTCCCGACGACAAATGGGAGGCACGGAAACTCAAAACACAGAGTGCAAGGTACTGCGTCACGAAAGGAGAGCTCTTTAAAATGAGCCTCTCTGGACCTTACCTTAAATGCCTCAACAAAAAGCAAGCCCTAGCCGTGATTACACAAGCACACGACGGATCCTGCGGAAGCCATTCCGGAGGACGAGCATTGGCCGTGCGAATCAAAATGCAAGGCTATTTTTGGCCAACAATGGCCACCGAATGCGAGTCCTTCTCCAACAAGTGCGATAAATGCCAAAAGCATGCCCCGATTATCCACCAAGCGTCGGAGAAGCTCTCCTCTATCTCATCGCCATACCCATTCATGCGATGGGGAATAGACATCGTGGGACCGCTAGTCGCATCCGGCAAAAAGAAAGCCACACACCTATTGGTGATGACGGACTACTTCACCAAATGGATTGAAGCAGAGTCGTACCAAAAAGTTAAGGACGTTCACATTAAGGAGTTCGTCTGGCGAAACATCGCTTGCCGACATGGACTACCCCACGAGATCGTCACCGATAACGGATCTCAGTTCATATCAAACACGTTCAAAGAGTTCTGCAGAACTTGGAACATAAAGCTCACTTACTGAACGCCACGCTATCCCCAAGCGAACGGGCTGGCAGAAGTAGCTAACAAAGCAATTATGAACAGTCTCAAGAAAAGACTCAATGAGTGCAAAACAACCTGGAGCGACGAGCTCCCAACCGTACTCTGGGCCTATCGGACTACCCCCCACAAATCCACCGGTGAGACTCCTTTCTCGCTGGCTTATGGAATCGAGGCGGTAGTACCAGCCGAAATCCTCGTGTCAAGCATCCGCAAAGAAGAATGCCCACGGATGGAGGAACTCAATAACAAGATGATAACTGATGAGCTCGACCTCGCCGACGAAAGGAGGAACCTCACACTAGCTCGAATCCAGAACTACCAACAAGCCGCAGCTCGTTACTATGATTCCAAGATCAAAACTCGAAGGTTTCAAGTAGGCGAGCTCGTCTTACGGAAAGTGTTCGACCATAAAAAGGAAGAACATGCTGGGAAGTTAGGAGCAAAGTGGGAAGATCCTTACCAGGTCACCAACGTTGTAAAGGACGGGGTCTACCGACTCAAGTCGGTGGAAACCCAGAAGCATGAACTACAACCTTGGAACATCATCAACCTCAAAAAGTACTTCCACTAGGAGTACATCAACATAATCGAACTACGAAATGGCTTGATCCCCTTAAAAGCGTACGTAGGCAGCTCGACTTCGAGCGCAGCCACCCCCCAAACACAAAGCTCTTACCAAGCTCAACAACTTCTGACGAAGTCACACTAACTTATCTTTGTGAAATCAAAATAAGTCTCTCAATCCAATGCCTCTTTCTGTCGTAAAAGTTAGAGTCATTGCGAAATATTTCACCATTACATTCTATAAAGTGATATGAAATTATCTCTCCGAGAAGCAAAGTGATATGAAATTATCTCTTCAAAAGCTAAAGTGATATGAAATTATCTCTTCGAAAACAAACGATATTAATTTATCCTTTCCGAGCGACCTGAAATGGTCTCTCCCAAAATCAGGCGATATGAAATTATCTCTTCAAAAAATCAAGGGATATGAAATTATCTCTCCAAAAAATAAAGCGATATGAAATTATCCCTTCCAAGAGATCTCAAACGACCTCTCCCGAAATCAAGTGATATGAAATTATCCCTTCAAACAAAGCGACTTAAAATGGTCCTTCCGAATCGAACGAACTGAAATGATCGTCCCAAAAACAAGCGACCTAAAATGGTCCTCCCAAATCGAACGAACTGAAATGATCGTCCCAAAGAACGAGATCTAGAGCGATCCTTCCAAAGCATACAATTCTTCTAAACACCATACGGATTAAAATAATTGGGGGGCTACCCCCTCCCTTCAAGCAAAAAACGACGAAGTCGAGACAGTTATTCAGGCAAACGACCTCTATAAGCCCACTTCGATTCGTCCTTATATACTTAATATTTCTTTTTTGAAGTTCAGCGATAAGCTCGAACTTTACATTACGAAAGAATCGCACAAACGAACTAGTCTTGGCAAAGAGCTCGAGCCCAAACGCAATTGACTTAAAAGTTCACAAAGAACTCCCTAAGGCAATTAGAGACAAGTTATTTGTCGACCCCTCCGAAGAGGTTCAAGTTGCCATAACGGCCAAACTCTATGCTGAAGCATCAAGTCAGCAAAATCTATGCTAAGGCATGAAAGATTCGAAGGCAATTCATAAAAGAAAAGGAGGACACGATGTCCTCGAGTTCGAGCAAAAGCCCACTAAGGGCAACACCAAAAAGAAGAAAAAAGCCCCCTTGGGCAACAAAAGTCTGAGGACAAATTAAAAAGCCCTCTAGGGCAGCAACGAATAAAAAGAGGACTAGAACTGCTTGGAAGGAGAGGAAGCTTCGTCTTGATTCTTCATATGATCATCAGTCGCCCTGTCCTCCTCGAGTCGACCTTCGACCTCATCTCTAACTCGCGGCCGCCTTGTTTAGAGGTTCGATCCATACTGATCGAGACGAGCGGCCGCCTTGTTTAGAGGGTGCGCCAAGATCACGGAATCGTCCGACATCACCGGCAAATTAAGCTTGCTGATACTGAAGTCCGACACCGCTGCGGCATTCATCTCCTCCGTGGCCAATATTTTCTTCTCGGCCAAGTCCATCACCTCCTTGGTCAGATCCAGTTCGCCAGAAGCGAACTCTGCGATAAGCGCGATATTGGCCAAAGCCTCCTGAAGCCTCATCTCGGCGCTCACGTCGACTTTCCTTTGGCTCTCCTTCACCGCGATTCCCTCGAGAATCTTGAGGTCTTCACCGTTCAGCCCTTTCCTCACCTCATGGGGCGCCACCTTGACGTCAAACTCTCGGTCAGCGAGAGCCTTGTCCAGATCGACCTGACATTGCGCAGCCCGCACATCCGCAACCCGACCTGCCTCAATGGCGGTTCGACTCGCTTCCTCCGCGACCGAAACCTGAGCCAAGGCACCCTGCAACTGCGCATCCAGGTCGCCCGCCGTCTTCCGTAGCTCCTCCTCCCTGGCCAAGGCCCCCTGCAACTACGCTCTCAGGTCGCTAACCGTCTTCTCGATGGTATCGAGCTCACTCGCCTGCGGTATCTCCCGCAGCTCACGCTCGGCCCTAGCCGCAAACATGTTCGCAGCCTCCAAGGCCTACGAGAAAAACGAGAATTAAGCATGAAACATATCAAAAAGCGAAGGAAGGAAATCGCTACCTTCCCAGAAGCCGCCATCATATCGGTATAAGCTTCACCGAGAGCCATATCCCCGATAGCCGGGAGCTGAACACCTGCGGGCTTAAAATGCCTCAGCAAATAAGCTACACCCTCCGGGTTATCCGCAATCGGATATTCCTTCTGGTGACTGAAGCGCCAGTTGAAAGATCCGGAGAACCCGGAAGAAGCATGTCTCACCTCAACACTCTGGTTCGATCTCCTCGAGCTCACCTATGCATCAGTTCTTTGACGCTTCGCCGCCGGAGGAGGAGGACCACCCCGGCTCCGGCCGTTTGATTCCCTCGAACCATTCGACCGGGAGTTGCACAAAGCAGGCTCTCCAGACGGGATCTGAACTGGTTCCTGACCGGCCGAAAGAGGAGGTAAATTCTCCACCCCTACGTTTGCCTCTCCGGACCCTGTGACCACGGGGAGAGAAACCTGAACAGGGTTAGGAGGAGGGATCGAAGGAGGAGGAGGAGGCCCCTCGCCCATGGCAAAAAGAAGGGCGTTGCTCAAGTCGCCGGCCTTCATTTTCTTCGCCAGATCGATGGGATCCTTCCCGTTCTGACGACTTCTAGATCTTCGCGACATCTTTTCAAGAGAAGGGGTGCTTGCGGTAGAACTGTCGTCCGAAACAGGTTGATCTGCAGACAAAATAGACTCGAGTCAGCCCGGCAAACGAAAGGCATATGGCGCTAAAATCCTTGTACGGACTAACCAAAATACTTACTTTCTTCAGCCCGCTCGATAATCCGAAGCGGAGCCTGAACGATTCGAGTCGAAGTGGGCTGACAAGGGAAGCGTGATCCGTCTCGTGAAGGACGAGGATGGTATAAAGGAGGTTGTCGGGCCGCAGGACCTAAGGCAGCTCGAATTCGCTGGTCCATAAAATTAGACCAGCGGATATCTCCTCTCCGAAGGCGAGCTATCAGACTCGATGTATTTGGGTTCAAAGATAGTGACTCCGGAGCCTCTGCAAAGAAACCGAAAAGGTTATTAGCAAACAGCTCGATGTCAATAAAAGACACCGTAGCAACCAGAGAAACTAGTAAACCCTATAAGCTAACCAACGCTAGTTGCCCATCTTGTCGTGATAACCGAATAATCAAAATCCTCGACCGAGTGATGATTGATACTGAAGTAAAAGTATTTACTCTTCCACACATCCCTCGTCGGGATCTCATCAAGGATCTTCCCATGGCGAGGAGAGAGGTAGTAGGTCCCGGGAAAACGAGTGTTATGTTTTACCGAACAAACCCTCATCAACTCCTCGACCCCGAAGTCGATGCCCTCCTCGACGGCTCTGACCCCGAGCCCGATGACATACCGAACGAAATTCGGAGTCATCTGGTGAAAGGCCAGCTGGAGCTGAGCCAAAACCCATGAGATAATGCGAGGGATTGGAAAAAACAATCCGCATTTATCGAAATAGGTATAAGAAACACAGCAATGACCCTCGACGACAGTTTTTGGGGACATTTCTGGTGATGGGATAAGTATCTCCACCTCCGGCGGAATCTGGAACTTCGCCCGCAACTTCCATATTTGGTCGACAGTCAGACTGGACGGTGGATGAGGACCAACCGGTCCCGCCGCCACAATTGAACTTGCCCTGGCCGTACTCTTTCGAACCATGATAGTTCGGTGTATCGGAAATTTCTTTTGAGAGAAGAAGAAAGACGAAATCTCTAGAGGAGAAAGTCTCGGAGTAACGGCAAAAGGAATAAGAGCGAGAGGCAAACATAAAAAAGGATATAATGAGGGAGAAGAAGTTACCTTGACGATTTGTAGTGCGAGCAGTAATGGGAATCGTGCTAGGTAAGTTCCCCTTTTAAACTATCTCGTGCTCGAGATCTGTGGGATCTTTCGCATCAAACAATCCCAACCGCTCAATTCGAAATTTGTAAATAATAATGAAAAAGATTGAGACAGTTAGGATCCTTCAGTTCCCTGCGATCTCGACCGTCGATACAAGATCTAAAGGCAGGAGCGAATGATTAACGATTGAGTCACGTCCGCCGTGGTAACGGACGCTCCACGAACAGGCTGATCCAACCCACGCGCCCAATCTTGGCCACTCGTTTAAAACAAGATCTGCGGACGAGGCGAAAACAATCACTAGGGCTTCCTTAATGCCTAGAGCACGCGCGCGTCTTCCCAAGAAACGTCCACCGCCCATTAACTTCGACTTGTCAAAATTAATGGGCTGGGGGGCTATTGTTGGTGCTGGATTTCCCTCTAGGAAATCCGGCCCATTAACAAATAAGACAAAGGCCCATATCTATGAGCCCGTTCCAGGATCAGAGACGAAGAGATGAGCCGATTCATTTGTTGGGCCCAAATGAATGACGCTTCGACAAGGCCCAAGCAATGCCGAAGTAAGAGGCGATCGAGCTCGAGCTCGGCAGGAGACGACGTGGAGATAGAGCGACTCGGTCTTTGCCAGTTCAACTGATCCGCGAGAATCACGGGGATCGTTACGAAGGAGAGGCCAAAATATCGGAACAGAGAGATCAGAGTCGAGACTATTTAAAAGAGAAAGTGGCGATCATTTCAGGATATTCCAACCCTAGCTTAGAACACTTCGACTAGATAGCTCGATCATCATACTTTGTACTCTCTTTTCGATTGTGTTTGTTCTATCTCGACGACCAATCTCAATAAAGTCTTTGATTCATAGGAAACTATACCATTTCTATATCCTAAAGTCCAAATCTAAGATTACAAATTCTTGGTGTGAATCTCAGATCTCACAATACTTAGCCATTCTAAACAATTGTTCCATTCATTCAGTCATATCATTCCATTCTTATTCTATGGCAATGAGCATATAAAAGATAAATAGATACTTTTATTAATAAAACAAAGGTACCAATACAAATGTAGTCAATGTCATTATGCTATATAAGAGTATCGGTCCTATGATCTATCTATCTTAACACCACTCACCCTTGAGTCCTTGTGTCCGTGCCTAGGCCTGATCATCCCCATGATCAACCTCATGACCTGAATTCAAATATTTCATGAGTATTCCTTACATAAGTAATTCCAATCAACTTAGTATTTATACTGTTCTACATGATCCCATATTTCCCCAATGCAACACACAACCTAGAATCATTCTAGTTCCTTTCTAAACGTCCCATGTTCCAAGCACCTTACGCGTCCCGACTGGTACACGGATCGCGACCGTAACACCTTTCGCGGTCGTACGTGCACGTCCGTGCGTGCGTCTGTGCGTACGTCCTTACGTACGTCCTTACGTCCGTCACGGTCGTGTGATACGACTGTCCGTGTATCATCGCGGACGTACCGTGCGATCATCCCAGCGATCATCTACGGTCGTGCGTGTGATCGTCCCGGAGGACGTTACGGACGTACCACGGCTCTAGTCGTACGTCCGCGAACGGACGCGACTGTTTGCAGGAATGGATGCGATCATCCGCGGACGGTTGTGATCGATCCTTTGGTTTGTAGCGACTGAACTCGGTCGCGCTGATCATCCCACGGCCGTAGAAAACATCCCGCGGTGCATGATCGCCGTATACTTCAGTCAATGCCCGGTATGGCCGTATTCAATCCGTAACATCCTTGTCCAATTCACGCTAAGGCTGGCCATGTTATAGTCTCTCGGTCTTCGGCCAAATATCCCCCTAGATACGTCGTTCAACCGTTCAAGACACGTCAGCCCATTACAGCCCCTTTTCGTGGATTAAATCGCGCCCAACCGTTCGCTGCTCTGGTTACAACCATGGCCTTTGGCCGGTCGTGCGAGTCTTAGAACAGGATTGCCCTTAAGCCGAGTATAGGTTTCCTATATCCCGGTTCTATTCGGAGAAAGTAGAAGAGAAAGCAAATCCGGCCATATGATCATACCGACCATTAGCCCTTAGCCATGGCTGATATAGAAAAGGGCTTGGATTCTACCTTGAATGTTGTGGTTGATTTGCCATGATCCTTGGCTGTTACTCCAGCCATGATAGACGCCTTTAACCGCCTACACCAACCACCACACGCCTTGCACTCGCCGGTTATCTCTTTGAAGATTCCGTCCACAAACTTCTCTCTCTTTACTCTCGATTTTATGGCCTTGTGCCTTAGAAAGTTTCTGGGTTTTTACCTGTTCAATGTGTGTGCGAAAATAGCCTCTCCATGGCCTATTTATAAGCCTAAACTCGCCCCATAACTGCCCAAGCGAATGGGTGTCTCTTTTGGGTCGAATGGGTGCATCCTCCATTGGTGCCCATTCGCTAACAAGCCTCTTGGTCAGCTAGTGTCAATAGCTGATGCGATCTTAATGGAGAAGATCATTTCCCTTTGATGCACTTTGTGAGTCTGGTTGTTTGATGGATGATGATCAGATGGGATGGACAGATTGAAGGATTAGAAACCGTGGATTGAAAGAAACTTCCTGAAGTTGCAGAATCACTTAAAGACTTTCAAACTCATATCTTCTAGGATATGAAACACCAAAAGAAGAATCAGAGATGAATGGATATTACACACCATTCAGACCTAACACTTTTAGAAGTTTTAGAATAAAAGAAGTTTGATAAAAGTTCAGAAATGACTACAAAGTGTTTTAAATAGAAAAATGCAACAAGGCTGCATGAACAGCAATTAATACACCTAGGAAATAACACAAAGACTAATTAAACACTTAGAATTTCGAAATCCAACTTTAAAATAGGTTATGGGCCTTATGGATCAGTAATGGGCAAAGGTAATAGCATGTGGGCTTGCCTCATTAAAAACCTCTCTTGGAAAACCCATTGGGACAAAACCAAGAGGAGGGAAAAAGAGTACAAGTCCACACACCTCCATTACTGATGACTTAAGTGGCTTGAATCACAACCAAGGTTTCTGGATTAGCACACTCAAGTTGGCCTTGGACGTGGTGTAGAAGGGTGTAGAAGGCTTGCTTGAATTGCTTTGCCTTAGCTCTGGTCATTGGTCCAATTGGTATGTGCAAGCTTCTGATCCTTGCTCTCCTTTCTCCTCTGGTTCAAGCTGCTCCTTAGCTCCATTCTCTCCAGCTACAAGCTGCTTCTCAGCTCCATTCTCCTATGGTTCAAGCTGCTGAATGTCCTCAGGTTCCAAGCTTCCCATGATCACATCATCCCCTCCCTCTTGAAAAGGATTTGACCTCAAATCTGGTTCATCTGTAATAAAAGGAACCAAGTAAGAAACTTTGAAGCTTGAACTCACATTATACTTACCTTGCAAGTCAATTTGGTAGGCATTGTCATTGATCCGTTTGATGATCTTGAATGGTCCATCAATGCGTGGCATCAACTTGGATTTTCTCTCATTAGGAACCGCTCCTTCCTCAAATGTATCCAGACCATGTCTCCTTCCTTGAATATCATCTCCTTCCTGCCCTTGTTGGCATACTTAGCATAAATCTTTGTTTCTCCTCAATGTTGATCCTAGCTTTCTCATGAATCTGCTTGATGTAATCTGCGTTTTTCTTTCCATCCATACTAGCTCTTTCACTCAATGGTAAAGGCATTAGATCCAAAGGTGATAAAGGATTGAAACCATAAACAATTTCAAATGGAGAAAACTTAGATGCAGAATGTTTAGCATCATTATAAGCAAATTCAACATGTGGCAAACATTCTTCCCAAGTCTTAAGGTTCTTTTTGATCAATGCACGCAGTAGAGTAGACAATGTCATATTAACTACTTCAGTTTGCCCATCAGATTGTGGATGACAAGTAGTAGAGAACAACAACTTAGTACCTAGATTTGACAAAAGTGTCTTCCAGAAGTAACTAAGAAACTTAGTATCTCTATCAGAAACAATAGTCTTAGGCATGCCATGTAATCTCACAATATCCTTAAAGAACAGGTTAGCTACATGCATAGCATCATCAGTTTTGTGGCATGGAATGAAATGAGCCATTTTAGAGAACCTATCTACCACAACAAATATGGAATCCTTCCCTGTCTTAGTCCTAGGCAATCCAACAACAAAATCCATTGAAATATCATTCCAAAGATGCAAAGGAATAGGTAAGGGAGTATACAAACCGTGAGGCTGGACTTTGGACTTAGCTAGTTTGCAAGTAGAACATCTTTCACAAGCTTTCTCAACGTCCCTCTTCATGTGTGGCCATTAACAAACAAATATCTCAAAGAAGAATTAGGAACACACAAACGGTTTTCATAGAAAAAGAACCCATCATGCCTATAATATTTTTCAAATGCAAATTTCTCACAAGATGAATAAATCTTTCCAAAATCAGAATCATTTGCATAAAGAGACTTAATATGTTCAAACCCAAGTAACTTAGTCTCAAGAGAAGTCAGTAAGACATACCTTCTTGATAATGCATCAACAACTACATTATCCTTACCTTTCTTGTATTTGATCACGTATGGGAATGTCTCAATGAATTCAACCCACCTGGCATGTCTCTTGTTGAGTTTTTGCTGACCTTTTAGATGCTTAAGGGATTCATGATCAGTGTGTATGACAAACTCCTTTGTCCATAAGTAGTGCTGCCATGTCTGCAATGCTCTCACCAATGCATAGAGTTCCTTATCATAAGTTGGGTAGTTCAGTGTTGCTCCTCCTAGCTTCTCACTGAAGTAGGCAATTGGTCTCTTTTCCTGCATAAGCACAGCACCTATACCAATACCAGAAGCATCACATTCGATTTCAAAAGTTTTAGTAAAATCGGGAAGTGAAAGAACAGGTGAATGAGTAAGCTTCTCTTTCAAAGTTTGGAATGCTTGTTCCTGAGCCTGCTCCCACTTAAAACCCACGTTTTTATTGATAACCTCAGTGAGTGGAGCTGCTAGAGTGCTAAAATCCTTCACAAATCTCCTATAGAAACCAGCTAGGCCATGAAAGCTTCTCACTTCTCCAACTGTCTTTGGACTTGGCCATTCTTTGATAGCTTTCACTTTCTCTTCATCAACCTTGATTCCATCTGTACTCACAAAAAAACCTAAGAACACAAGGTTATCTGTTCCAAAAGTACATTTCTTATAGTTGGCATAAAGGCTTTCTTTCCTTAACACTTCAAAGACCAACCTAAGATGCCTAACATGCTCTTGTAGATTCTGACTATATACTAGGATGTCATCAAAGTACACAACAACAAAATTCCCAATGAATGATCTAAGAACATGATTCATCAGTCTCATGAATGTACTAGGTGCATTAGTTAATCCAAATGGCATCACTAACCATTCATATAACCCTTGTTAGTTTTAAATGCAGTTTTCCATTCATCACCCTCTTTCATTCTAATCTGATGATATCCACTCTTAAGATCAACCTTAGAAAAGATGCTAGAACCATGCAATTCATCTAACATATCATCTAATCTAGGTATAGGGTGGCAATACTTCACTGTTATGTTGTTTATGGCTCTGCAATCTACACACATCCTCCAGCTACCATCTTTCTTTGGCACCAATAAAACAGGAACATCATTGGGACTCATGCTCTCACGGATATGACCTTTCTCCATAAGCTCAGTCACTTGCTTCTCTAGTTCTTTGGTCTCCACTGGATTGGTTCGGTATGCAGGTCTGTTTGGCAAGGAAGCTCCTGGGATGAAGTCTGTTTGATGCTCAATACCTCTAATGGGAGGTAAATCTTCTGGATTTTCCTCAGGGAATACATCCTGGAACTCCTGCAAAAGTAATTCAATCTCGCTAGGCACAACCTGCTTTGGGGCAGTTAAGTTCATATAACAACCTTTAAAAACAATAAGTAAAGTTGTAGAATAACTTCCCTTTGGTTTCTGAAGCATGAGGTTGTTTGTTTGTTTTGTGGCAAGGGCTGATTGAGCTTTGCTTTTCTTATTCTGATTGCTCTTCTTCTGATTCAACCTCACCATTGTCTCTGATAATCATGATCTTTTTGTTGGTGCATTCATTAGAGTAATGACCAAACCCTTGAAATTTGAAGCACTTGATCTTCCTGGTCCTTGTAGAAGTCACCTTAGCCTTTCCTTTTGGATCATGCTCCTCACTTTTAACCTTTGGAAAAGGCTTGTAGGCTCTGCTGAATCCAGACTTTTCTTCCTTGTGATAGTTAGGTTTTCCAGAAACATAACTTGGCCTAGAACTCTTCCTTTTGAGTTGCTTCTCAAACATCACTGCCTTGTGCAACAACTCCTCTAACTCCACAAAATGTTGAGTCTCCAGCCTGTCCAAGATGTCTCTGTTGAGGCCTCCAATGAATCTGGACATTGTAGCTTCAGTATCCTCTTGAATATCAGCTCTGAGCATCAAGGTTTCCAGCTCCTTATAATACTCTTCTACAGTTCTGCTCCCTTGGGTACAGTTTCTCAGTTTATAGTGCAGCTCTCTGTGGTAGTGGCTGGGAACGAACCTCTTTCACATAATTGTCTTCATTTGTGTCCAAGAATCCACTGGATAATCTCCTGCACGTCTCCTAGCAGTAACCAATTGATCCCACCAACTAAGTGCATACTCTTTGAATTCTGTTGGTGCAACCTTCACTTTGCTTTCAGAAGTGTATTCTCTGCAGTTGAACACAAGTTCAATCTTCTTTTCCCACTCCAGGTACTCTTCAGGGTCATTAGTTCCTAGGAAGGTAGGAATCTTAATCTTCAAGCCTGTTAAAGGATCTTTGGATGGAGTTCTTTCTTCCTGATCACGCCTTCTCCTTCTGCTGTGATTTGAATTGGATGAATGGCTATAATAGCTTGCTGTTGCATCATTCTCTTGTTGTTGGCTGTGTTCCTTCTTTGATTTATCTGTTCCAGAGATATGAAGCTCTTCCCTAAACGCTGCAAGACTCTCATTCAACATCTTAGCCAAATTTGCAGTGACTGCTTCAACCAAGGCTTTATTTTCTCTGACACGGCTGTGTTCTTCCTGATCATCAGTGTTCACCATGTTTCCTGTCCACAAAGAAATCATAAAACAAGTAAGGAGTTCTTTGACAAAAGGAAACAAATCAGTTTTTACAGAAACAATGAGATCAAACAAATCTGTTGCAGGGAACTCTAACAGACACTTGTATAAGTTCAGCAACGAAATTTGATACCGATTGAGTAGTTTTCTTGCACAAAACAAGTTTAACAACAGATGATACTTTTTGGGTATTAGATTTCGAAATTAAACTCTCAGCAATCATCAAACAGACAACAACAATCTGAAACAGGGTAAACTGCAGAAAACAGAAAACTATGAACCCTAATTGATCAGATCAGTCCAAGAGTCAAATTTGAATTCAGAACAATTCCTTGATGATCTGCACTCAATTCTCAGTCCTAACAAGTTATAGATTCGAATTTTAACAAGAACAATCCCTAGAACTAACAAATCAGACATAAACAAAAGATTCAGATCAGTATAGAGAAGAAAAGACACAAGCTTTCACAAAGTGGCTCTGATACCACATGATGCAATCTTAATGGAGAAGATCATTTCCCTTTGATGCACTTTGTGAGTCTGGTTGTTTGATGGATGATGATCAGATGGGATGGACAAATTGAAGGATTAGAAACCGCGGATTGAAAGAAACTTCCTGAAGTTGCGGAATCACTTCAAGACTTTCAAACTCAGATCTTCTAAGAGATGAAACACCAAAAGAAGAATCAGAGATGAATGGATATTACACACCATTCAGATTAAACACTTTCAGAAGTTTTAGAATAAAAGAAGTTTGATAAAAGTTCAGAAATGACTACAAAGTATTTTAAATAGAAAAATGCAACAAGGCTGCATGAACAGCAATTAATACACCTAGGAAATAACACAAAGACTAATTAAACACTTAGAATTTCGAAATCCAACTTTAAAATAGGTTATGGGCCTTATGGATCAGTAATAGGCAAAGGTAATAGAATGTGAGCTTGCCTCATTAAAAACCTCTCTTGGAAAACCCATTGGGACAAAACCAAGAGGAGGGAAAAAGAGTACAAGTCCACACACCTCCATTACTGATGACTTAAGTGGCTTGAATCACAACCAAGGTAGCTGGATTAGCACACTCAAGTTGGCCTTGGACGTGGTGTAGAAGGCTTGCTTGAATTGCTTTGCCTTATCTCTAGTCATTGGTCCAATTGGTATGTGCAAAGCTTCTGATCCTTGCTCTCCTTTCTCCTATGGTTCAAGCTGCTCCTTAGCTCCATTCTCCTCAGCTACAAGCTGCTTCTCAGCTCCATTCTCCTCTGGTTCAAGCTGCTCAATGTCCTCAGGTTCCAAGCTTCCCATGATCACATCAATAGCTGACCAGCTAACTCAACACTTGAACACTCAAGCTAGCTGAGTTCAGCTGGCTGCTAGTTGACCTAGCTGACCAGCTCAGCTGTCCAGCTCATTTGAGCTACACACTTCTCTTCCAGCAGATCTCTTTTAGATCAAGCTCCTTTCCAGTTGAGCTTGAACTTCTTCTGCCTATGGAACACTCTCATTGATCTCCTTGATCGTGTGTTCGGTCTTATGGTCCCATAGACAGCCCCAAACGGCCCTTAGGCCGGTTGGGGGATGTTACAAGTCTCCCCCCTTTGAAATGGATTCGTCCCCGAATCCGCTTCAAGGTTTCCGTTCCTTGTAAACTCCTCAAACCACTCTGGGTAGTCGGCCTTCATACGGTTTTCTGTTTCCCAAGTGATCTCCTTAACTCCGTTGCAAATCCATTCCACTTTGACCATCTGGATTACCTTCTTCCGGGTTGCTTTTTCTAGCCTATCCGGAATTCTTAAGGGTCTAATCTCCAAGGTGAGGTTTGCCTTAAGATCCTCTGGGATCTCTCGCATAATCACATATTGATCCGAGAGGCACTTCCGCAATTGCGAAACATGGAACACGTTGTGGAACGCTTCTATATCGTTTGGCAAATCCAACTTGTAAGCAACCATCCCGACCCTTTCTATAATCATGAATGGGCCTAAGTACCTTGGATCAAGTTTTCCCCGCTTGGAAACCCTTGCCCTTCCTTTGAAGGTAATCATCTTGAGATAGACTCGGTCTCCAACTTGGAACTCAATGTCTTTCCTTCTCTTGTTCTCATAACTTATTTGGCGGTCTTGTGCCTCCTTCATCTTAGCCCGTATGAATCGGATTTGCTCAGTTGTCTCAGCAGTTATATCCGGTCCAACCACGCTGGACTCCCCCAATTGCGTCCAGCACAATGGGGTCCTATGCAAGTGCACAGACGTGAACAAGTAGTATATAGGGTATTGAATCCACAGAGACCCTAGACCTTACGATAGATTGTAGAATGTCGGGTTAAGCTAGGTGAAACAGAGAATAAGCAGTAAATCAAAAAAATAAAGTAAATAGATTGGTTTGTAAGCAAGAAGCGAAGGCGTCAGGTCAAGGGAGTTCTCAGGAAATCAGGAACATAGGCTAATCAATCAATCAGGATCTAATTAAGAACTGTTCTAGAACTAGAATCACAGAATTATAACAGACCAACTTTCGTTGCGAATATTATCTATGTCTAACAACCTCGCAAGCTAACTTTCGTTGCGAATCCTAGAGTTCTAAATAAGCATTAATCTCAAGTTCTTTCGTTCACAATTCTCCTAAGCCAAATTTCTTTGCGAATAGTCAAATTGCTCATCTAAGTTCTTTCTAGTTAATTAACTAACTGTCATTGCGGAAATCAACCTAACATCATAAATCTGGGTAGCTAATTCAGATTTAGCATTAAGAACAACCCTAGATGAAGAACTAGCAGATGTGAATCCCTACAGATTGATCAACCTATAATTCCATGAAATCCCTAATGAGAATCCCTAAACCTAACAGGTAAACTACTCAGACATGATCATCGAAACAGAAGACATCATGAATAAAAAAACCGAATAGCATAAAATAAATTAAGAAACTTTCGAAATCTTTTCTCTCTCGAGTACAAGATCAGCCCCTAAAACTCTCTCAATGTAAAAAAAAAAACCTAGCCTAAACAATGGCTTAAAAACCCTAATATAATGATCTAATCACGGCTGGGGCTTCTTTGTAATTATGAGAAACTTCTGGGATTTTGTGCAATTTCCAAACTCTTCTTAAACCGCTGAGAATTTGTCCAAGTCGCGTCTGTGTCGATCCATGCACAGTGTGTGTCGATCGACACAATCATCTGCAATCGGCAGTGAACTCTATCTCTCGGGTTAAATCTCCAAAATGCTCTAAAATGCGCCATAATATCCAAATCCGCTCCAAATGTACCTAGACATGTAAACACACATAAAAGGACTCCAAAGGACTCTAATAGACTCGATAAGAAGATATATACCATGGTTAAAAACCTTAAAATCCATGGTATATCAACTCCCCTACACTTAGCCTTTGCTTGTTGATACATGCTCAGGCTATCAAGGCTTGTATGATTCAGACTCAATGCTTCTGTTCAGATCAGATGGATGATTCAATGGATGATCTAATCACACAATGAACCGGCTGGTGAAGGAATGGAGTTGGATGGATCGAAGTGCACCACACAAGCTATGGAATGGCTTGTGATACAACACATGTTCTTAAGCTAAGAGTTTCTGGTCTCTATTAGCTTCAGAAGGTAACAAGTTCTTTGCTTCAAGCAATGAGAAAATTCGATGTTTATTGATAAAAAAAGGTGAATGATACACGGCTGCAGGGGGACTTTATATATAGTTCTTCAGCTATGCCCTTCTAGGGGTCTTGAAGCAAATGACTCAAATAAGGAAAACAAACTCAAATTAGGACCTAATGGAATCAAAGAAAAACGGCTACTTTCTATGATTACAACTAAAGAAATTTTGAAAAGAGATCAAGCTGCAAAACAAAAAAACAACGGTCATAAAATGTAAATGAAATCTATTCAGACCGTACCTTAGTTTTTGTGGACCGTTGCAATAAATATGGAAACCTCCCTTTGTTCTTTGAGTAGTGGTATTGCTTCTAGGGCCGGTCCAAATTGTATTGCATAAGAGCTCATGTTCTGAGTAGTTTCTGAACCTGGTTCATCTTCTTGATCAGTGAACATGATGATCTGGTTGGAAGCTTGCTTCTGTCCTTCTTGCTCCAACACTCTTCTGATGCTTCGATTGAACTTGTGTTGAAGTACTTTGGCTCTTGATCTGGTCATTGCTCCCTTGAATACTTCTGGTACTAGCTCTTGGTCTTGATCATATTATTGGGTTGCTGCCTCATCAGCTAGGATCTCATCATTCCCTCCCTCTTCAAGAGGTTTTGACCTCAAAACTGGATCATCTGCATAATAAGGAGCTAAATCAGACACATTGAAAGTTGATGATACATTTAACTCACCTGGTAAGTCTAGACGGTAGGCATTGTTGTTGATCTTTTCTAAGATTTTGAAGGGTCCATCTCCTCTAGGTGCTAGCTTGGAGCTTCTCTGATGTGGGAATCGTTCATGTCTCATATGTAGCCAAACCCACTCTCCTGGTTCAAACACAACTTCCTTTCTCCCCTTATTGGTGTGTTTCATGTACTGCTCAGTCCTCTTCTCTAGGTTCTTCTTTGCCTTTTGATGAATCTGCTTGATGTAATCAACTTTCTCTGCTCCAATAAGACTGACAGCTTCAGCTAGTGGTAATGGCGTCAAGTCCAGAGGTGTGTTAGGATTGAAGCCATAGACAATCTCAAAAGGTGACATCTTGGTGGCTAAATGTTGTGATCTATTGTATGCGAACTCAATGAAAGGAATGCACTCTAGCCAATTCTTCAAGTTCCTCCCAATGGTAGTCCTTAGCAGCATTGAGAGTGTCTTGTTGACAACCTCAGTCTGTCCATCAGTTTGGGGATGGCATGTAGTTGAATACAAGAGCTTTGTTCCAAGCTTCCTCCATAAGGTTCTCCAAAAGTGGCTCAAGAATTTGCTGTCTCTATCAGACACAATGGTGTATGGAACTCCATGAAGTCTTACTACTTCCTTAAAGAATAGCTCTGCTGTTTGGGTTGCATCATGGACCTTAGCACAAGGTATGAAGTGTGCCATTTTGCTGAATCTGTCCACTACCACAAAGATGGAGTCTTTGTGATGGATTTTTGGTAATCCTAGGAAAAAGTCCATGGATATATCCACACAAGGAGCCGTAGGAATGGGCAGTGGCATGTATAATCCATGAGGGTGTACCTTTGACTTGGCCTTCTTGCATATGATACATCTTGTACAATGAGCTTCTACTGCCTTTTTGATATGGGGCTAGAAAAAATGCTCCTTAATCACTTCCAAAGTCTTGTCTACTCCAAAGTTTCCCATAAGCCCTCCTCCATGTGCTTCTCTCACGAGGAAGTCTCTTAAGGAACATTGGGGTATGCAAAGTCTTTTTCCTCTGAAGATGAAGCCTTCATGCTGATAAAACTTCCCATAAGCTCCCTTAAGACTCTCCTTGAAGATCTCTTTGAAGTCTGGATCCTCCTGGTACTGCTCCTTAATGCATTCAAACCCCATCACCTTGGATTCCATGGTGGAGATCAATGCATAGCGTCTGGATAGAGCATCAACAACTATGTTCTCCTTGCCTTTCTTATACTTGATAATGTATGGAAATGTTTCAATGAACTCCATCCAACGAGCATGCCTCTTTTTCAGGTTAGTCTGCCCTCTCAAATGCTTAAGAGTTTCATGGTCAGTGTGTACCGCAAACTCTTTTGACAACAGATAGTGTTGCCAAGTCTCCAAGGCCCTCACTAGAGCATAAAGCTCTTTGTCATAAGTGGGGTAGTTTAGGCTGGCTCCTCCTAACTTCTCACTGAAATAAGCAACAAGTTTCCCTTCTTGGATCAATACTGCTCCTATTCCAATCCCTGATGCATCACACTCAACTTCAAAGGTCTTGTTGAAATCTGGTAGAACCAGCACCAGTGCATGTGTAAGCCTGTCCTTAAGGGTGTCAAAGGCAGATTGTTGTTCTTCTCCCCAAATGAATCCCACACTCTTCTTGATCATAGCTGTGAGTGGTGCAGCTATGCTACTGAAATCTCTCACAAACCTCCTGTAGAAGCTTGCTAGCCCATGGAAACTTCTGACTTGGCTGATGCTGCTTGGTACTGACCATTCCTTGATTGCTTTGATCTTCTCTCCATCAACCTGTAGACCCTGAGAACTCACAACAAAGCCTAAAAAGACCAACTTATTAGTTCAGAATGTGCACTTCTTGAGGTTTGCATAAAGTCCTTCAGTTTGAAGTGTCTTTAGTACTAGCTCAAGGTGTGACACATGATCAGATAAACACTTGCTGTAAATTAATATATCATCAAAGTACACAACAACAAACTTACTGATGTATGCTCTAAGAACATGGTTTATTAGACGCATAAAGGTACTTGGTGCATTGGTGAGACCAAAGGGCATCACCATCCATTCATAAAGACCTTGTTTGGTCTTGAAAGCAGTCTTCCACTCATCTCCTTCCTTCATCCTCACTTGGTGGTATCCACTCTTGAGGTCTACTTTGGAAAAGATGGTGGCTCCACTCAGCTCATCCAACATGTCATCAAGCCTAGGAATGGGGTGCCTATACTTGATGGTGATGTTATTAATGGCTCGGCAGTCTACACAGATCCTCCAAGAGCCATCTTTCTTTGGCACGAACAAAACTGGTACTGCACAGGGACTGAGGCTCTCCCTTATATATCCTTTGTCAAGAAGCTCCTTAACCTGCTTCTCTAGCTCCTTAGTCTCCTCAGGGTTAACACGGTATGCTGGCTTGTTGGGGAGTGTTGCTCCTGGTATGAAATCAATTTGGTGCTCAATTCCTCTCAAGGGTGGCAGACCGCTTGGCATCTCCTCAGGAAACACATCTTTAAACCTGTCAAGAAGCTCAGTGATCTCTGGTGGGAGAGTTAGCTCACTATAACCTGCACTCAAAAGCTCCTTAAAGACCATTAGTAGCATTTTGTGTTTAGTAGCAGATGCCTTTCTGATTTGGCTAGGCTGAATAAGAAAATTAGACTTAGCACTACTATCCTTCTCCTTAGACATTTGCATTTGTAATTGATGCACTTGAGATGGTGTGAGAGGGGCTAAGTTAACCTTGCGTTTATCATGCATAAAGGTATACATATTAGTTCTACCATCATGCTTAGTTTCTCTATCCCATTGCCAAGGCCTACCTAGAAGTAAATGTCCAGCTTGCATAGGTACTACATCACATTTAACTTCATCCTGATATTTGCCAATGCTAAATGGTATGGTGACTTGTTCACTAACTTTATATTCATCCTTAACATCGAGTCATCTCAACCTATATGGACGTGGATGCTTAGACCTTTCAAGATTCAGCTTGTTAACCATATGAACACTAGCTACATTGGTGCATGATCCTCCATCTATAATGAGATTACATACCTTCCCCTTGATGGTGCATCTGCTGTGGAATATATTTTCTCTTTGAATGGTATCTTTAGGATCCACCATTGCACTTAAAATCCTCATGGTCGCAAGTGCTTCTCCACTGACTGGATATTCAATATCTCCATAATCATCTAGTGGTTCAGCTTCTGCTTCATCTTAAGACTCATAGTCTCCAGCGTCTGTGATGTGCATCACTCTCTGGTTGGTACACTCCTTAGCCATGTGACCTCTGCCCCTACACTTGAAGCATGTAATGTCTCTGGATCATTGAGGATGGGCTGCCTTGTTGTATTCTGCTCGGTTATCTTGGCTGGTATCTACTGCCTTGCCCTTGAACCGTGAATCAATCTCAATGCCCTTGCCTTTCTCCACTGGTTTGCTTGAGTTAGTTGCCCAAGTGTTCTGTGTTTTGCTTGAGTTTGATGTCCAGTTGTTCTGTGGCTTGCTTTTGCTGCTGGACTTCTTAACATGTTGCTCAGCTTGAATGGAGAGGTGAAATAGGTCCTTAAAGTTCTGATAGACCTGCATCTCAACCTTGCGGCTGATCTTATCTTGTAAGCCAACTAAGAATTGAGCCATTAGAGCTTCCTCATCCTCATCAAGCTCCAATCAGTTCCTGAGCTTTTTAAACTCTTCATAATACTCTTCTACAGTCTTGGTACCTTGCTTGAGTGCTCTGAATCTCATTTGCAAGTCCATGTGGAAGTGAGGGGGAACATATCTCTGCCTCATCAAGTCTTTCATGTCCACCCATGAGTCAATAGCTCTCTGCCTGTTCCTTCTACGATCTGATACGACTCTATCCCACCAGGTAAGTGCATTATCAGTCAGTTGAGCTACTGCCAATGCAACTCTCTTAGCACCGGGATGGTTGTAGTAGTCAAATATATGATCCATTCTCTTCTCCCATTCAAAAAAGGCTTCAGGATCCACCTTATTAGCAAAATGAGGTGCAGTGAGCTTAATGTTATCTTTGTAGATATGCATTGGTGCTGGTGGTGTGAAATCTTCCTCCTCTTCATCCTCAAAGTCCCTGGGACGTCCTCCTCTTCTCTGAGTCCTTGGTGCTTGAGGCTGTGGATCAGGATATTCATCCTCATACCCTCTTGGACGCCCTCCTCTCCTCTGATTTCTTTGCGTTTAGAACTGTGGATCAGGATCTTCATCAAGAGGATTGTGCTGCTCAGGACCACGATTGCTTGGTCCAGAATTATCCTGAATGAGGATGCCACGCCTATGTATTGGACCAGAAGTAGTTGGACCAAAGAGGATGTCTGCTCCCAAGCTCCTCACATCCCGGGTTGGTTGGAAGGTGGTTCTAGGAACTCGCTCAATACGGTTCATCCTATCTCCAAGCTCCTGCCTCATGTTCCTCATCTCTTCCCTCATTGAATTCACCAATTACATCAAAGCATCCTGAGAGTTGGTGTTGTTGTTAAGGTTGCTTATGTCGTCTCTCATGGCTGCTGTGGTTTTTTTTTTCTACAACAGAAAACAAAAGAGAATAACACAACTTAGGTATGGTTTTTTTTTTTTTAAACTTGAGGTTAAAAGTAAAACTTTCAAAATTCTAAATGAAAAGTAGTAAAAGAAGGATGAAATTTCGAAAGGTATCAAAGAAAAAAAGGAAAAAAAATTCAAATTCAAGTTAAAAAGGCAAGATGAAATCTGGATGAGCTAGAAATAGGAAATATGGTTTTTATGAGTCTTAAACAAGATTTTTTTTTTGTATTTTCGAATTTTGAATGATCTAATAGACTTAATATCAAGAACTAGGAAGAACATAATGCAAACACTGAAGAACAAATGCAAAAACGATTTTTTATGAGTTTTTGGGTGTAATTGAATGCAGACTATGAAGAACAAGGGCAGAAACGAAATTTTTATGAGTTTTATTTATTTAATGGAATGCAATCTATGAAGGACAATGATAAAACAAAATGCAGAATGAAAAGTTTTTATGGCTTTTGGTTTATAGAGAGGCAAGTATGAAAACAGAATCAAATGAATGCAACTAAGAGAATATGTTGGATATAAACAACCTGGGGCTGAAAGGAACTTCAGCTCTGATACCAAAATGATACAAGCTCAGGCTATCAAGGCTTGTATGATTCAGACTCAATGCTTCTGTTCAGATCAGATGGATGATTCAATGGATGATTTAATCACACAATGAACCGGCTGGTGAAGGAATGGAGTTGGATGGATCGAAGTGCACCACACAAGCTATGGAATGGCTTGTGATACAACACAGGTTCTTAAGCTAAGAGGTTCTGGTTTCTATTAGCTTCAGAAGGTAACAAGTTCTTTGCTTCAAGCAATGAGAAAATTTGATGTTTATTGATAAAAAAGGTGAATGATACACGGCTGCAGGGGGACTTTATATATAGTCCTTCAGCTATGCCCTTCTAGGGGTCTTGAAGCAAATGACTCAAACAAGGAAAACAGACTCAAATTAGGACCTAATGGAATCAAAGAAAAACGGCTCCTTTCTATGATTACAACTAAAGAAATTTTAAAAAGAGATCAAGCTGCAAAACAAAGAAACAACGGTCATAAAATGTAAATGAAATCTATTCAGACTGTACCTTAGTTTTTGTGGACCGTTGCAACAAATATGGAAACCTCCCTTTGTTCTTTGAGTAGTGGTATTGCTTCTAGGGCTGGTCCAAATTGTATTGCATAAGACATCATGTTCTGAGTAGTTTTTGAACCTGGTTCATCTTCTTGATCAGTGAACATGATGATCTGGTTGGAAGCTTGTTATGTCCTTCTTGCTCCAACACTCTTCTGATGCTTTGATTGAACTTGTGTTGAAGTACTTTGTCTCTTGATCTGGTCAATTCTCCCTTGAATACTTTTGGTACTAGCTCGTGGTCTTGATCAGATTGTTGGGTTGCTGCCTCATCAGCTAGGATCTCATCACTTGCCCTCAAGCAAAACAGAGAACTAGAACATGGTGAAGAGGTTTGAAAACTTTCAGAAACTCTTTTTATCTTAGAAGCAACAACACTAAGATTTCCCTTAGTAAGCCACTGAAAGATTTCAACTGCAAGACATCAAGACCAACATATACTCCCCCCCCCCCCCCACTTAGGAACTGTCCAGAGTGAACTCCACAATCAATCCAAAACATTCAAATTCACCTTACTGACTTCTATTAGCTATTAAGTGCGGTCTCACCTAAGGATTATCGATCAAAGGGCACATGGATTCTTACTCTGTCAGTTCTAGACCACTGTGAGATCCGAGATTCACACTAAGAATTTGTATTCGTGGATTTGGACTTTAGGATATAAAAATGGTATAGTTTCCTATGAATCAAAGACTTTATTGAGATTGATCGTCGAGATAGAACAAACACAATCGAAAAGAGAGTACAAAGTATGATGCTCGAGCTATCTAGTCGAAGTGTTCTAAGTTAGGGTTGGAATCCCTTGAATGAGTCACCACTTCTTCTTTAAATAGTCTCGGCTCTGATCTCTCTATTCTGATATTTCGGCCTCTCCTTCGTAACGATCCCCGTGATCCTCGCGGATCAGTTGAACTGGAAAAGACCGAGTCGCTCTATCCCCACGTCGTCTCCTGCCGAGCTCGTGCTCGATCGCCTCTTACTTCGGCATCGCTTGGGCCTCGTCAAAGCGTCATTCGTTTGGGCCCAACGATCGAATCGGCTCGTCTCTTCTTCTTTGATCCTGGAACAGGCTCATAGATAAGGGCCTTTGTCTTATTTGTTAATGGGCCGGATTTCCTAGAGAGAAATCTGAAGGAATTTCTAGCAGTTCTAATCAGGATTAGCAACCCTAGTCTGTATTCCGAGCCTAGGATCTAAGGTTCATGTAATTGAATCTATTGGATCTCAGATTTACCTGGTAATTAGCATCGGAAGTTTTACAGATAATCGAGATCACGAAGCACCTCAAACACTGTGCCTCTACTGGTATCCACACGCACACAAACTGGACAGGAGGGATGCTAGTGCCTGTAAGAGATCAAATCTCTAGAGAGGTTTCTATCTCGTTCAGGTGGCTGTGAATTAGGTTAGAAAACGAGTTTAGGTCGACCATATATCTTATATATGTCGGCTTAAACCACAACGGAATTAACCAACGATTAAACCGTATTAATCTGGTTAATCCGCGAGTTGCATCGATTGATGCACTATCTGCAACGATCGACACTGCCCCAGAATATTGATATCGAATGCATATCAAATATGCATTCACTGGATCATTACATTAATGATCAACCTCGTCTTTAACGCCCAGTTTGCTTAGGTGTGTGACCCTGTAGGATCATATAACACTAGCAATGAGTTCTCAACTCATTGATCATAAGTGGCTTCTAGCAAAGCGTTATGACTGCCTAGTGTTATGTGATTGTCTCATCTCGACAATACGACTTTCACTTAGAGCAAGTACAATAGATTTCAGGACATTCCCAACAATCTCCCACTTGTACTGGAATCATCTATTCCTTTAATCCCTTTGTAGCAATATCTCAATCTAGCATAAGGCAAGAACTGTGTCATCCTTATTAAGCCAGATCACGTTTATCGAATCCCGATTTGTACTGATAAAACAAACGACTGACAATCACCTCGTTTGAGCGCGGCCACACATTTCCAGTATCAAATCATCGATAGGCCCAGAGATATTTAACTCCTGTTATATAGGAGGTACAAATCTCATCTTGTTCCATCCATGTTTCTTTCATATTTCATGATACGCCTAATCAGTGTCTTTATGATCACCAGTTACGGCTGACGTTTGACAAAGTCAAGACGAACCAATCCATATAAGAGAGGACATGATGAACTCAGGTCTAAGGACTACACTCTTTAGTCGTAATGAGAAACTCTTATGACACTCATATAACATCTTGTAGAGCTCTCATTAACGGGTCAAGTCCGATCATGTGTTCTCTAACACATATCTATGTGATTGACTTTAATACACTTATTAATGACTTCATGAAACATAGTCATCAGTCACCTCACATACTAGTCTCACGTGGTTGTTAATGTCCCATTTTAACAACCTCGACCAGGGACCATTTAAAATTTATATCATTTATTTCTTATAGGGTTTCATGATCTAGTCACATACTTTATGAACTATAAAATGTCATAAATTACTTTGGGACAATTATTTAATAACACAATTAAATAATGCTGAAACAATTTCATTAAAATAACATAACCAAATTATGTTTTACGAACATCAAGTCATAACTAAAAACCAAATATAACTCCCACTGAAAACAAGATCATATCTTAAGAAATCTTATGCCTACAGCAGCAGTGTGAAACTCATGCTTAGGCCTTGGGAGGGGCTTGGTCAGTGGATCAGCTACGTTCTCATCCGTCAGAACTCTGCTGATCTTCACATCTCCTCTATTCACAATATCAAGGATAAGGTGATATCTCCTTTCTATGTGTTTGGATTTCTGGTGTGATCTAGGTTCCTTTGCTTGCGCAATGGCTCCATTGTTGTCACAATACAAAGCCACTGGCTCAGAAATGCTAGGAATCACACCAAGTTCAGTGATGAACTTCTTAATCCAAACAGCCTCCTTTGCCGCTTCAGAAGCAACGAGGTACTCAGCTTCAGTTGTGGAATCTGCTACAGTGTCCTGCTTGGAACTCTTCCAGCTGACTGCACCGCCATTCAGGCAGAAGATGTAACCAGATTGCGATCGGAAATCATCTTTGTCTGTCTGAAAACTTGCGTCTGTGTAACCACTTACTACCAGCTCATCACTTCCTCCATACACCAAGAACTTATCCTTAGTATTTCTCAAATACTTCAGAATATTCTTGACTGCTGTCTACTGACTTTCACCTGGATCCGATTGGTATCTACTCGTCATGCTTAAAGCACAAGCAACATCTGGACGAGTACAGAGCATGGCATACATGATGGATCCCAATGCCGAGGCATAGGGAATCCGACTCATGCGATCTCGCTCAGCAGGTGTCTCAGGACACTGCTTCTTGCTGAGACTTATGCCATAAGACATTGGTATGAAGCCCTTCTTGGAATCTTGCATTCTGAACCTGTGTAAGACCTTATCGATATAAGTGTCTTGACACAGTCCAATTAACTTGTTTAATCTATCTCTATAGATTCTTATTCCAAGAATATACGCGGCTTCTCCCATGTCTTTCATTGAAAAACAACTTCCGAGCCAATATTAACAGACTGTAACAACGGAACGTCATTTCCGAGAAGAAGTATGTCATCTACATACAACACGAGAAATGCAACTGCGCTCCCACTAGTCTTCTTGTAAACACATGGTTCTTCTTCGCTTCTGATGAACTCAAACTTTTTGACTGCTTCATCAAAACGAAGATTCCAACTCCGAGATGCTTGCTTCAATCCATAAATGGATCGATGAAGCTTGCATACTTTCCTAGCTGCATTTGGATCGATGAAACCTTCGGGTTGTGTCATGTACACATCCTCTTCCAGAATTCCATTAAGGAAAGCTGTTTTCACGTCCATCTGCCAGATCTCATAGTCATAATGAGCAGCTGTTGCTAGGAGAATCCGAATGGATTTAAGCATGGCGACCGGGGAATAAGTTTCTTCATAGTCAATGCCATGAATTTGTTTGAAACCTTTTGCCACCAGCCTTGCTTTATATATCTGAATATTTCCATCCACATCAATTTTCTTCTTGAAAATCCATTTACACTCAATGGGTCTTGCACCATCGGGTAAATCAACCAAAGTCCATACTTGGTTCTGTGACATGGATCCCATTTCGGATTCAGCGGCTTTCAGCCACTTTTCGGAGTCAGGGCTCATCATTGCTTCTTCAAAATTCACTGGCTCATCACTGTCAATGATCAACAATTCATGACAATTGGTTACGAGAAATCCATATCTCTCGGGTTCGTGACGGATCCTTTCGGATCTGCGAATTTCAGACTCCACAGGCGTTGGTTCTACAACTCTTTGTAGATCCAACTGTTGCTCCTCCACTATGGGCTGGGCGGTTTCCTCTGGCTCTCGAACTTCTTCGAGTTGTACTTTACTCCCACTGTTTCTCTTGGAAAGAAACTCTCTCTAAAAAAAAACACAGTTCCGAGCAACAAACACTTTGTTCTCGGATTGGTTGTAAAAGTAATATGCCTTGGTTTCCTTAGGATAACCAACGAAGTAGCACTTATCAGATTTGGGTTCGAGCTTATCTGTAATTAATCGCTTAACATAAGCTTCGCAAACCCAAATCTTAAGAAAGGAAAACTCGGAACATTTCCAGTCCACATCTCATGTGGTGTCTTTGCAACTGATTTTGACGGAACCCTATTAAGTGTAAACGCAGACGTTTCTAGAGCGTATCCCCAAAAGGATAATGGAAGAGTTGAGAGACTCATCATTGATCGAACCATATCTAATAAAGTTCGATTCCTCCTCTCGGACACCCCATTCCATTGTGGTGTGCCAGGAGGAGTGAGTTGTGAAACAATTCCACAATCTCTCAAATGATCACTGAATTCTTGGCTTAAGTATTCTCCTCCACGATCTGATCGAAGAGCCTTAATACTTTTTCCAAGTTGATTCTGTACTTCATTTTGGAGTTCTTTGAACCTTTCAAAAGATTCCGACTTGTGTCTCATTAAATAGACATAGCCATACCTGCTGAAATCATCAGTGAAGGTAATGAAGTATCGAAAATTTCCTCTGGCACTTGTGCTCATTGGGCCGCACACATCTGTATGTATAAGGCCCAATAGGTCACTGGCCCTTTCATTTGATTTGTTGAAAGGGGCCTTAGTCATTTTGCCTAGTAAACAAGATTCACATTTCTCACATGATTCATAATCAAATGAGCCCAGAAGCCCATCACTATGGAGCTTTTGGATCCGTTTCTCGTTTATGTGGCCCAAACGACAATGCCAAAGAAAAGTCTGATTCGTGTCATTTGATTTGAATCTCTTGGTGTTAATGTTATAGATTGGTGCAGTCTGGTTTAAAACATAAAGCCCATTCTCTAATGGGCTGCTACCATAAAATATATCATTGTAATCAAAAGAACAACATTTATTCTTAATTGAAAACTGATATCCTTCCACATCCAAAATAGGAATGGAAATAATATTTCTGCTTATAGCAGGTACATAGTAGCAATTATTAAGCTTTAAAACCAAAAAAGAAGGTAAAGACAACTTATATGTTCCTACGGCTAATGCAGCAACTCTTGCTCCATTCCCCACGCGCAGGTCCACTTGTCCCTTTTCCAACTTCCTACTGTTGCTTAGGCCCTGCATATTTGTACAAATATGAGCACCACAGCCGGTATCCAATACCCAAGAAGTAGAACCAGAAGTAGTAACATTTACTTCTATAACATAAATACCTGAAGATGAAGTCTCGAAAGTCTTCTTCTTCTTCTTCTTCTTTTCTTCTAAGAATTTGTTGCAATTTCTCTTCCAATGCCCAAGATCTTTACAGTAATGGCACTTATCAGTCTCAGATGGGCCCGGCTTGGGCTTCGGGGCTGGCGCAGGCGTGTCCTGGTTCTCAACCTGGACTGCCTTGCCCTTTCCCTTACCCTTGGCAAGTTTCTTAAACTTCTTACCTCCTTGTACCATAAGTACATTAGGAGTGCCCTTCTTGATATTAGGCTCAGTTGTCTTGAGCATGCCATGCAGCTCAGTCAACGTCTTCGTCAAGTTGTTCATGTTATAGTTCATAATAAACTGATCATAGCTTGACGGCAGTGACTGTAGAATGATGTCAGTAGCCAACTCTTGGCTAATGGGACAATCCAGCCTCCCCAGGTTATCAATATAACCCATCATCTTAATGACATGAGGATTGACTGGACCGTCCTTTGGTAGCTTGCATTCAATGAGAGATTTAACCGTCTGGTACCTCTCAGTTCGTGCTTGCTCCTGAAACATACTTTTCAGGCTAGTGATCATCTCCACTGGCGACTCCACGTTCTCGTATTGCTTTTGCAAATCCTAGTTCATGGTAGCCAACATGAGACAATTCACATCGACCACATCATTAGAGTGCTTATCCCAAGCACTCCTTTCTGCATGTGGAGCATTGGCTCTCGGTTTTTCAGGGAGAACAGTTTCCAGGACATAGTCCCTTTTCTCCTGCTTGAGAACAATTCTCAAGTTCCGATACCATTCGAGAAAATTCGATCCAGTTAACTTGTCCTTCTCAAGGACGGATCGCAGGGAGAAAGAGTTATTATGAGTGTTAGTCATAGCTGAGAACAAAGAAAGGTAAAAGGTTTAGTTATGATGTTCAAGGAATGAAAAGTCTTAACTTTTAAGAAACTCGCATTATATTCAAACAATGTTTCCTCAGATGAATATAATGATCCAAGACCCATACTTCACTAAATTCAAGTGAGCCACTGGCTATCACTCAACTTTAGCTATCTAGGTAAGCAACAACTTTGCTAGTCATATCCAATATAACTCTTGGTTGTGGATCGACATCTTATGTCCAATCCACCTGATGTCTCTGAGCCCAAAACGATTTTGATGGCCCAGTCAAGTAAACTAATCTTTTCAGTCATGTAATTGTTGACGTCTTGCACTGCAAGTCCATCAACACGATTACCTCTGTCTTACTCATGAAATTGTGGACATCTTGCACTGCAAGTCTATCGCACAATTAAATGGGTCTTGACAGTTGACAATATTGGAAAGACATCAAGTATCACTTGATATTTGATTGAGGAACGGAATCATTTAAAACGTTCAGTTTTATTATGTTTTAATTCTTATAATTAATTGATTTGTCTTGGTTTGGTTCTGTGGTTTCAGGTTCCATAACCTAAACCATTGAATCTTGTGTCGACCGATACTACTTTAGTGTCGATCGATGCAGATTAACCAAAACCAATCTGCGATAACCGATCAATCCAATTGATCCGGTTTTGAGTACCGGTCAGCGTCGATCGATGCTACATTAGCATCGGTCGATGCCAACCTAATCAAACCAATCGCAATTAAACCATTCACAGAGTTCAACCATTACTAACCAAGCTCGATAACCGGTCCAATCAAATTAAACCGATTCATCAATCTCGCGAGGTTTGTGTCGACCGACACAACATTTGTGTCGATCGACACTAGGCGAAAACTGAGTTTTATTCGGGTTTTCGCCCTGTGTCAATCGATGCCGGATTGGCAACGATCGACACCATGCGAAAAACCCTAAATTTTATTCGGGCTTTCGCCCTGTGTCGATCGATGCCGGATTGGCATCGATCGACACCATGCAAAAAAGCCCTAAAACGTTTTCGAACAGAACCCTAAACTAGGTTTTCATGAAAACGAATTTTAGCAAGTTTGTATCAACCATACACAGATTCAGATTCAACTAATCTAATCAACATGCTACAGATTCAATGGAACCCTAAAGCTCTGATACCACTGAAGGAATTTCTAGCAGTTCTAATCAGGATTAGCAACCCTAGTCTGTATTTCGAGCCTAGGATCTAAGGTTCATGTAATTGAATCTATGGGATCTCAGATTTACCTGGTAATTAGCAGCGGAAGTTTTACAGATAATCGAGATCACGAAGCACCTCAAACGCTGTGCCTCTACTGGTATCCACACGCACACAAACTGGACAGGAGGGATGCTAGTGCCTGTAAGAGATCTAATCTCTAGAGAGGTTTCTATCTCGTTCTGGTGGCTGTGAATTAGGTTAGAAAACGAGTTTAGGTCGACCATATATCTTATATATGTCGGCTTAAACCACAACGGAATTAACCAACGATTAAACCGTATTAATCTGGTTAATCCGCGAGTTGCATCGATCGATGCACTATCTGCAACGATCGACACTGCCCCAGAATATTGATATCGAATGCATATCAAATATGCATTCACTGGATCATTACATTAATGATCAACCTCGTCTTTAACGCCCAGTTTGCTTAGGTGTGTGACCCTGTATGATCATATAACACTAGCAATGAGTTCTCAACTCATTGATCATAAGTGGCTTCTAGCAAAGCGTTATGACTGCCTAGTGTTATGTGATTGTCTCATCTCGACAATACGACTTTCACTTAGAGCAAGTACAATAGATTTCAGGACATTCCCAACAAAATCCAGTACCAACAATAGCCCCCCAGCCCATTGATTTCGAGAAGTCGAGGTTAATGGGCGGTGGACGTTTTCGGGAAGACGCGCGCGTGTCTCGGGCGGCGAAAAATCTAATGATTACTCTCGCCCCATCCGTAGATCTTGTTGCGATCCAATGGTCAAGGATGGGAGCGTGGGACAAACTGGTCTGCTTTTTAGCGCGTCAGCAGTCGTGGCGTGTCTTCGTTTGATGATTTCATCTCATACCGTGAATCTGGTCGATCATCAATGGCTAGGATTCGAGAGTTGCGAAGAGTCTTTTCAAGCTCTCCTTTTTTTTTGCTGATGTGACCTAATTGTCGCTCATTCGTAGCCGTTGATCTTAAATCGACGGTTGGGATAAGAGAAAGCGAGGAGTCCAAATCACCTCGATTTTCTCGTAATTATTACGAGTTCGGAATCGTGTGACTGAGGTTTTGCACGATTCCCACTATAATTTTCTTATATTCGCCGGGGTTAATTTCTTTTCTTCCCACTTTCACCTCTTCTTCTACTTTTGCCCTGGTTTTTCTTCTGCCATCGAAAAATTTTCCTTCTAAAACTGTTTGCTTTCTTTATTCCGATACACCGCTCCCTTATGGCTCTCAGAGATGCGACATGGGGTAGTACAAGCACGGCGGCGGGTTCGTTTGGCCCACATCCACCATCTTCCCTAACCGTAAACCAAATCGAACGGTTGCGGAGGATTTGTCGGATCCCACCGGAGGTGGAGGGCTATTGCTGCGCCTCATACGCCTACTTCGAGAAATGCGGGCTTTTCTTCCCTATTCCCCGATTAATCTCTTTGGTGCTAGCCCAGCTTCAATTGGCATTCCATCAGATGACGCCGAACATTGTCCGGTACGTCATCGGACTCGGAGTCAGGGCCGCGGAAGAGGAAATCGAGTTTGGGCCTGAGGAACTTATGCGTGTTTGCTCAGTGAAACACAATGCTAAGTTCCGGGGGACTTACTACCTCTCGCCTCATTTCGGGCGGGTCCTCGAGGACGTTTTGACGAAAGACATATGGAGGGACCGATACTTATTTTTCAGGATAACCCATCATTCGGTTGTGGACTTTGATTATTCGGTTATCCCGTCTCGATGGTCGCCCAGTGTCGGTAAGACCCTGGTTTTAGTGTTTAGTTGTTGTTTTTTTTGTCGGGCCGTCCCTTATCTGGTCTGGTTTCTATCACAGAGGCTCTGATAGCTCGTCTGAGAGGGGGCGCTGTTAATTGGGGTAGTTTCACGATTGAGCGTGTGCAGGCTGTTCCTCGAAACCCATTGCTTCCTTCCGAACCCTCCCGGCTCACGCTACTCAGCCTCCGCTTCGTATTGCCGAGTCGGCCGGAGAGGGTGAGTCGTTTCGTTCGCAATGTTTTTGTTTATCATCGTCGTTTTGACTTGTCTGACTCTTTTCATTTTATTTATAGCTCGACCTCTTCCGGGTAACAGCTCGGCTGTTAATTCCCTTTCTCGCGAGACGTTATCTCGCAGAGTGAACAGTCGCCGGAACGGGAAAGACCCAATCGAGCTGGTCGACAAGATGGGGGCGGGCGACCTTAGTAATGCCCTTCTATTTGCCCTCGATCGGGCTCCTCCTCCGCCCCCGGCTTATCCTCCTCCTCCTGCTCAGACCTCGCTTCTTCCGGTGACTGGCCCGGAGGAAACGGTTGCGGGGGTCGTCGACGCGACTCTCCCCTTGGCCGAACGGGAGGTGGTTTTACCTCGGTCTAGAGATGCTGCTGTCTGCGACTCTTAGCCGGATTTGTCCGGGGAGGGAGATCGTCGGAGTCGAGGAGGGTCTCTTCCCCCTTCGCCGAAGCGTCGTAAAGTAGACGCGGGAAGGAGTCCAGAAGGGTCGGACCGAGAAGAGTGCTCAATTGTAGACGATCCAGAAGGTGTGGTTCGTCTGCTGAGGCGCGTTAGGCCTGTTGGCTCCGAGCTCCCAGTTACTGGGGAGACGGTCCTCGGTAGTGCGTATTCCAAGATGATGGCGGTCATCGGGAAGGTGAGACGTTTTTGCTTTGGTCTCCTTTTTTCTTTAGAGTTTTTTTGTTAAACCGACGCTTTCTTTGCAGGCCGTAGAGGCTGTGAATACGTACGCGGTTCGGTCTGAGAACGAGGTGCTGGACGCTCAGCCCTACGAGCTCGAGTTTGCTCGGGAGGCTGCTACCCAAATGAATGCCGAGCTCCGAGAAGCTTTTGCTAGGGAGGAGCGCCTGAAGAAGAGGGTCGCGGACCATGCTGCTGCGGGGGCCAGGATTGCGCTTCTCGAGAGGAGGGAGGAGGAGCTGTCTTGTCAGCTTAGCGCCGCCGAGGCTCGAATTCGGACTGTGGAAGAGTCGAGCCGGGTCGAGCTTCGTAAGGCTCGAAAAGAACTCAATGGCCAGTATCTGATGATTCTGGCCGGGATCAAAGAGAGAGCCTAGAAGAGGAAGATCCAGACTAGCGCCGAGATCCGTCTCCAAGAGACTTTGGCCAACATCGAGCTTATCGCTGAGATCGCAGCTGGAGAAGTGGATATGACCCGAGAGGTGCTTAAGCTGGCTGAGCAAAAGCGACTTGCCACAGCGGAGATGGAGGCCGCGGCAGTCTCTGATTTTAGCGTTGGCAAGCTTGCCTTGCCGGCAATGTCGGAGGACTCCGTGGCCATGGCGGGTTCTCCGCCTGCTCCTCCGGCTGAGACTGACCCGAGGATGACTGACGAGGTCGACTCCCGGCCGAGAAGAGAGGCAGATGATGGGGCGGAGGGCCAGGTCGGAGGCTCCTCCTATGCTGTGTTTAAGTTAAAAACTGTTGTTGTTGTTGCCCGAGAGGGCTTTTAATTTCCTTTTTCAAACTTTGGTTGCCCAAGGGGGCTTTTGTGATATTGAGGATGTTAAGTCCTTGTTTTGTTCATGCGTTGCTTTCAAATCCTGCATGCCTTAGCATAGATTTTACTGTTTAGCGCTTTAGCATAAAGTTTGGCTGTTATGGCGACTTGAACCTCCTCGGAGGGGTCGACAAATAACTTGTCTCGAATTGCCTTAGGGAGTTCTTTACGAACTTTTAAGTCGATTGTACGCGAGGTACCACTCTTTCGTAGTGTAAGATTCGAGCTTATAGCTGGATGCTTTCGAAATTGCTGAATATAAGGAATACTAAGTATATAGGAATGAATCGAAGTAGACTTACAAAGGTTGTTTGCTTGAATGACTGTCTAGACTTCGTTGTCTTTTGCTTGGAGGGAGGGGGTAGTCCCCCAATTCTTTTAATCCGTATAAGGTTTAGAAGAATTATTGGTTTTGGAAGGATCGCTCGGGATCTCTTTCTTTGGGACGATCATTTCAGTTCGTTCGAATTGGGAGGACCGTTTTGGGTCGCTTGTTTTGGGACGATCATTTCAGCTCGTTCGATTTGGAAGGACCATTTCGGGTCGCTTGATCATTTCAGCTCGTTCGATTTGGAAGGACCATTTCGGGTCGCTTGTTTTGGGACGATCATTTCAGCTCGTTCGATTTGGAAGGACCATTTTAGGTCGCTTTGTTTGGGACGATCATTTCAGCTCGTTCGATTTGGAAGGACCATTTTTGGTCGCTTTCTTTGAAGGGATAATTTCATATCACTTGGTTTCGGGGGAGGCCGTTCGAGGTCTCTCGGAAGGGATAATTTCATATCACTTGATTTTTGAAGAGATAATTTCATATCGCTTGGAAGGGATAATTTCATATCGCTTGTTTACGGAGGGATAATTTCATATCACTTTATCTTTTGAAGAAATAATTTCATATCTCTTTTTGAGGATGTTATGCTGAGGTATTTCGCAATGGCTCTAACTTTTACGACAGAAAGAGGCATTGGATTGAGAGACTTATTTTGATTTCACAAAGCTAAGCTAGTATGACTTCGTCAGAAGTTGTTGAGCTCGGTAAGAGCTTTGTGTTTGGGGGGTGGTTGTGCTCGTAGTCGAGCTGCCTACGTACCCTTTTAAGGGGATCAAGCCATTTCATAGTTCGATTATGTTTTCGTACTCCTAGTGGAAGTACTTTTTGAGATTGATGATGTTCCAAGGTCGTAGTTCAGGTTTCTGGGTTTCCACCGACTTGAGTCGGTAGACCCCGTCCTTTACAACGTCGGTGACCTGGTAAGGACCTTCCCACTTTGCTCCTAACTTCCCAGCGTGTTCTTACTTTTTATGGTCGAACACTTTCCGTAAGACGAGCTCTCCTACTTGAAACCTTCGAGTTTTGATCTTGGAATCGTAGTAACGAGCTGCGGCTTGTTGGTAGTTCTGGATTCGAGCTAGTGCGAGGTTCCTCTTTTCGTCGACGAGATCGAGCACGTCAGTTATCATCTTGTTATTGAGTTCCTCTTGTCGTGGGCATTCTTCTTTGCGGATGCTTGACACAAGGATTTCGGCGGGTACTACCGCCTCGATCCCGTAGGCCAGCGAGAAGGGAGTCTCGCCGGTGGATTTGCGGGGGGTAGTCCGGTAGGCCCAGAGTACGGCTGGGAGCTCGTCGCTCCAGCTCGTTTTGCACTCATTGAGTCTTTTCTTGAGATTATTCATGATTGCCTTGTTAGCCGCTTCCGCCAGCCCATTCCCTTGGGGATAGCGTGGCGTTGAGTAAGTCAACTTTATGTTCCACGTTCTGCAGAACTCCTTGAAGGCGTTTGATATGAACTGGGAACCGTTATCAGTGACGATCTCGTGGGGTAGTCCGTGCCTGCAAACGATGTTTCGCCAGACGAACTCCTTAACGTGAACGTCTTTTACCTTTTGGTATGGCTCGGCTTCAATCCATTTGGTGAAGTAGTCTGTCATTACCAATAAGTGTGTGCTTCTTTTTGCCGGATGCGACTAGGGGCCCCACGATATCCATTCCCCATCGCATGAATGGGTATGGCGATGAGATAGAGGAGATTTTCTCCGATGCTTGGTGGATAATCGGGGTGTGCTTTTGGCACTTGTCGCATTTGTTGGAGAAGGACTCGCATTCGGTGGCCATTGTTGGCCAGAAATAGCCTTGCCTTTTGATTCGTACGACCAGGGCTCGTCCTCCGGAATGGCTTCCGCAGGATCCGTCGTCGGCCTGCGTGATCACGGCTAGGGCTTGCCTTTTGTTAAGGCATTTGAGGTAAGGTCCGGAGAGACTCCTTTTAAAGAGCTCTCCTTGTGTGACACAGTACCTTGCACTTTGTACTTTGAGTTTCCGTGCCTCCCATTTGTCGTCCGGAACTTCGCCATTTGTAATGTATCGAATGATCGGAGTTCTCCAATCTTCGTCATTGTCGTGCTCGGGTCCTTGACTGGTGGATGCGGCTTGGATTGGTCCGTCGGGGACGTTCGCGACGTACACGGCATTCCTCGGGTCAGGATCATCATCAATTTCGATGATGTCGCGACTGGTGTTGCCGAGACATTTTTTGTGCTCGACATCGTCCTTTATGGCAGGCTCGTCCTCTTTCAAGGACAGAGCCTTTAGGGCTATTTCGATGCTTGGTTTTTCGATCCCCTCGACCGGTATGATCCTTTTAAGGTTATGATCTGATGTCGATGCTAATGCGGCTAGGGCATCGGCTGCGGTGTTTTCCCCCCACGGGATCCGTGTTAGATCAAAGAATTCGATCTGTTCGGTGAGCGTATGGACTACCTTTAGGTATGCTTCCATGCACTCGTCCTTGGCCTCGTAATCGCCGTGATATTTGCTCGTGACCAATTGGGAGTCGCTGAACGCGTCTACTTCTCGGGCTCCTATTGCTATTGCTAGTCTGAGCCCGGCTATTAACGCTTCATATTCTGCTTCGTTATTCGATGCGGCGAAGCCCAGTCTGAAAGACTGTTCCAATACTTCGCCGGTGGGGGAGACCAGTTTTACTCCGACTCCAGATCCTTACCTTGAGGAAGCTCCGTCAACGTAGAGTTTCCATTTTTTGGCGGAGGTCGGGCCAAGTTCGACGGTTGGTGGGAGCTCAATTATAAAATCTGCAAGTACTTGCGCTTTTAGGCACGTCCGAGCTTTATATTCTATGTTATACTCGCTAAGTTCGATAGCCCATTTGACCAGTCGACCAGACTGGCTTGGACTTTGAAGGATGGTTCTCAGTGGCTGAGAGGTCATTACTATGATCGAGTGCGATTGAAATTATGGTCGGAGTTTCCGAGCCGATGTCACTAGCGCTAGGGCGAGTTTTTCCATGGCGGGGTATCTGGTTTCAGCGTCGATTAAGGTCTTACTGATGTAATACACCGGCCGTTGTTCATTTTGTTCTTCGTGAACCAGGACTCCACTTACCGCTGCCATCGAGACATCTAGGTAGAGGTAGAGGGGTTCCCCTTCTACTGGTTTCGCCAGTATGGGTGGTTCGCTTAGGTAAGCTTTGAGCTGAGTGAACGCTTCTTCGCACTTTTCAACCCAGAGGAACTTTTTGTTCGCTTTGAGCAAGTGTTAGAAGGGCAGACATTTATCAGTCGACCTCGAGATGAAATGGTTCAGAGCAGCTATTTTGCCAGTCAGGCGCTGGACTTCTCGCGTTGTTCTGGGAGATTTCATCTCTATGAATGTTGCGATCTGTTTAGGGTTCGCTTCGATCCCTCTTTCGGTTACTAGGTAACCTAGGAATTCTCCTGAGGGGACCCCAAAGGTACACTTTGCTGGGTTAAGTTTCATCCCGTATTTATTGAGAATGACAAAGCATTCTTTCAGTTGTGGGATGTGATCCTCGTACCTGGAAGATTTGACCAGCATATCGTCGATGTAGACTTCCATAGTTTTGCCTAGGAGTCCTGAAAACATCTTGTTGACGAGACGTTGGTAAGTCGCTCCTGCGTTTTTTAGTCCGAAGGGCATGACTTTGTAGCAGTACGTGCCTCGATCAGTTATGAACGAAGTCTTTTCTTGGTCCTCGGGGTTCATTAATATTTGATTGTACCCCGAGAAAGCGTCCATGAAGGATAGCAGCTGGTGTCCGGCGGTGGCTTCGACCAGCCGGTCGATGTGTGGGAGTGGGAAGCTGTCCTTCGGACATGCTTTGTTGAGATCCGTGAAATCTACATAGACTCTCCACTTCCCGTTCTTCTTCTTAACCACTACAGGGTTCGCAAGCCAGTCGGGGTATTTGACCTCTCTGATCGATCCGATTTTTAATAATCGGTCGACCTCATCATTGACGGCTTGAGCTCGTTCCGGACCTAGTTTTCGACGTTTCTGTCTTACCGGTTTGTAGGTTGGGTCGACATTCAGCTCGTGGCTGGTAACGTCGATGTTGATCCCTCTCATGTCTGCTGAGGACCATGCAAAGGAGTCGATGTTTTGTTTGAGGAAAGAGACCAGTTCGTTTTTGACTGGCTCTGATAGGTCGATTCCAATGCCAAAGAGTCTTTCGGGATGAGCATCGTCTATGCAAACTTGGGTCGTGAGGTCCTTTGGAGGTCCTATTTGACTCGGGTCGTTCGACCTTTTGGTCTGCATGGTGGCGAGCTCGTCCTCTTTCTGTAATTGCTACGCAGGGGATTTTTCAATCTGTTTGTATCCATTCATGTAGCAATGGCGGGAAATCTTTTGACTTTCGTACACGGTTTTTTACTCCTTTAGGAGTTGGGAATTATACGCATTGATGGTAGGTCGACGGTACCGCTTTCATGTCGTATATCCATGGTCGACCTAAAATAGCGTTATAGGGAGCTGGCCGATCCACTATGACGAACTCTGTCACTCTTCGGACTCCTCCAGCTATCACCGGGGCGAAGACAGAGCCCATCGAGTACGTTGTTTCGCCAGCGAACCCTAAAAGCGGTGTCTTTTCTTCCACGACCTCGGAGTCGTTGAAGTCCATCTTTTTGAACGCATCGTAAAAGAGGACATCTACCGAACTTCCTGTGTTGATCGTTATCCTTGAGAGTTCGACATCTCCCACTACTAGACAAACGAGGAGAGCGTCGTCGTGTGGTTTGTCGAGATTGTTTGTCTCGCTCTCGTGGAAAGTGATCTCGTGGTCTGGACCTATCATTGGGATTTTCCCCCCTTTGTCAGTTTCGACTCTTCTTTAAAGAGCTTTGATTGAATTGACCGAGTCTCGGCAAAGCTTGGAGCCACCGAAGATGAAGTCGATTCGTTTAGGGGGTATAGCCCGTACACCCTTCCCCCCCTGCAGAGACGAGGGAGATTGATTCGTGAGCGTAAACTCTTAAAGGGAGCCGGAGGTGGGGATAACGCCGAACCTTTCGGGGTGCCGCTCAGGCTGAGCTCGCCGAGAATAAACTCAACTCGCTTCTGCGACCCCTGAGGAAGTGTTTCAGGAGATTCCGGCTCCTTTGTCCGTTCTCGTTTATTTTGAGAAGGCCTCTTGGTGTTTGACTCTTTGGTCTGTTTACTTTCCTTTTCGTCGGACGGAGTTTCCTCCTCGACTTCTGAGTCTCGTTTGCTTTCGGACTCTCGCTTTTGAGCCTCGGCTTTAGCTCGAGTATAGCAGTCTTCGGTCGAGTGTCCTCTTTTGTTGTGAAATTCACAGAATTTTTCCTTGTCGAACTCGAATTTCTTCGAGCTCTTCGGGCTCTCGACCGCATTGACGTTCCCTGATTTGCGGGAATCCTTTTTCGAGTTCGAGTTCTGCGACCTCGAAGGGTTCTTTTCTTTTCGGTGCTTTTCTCTGAGGTTCGTGGTTTCGTCCTCGAGGCGAGCGAAGGCCGATGCGCGATGAAGGACGTCATCGAGTGTTTGAGGTTCGCGGACTGTTATTTCCTCGCGGAATCTGGTTGAATACCATAGTCCACGTCGCAGTGCTTCTATAGCTACTTCGTCTCGTGGGTTTGCGATTTTGGATTTTATTTCCTTAAATCGGTCGATGTACGAGCGAAGCGATTCGTCGGGTTTTTGGGAGACGCCAAACAGAGCTGCCTCGGTAGTCTTTTCCTCGATAAAGACGGAGTATTGTTTGAGGAAAGCCGTCATGAACTGGGTGAAATTGTCGATGGACCTTTCTTCTAGTCCGGCAAACCATTCTAGGGTGGAGTCCGATAGGTTTTCGGCGAAGAGCCTGCAGAAAGCCGGCTCTCTCTCCTCGTCGGTAAGGTATACCCTTGCCATCGCTAGTCGGAATGCCCTGATATGGCCTTTGGGGTCCGACTTCCCAGAGAATTCCGGAAATTTAGTTTTCTTGATTTCTAGGATTCTTGCGAAGGCGATCCGGTCTGTGAATGGCGTTTGTCGCGTTTCTTCGATCACTCGATCGATGTCGGGTGCCGCGCTTGTCGCCATGTGAACTTTGGAGCTCAGACTGACGAACTGAGCCTTGGCTTGTTCAATATACTGTCTAAGCATGTCGTGGTCGTCGCCCGTCGTAGGCACGAACTGGGCTTGTGCCTGATTAGACTCAAGTCCGGGGAAAGCGGGGTCGAGGAGATCAATTGCTGGAAACGATCCCGTCTGGTCGACCTGCGGCGTTTAGAACTGTACCGTATTTGACCCGTTAACGGGTACTGAGCTCGAGGCGAAAGCAGAGCCTCCTAGTTGCCTCGGCCGGATATTCGAACTACTCGGGAAAGGTGGTGGCCCGGGTAATGGTCGACTTCCCGATCCGGTTGGATCTGTGATCATTGAATTTGAACCGAATGGGGTTGGAGTCGCGATGGGCGTCATTATAGGGTGAAAGCCACTATTCGACGTACTGGCGAAATTCCCCGACATTCCCGGTGGAGTTACCACCTGGGAGAAGTCCAAGCGTGTACACGGTGGGGGACTTATAGGGGTTCGTGGATCGTGTGTTGATCTACCCCCTGGTTTTGGCTAGCGAGCTCTTCAAGACGGGCGTTAATACGCCTTTCTTGTTCATCGAGCTGCGCGGCCAGAGAACGGTTTGCGATCTCTTGGGCCCTTGCGCTTGCCTCATTATTTCTCATCCGATCTACCAATAGGCTTAACATCGAACGGATTTCAGCAAGATCGTTTGGCCCTTGTCTCTGTGGAGCAGAAGGCAGTGGCGAATTGGGTCTGGTTGTTCCAGATCCGCCTCCTGGGGTGGGAATCGAATCGTTTCTCATCCACACCCAGTTTCTGCTCGGATCGTTAGTTCCTGACAAAACATTTGTCGGAGTCTGACTCGTCGCGATTATTTGGGCGACTGAGCCGGCCGGTGCCAAGGTCGCGGAGACTGAGGCAGAGCTCGTCAACACGCCATCGGTCTGACCCATGATCGGTGGTGTTATGAGGAACGTTGTCGACCGTTTGAGGGTGGTCAACCGGTGGTGTGGCGCTGGGAGAGCCAGATTGGTCGGGATTCATCTCGATCTATCGGATCTAAGATCTGATTCTTAAGACAGGAAAAACTATAGATAGTCCCCACAGTCGGCGCCAAATGTGAGATCCGGGATTCACACTAAGAATTTGTATTCGTGGATTTGGACTTTAGGATATAGAAATGGTATAGTTTCCTATGAATCAAAGACTTTATTGAGATTGATCGTCGAGAAAGAACAAACACAATCGAAAAGAGAGTACAAAGTATGATGCTCGAGCTATCTAGTCGAAGTGTTCTAAGTTAGGGTTGGAATCCCTTGAATGAGTCGCCACTTCTTCTTTAAATAGTCTCGGCTCTGATCTCTCTGTTCCGATATTTTGGCCTCTCCTTCGTAACGATCCCCGTGATCCTCGCGGATCAGTTGAACTGGAAAAGACCGAGTCGCTCTATCCCCACGTCGTCTCCTGCCGAGCTCGAGCTCGATCGCCTCTTACTTCGGCATCGCTTGGGCCTCGTCAAAGCGTCATTCGTTTGGGCCCAACGATCGAATCGGCTCGTCTCTTCGTCTTTGATCCTGGAACGGGCTCATAGATAAGGGCCTTTGTCTTATTTGTTAATGGGCCGGATTTCCTAGAGGGAAATCCAGTACCAACAACCACCATACTATCTTTTTCTGGTTCCTTTCTTCTCTTTTCCCTTCCTTAGCATTCTGATTTTTCCCCATTGGGTATCATTTTATTTTTTTTATCAGTGCTCTTCCCGTTAGTGGTAGCTACCACCCCGTGACCACTTCGGAGCTACTAGATCATCCTCAGTTTATTACTCTTTTTTTTTTTTTACTTTATGGAAGGGGAGAAGGGAACCTTACTTGGACAGGTTTACAGGCTATGTCAGAACTAACAGAGGAGTCTGACTCAAGGTATACCAAGCCCTTAGGTGAGAAAATTAAGTCAGGTTTACAAGGGTGAAGTCAGTAAAGGTTCCTCTGAATACCTGAATTGATATGGGTGTCCTCAATAGGCTGGTCCGTGTTGGGTTTTCTAATAGTCATAGATTGATCCTGCAGCTTCATCCCAATGGTCACTTAAGTTCCTGCAAGTGCTGTTAACTTCTCAAAATTCACTGTTTCTTACTTAGACTGTTTTGACTCGATAAAAAAATTTTTTTTTTAAAAAACAGGACTGACTCTAAGAAAATAAAAGCGTGCGTCAGTAGCTACCTCCCCCACACTTGAAACACACTGTCCCCAGTGGTGTCAAGCTTAGGGTTGGTGAGAAAAGAAATCGGAATGAAACAAACCGAAAAGGGTCAGAACACTTACCTGTCGTCGGCATGCGTTGATTGATGCCACTAGGGTGTCGATCGATGCAAGGCGATTATGCCCCCGTTTATGTAAATAACCGGTGTCTGAACCGCAATTGAATCGGCAAACCGTAAATCGCAAGTGTGTCGACCGATGCATTATGTGTGTCGATCGATGCAGTGCGATTCTGCCTATTTCTCACGCCTTTGAACACATAAAAAAAAATAGAAAATCAAAAACACCAAATCAAAACAAAAAATGAAAACAAAAACGAACCTAACAGTGGGTTGCCTCCCACACAGCGCTTGTTTAAAGTCAGTAGCTTGACTATGGAAAGGAGATCGTGTTGGGAATGTCATGAAATCTACCGTACTATCTCTAGAAAGTATGATAAGTGTCGAGATCAGACATAAGTCATAAATACTGGGTGATCATGATGGCTTGCTAGAGTCCGCTCTTGATCTATAAGTTTAGGACTTATTACCAGTATTGTATGATCCCAAAGGGTCACACACCATAGCTAACGGGAAAGTTAAATGGAAATAATACGGTAAGATGCAAAGGCATTTACTGTATTTGTACAGAGAATTGGGCCAAGACAAAAACGGGCTTTTTGTCTGATTTGTGTTTTGGGCCCAAAAGCCCAATAGGCCATTAGTTAATAACTTGGGCCTATATAAGGCAAGAGAGAGGCGCCAGAAACCCCAAGCCTTCTGTGATTTTCTGAGCTGTGCCGTCCTCTCTCTCTCTGTGATTTCCACCTCAGTCTAGCAGCCTGATCCGTAGCTTGTAAGCGTGTGGATACCTAGGAGGAGCCGGTTCTCATCTGCTCTAAATCAGATCTCGATATCCCTTTGATTAATCCGCTGCAATCACAAGGTAATGATCCTGATCTGATTATGATTCAACTGCAAATCACCTAGATCCTTGTTTATTGTGTGCTAGGCTGTAACCTGACAATTACACCACGAACGCACATAATCCATCAGTGGTATCAGAGCCTAGGTCATTAGGTTTTTGCTTTTGGATCTTAGCATGAATCGATTGTTGATTATTAATGTAAGGTTTCGATAATTATCAAAATCGTGTAAAGTTAATAGCAATTGTCGATGAGGAAAATGACAAAATCGATGTTGACTTTGTTGAATTATAATCGATTTCAAAAGCAATCAATTATTGAATTATGGTTTGTGAATCACATGAATCGATTGTTATATTGTAAGCTTCAATAATCGTGATTGTTGAATGGAGATAAGGACAAAATCATTTTGTTTTTTAGTGAATCGCTTGTTGATAATCGAATGATAAAGCTTGCATCGCTTGTTGATAATCGAATGATAAAGATTGATATTGTTAATTATCGTAAGAATAAAAGATTTAGTATCAAGCGGTTATGACAAAATCGGTTATGTTGGCGATCGGTTATGACAAAATCGTTTCAAAAATTTTGAATAATTATGGTTCAAGCAGTTAACCCAAAATCGCGGTTTGCTGGAAATTATTTAATACAATTGGTATTATTTAATTTCTTGTTAAACCGGATTTAAATTCAAAATTGAATTTTAACCTAAACCGAAGGCTGGTCTAAGTTTGATTTGGTTGGACCAAATAATTTAGAGCTGGTCTGGTTTAGTAAATAACCGATGGTTTTGATAGTTAATTTGGTCTTGGACCAGAATTAATAAACCGACTCGGTTATATCAAATTATTGGGCCAACTGGAATTCTATGGTCTTGGGCCAAGAATTGGGCCTATAATTTGTGACCCAACCCGAAAATATTTATAAAATATTAAATTAGAAATTTCTATTTTTAGTATGTTTCTAAATTTAGAAAGTTTCTAAAACAAGTAAATTTCCCAAAATAGTAATCTTCTATTTTTGGAAATAAAACCTAAAATCCTCAAAACCAATATCAAGCTTGGATGTCTTGCCCAATCTTGTCAGCTACTTAACGCTTATTCAATTACAGATATGGCTTACAGTGTGAGGTGTCTGTTTTTGCGTAAGTAAAGTAGTATATAGTCACTAATTTCATTGGGAGTCCCAGAGATTAGTGATTATTTGGCTGTAAGAGATTGGTTTCCTTGACTGGGCCATCGGGAGTCCCGGGCCTTGAGACATCTGGTGTATTGGGCCTTGGGCCCAATCCACAATCGAGAGTTATATGGTTATAACTAGCTGTGTGTATGCTTACCAAGTAAAGCTAATTCCGGGTGACGGCCAGTGGCCCACTTTGGATTTAGCTGAACATGGGTCTCGGAATCATTGCATTCTTATGAGGTTAAACAAAGAAATTTTGAATGCAATGCGAGTTTTCTTATAAGTTATTAAGATTACTCTTTTATGAACTAAATAACTAAAACTCTATTTATCTCTAAATTTCAGCTATGACAAGCACAAACAATCAAAACACTTTCTCGATCCGGTCTGTCCTTGAGATGGACAAACTGAACGGATCAAATTTCTTGACTTGGTCGCGGAACCTGAGGCTAGTCCTCAGGCAGGAGAGAAAGGACTACGTCCTTGAGAAAGCTCTCCCCGTGAGGATCGGGTCCAATGCCTCTCATGCAGTATACGATGCTTGGAATAAGCATTATAATGATGCGGTAGATGTGCGTGGTCTGATATTGGCTACCATGGACTCAGATTTGCTGAAGCAATATGAGAACATGGAGTCGCCAATAGAGATGATCAGCAGCCTGAAATTGAAATTTCAGAAGCAGGTAAGAGTGGAGAGATACCAGTTGGTTAAATCTCTCACTAGCTGCAAGCTACTAAATGATCATCCAGTAAGTCCTCATGTCAGTAAAATGATGGGTTACATTGATAACCTGAGGAAACTGGATTATCAAGTTAGCCAAGAATTGGCAACTGAGATCATTCTGCAGTCACTGCCGTCAAGCTATGATAAGTTCAGAAGGAACTATATCAAGAAAGGCTTAACGAAGACGCTGACTGAACTGCATGATATGCTCAAGACAGTTGAGCCAAACGTGAAGAGTACCCTGTACAATCTCATGAAGAAGAAGGGTAGGTTTACTAAACCTAATGCTGACAAGGGTGAAGACAAAGTTGTCCAGATTTTGAATCATGACAAGCGTGTGTCTTCTGAGCCCGAGTCAGATACCTCTTACGTTGGTAAGTGCTGCTACTGTAATGAGACTGGGCATTGGAAGAGAAATTGCATTAAATTCATGGAAGATTGTGAGGAGTTGAAGTCGATGTATGAGACTACTTCCTTAGGTATTCATGTTATTACTTCAAGTTATACCTTATAGGTATTGAATACTGGTTGTGGCACTGATATTTGTTATAATATGCAGAGCCTGAGCAACAGTAAAACGTTGAAGGAAGGGCAAGTGGAACTGCGTGTCTGGAAGGAGCTATTGATGCTGCCTCAGCCGTAGGGTTTTCACTTGTAGATGCCTTTGAGGCTTGGTTTTGTATTAAGTAATTGCTACAATGTACCTGCTTTAAGCAGAGTTGTTTTTCATTTTCTTGTGAAGAATTTGAATGTTTTTCATTTTGATAAAGACAAGTTTTGTTCTTTTGATCTTAATGAAATGTTAATTGTAGCACCCTATTCAAGGAATGGGTTTTATATCTTAAACCAAAGAGTGCCTAAAATGTAACATAAATACTGCAATTGGTTTAAATCTGATGAATTAAACCTGATTTTTCTTGGCATAAATGTTTTGGTCAAATAGAGTAAGTCAGATTCAGAAACCCCATAGTTATGGACTTTTGGGCTCATTTGAATGGATATCTTATGAGACTTGAATTCTGCTTACTGGACCAAAATACAAATGGCCCATCTTAGCCGAGCTAGAGAAAGGCCCAAAGGCTTATTGGAGATTGAACATACTCATGTATGTGGTCCAATGAGCAGTAATGCCAGAGAAAATTTCCTGTACTTCATTGTCTCTACTGATTACTTCAGTGAGTGTGACTGTGTTCATTTGATGAGACACAAGTCGGAATTCTTTGACATGGTCGAAAGAGTTCCAGAATGAAGTATAGAATCTGAATGACAGAAGTATTAAGACTCTGGATTAGATCACGAGTGAGAATACTTAAGTCATTGATGGTGTGATCATCTGAATGAGTGTGAAGTAGTTTCACAGCTCATTTCTCCTGAAAACCTAGAGGTGTTTCTGTGAGAATGAATCAGATCTTATTAGAAATGATTAAAGATGAGTCACACGAATCTTCCATGATATTCTTTAAGAATAACGCTCTAGAAATATCTAAGTTTACGCTGAAAAAGTTCCACCGATATCAGTTGAAAGACACCACGTAAATGTGGATTGGAATCGATCCAAATTCGTCTTTACTGAGTATTTGTAGTTGAGCTACTTCGCTGGTTGTCCTAGGGAAACCAAGGCTTGTTATCTTTTACGTCCATTCTGTTTTCTAAGAAGGGAAGTTACTTTCCAAGAAGAACAGTGGGAGTAAAAGTATAACTCGAAGAAATTCGAGAAATACAGGAGGCTGCTCAACCTGTTGAGGGAGAGCAACGGATGGATTTACAGATTTCTGTAGAATCTACACCTGTAGAGCCTGAAGTTCGCAGATATGAATGAATCAGTCACTAATCCGAGAGTGATTTCTCGTCATTAGTTGAACCTGATGATCATTGAAAGTTCGCATGATCTGATGATCATTGAAAGCGACGAACCTGCGAAATTCAAAGAAGCGAAAGTGAGCCCGGACTCCGAAAATTACACTATGTGTAAGTTAGCTTCATTGATCCATTCATGGATGGAAGCAAACATATCGGAGTTGGAATCTTCGTTCTGTTGAAGTAGTCAAGGTTTTGACTTGAACAGGAACGAAGTGGAACTGTGCGTTTACTAATAGATAAGTGGGAGCGATGTTGCATTTCTCATAGTGTATGTCGATGACATACTGATTCTCGGAAATAACGTTCCAATGCTGCAATCGGTAAAGGACTGGCTTGGAAGTTGTTTTTATGATTGACATGGGTAAAGCCACGTAGTTCTTGGATTCTGGATCTAAAGATAGAGATCCAGAAGAGCTGGTAGGGCAAAGTCAGGATTCTTACATTGACAAAGTCCTACACGTTTTGAGCAATCCAAGAAGGGTTTTATGCCAATGTCACATGGCATTAAGTTAAGCAAGATACAGTATCCTACGATAACTGCTGAGCTTGAATGCATGGATGAGATTCCATATGCGTAGGCAATTGGATCTATCATGTATGCCATGACACGCACTTGTTTTGATGTTGCTTTAATGTTAAGCAAGACAAGTATAGACCAGTCAAATCCAGCAAAGAATCACTGGATTGCCGTAAAGAATATCCTAAAGTATTTGAGAAATACTAAGGATAGATTCTTGGTTTACGGAGAAAGTGAGGTGCTAAAAGTCGTTAGAGTCTGAAAGGCAATTTTCCAATTGACAAAGATAATTCCTGGTCACAGTCCGGCTATATCTTGTGTCTGTCTGGCGGTGCAAGGCACTGTTGCTGACTCTATGACTTAAGCTGAACATTTCGCAGCTTGGGAAGCGGCGAAAGAGGTTGTTTGGAAAGAAGAGTTCATCACTGAACTTGATGTGATTCCCAGCATAGATGAGACTAGCTGCACATCAGAGGTCCAAACACCTTGAGGGTAGGTACAACCTATTCCGTGAGATAAATGACAGAGGTGTTAAGTAGATAAGCAAGTTTCATCGAATGAGAACGTTGCTAATCTATTAACGAAGCCACTCCTTATGCCTAAGCACGAGTCGCGGACTGTAGCTGTAGGATGAGTGAAATTAAGGTGTAGTCTTAATTTCAGTGGGAGTTTGTAAAGGGCTTTACTTAGTTGTTTTGAAAAGTTCATGTAAACATAATATTTTATGTTTATGAAATCTATGATTTCTGGATTATTTTAACTGTGATATAAATAATCGTTCCAAAATGATTCATGTCATTATATATGGGCCATCGAAGTACATGAGTAAGACTTGATCCTGAAACCCCATACTTAACGAAATGACATAAATCATAGTGTCCATAGTCGAAGGTTGTTGAAATTGGAACACCAACAACCACTTGAGACTAGATTGTGTTGAGACTTATGACCAAGTTTCGAGGGGTCATAGATGCGCGGCATCAAAGTCGACACATAGGTATATGTAGGGGAGCATATGACCGGACATGGCCCGCTGATGAGAACTCTACAAGATATTAATATCTGTGTCATAAGAGGTTCTCATATACGACTATAGAGTATAGTCCTTAGACCTGAGTTCGCATGCATGTGGCTGCACATGGAGTGATGCGCTTTGATCATTGTCTAACGCTGTTTCGTAACTGGGAGCTATAAGGACCTTGGTTGGGTGTATTATGAAGTGTGTAGTTCATAGTGATGGAACAAGATGGGATTTGTCCCTGCCGTTTAACGGAGGTAATATCTCTAGGCCAATCGGAGACTTGATAGCTGGTAAGAGAGTGGCCACTCCCAAACGGACTTGCCCAAGTCGTTTGAATTGTCAGTATCAAATCTGGTCCGATTAAAATGGTCTGGCTATATAAGGATGACACGCATCTTGCCTTATGCCAGATCGAGATATTGAGACAAAAGGATTAGGGAATGTAGGATTCCAGTACAATCGGGAGATTGTTGGGAATGTCCTGTGTAGGATTCCAGTACAAGTGGGAGATTGTTGGGAATGTCCTGAAATCTACCGTACTATCTCTAGAAAGTATGATAAGTGTCGAGATCAGACATAAGTCATAAATACTGGGTGATCATGATGGCTTGCTAGAGTCCGCTCTTGATCTATAAGTTTAGGACTTATTACCAGTATTGTATGATCCCAAAGGGTCACACACCATAGCTAACGGGAAAGTTAAATGGAAATAATACGGTAAGATGCAAAGGCATTTACTGTATTTGTACAGAGAATTGGGCCAAGACAAAAACGGGCTTTTTGTCTGATTTGTGTTTTGGGCCCAAAAGCCCAATAGGCCATTAGTTAATAACTTGGGCCTATATAAGGCAAGAGAGAGGCGCCAGAAACCCCAAGCCTTCTGTGATTTTCTGAGCTGTGCCGTCCTCTCTCTCTCTGTGATTTCCACCTCAGTCTAGCAGCCTGATCCGTAGCTTGTAAGCGTGTGGATACCTAGGAGGAGCCGGTTCTCATCTGCTCTAAATCAGATCTCGATATCCCTTTGATTAATCCGCTGCAATCACAAGGTAATGATCCTGATCTGATTATGATTCAACTGCAAATCACCTAGATCCTTGTTTATTGTGTGCTAGGCTGTAACCTGACAATTACACCACGAACGCACATAATCCATCAGATCGGACTTATGGAGGATTCAACAAAGACTTGGAGTGTCTCTGTGAATGTCTCTTCATCCAAGGTGGCGTATAAGCTTTCGGATCATGAGATCTCCCAAGATAAGGGCAAAGAGAACCAGGGTGGGAGTGAAGCTTGGGTGGGATTTTGCGTTTTCCTGCATTCAAAGCTGAGGGATTAGGAGATTTGAGTTTAGAAGATCCATACCTTTGCCTTGGTGGAAGGGAGAGATCTGGAGCTTTCTGCTTAAGAGCAGTTGCAGGATCTGAAGATGTTAGAGCAAGTTCAGAATGAACTGCCATCTTCTCTTCTCCAACAGGAATCTATGGTTCCACTTCCACACTGAAGCTCTATCCATCAATGGTGGATTTCTGCAGCTTTTCCATCTTGAACCGCAATGGATCATCTCCCAGGTGGAGATCAATCAGTCTATGTCTCACATTAATCACAGCTCCAGCAGTAGCTAAGAAAGATCTTCCAAGCAGAATAGGATCATCTGGCCCAATCTCATACTTCAGCACCACAAAGTCTGTCGGAATCAAGTAATTCCAAACTCTGACATGAACGTCCTCAAGAACTCCTTCTGGATACCTCTTTGATCGATCAGCTAGGATAAGAGAGATCCTAGTAGGCTGGAAATCCATCAGTCCTAATCTTACAGCCACAGAGTATGGCATGAGATTCACACAAGATCCTAAGTCACACAGAGAACGCTTGAATCTGTCCTTAGAGATGGTACAGTCGAGCACAAAGGCTCCTGGGTCTGGTATCTTCTCTGTAATCTGAATCAGCTTCTTTTCCATCACTTTTATGCAGTTAGCCACTTTTAGCTCCTGTTTAGACAGTTTAGGAACCTTAGGATACTGCACATAGGGCTTATAGACTCGTTCTAAGACTGTTGCAGGTTTCTGGCCCCGTCTGGAATATGTGTCGACCGATGCACGTTGTGTGTCGATCGACACAAGGCAATTTCGAGCAATTTCATCAGACATATCGGGACTGTGTCGATCGATGCGCGAGTTGTATCGATCGATGCTTGTCTCAGACATACAGAATTCACCCAGAAAATCCGAGATTATGCTCTCTTCTTCTTCCAGCAAGTCAATCTCATCTCTTATGATCACAGCATTGAAGGATCTGTTCTGTTCAGCTTTCCCACCTCCATTTTTCCTTTGCACTGCTTGAGATGTCTGTTGGATCTGAACATCTAGCTTCTTCAGATGAGTACTCAAGGACTCAAACTTCCCATTCAGATCTTCATACACATCATCCAGCTTCCTGTTGAAGTCCACAGTAGTCTTAGTCTGACCTTCCAGCAACAGCTCCATCATGGTTTCCATCTTGCTCTCATGAGCACTAGCAGCATGAGGTGTCTGATAGGAAGATGATCCATAAGTCCTCTGATAAGAATTACCTTGCTGATTTCCAAACCTATTTCCTTGAAATCCAGAGCCACTGATGTAGTTCACATCCTCTTCTTGGTTGTCTTTTTCATCCTTAAACATCTCCACATCCTGAGCAAAGTGGACAACTTTCTTTCCAGTCAACAAACTATGAACAGTGTCCAACTTGTTCCTAATATCAGCAATCTCCAGATTATCTATCTTTCCACCAAACTCCTTCCTTCTTCTATCAGCATTCTTGGCGCTATTGCTGCTTACCAAGTTGTCAATTAGCACTCTAGCCTGCTCAGGAGTCCTTGTATTGAAATTGCCATTGCTGGCATTATCCAAAGCAGACTGATAATGGAGATCAATGCATCTGAAGAATATGCCCAGCAGCGTCACTTCAGAGAATCCATGATGAGGACAGTCACGCTGCTGGTACTTCTTAAACCTCATCCAAGCAGACTTAAGAGGCTCTGTAGGACCTTGGGTGAAGGTCAGAATATCCTGTCTCGACTGATCAGAGCGAGCATCATCATAAAAGTGCCTCAAGAACTCTCTCTTCACAGCATCCCAAGTAGTATACTTACCAGGTGTAAGTTGCTTCAGCCAAGCTAAGGCCTCTCCAGCGAGAGAATAGGGGGAAAGCTTAAGATACAGATAGTCATAATTCACCCCATTATACTTCATTCCAGTGATGAAGTCCTCAAAGTCATCAATGTGATCCATCGGTTGCACGTGTGGGAGACCATGGAACGGATTCTATCTCAGCAGAGTGTAGTAGACAGTCTTGATCTCGAAATCATTCCTCTCAAATCCAGGAGGTGCAATTACTGACCGGTTAACATAGAACTCATCCGAACGGTTATAGTCAGCAAGAGTCCTCTCATTAGCAGCAACCATCTGCCTCTGACCTTCAGGTTCAGGTTCAGGTTCAGGATCAGGGATCACACGTCCCTCAGCATCGATCCTTTGCCAAGCATCATTGTACGGGTTGTTTTGCTGGTCTCTCAGAACACCCTGAGCATCAGGTCTCAAAATCAAAGGCACCTGATTAATGTTCGCCATCTTTTCTTCTGAGCTTTTCTGTTCTCTCTCTCTAGCTTAGCAAGCTCCTTAAGTTCGAGATTCACAAGCTCCTTGTCCAAATTACTCCTCAATTCGCGATCAGGCATAAACTGTCTCAGTTACGCAGATGTGTCGACCGATGCAAGAGAAGCATCGATCGATGCAAGTCGCGAAGATGTGATGATCGACACACAGGACCGTGTCGATCGATGCAATGCGAATACAGGCGTACCTGAAACGCAAGAAAAAAGAAAAATCAGTAACCAAAAACAAAAAAGAAAAACCTAGTCTAAACCCTAAGTTCAAATCTATCGAAGACTCAAAAGAGTCCCCGGCAACGGCGCCAAAAACTTGATACGATGAGGTTTTAAATCCCTAGATCTACAATGCAAGTGCACAGACGTGAACCAGTAGTATATAGGGTATCGAATCCACAGAGACTCTATACCTTACGATAGATTGTAGAATGTCGGGTTAAGCTAGGTGAAACAGAGAATAAGCAGTAAATCAAACAATAAAGTAAATAGATTGGTTTGTAAGCAAGAAGCGAAGGCGTCAGGTCAAGGGAATTCTCAAGAAATCAGGAACATAGGCTAATCAATCAATCGGGATCTAATTAAGAACTGTTCTAGAACTAGAATCACAGAATTATAACAGACCAACTTTTGTTGCGAATATTATCTATGTCTAACAACCTAGCAAGCCAACTTTCGTTGCGGATCCTAGAGTTCTAAACAAGCATTAATCTCAAGTTCTTTCGTTCACAATTCTCCTAAGCCAAATTTCTTTGCGAATAGTCAAATTGCTCATCTAAGTTCTTTCTAGTTAATTAACCAACTGTCGTTGTGGAACGGAACCTAACATCATAAATCTGGGTAGCTAATTCAGATTTAGCATTAAGAACAACCATAAATGAAGAACTAGCAGATGTGAATCCCTACAGATTGTTCAACCTATAATTCCATGAAATCCCTAATGAGAATCCCTAAACCTAAGAGGTAAACTACTCAGACATGATCATCGAAACAGAAGACATCATGAATAGAAAACCAAATAGCATAAAATAAATTAATAAACTGGGGTTCGAAATATCTTCTCTCTCGAGTACAAGATCAGCCCCTAAAACTCTCTCAATGTAAAAATAAAACCTAGCCTAAACAATGGCTTAAAAACCCTAATATAATGATCTAATCACGGCTGGGGCTTCTTTGTAATTATGAGAAACTTTTGGGCTTTTGTGCAATTTCCAAACTCTTCTTAAACCGCCGAGAATTTGTCCAACTCGCGTGTGTGTCGATCGATGCACAGTGTGTGTCGATCGATGCACAGTGTGTGTCGATCGACACAATCATCTGCAATCGGCAGTGAACTCTATCTCCAAAATGCTCCAGAATGTGCCAGAATATCCAAATCCGCTCCAAACGTACCTAGACCTGTAAACACACATAAAAGGACTCAAAAGGACTCTAATAGACTCGATAAGAAGATATATACCATGGTTAAAAACCCTAAAATCCATGGTATATCATCTTACATGGCCGCCCATACAAGGCCTCATACGGCGACATTCCGATGCTCGCTTGATAACTGTTGTTATACGAAAACTCGGTCAAAGGTAAGTACCTTTCCCATGAGTCACCCCATTCTAGAACACATGATCTCAACATATCTTCTAGAGTCTGTATGGTCCTTTCTTACTGCCAATCCGTTTGTGGATGGTAAGCCGTGCTCATGTTCACCCTCGTTCCTAGGGCTTTCTGAAAATCTTGCCTGAAATAAGAAGTGAATCGACCATCTCGGTTTGAGACAATACTTGCTGGAATTCCATTGAGTCTTATGATCTCATCAAGGTATTTATCAACAAGTTTTCCCACTCCATCAGTCTTCTTGATGGCTACGAAGTGCGCGGACTTGGTCAACCTGTCCACCACAACCCAAATCGTGTCCTTCTTCAACCAAGTCGCAGGCAAACCGGTCACAAGGTCCATTGTAATGTGATCCCATTTCCATTCCGGAATGGGTAGACTCTGTAACAGGCCGCTTGGAACCTGGTGCTCAATCTTCACCAATTGACATGTTTGGCACCTAGCCACCCATTCAGAAATGTCTCTTTTCATCCCGACCCCAATGATAGTACCGTTTAAGGTCCTGGTACATCTTGGTCTGTCCGGGATGTATAGAAAACTTGGACTGATGAGCCATTCTAAGGATCTCCTCCTTAAGATCCTTCATGTCTGGTACACACACACGTCCATTCACTACAATTGTTCCATTGTTAGTGAACTGGTACTCAGTGTTGTTATTGTTGACCGACTTCATCAACTCTTCATCGTGTTCTTGGGCCAACTGAACCCTTGTTAGTAGGTCGGCCTAATCCGCGGCTCCAAGACCTAGTGGCTCCTTGTCCACTGACAATGCATTAAGTTGCAAGGACCTGACTAATCCGACCAAGGTCTCTGCATCCTTTTCCACGGCCACTTCAGTTCTTTTCCGACTCAAGGCGTCTGCTACCAAATTTGCCTTCCCAGGATGGTAAGTGATTTCCAGATCGTAATCTGCCACCAATTCCATCCACCTACTTTGCCTCAAGTTCAGTTCGGGCTGAGTGAAAACATACTTCAGACTCTTATGGTCGGTGAATAGTTGCACTTTGGCTCCATACAAGTATGACCGCCAGATCTTTAGTGAAAAAACCCGACCATTTCGAGGTCGTGAGTAGGGTAATAATTACCCTCATGTTTCCTCAGTTGTCTTGAGGCATAGGCAATCACCTTCCCTTCTTGCATCAAGACACAACCCAACCCGTTTCCAGACGCATCGGTGTAGACCACATATGGTACATAGTCCATTGGCAAGGTCAGGACAGGTGCTTTGGTTAGCATATTCTTTAACTCCACAAAACTCTTCTCGGCTACGTCCGTCCATTCGAAATTCACGTTATTTCCGGTCAGCTTAATCGTGGCTTTAGCCATGCTTGCGAAACCTGGGATGAACCGCCGGTAATAGCCGGCCAACCCGAGGAAACATCTGACCTCAGTCGCGTTCCTTGGCCGAGGCCATTCCTCAATCGATCTGATCTTCTCCGGATCGACCGACACTCCCTCGTCTGACACAATGTGTCCAAGGAAGCCAATACGCCTTTGCCAAAAGCTACATTTGCTTAGCTTGGCATAGATCTTCTTCTCTCTCAATGTTTCCATCACTATCCTTAGATGTTCCTGGTGTTCCTTCCGGTCCTTGGAGTAAACAAGGATGTCATCAATGAATATGATCACAACTTTTCTAGCCATTCCCGAAAGATCCCGTTCATCATCTTCATGAACGCAGCTGGTGCATTTGTTAGACCAAATGGCATGACTACAAACTCGTAGTGTCCATATCGAGGTCTAAACGCAGTTTTCCTCACGTCCTCAGGTGCAATCGGAATCTGGTGATATCCTGATACCAAATCGATCTTGGAAAACACGGTTGAACCCTTTAGTTGATCCAACAATTCATCTATCCGAGGCAACGGGTACTTGTTCTTCACAGTGACCCGGTTAATGCCTCGGTAGTCTATGCACAACCGAAGGCTACCGTCCTTTTTCTTGACGAATAGGACCGGGGAACCCCATGGAGAACTACTTGGCCTTATGAAGCCCTTGTCTAGTAGTTCCTCCAGCTGCTTCTTCAGTACAGACATCTCGACTGGTGCCATCCTGTATGGCGCCTTAAATAGGGGTTTAGTTCCGGGTTCCAGTTCAATGGTGAATGGGTCAGACCGGTCAGGTGGTAAACCTTCTAAGGCCTTGAACACGTCCTCAAAATCCTTGAAAACCAGAATTTCCCCAATCTTGGTCTCCGTTCCGACCTCCTTCGTCGTGATGGTGGCTAGGTATGCTTCACATCCTTTTTCCAGAATCCTTTCTGCTTGGATAGTAGAGACGACCAGACTTCCCAAAGTCGGTCTTACTCCTTGGAACGCTACCATGCCTTCCGGTCTATCAAACCTCGCCCTTCCACGGTGACATTCAATGGTAGCTCAGTTTTGTCCGAGCCAATCCATACCTAAGATCACCTTGTGATGCTTAAGTTGGACTACTACCAGGTCGGCTGGCATGTCCACGCCTCCTATTGAGACGGGAATGTCTTTAACCAATCCTAGCATAGGCATTACTTGCCCATCGGCCGCATTCACAATGCCTTGGCTGTCCACTTGTTCCTTTTGGAACAAGCCTTTCCCAATCATTCCGGGTCTCACAAAACTATGAGTAGCCCCAGAGTCAAATAGTGTGAGTGTCTCTACACCACCTATTATAACGGTCCCTACACATTCCCCCAAATGTCTAAGTTCCCCGCCCTTTTCCCAAAATGTATGCAATGCATTACTTAATTGAAGGAGTCGGCCACGCCAGAATCCTTCACCAGTTTGTAGACTCGGGGTTTCCCGTCTTGGCCCTTGGCCTTGACCGCGCGACCTTCTTGTCCCCGGTTCAGTTCTAGTGCTCTCTGCCTTTCACCTTGCAGTTTCGGGCAATCACGCATGTAATGCCCGGTCTTTCTACATTGGAATCACGTCAATGGTCTTTCTGTCACCCTTTCTTGCCCCTTATTTTGTGGACAGCTTGTGACTTCATGGTCTTTGCTTCCACACTTCGCACATACCTTCGCACATACTTTCCCCCTTCTTCCCGGGTCGGCTGGCCACTTTGTCCTGTGCCTTAGTGCCCAAGTGTTTCTCCTCAGCCATGTTGGCTTCCACAGTAGCAGATCGCTCGACCAGCTCGGAGACGGAGTCGTAGGAACAAACCGATCAATGGGTACGCAGTTCCACTCGCAGGCCTCGACATCTCGTCCCACATAACGTCTGAGACTGTCAAACTCCGCTTCGTACTCAGGAACTATCTTGCGGCCTTGGACCAAGTTCAAGTAATTTCCTTCCATACGATCCCAAGCCTCAGCTAGGAAGTACTTCCGGTTGAACTCAATATCAAAGTCTGTAAACAAGTCAATGAGACCTTTGGTGCGCTTGTCCACAGACAACCACCAGTTATGTGCATCCCCTTCCAGGAAGTGAACCGCAATGTCCTTCCGATAGTCCTCAGGACAACATGTGGATCGGAAGTTTCGGACAAGCCGTGACTTCCACTCATCAGCCTCAAGTGGGTCTGCACTTCCCTTGAAGTGCTTTGTGCCCAACTTGGTGATGTGACCAAGCACGTTGAGGTAGTCCACCTTTCGGCTCTTTTTAGGAACCGGTGACTCTACCACTACTACGTCCAGCTCATCATCACTTAGATCCTTGGTCTTTGCGACCGTGACCTTAGGCTCACCCCTCAGCCGGTTTCTGACCAGAAGAGACGTTCTGGTTCAGAACCGTTAGCTGGTCCATGACCGCTTTCAGCATGGTCCACATATGTCCGATGTTCGGGACCGCGGTCAATGGCTCACCACCACCGCCCATAGAATCATCCTCCTCATGGCCGGTCTCAGTATGAACCGCATGAGATGAGGACTCGCCCATTCGCTCATGCTCATTTCCAACTTGACCATCCTGTTCTTCAACCCTTGTCGTGTTGGGAGCATTGGGAGCCGTGGGTCCAGTGCTCTCATGGGTAACCTCAGGACCGGTTAACCCAGGAGTGACAGGTGTGGTCTGGCTTTTGGATCCTTGCCCGTTTCCAGCCACATCCTTGTCCTTAGTACGCTTTGACTTTATTTTTCCAATGACCCCTATTGCTGATAGGAAGGTGTATAAACCCAAAGTACCTTTCTCGAGGAACCCGAAGCAGTCCAAATTCGATAGGTTCAAGGCTAAGTACACTGCTATGTTGAGCAAGCTCATTCTTCCAATGCCATTATTGGATGCTATCAACATCAACCCAGTGATGAAGAGGTGTTTAAACAAGATGCTGACATCGGACATGGGAGATGAAGAGTGTGTGATGATGATCACTGAAGTCTATAGTGCTGTCATCCAGAACAGAGTCCCACGGAAGCAAAAGAATCCAGGAAGTTTTGTCTTAGATTGCACCATCTTCATAGACAGATTTGAGAGATCATTGTGTGATCTAGGATCGAGTGTTAACCTGATGCCATACTCGGTTGCTAAGCAGATGGGAATGACAGATTTCACATCTACTAGGATCTCTTTAATCCTAGCTGATCGCTCTATGAGGGTTCCCGAAGCTCTTTTCGAAGATGTACCGGTGAAGATTGGTGAATGTGAAATTCCCACTGACTTTGTAGTCTTGCAGTACAATGAAGAGCCAAAGGATCTTCTTATCTTGGGCAGACCATTCCTTGCTGAATGTGTGTGATTTGGTAATGGATTTCGACATGAGCAAGCTGATGAGACACCCTACGATCGATGGGCAGACCTTCTATGTGGATACATTGTACAATTTGACTGCAGAAATTTTCCATCAGATGCATTCTGCTGATCCTTTATAGAGAGCTTTGATGAGTGTTGAGCAAGATTTGGAGCTGGAGGATGATGCTACTGCTGGGTATTTGAGACTGACGGATGCTAGTGAGCATGTGATGCAATTGGTCACTCAAGAGGAGCTGGTTGGTATTTCACAGAAAGCTGCCACACTTGGAGATTGGAGCGAGGAAAAGGCTCCAAAGATTGAGCTGAAGCAGCTGTCTGCAGGCCTCAAATATGCATTTCTGGCTCAGAATTCTACTTATCATGTTATTGTTAATGCTTATTTGAATAACGCAGAACTCACTTTGTTGCTAAGCAAGCATCGCAAAGCTCTTGGCTATTCTCTTGATGATATTTCAGGTATCTCTCCAGACTTGTGCATGCATAGGATACACCTTGAGGATGAGAGCATGTCGTCAATTGAGAAGAAAGAGATCATGAAGTTGTTGCAAGCTGGGATTATTTATCCGATTTCAGACCACATTTACCTGTCCTTATGGCACCTTTGCATACCGCAGAATGCCATTTGGACTGTGTAACGCTCCTTCGACATTTCAGAGATGCATGATGTCTATCTTCACAGACATGATAGGGGATTTTATGGAGGTCTTCATGGAGGATTTCTCTGTCTGTGGACCATCTTATCATGCTTGTCTGGATAATCTGTGTAAGGTGCTGGCTAGATGTGAAGAGAAGCACCTGGTTTTGAACTGGGAGAAGTATCATTTCATGGTCATGAATGGTATTGTACTTGAACATGGGGTATCTGAGGCAGGGATTGAGGTTGATCGAGCAAAGATTGAGGTGATGACAGGACTGCAGGCACCAAATTCAGTTAAAGGAGTGAGGAGTTTTCTTGGTCATTCTGGATTTTACAGGAGATTCATTAAGGATTTCAGTAAGATAGCTAGGTCACTCATTGCACTTCTCTGCAAGGATGTGAAGTTTGAGTTCACAGATGAGTGTCATTCTACATTCCAGGAGCTGAAACAAGCTTTGATTTCTGCTCCAATTGTGCAACCTCCTAACTGGGATCTCCCTTTTGAGGTGATGTGTGATGCTAGTGACTATGTAGTAGGAGCTGTACTTAGTCAGAAGAAGGACAAGAAGCTTCACGCTATCTACAATGCCAGTAGGACTCTTGATGATGCGCAGAAGAAATATGCAACAACTGAGAAGGAGCTGCTAGCACTTGTTTTTGCCTTTGAGAAGTTTCGTCAGTACCTGATTGGATCTAAGGTAGTAGTACACACTGACCATTCTGCACTCAAATACTTGATGCAGAAGAAAGATGCTAAGCTAAGGTTGCTTAGATGGATCTTGCTACATCAGGAATTTGACATAGAGGTGAGAGACAAGAAGGGAGTGGAAAATGGTGTTGCTGATCATCTGGCCCGGATCAGGATCGATGAGGATGTTCCTATTGATGACTTTCTACCGGAAGAGAACATCTATAAGGTTGAGACAAGTTTTCAGACGGATTGTGCAACTTCTCTGCGTTCTGCACGAGTTACAGCACAAGTGTCAGTCGACACTCTGTCAATATCGATCGACACTGGACTCGAAAACACGAATGGAAATCGACCCGGACCGACGTCGATTGGCCGATTGGGATCGAAGTCGATCGACACCAACTTTAGTGTCAGTCGACATCAATCGCGGACGCAGGAAGATACTTCTGATGATCAAGCTGACATGTTCATAGATGCGATTTCCCAAGGTTCTCTCTCCACCAGACCTTGGTACGCCGATATAGCCAACTACCTTGCTGCAGAGGATGAGCCTGAGGTGTTTAAAGGCTATGCTAAGAAGAAATTCCTTAGGGAAATCAGGCGCTATTATTGGGATGAGCCATATTTGTACAAGCACTGCTCTGACGGTATCTACAGACGTTGCATCGCAGAGTCTGAAGTTGATGATGTGCTGTACCACTACCATGGTTCTGAGTAGGCTGGACACTTTGCCACTTTCAAGACAGTGTCCAAGGTTCTACAAGCAGGCTTTTGGTGGCCTACAATGATCAAGGATGCTCAGTTGTTTGTCTCGCAGTGTGATGTGTGTTAGAGAAGGGGGAAGATAAGTAAGAGACATTAGATGCCACAAAAATTCATCCTAGAGGTTGAAGTCTTTGACTGCTGGGGCATCAATATCATGGGACCATTTCCATCTTCTTATGGGAACAAGTATATATTGGTTGTTGTGGACTATGTATCTAAGTGGGTTGAAGCCATTGCTAGTCCGACCAACGACTCTTCGGTAGTTCTTAAGCTGTTTAAGACTATAATCTGTTGGAATTGTGTCCAGTAATCTCGGTACTGTCTCTAGAAAGTAAGAGTATGTCAATGATCAAACATAAGTCATATAATACTGGGGGTCATGATGGCTTGCTAGAGTCCGCTCATGATCTATAAGTCTTGGACTTATTGCCTTTATTATATGATCCCATATGGGTCACACGCCTAAGCTAACAGGAAAATGTGTAGAAATGGCTTAGCAGAAGTACGGTAAAAGTGCCAGTCATTTGTCGTACTTAGAGAGAGATTAATGGGTCTGATTAAATCCAAGGGATTTAATCAGATTGGTATTTGGGCCCAAAAGCCCAAAAGGGAAAGAGAAGGGTTTTATAAACTAAAACCCAAATCTCTTTCTCTCTAACCCTAGCCTCCCAGCCGCGCCTCTCTCTCTCTCTCTGCGCCTCCTCAGCTTGGTCTAGCAGCCTCTCTTCCCGCTTGGTGTGCGTGTGTTAACCTCTGGAGGAGTTATCACTCGGTGGCTCTCTGATCTCTGATATACCTTCTCTTTCCGCTGCATAAACAGGTATAAGGTGAGATCTGATATTGTTTCTATTCAAGAAGAACCTAGATCAGCATGTTTAGGATAATCTGAATCTGAGAATTGAATCAGGATTAACCAAACATTCCTTCAGTGGTATCAGAGCTATTGGTTCTGGTTTTTCTTGTTTAGATTCATGTTTAGGATTGTTTTCTTGTTTTAAAAGTGTTTTGAATCAACTACTGATAAGAGAAATCACTTAAGTAACAAGGAATTGAAACCTAAACACATTTGAAATCGCAAAAACCAAGCTATATGACTCGGTTTTGCGATCGGCCGAGAGTTGGCTCGGGTGGACGGCTGGTCGATCAATCGACCGGATCGGTTTTGACGCACGGACGGATCAAGGATCACGTCGCGTGGTCGATCCGATCAGCCGAGGATCGTACGATCGATCACGATCGGATCGTCGCGCCTCGTCCCGTCCGTCCCGATCGCGTCTCGGCCAAGCATCGTCCCGATCGCTCAGCATCGTCCCGCGTATCGATCGCTCGGCGATCGCATGACGCACGACCCGGCTGTCCCGATCACTCGACGTCCGTCCAGTCCCGTCCCGTCCCGTCCTTCGCGCCGTCTTGATCTCGGATCGAGCGTGCGGCTTGACGGCTGACATGATCGCGTGAAACTTACGATTAGGTCGTAATCGGTTCACGTGATCAATCGGTTCGGTTCGGTTAATGGTTCGGTTTTAAAACTTGATTAAAATCAATCGTCACGGTTTAATAAACAGATTTAATAATTTTATTAAAGTCTGGTTAAACCGGGATAAGAAATCCAATGTCGAAAGAAATATTGGATTTTGTGCCTAAACCAGGATTTTCTAATTTGATTTGGTTGGACCAAATAAATTGAGAAAATCCGGTTTAGTAAATAACCGGTTGACAATTGTGGTCATCGTAGTAATTAAAATTTGGTTAGACCAATTTTAATGAACCAGACCGGTTATGTCATTTAATTGGACAATTGGGTCATGTCTTGGACATGGACCAATTCTTGGGCCTCGGGCCAAGAAGTTAAAACAATTGGGCCAATTATTTGAGTCTTTTTCTTCAGATTAATTTAAAATTTATTTTATAAAATTATAAAGTCGATTTTAAATTAAAGTTTCCGAAATTTTGAAATTAGAAAGTTTCTTAAAATAGAAGTTTCTAGATTTGCGGGTTTTGGATTTTAAAGAAATTTCTAAAGTTAGAAAGTTTCCAATTTTAGAAAGTTTCCAAAAATAGTAGGTTTCCAAAAATAGAAAGTTTCCCGAAATAGTAATCTTCTATTTTGGGAATGAAATTTTAATAAACCTACGAACCTCAAATAATATCAAGCGTTGGATGTCTTGTCCAGGCTATGTCAGCTGTCGAAGCCCATTCAATTGTATTCATGGCCTTACAGTGTGAGGGTGTCTACTTTTGCGTGGATAAGACGGTTTGTGATTCATAAATGTCATTGGGAGTCCCAGACATTAATGATTACATAACTGTATAGTCTGGTTTTCTTGACTAGGCCATCGGGAGTCCCGGGCCTTGAGACATCAGAGTGAATTGGGCCTCGGGCCCAGATTCACAACCAAGAGTTATATCACGGATATAATTAGCCGACATAGGGCTTACCGATATAAGCTAAGGTTGGGTGATGGCCAGTGGCCCACTTTGATCTTAGTTATATGTGGATCTTGGAATCATTATATTCTATTGAGGGTAACTTATGTTATTGAATATAATGCGTGATTAATCATATTAAGTATAATACAAGATTAATCATATTGAACATATTAACTAAAATCCTTTTATCTTAATTTTCAGTTATGACTAGCACAAACAATCAAAACACTTTCTCGATCCGGTCTGTCCTTGAGATGGACAAGCTGAACGGATCAAATTTCTTGACTTGGTCGCGGAACCTGAGGCTAGTTCTCAGACAGGAGAGAAAGGACTATGTCCTTGAGAGAGCTCTCCCCGTGAGGATCGGGTCCAATGCTTCTCATGCAGTATATGATGCTTGGAATAAGCATTATAATGATGCGGTAGATGTGCGTGGTCTGATATTGGCTACCATGGACTCAGACTTGCGGAAGCAATATGAGAACATGGAGTCGCCAATAGAGATGATCGGCAGCCTGAAATTGAAATTTCAGAAGCAGATAAGAGTGGAGAGATACCAGTTGGTTAAATCTCTCACTAGCTGCAAGCTACCAAATGATCATCCAGTGAGTCCTCATGTCAGTAAAATGATGGGTTACATTGATAACCTGAGGAAACTGGATTATCCAGTTAGCCAAGAATTGGCAACTGAGATCATACTACAGTCACTGCCGTCAAGCTATGATAAGTTCAGAAGGAACTATATCAAGAAAGGCTTAACGAAGACGCTGACTGAACTGCATGATATGCTCAAGACAGTTGAGCCAAACGTGAAGAGTACCCTGAATAATCTCATGAATGAGAAGGGTAGGTTTGATAAACCTAATGCTGACAAGGGTGAAGGCAAAGTTGTCCAGATTTTGAATCATGGCAAGCGTGTGTCTTCTGAGCCCGAGTCAGATACCTCTTACGTTGGTAAGTGCTGCTACTGTAAAGAGACTGGGCATTGGAAGAGAAATTGCATGAAATTCATGGAAGATGATGAGGAGTTGAAGTTGATGTATGAGACTACTTCCTCAGGTATTCATGTTATTACTTCAAGTCCTACCTTATAGGTATTGGATACTGGTTGTGGCACTGATATTTGTTATAATATGCAGAGCCTGGGCAACAGTAGAACTTTGAAGGAAGGGCAAGTGAAACTACATGTCTGGAAGGAGCTTGGGATGCTGCCTCAGCCGTAGGGTTTTCACTTATAGATCCCTTTGAGGCTTGGTTTTGTATTAAGTAATTGCTACAATGTACCTGCTTTAAGCAGAGTTGTCTTTCATTTTCTTGTAAGAATTTGAATGTTTTTCATTTTGATAAAAGACAAGTTTTTGTTCTTTTGATCTTAATGAAATATTAATTGTAGCACCCTATTCATGGAATGGGTTTTATATCTTAAACCAAAGAGTGCCTAAATGTAACATAAATACCGAATTGGTTTAAATCTGATGAAATAAACCTGATTTTTCTTGGCATAAAAGTCTTGGTCACATAGAGTAAGTCGGATTCAGAAATCCCATAGTTATGGACTGTTGGGCTCATTTGATAAGATATCTTATGAGACTTGAATTCTGTTTACTGGACCAAAAGGTAAAGGGCCTATCTTAGCCGAGCTAGAGAAAGGCCCAAAGGCTTATTGGACCTGGAACATACTCATGTATGTGGCCCAATGAGCAGTAATGCCAGAGAAAAGATTTCCTGTACTTCATTGTCTCTACTGATTACTTCAGTGAGTGTGACTGTGTTCATTTGATGAGACACAAGTCGGAATTCTTTGACATGGTCGAAAGAGTTCCAGAACGAAGTATAGGATCTGAATGACAGAAGTATTAAGACTCTGGATTAGATCACGAGTGAGAATACTTAAGTCATTGATTGTGTGATCATCTGAATGAGTGTGAAATCGTTTCACAGCTCATTTCTCCTGAAAACCTGAAGGTGTTTCTGTGAGAAAGAATCAGATCTTATTAGAAATGATTAAAGATGAGTCACACGAATCTTCCATGATATTCTTTAAGAATAACGCTCTAAAATATCTAAGTTTACGCTGAAATAGTTCCACCAATATCAGTTGAAAGACACCACGTAAATGTGGACTGGAATCGATCCAAATTCGTCTTTACTGAGTATTTGTAGTTGTGCTACTTCGCTGGTTGTCCTAGGGAAACCAAGGCTTGTTACTTTTACGTCCATTCTGTTTTCTAAGAAGGGAAGTTACTTTCCAAGAAGAACAGTGGGAGTAAAAGTATAACTCGAAGAAATTCGAGAAATACAGGAGGCTGCTTAACCTGTTGAGGGAGAGCAGCGGAAGGATTTACAGATTTCTGTAGAATCTGCACCTGTGGAGCCTGAAGTTCGCAGATATGAATGAATCAGTTACTAATCCGAGAGTGATTTCTCGTCATTAGTTGAACCTGATAATCATTGAAAGTTCGCATGATCTGATGATCATTGAAAGCGACGAATCTGCGAAATTCAAAGAAGCGAAAGTGAGCCCGGACTCCGGAAAATTACACTATGTGTAAGTTAGCTTTATTGATCCATTCATGGATGGAAGCAAACATATCGGAGTTGGAATCTTCGTTCTGTTGAAGTAGTCAAGGTTTTGACTTGAACAGGAACGAAGCGGAACTGTGTGTTTACTAATAGATTAGTGGGAGCGATATTGCATTTCTCATATTGTATGTCGATGACATACTGATTCTCAAAAATGACGTCCCAATGCTGCAGTCAGTAAAGGACTGGCTTGGGGGTTGGTTCTAATGATTGACATGGGTAAAGCCACGTATGTTCTTGGATTTTGGATCTAAAGATAGAGATCCGAAAGAGCTGGTAAGACAAAGTCAGGATTCTTATCCCGACAAAGTCCTACACGTTTTCAGCATTCCAAGAAGGGTTTTATGCCAATGTCACATGGCATTACGTTAAGCAAGACACAGTGTCCTACGATAACTGCTGAGCTTAAATGCATGGATAAGATTCCATATGCGTCGGCAATTGGATCTATCATGTATGCCATGAAGCGTACTTGTTTGATGTTGCTTTAATGTTAAGCAAGACAAGTAAAGACCAGTCAAATCCAGCAAAGAATCACTGGATTGCCGTAAAGAATGTCCTAAAGTATTTGAGGAATACTAAGAATAAGTTCTTGATTTACGGAGAAAGTGAGGTGCTACAAGTCAGTAGAGTCTGAAAGGCAAGTTTCCAACAGACAAAGATGATTTCCGGTCACAGTCCGGTTATATCTTGTGTCTGTCTGGCAGTGCAAGGCACTGTTGTTGACTCCATGACTTAAGCTGAACATTTCGCAGCTTGGAAAGCGGCGAAAGAGGTTGTTTGGAATAGGTGCTACAAGTCAGTAGAGTCTGAAAGGCAAGTTTCCAACAGACAAAGATGATTTCCGGTCACAGTCCGGTTATATCTTGTGTCTGTCTGGCAGTGCAAGGCACTGTTGCTGACTCCATGACTTAAGCTGAACATTTCGCAGCTTGGAAAGCGGCGAAAGAGGTTGTTTGGAAAGAAGAGTTCGTCACTGAACTTGATGTGATTCCCAGCATAGATGAGACTAGCTGCACATCAGAGGTCCAAACACTTTGAGGATAGGTATAACCTATTCCGTAAGATAAATGACAGAGATGTTAAGTAGATCAGCAAGTTTCAACAAATGAGAACGTTGCTAATCTATTAACGAAGCCACTCCTTAGGCCTAAGCACGAGTCGCGGACTGTTGCTGTAGGATAAGTGAAATTAAGATGTAGTCTAAATTTCAGTGGGAGTTAATAAAGGGCTTTATTTAGTTGTTCTTGTAAAACATTTTATGTTTAATGAAATTATTATTTCAAGATTATTTTAACTGTGATGAAATAATCGTTCCAAAGTGATATAAACCATTTTATAGGTCATCGAAGTAAGTGACTTGATCTTGAGTCATCAAAGTCATTTAGCTTGATCATGAGACCCTATATTTGATAGATGGCTTATATCATTCAGTCCCTAGTCGAAGGTTGTTGAAATTGGAACACCAACAACCGTGTGAGACTAGATTGGTATGTGACTTATGACAAAGTCTCAGTGTGTCATAGATGCGAGGCATCAAAGTCAGTACATAGGTGTATGTGGGGTACATACGACCGGACTAGACCCGCTTATAAGAACTCTTCAGGATATTTATATCTGTGTCATAAGAGATTCTTACTACGACTATAGAGTATAGTCCTTAGACCTGAGTTCGCATGCATGTGACTGCACATGAACTGATGCGCTTTGATCATTGTCTAACGCTGTCGTTATGCGATAGCTATAAGGACCTTGTTTGGGTGTATTACGAAATGAGTAGTTTACAGTGATGGAACAAGACGGAATTTGTCCCTCCAATATAAATGGAGTGAATATCTCTAGGCCAATCGGAGATTTGAATACTGGAAAATGCATGGCCATGCTCAAACGGACTGTCCCGAGTCGTTTGGATTGTCAGTATCGAATCAGAGTCCGATGAACAAGATTAGGCTTTATAAGGATGACACCAATCTTGCCTTATGACTAATCGAGATATTGTGACAAAAGGATTATGAATACAGAGATTCCAGTACAAGTGGGAGATTGTTGGAATTGTGTCCAGTAATCTCGGTACTGTCTCTAGAAAGTAAGAGTATGTCAATGATCAGACATAAGTCATATAATACTGGGGGTCATGATGGCTTGCTAGAGTCCGCTCATGATCTATAAGTCTTGGACTTATTGCCTTTATTATATGATCCCATATGGGTCACACGCCTAAGCTAACAGGAAAATGTGTAGGAATGGCTTAGCAGAAGTACGGTAAAAGTGCCAGGCATTTGTCGTACTTAGAGAGAGATTAATGGGTCTGATTAAGGGATTTAATCATATTGGTATTTGGGCCCAAAAGCCCAAAAGGGAAAGAGAAGGGTTTTATAAACTAAAACCCAAATCTCTTTCTCTCTAACCCTAGCCTCCCAGCCGCGCCTCTCTCTCTCTCTCTGCGCCTCCTCAGCTTGGTCTAGCAGCCTCTCTTCCTGCTTGGTGTGCGTGTGTGAACCTCTGGAGGAGTTATCACTCGGTGGCTCTCTGATCTCTGATATACCTTCTCTTTCCGCTGCATAAACAGGTATAAGGTGAGATCTGATATTGTTTCTATTCAAGAAGAACCTAGATCAGCATGTTTAGGATAATCTGAATCTGAGAATTGAATCAGGATTAACCAAACATTCTTTCATAATCTTCCCCAGATTTGGTGTACCTAGGATTGTGATAAGTGATGGCGGTTCTCACTTTATCAACAAGGTTTTCGAGAAGTTGCTGAAGAAGCATGGTGTTAATCACCGTGTAGCTACTCCATATCACCCTCAGACTAGTGGACAGGTTGAGGTTTCGAACCGACAGATCAAGGAGATTCTGGAGAAGACAGTGGGAAAGACTAGGAAGGATTGGTCTGCTAAGCTGGATGATGCACTATGGGCCTACAGGACTGCGTTTAAGACGCCACTTGGGACTACACCGTTTCATCTCCTCTATGGAAAAGCTTGTCACCTTCCAGTTGAGCTCGAGCACAAGGCTAGATGGGCTGTCAAACAGATGAACTTCGATCTCAAACTTGCAGTAGAGAGGCGTCTGATACAGCTTAATGATTTAGATGAAATTCGCCACCATGCTTATGAGAACTCAAAGCTGTACAAGGAGCGTACAAAGGCATATCATGATAGGAAGATCATCTCGCGCAACTTTGAACCCAATGACCAGGTACTTTTCTATAACTCTTGCTTACAACTGTTTCCTGGCAAGTTGCGCTCTCGTTGGTCAGGTCCATTCACCGTCAAGGAAGCTAGACCACACGGAGCTGTTATCTTGATGAATTCCAAAGGCGAGTTCACAGTCAATGGGCAAAGGGTGAAACACTATTGGGCGAAAGCCAAGATCCCAGAAGGCGACATTGTCCATCTGGATGATCCACCCACTGCCTAGTCGCAGTACAGTCAATCTATTGACGTTAAACGAGCGCTGAGTGGGAGGCAACCCACTGGTAAGTTGTGAATACTAGGATCTTTGGTTTTTCTTTTTGAGTCTTAAGTCATTTTTTTTTCTTCTTTTGAGTCAGTCTGTTAATCCAATATGTCTGGAACTTGGATGATTATGAATTTATGCATGCTACTGTTGCTTCTGACATGAATTTTGAGTGATCTAACGCAGTAACTAGGTGATATTTTGAGTGCCAAATAGTCTAACCCGAACATGACACTTAGAATTGTCCTGCGCATGATCATACGAGCTTAATGTCGATCAACACTGACTTAGTGTCGGTCGACACCAACCATGTTCAGGTACGAGATTTTGACTCAATTTTCCTGTCGTTCCAGATTGATTTTTACCGAACCCAAGCTGCGATTGCACTGAGGCCAGTGCAGTTTAAGTGTGGGGGAGGTGGTTACTGACGACGTGTTTTGTTTTCTTAGTGTCAGTCCTTTGTTTTCTTGTGTTTTCAAAAACTGTTTTATTTGGTCAAAATCAGTATGAAACTATGATTTTTTGAGGAAATATTTCGATGAAACAGGAACTAAGTGACCATTGGACAGACCTGCAGTAGCTATATGACTGTTAGAAAACCACACACTGATCAGCCTATCAAGGACACCCATATCTTATCAGGTATTCAGAGGATCCACTACTAACTTCACCTCTAATCTTGACTACATTTTCTCACTTAGGGGCTTGGTATCTATGGATCAGATTCCTCTGATGTGATTGACACAGCCTATAATCCTATCTGAGTATGGTTCCATCTTTTCCCTCCCTTGGAAAAAAAAAGAGATAAAAACTGCGGATAAGCTAGTAGCTTCGAAGTGGTCACGGGAGTGGTAGAGACCCCTATTACCTCCCGTGCATCCATGGAAACATGTTCTAAGTTACACCCCGAATAAAAAAAGAAGAGCACTGATAAAAAAAAAATATGATACCCAGTGGGGAAAAATCAGTTGCTAAGAGAGAAAGGGAAAAGAAAGGAACCAGAAACCAATAGTTTGGTGGTCAAGTACTCACTGGGTTGAGTCCATGTGTTTTCTGATCGATACTCTCTTTGTGAGACAACACTTAATTATATACAGAGGTTAGTGTGGTGAACTTGAATGTCTCGACTTGATTGTGGAGTTTACTTAGGACAGTTGCTAAGTGTGGGGGAAGTACATTGTGGTCTTGATCTCTGCAGGAATGTTTTCATTTGTGTTACCAAGTGAATGTGAATGCGATGTTCCTAAGACGAAATGAGTTTCTTAGATTTCAAACCTCTTTTCTATAATTTGGTTCTCTGTTTGCTTGAGGGAAAGCAAGAGCTAAGTGTGGGGGAGTTGATATATCTGGGTTTTTCTAGGTTTTCAACCATGATATAAGTGTATATATTGAGTCTGTAACCTTGTATTTCGAGTCTATCGAGTCTTTTACAGGTAAGCTTGCGTTTGGAACAAAGCTAGGAATTTTGGGACATTTCTGGAGCATTCTACAGGAAGCTGAAGTTGGAGTCGTGACCTCAAGTGAATGTCGACCGACACTGCTCTTAGTATCGGTCGACACTGAGGTCTAGCAAAAGCTATGCGCCAGTTTATTGCATCTTTTGAAGATTTGCAAGGAAGTCCATAAGTTTCCCTCATTTCTAATTTGCCCCAAAACGTGTTTAGACTTTTAATAGGGTTTTGGAAAGTTGTTTTCTCCTATCTTTTGTTCTTGCTTTGTTTTGGCTTTATTTTTTGGAGATTGAGAGATTTTGGCTTGGGGCTGATCCTGCTACATGTAACCTTTGAGAGAAGGATTTCGAACCCCATTCTTTATACCTATTTAGTCCTGTTTTCTATTCAAACATGTTTTGTCTTATTGATTCCATGTATGAGTAGTAACCTTAGTTAGATTTAGGTATTCTCATAGGGATTTCATGCCTTGTTAGATCACTAGATAATTAGGATTCTAAATCTATATGTTCATCACCTAGTTGAGATTAATACTGAATTCTGGATTGATCACCTAGAGTTTAGATCTTAGATAACTAATTTGGCACGGGAGTGTGAATTATAATCTTATAGAACTAGTGTGAGCAATTTGTTTAGATGCAAAGAGATTTGATCTAGAGAATTGTGAACCAAAGAACTTGCTATTAATGCTTGTCTAGAACTCTAAGATTGCAAAGAGATTTGAATCATTAGGTTGCTAGACATAGATAATAATCGCAGCGAGAGTTGGGTTATTAACATTTGCGATTCTAGTTCCTGAACCTGTGTTTAATCTGAATCCTGGTTATTGAAGTGTCTGGCATTGCATGATTTCCTGAGAACTTCCTAAGTCTAGCGTCTTTCTCCTATTGAAAACACCCTTTAAATTCATTGCATTGTTTACTGCTTTCACCTGATTGACTTAGCTGAGTTTGAAAACATATAATCTGTTGTGTGAACTTGAGTCTCTGTGGATTCGATACCCTTTGTACTACAGTTGCATTTCTGTGCACTTGCAGTTAGAATAGGGATAATTCTTGACCTATCAAGTTTTTGGTGCCGTTGCCGGAGGACTCTTTGAGTTCGCCGATAGATTTTTGTTCTAGAATTTAGACTAAACTGTTTTCATTTGTTTTGGTTACTGATACTTCTCTGTCTTGCTTGTTTTTGTTGCTACAGGAATCGACAGACGCATTCAGTATCGACCGACATCCACCAGTGTCGATCGACATCGAGCTCGAGACCAGCTTTTGAGTTCAGTGTATGCCTAGTCGTAACACCAGAAGCAACCCGGACGATAACATTTTGAACCTCAGACTTGAGGAGCTTGCTAGAATTGAGAGGACAAACAGAAAAGCTCAGAAATCTTCAAGGATGATGAATCAATTGATTTTGATTCAAAATGCTGAAGGTGTCCTGAGAGACTCGCATAACAATCCCTACAATGTTCAAGGACAGAGAATTGATGCTCAAGGAAATGTGATCCCTGAACCTGAGCAGCGGATTGTTAACCCACCTGTTAGGAGGACACTAGCTGACTACAACAGGCCTGAGGAGTTCTACGCCAACAGGTCTTCAATTGTACCTCCTGCCTTTTAGAGGAATGAGTTTGAGTTGAGGACGTCCTACTATACGCTTGTGGGACAGCGCCTGTTTCATGAACACCCACATGAGCATCCTATGGACCACATAGATGACTTTGAGTCTCTGGTCACTGGGATGAAGCACAATGGAGTAAGCTATGACTACCTACACTGCAAGCTTTTTCCTCACTCTCTTGGAGGAGAAGCTGCTAACTGGTTGTAGCAGATTCCACTTGGGACTCTGACTACTTGGAATGCAGTAAAGGAGAAGTTTATGCGACACTTCTATGATGATGCTCGATCTGATCAGCTTAGAAAAGATCTCTTGACCTTCAAGCAAGGATCTGCAGAGCCTTTTAAGGCAGCCTGGGTGAGATTCAAGATGTACCAGAGAGATTACCCTCATCATGGTTTCTATTAGGTGCAACCATTGGGTGTCTTCTTTAGAGGAGTCGATTTGTGGTATCAGATGGCTTTAGATGCTGCAAGTAATGGGAACTTCTACACTAAATCTCCAGAAGAAGCTAAGGAGCTTATTGAGAACTTGGTGACTAGTAATAGTGTCAAGAATGCTGACATGGAGAGGAAGAAGTCTGGTGGTAAAGCTGACAATTCCCAGATAGCTGAGATGAACAAGAAGATAGACAAAGTTCACAGCTTGCTGGTTGGGAAGAAGGCTGTCCATTTTGCTCAAGAGACTGCAGTGATTGAGGATGAGGAAGGCTATGAAGAAGAGGATGTAAACTGATGGATTATGTGCGTTCGTGGTGTAATTGTCAGGTTACAGCCTAGCACACAATAAACAAGGATCTAGGTGATTTGCAGTTGAATCATAATCAGATCAGGATCATTACCTTGTGATTGCAGCGGATTAATCAAAGGGATATCGAGATCTGATTTAGAGCAGATGAGAACCGGCTCCTCCTAGGTATCCACACGCTTACAAGCTACGGATCAGGCTGCTAGACTGAGGTGGAAATCACAGAGAGAGAGAGGACGGCACAGCTCAGAAAATCACAGAAGGCTTGGGGTTTCTGGCGCCTCTCTCTTGCCTTATATAGGCCCAAGTTATTAACTAATGGCCTATTGGGCTTTTGGGCCCAAAACACAAATCAGACAAAAAGCCCGTTTTTGTCTTGGCCCAATTCTCTGTACAAATACAGTAAATGCCTTTGCATCTTACCGTATTATTTCCATTTAACTTTCCCGTTAGCTATGGTGTGTGACCCTTTGGGATCATACAATACTGGTAATAAGTCCTAAACTTATAGATCAAGAGCGGACTCTAGCAAGCCATCATGATCACCCAGTATTTATGACTTATGTCTGATCTCGACACTTATCATACTTTCTAGAGATAGTACGGTAGATTTCAGGACATTCCCAACAATCTCCCACTTGTACTGGAATCCTACACAGGACATTCCCAACAATCTCCCGATTGTACTGGAATCCTACATTCCCTAATCCTTTTGTCTCAATATCTCGATCTGGCATAAGGCAAGATGTGTGTCATCCTTATATAGCCAGACCATTTTAATCGGACCAGATTTGATACTGACAATTCAAACGACTTGGGCAAGTCCGTTTGGGAGTGGCCACTCTCTTACCAGCTATCAAGTCTCCGATTGGCCTAGAGATATTACCTCCGTTAAACGGCAGGGACAAATCCCATCTTGTTCCATCACTATGAACTACACACTTCATAATACACCCAACCAAGGTCCTTATAGCTCCCAGTTACGAAACAGCGTTAGACAATGATCAAAGCGCATCACTCCATGTGCAGCCACATGCATGCGAACTCAGGTCTAAGGACTATACTCTATAGTCGTATATGAGAACCTCTTATGACACAGATATTAATATCTTGTAGAGTTCTCATCAGCGGGCCATGTCCGGTCATATGCTCCCCTACATATACCTATGTGTCGACTTTGATGCCGCGCATCTATGACCCCTCGAAACTTGGTCATAAGTCTCAACACAATCTAGTCTCAAGTGGTTGTTGGTGTTCCAATTTCAACAACCTTCGACTATGGACACTATGATTTATGTCATTTCGTTAAGTATGGGGTTTCAGGATCAAGTCTTACTCATGTACTTCGATGGCCCATATATAATGACATGAATCATTTTGGAACGATTATTTATATCACAGTTAAAATAATCCAGAAATCATAGATTTCATAAACATAAAATATTATGTTTACATGAACTTTTCAAAACAACTAAGTAAAGCCCTTTACAAACTCCCACTGAAATTAAGACTACACCTTAATTTCACTCATCCTACAGCTACAGTCCGCGACTCGTGCTTAGGCATAAGGAGTGGCTTCGTTAATAGATTAGCAACGTTCTCATTCGATGAAACTTGCTTATCTACTTAACACCTCTGTCATTTATCTCACGGAATAGGTTGTACCTACCCTCAAGGTGTTTGGACCTCTGATGTGCAGCTAGTCTCATCTATGCTGGGAATCACATCAAGTTCAGTGATGAACTCTTCTTTCCAAACAACCTCTTTCGCCGCTTCCCAAGCTGCGAAATGTTCAGCTTAAGTCATAGAGTCAGCAACAGTGCCTTGCACCGCCAGACAGACACAAGATATAGTCGGACTGTGACCAGGAATTATCTTTGTCAATTGGAAAATTGCCTTTCAGACTCTAACGACTTTTAGCACCTCACTTTCTCCGTAAACCAAGAATTTATCCTTAGTATTTCTCAAATACTTTAGGATATTCTTTACGGCAATCCAGTGATTCTTTGCTGGATTTGACTGGTCTATACTTGTCTTGCTTAACATTAAAGCAACATCAAAACAAGTGCGTGTCATGGCATACATGATAGATCCAATTGCCTACGCATATGGAATCTCATCCATGCATTCAAGCTCAGCAGTTATCGTAGGATACTGTATCTTGCTTAACTTAATGCCATGTGACATTGGCATAAAACCCTTCTTGGATTGCTCAAAACGTGTAGGACTTTGTCAATGTAAGAATCCTGACTTTGCCCTACCAGCTCTTCTGGATCTCTATCTTTAGATCCAGAATCCAAGAACTACGTGGCTTTACCCATGTCAATCATAAAAACAACTTCCAAGCCAGTCCTTTACCGATTGCAGCATTGGAACGTTATTTCCGAGAATCAGTATGTCATCGACATACACTATGAGAAATGCAACATCGCTCCCACTTATCTATTAGTAAACGCACAGTTCCACTTCGTTCCTGTTCAAGTCAAAACCTTGACTACTTCAACAGAACGAAGATTCCAACTCCGATATGTTTGCTTCCATCCATGAATGGATCAATGAAGCTAACTTACACATAGTGTAATTTTCGGAGTCCGGGCTCACTTTCGCTTCTTTGAATTTCGCAGGTTCGTCGCTTTCAATGATCATCAGATCATGCGAACTTTCAATGATCATCAGGTTCAACTAATGACGAGAAATCACTCTCGGATTAGTGACTGATTCATTCATATCTGCGAACTTCAGGCTCTACAGGTGTAGATTCTACAGAAATCTGTAAATCCATCCGTTGCTCTCCCTCAACAGGTTGAGCAGCCTCCTGTATTTCTCGAATTTCTTCGAGTTATACTTTTACTCCCACTGTTCTTCTTGGAAAGTAACTTCCCTTCTTAGAAAACAGAATGGACGTAAAAGATAACAAGCCTTGGTTTCCCTAGGACAACCAGCGAAGTAGCTCAACTACAAATACTCAGTAAAGACGAATTTGGATCGATTCCAATCCACATTTACGTGGTGTCTTTCAACTGATATCGGTGGAACTTTTTCAGCGTAAACTTAGATATTTCTAGAGCGTTATTCTTAAAGAATATCATGGAAGATTCGTGTGACTCATCTTTAATCATTTCTAATAAGATCTGATTCATTCTCACAGAAACACCTCTAGGTTTTCAGGAGAAATGAGCTGTGAAACTACTTCACACTCATTCAGATGATCACACCATCAATGACTTAAGTATTCTCACTCGTGATCTAATCCAGAGTCTTAATACTTCTGTCATTCAGATTCTATACTTCATTCTGGAACTCTTTCGACCATGTCAAAGAATTCCGACTTGTGTCTCATCAAATGAACACAGTCACACTCACTGAAGTAATCAGTAGAGACAATGAAGTACAGGAAATTTTCTCTGGCATTACTGCTCATTGGACCACATACATGAGTATGTTCAATCTCCAATAAGCCTTTGGGCCTTTCTCTAGCTCGGCTAAGATGGGCCATTTGTCTTTTGGTCCAGTAAGCAGAATTCAAGTCTCATAAGATATCCATTCAAATGAGCCCAAAAGTCCATAACTATGGGGTTTCTGAATCTGACTTACTCTATTTGACCAAAACATTTATGCCAAGAAAAATCAGGTTTAATTCATCAGATTTAAACCAATTGCGGTATTTATGTTACATTTTAGGCACTCTTTGGTTTAAGATATAAAACCCATTCCTTGAATAGGGTGCTACAATTAACATTTCATTAAGATCAAAAGAACAAAACTTGTCTTTATCAAAATGAAAAACATTCAAATTCTTCACAAGAAAATGAAAAACAACTCTGCTTAAAGCAGGTACATTGTAGCAATTACTTAATACAAAACCAAGCCTCAAAGGCATCTACAAGTGAAAACCCTACGGCTGAGGCAGCATCAATAGCTCCTTCCAGACACGCAGTTCCACTTGCCCTTCCTTCAACGTTTTACTGTTGCTCAGGCTCTGCATATTATAACAAATATCAGTGCCACAACCAGTATTCAATACCTATAAGGTATAACTTGAAGTAATAACATGAATACCTAAGGAAGTAGTCTCATACATCGACTTCAACTCCTCACAATCTTCCATGAATTTAATGCAATTTCTCTTCCAATGCCCAGTCTCATTACAGTAGCAGCACTTACCAACGTAAGAGGTATCTGACTCGGGCTCAGAAGACACACGCTTGTCATGATTCAAAATCTGGACAACTTTGTCTTCACCCTTGTCAGCATTAGGTTTAGTAAACCTACCCTTCTTCTTCATGAGATTGTACAGGGTACTCTTCACGTTTGGCTCAACTGTCTTGAGCATATCATGCAGTTCAGTCAGCGTCTTCGTTAAGCCTTTCTTGATATAGTTCCTTCTGAACTTATCATAGCTTGACGGCAGTGACTGCAGAATGATCTCAGTTGCCAATTCTTGGCTAACTTGATAATCCAGTTTCCTCAGGTTATCAATGTAACCCATCATTTTACTGACATGAGGACTTACTGGATGATCATTTAGTAGCTTGCAGCTAGTGAGAGATTTAACCAACTGGTATCTCTCCACTCTTACCTGCTCCTGAAATTTCAATTTCAGGCTGCTGATCATCTCTATTGGCGACTCCATGTTCTCATATTGCTTCAGCAAATCTGAGTCCATGGTAGCCAATATCAGACCACGCACATCTACCGCATCATTATAATGCTTATTCCAAGCATCGTATACTGCATGAGAGGCATTGGACCCGATCCTCACGGGGAGAGCTTTCTCAAGGACATAGTCCTTTCTCTCCTGCCTGAGGACTAGCCTCAGGTTCCGCGACCAAGTCAAGAAATTTGATCCGTTCAGTTTGTCCATCTCAAGGACAGACCGGATCGAGAAAGTGTTTTGATTGTTTGTGCTTGTCATAGCTGAAATTTAGAGATAAATAGAGTTTTAGTTATTTAGTTCATAAAAGAGTAATCTTAATAACTTATAAGAAAACTCGCATTGCATTCAAAATTTCTTTGTTTAACCTCATAAGAATGCAATGATTCCGAGACCCATGTTCAGCTAAATCCAAAGTGGGCCACTGGCCGTCACCCGGAATTAGCTTTACTTGGTAAGCATACACACAGCTAGTTATAACCATATAACTCTCGGTTGTGGATTGGGCCCAAGGCCCAATACACCAGATGTCTCAAGGCCCGGGACTCCCGATGGCCCAGTCAAGGAAACCAATCTCTTACAGCCAAATAATCACTAATCTCTGGGACTCCCAATGAAATTAGTGACTATATACTACTTTACTTACGCAAAAACAGACACCTCACACTGTAAGCCATATCTGTAATTGAATAAGCGTTAAGTAGCTGACAAGATTGGGCAAGACATCCAAGCTTGATATTGGTTTTGAGGATTTTAGGTTTTATTTCCAAAAATAGAAGATTACTATTTTGGGAAATTTACTTGTTTTAGAAACTTTCTAAATTTAGAAACATACTAAAAATAGAAATTTCTAATTTAATATTTTATAAATATTTTCGGGTTGGGTCACAAATTATAGGCCCAATTCTTGGCCCAAGACCATAGAATTCCAGTTGGCCCAATAATTTGATATAACCGAGTCGGTTTATTAATTCTGGTCCAAGACCAAATTAACTATCAAAACCATCGGTTATTTACTAAACCAGACCAGCTCTAAATTATTTGGTCCAACCAAATCAAACTTAGACCAGCCTTCGGTTTAGGTTAAAATTCAATTTTGAATTTAAATCCGGTTTAACAAGAAATTAAATAATACCAATTGTATTAAATAATTTCCAGCAAACCGCGATTTTGGGTTAACTGCTTGAACCATAATTATTCAAAATTTTTGAAACGATTTTGTCATAACCGATCGCCAACATAACCGATTTTGTCATAACCGCTTGATACTAAATCTTTTATTCTTACGATAATTAACAATATCAATCTTTATCATTCGATTATCAACAAGCGATGCAAGCTTTATCATTCGATTATCAACAAGCGATTCACTAAAAAACAAAATGATTTTGTCCTTATCTCCATTCAACAATCACGATTATTGAAGCTTACAATATAACAATCGATTCATGTGATTCACAAACCATAATTCAATAATTGATTGCTTTTGAAATCGATTATAATTCAACAAAGTCTACATCGATTTTGTCATTTTCCTCATCGACAATTGCTATTAACTTTACACGATTTTGATAATTATCGAAACCTTACATTAATAATCAACAATCGATTCATGCTAAGATCCAAAAGCAAAAACCTAATGACCTAGGCTCTGATACCACTGATGGATTATGTGCGTTCGTGGTGTAATTGTCAGGTTACAGCCTAGCACACAATAAACAAGGATCTAGGTGATTTGCAGTTGAATCATAATCAGATCAGGATCATTACCTTGTGATTGCAGCGGATTAATCAAAGGGATATCGAGATCTGATTTAGAGCAGATGAGAACCGGCTCCTCCTAGGTATCCACACGCTTACAAGCTACGGATCAGGCTGCTAGACTGAGGTGGAAATCACAGAGAGAGAGAGGACGGCACAGCTCAGAAAATCACAGAAGGCTTGGGGTTTCTGGCGCCTCTCTCTTGCCTTATATAGGCCCAAGTTATTAACTAATGGCCTATTGGGCTTTTGGGCCCAAAACACAAATCAGACAAAAAGCCCGTTTTTGTCTTGGCCCAATTCTCTGTACAAATACAGTAAATGCCTTTGCATCTTACCGTATTATTTCCATTTAACTTTCCCGTTAGCTATGGTGTGTGACCCTTTGGGATCATACAATACTGGTAATAAGTCCTAAACTTATAGATCAAGAGCGGACTCTAGCAAGCCATCATGATCACCCAGTATTTATGACTTATGTCTGATCTCGACACTTATCATACTTTCTAGAGATAGTACGGTAGATTTCAGGACATTCCCAACATAAACTACATTGGTGGATCTGGGTTTCAGGGAAACAGATTGGGAAATCAGCAAGGTAACAAGTTCTACAATGCTAACACTGGTTATGTTCAGAAGAGTGCTTCCCATAAACCTTTTCAGCAGAACAATTCCTACCAGAAGACCTATGGAGCTTCTTCTTATCAGGCACCTCCTGTTACTAATGCTCATAAGAGTAGATTGAAAGCTATGATGGAGCAGATACTTGAGGGGCAGACAAAGACTACTGTGGACTTCAACAAGAAGATGGATGCCATCTACACTGATCTAAATGGGAAGTTTGAGTCTTTGAGCACCCATATGAAGCAATTGGACAATCAAGTTGCTCAAACTGCTGGAGCTATCAAGAGACAAGATGGATTCCTTCCTGGAAGGACATATACCAATCCGAAGCATCAATGTAATGCCATAAAACTGAGAAGTGGGACAGAGTTGCAAATTGTCCCCAAAAGGCGGTTGAGTGCTAAGGAACTCGTGGATTTAGAAGAATTGGAGGAAGAAGAGGCTGAAGCCGAGAGGCTAGTGTCGACCGACACTACCACTGGATGTCGATCGACACCAAAATCATCGAGTCCTCTTGACGAACAGAAATCAACCGAGATCGATTACACAGTCGACCTGCAAGGGAAATCGACCAGTGTCAATCGACATCAACCCAACGTCGATCGAAACCAATTGCGTACAGGGTCTGATGTTGAGATTAAGACCCCTATTGCTGATGGGAAGGTGTATAAACCCAAAGTACCTTTCCCGAAGAACCCAAAGCAGTCCAAATTCGATAGGTTCAAGGCTAAGTACACTGCTATGTTGAACAAGCTCATTCTTCCAATGCCATTCTTGGATGCTATCAACAACAACCCAGTGATGAAGAGGTGTTTAAACAAGATGCTGACATCGGACAAGGGAGATGAAGAGTGTGTGATGATGATCACTAAAGTCTGTAGTGCTGTCATCCAGAACAGAGTCCCACGGAAGCAAAAGGATCCGGGAAGTTTTGTCTTAGATTGCACCATCTTCATAGACGGATTTGAGAGATCATTGTGTGTTCTAGGATCGAGTGTTAACCTGATGCCATACTCGGTTGCTAAGCAGATGGGAATGACAGATTTCACATCTACTAGGATCTCTTTAATCCTAGCTGATCGCTCTATGAGGGTTCCCGAAGGTCTTTTGGAAGATGTACCGGTGAAGATTGGTGAATGTGAAATTTCCACTAACTTTGTAGTCTTGCAGTACAATAAAGAGCCTAAGGATCTTCTTATCTTGGGCAGACATTCCTTGCTACGGCTGGTGCAATCATTGATGTCAAGCGAAGAAATATTGGACTGAGTGTGGGTGATTTGGTAATGGATTTCGACATGAACAAGCTGATGAGACACCCTACGATCGATGGGCAGACCTTCTATGTGGATACATTGGACAATTTGGCTGCAGAATTTTTCCATCAGATGCATCCTGCTGATCCTTTAGAGAGAGCTTTGATGAGTGTTGAGCAAGATTTGGAGCTGGAGGACGATGCTACTGCAAGGTATTTGAGACTGATGGATGCTAGTGAGCATGTAATGCAATTGGTCACTCAAGAGGAGCTGGTTGGTACTTCACAGAAAGCTGCCACACTTGGAGATTGGAGCGAGGAAAAGGCTCCAAAGATTGAGCTGAAGCAGCTGCCTGCAGACCTCAAATATGCATTTCTGGCTCAGAATTCTACTTATCATGTTACTGTTAATGCTTATTTGAATAACGCATAACTCACTTTGTTGCTAAGCAAGCTGCGCAAGCATCACAAAGCTCTTGGCTATTCTCTTGATGATATTTCAGGTATCTCTCCAGACTTGTGCATGCATAGGATACACCTTGAGGATGAGAGCATGTCGTCAATTGAGAATCAGAGGCGTTTGAATCCCAACCTGAAAGTGGTTGTGAAGAAGGAGATCATGAAGTTGTTGCAAGCTGGGATTATTTATCCGATTTCAGACAGTGCTTGGGCCAGCCCAATTAATGTGGTTCCTAAGAAAGGAGGAGTCACAGTGGTGAAGAATGACAAGAACGAGCTGATCCCTGCACGGACAATCACTGGTCACAGGATGTGCATAGACTACATGAAGTTAAATGCAGCTACCAGAAAAGACCACTTCCCACTACCTTTAATTGACCACATGTTGGAGAGGTTGGCAAATCATCCATACTACTGCTTTTTGGATGGTTATTCTGGGTTTTTTCAGATACCTATTCACCCGGAGGATCAGGAGAAGACCACATTTACATGTCCTTATGGCACCTTTGCATACCGCAGAATGCCATTTGGACTGTGTAACGCTCCTTCGACATTTCAGAGATGCATGATGTCTATCTTCACAGACATGATAGAGGATTTTATGGAGGTCTTCATGGATGATTTCTCTGTCTATGGACCATCTTATCATGCTTGTCTGGATAATCTGTGTAAGGTGCTGGCTAGATGTGAAGAGAAGCACCTGGTTTGAACTGGGAGAAGTATCATTTCATGGTCATGAATGGTATTGTACTTGAACATGGGGTATCTGAGTCAGGGATTGAGGTTGATCGAGCAAAGATTGAGGTGATGACAGGACTGCAGGCGCCAGATTCAGTTAAAGGAGTGAAGAGTTTTCTTGGTCATTCCGGATTTTACAGGAGATTCATTAAGGATTTCAGCAAGATAGCTAGGCCACTCACTGCACTTCTCTGCAAGTATGTGAAGTTTGAGTTCACGGATGAGTGTCATTCTGCATTCCAGGAGCTGAAACAAGCTTTGATTTCTGCTCCAATTGTGCAACCTCCTAACTGGGATCTTCCTTTGGAGGTGATGTGTGATGCTGGTGACTATGCAGTAGGAGTTGTACTTAGTCATAAGAAGGACAAGAAGCTTCACGCTTTCTACAATGCCAGTAGGACTCTTGATGATGCGCAGAAGAAATATGCAACAACTGAGAAGGAGCTGCTAGCACTTGTTTTTGCCTTTGAGAAGTTTCGTCAGTACCTGATTGGATCCAAGGTAGTAGTACACACTGACCATTCGGCACTCAAATACTTGATGCAGAAGAAAGATGCTAAGCCAAGGTTTCTTAGATGGATCTTGCTACTTCAGGAATTTGACATAGAGGTGAGAGACAAGAAGGGAGTGGAAAATGGTGTTGCTGATCATCTGTCACGGATCAGGATCGATGAGGATGTTCCTATTGATGACTTTCTACCGGAAGAGAACATCTATAAGGTTGAGACAAGTTTTCAAATGGATTGTGCAACTTCTCTGCATTCTGCACGAGTTACAGCACAAGTGTCGGTCGACACTCTGTCAATGTCGATCGACACTGGATTCGAAAACACGAATGGAAATCGACCCGAACCGACGTCGATTGGCCGATTGGGATCAATGTCGATCGACACCAACTTTAGTGTCAGTCGACATCAATCGCGGACGCAGGAAGATACTTCTGATGATCAAGCTGACATGTTCATAGCTGCGATTTCCCAAGGTTCTCTCTCCACCAGACCTTGGTACGCCGATATAGCCAACTACCTTGCTGCAGAGGATGAGCCTGAGGTGTTTAAAGGCTATGCTAAGAAGAAATTCCTTAGGGAAATCAGGCGCTATTATTGGGATGAGCCATATTTGTACAAGCACTGCTCTGACGGTATCTACAGACATTGCATCGCAGAGTCTGAAGTTGATGATGTGTTGTACCACTACCATGGTTCTGAGTATGCTGGACACTTTGCCACTTTCAAGACAGTGTCCAAGGTTCTACAATCAGGCTTTTGGTGGCCTACAATGATTAAGGATGCTCAGTTGTTTGTCTCGCAGTGTGATGTGTGTCAGAGAAGGGGGAAGATAAGTAAGAGACATGAGATGCCACAAAATTCATCCTAGAGGTTGAAGTCTTTGACTGCTGGGGCATCGATTTCATGGGACCGTTTCCATCTTCTTATGGGAACAATTATATATTGGTTGTTGTTGACTATGTATCTAAGTGGGTTGAAGCCATTGCTAGTCCGACCAACGACTCTTCGGTAGTTCTTAAGCTGTTTAAGACTATAATCTTCCCCAGATTTGGTGTACCTAGGATTGTGATAAGTGATGGCGGTCTCACTTTATCAACAAGGTTTTCGAGAAATTGCTGAAGAAGCATGGTGTTAATCACCGTGTAGCTACTCCATATCACCCTCAGACTAGTTGACAGGTTGAGGTTTTGAACCGACAGATCAAGGAGATTCTGGAGAAGACGTGGGAAAGACTAGGAAGGATTGGTATGCTAAGCTGGATGATGCACTATGGGCCTATAGGACTGCGTTTAAGACGCCGCTTGAGACTACACCGTTTCATCTCCTCTATGGAAATGCTTGTCACCTTCCAGTTGAGCTCGAGGACAAGGCTAGATGGGATGTCAAACAGATGAACTTCAATCTCAAACTTGCAGCAGAGAGGCGTCTGATACAGCTTAATGAGTTAGATGAAATTCGCCACCATGCTTATGAGAACTCAAAGCTGTACAAGGAGCGTACAAAGGCATATCATGATAGGAAGATCATCTCGCGCAACTTTGAACCCAATGACCAGGTACTTCTCTATAACTCTTGCTTACAACTGTTTCCTGGCAAGTTGCGCTCTCGTTGGTCAGGTCCATTCACCGTCAAGGAAGCTAGACCACACGGAGCTGTTATCTTGATGAATTCCAAAGGCGAGTTCACAGTCAACGGGCAAAGGGTGAAACACTATTGGGCGAAAGCCAAGATCCAAGAAGGCGACAATGTCACATCTGGATGATCCACCCACTGCCTAGTCGCAGTACAGTCAATCTATTGACGTTAAACGAGCGCTGAGTGGGAGGCAACCCACTGGTAAGTTGTGAATACTAGGATCTTTGGTTTTTCTTTTTGAGTCTTAAGTCATTTTTATGTCTTCTTTTGAGTCAGTCTGTTAGTCCAATCTGTTTGGAACTTGGATGATTATGAATTTATGCATGCTACTGTTGCTTCTGACATGAATTTTGAGTGATCTAACGCAGTAACTAGGTGATATTTTGAGTGCCAAACAGTCTAACCCGAACATGACACTTAGAATTGTCCTGCGCATGATCATACGAGCTTAATGTCGATCGACACTGACTTAGTGTCGGTCGACGCCAACCATGTTCAGGTACGAGATTTTGACTCAATTTTCCTGTCGTTCCAGATTGATTTTTATCGAACCCAAGCTGCGATTGCACTGAGGCCAGTGCAGTTTAAGTGTGGGGGAGGTGGTTACTGACGACGTTTTTTGTTTTCTTAGTGTCAGTCCTTTGTTTTCTTGTGTTTTCAAAACTGTTTTATTGGGTCAAAATCAGTATGAAACTATGATTTTTCGAGGAAATGTTTTGCTGAAACAGGAACTAAGTGACCATTGGACAGACCTGCAGTAGCTATATGACTGTTAGAAAACCACACACTGATCAGCCTACCAAAGACACCCATATCTTATCAGGTATTCAGAGGATCCACTACTAACTTCGCCTCTAATCTTGACTACATTTCCTCACTTAGGGGCTTGGTATCTATGGGTCAGATTCCTCTGATGTGATTGACACAACCTAAAATCCTATCTGAGTATGGTTCCATCTTTTTCCTCCCTTGGAAAAGAAAAGAGATAAAAACTGTGGATAAGCTAGTAGCTTCGAACTGGTCACGGGAGTGGTAGAGACCCCTATTACCTCCCGTGCATCCATGGAAACATGTTCAAAGTTACACCCCGAATAAAAAAAGAAGAGCACTGATATAAAAAAAATGATACCCAGTGGGGAAAAATCAGTTGCTAAGAGAGAAAGGGAAAAGAAAGGAACCAGAAACCAATAGTTTGGTGGTCAAGTACTGACTGGGTTGAGTCCAATGGTTCTCTGATCGATACTCCCTTTGTGAGACAGCACTTAATTATATACAGAGGTTAGTGTGGTGAACTTGAATGTCTCGACTTGATTGTGGAGTTTACTTAGGACAGTTGCTAAGTGTGGGGGAAGTACATTGTGGTCTTGAACTCTGCAGGAATGTTTTCATTTGTGTTACCAAGTGAATGTGAATGCGATGTTCCTAAGACGAAATGAGTTTCTTAGATTTCAAACCTCTTTTCTATACTTTGGTTCTCTGTTTGCTTGAGGGCAAGCAAGAGCTAAGTGTGGGGGAGTTGATATATCATGGTTTTTCTAGGTTTTCAACCATGATATAAGTGTATATATTGAGTCTTTAACCTTGTAATTCGAGTCTATCGAGTCTTTTACATGTAAGCTTGCGTTTGGAGCAAAGCTAGGAATTTTTGGACGTTTCTGGAGCATTCTACAGGAAGCTGAAGTTGGAGTCGTGACCACAAGTGAATGTCGACCGACACTGCTCTTAGTGTCGGTCGACACTGAGGTCTAGCAAAAGCTATGCGCCAGTTTATTGCATCTTTTGAAGATTTGCAAGGAAGTCCATAAGTTTCCCTCATTTCTAATTTGCCCCAAAACGTGTTTAGACTTTTAATAGGGTTTTGGAAAGTTGTTTTCTCCTATCTTTTGTTCTTGCTTTGTTTTGGCTTTATTTTTTGGAGATTGAGAGATTTTGGCTTGGGGCTGATCCTGCTACATGTAACCTTTGAGAGAAGGATTTCGAACCCCATTCTTTATATCTATTCAGTCCTGTTTTCTATTCAAACATGTTTTGTCTTATTGATTCCATGTCTGAGTAGTAACCTTAGTTATATTTAGGGATTCTCATAGGGATTTCATGCCTTGTTAGATCACTAGATAATTAGGATTCTAAATCTATTTGTTCATCACCTTGTTGAGATTAATACTGAATTCTTGATTGATCACCTAGAGTTTAGATCTTAGATAACTAAGTTGGCACGGGAGTGTGAATTATAATCTGATAGAACTAGTATGAGCAATTTGTTTAGATGCAAAGAGATTTGATCTAGATAATTGTGAACCAAAGAACTTGCTATTAATGCTTGTCTAGAACTCTAAGATTGCAAAGAGATTTGAATCATTAGGTTGCTAGACATAGATAATAATCGCAGCGAGAGTTGGGTTATTAAGATTTGCGATTCTAGTTCATGAACCTGTGTTTAATCTGAATCCTGGTTATTGAAGTGTCTGGCATTGCATGATTTCCTGAGAACTTCCTAAGTCTAGCGTCTTTCTTCTATTGAAAACACCCTTTAAATTCATTGCATTGTTTATTGCTTTCACCTGATTGACTTAGCTGAGTTTGAAAACATATAATCTGTTGTGTGAACTTGAGCCTATGTGGATTCGATACCCTTTGTACTACAGTTGCATTTATGTGCACTTGCAGTTAGAATAGGGATAATTCTTGACTTATCATTGAGTTAACTAAATACGACATCGAATTTAAAGCTCGAACCAACGTGAAAGCCAAAATTCTGGCGGACTTTATTTTCGATCTCTCGCTCGAACTTTCACAAACATCCAACATAAGAAAGTCGTCATCAATTGCCAGCTCCGAAATTCGAATTCGGCTCAAATTACGAGCATGATAAATACTTGAGCAATCGTTCAGGCTAGGCTTTCCAGCCTTAAAAAATGAAGCGAGGATGAAGCCCTAATCGCTGGATTATGGCTAGACAAGGCTACCAGAGTAAAGCATATCCAGGCCTATTGCGACTCACAGTTAGTTGCGAACCAATTCAACGCGGAGTACGAGGCTAAAAACGATCAAATGGATGCTTATCTCGGTATATACAAGAAGCTGACAAACGACCTCGGATCATTCAGTCTAACGAGGATTCCAAGGAAAGAAAATACCTTGGCGGATGCTCTTGCAGCCTTATCTTAAAGCTCGGATGCGCATTTAAGAAGAACGATTCCAGTGGAACTCATTGAGAATCCAAGAATAAGCCCTCCAGAAATCTGCAACGTTATCGATGGAGACATACACGACAAAGATATCACTGAGGACCAGGTTCATGGTGAAGAACAAATAGATGACTTGACAACAAAGATAAAAAGGTATATATCAGGCAGAGAAATACCCGCCGATAGATGGGCAGCTCACAGACTCAAAGCAAAATTTGATCGCTACATTTTGATGGATGACAGTGTCTTCCGCTAAAATGCTGTTGGAATGCTGCTACGATGTGTAGAAGAATAGGAGATCAATGAAATAATTAAGAAAACCACTGAAGGCGCATAAGGAAATAATGTTGTAGGACGATCCCTAGCTTTAAATATCAAGAAACTCAGGTTCTTTTGGCCGACGGTGATAAAATATTGCAAGAAATACACTGCAAAGTACGAGCAATGCCAGAAACAAATATATTTGTCAGTGGATCGGGAGATAGAGCGATTGAGAGCTGATATTCACCTGGTAAGTCGTTCCACTTCACGAGTGGTCTTAGAAGACGACATCTCTATGAAAGTTGTGATCTGTTTCAGAATGTCTTCAATTCCTTTTTGGGTCACAATGTAACCGAGGAACTCGCCAAATAACACTTCGAACGAGGATTTAGCTGGGTTTAGTTTCATCCCATATTCATATAGGATCATAAATCATTCTTTTATATGGGTTACATGATTGCATTATAGAGAGGATTTGACCATCATATCATCGATATAGACCTCCATGGTTTTATTGAGCTGGTTTGCGAACATTTTGTTTACTAGGCACTGGTAAGTTGCGCCTGCATTCTTTAGTCCAAATGAAATTACCTTATCGCAGTAGATGCCTCGGTCTGTGATTAAAGCTGTTTTTTTCTTGGTCCTCTAGGGTCATCATGATTTAATTATACCCAGAAAAGGCGTCCACGAAGGATAAGAGCTGATGGCTAGTTATAGCTTCTACCATACTGTCTATTCGAGGAAGTGGAAAGTTGTTCTTGGGACATGGTTTGTTGAGATCCGTGAAATCAATACACATTCTCCAATTCTGTTTTCTTTTTGGCGACTACTGGGCTAGCGAGCCAATTAAAATATTTGACTTCCCTTAACTGACCTACTCTGAGTAGTCGATCGACCTCATCGTTAACCGCTTTAGCTCGACAGGACCGAGTTTGCATCGTTTTTGTTTGATGGGTTTGTAATCAGGATCAACGTTTAGGTCGTGAGAGGTCACTTCAAGCTGATTTGCTTCATGTTGGAGGCGGACGAATCAAAGGTTCCACATTGTCTTTGAGGAAGGTTATAAGCTCATCCTTGATTTCGTTAGGTCTGCTCCGATACCGACACACCTCTCGGGGTTGGCTTCATTGATGCACACTTGTACAACAAGCTCTTTCCAAGGTCTCAAGACCGTGGGGTCGTTATTGCTTTTATGCCATTTTTTAAAGGAGGGATAAAATAGCCATCTACTGAGATGACGATGTCGATTATGATTCTTGATAGCTCGAACCCACATATCCGAGCTGGATTATGAGAGAGTCGTTATGCGGATTATCTAGGTTTAGCATTTTCCTTTCCCTGAACGAGATTTTGTGGTCGGGACCTTCCACTTTGCTTTCATTTCCAAAAGTATTCTTTGAAGACTTTTCGTTGGAATTTTTTAATTGTGTTTACTAACTCAAGAAATAACTTGGAACCTCCACAAATGGAGGTGGGGATAGCCCTTCCTAAAGGGATGTGCAAGGTGAGTTGTAGTCAGAGTTGGAGTTTGACTCCGCACTAACCATGTGTGAGGAAAAATACGATTCTTCTCTCCCCTGTGAAGTGGAAATAGAGCTAGATCAAGAATTTCACTAAACAAGTACCATGTGGGTGGGAAACCTATTTTTCGGCCGATGAGATACAAAGTTCCAGATTCCGGTGAATGAGGTCGATTCTTTTAGGTGCAGTGCTCTCTGGAGCAGCTCTTTTTAGAGGTGGGAATAGCCTTTATCCCTCTAGGAAGTGCGAGGTGATGTGTGGTCAAAGCTAAAGCACATCTTCATGCGATTTAAAGGTGTGGGAGCGGGGGAGACCACATATTTTGTTGTACCACCATAAAGAGTGAGGTTCTGAAAGATGATCTAGATACATTTTGGTCCCTTTCGGGGACCTGGTGGTGGATACTCGGGGATCTCCTCCTCGGTATTTTGGCTTCTTTTTATGGAGGTATATTTGCATGTATCAAGCTTAGGTGGGAGCTCATCTGCTTTGGAAGTTTATTGTTCCGAAGTTTTTGTTTTAGCTTTTTCAGTTGTGTGCTGACAGATTTCTTCAGCTTCACTGAAGAAGCTAGGTTCCTCTGCTCCGAGGATTTTCTCTGAAACTCCTCGGTGGAATAATGAGGTCTACATAATTTGTTTTCATCATAGGGTTTGTTTTTGGATTTTGTCGAGTCTTTAATGGCGAAGCTGTGTTGACCTTGACCTTTATCATTTAAATCGTTTCTCGAATTTTTGTTTCAGTTTTTTGTAGGTATGTGGATTTTTTGCAGCTTTCTCTGATGGCTTTTATCTCTTCGTCATGAAGCACAAAAGCTGACGCTCGATGGAGGGCGTCATCAAAAGATATTGTCGATCTAACTGCGAGCTCCTCGCATAATCTGGAGGTCTACCAGAGTCCGTTTTTGAGTGCTCTGAGTGGTACGACCACGTTTTGGGTACGTGATTTTGGGCTTGATCTCCTTGAACCTGTTTATGAAATTTCAAAGGGACTCGCCTGGACCTTGAGAGATTTCCTAAAGGTCGGCCTCCGAGTTTTTTTCTTGTATGTATACAAAGTACTACTTCATGAATGCTGAAACAAGCTGGTTAAAGTTATATATGGAGTTTCCATCCAGAGCTGCATAAAATTCTAGGGCAGGTCCGTCAAGAGTTTTTGAAAATAAACGACAATAGCCTGCCTCTTTCTCGTAATTGTTTAGGTGTACGCTAATTATTGCCAGTCTAAACGCTATGATGTGAGCTCGAGGGTCACCTTTCCCGGAATATTCCAAAAATCTGATTTTATATGAATCAGAAATGCGAACAATGGTAATTCTATCCGTGAAGGGTGTTCATTGAGTTTCATCGATTATCCTATCAAAATCGGGAGCTGAAATTATAGCCAAATGAACTCGATTGTTCATCTGTTGCAGTTCAGCTTTTGTGTAATCGACGTATCTTTAAAAAGATTTATGGTTGATCGCGCCTTGTTAGTCGCCAGGTGATGAGGACATCAGTTTGACCGAGATAGATCAGACAGATCAAGCCGGATGTTTTCAACCATAGTGGACGCACCCCGGATCAGAGCCGGGCAAAGAAGGCTCACAGAGAAGATCAACTGAGCCATGGAGCATTTGATCACCAGGAGAAGCATAATGAAATTACAGAGCACTTGGACCAGTTGGATCATGATCAGCCTGTCTTAAAAAAGTTGGCTCGGAAGATGTCCGATACGATTGTATCCGACCACGACCACACACTCACACCGTAAAAATCCCTTTGACCATTGCTTAGGATCAACGACACATCATTGATCTTTACCATTGGAGTCGTTGATCCTTAGACTGTGTCGTCTCTATGGGCCAAAGGTTTTAACGAGGTTACCCGAGGCCCAATTCATTAGACAGATCGCACGGCCCATGAAGCCCACATCAGCCACAAGGCCATGAGGCCTTTTGTTGTTTTATTTCTTTTTCTTATTTCCTGTAAATCCTTTAGGCCCATGTGTTTATATTTTTTGGAGTTTTCGCAAACTTAGGCTATAAAGCCATGTACTCTTTATTTTACAAGTCACGTTTAATTAATCAAAAACCCTTGTCTCATAAACATGCCTAGCGGCTGCCAGCTTCAACTGCATCTTGAAGTTTCCCCTTTGTATCTCAAGCCAACGTTGTTTGTGTTCGTGTTCTTATAAGCTTCAATCCATCAAATAGAATTTGAGAGAGCAACTTCAGTCCAGCTGCTCGTGCACCATCATATCGCATCCGTGGCCCAAAGGTGAAGTACTTCAGTACATCCTTTGCATCCCTGTCCCGGTCCTTGTGGGCTTCTATCCTTGGAGCTTACATCAACTGGTATCAGACCTTAGGCTCTTGAAACCATCCGGTCCACTATATCCTTACATTTCTCTTTATTTTAGGAATTTGCTTGTTTGCTTTTATCAATCGAAAATTCAAAAAAAAAAGTATTTGTCATCTCATATTTGCTTTTGTTGAGTATTTGTTTATGTCCTTTCATAGTATCACCATAAAATAAAAAGGAGTTGTTAAGTTGTTATAGAACCGGCTGCATCATAACATCGTTAGGGTTTGTGAAATCGAATTGTATCTTTGTCTCTACGAAGTTGTTTTGTGTGATTCATCCATTGTTTTTTATTCTAGTTTTATTTAGGTTGATAATTCATTCATTTAATTGCATAAAAAAAAACAAAAATTCTTAGTTCTAGATTGTTATAGTAACCAGTCAATTTTCTTCTCTCTAGGTTAGCATTGTTTAGTTTCTTTATCACTTTATCACTCTGAGGCATCTTAAACTACTACGCGTAAAACGACTAGAAAAATGTAGCCTTAGCAACGGCTCAACTCACGGACCACACTGTATCTTGGTAGGACAGAGATGTTTCCGAGCAGAGCGACATCGTTACGAGCAGATCACCACCTGGGCCGCAATGAAATACAGCCAAAGGCGAATGTACGTGCAATCGAATTTTCATAGAGACTTACATAAAAGATTCGTAAGCTTGTGCAGGGAAGCAGGCCCGTAGAAGATTACTTCGAGGAATTTGAGAAACTACAGAGCCGACTCAAGTTAGAGGACTCGGAGGAGATTCTTATGGCCCAGTTTATCGACAGACTGCACGATCGCATCGCTCGTAAGGTCAAGATCCAGCCGTATCATGGCATGTCTGACCTACTGCACATGGGCATTCAGGCCGAGCAGCACATCAAGTGTAAAGCGGCGACGACGAACGGAGCTCAGAGCAACTCGACATGGATGCCACCCGTGCCTAGAGCCATCGATAATGGCAAGGCCGTTGAGGTCGAGTCATAGTTTAAAAAGCCAAACACCAAGGCTCCTAAGTTCAACCATCACGAAGCAGGTAAGTTTCCTAGTAAAACTCGGGCTAGAGATATTACATGTTTTAAATGTCAAGGAAATGGACATATGGCCTGAGAGTGTCCCAACTGACGGGTCATGATCATCACGGAGGCTGGCGAGTATGAGTCACATGACGAGCATGAAGAAGACGCAGATATTCCCAACCCAGAAACTCCTATTGAACAGCGAGACGTTGGAGAGATGTTGGTGATCCGGAGAGCTCTAAGCGCCCTAGTAGATCCCACGACGATCGAACGGGAGAACATCTTTCAAACTCGGTGTACCGTGAACAACAAAATCTACAGCCTTATCATTGACATATCTTGTGCTGATTTGGCTACCAAATACATTGATGATAATCTAGGTATCCAAGTCACGAAGTATCCACGGCCATACCATCTTAGGTGGCTCAACGACGACACATAGATACAGATAGCCGGTCATGTCATCGTTCCGTTCAGAATGGGAAAGTATAGTGACCATGTGGTGTGCAACCTCATACCCAAGAAAGTAAGTCGTCTAGTTCTAGGCCGACCCTGGCAGTTTGACAAGGAGACGCTACACAACAGACATACCAATCACTATTCATTCAGCCATGATAAACGCAAGTACAATCTCGCACCTTTACCGTTGGAGATCAACGAAATGCAACTTAAACTCGCAAAGGATAGCAAGGTAAGTAAGACCAACCTGCTCATCACATCAAGTTCTGTTTCTAAGGCTATTAGCCAGAACACGTAGGTGCTACTAATGGTATTTAAGGAGACTTTACACTCTGGTTCTAGAGACTTTGATATGCCCGAAGAACTGGTTTATTTGGTGGACAGGTTTAAGGACGTGTTCCCAAAATAAATCCCAGCCGGCCTACCCCCGATCTGCTGCATTGAACATCAAATCAACCTCATATCCAAACGACACATACGCGAGAGCCTCATCCTTTGTAAGGACTCGGCCATGTTGGTGCCCAAGAAAGACGGATCATGGAGAATGTGCGCCAACTGCCGAACCAGCAACAACATCACCATCAAGTACCGGCATTTGATACCACATTTAGATGACATGTTAGACGAGCTGCACAGAGTATCCATTCTTTCTAAGATCGATATACGGAGTGGCTACCACCAGGTAAAATTGAAAGGAGACAAATCAAAGACGTCATTGAAAACCAAGCAGGGTCTATATGAATGGCTCGTCATGCCGTTTGGTCTTACCGACTCTCCCGACACTTTCATGAGGCTCATGAATCAGGTCTTACGGGCCTACATTAGTAAGTTCTTGTTCGTTTTCTTTGATGATATTTTAATATACAACACGTGTTTTTCCAACCACCTTGTGCATCTTGAGCAAGTAATAGAGAATCTTCATCAAGTAGGCCTTTATGCAAACCTCAAGAAATGCACATATTAGCTTGTTTTCCCTGTTTTTTGTGAGTTCGCAGGGATTACAGGTAGATCAAGAGAAGGTTAAGGCTATCCAGGAATGGCTCACACAGACCATGTTTGGCCAAGTTCATCACGTGCCTTAAGACGAAGTTAAGGTCACATCCCTACGGTCTTTATATCCCATTACATATTCCGAACATGCCTTGGGTGGATATTTCTTTGGATTTTGTGCTAGGTTTACCTAAGATCATGAATAAGGACTCTGTTTTCTTGGTGGTTTACCGATTATAGAAGATAGCTCATTTATACCATGTACACCAAGACGAATTATGCAACTCAAACGGAAAATATGTTCTTCCGAGAAGTAGGAAAACTACACGGCCTGCCCCAGACCATTGTCTTAGACTGATATACAAAATTCCTGAGTCACTAATGTAGGAAACTCTAGAGGTAACTCGAGACCAAGCTGCTATTTTCCACGACAAGTCATCCGCAGAAGAACGGTCAGACCGATGTCGTTAAGAGGATACCATCAGCCATTTTACGGGCAATGATTAGTAAAAAAATTGAGTAATTGGTTTAATTTATTCCATATGTTGAGTTTGCTTATAATAATCCTAACCACTCTGCTACTAAGTTGTCACTTTTTGAGACTGTGTATGGATTTAAGCCAGAGACTCCCATAGATCTAAAGCCGTTAATACCATTGGAGTTCACCAATTGAGATGAAAAATATAAGGCCGAGCTCATCAAGAAGCTGCACTAGAAGGTCATGGACAGCTTAGAGAAGAAGACTGTTCAGTACAAACGCCAGGCTGACAAGAAAAGGAAGGAGATCACCTTTGATCCCGGAGACTAGGTGTGCTTACATATGCGACCTGTACGATTCTTGAACCAAAGAAAGTCAAAGCTTGCACCATGAGGAGACGGTCCATTCCGAGTTCTAGAGAAGATCAACGACAACGCCTACAAACTCGAACTTCCAGGTGAGTTAAACATTTTGTCTAACTTTAATGTTAATGAATTATCTACTTTTTGTGCAGGTGATGTTGTTCTGAAGACAAAATCTTCTCAAGAGGGTGGGAATGATGAAGACATATGTTCGACCGAGACGAACTAGGCGGATCAAGCTAAGCCAATTATCCCGGAAGATGTCCGAGATGACCTATTCCGACCAGGATCACACATTCACATCGGGATCATCCGTTTGACAATTGCTTGACGACACATTAGTGATCTTCACCATCGGAGTCGTTGATCCTTAAACTATGTCGTCTCTCTGGGCCAAATGTTATACTCTTTTTCTCTTGCAAGATTTTATCCCACTAGGCTTTCTTAGAAAAGATTTTAACAAGGTAACACGAATACCGATTCATTAGACAAAACACACGGCCCATTAAACCCACGTCTGCCAAACGGCCATGTCCCAGTCCTTGTGAGCTTCAATACATGGAGCTTACATCAGCAGGGTGGTAAGTCTTGCTATTTTCCTGACCGTTTACCTTAAAATCTCCCAAGTGGAGAGGTCTAAATTCGAATTGGTTCCAGACCCAATCCTAGCGGAGAGCTCTGTAGGTCGCTCCCGTAAATTTAGAGCTTGTCAAGTTCGTAGTTAAAGATGGCGAGCTCACGAAAGTGGGAAGTGTCGGATACCCTCCTGTTTGTGTTGGGGTAATGAGCTGTCTCGAGGCGTAAGGGCTAACATATACCTCAGAGAAATTTAGTTATGCCCACAGAGGAGGACTACCTCCTTTAGGAAGAAGCCTTAACTCACTTGGGATATACGAATGGGAGATCTAAGTGAGTCTGCTCGGGAGATCTCGTTGTTATCGATCTAGTCAACCTGTTAAAGCTTGGGTTGACGACTCATCGCTTCAAGCCATGTTGACCAACGTGGAGAGCATGTTATGGATCTCAACTAGACTGTTAAGGTTAAAACTCATAGTTTCGGTCACTCGCGGAGGCATGGGACTGAGGTTAGTTCATATTGATGTTAGGACCAGAGCAGTTGAATTTCCGTCGTGTCTTATTTAGACCCAAGGATTTGTGCGATCTGCAGCAGAGGTACTCCCATTAGGGAGGTTTTCTCCGGCTGAAATGTTAGATCGCACTGGACTTGGATCTGCAACAGGGTTTGAAGGCTCAGTTGCGTTTCCGGTGCCTGTTGAGTATGTTCTCATGAGAGCATTGACCGGTGGGGTAAATTGCTCGGGATCTGTTTTGGCTTGCTGTTTTGAGCCAGATCTCTCGAATTCTGTTTGTTCAATATCCATTAACTTTTTTGAGATCAGCTCCTCTCGCCGGACAGTCCACCGGAGAGCCTCCTTTTTGCCGGTCAACACGGAGTCTTTATTTCAAATTAGACTGTCTATGGGTTCGATCGGTCATGTTCTTGTTTGATTGTTAACCTGTGAGCTCGACGGTCAGCAGATAACGGGAAAGTGGCGTTACATCTGATCCCAACCTAAAAATGATCATACCAGTTGAAGGGATAAAAAAACCGAGCATAGATGTTGCGCTAAAAGCTCTGTCTCGACCTGACGCTATCAGCCTTTTACGAGCCATGTGGGTGTCAAAATATCCCTCGAAGAGAACAATAGACGAATACGGTTTGAGCAATCAGACATAGCCATTTTCCGCACAAACAATGCTTCGTATGGACGACGTTTCATATGAATAATGTTTCGTATAAAATTTACGAAGCCACTAAGCAAAACTTCCGAGCAATCAAAACCGCTTGGATAGATCAAAAAGACATGCGTTTCACTCGATATAATCTACGGGCAAGCTCAAACTCTCAAATGAGCTGCTTGGAAGATCCAAGCAGGCCAAGCTACTCGTACAGTCTGAGCACATTCCCTCTGATTTTCTTAGCATAACACACTCCCTCGAGAGTTCCAAGCAGAACATATTCGTTGGACTTTTCAAGCAGAACACACTCCCTCAGATGTTCCGAACAAAAAAATACTTCCTCAGAATTTCCTAGCAGAACATAGTGCCTCGGAAGTTCCAAGCAGAACATACTCCCTCGGAAGTTCCAAGAAGAACATACTCCCTCGGAAGTTCCGAGAAGAACATACTCCCTTAGAAGTTCCGAGCAGAACATAATTCCTTGGAAGTTCCGAGTAGAACATACTCCCTTGGAAGTTCCGAGCAGAACATACATCCTCGTAAGTTCCTAGCATAACATACTCCCTCAAAGTTCTGAGCCGAACACACTCCCTAGGAAGTTCCGAGCAAAACACACTCCCTCAGATGTTCCAAGCAGAACATACACCCTTGGAAGTTCCAAGCAGAACATACTCCCTCGGAAGTTCCAAGTAGAACATACTCCCCGGAAGTTCCAAGCAGAACATACTCCCTCGGAAGTTCCGAGCTGAACATACTCCCTCAGAAGTTCAGGCAGAACATACTTTCTCGGAAGTTTCAAGCGGAACATATTTTCCGAATCTTCCGAACATACACTTTGCTTAGACTAAGTGCTCGGACACTCGCTGATATCTTCCTCTGAAGGGCTAAGAGTAACAAGCCGCGACGAACTCAACGAGCCTAGAGCCACACTAGCACAAGCTACCGCAGAGGTGAAAGCTGTACCATAAAAACTTCACCAAGAAAAGACAAAAAAAGTTGCGTACGACTACATACAAATTCCAGTTTCTATATGCATACAATTGGTTCGACGAGCAATAACACAAAACAAAGCCGAGAGGCGACTCATCGATAAAATATCAATGATCACCTTCTTACGATCTAGCAAATTGCCTCATCGTAACCGATCATGCAAGTGATGAAGACGTCTCAGAAGCAGCTCGCCAAAACCGCACATTCGAATACGTCCTGCTCGTAAAACGCAATTTTGTGCTCGGCTTGACATTTATGTGGTTAGTCAGGTTCGCGATCAATTTGTGAGTTGTTCAGTTAAGCATTATCCTTTGTCTGTGAACGATCAATCGCGGCTGCACATCTCGATCGTTCATCGCCGACTACCGAGATCTCGTGTATGCCCTTCTCGGACCATGAGACATCCTGCTTGGCGACAACCTTCTTGACATGACTCTAATCTGCCAATAAAATCAGCACACGGTATGATGCATCTCTCCGATCATCTTCTACTCGGCATTTCTGAAATGAAGCTATTCGGCATCACCGATCGGAACATCATGCTTGAAAAGCATACATGTATGTGAACACTCGATCCAAACGTCCTGCTCGGTGTACCACATGAGCGACCACACAATTGTCTTGCTCGTCATCGCGAGTATCAAGCCGATTGGCTAAATGTCTGATTGGAATCTCGTCAATCGCAGACAGCTCGACGTACGGCGAAGCTATGTCCTTCACGTCATTGAATCTAAATAATTTTAAGTTACAAGAAGAACCCAGGCTAGCTCAATGCTGAGCAGAACCAACGCGAGCGCAATGCCGAGCAGAACACGTGCTATCTCAATTCTGAGCAAAATGCACAGAATATCAAGTGAACCTCCCTAAATCTTCCTTTGTATCTCGACTATCCATCATGTTGCTTGATTGTTCATGCAATCCTGCTTTGCTTACAATGAATCATGCCTGCCTACTAATTTTCATTATGCTGAGCCTGCTCGGACGATCCACTCGTGTACAACCCGTTCTTCCTGCTCGGCGATCCCGGATCCTACCCGAACAAAATGAGCAAGTCTGCTCGGCATCCTCACACTCTAACCAACGAGAATTCTTCCGAGCATGATTTAACGGCCGAACTAGTGAACTGAAAATAGAACAAGGTGATAATCTACATTTATGATATTTTGATCGATGACAAGCAAATTTCCGAGTAAGATTCTCAGCTTGTCGATTAGTGTTACCCCTGAAATTGATTGTGTCATGGAGGAAACTCGAAAGTCACCATTCACGACTCGAATCACCGAAACAAGAATCTCTACGAAACATGTTCGGACGTACCGCAACAAGGCTTTTCGGATAATGAACATATCACATGTACCCTACTCGGCGATCGCATGTCCTAATCGACAATCACATGTCCTGATCGGCAATCGCATGTCCTGCTTGACGATCTGGTATTGACCTGCTCGGTGTTGGAATTGTGTCCAGTAATCTCGGTACTGTCTCTAGAAAGTAAGAGTATGTCAATGATCAGACATAAGTCATATAATGCTGGGGGTCATGATGGCTTGCTAGAGTCCGCTCATGATCTATAAGTCTTGGACTTATTGCCTTTATTATATGATCCCATATGGGTCACACGCCTAAGCTAACGGGAAAATACGAAGGAACGGTTTAGCAGAGGTACGGTAAAAGTGCTAGGCATTTACGGTACTTGGAGAGACTAAAGGGCCTGATTAAATCCAAGAACTGAGAATTGGGCCCAAAAGCCCATGAGAACTAAAGGGAGTTTTAATGAATAAAACTTGACCTAAAAGCTCTCAAATTCTTCAGCTCATTTGCGCCACCCACAGCCTCTCTCTGCGCCTCCTCTATGTCTGGTCTAGCAGCCAATTCCCGAGCGTGCGTGTGTGAGCCTTTGGAGGATCCATCCCTTGGTGGTTCTGCTGATCTCTGACCTGTTCTATCTCCTTCCGCTGCATAAACAGGTAAAAGGTGAGATCTATATTGTTTCTATTCAAGAGAACCTAGATCTGGCATGTTTAGGATCTATTAATCTGATGAATTGAATCAGGATTAACACCAAAAGATCCTTCAGTGGTATCAGAGCTATTGGTTCTGGTTTTTCTTGTTTAGATTCAAGTTTAGGATTGTTTAAAGTGTGTTTTTGAATCAACCTACTGATAAGAGCAAAACACTTAAGAAACAAGAATTGAAACCTAAACAAACTAATGAAAATCGCAAACCAAACTATATGATTTGGTATGCGTCGGAGTGTTGATCAGTTTCGGATCACACGTCCGGATCGTTAGACGCACAATCGATCATGGATCGGATTGGTTCGTCGACACGATCAGCGACACGGACGAGCTCACGATCGCGGATCGGATCGGATCGAACGATCGCACGATCGATTGCGATCGCGGTCTGCATCGTCTCGTCGCGACCAGCCATCGTCCCGATCGGTGATGATCGTGCAAGGATGGACCGAGCGGATCGATCAAACGATCGCGGTCGATCGTCCAGCATCGTCCCGATCATCCAGCATCGTACCGCGTCTCGATCGCTCGGCGATCGCATGACGCACGACCCGAGCCATCCTGTCCCGAGCGTCCCGAACGATGGTCCCGTCCGGCTGCCGTCTCGATCTCGGATCTTTTGCGTGCGGCTTGACGGCTGACGTGATCGCGTGAAACTCACGATTAGGTCGTGATCGGTTCACGTGATCAATCGGTTCGGTTCGGTTTTTAAGGTTCGGTTTAAAACTTGATTAAAATCAAATCGTCACGGTTTAATAAACAGATTTAATAATTTTATTAAGTTCTGGTTAAACCGGGATAAGAAATCCAAAGTCGAAAATTGGATTTTGTGCCTAAACCAGGATTTTCTAATTTGATTTGGTTGGACCAAATAAATTGAGAAAATCCGGTTTAGTAAATAACCGGTTGACAATTGTGGTCATCGTAGTAATTAATTTTGGTTAGACCAATTTTAATGAACCAGACCGGTAATGTCATTTAATTGGACAATTGGGTCGTGTCTTGGACATGGACCAATTCTTGGGCCTCGGGCCAAGAAGTTAAAACAATTGGGCCAATTATTTGAGTCTTTCTTCAGATTAATTTAAAATTTATTTTATAAAATTATAAAGTCGATTTTAAATTAAAGTTTCCGAAATTTTGAAATTAGAAAGTTTCTTAAAATAGAAGTTTCTAGATTTGCGGGTTTTGGATTTTAAAGAAATTTCTAAAGTTAGAAAGTTTCCGGTTTTAGAAAGTTTCCAATTTTAGAAAGTTTCCAAAAATAGTAGGTTTCCAAAAATAGAAAGTTTCCCGAAATAGTAATCTTCTATTTTGGGAATGAAATTTTAATAAACCTACGAACCTCAAATAATATCAAGCGTTGGATGTCTTGTCCAGGCTATGTCAGCTGTCGAAGCCCATTCAATTGTATTCATGGCCTTACAGTGTGAGGGTGTCTACTTTTGCGTGGATAAGACGGTTTGTGATTCATAAATGTCATTGGGAGTCCCAGACATTAATGATTACATGACTGTATAGTCTGGTTTTCTTGACTAGGCCATCGGGAGTCCCGGGCCTTGAGACATCAGAGTGAATTGGGCCTCGGGCCCAGATTCACAACCAAGAGTTATATCACGGATATAATTAGCCGACTTAGGGCTTACCGATATAAGCTAAGGTTGGGTGACGGCCAGTGGCCCACTTTGATCTTAGTTATATGTGGATCTTGGAATCATTATATTCTATTGAGGGTAACTTAGGTTATTGAATATAATGCGTGATTAATCATATTAAGTATAATGCGAGATTAATCATATTGAACATATTAACTAAAATCCTTTTATCTTAATTTTCAGTTATGACTAGCACAAACAATCAAAACACTTTCTCGATCCGGTCTGTCCTTGAGATGGACAAGCTGAGCGGATCAAATTTCTTGACTTGGTCGCGGAACCTGAGGCTAGTCCTCAGACAGGAGAGAAAGGACTATGTCCTTGAGAGAGCTCTCCCCGTGAGGATCGGGTCCAATGCTTCTCATGCAGTATATCATGCTTGGAATAAGCATTATAATGATGCGGTAGATGTGCGTGGTCTGATATTGGCTACCATGAACTCAGACTTGCGGAAGCAATATGAGAACATGGAGTCGCCAATAGAGATGATCAGCAGCCTGAAATTGAAATTTCAGGAGCAGATAAGAGTGGAGAGATACCGGTTGGTTAAGTCTCTCACTAGCTGCAAGCTACCAAATGATAATCCAGTGAGTCCTCATGTCAGTAAAATGATGGGTTACATTGATAACCTGAGGAAACTGGATTATCCAGTTAGCCAAGAATTGGCAACTGAGATCATTCTGCAGTCACTGCCGTCAAGCTATGATAAGTTCAGAAGGAACTATATCAAGAAAGGCTTAACGAAGACGCTGACTGAACTGCATGATATGCTCAAGACAGTTGAGCCAAACGTGAAGAGTACCCTGTACAATCTCATGAATGAGAAGGGTAGGTTTACTAAACCTAATGCTGACAAGGGTGAAGACAAAGTTGTCCAGATTTTGAATCATGGCAAGCGTGTGTCTTCTGAGCCCGAGTCAGATACCTCTTACGTTGGTAAGTGCTGCTACTGTAAAGAGATTGGGCATTGGAAGAGAAATTGCATTAAACTCATGGAAGATGATGAGGAGTTGAAGTTGATGTATGAGACTACTTCCTCAGGTATTCATGTTATTACTTCAAGTTCTACCTTATAGGTATTGGATACTGGTTGTGGCACTGATATTTGTGATAATATGCAGAGCCTGGGCAACAGTAGAACTTTGAAGGAAGGGCAAGTGAAACTTCATGTCTGGAAGGAGCTTGGGATGCTGCCTCAGCCGTAGGGTTTTCACTTATAGATCCCTTTTAGGCTTGGTTTTGTATTAAGTAATTGCTACAATGTACCTGCTTTAAGCAGAGTTGTCTTTCATTTTCTTGTAAGAATTTGAATGTTTTTCATTTTGACAAAAGACAAGTTTTGTTCTTTTGATCTTAATGAAATATTAATAGTAGCACCCTATTCATGGAATGGGTTTTATATCTTAAACCAAAGAGTGCCTAAATGTAACATAAATACCAAATTGGTTTAAATCTGATGAATTAAACCTGATTTTTCTTGGCATAAAAGTCTTGGTCACATAGAGTAAGTTGGATTCAGAAATCCCATAGTTATGGACTGTTGGGCTCATTTGATAAGATATCTTATGAGACTTGAATTCTGTTTACTAGACCAAAAGGTAAAGGGCCTATCTTAGCCGAGCTAGAGAAAGGCCCAAAGGCTTATTGGACCTGGAACATACTCATGTATGTGGCCCAATGAGCAGTAATGCCAGAGAAAATTTTCTGTACTTCATTGTCTCTACTGATTACTTCAGTGAGAGTGACTGTGTTCATTTGATGAGACACAAGTCGGAATTCTTTGACATGGTCGAAAGAGTTCCAGAATGAAGTATAGGATCTGAATGACAGAAGTATTAAGACTCTGGATCAGATCACGAGTGAGAATACTTAAGTCATTGATTGTGTGATCATCTGAATGAGTGTGAAATCGTTTCACAGCTCATTTCTCCTGAAAACCTGAAGGTGTTTCTGTGAGAAAGAATCAGATCTTATTAGAAATGATTAAAGATGAGTCACACGAATCTTCCATGATATTCTTTAAGAATAACGCTCTAAAATATCTAAGTTTACGCTAAAATAGTTCCACCAATATCAGTTGAAAGACACCACGTAAATGTGGATTGGAATCGATCCAAATTCGTCTTTACTGAGTATTTGTAGTTGTACTACTTCGCTGGTTGTCCGAAGGAAACCAAGGCTTGTTACTTTTACGTCCATTCTGTTTTCTAAGAAGGGAAGTTATTTTCCAAGAAGAACAGTGGGAGTAAAAGTATAACTCGAAGAAATTCGAGAAATACAGGAGGCTGCTCAACCTGTTGAAGGAGAGCAACGGATGGATTTACAGATTTCTGTATAATCTACACCTGTGGAGCCTGAAGTTCGCAGATATGAATGAATCAGTTACTAATCAGAGAGTGATTTCTCGTCATTAGTTGAACCTGATAATCATTGAAAGTTCGCATGATCTGATGATCATTGAGAGCGACGAATCTGCGAAATTCAAAGAAGCGAATGTGAGCCCGGACTCCGAAAATTACACTATGTGTAAGTTAGCTTCATTGATCCATTCATGGATGGAAGCAAACATATCGGAGTTGGAATCTTCGTTCTGTTGAAGTAGTCAAGGTTTTGACTTGAACAGGAACGAAGCGGAACTGTGTGTTTACTAATAGATTAGTGGGAGCGATATTGCATTTCTCATATTGTATGTCGATGACATACTGATTCTCGAAAATGACGTCCCAATGCTGCAGTCAGTAAAGGACTGGCTTGGGAGTTGGTTCTAATGATTGACATGGGTAAAGCCACGTATGTTCTTGGATTTTGGATCTAAAGATAGAGATCCGAAAGAGCTGGTAAGACAAAGTCAGGATTCTTATCCCGACAAAGTCCTACACGTTTTCAGCATTCCAAGAAGGGTTTTATGCCAATGTCACATGGCATTACGTTAAGCAAGACACAGTGTCCTATGATAACTGCTGAGCTTAAATGCATGGATAAGATTCCATATGCGTCGGCAATTGGATCTATCATGTATGCCATGAAACGTACTTGTTTGATGTTGCTTTAATGTTAAGCAAGACAAGTAAAGACCAGTCAAATCCAGCAAAGAATCACTGGATTGCCGTAAAGAATATCCTAAAGTATTTGAGGAATACTAAGGAAAAATTCTTGAGTTACGGAGAAAGTGAGGTGCTACGAGTCGGTAGAGTCTGAAAGGCAAGTTTCCAACGGACAAAGATGATTTCCGGTCACAGTCCGGTTATATCTTGTGTCTGTATGGCGGTGCAAGGCACTGTTGCTGACTCCATGACTTAAGCTGAACATTTCGCAGCTTGGAAAGCGGCGAAAGAGGTTGTTTGGAAAGAAGAGTTCGTCACTGAACTTGATGTGATTCCCAGCATATATGAGACTAGCTGCACATCAGAGGTCCAAACACCTTGAGGGTAGGTATAACAAATTCCGTGAGATAAATGACAGAGATGTTAAGTAGATCAGCAAGTTTCAATGAATGAGAACGTTGCTAATCTATTAACGAAGCCACTCCTTAGGCCTAAGCACGAGTCGCGGACTGTTGCTGTAGGATAAGTGAAATTAAGATGCAGTCTTAATTTCAGTGGGAGTTATTAAAGGGCTTTATTTAGTTATTTGATATGTTCTTATAAAACATTCAAGATGTTTAATGAAATTATTATTTCAAGATTATTTTAACTGTGATGAAATAATCGTTCCAAAATGATATGAACCATTTTATAGGTCATCGAAGTAAGTGACTTGATCTTGAGTTATCAAAGTCATTTAGCTTGATCATGAGACCCTATATTTGATAGATGGTTTATATCATCCTGTCCCTAGTCGAAGGTTGTTGAAATTGGAACACCAACAACCTGTTGGAATTGTGTCCAGTAATCTCGGTACTGTCTCTAGAAAGTAAGAGTATGTCAAAAATCAGACATAAGTCATATAATACTGGGGGTCATGATGGCTTGCTAGAGTCCGCTCATGATCTATAAGTCTTGGACTTATTGCCTTTATTATATGATCCCATATGGGTCACACGCCTAAGCTAACAGGAAAATGTGTTGGAACGGCTTAGCAGAAGTACGGTAAAAGTATCAGGCATTTGTCGTACTAAGAGAGAGATTAATGGGTCTGATTAAATCTATGGGATTTAATCAGATTGATATTTGGGCCCAAAAGCCCAAAAGCGAAAGAGAAGGCTTTTACAAACTAAAAGCCAAATCTCTTTCTCTCTAACCCTAGCCCCTCAGCGCCGAAATCTCTCTCTCCCTGCGCCTCCCATCAGCTCGGTCTAGCAGCCGTTTTCTGTGATCGCGTGTGTGAGCCTTTGGAGGATTCATCTCTCGGTGTTTCTCTGATCTCTGACCTGTTCTCTCCTTCCGCTGCAATTAACAGGTAAAAGGTGAGATCATAATGTTTCTATTCAAGAGAACCTAGATCCGCATGTTTAGGAACTGTTGAATCTGTGAATTGAATCAGGATTAACATCTAAACATTCCTTCAGTGGTATCAGAGCTATTGGTTCTGGTTTTTCTTGTTTAGATTCATGTTTAGGATTGTTTTTCTTGTTTAAAAAGTGTTTTGAATCAATCTACTGATAAGATAAATCACTTAAGAAACAAGAATTAAACCCTAAACACACTAATGAAATCGCAAAACAAGCTATATGACTTGTTTTGTGTTCGGCCGATGGCTTGGATGCATGGATCGATCATGGATCGATCGCATGATCAGCCGATCGACCGTGTGCGTGATGATGGCCGATCGCTTGCGTGAGAGGATAAGCAAGCAATCGTGTGGATCGATCGAGCGGATCGGATGGACCGAGCTGTGATCGTCCCGCGATAGTCTCGGCCAAGCATCGTCCCGTCCCGAGCTCGTCCGATCATCGTCCCGTCCAGCTTGCATCCCGATCGCGTGAGGCTCGGCCGTCCGTGGATCGTGGATCGAATGCGGCTGGTCGAAAGTGATCGAGAAGCTAGGTCACACCGTGATCGGTTCGTGACCAATTCGGTTCGGTTCGGTTTAAAACTTGATTAAAATCAAAACGTCACGGTTTAATAAACAGATTTAATAATTTATTAAGTCTGGTTAAACCGGGATAAGAAATCCAAAGTCGAAAAATTGGATTTTGTGCCTAAACCAGGATTTTCTAATTTGATTTGGTTGGACCAAATAAATTGAGAAAATCCGGTTTAGTAAATAACCGGTTGACAATTGTGGTCATCGTAGTAATTAAAATTTGGTTAGACCAATTTTAATGAACCAGACCGGTTATGTCATTTAATTGGACAATTGGGTCATGTCTTGGACATGGACCAGTTCTTGGGCCTCGGGCCAAGAAGTTAAAACAATTGGGCCAATTATTTGAGTCTTTTTCTTCAGATTAATTTAAAATTTATTTTATAAAGTTATATAAATCGATTTTAAATTAAAGTTTCCGAAATTTCGAAATTAGAAAGTTTCTAGATTTGCGGGTTTTGGATTTTAAGAAATTTCTAAAGTTAGAAAGTTTCCGGTTTTAGAAAGTTTCCAATTTTAGAAAGTTTCCAAAAATAGTAGGTTTCCAAAAATAGAAAGTTTCCCGAAATAGTAATCTTCTATTTTGGGAATGAAATTTTAATAAACCTACGAACCTCAAATAATATCAAGCGTTGGATGTCTTGTCCAGGCTATGTCAGCTGTCGAAGCCCATTCAATTGTATTCATGGCCTTACAGTGTGAGGGTGTCTACTTTTGCGTGGATAAGACGGTTTGTGATTCATAAATGTCATTGGGAGTCCCAGACATTAATGATTACATGACTGTATAGTCTGGTTTTCTTGACTAGGCCATCGGGAGTCCCGGGCCTTGAGACATCAGAGTGGATTGGGCCTCGGGCCCAGATTCACAACCAAGAGTTATATCACGGATATAATTAGCCGACTTAGGGCTTACCGATATAAGCTAAGGTTGGGTGACGGCCAGTGGCCCACTTTGATCTTAGTTATATGTGGATCTTGGAATCATTATATTCTATTGAGGGTAACTTAGGTTATTGAATATAATGCGTGATTAATCATATTAAATTTAATACGAGATTAATCATATTGAACATATTAACTAATAACCTTTTTATATTATATTTCAGCTATGACTACTATAAGCACACAAAACACATTCTCAATCCGGTCTGTTCTCGAGAAGGAGAAGCTGACTGGAACGAACTTCCTGACGTGGTCAAGGAACTTGAGGCTGGTCCTCAAGCAGGAGAAGAAGGATTATGTCCTTCGTGATCCTCTCCCCGAGAGGCCTGCTAACAATGCCGCCAGGACTCTGCATAATGCTTGGGAAAAGCATTCGTCAGATGAAAATGATGTGTATTGCATTATGTTGGCGACAATGACTGGTGAGCTGCAAATGCAGTTCGAGAGTGTATTGTCACCAATTGAGATAATGGCAAGCCTGAAATCGCTTTTTCAGGAGCAAGCAAGGACTGAGAGGTTTCAGACAGTTAAGAACCTCTTAGACTGTAAGTTGGCTGCAAATGCGGCAGTGAGTCCTCATGTCTTGAAGATGATGGGTTATCTCGATCATCTTCAGAAACTCGACTGCCCTATCAGCCAGGAACTTGCTTGCGACATCATTCTGCAGTCATTACATGCAAGCTATGATCAGTTCATTCTGAACTTTAACATGCATGGCTTGAGTAAGACATTGCCTGAGCTTCACGGAATGCTCAAGACTGCAGAGCCCAACTTGAGGAAAACCGCCAAGGACCCCAATGTGCTTATGGTGCAAAAGGGCAAGGGGTTTAAGAAATCCTCTGCTAAGGATAAGGGAAAGGCCAAGGCTGTCCAAGTCGCGGACAAGGACACGCCAAAGCCCAAGCCCAAGTCCAAGGCTGGGCCAACTGACATATGCAGGTTCTGTAAAGAACCAGGGCATTGGAGGAGAGAATGTAAGAAATTCCAAGAAGGTCTAAAGGAATTGAAGAAGAAGACTCTCGAGACTTCTTCGACAGGTATTTTTGTTATAGAAGTTAATACAACTACTTCTGATAATACCTCATGGGTTATGGATACTGGTTGTGGGGCTCATATTTGTACTAATATGCAGGCACTCAGCAACAGTAGAAGGCTGAAGCAAGGACAAGTGGAGCTACGAGTTGGGAATGGAGCGAAAGTTCCAGCACTAGCTGTAGGCACATACTTGTTGTCTTTACCTTCGGGATTGATTTTAGAACTCAATAATTGTTATTTTGTACCTGCTATAAGCAGAAATATTATTTCAATTTCTTTGTTGGATTTGGAAGGTTATGATTTTCAGTTAAGAATAAATTATGTTCCTTCAATCGCAACAATTTGTTCTATGGTTCTGCCCCTCTTACGAATGGGCTTTACATACTCGATCAATCCGCGCCAATTTATAACATTAATACCAAACGGTTCAAACCTAATGAAGAGAACCGAACGTTTCTATGGCATTGTCGTTTAGGGCACATCAGCGAGAAACGCATCAAGAGGCTCCATTCGAATGGACTTCTTGGCTCATTTGACTTTGAGTCATGTGAGAAATGCGAATCCTGCATGATGGGCAAAATGACACGGGCCCCCTTTAATAAACCTAACGAGAGGGCCAGTGACTTATTGGGCCTGATACACACTGACGTGTGTGGCCCAATGTCCACAAATGCAAGAGGAAACTATCAGTACTTCATTACCTTCACTGATGATTTCAGTAGGTATGGATATGTTTATTTGATGAAACACAAGTCTGAATCTTTTGAGAAGTTCAGAGAATTCCAAAATGAAGTACAGAACCAACTTGGCAAAAGCATTAAGGCTCTTCGGTCCGACCGAGGAGGAGAATACTTAAGCCAAGAATTCAGTGATCATCTAAGAGAGTGTGGGATCGTATCCCAACTCACTCCTCCCGGAACACCTCAATGGAATGGTGTGTCTGAGAGGAGAAATCGGACCTTATTGGATATGGTTCGATCTATGATGAGTCACACAGACCTTCCAATATCCCTTTGGGGATATGCTCTGCTAACAGCAGTGTTCACTCTAAATAGAGCGCCATCGAAAGCAGTAGCAAAGACACCATATGAATTATGGACTGGAGTGGCTCCAGTGCTGTCTTATCTAAGAATTTGGGGTTGTGAAGCCTATGTCAAGAGATTAATCTCAGATAAGCTTACACCAAAGTCTGATAAATGCTACTTCATTGGTTATTCGAAGGAAACCAAGGCTTATTACTTCTATCTACGTTCCGAGAACAAGATCTTTGTTGCCCGGGATTGTAACTTTCTTGAGAGGGAGTTTCTCTCTAAGAAAGACAGTGGGAGTAAGGTACTGCTTGAAGAAATTCAAGATGAACAGGATACTGCTCAACCTAATGAGGAAGAGCAGCAGGAGGACCTACAAGAAATTGTAGAGCCTGAACCTGTAGTACCTGAAGTTCGAAGATCCGGGAGGATCCGTCACGAACCCGAGAGATATCAAGGATTCCTCGTGACTGACTGTCATGATCTTCTGATCATTGATGGTGATGAACCATCGAACTTCAATCAAGCCATGATGGGCCCAGATTCCTCTAAGTGGCGCAAGGCCACTGATTCCGAAATGGACTCCATGTCGGTCAACCAAGTGTTTTCGTTGGTTGACTTACCCGCTGGTGTAAAAGCCATCGAGTGCAAATGGATCTTCAAGAAGAAGATTGACGTGGATGGAAATGTCCAGATTTATAAAGCCAGGTTGGTGGCAAAAGGTTTCAGACAAGTTCACGGTGTGGATTACGATGAAACCTATTCACCAGTGGCTATGATGAAATCTATTCGGATTCTACTAGCAACTGCAGCTTTTCATGATTATGAAATTTGGCAGATGGACGTGAAAACCGCCTTCCTGAATGGTATTCTGGAAGAGGATGTGTATATGACGCAACCTGACGGTTACATAGATCCAAAGAATGCTGGGAAAGTATGCAAGCTTCATAAATCCATTTATGGATTGAAGCAAGCATCGAGGAGCTGGAATCTTCGTTTTGATGAAGCGATCAAGCAATTTGACTTCATCAGAAACGAAGAAGAACAATGCGTGTATAAGAAAACTAGTGGGAGCAAGATAGTATTTCTTATTCTGTATGTCGATGACATACTGCTTCTCGGAAACGACATTCCAATGCTGAAGTCGGTAAAAGACTGGCTTGGAAGTTGTTTTTCCATGAAAGACATGGGTGAAGCCGCATACGTTCTTGGAATCAGGATCTACCGGGATAGATCTAGAAGGCTGATAGGCTTGTGTCAAGATTCATACATTGACAAAGTCCTACAAAGATTCAGCATGAAAGATTCCAAGAAGGGCTTCACGCCAATGGTACATGGCACAACGCTAAGCAAGAAGCAGAGCCCTACGACGGCTGCTGAGCTTGAGCGCATGAAGAATATTCCTTATGCATCTGCAATAGGATCTGTCATGTATGCCATGATCTGTACTCGTCCTGACGTTGCTTATGCATTGAGCATGACGAGTAGATACCAGTCAAATCCAGGTGAAAACCATTGGATTGCCGTAAAGAATATCTTGAAGTATCTAAGACATACTAAGGATAAGTTCTTAGTGTACGGTGGAAGTGATGTGCTTAAAGTCAGTGGATTCACGGACGCAAGTTTCCAGACAGACCAAGATGATTTCCGGTCACAGTCCGGTTATATCTTTTGTCTGAATGGCGGTGCAATCAGTTGGAGAAGCTCCAAGCAAGACACCGTTGCTGATTCCACTACAGAAGCTGAATATATCGCCGCCTCAGAAGCAGCGAAGGAAGCTGTTTGGATACGAAAGTTCATTATTGAACTAGGTGTGATACCAGATGCGGCTGAGCCTCTAGCACTGTTTTGTGATAACAATGGTGCTATAGCTCAGGCAAAGGAACCAAGATCACACCATAAATCCAAGCATGTTCTAAGAAGATTTCACTTGATACGTGACATCATTAATAGAAAGGAAGTCAAGATCAGCCGAGTTCAAACAGATGATAACGTCGCTGATCCGTTGACAAAGCCACTCCCAAGGCCTAAGCTCGAGTTTCTGACTGAAGCTGTAGGCATTAGAGACATTGAAATGTAATCTAAATTTGAGTGGGAGTTTGAGGGCTTTTATTTAGTTATTTGATATGTTCTTGTAAAACATTCTTATGTTTAATGAAATTATTATTTCAAGATTATTTTAACTGTGATGAAATAATCGTTCCAAAGTGATATAAACCATTTTATAGGTCATCGAAGTAAGTGACTTGATCTTGAGTCATCAAAGTCATTTAGCTTGGTCATGAGACCCTATATTTGATAGATGGATTATATCATCCTGTCCCTAGTCGAAGGTTGTTGAAATTGGAACACCAACAACCGTGAGAGACTGGATTGGTATGTGACTTATGACAAAGTCTCAGTGTGTCATAGATGCGCGGCATCAAAGTCAGTACATAGGTGTATGTTGGGAACATACGACCGGACATGACCCACTTATGAGAACTCTTCAGGATATTTATATCTGTGTCATAAGAGATTCTCACTACGACTATAGAGTATAGTCCTTAGACCTGAGTTCGCATGCATGTGACTGCACATGGACTGATGCACTTTGATCATTGTCTAACGATGTCGTTCTGCGATAGTTATAAGGACCTTGTTTGGGTACATTATGAAATGAGTAGTTTACAGTGATGGAACAAGACGGAATTTGTCCCTCCAATATAAATGGAGTGAATATCTCTAGGCCAATCGGAGATTTGAATACTGGAAAATGCATGGCCATGCTCAAACGGACTGTCCCGAGTCGTTTGGATTGTCAGTATCGAATCAGAGTCCGATGAACAAGATTAGGCTTTATAAGGATGACACTAATCTTGCCTTATGACTAATCGAGATATTGAGACAAAAGGATTATGAATACAGAGATTCCAGTACAAGTTGGAGATTGTTGGAATTGTGTCCAGTAATCTCGGTACTGTCTCTAGAAAGTAAGAGTATGTCAAAGATCAGACATAAGTCATATAATACTGGGGGTCATGATGGCTTGCTAGAGTCCGCTCATGATCTATAAGTCTTGGACTTATTGCCTTTATTATATGATCCCATATGGGTCACACGCCTAAGCTAACAGGAAAATGTGTTGGAACGGCTTAGCAGAAGTACGGTAAAAGTGCCAGGCATTTGTCGTACTAAGAGAGAGATTAATGGGTCTGATTAAATCCATGGGATTTAATCAGATTGATATTTGGGCCCAAAAGCCCAAAAGGGAAAGAGAAGGCTTTTATAAACTAAAAGCCAAATCTCTTTCTCTCTAACCCTAGCCCCTCAGCGCCGAAATCTCTCTCTCCCTGCGCCTCCCATCAGCTCGGTCTAGCAGCCGTTTTCTGTGATCGCGTGTGTGAGCCTTTGGAGGATTCATCTCTCGGTGTTTCTCTGATCTCTGACCTGTTCTCTCCTTCCGCTGCAATTAACAGGTAAAAGGTGAGATCATAATGTTTCTATTCAAGAGAACCTAGATCCGCATGTTTAGGAACTGTTGAATCTGTGAATTGAATCAGGATTAACATCTAAACATTCCTTCACAACCGTGTGAGACTAGATTGGTATGTGACTTATGACAAAGTCTCAGTGTGTCATAGATGCGCGGCATCAAAGTCAGTACATAGGTGTATGTTGGGTACATACGACCGGACATGACCCGATTATAAGAACTCTTCAGGATATTTATATCTGTGTCATAAGAGATTCTTACTACGACTATAGAGTATAGTCCTTAGACCTGAGTTCGCATGCATGTGACTACACATGAACTAATGCGCTTTGATCATTGTCTAATGCTGTCGTTAAGCGATAGTTATAAGGACCTTGTTTGGGTGTATTATGAAATGAGTAGTTTACAGTGATGGAACAAGACGGGATTTGTCCCTCCAATATAAATGGAGTGAATATCTCTAGGCCAATCGGAGATTTGAATACTGGAAAATGCATGGCCATGCTCAAACGGACTGTCCCGAGTCGTTTGGATTGTCAGTATCGAATCAGAGTCCGATGAACAAGATTAGGCTTTATAAGGATGACACTAATCTTGCCTTATGACTAATCGAGATATTGAGACAAAAGGATTATGAATACAGAGATTCCAGTACAAGTGGGAGATTGTTGGAATTGTGTCCAGTAATCTCGGTACTGTCTCTAGAAAGTAAGAGTATGTCAATGATCAGACATAAGTCATATAATGCTGGGGGTCATGATGGCTTGCTAGAGTCCGCTCATGATCTATAAGTCTTGGACTTATTGCCTTTATTATATGATCCCATATGGGTCACACGCCTAAGCTAACGGGAAAATACGAAGGAACGGTTTAGCAGAGGTACGGTAAAAGTGCTAGGCATTTACGGTACTTGGAGAGACTAAAGGGCCTGATTAAATCCAAGGGATTTAATCAGAACTGAGAATTGGGCCCAAAAGCCCATGAGAACTAAAGGGAGTTTTAATGAATAAAACTTGACCTAAAAGCTCTCAAATTCTTCAGCTCATTTGCGCCACCCACAGCCTCTCTCTGCGCCTCCTCTATGTCTGGTCTAGCAGCCAATTCCCGAGCGTGCGTGTGTGAGCCTTTGGAGGATCCATCCCTTGGTGGTTCTGCTGATCTCTGACCTGTTCTATCTCCTTCCGCTGCATAAACAGGTAAAAGGTGAGATCTATATTGTTTCTATTCAAGAGAACCTAGATCTGGCATGTTTAGGATCTATTAATCTGATGAATTGAATCAGGATTAACACCAAAAGATCCTTCACTCGGCTGTCCGCATGATCATCCGATTGTCATGCTCGGTGCACCATGCGGTCCTCCTACTCGATATCCTGACCCTTCCAATGTGCAACATCTTACTCGGCTAACATCCTGCTCGGATAAACCTTTGTGTTGCTCGCATAAAAAAGAAAAAAAGCAACAAACAATTTGTTGAGGATAATTTGGAACAACATTTGCAGATCACAAGATGGTGACAAAAATCACATCTCCAAGAATGAGCATGACAGAAAAAGGCAACAAAACAATTTGCCGAGCATAAGATGAACAACATTTGCCGAGCATAAGATGGTGACGAACATCACATCTTCAAGGACGAGCCAAAAACAAAAGAGGCAACAAAACAATTTGTCGAACACAAGATGGAACAACATTTGCCGAGCACAACATTTTCCGTATAAGACAATAACTCTTGCAAAGAAGAAGACAAGACGAGTGTCTGAGCAAGAGACATCAACTTTTAGAAATTTTCTCGGCATTTGGGCATTACTGGCCGAGGACAAGATACACTGTCCGAGCAAGCGGATACATATCCCATGACGTACCAACCTAGAACTAGGACATTCTTCGCAGAACAAAGTCCTCAGAAGTACCAAGATGAACACAATCTTCAGATGTTCCGAGAAGAACACAGTCATCGGACATTCCGAGCAGAACACATTCCTTGGACATTCCGAGCATAAGTGTTCTGCATTAAAAAAATTAAATAAAAAATAAAAAGGGGGAGTGGGTTCCTATGTACCTATACTTCCGCAGCAGAAATTTCGAAAAGTTCAAAACAAAATCTCGAATCAAACGTAACCTTCTCGGAAATTGCATTTCGACATATCGCGATGACAATTGATCCCGTCCTACACTGCATGTCCATACTCAGACGACATTTGGCCATTTTTATGCTCGGCAATCTCTGCTCAGAAAAAGCTGCTCGGATATCCGTAACAAAGCTGCTCGGCTATCCGCAACAAAGCTGCTCGGAAAAGTAGAGCACGCAAGGCGGCTCGGAAAATCTGAGAATGCCACACTACTCAACTAGCAGCAAAACTTGCCTGCTTGCTTGTTTGACTAGCTTCAAGACGTACTCGGACAATCCACTATGTGAATTTAACCCGTGAAACATTTCACTCGGTACTCCTACAAGAGATTCGGCTCACCATACTCAACCATGCAGATTGACGCCTACGAAAAGCTCAGCTCCCTGATCATACGCCTGAAATTGTTCGGTAAACGATAAACGACTTTCTTTTATTTTCATTCGATTTACCTGTCTTAAAAACATATTTAAAATTCGAACTTCGTAACATAGCAAACCAATTCAATTCATTAATTTTCATATTATTCCGAGTCACTCTAGTGCTTTCACATTGCTTCTCAATAGTCTCTATCTCGTCTATTGGTGGCCACAACAGACGAACAAACGCATCCTTTACGGATCATAACCAACATATCCTCTATTGATTGAGGTTCTATTACATCCTCCAAACGAATAAAAGGGTGCAATACAAATTCTGACCGAGTATATATTGGTCTAATATCCGCTAGGTATACCCCAGTTGATATTCGGATTAGTATGCTATCGACAACAAGAATGTAAGTCGATATTTCTTGCATAATCATAACTCGAAGTAAACCGCTAAACCCAGTAAACGCTGCTTACCACAGTGGTCTACGACGTCTCAACCAAGTATACCTTGGTCTAATATCCATTAGGTATATCCTAGTTGATATCGATTACTATTGACAACGTAAATGTAAGTCGAGATGCCTCACAAAGTCCTAAACTCCAAGTAAACCTCTAAACCCAGTAAACGCTGCTTAGCACACTGGTCTATGACATCTCGACTGAGTATACATTGGTCTAGTATCCGCTAGGATATCCTAGCCGATATTCGTTAATAGTTTACTACTGAAACGGATCAGTAAGTCGAGTTTATCTCGCTAGCCTGCAAACTCGTAGTATAACTCGAAACCCAGTTGAACGCTTCCAAGGAGCTAGGATTAATCATCATAGGTTCGTAAGTCAAGTATATATTGCCAACCTTCAAACTTAACTCAAAACCTAGTTAGACGCTTTCGAGCACGCTGGTCTCAATTATCATAGGTCCAAATGTCGAGTATACCTCGCCAACCTTCAAACTTAACTTGAAACCTAGTTAGACGCTTCCGAGTACGCTAGTCTCAATCATCATAGGTCTGTAAGTCGATTATAACTTGCCAACCTTCAAACTTAACTCGAAACATAGTTAAGACGCTTCAGAGCACGCTGATCTCAATCATCATAGGTCCATAAGTTGAGTATACCTCGCCAACCTTTGAGCTTGACCTGAAACCCAGATAGACACTTCCACTACAAAAATTATCTTTATTGATAGCATAATACAATAGCACGGTTTTCCAAACTGCTATTGTAGACAATTTCTAAAAAAATTAACTTTTAATAGCATTGATAGAATGCTAAGATATGGTTTTAATAAGCGGGAAATAAAATAGCCCAATCCGCCAACATTTAAGTGAATTTTAGTCCCAAAATTTTATTGGCGGTACACTTGCCTAAAATTTTCATTTAAGCGCCATGACTTTTTCATTTTCCCTCTAGTCCAGTAATTTACTAAAAAAAATTCTCAGACCTACACATCTCAGACCTAATCATCGAAGATCCAAAAATGTTGTGAGCCACCCATTAATCTCGCCGTTGAAGAACACGAACCAAAACTTCCCCTCAAATATCATTTGTCTTCTACTGTCACAATCATTTTCCAGGCAAAACCACATACGACGCTTCAGATGCAAAACGACCCTCCGATTCAGATTCTGAATCCGTGACTGAGACTGATTCTGACTATGAACGAGATTGATGCTGGTGAGTTTGAGGTCGACAATGACCGGAAATTGTAAGACCTTTCTTTTTCTGTTTCAATTTCATTCTTCCCCTTGTAGATTTCGTAATAGGTTTTGTTTTTCTAATGGGTGTTTGACGATTTTGACAACTTTCTGTGTACCAGACCTAAACCCCAAACTTTTTCAGTGGATGATGACCACATCGACATAGTTAATGGCTGAAATTATGAAACTTTGGCCTTTGGATGGATATTAGAACGTGTGTCTAACTTTCCTGAGAATGTTGCCTCATACCAACCTGTTTGTTATTTGGTGTCTAATATGAACAAGATTTGTCTAAAGAACCATTATTATCAAGATTTGAGAATCTCCCACGGAAGAGACAAAGCATGCTTTTCTCAGCAACTATGCTCACTTGGGTGAAGAAGTTGGCGAGGAAGTACCTTGACAATCCATTGAATATCGATCTGGTAAAAGCTTTCCTTTGCTTGCTTCATTGTTCCTTCTTACTATTTCGGTTAGACTCATATGGTTAATGCTATCTTCTTGTTTCTTTTACTGGATTTTTCAGGTTGGAGACCAAGATGAGAAGCTCACGGAGGGGATCAAACTCTATGCAATCACAGCCACATCGACATCAAAACTGATGTAGCCACTGATGTTGCATCTCGTGGACTTGACATCCCGAAAGTAGACATAGTAAGTTTTCAAAGTTTCACTACATAGTTGATCCTCTTTAATGGCATGTTTGTCTGTTTGTTCTGACATTTTCTTTTACAGGTTATCCACTATGAACTTCCTAATGACCCGGAGACTTTTGTGCACCGTTCTGGTCGTATTAGTCATGCAGGGAAAGAAGGCTCAGCCATTCTCATGCACAGCAGCAGCCAAAAGAGAACAGTGAGGTCTCTGGAGTGTGACTTAGGAGACTTTAGCTGCAGCTCTAGCTCACCTGAGCGGTTTCTCCTAGCCACCTTCATTGAGATCTCTCCTCAGTCATTTTCAGATTGCAGAGAGCATGATACCAATAATTCATCAGGTAAAGAACCATTATTATCTACTATTCATTAGGAAAATGCTATTGAGCTATGTGTTGTTTTCTGCTTTTTGTCATTCAATCACTTTCTGAAATGTTTGGCTTTTCTTGTAAGGGTATATACGTTAGTTGAGTTCCTGATTTTCTTATATGCATTTACAAAAAGACTCGTTGATGGAGATAAGTTTTAATTGTCCTAATACCAACACCCAGTTTGATGGTGATGAAACTCGTCCGCCTGCTCAAGTAAGTTGAACCTTTTTAATTATATGGGTGTATCTCGAGTATTTTTTTATGTTGATCCCAAGACCATGTCTCAGGTTTTTCCATGGAAATATCTTGATAATGGCTGATGTTGGTGCTGGAGTTGAGGAGGCGGTCGTCACATTTGAGGGTATTGCAATCCTCACGCCCATGTCCTTCATCTTTTCTTATAGAGTATTACTTGATGACTATCATTTTTTACTATTGTGTGGCAGTGTGGCTGAATCTGTATCATATGTTAGTGATGTTAACATGTGATTAGTTGCAATACACGAGAATAAGCTTCACTTCTGTTCTCAATGACAACATTCCATCCCCATGGCCTTTTCTTCTCAATCCCCAGCCTCTACCTGACAGATAGTAAAAAAGTGTGTGGTTTTAATTGTATTCAGCTTCTCTGACATTGTCATCTCTCTTATGCTTACTTGCACTCGTTTATTTTCTTCTTTTGCAGCTGTTAGAATCTCGGCTCTTCCTGCTGCGGCTTCCTCGCAACCCGGTAAGCTTAAGCTGTCTCACATTACTTAAAAAAAACTATCGGTTCATTAGACAAATCTGTAATGTGTATTCTCTTTTTGATCTCTCAGGTCTCTACAACGAAGAGTAACACGTTTGGTGATCTTTTTATTGTCTATGGTTCTTGAGTAATGATGAGTGACTCTTCAGAGTTTGATTTGTTGTTACGTTGGTCTTGTTGAGTAAACATGAAGATATAGCTGCAGCTAAGTTCGAGGAACTTTACCGCTCAAGTTGGGCTATGGATCATTGTGTCAATGATGGAGAAGTCACAAGAAAATGCTCTCTACGCTAAGAGGAGCTTTGTTTTTTTCCTTAGTTTTTTATTTTAAAATGTTTGTGTAAGACATTTTGATTTATTAATGAAAGTTTAAAATATTAAATCTATTTATTTTTGTACAAATATAAAACAGAAAAATATATTATAAAATATAAAATAATTATAATTGTCAATTATTATAATAATATTATGATAAATAAAAAAAGCTATTAGGGCATTGAAACAAAGCTATAACATGTATTTCAATGGCAAACAAAACGAAAGCTATGATAAGATAACCAAATAATAGCATGAACAAACAATGCTATAATATATGTAAATTATTATAGCACGTACAAAAACGCTATCATATCTGGCCTACCTATTATAGCTGGGGCAGACATAGCATTATCACAAACGCCATCATATACATACGATGGCGTTTCTCGTGTGCTAAGAATAGAGCTTTTTCTTGTAGTGTTCTGAGCACACTTGTCTCAATCATCAAAGGTCCGTAAGACATGTATTTTTCGCCAACCTTCGAAATCATAACTTGACTCATAACACGGAAAACGCTTCTAAGCACGCAATCTTAAGAACCAACTCATTACCAAAATAGGTCCGTAAGACGAGAATATCTAGCTAACCTCTAAACTCACAATATAACCTGAAACTCTTTCCAAGCGCAACAATACCGAATAATATGATAAAGGCACTGATAATCAAACGCAAAGAAGAAATCACAATTCTCCCCGAAAACCATACATAACTATCCGGGAAGACCTCAAGCAATACGGAACCAACTTGGATAGTTTATACGAAGCCGATGAGTGAGATTTTTCTGATGAAATCTGTTTGACTTTTCCGCATTAATCAACACCACCGCTCAGATGATCATAAGTACAGAGCATTCTAGCAGGCTCGACCAACTAACCTAGAACCAAATTCTTCTCGAGAAATCGGAGAAGACATGCTCGAAAATTTTGTCTTTCTCAAAGCTCATCACATTCGTAAACGCTTGACTGTTCGCTCAACTCGAATTAGAAAGAAACGCCGAAAGACCAACAATGGATATCCAAACATCAGACGATGAGTCTTAAAACTTGGAACAAAAACATTTCATTTAAAGTAACGAAGCATCCGGTTCATACACCTGAACGACTAACCGTTCCGAAGAAAAGTTCATCAACATATGAAACTGCTCGGAAGACCATCCTTCGGCAAAACTTCATGCTCGGCGTACCGACTTGTCTTGTGAGAAGCTTATTGGTGCACTTTCTTCATCTGCCTGACATCGTCGTGATCCATCTTGCTCGATGGTGAGCAAATTTCCGAGCAGACTCGGTTTATCGATATTTTACCTTTAAACCATGATCGAGAAATACAAACTTTTGTATGAGTATCTCGTACATGCTTGTGTAATCGAAACAGCTCACAACTAATCCTTCTCGGCTTGACGATGTCTGTTCGGCAAACAGCTTGATCATCCTACTCGACGTGCGCGCACTGTTCTGCTCGAAAAAACCTCTCGGTTTATTCCCGAATCAAACATGTTCGTCGTCCGATCAGTCTCCACAGAAGAACGACAACTTCCAGCAAAAAATTCGTAACAAAATTTGTCGGAAAAGTTCAAAAATCAGAGCACCTTTGACAACTCTTGACTATGTAACCTTCAAGGAGAAGTTAGCTTGACTACTCTCCGAGAGGAAACCAGCTTAACATCTCATCTACAAGAACTTAATCCAAAGCAATTTGATGACTTACGACATATAGGCCGAGAATATATAAGCCTCGCAACCATTTCTTTTCTTTCGTTGAATAAGTCGAGCACCGCGCCTCGCACGGTTACTAAAACTTAGTCATAAATGCATCTCACCATCAAAGTGTTCATCTCACATTCCTCAACTTTTTAGTAAAACACCTAAACAGCTTCTCAAAGCTAAATTGCTCGATAATGACGTTAACCTCACCTAAACAGCGTCTTACAGGTAGACGGAACAAGAACTTCATCAAAAAAATGCCAGAACAGCCTTTCACGGCTAAACGATTCGCAAAAAACGCTTCAAAAACTTTCGATAGGATATTTCCTCTCGGAAAAACAAAATCTTAATGCTAACACGATAATTCTGTCACAGCTAGGCAATTAGAATTTTGTACAATATGCACGACCCAGCATTGGAATATTAGCTTCTCGAAAACGCTTATGAACCAATTCGACACTAATCCATCCAATCGGATATAAAAGCTGCACATAATGCATGATCATTCCGTTAACTGATATTTGTAGCTTACGCGCCGCACGGAGCATATATTTCGCTTTGATGACTGACACATTTTCTGCTCGGCAAGAAAGCTTCTACAAGCGTGATGACCGGCTCGATTCGTCCTGTTCGGATATCATGATGAATCATGTTCGGAACATTTGCTCGGCGTGATGACCCTCCCTAATCTACGACAAAGATATTCAGACAAGCTTCCGTTACGACTAAACATTCATTCAAGAGAAGAATGTCTATACAAAAACTTTCGAACAATTATTTTCGCCTCGACTACTTAAATCTCGCCATCATTCCACTCATGTTTGGCGAGCTAGGGGGCTTGAGAAATCATACATAGCCATTTTCTGCACAAACAATGCTTTGTATGGACGACGTTTTGTATGACTAACATTTCCTATAAAACGTACGAAGCCACTTAGCCGAACTTCCAAGCAATCAAAATTGCTCAGACAGATCACACAGACATGTGTATCACTCGACAAAATCCAAGGGCAAGCTCAAACGCTCAAACGAGCTGCTCGGAAATTCCGAGCAAAACATGCTTCCTCAGAAGTTCCAAGCAGAACGTTCTCCCTTGGAAGTTCTGAGCATAACATACTCCCTCAGAAGTTCCGAGCAGAACATAATCCCTCGGAAGTTCCAAGCAGAACATACTCCCTCGGAAGTTCCAAGCAGAACATACTCCCTCGAAAGTTCCGAGTAGAACATACTCCCTCGGAAGTTCCGATCAGAACATACTACCTCAAAAGTCATACTTTCTTGGAAGTTCCGAGCGGAACATACTTCCTGAATCTTCTGAACGGACACTTTACTTAGACCAAGTGCTCGGTCACTCACTGATATCTTCCTCCGAATGAGCGACTAGTTGAAACCCATCTTCGTAACGATTACTTATATACTACTAGCCGTTAAAATAATCGCTGAATAATCTATACAAAATATGAACTTGGGCCGAAACCCACAGGGTTCGTACTCTATAGACTTTCGGTAGGATAAATAATACATATACTCAAATGGACTCGGATTGTCCCTTTTGGGCCGATTTGGAAGAGAAAGTTAAACCCTATGAAAGATAAAACTAATTAACGGATAGATAAAATCGAAGAAGAAGAGAGGAAGAAAATTCCAAGGAAGAATAGGAAAATCCGATCAGAAAAAGTAAATTCGAACGGAAATGGAATATGCGATAAAAAGAAGATCTCTTGAAATCTTGCAGGCGAATATCTTCTAACAGACTCGCTACGACTATATAAGAAGAATGACTTCCTATGATCTATTTATTCCAAAAACATAGCAGAAATACTTAGACTTTTTTTGGCTATTACGCCTTGTACTCTGTTTTCTGTCAAACATATCAATAAAATAATTCTTTGGAGCTCTTTTCGTGTCATTTACATTAGAATCTTGTGTTCCCTAAAATTTAGCTTTACAAAAATCGATAGTGCGAATATCGACTCTCGCATGCCACAATTGGTAAAAACTTAAGTAACTTGTTAGATTGGATCCGTATGTCGAATTTTCTTATAATAATGCTAACCAATCTTCTACTAGACTTTAGAACCTTTCTTGGCCAGTGCTCAACACGCTTGTGGGAAGTTAGGAATGATGGGTTCTTGTTTTATGGATCAATATTGTGTATGCCTGATTATTCTTTGAGAGAATTTGTTTTCAAGGAATCACATGGAAGTGGTTTCATAGGTCATTTTGGCATTGCCAAAACACTCCAAGTTCTTCAGGAGCAGTTCTGTTCGCCGCATCTAAAGAGAGATGTTGAAAGAATTTGTGAAGATGTGTCACTATCAAGAAAGCTAAGTCCAATTTGCAGCCTCAGGGTGTCTAAACGCCTCTCCCCATTCCTAGGAACCCTTAGACAGACATCTCCAAGTTGTAGTAGATAGATTCTCTAAGATGACTCACTTCATTGCTTGTCATAAAACCTAAGTGATAGTTAGAGTGCATGACATGCCTAGGTCCATAGTTTCAGATAGAGACACTAATTTTCTTAGTTTCTTTTGGAAAACTTTGGTTTAAACTTGGAATAAACTCTTATTCTCGACTACTTGTCATACACAATATAATGATCAAACTGAGGCTTTCCTCATGTAGAGTTTGCATATAATCATTATGTGTATTCGACCACCAAGTATTCTCTTGTTTATGGCTTTCAACCACACTCTTCTTTGAATTTTATGTCTTTGCCTAAGAGTGGGAGGAGAATGACACATTGAAAGAAGAAGGCTGAGATGATGAAGAAATTGCATGGGAAGGTAAGGAGCAATCTAGAAGCAAAGACAAAGTTTTATGAGAAGCATGCCAACAAGGCCACGTGAAGAAAAGTTTTTAAGGAGGATAATCTTGTTTGGATTCACTTGACAAAGGAGAGGTTCCCAACCAAGAGCAACTCCAAACTCATGCATATAATTGATGGCCCATTCAGAATCATAAATAAGTTCAATGAAAATGCTCATTAAGTTGATTTCAAAGGTAAGTACAAAGTATCCTCACCTTAATGTTTATGAATCAAGTTCTTTTGATGTAAATGGACCGGATTTAAGGTCAAATCCTTATAAAGAGGGAGGAGGTGGTATTATCATGGAAAGCTCAAGAGAAGGACTTGGGCCAGAGAATGAGTTGTGGAAGAGGAGCTTGTAGCCGAGCTAGAACATGCAACTAGGAGTCAATGGGCAAGAACGCTAAGGGATTGGTTGAGTCACAAGCATTAGCCGAGAAAGCTAAAGGAATTTATGTGGATGCGAAGGACTTGGCCAGTGAAGATCTACATATGCCAATTGGAGCAATCACAGGGTCATGAGTCACAGAAATCAAGAATGCACTACGTCATCTTCTTGGGTCCATTTCTAAACAAGGGGCCTTAGAGAAAGAAGAGATGGCCCATCCCATTCAAGTTATTTTACAAATATTAATCAAGATCAATTCTAAGGAGTGTGGCCCTTCTACCAGTACGAAATTCAAGCCCATTAATGATTAACCAAACTGTGTGAGAGGATAAGGAGAATGAAAGTTCGGTTGTCATATTTTTGTATAGGCTTTCGTAAATCTTAGCCTACTTAATTGTGTTTATATTTCCTTAGTATGTTTTACTACATTTTCATGCGAGAAACAATTCATATTTGTATTGTCATTTTCGAATGGGATTAATACAACTTATTTTTATTTTAACTTTGATCTATTGATTTTTTAGGGCAATTTTACTTTGTTCTTCATATTAGACAATAAAAGAGGTTGGAATATCAATAGCCTTCCACATCTACAGTGCGACCAATTGATCCACTTCCCTTGTTCAACTGGTTGCTAGTAGCACCATTGAACCAATGTCTATCCAATTCTACCACACAAAGAGTGCAATCCTTGGGAGTTCAAATCAGTTGGTAATCAATGCATAAGCTCTCATTAATAAAGCAAGATGTTAATTTCCCTCTCATGGGTACAATATTTTTACTAAATTATGTCGGCTAAAACCTTTATTTTTCTACTGGGGGTCAGGTCGATATCCATATTTTCCTGGATTCTCCTTCTTTTTCGAAGAAAGCCGTGAACTCATTTCATTTTAGAGGTCGTTACTATCCTCTCAAATTTTATGGCAATACTCGTTGGCCATGGACCGTAAGATTATGGGCCGGTTATAAAAATGTTTTAAATTCACCTCCAATACTCATACTAAATTATAAATACACAAAATTCCATTTGAAAAAGTGAATATTTGTTGTTATGCAAACTATTGGGGGATATATTGAAGTATGGATTTTAAGAGATATGAAGGTTTTCCTAAAATCCAATGTTATTCAAGTAAAGATTTTAAAGTACGTTTACAAATCCAGTGTTATTGAACATGAGATTTATGTAAAATTATTTAAAATCATTTAAATTTTCTGTTATTCAAACAATAATTTGTTAAAATCATATCAAATCCAGTGTTATTGAAAATGTTTTAAATATTAAAATTCCAAAAGAACTTCTTAGTTAAAAATACAAAGATCCAAATCTCATGGTTTTAAGTGGTATTGTAAGGGATTTTAATACAAAATCACAACTTTCTTAAAATCACCTAAAACCATCAAAATTATCTAAACTCTTAGTTAAACTCAAATCACTTTAAATGTCTAGTTCAATACACCGTCCTATATCTTTAACTTCACATTTATTTCTTAGTAGAAGATAAAATAATGCCACAAAATCTGAACGCTTGTGTAATATCTCGGTTTGTGGTATATGCGGAGAGGCTTAAATGAATTAATTTGGCTACCTATAACACCAAGTGCACTTACCTTTTCCGGTCATTTGCCTGAAAGAACTCCAGAGTTAAGCGTGTTTGGGTTGGAGTAGTCCCAGGATGGGTGACCTTCCGGGAAGTGACTCGTGGTAGCATGTGTGTGAGGACAAAATACATGGGAAAAGGTCAGGTGGTGATTATAGGGTCAGTAAATTAATCGGTTAGGCCTACGAAAAATAACGCACCGACCGTCGGACAGGGATGGGGCCCACGAGCCCGATAGAGGGATGGGTGACTCACCGGTAGGGGCGGACGGGGCGTTACAAGGTGGTATCAGAGCCGAATCCGAGGACGCATGTGGAGTCAGTGAGGGCTCACACCGTCAAGGATAACGATCCTGGTGCGCAACGAGGGCGTTGCGCTCTGTGAGAGTGGGTGAATTGTAACATCTCGGTTTGTGGTATATGCGGAGAGGCTTAAATGAATTAATTTGGCTACCTATAACACCAAGTGCACTTACCTTTTCCGGTCACTTGCCTGAAAGAACTCCAGAGTTAAGCGTGCTTGGGTTGGAGTAGTCCCAGGATGGGTGACCTTCCGGGAAGTGACTCGTGGTAGCATGTGTGTGAGGACAAAACACATGGGAAAAGGTCAGGGGGTGATTATAGGGTCAGTAAATTAATCGGTCAGGCCTACGAAAAATAACGCACCGACCGTCGGACAGGGGTGGAGCCCACGAGCCTGATAGAGGGATGGATGACTCACCGGTAGGGGTGGACGGGGCGTTACAGCTTGCATTCTGGATTTAGGACTAAACTTAAATGCAAACGATGCGTGCTGAGAGGATGCTGGATCTGGCATAAATTGCTCAAACTGAGACATGTGGCTGTGAACTTCTTCAAATTTGCAGTGGGGAATGGCAAAGATACATACTTCTGGCTGGATAATTGGATTTACATGGGTAGACTCATTGAAGTGGCGGGTGAAGAGGGTACTAGGCATCTGGGAATCCAACGTTCTGCAAGAGTCGCAGACGTCGTCCGAGACAACCAATGGAAAATACGAAGATGCAGGACACCATCTCTTCAGCACTTGATAGAGAAAATCCGGGCAGCTCATGTGCCATCGGAGGAATCAGGTAAGGATATCATTCTATGGCGACATGGTCCCCATAAATTCAAACTGAACTTCTCTGCAAAAGAAACATGGAATCAAATCAGAGCTATTAGTCCTTTGGTATGGTGGCACAAGCTAGCTTGGTTTCCCCAAGCTATCCCTCGTCACGCCTTTATCAAATGGTTGGCTCTTCGGGACAAACTGTCCATAGGTGATCGAATGAGAAGCTGGGGATTCACATAACCATGTCTCCTCTGTGGTGAAAGAAACGAAACAAGAAACCATTTATTCTTTGCTTATCCATTCTCATTCACAATCTGGAATTGGATCACATCAAGGCTCATCAATACCAATCTAGACTGGGAAATAACACTCAAGTCCGTTTCATCTAACAGAAGGAAGGAACCTGATGCTCTGCTCCTTAAACTGGCTTTACAAGCAGCTATATATGGAATCTGGCGCGAAAGAAACAACCGAAGGCACAACATTCATCCAAGAAATGCCCTGCAACTAAAGTATGAAATATGCAGAGTTGTTGACCTTAGGATCCGGTCTATGAACCGCATTACTCAAGAGAATCGAGATACAATCTGCCTAAGATGGTCGTTTGTTACTCTTGATCAACAGGTTCATAACTGAAAGGAACGAAAGACTAAGTCCTAAAGGCAGGGGATTCAGTTTTAGTTATGTTTTGGAATTCATCTGTAATAGTTTATTTCCTTCCATTTAATCTGCAAGCAACATTGTCCATTGTATACTCACCAATTTGTTGATTAATAAATTTCACATTTCAACAACAAAAAAAACGATGCGTTCTGATTCTGAAAACAATCTGAAAGGGGACAAGCCATTATAAAATTGCTAAGATGGGGCTATGCCATACCCCACAACTAAAATTTTTGGTCCTTGTCTTGAACGTTCACTATCGTCTTGAAAAAAGATAATACAAGAAGAAGATAGCATTTGTATTAGGATATATATATCTACGTATATATTTAATACTAAATTGTATTATTTTTGAATTAGCTTCTTGTATGAATATATAGACTTTGTACGGTAGCTTGAGTATACTAGTTATGATTTTCGATTCATAAGTTTGTTATTATGTATACTAGGTGTCTTAACCACGCGCGGGGTTCGTATGTGTATAGGTTGTTTGGGAATAATTGTTGTGAAGCCCAAAGTAAAAAATTTATTGTCTTGTAAAGTTTGTTGACATTTGCTTGTGGACCTATCAAATGAATTTATCGTCTCCCCGCTTCGTTTGTTATCCGCCTGTAGACGTTGTGCGTCTCTTGCTACCGTTAGTGCTATTCATCAGCTCTCAAGTAGATGAACTGAAACCTGCTCATGCCCAATTTTGGTTGCCTTCACCACAAACATATCTGCAAATACCCCCTGCATTAACTATGCCACATTAGATCTCTGATCCATGAAACTTTTTGATTCAGTATTAATTCACAAACAATAGATATACATACACTATCCTCAAGCTTCTTCTGGATATCCTAGCCACACAGTCCACCAGCGGAGATTCCTTCAAATGCACATGAGCAATGTGATGCGTTGTTTCACCACTTTCATGCTTTAGATTCCACATGTATTGTAGACCCACGAATGAGGAGAAATCGTTTGCTACATAACTATTTCAGCAAATTCAAAATACATTACAAACTTAAGAATGTGGATGATAACCAAAACTCCACATTTAAGTTTTCTCATTTATCTTTTGCGTTTACGAAGCATCCTCATTTATCTGATGAAATCTGTTTCATGCCTGAAAAAAGACAGCAACAGTAAGTGTATTTACCTGCAAAATCTAACCAACTACAGTAAGAGTTATCTTCAAATGGAGTTTTCTTATGAAGTCATTTGGGGAATCGAAGAAGTAGCCTCCGAACTGCTGGCGCCGGACGAGGGAAGAGCTAGGTTTGATGGAGTCCAATTATCTTCTCCAACCAAGGAAGCTGGTCTTCGTCTTCCTTTGGTTTCCCCGCTCTGTTCTGCGTTTTTCGTTGCTGCCACAACGTCTTGAAGCTTTCTGATATCTAGATCAGCCGATCATTTCCGTTTGGTAAAAGTGAGACTCATGTTTGTGAATCTGAACTCAATGATTTTGAGTAGGGTGATGATCTCCAATATATCCAATTGGAAGTAGACCTAATTGCCTCTATTGCACTTATTCGCACTTATCTCTGCAAGTCACGCTCCTGCTCAAAACATCCCAACACACAACTACTTCATATCTGACAATTAAAATTTTGTTTTACTTTGGATTATATTGCTGCGTAAGACAATGTAAAAAAAACTCACCTCTCTATTGTGGTTCTGCTCATGGCTTCGACGTATTTTTTGCTGGAACTTCTTGACATCAACAAACATTGGACTCTGAGACACGCTCGCCAACCGTGTTTCCAACCCCGATCCTCACATTGCCTCGAGAATCGAGATTGCTTTGATATTAAGAATCATGGCCGCCACCTCTACGGCTGCTGCTTCTTCACAACGGCTGCGACCACTACCGCGGCTTTCTCCGCTTACTCCAGAAACCATGCCGTTAATTCTCGTAGTCGGAATCTTTCGAGATTCCCAAAAATAAGAATTATCGAGAAAGCTGCTGCGTTTGCGAGGAGGTTAGTGTGAAGCTCTTAATTTATAGGCCTAAGATACAGATATATTGAAACAGTTGGAGAGGGAAAGGTTTGGGTATTGATTGAGATTTGTGGAATAATGGTAAATTGAAGTGGGATTGAAGAAGGTGGATATTTAGAAAGTCACTGTAACGTTTTCTCAATAGTTCGATCGGAAATGGAGGCTCTGGAATGGCATGAGTGAGGAGGAAGATGAAAGATGTATTATGGGCTTTCGATGGTTAATTAAACGATCGGCTCGGCTTAATGTACGCGAAAAATATACGCGAAGGCTTGTTTGATTCGACGCCACGTAGGATAAAACAACTTGCTGACGTGGACGCTCTTAGAGGAGAGTAAAAATGTCTTCAATTATATATATGATTTCGGGAAATTCACTGTAGTAACATAGAAAATAGGGAAATTATTGTAGTAAAACTTGTTTTTTACAAAAAATGTTAAATTTTTGGACCATAATACTCTTATTAGTATTTGTTTGGAAATAACATATTACAGAAATGTCATTATTTTTTTCTACGTTAGATAAAAATCAATTTACTTACAAAAATGCCATGCGTTTCTAATTAAATCTGTAAGTATTTTTTTAATAAATATGCAATCCTTGTTTAAGATTTATTTATTTTGTAGATTTATGTCTACTTTTAAATAAATTCACAACCCTGTATTATGGATTTTTTTTTATTTGTTTCAGATTTAATTAATTTTTAAAATGCAACTATATTTGCATCAGTGTTATCAATTTTTCAACGTGTTGCAGATTTATTATCTAATGTTCCAGATTAATTTATTATTTGCGAACGTATCATATGATGTGGTTACAAACTTACGAGTCCGTGCAGATTTATTTTCAAATATTTATCTAAATCGAGAGATTAGTTATCCAGATTTTTTATGTAAAATTAAATTTATTAATTTTTGTTTTAGCACTGCTTGTTACAGAGTTATTAGTAATGTTGCAGATTTGTTCTTTTTGTTGCAGATTTTTATATGTTTTAGATTTAATCTAGTGTTGCGGATTTTTGTAAAAAAAAATACGAAAGATTTGAAAATTCGAAAAATATTGTTATCATATCTTCCGCGATTTTTAGATATTTTTTTAAGAAAGTAAATTTGAATGAAATTTTCCTTAATCAAAAAAGGAAAGTATCGTTGGAAGATATCATTTGATGAAAGCATAATCTTACAGAATATGTTATTCTAGTGTTCTAAAAAGGTGGAGATTAGTCGGGGACTATGCGGTGGATATATTTGGGGGAGTATTATGCTTTCTATAATAAAATTGTCTGAATGGTTAGGCATGGTGGTTATGAGATTCAATTACCTTGTTTCAGGACGTAGGTTCGAATCTTTTAAGATTACCATTCTTTATTTTAACTTAAATGTGAAAGACAAAATCCTAATTTCATTAGGAGTCGTCTTCTTCCTCGAAAAAACTCTAATGACCGTCATACATGCACTTTTTTCTTCTGATTTTTCATATATCAACCATTTTTCATCAATTACTCATGTATCTTAACCAAAATAACATAAAAATTTCACTAAACTATCAATTCCTAAGGGAAAACTTAAGTTTGGGGTACCTTTTTCCTTTTGGCCGTTTTCTTGACCAACTAAAGCCAAATCACGGCGGTTCACCATGAATTAACACCTACTCGGCGCCTAGACGGCTGCGGAGATAGAATTTTAGAACATTTTCTTATTTTATGATTGAATCCCTAAATATCCCTAATTACCTACTATAAATGGCATGTTGATTGGATAGTTAGAGTGGTTGATTGATTGATGAATTGGCTAGTATATGCATGGCATTAATAATGTAGAATTGCATGAGTTAGTAGAATATATATATATATATATATATATATATTTTTTTTTTTTTTTTTTTTTTTTTGTCAAAAACATAACTTCATTAGCTTAAACTTTCGAACTACAACCAAGAGGGAATTAGCCATCCTCTTTGACAACAACAATAAAACATAAAACAACAAAGTTTAAAGCATATAGATCTTCATATTCTAAAGCGAATTTGAAACAATGTTTAAATGCGTCGATAGAAGTTTATCAGCAAAGCCAAAAATTTGAAATTGAGTCGCTTTACATTGTGACCTTACCAACTCTCATCAACGGAAATCAACGAAATGATCCCGATCTCATTTTCTAGCTCCGAAAAGATTGCTACGCAAGATGGCGAACCAATGAGTGAGTTGAAAATTTCCTTGATATTAACTGTAAGGAAACCCCACCTTTCAAAGAAAGATGGTATGATAATCTGCTCTAGATAATATAGTAATTAAAGTAAGGACTATAAATGAATCTAGATAATAATAAGAACTATACAACTGAACTTATAAATGAATTAAGATATTAAGTAGATACGAATAGTTAAATGAATCTATAAGGAACCTAGATAATAGAGTATAATACTTAGTAACTAAAATGAGAAGTAAATAAGATAAATAAATGGACTAGATTTAAATAGAAATGACACGATTTAATAAAAAGAATTAGGATAATTAATGGACTTGAATTTAATTATGAATGAAGAATTAATTATAATAAGAATTTAATAATAAGTAATATGGATTAGGAAGTTAGTAATTTTACTAACCTAAATCTAGTGATTAATTGAATTGAATCAAGTAAATAACCGGGAATAGATACTTAATTGAAATTAATAATTTAATTAAACTAAGTAATATAAACTAAGAATTGTTTAAATGTCGCTAAATGAACGTAATTAATATAATGTAGAACTAAGTAGAATTGATTTAAGATTGATAGTATTATTTGTAAAGTTATTGTTGAATTTAGATTAATTGATTATTATTGGTTGAGTTATTGGTAAAGTTGTCGAATCTTGTATTGTGTCTTTGTGATTGCATGTGCCAGATGGGGCCGGATAGGTGGGGATGAGTTATGAATTTGGTAAAAATATAGTGGTGACGTTTATTGGTGACATGGCTTATGGGATAGTTACGAGTAATTCGTTTGGGTTGTTGTGATTTGTTGACCTTATCGGTCTGATAGTATCTCAGTGAATCTGATTATGTGTTGTAGTGACATTATGAATCCACTTAGGGTTTATAAATTTTTTAGGGTTTGTTATTTTTATTAAGGATTGTTTAATGTGTCTTAGATCCTGCGAGTCGTGTGTGTGAGGCGGACATGTACTTCCCTCCTGACGAATCCTTAGGAGATCCCGGTCAGTTCTTGTACCCTCAGGGCATGGTGTTGACGGGTGTTAATCTACACCGGTGACGCCGGTAGGTGTCGGGGCTTGGAGAGACAAGATCATGTCCTAGGGCCGAGCATGGTGGAATCTTTGGCTATCATGAAAAAGGGATAGCCAGAATTACTGCGTACTGATGGTCAGAAAACAATGTCCTATTTAAAGTACTTTGTGTCTACGTCTAGGAGTCTGGGAGGTTCTAGATGTATGCAGCTAGGTGTTTATGAGAAAGTGAACGAGTTCGCGTTAGGGGCCCATAGTATTTAGAAAGTGTTAGTTAAGCAATTAGTATTTAGATCGAGTTTCATCGAGGGCATGTGCTCCAATGTTCTTGATTTTCTTTGTTTGTGTTGAGTGTTTAGCTTAATCCAATATGTATTGTCTCACGGGGAGGTAACATGTAATCGTTTTGTGTTTCTTTTATGTTGCTTCGATCATTGATTGATGTTGATTGTTGTTTTGGTTTTTTAGGGTGGGGTTTAGCCTTTGTAGTTGGGAGGTAAAAATATTCTATTCAAAATAGGTAAAAATGAAAAAAAATTTGCAAGTTTTTTGAACATTGAAATACAAATACATGAAAAGGTAAAGTGGTAGAACTCGTAGTACTTGGTCTATGAAGATACATTGTTAGGGTTGTATGATTCAGAATATCATTTTCTATTTGAAGATCCCTTTGAATTTCATACTTAAAGTGCTCACTTGGTGATCTTAGATTGCTCATCTAAGTATTGTGCCTCTTTTTCAGGGCTGTGGAGTAGCTCGACGGACGGATAGGTCCCTCAGAGTAGATTCGGGTTGCCATTTGCTACAACTTGGTTTTGCAAATGATTTTTATTTATTTCGGGTTTGGATTTTTGTAGCTCTGTAAAACTGATTTAGAAAGACCTGAATCGAATTAGAAGATTTAATTAAAAGATTTAAAAGATAAAAACGAGAATTTTCTCTGATATACAATTTATGCTGAACTGAACATAACTCTTGGAAGCGGTACAAGTTGAAAAGTATTGTATTGTTCCAGCGAGGTAAGTGGGGATAAGACGTACTTGGGCCAGAGAATGAATTTGAAGAAGAGGAGCTTGTAGCAGAGCTAGAACATGCTGTCGAGGAGTCAATGGGGGAGAACGCTAAGGGAGTGGCCGAGTCACAAGCCATAGCCGAGAAAGCTAAAGTAATTTCTAAGAATGCTAAGCACTTGGCCAATGAAGATCTACATGTGCCATTTGGAGCAATCACAAGGTCATGATTGAAGAAACTAAAAAATGAACTAAGTCTTCTTCTTGGGACAATTTCTGACAAAGTGGCCCGAGAGAAAGAAGAGATGGCCCAGCCCATTCAAGTTATTTTACAAGTATTTATCAAGATTAATTTTAAGGAGTATAGCCCCTTCTACCAGTTCAACATTCAAGCTCATTTCTTATTAGCCAAAATATGTAATAGGATAAGGAGAATGGAAGTTCGATGGTCACATGTTTGCATGGTCTACGGTCAACCTTTGCCTAGTTAATTTTGTTTATATTTCCTTAGTATGTTTTACTACATTTTAATGCTAGAAACAATTCATATTTGTATTGTCATTTTTTGAATGGAATGAATACAACTTATTTTCATTTTAACATTGATCTTTGGTTTTTAAGGGCAATCTCACTTTGTGTGTTATATCGGATAATAAAAGAGGTTGAAATATCACTGTCTTTCCACATCCACAGTTCGACCAATCGATCCACTTCCCTTGTTCAACCGGTTGCTAGAAACACTATTGAACCAATGCCTATCCAATTCTACCACACAAAGAGTGCAATCCTTAGGAGATCATATAGTTGGTAATCAATGCCTAAGATCTCATTAGTGAAGTAAGATGTCAATTTCCCCCTCATGGATTGAGTATTTATATTGGATTATGTTGGCTTAAACCTTTATTTTCCTACTAGGGGGTTAGGTCGATATCCTTATTTTCCTGAATTCTCCTTTCTTTTCGGAGATCGTCGTGATCTCATTCATTTTAGAGGATAATGCAATCCTCTCAAGTTTTATGGCCAAACTCGTTATCTATGGGCCGTAAGATTCTGGGTCGGGTTATAAAAAAGGTGTTAAACCCACCTACAACACTCATGCTAAATCTTTAAATACCCAAAATTTAATTTGAAAAAGTGAGCTATTGTTATTATGAAAACTTTATTTTTAACTTCTCATTTGTTTCTTAATAAGAGGAATATAAAATATTTCAACAAAAACTGAATGAAAGCATTCAGGATTTAGGACTGAACTTAAATGCAAAAGATGCATGTCGTTTCTGAAAACAATCTGAAAGGGGACAAGCAATTATAAAATTTCTAAGTTGGGGCTATGGCATACTCCAAAACTTATGCGGAGATCAAGTCATCATCAACCAAGAAGTATAGAGAGAACATAAATCAACCAGTCAAGTCCTTTGAAGTGAAGCAACTTGAATGCATCAAAGATATATGTGCATGTCTTGGGGAATATATACCCAACCAGGAGAAGTTAATCTACAAATAAACTTGTTAGAGAAAATTAACTTATCAAGTAATCATCACGAAGTGGAATTGGTTCAAGAGCTTTCCACATAAGGAAGATACTCAAGTTACAACTCAGATGATTTCCCATGGCCTTGATAAAGACATACAACCACAAAATGAAGAATTTACATTCAACCAGGATCAAACAAGAAAACAATTTACTGGTTATAGAATCTTGACTCATCAGGGAATCAAAGACAGTTGGAATCAGGCCAATCTCGTTTATGATGTAAAAGTTATTCATTTTCTAAAATCAAGTGATCCTCAACTTTCCTTATTTGGAAGCTCAAGGATTTAATAAATTTCAAAGTCATATTTACCGACCAGGAGGAACATATAATAATTCAAGAGACACATCTAACCATATAAGAAAGTCATATAACATCTTCCACATAAGGAAAGAAGATTTTGTGGAATTGGTTCAAGAGCTTTTCACATAAGAAAAGAAAAATTTGTGCAAATACTTTGAGATTATTTGAATTTGAATTTAAATAAGCCACATATTTGAATCCAACGTTCCAATAATTGAAAGTCCCTTGCATCTAATCCTTCCAGAATCCATTTATGATTAATTGAATTGTGCAGGCACACATAACAAATGGGAAAACATACCAAAGTGAGTGTGAAAGGAACAAGAAGAACAAACTATGTGGGTAAAATATAATGATTGTGGAGATAAACCAGAATATGAAGACATTGATCTAGAACCACCTGACCACATAAGGACCACAGCAAGACAAGCCAAGACATGGCTAACTCATGACCATGGTAGTAATAGATTTTTTCTTCAACTTTAAAATTTTCAAGATGTTAAAGAAATACAAAGAATAGGAGTGGGAGAGAGACATAGATGAGTGGTTTTGGCACCACAATATTTCAAAGGGTAAGGCTTTCCCATGCCCTCAGTCTATTCTCTGGATGGGCATATGAATGATGGAGAAAAGAAGAAAGAGAACAAAGGAGACATCAAAAATCAGCCATCACTACTTGGGAACAACTGAAGTTTCTAATGAGCAAGAAGTATGTTCCAAAAGACCTTTTACAGGGAATCATCACGCATATACTAGGAGGATCCCAAGCCACATTCCATAACAGAAGAAAAACGTCCCAAAGGTTGAAGAAATGAAATATATTTCATTCCCAAATCTATTGTGTGAACCGAAAAGCTTACAAGAGCAATGGCAGAGGATAAAAGAGATTTGTAACCAACAGAGAAGAAAAAAAAGCTGAAGCAGAGTAATAAAGCTTTTTCTTTGAACCTAGGAGAACCACAAGTGGAAGCCAAAGTAACCAAACCCAGCTCCAACACCTTACCTAAGCTGCTAACCATGCCAACACAAGGTAAGTTTTCTAATTTTGTGAATTCAAAAGAGCCTACATGTTGTATATGCCATAAGAGAGGACATTTTGCTGCAAATTGTTCCACTATAAAATTGATGAAATATACTTTACTAAGACATAAAACAAAAGCATCTGAAACAAGTGATAACTCAGTTCATGCACTTGTCTTTTTCAAAGAGTTTTGATCCAGGACTAAGACAAGAAGAAAGACCCATAAGAAGATGTGAAGAAAGTGTTGGGAATGTCCTGAAATCTACCGTACTATCTCTAGAAAGTATGATAAGTGTCGAGATCAGACATAAGTCATAAATACTGGGTGATCATGATGACTTGCTAGAGCCCGCTCATGATCTATAAGTTTAGGACTTATTACCAGTATTGTATGATCCCTAAGGGTCACACACCATAGCTAACGGGAAAGTTAACAAGGAATTAATACGGTAAGATGCAAGGCATTTACTGTATTTGTACAGAGAATTGGGCCAGACAAAATACAGTCTTTTGTCTGATTTGGGTCTTGGGCCCAAAAGCCTAATAGGCCATTAGTTTAATTACTTGGGCCCATATAAGTGAGGAAGAGGCGCAGCCTAGGGTAAATTAATCACCCATCTGCGATTTCTAGCGGTGCAGCCGTCCTCTCTCTCTCTGTTGTTCCAACTTGGTCTAGCAGCCTGATCCAGTAGCTTGTAAGCGTGTGGATACCTAGGAGGAGCCGGTTATCATCAGCTCTTGCAGATCTCTTCATTCCTTTGATCAATCCCGCTACAATCACAAGGTAATGAATCTGATCTGTTTATGATTCAACTGCAAATCACCTAGATCCTAGTTGATTATGTGCTAGGATGTAACCTGAAAATTACACCATGAACACACATAATCCAACAGTGGTATCAGAGCCTAGGTCGTTAGGTTTTTGCTTTTTGGATCATACTAGGTTGTTTATTAGTTTGATGAATCGATTTTAATGAGTAAAATTGATTGAAACTTGGAAAACCTAGAAATAAGAAAAGCTTAATGATTAAAGTTGACTTTGTATCAATCGCATGTTAATTTTTTCTTGATCGTGATTTGAATGTCATGAAGCGAATTGGACAAAGTCAAAATCACTTATTGAATTAATTGAGAATCGCTTGTTAATTGGTATAAGGACAAAATTGTTTTGTCTTTAGTGATTGTCATCTTCGCTTGTTGACTTTGTTGAATTATAATCGTTTGTTAATGTGATAATCATAAGAATCGATTGTTGACTTTGTCATAGTCACGATCGATTATGTCTTGAAACGATAAGGAAAAGGTCAAAACGTTTTTGTCTATAAGTGAATGTCGTGAAGCAATTATTGAATTGGTTAGCAAACGAATCGCATGTTGACTTTAAGTTAGCAATCGATCAAGTTTTTGTTTTTAAGCTAAAGACAAAAACGACTCAAATCTTTGATTGTTGTGGTTCATTCTTCACAAACCCGCGACAATGAACCGATCAAACCGATTGTGGTTCATTGTCAGCTTTAGCTTAAACCGCAAGTTATGTCAAAATTGGCTAAAACACAAGGTGTTTCTTCCCGGTTTTGGACTTAACCGAACCGATCCAATTTAATTGGTGGTTCAAGCGGTTAACCCAAATCGCGGTTTGCTGGAAATTGTTTAATTCAATTGGTATTATTTAATTTCTGGTTAAACCGGATTTAAATTCAAAATTGAATTTTAACCTAAACCGAAGGCTGGTCTAAGTTTGATTTGGTTGGACCAAATAATTTAGAGCTGGTCTGGTTTAGTAAATAACCAGTTGGATTTAGTAGTTAATTTGGTCTCGGACCAGAATTAATGAACCGACTCGGTTATGTCAAATTATTGGGCCAATTGGAATTCTGTGGTCTTGGGCCAAGAATTGGGCCTATAATTTGTGACCCAACCGAAAACTTTAATAAAATATTAAATTAGAAATTTCTATTTTTAGTATATTTCTAAATTTAGAAAGTTTCTAAAATAAGTAAGTTTCCCAAAATAGTAATCTTCTATTTTTGGAAAGAAAACCTAAAATCCTCAAAACCAATATCGAGTTTGGATGTCTTGCCCAATCTTGTCAGCTACTTAACGCTTATTCAATTACAGATATGGCTTACAGTGTGAGGTGTCTGTTTTTGCGTAAGTAAAGTAGTATATAGTCACTAATTTCATTGGGAGTCCCAGAGATTAGTGATTATTTGGCTGTAAGAGATTGGTTTCCTTGACTGGGCCATCGGGAGTCTCGGGCCTTGAGACATCTGGTGTATTGGGCCTTGGGCCCAATTCACAACCGAGAGTTATTGGATATAACTAGCTGTGTGTATGCTTACCAAGTAAAGCTACTTCTGGGTGACGGCCAGTGGCCCACTTTGGATTTAGCTGAACATGGGTCTCGGAATCATTGCATTCTTATGAGGTTAAACAAAGAAATTTTGAATGCAATGCGAGTTTTCTTATAAGTTATTAAGATTACTCTTTTATGAACTAAATAACTAAAACTCTATTTATCTCTAAATTTCAGTTATGACTAGCACAAACAATCAAAACACTTTCTCGATCCGGTCTGTCCTTGAGAAGGACAAACTGAACGGATCAAATTTCTTGACTTGGTCGCGGAACCTGAGGCTAGTCCTCAGGCAGGAGAGAAAAGACTATGTCCTTGAGAGAGCTCTCCCCGAGAGGATCGGGTCCAATGCCTCTCATGCAGTATATGATGCTTGGAATAAGCATTATAATGATGCGGTAGATGTGCGTGGTCTGATATTGGCTACCATGGACTCAGATTTGCTGAAGCAATATGAGAACATGGAGTCGCCAATAGAGATGATCAGCAGCCTGAAATTGAAATTTCAGAAGCAGGTAAGAGTGGAGAGATACCAGTTGGTTAAGTCTCTCACTAGCTGCAAGCTACCAAATGATCATCCAGTGAGTCCTCATGTCAGTAAAATGATGGGTTACATTGATAACCTGAGGAAACTGGATTATCCAGTTAGCCAAGAATTGGCAACTGAGATCATTCTGCAGTCACTGCCGTCAAGCTATGATAAGTTCAGAAGGAACTATATCAAGAAAGGCTTAACGAAGACGCTGACTGAACTGCATGATATGCTCAAGACAGTTGAGCCAAACGTGAAGAGTACCCTGTATAATCTCATGAAGGAGAAGGGTAGGTTTACTAAACCTAATGCTGACAAGGGTGAAGACAAAGTTGTCCAGATTTTGAATCATGGCAAGCGTGTGTCTTCTGAGCCCGAGTCAGATACCTCTTACGTTGGTAAGTGCTGCTACTGTAAAGAGACTGGGCATTGGAAGAGAGATTGCATTAAATTCATGGAAGATTATGAGGAGTTGAAGTTGATGTATGAGACTACTTCCTCAGGTATTCATGTTATTACTTCAAGTTCTACCTTATAGGTATTGGATACTGGTTGTGGCACTGATATTTGTTAAAATATGCAGAGCCTAAGCAACAGTAGAACGTTGAAGGAAGGACAAGTGGAACTGCATGTCTGGAAGGAGCTATGGATGCTGCCTCAGCCGTAGGGTTTTCACTTGTAGATGCCTTTGAGGCTTGGTTTTGTATTAAGTAATTGCTACAATGTACCTGCTTTAAGCAGAGTTGTCTTTCATTTTCTTGTAAGAATTTGAATGTTTTTCATTTTGATAAAAGACAAGTTTTGTTCTTTTGATCTTAATGAAATATTAATTGTAGCACCCTATTCAAGGAATGGGTTTTATATCTTAAACCAAAGAGTGCCTAAATGTAACATAAATACTGAATTGGTTTAAATCTGATGAATTAAACCTGATTTTTCTTGGCGTAAATGTTTTGGTCACATAGAGTGAGTCGGATTCAGAAATCCCATAGTTATGGACTTTTGGGCTCATTTGATCGGATATCTTATGAGACTTGAATTCTGCTTACTGGACCAAAAGACAAAGGGCCCATCTTAGCCGAGCTAGAGAAAGGCCCAAAGGCTTATTGGACCTTGAACATACTCATGTATGTGGCCCGATGAGCAGTAATGCCAGAGAAAATTTCATGTACTTCATTATCTTTACTGATTACTTCAGTGAGTATGACTGTGTTCATTTGATGAGACACGAGTCAGAATTCTTTGAAATGGTCGAAAGAGTTCCAGAATGAGGTATAGAATCTGAGTGACAGAAGTATTGAGACTCTGGATTAGATCACGAGTGAGAATACTTAAGTCATTGATGGTGTGATCATCTGAATGAGTGTGAAGTCATTTCACAGCTCATTTCTCCTGAAAACCTGGAGGTGTTTCTATGAGAAAGAATCAGATCTTATTAGAAATGATTAAAGATGAGTCACACGAATCTTCCATGATATTCTTTAAGAATAACGCTCTAAAAATATCTAAGTTTACGCTGAAATAGTTCCACAAATATCAGTTGAAAGACACCACATAAATGTGGACTGGAAATGATCCAAATTCGTCTTTACTGAGTATTTGTAGTTGTGCTACTTCGCTGGTTGTCCTAGAGAAACCAAGGCTTGTTACTTTTACGTCCATTCCGAAAACGAAGTTAGGTTGTTCGGAATTTCTGTTTTCTAAAAGGGAAGTTGCTTTCCAAGAAGAACAGTGGGAGTAAAAGTATAACTCGAAGAAATTCGAGAAATACAGGAGGCTGCTCAACCTGTTGAGGGAGAGCAGCGGATGGATTTACAGATTTCTGTAGAATCTACACCTGTAGAGCCTGAAGTTCGCAGATCTGAATGAATTTGTCACTAATCAGAGAGTGATTTCTCGTGATTAGTTGCCATGATCTGATGATCATTGAAAGTGACGAACCTGCGAAATTCACAGAAGCGAAAGTGAGCCCGGACTCCGAAAAATTATACTGTATGTAAGTTAGCTTCATCGATCCATTCATGGATAGAAGCAAGCATATCGGAGTTGGAATCTTCGTTCTATTGAAGTAGTCAAGGTTTTGACTTGAACAGGAACGAAGTGGAACTGTGCGTTTACTAATAGATAAGTGGGAGCGATGTTGCATTTCTCATAGTGTATGTCGATGACATACTGATTCTCGGAAATAACGTTCCAATGCTGCAGTCGGTAAAGGACTGGCTTGGGAGTTGGTTTTATGATTGACATGGGTAAAGCCACGTATGTTCTTGGATTTTGGATCTAAAGATAGAGATCCAAAAGAGCTGATAGGACAAAGTCAGGATTCTTATATTGACAAAGTCCTACATGTTTTTAGCATTCCAAGAAGGGTTTTATGCCAATGACACATGGCATTACGTTAAGCAAGAAACAGTGTCCTACGATATCTGCTGAGCTTGAATGCATGGATGAGATTCCATATGCGTCGGCAATTGGATCTATCATGTATGCCATGACACGTGCTTGTTTTGATGTTGCTTTAATGTTAAGCAAGACAAGTAAAGACCAGTCAAATCCAGCAAAGAATCACTGGATAGACGTAATGAATATCCTCAAGTGTTTGGAAAATACTTAGGATAAGTTCTTGATTTACGGAGAAAGTGAGGTGCTACAAGTCGGTAGAGTCTGAAAGGCAAGTTTCCAACAGACAAAGATGATTTCCGGTCACAGTCCGGTTATATCTTGTGTCTGTCTGGCGGTGCAAGGCACTGTTGCTGACTCCATGACTTAAGCTGAACATTTCGCAGCTTGGGAAGCGGCGAAAGAGGTTGTTTGGAAAGAAGAGTTCATCACTGAACTTGATGTGATTCCCAGCATAGATGAGACTAGCTGCACATCAGAGGTCCAAACACCTTGAGGGTAGGTATAACCTATTCCGTGAGATAAATGACAGAGGTGTTAAGTAGATCAGCAAGTTTCAACGAATGAGAACGTTGCTAATCTATTAACGAAGCCACTCCTTAGGCCTAAGCACGAGTCGCGGACTGTAGCTGTAGGATAAGTGAAATTAAGATGTAGTCTTAATTTCAGTGGGAGTTTGTAAAGGGCTTTATTTAGTTGTTTTGAAAGGTTCATGTAAACATAATATTTATGTTTATGAAATTTATGATTTCTGTATTATTTTAACTGTGATATAAATAATCGTTCCAAAATGATTCATGTCATTATATATGGGCCATCGAAGTACATGAGTAGACTTGATCCTGAAACCCCATATTTAACGAAATGACATAAATCATAGTGTCCATAGTCGAAGGTTGTTGAAATTGGAACACCAACAACCACTTGAGACTAGATTGTGTTGAGACTTATGACCAAGTTTCGAGGGGTCATAGATGCGCGGCATCAAAGTCGACACATAGGTATATGTAGGGGAGCATATGACCGGACTGAAGGATTATGGTGTTTGTTCAAGGTTTAATTCCCAAATTACAACCTAACACATAATCTTAAACAGATCTAGGTTCTTGCAAAACGAATCATAAAACCAACCAAACCTGGATCATTACCTTTCAGATTGCAGCGGATAATTGATGGTAATGATGAGATCAGTTAGAACAGATGAACAACCTGCTCCTCCTTCGGTATCCACACTCTTACAAGCCGGGATGGTTGCTAGACCAAAAGAGATGGATCAGATCAGAAAAGAGAGAGTTAGAGAGAGAGACAACTCGCGGCCATGAGGAGAAGAAAATCGCAGGGATTTCCAATCCCTTAGGGTTTTCGAAAACCTTAACCTCTCATTAATGGGCCCAAGTCATTTGACTAATGGCTCATTAATCATTTGGGCCCAAGACACAAATCAGGCAAAAGCCTGCATTTTGTCTGGCCCAATTCTCTGATCCAATACAGTAAATGCCACTGCATCTTACCGTATTTATTCCATTTAACTTTCCCGTTAGCTATGGTGTGTGACCCTTAGGGATCATACAATACTGGTAATAAGTCCTAAACTTATAGATCATGAGCGGGCTCTAGCAAGTCATCATGATCACCCAGTATTTATGACTTATGTCTGATCTCGACACTTATCATACTTTCTAGAGATAGTACGGTAGATTTCAGGACATTCCCAACAATCTCCCACTTGTACTGGAATCCTACACAGGACATTCCCAACAATCTTCCGATTGTACTGGAATCCTACATTCCCTAATCCTTTTGTCTCAATATCTCGATCTGGCATAAGGCAAGATGCGTGTCATCCTTATATAGCCAGACCATGTTTATCGGACCAGATTTGATACTGACAATTCAAACGACTTGGGCAAGTCCGTTTGGGAATGGCCATTCTCTTACCAGCTATCAAATCTCCGATTGGCCTAGAGATATTACCTCCGTTAAACGGCAGGGACAAATCCCATCTTGTTCCATCACTATGAACTACACAATTCATAATACACCCAACCAAGGTCCGTATAGCTCCCAGTTACGAAACAGCGTTAGACAATGATCAAAGCGCATTACTCCATGTGCAGCCACATGCATGCGAACTCAGGTCTAAGGACTATACTCTATCGTCGTATATGAGAACTTCTTATGACACAGATATTAATATCTTGCAGAGTTCTCATCTTGCGGGCCATGTCCGTTCATATGCTCCCCTACATATACCTATGTGTTGACTTTGATGCCGCGCATCTATGACCCCTCGAAACTTGGTCATAAGTCTCAACACAATCTAGTCTCAACAGGTTGTTGGTGTTCCAATTTCAACAACCTTCGACTATGGACACTTTGATTTATGTCACTTCGTTAAATATGGGGTTTCAGGATCAAGTCAACTCATGTACTTCGATGGCCCATATATAATGACATGAATCATTTTTGGAACGATTATTTATATCACAGTTAAAATAATCCAAAAATCATAGATTTCATAAACATAAAATATTATGTTTACATGAACCTTTCAAAACAACTAAGTAAAGCCCTTTACAAACTTCCACTGAAATTAAGACTACATCTTAATTTCACTCATCCTACAGCTACAGTCCGCGACTCGTGCTTAGGCATAAGGAGTGGCTTCGTTAATAGATTAGCAACGTTCTCATTCGATGAAACTTGCTTATCTACTTAACACCTCTGTCATTTATCTCACGGAATAGGTTATACCTACCCTCAAGGTGTTTGGACCTCTGCTGTGCAGCTAGTCTCAACTACGCTGGGAATCACATCAAGTTCAGTGATGAACTTTACTTTCCAAACAACCTCTTTCGCCGCTTTACAGGCTGCGAAATGTTCAGCTTAATTCATGGAGTCAGCAACAGTGCCTTGCACCGCCAGACAGACACAAGATATAGCCGGACTGTGACCAGGAATTATCTTTGTCTATTGGAAACTTGCCTTTCAGACTCTATCGACTTGTAGCACCTCACTTTCTCCGTAAACCAAGAACTTATCCTTAGTATACCTCAGATACTTTAGGATATTCTTTACGGTAATTCAGTGATTCTTTGCTGGATTTGTCAATTTAAGAATCCTGACTTTGTCCTACCAGCTCTTTTGGATCTCTATCTTTAGATCCAAAATTCAAGAACATACGTGGCTTTACCCGTGTCAATCACAAAACCAACTCCCAAGCCAGTCCTTTACTGACTGCAACATTGGGACGTTATTTCCGAGAATCAGTATGTCATCGACATACACTATGAGACATGCAACATTGCTCCCACTTATCTATTAGTAAACGCACAGTTCCACTTCGTTCCTGTTCAAGTCAAAACCTTGACTACTTCAACAGAACGAAGATTCCAACTCCGATATGTTTGCTTCCATCCATGAATGGATCAATGAAGCTAACTTACACATAGTGTAATTTTCGGAGTCCGGGCTCACTTTCGCTTCTTTGAATTTCGCAGGTTCGTCGCTTTCAATGATCATCAGATCATGCGAACTTTCAATGATCATCAGGTTCAACTAATGACGAGAAATCACTCTCGGATTAGTAACTGATTCATTCAGATCTGCGAACTTCAGGCTTTACAGGTGTATATTCTACAGAAATCTGTAAATCCATCCGCTGCTCTCCCTCAACAGGTTGAGCAGCCTCCTGTATTTCTCGAATTTCTTCGAGTTATACTTTTACTCCCACTGTTCTTCTTGGCAAGTAACTTCCCTTCTTAGAAAACAGAATGGACGTAAAAGTAACAAGCCTTGGTTTCCCTAGGACAACCAGTGAAGTAGCACAACTACAAATACTCAGTAAAGACGAATTTGGATCGATTCCAATCCACATTTACGTGGTGTCTTTCAACTGATATTGGTGGAACTTTTCAGCGTAAACTTAGATGTTTCTAGAGCGTTATTCTTAAAGAATATCATGGAAGATTCGTGTGACTCATCTTTAATCATTTCTAATAAGATCTGATTCTTTCTCACAGAAATACCTCAAGGTTTTCAGGAGAATTGAGCTGTGGAACGACTTCACAATCATTCAGATGATCACACCATTAATGACTCAAGTATTCTCACTCGTGATCTAATCCAGAGTCTTAATACTTCTGTCACTCAGATTCTATACCTCATTCTGGAACTCTTTCGACCATGTCAAAGAATTCCGACTTGTGTCTCATCAAATGAACACAGTCTTACTCACTGAAATAACCAGTAGAGACAATGAAGTACAGGAAATTTTCTCTGGCATTACTGCTCATCGGACCACATACATGAGTATGTTCAATCTCCAATAAGCCTTTGGGCCGTTCTCTATCTCGGCTAAGATGGGCCCTTTGTATTTTGGTCCAGTAAGCAGAATTCAAGTCTCATAAGATATCCATTCAAATGAGCCCAAAAGTCCATAACTATGGGGTTTCTGAATCCGACTTACTCTTTGACCAAAACATTTATGCCAAGAAAAATCAGGTTTAATTCATCAGGTATTTATGTTACATTTAGGTACTCTTTGGTTTAATATATAAAACCCATTCTTTGAATAGGGTGCTACAATTAACATTTCATTAAGATCAAAAGAACAAAACTTGTCTTTATCAAAATGAAAAACATTCAAATTCTTTACAAGAAAATGAAAGACAACTCTGCTTAAAGCAGGTGCATTGTAGCAATTATTAATACAAAACCATGCCTCAAAGGCATCTACAAGTGAAAACCCTACGGCTGAGGCAGCATCCATAGCTCCTTCCAGACATGCAGTTCCACTTGCCCTTCCTTCAACGTTCTACTGTTGCTCAGGCTCTGCATATTATAACAAATATCAGTGCCACAACCAGTATCCAATACCTATAAGGTATAACTTGAAGTAATAACATGAATACCTGAGGAAGTAGTCTCATACATCAACTTTAACTCCTCATAATCTTCCATGAATTTAATGCAATCTCTTTTCCAATGCCCAGTCTCTTTACAGTAGCAGCACTTACCAACGTAAGAGGTATCTGACTCGGGCTCAGAAGACACACGCTTGCCATGATTCAAAATCTGGACAACTTTGTCTTCACCCTTGTCAGCATTAGGTTTAGTAAACCTACCCTTCTCATTCATGAGATTGTACAGGGTACTCTTCACGTTTGGCTCAACTGTCTTGAGCATATCATGCAGTTCAGTCAACGTCTTCGTTAAGCCTTTCTTGATATAGTTCCTTACGAACTTATCATAGCTTGACGGCAGTGACTGCAGAATGATCTCAGTTGCCAATTCCTGGCTAACTGGATAATCCAGTTTCCTCAGGTTATCAATGTAACCCATCATTTTACTGACATGAGGACTTACTGGATGATCATTTGGTAGCTTGCAGCTAGTGAGAGATTTAACCAACTGGTATCTCTCCACTCTTACCTGCTCCTGAAATTTCAATTTCAGGCTGCTGATCATCTCTATTGGCGACTCCATGTTCTCATATTGCTTCAGCAAATCTGAGTCCATGGTAGCCAATATCAGACCACGCACATCTACCGCATCATTATAATGCTTATTCCAAGCATCATATACTGCATGAGAGGCATTGGACCCGATCCTCACGGGGAGAGCTTTCTCAAGGACATAGTCCTTTCTCTCCTGCCTGAGGACTAGCCTCAGGTTCCGCGACCAAGTCAAGAAATTTGATCCGTTCAGTTTGTCCATCTCAAGGACAGACCGGATCGAGAAAGTGTTTTGATTGTTTGTGCTCGTCATAGCTGAAATTTAGAGATAAATAGAGTTTTAGTTATTTAGTTCATAAAAGAGTAATCTTAATAACTTATAAGAAAACTCGCATTGCATTCAAAATTTCTTTGTTTAACCTCATAAGAATGCAATGATTCCGAGACCCATGTTCAGCTAAATCCAAAGTGGGCCACTGGCCGTCACCCGGAATTAGCTTTACTTGGTAAGCATACACACAGCTAGTTATAACCAATAACTCTCGGTTGTGAATTGGGCCCAAGGCCCAATACACCAGATGTCTCAAGGCCCGGGACTCCCGATGGCCCAGTCAAGGAAACCAATCTCTTACAGTCAAATAATCACTAAAGTCTGGGACTCCCAATGAAATTAGTGACTATATACTACTTTACTTATGCGAAAACAGACACCTCACACTGTAAGCCATATCTGTAATCGAATAAGCGTTAAGTAGCTGACAAGATTGGAAAGACATCCAAGCTTGATATTGTTTTTGAGGATTTTTTAAGTTTTATTTCCAAAAATAGAAGATTACTATTTTGGGAAACTTTCTTATTTTAGAAACTTTCTAAAATTAGTAACTTACTAAAAATAGAAATTTCTAATTTTAATATTTTATAAATATTTTGGGTTGGGTCACAAATTATAGGCCCAATTCTTGGCCCAAGACCATAGAATTCCAGCTGGCCCAATAATTTGACATAACCGATCCGGTTTATTAATTCTGGTCCAAGACCAAATTAACTATCAAAACCATCGGTTATTTACTAAACCAGACCAGCTCTAAATTATTTGGTCCAACCAAATCAAACTTAGACCAGCCTTCGGTTTAGGTTAAAATTCAATTTTATGAATTTAAATCCGGTTTAACCAGAAATTAAATAATTCCATGTATTAAATTATTTCCAGCAAACCGCGATTTGGGTTAACCGCTTGAACCACCAATTAAATTGGATCGGTTCAGTTAAATCCAAAACCGGGAAGAAACACCTAGTGTTTTAGCCAATTTGATTTAACTTGCGGTTTAAGGCTTTAAACACACAATTAACCGCCAATTAACTGGACCGGTTAAATCGGTGTGGTTTTGGGCAACGAACCGCGAAGCTCGGTTTAACCGATTTACTATTCGCGGAACGTAAAATTTTAACGGGCCTAACGATCGGATCCATGATCGGGTCATGGACCCACGATCCAACTCGGCCCATCACGATCCAACTCGGCCCATCACCATCGATCATCGATCGCCATGATCTCACGACCGTGATGATTTGAGCCGTGATGATCGTAAGCCAACCTCGTCCCAACGATCCGATCGTCATGTTCACGGCTCATTAACGCATCACTCGATCACATACCGTGTGATCATCATCATACGATCGCGCGGTTTCTATTGATCGAAGGCAACACAGCATGATCAAATAATATCAACATAGCATCGACTCATTTAATAAAAGCGATCGCATCATTAGGGTTTGAATAATTGAATGGAGCCATTCTATTATCAACATTCGGCCAAGGCCAAAACCTTTCTAACAGCCGATTATTAACAAGATCACACGATTAGGGTTTAATTAGTTTTAATCAATTTTCATTCCTTAATTGATTCAAAACCATTAAAAACATATGATTCAATTTCACAAGAAACCTAATGCCTAGGCTCTGATACCACTGAAGGATTATGGTGTTTGTTCAAGGTTTAATTCCCAAATTACAACCTAACACATAATCTTAAACAGATCTAGGTTCTTGCAAAACGAATCATAAAACCAACCAAACCTGGATCATTACCTTTCAGATTGCAGCGGATAATTGATGGTAATGATGAGATCAGTTAGAACAGATGAACAACCTGCTCCTCCTTCGGTATCCACACTCTTACAAGCCAGGATGGTTGCTAGACCAAAAGAGATGGATCAGATCAGAAAAGAGAGAGTTAGAGAGAGAGACAACTCGCGGCCATGAGGAGAAGAAAATCGCAGGGATTTCCAATCCCTTAGGGTTTTCGAAAACCTTAACCTCTCGTTAATGGGCCCAAGTCATTTGACTAATGGCTCATTAATCATTTGGGCCCAAGACACAAATCAGGCAAAAGCCTGCATTTTGTCTGGCCCAATTCTCTGATCCAATACAGTAAATGCCACTGCATCTTACCGTATTTATTCCATTTAACTTTCCCGTTAGCTATGGTGTGTGACCCTTAGGGATCATACAATACTGGTAATAAGTCCTAAACTTATAGATCATGAGCGGGCTCTAGCAAGTCATCATGATCACCCAGTATTTATGACTTATGTCTGATCTCGACACTTATCATACTTTCTAGAGATAGTACGGTAGATTTCAGGACATTCCCAACACGGACATGGCCCGCTGATGAGAACTCTACAAGATATTAATATCTGTGTCATAAGAGGTTCTCATATACGACTATAGAGTATAGTCCTTAGACCTGAGTTCGCATGCATGTGGCTGCACATGGATTGATGCACTTTGATCATTGTCTAACGCTGTTTCGTAACTGGGAGCTATAAGGACCTTGGTTGGGTGTATTATAAAGTGTGTAGTTCATAGTGATGGAACAAGATGGGATTTGTCCCTGCCGTTTAACGGAGGTAATATCTCTAGGCCAATCGGAGACTTGATAGCTGGTAAGAGAGTGGCCACTCCCAAACGGACTTGCCCAAGTCGTTTGAAATGTCAGTATCAAATCTGGTCCGATGAACATGGTCTGGCTATATAAGGATGACACGCATCTTGCCTTATGCCAGATCGAGATATTGAGACAAAAGGATTAGGGAATGTAGGATTCCAGTACAAGTGGGAGATTGTTGGGAATGTCCTGAAATCTACCGTACTATCTCTAGAAAGTATGATAAGTGTCGAGATCAGACATAAGTCATAAATACTGGGTGATCATGATGACTTGCTAGAGCCCGCTCATGATCTATAAGTTTAGGACTTATTACCAGTATTGTATGATCCCTAAGGGTCACACACCATAGCTAACGGGAAAGTTAACAAGGAATTAATACGGTAAGATGCAAGGCATTTACTGTATTTGTACAGAGAATTGGGCCAGACAAAATACAGTCTTTTGTCTGATTTGGGTCTTGGGCCCAAAAGCCTAATAGGCCATTAGTTTAATTACTTGGGCCCATATAAGTGAGGAAGAGGCGCAGCCTAGGGTAAATTAATCACCCATCTGCGATTTCTAGCGGTGCAGCCGTCCTCTCTCTCTCTGTTGTTCCAACTTGGTCTAGCAGCCTGATCCAGTAGCTTGTAAGCGTGTGGATACCTAGGAGGAGACGGTTATCATCAGCTCTTGCAGATCTCTTCATTCCTTTGATCAACATACCACTGTTGGATTATGTGTGTTCATGGTGTAATTGTCAGGTTACATCCTAGCACATAATCAACTAGGATCTAGGTGATTTGCAGTTGAATCATAAACAGATCAGATTCATTACCTTGTGATTGCAGCGGGATTGATCAAAGGAATGAAGAGATCTGCAAGAGCTGATGATAACCGGCTCCTCCTAGGTATCCACACGCTTACAAGCTACTGGATCAGGCTGCTAGACCAAGTTGGAACAACAGAGAGAGAGAGGACGGCTGCACCGCTAGAAATCGTAGATGGGTGATTAATTTACCCTAGGCTGCGCCTCTTCCTCACTTATATGGGCCCAAGTAATTAAACTAATGGCCTATTAGGCTTTTGGGCCCAAGACCCAAATCAGACAAAAGACTGTATTTTGTCTGGCCCAATTCTCTGTACAAATACAGTAAATGCCTTGCATCTTACCGTATTAATTCCTTGTTAACTTTCCTGTTAGCTATGGTGTGTGACCCTTAGGGATCATACAATACTGGTAATAAGTCCTAAACTTATAGATCATGAGCGGGCTCTAGCAAGTCATCATGATCACCCAGTATTTATGACTTATGTCTGATCTCGACACTTATCATACTTTCTAGAGATAGTACGGTAGATTTCAGGACATTCCCAACAGAAAGACATATTATACACCATGCTTTTCGAAATGAGATTAAGAATGAAAATGATGAGCAGTCTGAGGCATTGTTACCAAAAGCAGATCAAGATGAAGTAATTGCTCTTGTTACACATTATCCATCAGCTCATAATCTTAAACCCCCTGGTGAAGCTCTACTCATGTATGATAGCAACTGTGGAGTTCAACATAGCAAAGAGTAGAATATGTTGCAATTAGCTAACAAACTCCTTGTAAGTTCGAATATTTGAGTGCCTAACTATATAATTTCAAAGCTAGATATAATGCACATGTTCTTGGGATTTCTTTCAGGTATAGATCACACCAAGGAGAGTTATAAAATAGCTAATAGCTTTAAGAACAGAGGAGGTATCAAGAGAAGCCCCCGGATCAGACATCAATTAACCCCATTAAGCTTAATACCAAGAACGTTCCTCAAATAAGTCATTTTTACCTAAGATTCGATGCAGCCCCTGGACAGAGTCTACAATGGTGGGAAGATGGAGATATAATCACTCGCTTAGAAGCTCTCTTAATCAGATCGAGTTGGATGGAATGAATTGATGCAGGATTGATTCTGCTGGCTTAGAAGCTTTCTCAGAAGCAATCAAGGGATGGAGATAGAATGAATGTCGCCACAAAGACCAATGGATATGATCTCTGATAAGACATAACTATTCTCTCAAGTTGAATCACACAAACTTAAGAAGAACAACAGGAAACTTCTTTGCTCTGAAAGAAAAACGTGTTTGCTTTATTAATCTTGGGTCCATGATACACTGATGTGAGAGGGGACTTTATAAACAGTCCAAACAGCTATGCCCTTCAAGGGGGTTTTGAAACAGATTACATAAATGGAAATAACTTGATTCTTGAACCTAATGACTCAATAACTCAAATACAGACTCTCAATTCGAAATGCATAAGAAAAACAAAGAAAAACACTCATTAGTAAATAATCATAAGGAAACACTTACCTTGTTTAGCCTTGGACGAATTTGGGAGTGATTTGAATAGAATATGGCTGTTGAGTTTGAATGGAAAGTGCTGAAATGAAAAGTCTTGAGCCCGGAAAGGTGTGGCATGAATCCATGATGATTTGGGACGTCTGGATCCATTAATAAAGCATCCAAAACGCAGAAGCAATGATAAGGAAGGAGCTGGTTGAGTTTGATTGCATTTGGCTCCAAAAATGGCAAGTTTGGTCTCCTTTGGTTTTGTATGATCAAGTGTGTTTGGGTGCACCGTAGGACGTGGTTTATAGCCTCTGGATGATGTAAGAGCTTGATTGGTTCACTCGCTGCCACCCGCAAACGCTACGTTTGCGGGCGGTTGCGGTTGAGAGCGTTTAGAAACAATCATTACAACCGCTTTGTATCGCTTGGAATCGCTCCTTACCGCTAGAAATCAAAAGCTCCTTCTCGCAAGCGTTTGCGGTTGCGGGCGGTTGCGTTTACAAATTTTTTTTTTTTAAATACGTATAAATCTAAAATTTTCTATTTAAATTATTATCTATAACTATTATCATCATATCATGTATATATAACTACTAATATCATTATCTATAACTATCACATCCCGTAATATCTTATTATATAGATATATATATATATATCATTATATCCTACCTATTCTCTATATAATAAACCCTAAGATTTTTGCAGCCACAAAAGAATAGCCTTAAGATTTCTACGGCCACAGACGACGTTAAAGCAGTGAAATTATGGCCTCTACACAACCAGAAGATGGTCAAGAATCAAACATAAGTTTTTTTTGTTCTATTAGTAGTTAAATTATTTTTTTCTTTTGATGTTGATTTTTGTTATGCTTTTCTGCGTGAATTATACAATTTATGTTTCATGCTTAATTATGTTTAGTACCTATGTGTTTACTTATTTTTTGAACAGAAAATCAATTGGTCAAACGAGATGACCAGTTTCTTACTAGAACTAATAACGCTAGAAAAACAAGTTGGACAATGTAAAGGCAAAAATTTGTCAGAACAAGGAAAACAAAACGTTCTCACGGAATTAAACAAACAATATGAGTTGACTCTAAATTGGAATAAAATTAAGAACAAGCTTGAAACTTTAAAAAGGAAGAATCGTTAGAGATGGTATAGCGCGAGAGATATGGGATGCTCGTTAAAGAAGAAACGTATATGAAGACAAGGCTGGATCTTTTTCTCACGTTTTTCTTTTGGTGTTTTTCTAACAAGAAGCTATGTTAGTGTTTTGGAATTTTTCATTTCGTTCTTTGAAAATCTATTTTGGACTTTTCTTTGAGAATCAATTTTAATTTTACTTTTTCGATCTCTGTTTCTTGTTCTCCAACACGTTTAGAGGATGCTTGATACAGTAACAAGTCTTTGGGAAAGTTAATTCATGTGGCTCCTTTTGGTCGAAATAATATGATTTTCCTCTACAGTTGTCCTGCAACTCCTCGCCCAACTTCAGCTCTATCGTAGTGGCAACGTAGAATCTTAGATCAAACTTTCTTGAGAAATGGAATTGATTCATTTTTTTTTCGAGAAGCATCCCAAGCCTTATTTGATTTAACACATTATTTTTACTTTAGTATTTTCATTCAACCGCTATTAATCGCAACCACTTGTCAACCAGTCAAGAATATTCCGCAAACACAGCCGCTTCCAATTGTTAAACCAGTCGTACAAAACGTTTACAAACGCTACTAACCACAACAGCCCACTTCAGCAAACTCTCGCAACCGCAACCGCCGCGTTTGAACCAGTCGAGCCCTAAGTAGACTCCCAAAACACTGTAGTATTGATATAATTCCTCACCAGGTCGCCAAATATGAGTTTGATGCTGACCAAACTCGTGAGTCTCCAAATAAGGCAAGTCGGGAATCAACTGGTTTAGAACTTGAATAACTTTTAAACCATAATTGATTTTGTACCACTTCCAATTGGATGTATGCCTCTGATGCGTTGAGTCTCCAGAACAAGTGGGTTTACAACATAGATCATCCTGGTTTCATCTGCATACTTCAATAAGTGTCTATTGGTCTCCAGTGAATTCCTTTGAAGTCTGCCCAGTTGTAACTTGAATAACTTTCTTATGTTGAAAACTTTTGAACCAATTCCTCTTCTCCATGACTCCCTGATGAGATAAGATTCTGAAACATGTTGCTTTGTGGTTTAAATCCTCCTGGTTGGAAAGATATTCTCCAATACATGCACCTATGTCTCTTGTGCACTCAAAAAAATACTCAGAAAAGTCCACATACGTCAAAGGTTTTTTGTTGCTGTCGGAAAAAGTAGAAGTCTAACTCCTAGTAAAATGGGTACTGGAAGTGGAATGAAAGGGATGATCCATGAATATTGGTATGTATGTTCCATAAAATAAATAAAACCCTTTTTATTTTATTCTTAAATTTATTATTTCTTATTCACTGGTTTGTATATATATTTTTTTTTCCAAAGGGGACAATAAAAAAGCACGTGATTTCAAATCTAAATAGAAATTTTTTCGAATTAGTATAATCGTTCATAAACCTTTGAAAAGAAATATATATTCAAATCAAAAAATTAGAAGTGATTAAAGAATATTACTAAGTTACTCTAAAAAAATGATTTGTCTTTTTTTTTACTACAAAATAAAATTTAGATAAAATTGTGATTTTATACAGATACAGAAAAAGTGAATTATAATTCTGTATTACAATAATTTATGTACATATATTAAGAATAGAACAAAGATTTACACGACAAAAAATATTTAATATTAATTATATAATCAAAAAAACTTTACCCAAAAAGTTTTTTAAGTTTGATTATTTAGACTTATTAAGGAATTAATTTTAATTATGGAATTTAGTGATTGTCTTCCGGTACACTAAGTGAGGTGTTTTTGGTTTTCAAAAAATAATATTATAATCGATATTTTTTATATATTAAATGAAGAAATTTAATAATTTTTTATAATATAATCTATCAGTATAGATTAATTAAATTAGCACTCTAATACATATTTCAAACGTTAAATAAAAAAAGAAAGGTAAAAAAGTTCGATTTTAAACTTTTGAATGTCTGTTTGTTTTAAAAATAATATATAATAAAATTTGAATGAAAAAATAACTTGATATGGAGTACGAATGAATAGAATAATAAATGTCTTTGACATCTAGTTATACCACTGAAAAACTTTTTTCATTTTTGAATGGCAGTTTCAAGAAAAACGTACTTCTATCTCGAAAAAGCGTATTCGTAAAAAAAATTTGGAAAAGGAAGGGATATTGGACATCGTTGAAAGGGAAATCGATAGATCTTCTCATTTAATATGGTCTGACCCGTTAAGACCCATTCCGTTTGGACTCATTTTTATTTAGGACATGTTTAGACTCGTCTATTTAAATCCATCAAAAATAACACATAGCTATGTAAACCCGTTTAAGATTGTTTATAAATTTTAATTTCTTTTAAATTTAATACAAAAATACAGAAAATTTTAATTTTTAAATGTAAATTTAGTGGTAAACCATAAGAACCCAAACAATTCTGTAATTGAAGTAATATTACAATAACCTAAGATATCATCGGCACTTCTTTCTTATATATGCATATATTTAGTAAAAATGATGATGCATAGATTGTTAAAGAAGTTTTGTAATAAATAAATAAAAATTGATCATGCATATAATTTATTAAGAAGGTTTAAATTGATACATTACAAAAACCGATACAGTTTTTTTTTTTTTTTGGATAACTCAGTGTATCCGGGCCCCCACCGAGGTGGGTCCCGACTAGCATGCTGCACACGCGCATTGGCGGCGGCCGCATGTGGTCACTGGAAGCCGGCGATGCCCTAATGTAAATTCCCTGGTGGCCAGGAGGAATCGAACCTGAGTGGTGGGAGATTACTAACGCTCCCTTTACCACTAGGATACGAGCTCCTGGTTAACCGATACAGTTTTTAAACCTTTACAAAATAAAAAAACAATCGATATTCTGGATCTCATTTGAAAATAGATTTTTAGGCTAACATGTGACAGTTTGGTCTTGTATAATACCTTTGAATCATACATATTGATGTTTTAGCTTATAAAAGCCTAAAGTGCATGGATAAAATGAAACCAAAGAAAATAGTTAGGACGTATAATATCTCTTGGAGAAAATCTGCAACAACAATTACATCCATCAGATGGACAAAGTTTCTGATACATTTCACAATCTTGAAAGTAGTTGATATCAAGACCAGTAGATTATTCATCCATAAACAACATTTTTCTTGGCCCAACGGTCATCTCTCATGCATTGTGTCAAGATCTATAAGTTAGCATAAACACCATCTAAGTAAATGAGTGAGAATAGATAGGTTAAAGAGAGTGAAAGAGACATGTTGTTACTCTTTTCCTCTGGCCTCCTGAAATTTCTCTCATCATATCCTTACCAACCATCGTATCATAACATACATTTAGACCAAGCACTCTAATTTAAGCACATATGATCCTGCAAAGTATTAAATTTAATCATGTAATGATTAGAGAATTTGATCTTGAACAAAGATATATAGATAAGAGTTTTATATGCTTGAACGAAGTCGTCGTAGCTTCTGCTACAGCGCAGAATGGACCAGACTTCACAGTTCACACACAACACACACATGATTAATACCATTGTTGTTAATTAGAGTGATTAAGAGTAGTAACCAATAGACAGTAAAATCTTAATTTTACACAAAGCACTTGGAGATTGTGGCTATGCCAGCATGAGGCCCCATAAGGAAACATAGTTGATGACATGAGGAGCATCGTCGCAAAAGTTGATTAGACCTTTAGAGACCATGTTTCCTTGAGACTGTGCAGCAATGTTGTAGCCTTGACTCTGCTCTTTCACCACCTTCACTTTCTCACACGCTACATTGGCTTGGTGCATTAGTGGCATGAATCATGAGTTTGTTTCTCCGTTTCCTATATCTCTGCAGATCAAATTAAAGATGAAAACATCGATTCAAAGAAGTAAAGTGTTAATGGATTGATTACAACTTACAAAAGAGCCATGAGTAGAGTGCCATAGAGGTTGCTTAGGAGTTGCGTGAAGTTACTAACTCCACCAGAGCATGTATCTCCAATTCATGTTTCTTTTTATCTTCTTAACTTAAAGAAGGGCAAATCGCATTAATAGCACAAAAACATGACTTGTCAAAAATATAGCATCAAGGAAGAAAAATCATAAAAATAGCACAAAACATGTTTTGTCACTAAATTAGTCCTAACCCTAAATCTTAAATACTAAACCCTAAACCCTAAATACTAAACCCTAACCTTTAATAATAAACCCTAAACCCTAAATACTAAACCCTAAACCCTAAATAATAAACCATAAACCCTAAATAATTAACCATAAACCCTAAATTATATAATGCTATCAAAGTCTTTGTAATTAAAATAATGCTAAAAATGTGAATTATTTTTCTTGGTGCTATATTTATGTTAAGGTATGTTTTTTGTACTATTTTATAACTTTTCTCTTTAAAGAATTTTGTAGAGTGAGAGAGATAGAACAAAAAAAAGAATAGTCCTCCGAATCGGATCAGATAGATCTCTTTTATATTTGGACCAATCACTTAGATAGATTTCAATCATTCTTGGCCGAAATTCTCGAGCGACCTTTTCTCCTTTTAACGGTGGCTGCCGTGTTATTCTCAACCATTCTGGTTTCAAACTATTCCATTTATATTGTTCCACGAACTACAATATATGAGATTGCTTGTGAATATTGCTAATCATGAGCCAAAAAGGGTTGTTAGCTTTTTCTACCCTAATTAGAATCAAAATGAAATGAGATTTGTTTCCGTTTTAAATTTGAATTTAATAATTTAATACTAAATATCAAGTTTATGATTTGATATCCAATAACTAAAAAAAGAAAAAAAAATATGTTTGCCTGATTTAATAATTACTAGTGATTTTCACACTCCGCGCACGTGCCGGGTTCGGGTGTGGACGATGAAGGTGAAGGTGTTTCGCCAGATTCTAGAACAGATGAAGAGAACGGGTTGTGATCCGATAGAGCGAGCTATTACATTGTTGTATTTGACAGGAAGGTTTGGTAAAGGCAACCTAAATGTGGCTGAAATAATCGATAGAGGAATGAGACCCGAACGCAAATTCTATTATGATCTGATTGGAGTTCTTTGTGGGCTCAAGCGGCTAAACTTTGCGCGTCAATTGTTCGAGAAGATGAAGAGAAACTCTCGGGTGGTTATGGTCGTTTTGTGATATGCTCATACCTAAATTGTGTAAAGGAGGAGACTTTGAGAAAGGAAGAGAGCTTTGGGAAGAGACAATGTCACTTGGTGTTACGCTTGGTAGATCCATCGACTTGCTTGATCTATATGTCGTAGAGGTTTCCAAACCGATGAAGAAGAAAGAAGAGGCTGATGTGGTGGATCCTCGTGCACTCAACTTGAATATTCGTCCGAAGATGAACTTAGCAAAGCCGAACCTGAAACCCAAACCGAAACGCAGGAGCAAGATAACGGAATCACGTTTAATCCATGTTAAAAACATATGATTTATCAGCAATGCAATTTATCACAAGAACATTTCAAAACCAGTGATTGGACTGTAGATTATTTTGTTCTTCTCTTGTCACCATACGAAAACATCTTTGGGTACTTAGAAAGACAAAAGCTTTGGTAAAAGCATACAAAAGAATTTATTTGAATGTTTCTCCTTTATAAGCAACTCGTTCATCTCAGCAATGCAAAATCTGAGCAGCTCTCTGCAGCAAAACAGAGCATGTAATATGTATATTTGGTTTCTCATGGACATTTCGTCTAACACTTTGAATATTTGGCATCTCGTGGCCTTGGGAAGCTGTGAATTCTTGATAGCTATTTGCTCCACATCTTTAGTCTATATACATATAGCATGTAAAAAGGTTAATTATTCTCTTTTTATACAAAATAGAGCAGGTTTTTGAATTTAAATTGTGGATGTGAAATGGTACCTCGCAGCGATGAACCCTGGAGAAGGTTCTTGCCTCTGTCTCATTGCCAGAAACAAAGTCCATGTATCTGCCCGAGAATGCAGAGTCCTTTTATGTACTTTTACGCAATCAGAAAATATGTAATAGATTTTTTTTTAAGATTAGGGATTACTTATGACCAAAACTTCTCCTGACATCCTTAAAGAATCCGACAAATGAATGGAGCAGGAGGTTCACTGTGAACACTTGAAGGATTGGTGAGCATGTCGAGGTTGTTAATAGAAGAAGTACTTGTGAAGAAGTAAAAGATTCTACCACATCAGGGTTTCGTGGAATGGAGGACCAAATTCCTTATGCCTTGTTGTTTGCAGGAGCGTGCTCAGATACCAATTGAATGGATTCAGGGGATAAAGTGAGGAAGAACCAGCAATGAAGTGGAACTTAGTTGTGGTCCTCCTTCTCCAAGACACCAGGAGATACAAACAGAGGGAAATATCAATTCTTGACCTTCATTTTCTTGTTTTGTGTATGGAAGGAATTCTAAAAATGAGAGCATGGAAATCAATGGTAACAAAATGATCAAACTTCTCATTTCACACATTCTTGATTCCATTTCCTATCGTTGTGGCTGACATAAGATTAATAAAATACGATGGTACTCACTTGCATAATCTCCCAAATCGCCATTGACCATGGCCTAAGGATATAACATCGAGAGATATCGTAATACTAAATCATCTCGTGTTTAGAAACCTAGAAATACATAAGAAACATATGTCATAAATCTTCTTGGAACAAAAACTAATGTTCAAATCAGCACAACACGACATAATCAGTAAATGCTGGTAATATATTGAGTATAAACAAACCGCAGAGTACAATTCTCAGAAATTCTCATCTTTTTTAACGCTGAGTCCGAGACATGTTTCCCACTTGACGTCCTTCTTCTTTTTTCCACCATTGGGACCAGTCTTGTCAACCTTTCCTTTCTTTCCAATTGGCCCAGCCATTTCAACCTTTTACATTTACGATCAAAGTTAACACTTTAGTAAAAACTAAGCACTAATCTAGAGCTATGTTGAGATCAGTTAATCGATTGAGATATAATCTTTTTTGGCAACTAAATCGAAATACAGAGAAACATAGCTACGGAGAAAGACATATTTGATGGCAGATATATCAGCTCATAAACAAATAAAAACATATATGTTAATAGGTAGCTTCGATAGGAAATGAATTTTATCCAATGCCCAGTTTTCAGATGAACGATTTGCACTAAACGACCTTTCTCCACAAACAACACAGCCTCCTCAAGTTCCTGTAGGTGCTGGCTCATCTTCATAATAGTTAATCTGATAAATAAAAAACTTAAGTCATGTTAATACACCATGATTGCAAATTCTGAAATTCAACAATTACTTGATAATGTACTCAAAGACAAACAAAAAAAACCAGCTGTACATGGACTCAAATCAAAAAAAAACTTGAAACCAGAGAAGATCGGGACACACGGTTTACTTTGACACCAACTGTTGTGCCATCCTTCTTCATTGCCTTTCCGTATTTGTCCCTTCCGATGGATCCCATGTAACTGGTTTCCCTAGGAACTGAAAGCATCTACTACATCCAGCATTTTTTAAAAAAAAAAAATTTAGTTATTCAGACTTTTAACTTTTAAAAAGAATATGAGTAAGAGGGTCAAATAATCTACCTGAGCCACTTTGATTGAGTTCTGTGTAGCACCTGAAAAGGGAGTAAATCATGAAGACATCATAATCTTGTTATCAACGCAGTTAGTGGGTAACGTGATCGTCAAACAGCACAAAAGATGAGTTACCTCCGGCAATGTGTTCAATAATGAACTTGCTACTCATCTCATCATACCTAAAAAAAAAAACAGAAACAATTTGCAAGTGATTTCATTTTTAATAACCCATCAACTGTGTTTACTCTAACAACGAATTAAAACTCAAAGTATCAAAAGGTAACCATAGAAGAAGAAAAAAACAAAGAGAGTTGAGATATCCTTTTGTTTTCTGAAACTGTCCAGGCTTGACAATTTATACAACTTGATCAAAATTGTTGATTACAATAATTAATCTAGTCCATCTATATACAACATTTATCAAAATCCTTGAGTTTCCCTTCATAATCCATTAAAAATGACGCACGAAACCAAATCAAATTTGGATAGAGGACTTGATTTTAAAAGAAAAATAAATGTAGATTTTATATTATTTCTGTAGTGTTAATGTACTCCAGTTTTGAACTTGGAAAAGTCATAGAAACCCTAATTTGGTAGTGTTTTTTTTTTGGTCAAACATAAATTCTTCATTAGCAAACTTAGATAGTAACGGATACAGAAAGTGTGATTTCGTATTGCCTTAGGGCTGCTTTCGCAAGCTCATCAGCTTTCCTATTCTCCATCCTAGGCACAAATATGAATTTGCATCTTACAAACGATTTTGACAATTTTAATATGTCGTTGATTATGCTGAAGCTTCATCTGATCTTCTCACTACAAGAATTAGGGGTATCTATAGCGCGACATTATCCGCTATAAGAAAAATAGATAGCGCTTTTTTATCCGCTATGTATACGCCCGTTATAGAAAGTCTCGCACTTTAGATAGCGCTTTTTTATTGCGCAATTATATTGTCCAGATATTATAGCGCTTTATTTTTTGTTATATAATGTTTAATAATAGCGCCTTTTAATTGCTATAAATCAGTTATTATAATAGCGGATTTTGATTGCTATTAATCATTTTTTATAGCATTCTTTTTTTTCTGGTTTTTGCTATTAATTTTTATTTTTGTAGCATTTGTTTGTGCTATAATTTGATTTCCAGCGGTCTTACTTTTGTATGTTTTCGTATTTCCAGAAATGAAACCAAATTCAAAGTAGGATATCGTACAATTTGAAACCTGATAATATATTACAAAGTAGATCCAACACATAGTGTATCCCAAACAACATAAACATAATGAAAATCAAGTAGCAAACATTCTCCAGACATAACAAGTTTCAGCAACAAGAGCAAACCTATCACACTAGTTTAAGTTTGTCATTTGGCCAAGCAATGGTCGTACCTATAGCATCTGCAACAAACTGAATTTCAGAATTTGGTCTCCACACTGCAGCATCTCCAATCTTTGCCACATCCACCCAAACCTTGGTGGCATTAGGTCCTAATGGGACAAAGTGGACTCGATCAGCTGGATCAGTTGAACAAACGCGGCCTTCTGCGACAATTTTCTTGGAGCCGCTGCAATCGTATAGAAGACACTTCTTTTTGGATCCTTTGTTGCTTCCGGTGTTGTTACTCGTACTCTGTAACACAAATTGCAAGACATAACAATCAGAAATACATTAAAGCAACATAAAAACCACAATTACAAGTAAGTTAAAGCATAAGGTTTAGTTTTTTACCGCAGGTGATGATCTTGGTGAAACTGAAGGTGTTTTCGAGCTGAACTCAACCTTATCAAGTGGCCATGCGATGTTGTTATTTGCAGCATCACCCATCACTGCCATTTTAGCACTTGGCCTCCACAGAAAAGCATCTGGATCCAAAACCTTATCAACCTTCAGAATTGCAGCATTAGGACCCAGAGGCACTTCGTCAATGTTATCACGTGGGTCAACTGAACGCATTGTACCCTCTGCAACAATTTCACCAGTTCCATTCCAAGCAAAGATGTTGCATTTCGAAGTTGATTCATCAGAGGCCTAAGGATTCAAAAATATATTATTCATCTAATGTTTGAGAATTACAGTGCTACCAGTTTGGAATTAGAACAAGATGAAAATATTTACCGAGGCAGCTGAACTCTTATTTTTACTCGGGGAGCTATTGTCTCTGACCAAAACCACTCTGTCACATGGCCATGGAATTTTGGTTCCAATAGCTTCGCCAATTGAGTAAACTGTTGTGGTAGGCCTCCACAGAAATGCATCAGGGTTTGTAGCAGACTTCACAATCACCGCCGCCGCGTTAGGACCGAGTGGAATCTTACCAATCTTATAGTCTGGTTCAGAGGAGAAGAATTCTCCTTCCCCGACAATAAAATCCTCTGCTGCAAACCAATCTAATATCTTGCACTGAACTGCTCCTTTCCTTAAGTTTGAAACATCAGATTGAGCATCCACATCTTCACCGTATGCCTAACAAGAAGAAATTTTTTGGTTAAAACTTATTTCATTGACAACCATGAAAAACAAGAGTGAAACTTACTCTCTTCTCAGCTAAGCCACGCAATTGTTTCTCCAAACTTTCAACCTTGGTTTGCAGTTCAGTTTGATTTGCTTCAAGCTTCTGAACATGCGAGTCTCTTGCATTAAGATAATCAACCTTATACATTCTCATCCCTTTTCCCATCCCTCTAACTCTTCCCTGCTTATCTTTTCCTAGGACTTGGCTGACAGCATCTTCTTTTAAATTATCATTGGATGTGGAACCCATTTGACTATCGAGTGATTGTATCTTCTTCTGAAACAAATGTTGGAGAACATTGTTATTCAAGCAAATCATCTAAGACTCTGCAATAATACTTTAAAATATGGAATCTTACAATTGTTTCTGCAAATTCTTGCTTCACGGGTCTCCTATCTCTGTGCGTGTGTCCTGCTAACCATACTTTACTTCTAGTCACAGTCCTTGGCTGAGAGCTCTTTTTTTTCTACAAGTACAAAATATTACTTAAAAAATGTATATGAACACAATCTATTATACACTTTAAAAATGGAATACACGTGAAAGACACATACCATTTCCACAGATAGACGATACATTCCTTTCCGGCTAGTGGTGTGAGGAATCTGAGTCTTCCTCAGATCCCTATATTTGTCACTTGTTTCCTGCAAGTGAAACCATTGTTATTATCCAAATCATCAAGTATATGAATTATGAAAGAAGATAGTATTAACTGCGTAACCTTAAAAGTAGTGGAAGTCTTGCTTTTCACCCAATTGTTCCAAGCTGCAAGAGATTGAATGTTGCTTGGCTTTAACTTGAGCCTCTGAGGACCACTTTTAGTTTTTCGAAGTTGAGAAACAAGTCTTGATTTAGAAGCCCTCCAGAGACAGCCCATCTGTTTGAAAATAGCCTCTCTTTGCCAACCATCTTCAACATTAAACCTTTCTTATAACAGAATAAACAAAATCATACATAATCACTCACAAAGTTATTTAAATATCTCAATGCAGAAATACCTTAATTTCTTCCCACATTGCGTCCTTAGTTGCAGTGTCAACCACCCTCCAATCATCAAGAAGCACTGAAACATGCTCCCTTACAAGAGGTCCAAGAAACGACGAAAGCGTAACTGAACCTGGACCCGAATGTTCTCCCACGGCTGAAAAATCAACATCTACCTTCTCCATAGCTTCTTTTGCCAATTTACGCATCTTAGTCGGACCACGTATATTCCTTTTCTTCTTCTCAGTCGGTTGGGATTGTTCATCTACAGTTGGTTGGGATTGTTCATGTCCTTGACTGGCCCGCTGCTCAGTTTCAACATCTTGGTCTCCCATCTGCGTATCTTTCTCCCCATCTTCTCTTGCCATTTCTTCTGCTTCCTCAGGTTGGTCATCTTGCTCAGTTTGGTCATCTTGGCCTCCCACCATATCTTTATCTTGTTCTTCTTCTGCCATTTCATTATGAAGGTCTCCACCTTCGTTATCTTGTTCTTCTTCTGCCATTTCATTATGAAGGTCTCCACCTTCATTATCTTGGTCTCCAACCTTATCATTATGCTTCTCTAACAACTGTTGTTGATCCTCCTGATCCTTCGTAGTAAGCTTCCTTTTCAGGTTTTTTTTCACCGTAATTTTAGATAACTAACAAATTCACTCTTTTAAACCACTTTAGAAGAAACTAGAATAAAAAGGAAGAAAGGCTTTTGTATCTTACGAGTATAGAGGTTCCTTTTGCAACAAGAGATCTTTGCAATCTGCAACAAAGAAAGTCACAGAAGAACACGAAAAATATAAACTGATTAATACTCAGATAAATAACTTTCTATATCTCAGATTCTAAAACCGAAAACTTGACTAAAGAAGATTATATATACCTTATACTTTTCAGCCGGAGCTAATGATTCCTGCAAAAAAAAAAAGAGATAAGTAATGGATAAAGGTTAAACGAGTTTGAGATAAACAGTAATGGACTACAAAAGAGAGAAAGGAATAAAAAGCTTACCAATTTCACAAATGTCTTATCCGAGGACGAATCTGTATAATCTGAAACAAGGAAATTCATCAAAGAACATGAATTGGATAATCAATTTTCTCTACTGTAAAATCGAAAACCTAGTTTTCACCTAAAACCCCTAGCAAATACATATATTTCTAACTTGTGCATGCGTAGATTAGTAATCGATTTGGGTAATTACTCGACATTCGAAACCCTAAATCGTTAGAAACCATAAACCCAGAAAATCGAAAACCAATTTCAACCTCAACTCATACCTGCGAAATCAGATTATACAGCGCCGACGACGATGATTCACTTCTGAGCACTGAAGATTTTCACGGCGAAGACGAGGAAGTAGAGGGACAGAGAGAGTGTAAGGATCTTAGAGACTGAGAAGAGAACGAGAAAGTGAGAAGAGAAAGAGAAAGGTCATATGGCCGAAAACAAGAAAAACATTTCCCAAAAAAAATTTTAATGGCGCTTAAACGAAATTAGATTAACCGGGCTAATTATTCATTATCCCGCCATTATCTACGATAGCGTAATTAAGATTGGCAATGCAATAAAAGAGGCGAGTATGCCTTAAAAAGTTACGCGGGAATGAAATAAATATCCGCGCCAAGTATACCATAGCACTGTGATTTTTCTAGCGCTATTAAAAAGTGGTATTATTGCAGAACAAAAAAACGCTATCTTCTATTGCTATAAATACCCCTATTTCTTGTAGTGTCTTGTTCTCGTTGATTGTTTCAATTAGCCCTTTCGAGTCTGATAGGAATCTGATTTTCCTGAAATTCATCCTCTTCGTATCTAACATCGCTTCTCTAATTGCAGCTGCTTCAGCTATGAACGGCGACGCTGTGAACTCTCTGCTCATCTTCCTCCGGGCTAGCTATGTCTCAGTTATGTCTTCAAACCACCCGCCCAGTCCTGCTTTGTTGTTGTCTTCCTTCCACGCTGCGTCGGATCTGCAAATCACTTCATCCACCTCCATCAATTGCATCGGGCCCTGGCTGGTAAGTCGATTATCTCTTTCCCCTTTGCTTTCTTGTGCTGAGCTCCATTCCTTTGCCGCTTTGATTGCGTTGCTTAGTACTTCTTGTGGTGTTTTGGTTCTGCTCTCAAAAATCAGTTTATTCCTTGTGATCCAAAGTTCCCAAGCTATCCATGGTATGAGTGGTTCCTTCAGTCCTGTAGGTGGTAAATTAGTCGTTGATCTTGATCTCTTTAAGATCCCTTTTACCCCTTCTTCTTCGTCTAAGATTGTAACTTTCTTTGACAGTGGTGCTAAATCCCACACCTTCCTTGCAAACTCGCATCCTACCAGTACATGGCTAGTGGTTTCGGGGTTGTTACACTTTTTGCATCTTCCTTCTGTCTCTATTTTCCTCTTTATCAGATTCATACCCACTGGTAGGACATCTCTAGCTGCTTTCCAAAGGAACAGTTTTATCTTTGGAGAGGTTCTTACATTCCAAATTCCTTCATTCCAGTTGAAGTTGTTTTGGTCTTGGCTATGCTCCTCTTTCTCTTCCATTATTGCATGGTAACCTGATCTCGTTGAATATTCACCATCTTTTGTGCCTAGCCAGGTGTGTTCATCCTCCATCCCAATAATGCTTGTTTCTGTCCATAGGACTTGTTCCCATATGTGGGGAAAGATTTGTTTGACTTTTTCTTTGTCCCATTTGACCGAGTTTGGTTCCATCAAGTCTGATACCTTCCATTCCACACTTTCTTTTGTAGCCGGCCCTTGAATTAGGTTCAGATCACCATTCATTAGCCATTGGTCTGACCACAGTTTTGTTGTTTTCCCATTCCCTATTGTTCTTCCCATCTTCTTCCTTATGACATTCCTGCCTGCTAATACGCTTCTCCATCCATGGGACGCATTTTCCCCTGTTTCAACTTCAAGCAGGTTTTGTTTTGTGCAGTACTTGCCCAATAGGGTCCTTGCAAGTAAGCTTGTCGGATGTTTCAATAATCTCCATGCTGATTTTGCAAGTAGAGCCTCATTGAAGGTTTGTACTTCTCTGAACCCCAGCCCTCCTTTACTTTTTGCTTTAGCTAAGTCAGTCCAAGCTACCCAGCTTATCTTCTTCTTTTCAGTATTTGTGTCCCACCAGAAGCGTGTTAAGGCTGATTGAATACGTTTGCTTAGGCTCACAGGTAGTATGAAGCTTGTCATAGAGTAGGATGGGATAGCTGAGAGCACTGACTTCAGCATTACAAGTTTACCCGCCGTTGATAGTCTTTAAGAACTCCAACTTGCTGCTTTCTGCTTGATCCTGTCAACAATTGCAGCAAAAATATCCTTCTTTTTGCGCCCAAACAGTTCTGGTAATCCTAAGTATTTGCCCTTACCACCTTCTTTAGTTATTCCCAGTTGGTTTTTCACCCTTTCTCTCATCTCCAGACTTGTTTTTGAAGAGAAGCTTATAGAGGATTTCTCTTTATTTATCTTCTGTCCTGAGGTTTTCTCATAGACCTCTAGTATCTTCATTAGCTCTAGACAGCTTTTCTCTTCTCTTTTGATGAAAAACATTGTGTCATCAGCGAAGAGTAGGTGGTTTATTCTTGGACTCTTGTTTGCCACTTTTAATCCCACTAGGTTGCCCTCTTTCTCTGCTTTATGGCACAATCCACTTAGCACTTAACTGCAAAGAATGAAGAGGAAGGGGGAGAGGGGGTCACCCTGTCTTATCCCTCTCTTTGGTGTGACTTTCCCAGCAGCTGTCCCATTGATCAGGAATGCGTATGTTACAGTCGTGACACATTGCATTATCCAGTTGACTACCTTCGTGTGGAACCCCATTCTCTTTAAAACTGCCTCTATAAAGTTCCACTCCAATCTGTCGTAGGCCTTGCTCATGTCTGTTTTCACAGCCATGGTGCACCTTTTGTTGCCTTGGAGTTCTTTAGGTAGTGCATTACTTCATGAGTTATTAGAACGTTGTCTGTGATAATCCTTTTTGGTACAAAAGCAGTCTGGTTTTCTGAGACAATGTTCTCTAGTATAGGTTGGATCCTCCTTGTAATTATCTTGGAGTACACTTTGTAGTATATGTTGCATAGAGCTAGAGGCCTATACTCCTTGATTGTCTTTGGGCTTGAGATCTTTGGGATTAGTCTGATATGTGTCTGGTTTACTCTCTCCGGTAGAGTTCCTGATTTGAAGTACCATTGGATTTCTTTAATCATGTCATCTTTGATGCAGCTCCAATTTGACTGGTAGAAGCAAGCAGAGAAGCCATCTGGCCCTGGAGCTTTATCCTTGTGAATTGAGAAGAGGGCTATTTTAATTTCCTCTCCTGTTGGGATCAAGGTCAGCTTCTCATTCATCTCTTTTGTGATAACTTGTTTGATGGCTTTGTTTACTGTTTCTGATGGGTCTACAGGTTCAGAGTTGAACAAATCATCAAAGTAGTCATTGATCAGTGCTAGGATCTGGTCATTTTCAAACACTGCATTTCCTCCTTCGTCTTCCAATACAGAGATTCTGTTTCTAGCACGTCTGCCTCTAGTTGTTGCAAAGAAGAAACTCGTATTTCTGTCCCCCAGTGCCAGCCAGTTTTGCCTGCTTCTTTGTCTCCAGTATGTCTCTTCTGCTTGGTAAGCTTCTCTGAGCTTCTCATTTATCTCTTTTACAGCTTCCTCTTTGCATAAAGGATCAGTCATAGCCTCATTGAGTTTTTCCTGTAGTTTCTCTATGGCTTGCCTGCAGTTTCTGTGATTTTCTTTGTTCCATTTATCAATGGCTCTTCTTACTCTATCTGTTCTCTCTGTTACTGATCCGGATCCATCTCCTTCCCAAGCTTTTTTTATCAGTAGTACTGCTTATTTATTCTCTCGGAGGCTTCTGTCATACCTGAAGAGTCGTTTCTTCCTCTTGATTTTGGGAGAAAGGTATGTTATCACTGGTCTATAGTCAGATCCTAGGAATCCTAAGTACTCGCATCTAGCATTCGGGTATATCTCTGACCAGGCGCTATTGGCCATGCTTCTGTCTAGTCTGCAGTATACTAGGTTGTCTCCCCTTTTTCCTCTCCAAGACAGTGGGTTTCCAGTGTGTTTTAGATCAAAGAGATCACATTCTGACTTGAACGTTCTGAAGTTTGTAAAAGAACCTTCTGGCCTTGGTTGTCCTCCCATCTTCTCGTTTTCATTTAAGATTTCATTGAAGTCCCCAGTTAGGAACCAAGCTCCTTCTCTTAGGTTTGCTAACTCCTTTAGGTTATCCCATACTTCCCTTCTCAGTTCTCTTTCTGGTGCACCATAAATGAATGTAGCATAGAATTTATCTTTCTTGAACTTGATTTGAGTGTCAATGAAGTTTCTGCATTTTTGGAGTATCTCTACCTCTACCTCGTCTGTCCATGCAAGGGCAAGACCTCCACTTGCATTATCTTGTGGTGAGACCAAGCAGAACTCTCCAAACTCCAGTTCCTTTAGTTTATCCTCTACAAATCCATCTTGGTTTTTTGTCTCAGTCAAGAACAAGATGTGTGGAGCCAATTTCTTTTTGAGATCTTTTAGCCTTTGGAACGTGTCTGTGCCTCCCAATCCACAGCAGTTCCAGGCTGTTATATCTAAGGACCGGATTTCCTTGGGGCGTGAAAATCCTGTCTGCTTGTCCCAGCATTGTTTGTATTTGTCTGGCTTTCTCTCACCTCAATAGGCAGCTGAAGCTCTTGTTCTCTTTGCTCCGGTTGGACCACGTCTGGTTCATCTCTTAGGACTAGTTCATAGCGTCGTTTGTTTCTTGTTGGTGTCGCTCTCTTTTTTGTTAATCCTTGATTATGAATCGTTCTTTGCTTCTTCATGCTAGTGCCTCTGACGTGGAGTGGGCTGAAAGGGACTATTCTCCTCTGAGCTATCTTTGTTCTGTCTTTTTGGGTTAGGCGTCTTGACGTGCCTTCTTCTTCTATGTTTGAGCCCCTCATTATCTGGTCAAGTTCTCTGGCAGCTTCCTCAGTTTTGTTTATCAGTTGCTCATGTGGTAGTTCATTTCTAGCTTTTGCCTTTGCTGCCTCTATTATCGCCATAGCTGTCTCTTTCATTAGGTCCCTCTCTTCTCCATATTGAACTCTTTGGACTCTGGCAGCTCTCTCAACTGGGTCTTTGCAGCTTAAGTATTTCAGTGTTACCTCATTCAAGTCCTCCATTACTTGTTCAAGTGATGGTATAGCATTGATCTGTTGGAATTCAGTTAGCTCCAGGTTCCTCTCCAGTGGATTTGGTTGCAGGGTATGGTATGTTGTCCCGTGATCATTGGTGTAGATTGGAGATCTTCCAAAGAGCAACTGTTCTCTGTTCCCACTACTAGGTCTCGGCGTTTGGATCTGTCTGTTTTGACTATTGACTTCTTGGGATCCAGCCCTCTCCTTTCTGTTCTCTACAGTGTTTGCAGGTGGGTTTCTTGGCAAGTAGTTTCCCGTTGGTCGCCATTCTTTTTCTTTCCTTTGGCCTTCTCAGGTGTTTGCTAAGCTTTCATTCCTCCTTATCGGTTTGTCCCACTCCTTGCTCTGTCTGTCTGAGAATCGGTCTCCAAATAGGACTCCATGTCTGTCTCTTCTGTTCCTGAAGTTTCCAATGTCCCCTCTCCATTGGTTAGACTCCACGTTCCTTTCAGCTCTTCTCGGTGAGTACTCTTTCCCTCTTTTCTCATCTTGTGTTCTGCTTGTTTTTGTGTTCTCTTCGAGTTTTGAAGGGCACTTTTCCTCCTCATGAGTTAGTTTGAGGCATATCTTGCAATATTTTCCCAGCCTTTCATACTCCAGACTTACAATCGATTCTTCCCCGTTGGCATATTCAATGACTGATTCCAATACCAGGGGTTTGAGTCCATCTACCGTAACTCTTACTCTTGCCACTGTTGGGGAGATCTCGTAGTCATCCAGTCGTCCTATTTCTCTCCCAACTTCCTTTATGAGGGCTTCCTGCCAGTAGTGTAAGGGGAGACCCCTTATTCTTATCCAAAAGGGGATTAGAGATGGGAAGGTTGGAGCAATGGTTGGTTCCCATTTCTGGATGATGACCATCCATCTTGCAAACTGATAAGGTCTGTTTTCTAGGACTTGTATCATATCTTCCTCATACTCGAATCTGAACTGGAAACTGTTGGGAATGTCCTGAAATCTACCGTACTATCTCTAGAAAGTATGATAAGTGTCGAGATCAGACATAAGTCATAAATACTGGGTGATCATGATGGCTTGCTAGAGTCCGCTCTTGATCTATAAGTTTAGGACTTATTACCAGCATTGTATGATCCCTAAGGGTCACACACCATAGCTAACGGGAAAGTTAAATGGAATTAATACGGTAAGATGCAATGGCACTTACTGTATTGGATCAGAGTTTTGGGCCAGACAAATACAGGCTTTTGTCTTATTTGTGTTTTGGGCCCAAAAGATTAATGAGCCATTAGTCTAATGACTTGGGCCCATTAATGAGATATAAGAGAATCAGAAAGCCCTAAAGGAAATAATTCTCCCTGCGATTTTTCTTCTTGGCCGCGCCCTCTCTCTCTCTGAAATCTCTCTCTCTGATTCTTCCAACTCTTTGGTCTAGCAGCCGTCCCGTGCTTGTAAGAGTGTGGATACTCAAGGAGGAATAGGTGATTCATCTGTTCGTTGATCTCGACATTACAATCATTCCGCTGCAAAAGGTAATGTCCAGGTTTGTGTTTATGATTCAGTTACAAGAACCTAGATCTGTTTAAGGTTATGTATTAGGTTGTAATTTGGGAATTGAACCTTGGAAACACTATAATCCTTCAGTGGTATCAGAGCACAGGTTATTAGGTTGCTTGTAATTTGGATCATATGAAAATTGATTAATGGAAACCTTGAATTTGGTCTCGGCCATGTTCATAATAATCGCTTGGTTTGATAATTGAAAGAATCGTGTAATTCAATCATATTGTTGAGTGCTTGGTATAATCGCACTTGTCTTATTATTAATGATTGAATAGGTGATTGAATTAATCATATTGATCATGATCGAATCTTAAAGGTTTGTTGACTTTGTTCAAAATAGTGAATCTTGTTTCATTTTCGTTTGATATTTAATTATTGAATGATGAATGATTCGCTTGATTGACATTTTGTCTTATGTGAACAAGCAATAATCGAATGAACATTATTAATAATTGAATGAGTTTTGAAACTTGCGGCTACATTCTATTATTAAAACCCTAGCTCTCGATCGCTTTTTGTGTGTGTGAGCCGATGTTAAGCGATGTGTAAGCCATGTGACTCGCGTGTGATGCTTGGCCGAGATCGATCATTATGATCGTGAGGCAAAGGATCGTGCGCGAGCGTTGCGTGTAACCGGGCCGAGCATGATCCGTTGCAATGATCGATCGCAAACGATCGTGAGCAACCGTGTTGGATCATTGGGCCTCGGTTGGATCATGGCCCACAATTGCATTAATGGGCCGAATTGGATCTTGGGTCCGATTGTTTGGCCCATTAAAATTTTACGTCCCGCGAATAGTCAATCGGTTAAACCGAGCTTCGCGGTTCGTTGCCCAAAACCACACCGATTAAACCGGTCCATTTAATTGGCGGTTAATTGTGTGTTTAAAGCCTAAAACCGCAAGTTAAATCAAATTGGCTAAAACACTAAGTGTTTCTTCCCAGTTTTGGATTTAACTGAACCGATCCAATTTAATTGGTGGTTCAAGCGGTTAACCCAAATCGCGGTTTGCTGGAAATAATTTTATTTCTGGTTAAACCGGATTTAAATTCAAAAATTGAATTTTAACCTAAACCGAAGGCTGGTCTAAGTTTGATTTGTTTGGACCAAATAATTTAGAGCTGGTCTGGTTTAGTAAATAACCGATGGTTTTGATAGTTAATTTGGTCTTGGACCAGAATTAATAAACCAGATCGGTTATGTCAAATTATTGGGCCAGCTGGAATTCTATGGTCTTGGGCCAAAGAATTGGGCCTATAATTTGTGACCCAACCCAAAATATTTAATGAAATATTAAATTAGAAATTTCTAATTTTAGTAAGTTACTAAATTTAGAAAGTTTCTAAAATAAGAAAGTTTCCCAAAATAGTAATCTTCTATTTTTGGAAATAAAACTTAAAAATCCTCAAAAACAATATCAAGCTTGGATGTCTTTCCAATCTTGTCAGCTACTTAACGCTTATTTGATTACAGATATGGCTTACAGTGTGAGGTATCTGTTTTCGCGTAAGTAAAGTAGTATATAGTCACTAATTTCATTGGGAGTCCCAGACTTTAGTGATTATTTGGATGTAAGAGATTGGTTTCCTTGACTGGGCCATCGGGAGTCCCGGGCCTTGAGACATCTGGTGTATTGGGCCTTGGGCCCAATCCACAACCGAGAGTTATATGGATATAACTAGCTGTGTGTATGCTTACCAAGTAAAGCTAATTCCGGGTGACGGCCAGTGGCCCACTTTGGATTTAGCTGAACATGGGTCTCGGAATCATTGCATTCTTATGAGGTTAAACAAAGAAATTTTGAATGCAATGCGAGTCTTCTTATAAGTTATTAAGATTACTCTTTTATGAACTTAATAACTAAAACTCTATTTATCTCTAAATTTCAGCTATGACAAGCACAAACAATCAAAACACTTTCTCGATCCGGTATGTCCTTGAGATGGACAAACTGAACGGATCAAATTTCTTGACTTGGTCGCGGAACCTGAGGCTAGTTCTCAGGCATGAGAGAAAGGACTATGTCCTTGAAAGAGCTCTCCCCGTGAGGATCGGGTGCAATGCCTCTCATGCAGTATATAATGCTTGGAATAAGCATTATAATGATGCGGTAGATGTGCGTGGTCTGATGTTGGCTACCATGGACTCAGATTTGCTGAAGCAATATGAGAACATGGAGTCGCCAATAGAGATGATCAGCAGCCTGAAATTGAAATTTCAGGAGCAGGTAAGAGTGGAGAGATACCAGTTGGTTAAATCTCTCACTAGCTACAAGCTACCAAATGATCATCCAGTAAGTCCTCATATCAGTAAAATGATGGGTTACATTGATAACCTGAGGAAACTGGATTATCCAGTTAGCCAAGAGTTGGCAACTGATATCATTCTGCAGTCACTGCCGTCAAGCTATGATGAGTTCGTAAGGGACTATATCAAGAAAGGCTTAACGAAGACGTTGACTGAACTGCATGATATGCTCAAGACAGTTGAGCCAAACGTGAAGAGTACCCTGTACAATCTCATGAATGAGAAGGGTAGGTTTACTAAACCTAATGCTGACAAGGGTGAAGACAATGTTGTCCAGATTTTGAATCATGGCAAGCGTGTGTCTTCTGAGCCCGAGTCAGATACCTCTTACGTTGGTAAGTGCTGCTACTGTAAAGAGACTGGGCATTGGAAAAGAGATTGCATTAAATTCATGGAAGATTATGAGGAGTTGAAGTCGATGTATGAGATTACTTCCTCGGGTATTCATGTTATTACTTCAAGTTATACCTTATAGGTATTGGATACTGGTTGTAGCACTGATATTTTTATAATATGCAGAGCCTGAACAACAGTAGAACGTTGAAGGAAGGGCAAGTGGAACTGCGTATCTGGAAGGAGCTTGGGATGCTGCCTCAGCCGTAGGGTTTTCACTTGTAGATGCCTTTGAGGCTTGGTTTTGTATTAAGTAATTGCTACAATGTACCTGCTTTAAGCAGAGTTGTTTTTCATTTTCTTGTAAAGAATTTGAATGTTTTTCATTTTGATAAAGACAAGTTTTGTTCTTTTGATCTTAATGAAATGTTAATTGTAGCACCCTATTCAAGGAATGGGTTTTATATATTAAACCAAAGAGTGCCTAAATGTAACATAAATACCGAATTGGTTTAAATCTGATGAATTAAACCTGATCTTTCTTGGCATAAATGTTTTGGTCACATAGAGTAAGTCAGATTCAGAAACCCCATAGTTATGGACTTTTGGGCTCATTTGATCGAATATCTTATGAGACTTGAATTCTGCTTACTGGACCAAAAGACAAAGGGCCCATCTTAGCCGAGCTAGAGAAAGGCCCAAAGGCTTATTGGAGATTGAACATACTCATGTATGTGGTCCGATGAGCAGTAATGCCAGAGAAAATTTCATGTACTTCATTGTCTCTACTGATTACTTCAGTGAGTGTGACTGTGTTCATTTGATGAGACACAAGTCGGAATTCTTTGACATGGTCGAAAGAGTTCCAGAATGAAGTATAGAATCTGAATGACAGAAGTATTAAGACTCTGGATTAGATCACGAGTGAGAATACTTAAGTCATTGATTGAGTGATCATCTGAATGAGTGTGAAATCGTTTCACAGCTCATTTCTCCTGAAAACCTGGAGGTATTTCTGTGAGAAAGAATCAGATCTTATTAGAAATGATTAAAGATGAGTCACACGAATCTTCCATGATATTCTTTAAGAATACGCTCTAGAAATATCTAAGTTTACGCTGAAATAGTTCCACTAATATCAGTTGAAAGACACCACATAAATGTGGACTGGAATTGATCCAAATTCGTCTTTACTGAGTATTTGTAGTTGTGCTACTTCGCTGGTTGTCCTAGGGAAACCAAGGCTTGTTACCTTTTACGTCCATTCTGTTTTCTAAGAGGGGAAGTTACTTTCCAAGAAGAACAGTGGGAGTAAAAGCGTAACTCGAAGAAATTCGAGAACTACAGGAGGCTGCTCAACCTGTTGAGGGAGAGCAGCGGATGGATTTACAGATTTCTGTAGAATCTACACCTGTAAAGCCTGAAGTTCGCAGATCTGAATGAATCAGTTACTAATCCGAGAGTGATTTCTCGTCATTAGTTGAACCTGATGATCATTGAAAGTTCGCATGATCTGATGATCATTGAAAGCGACGAACCTGCGAAATTCAAAAAAAAAGCGATAGTAAGCCCGGACTCCGAAAATTACACTATGTGTAAGTTAGCTTCATTGATCCATTCATGGATGGAAGCAAACATATCGGAGTTGGAATCTTCGTTCTGTTGAAGTAGTCAAGGTTTTGACTTGAACAGGAACGAAATGGAACTGTGCGTTTACTAATAGATAAGTGGGAGCGATGCTGCATTTCTCATAGTGTATGTCGATGACATACTGATTCTCGAATATAACGTCCCAATGCTGCAGTCGGTAAAGGACTGGTTTGGGAGTTGGTTTTATGATTGACATGGGTAAAGCCACGTAGTTCTTGGATTTTGGATCTAAAGATAAAGATCCAAAAAGAGCTGGTAGGACATAGTCAGGATTCTTAAATTGACAAAGTCCTACACGTAATCAGCAATCCAAGAAGGGTTTTATGCCAATGTCACATGGCAATTCATTAAGCAAGATACAGTGTCCTGCGATATCTGCTGAGCTTGAATGCATGGATAGGATTCCATATGCGACGGCAATTGGATCTATCATGTATGCCATGACACGTACTTGTTTTGATGTTGCTTTAATGCTAAGCAAGACAAGTAAAGACCAGTCAAATCCAGCAAAGAATCACTGGATTGCCGTAAAGAATATTCTGAAGTATTTGAGGAATACTTAGGATAAGTTCTTGATTTACGGAGAAAGTGAGGTGCTACAAGTCGATAGAGTCTGAAAGGCAAGTTTCCAGTAGACAAAGATAATTCCCGATCACAATCCGGCTATATCTTGTGTCTATCTGGCGGTGCAAGGCATTGTAGCTGACTCCATGACTTAAGCTGAACATTTCGCAGCTTGAGAAGCGGCGAAAGAGGTTGTTTGGATAGAAAAGTTCATCACTGAACTTGATGTGATTCCCAGCGTAGATGAGACTAGCTGCACATCAGAGGTCCAAACACCTTGAGGATAGGTATAACCTATTCCGTGAGATAAATGACAGAGGTGTTAAGTAGATAAGCAAGTTTCATCGAATGAGAACGTTGCTAATCTATTAACGAAGCCACTCCTTATGCCTAAGCACGAGTCGCGGACTGTAGCTGTAGGATGAGTGAAATTAAGATGTAGTCTTAATTTCAGTGGGAGTTTGTAAAGGGCTTTACTTAGTTGTTTTGAAAGGTTCATGTAAACATAATATTTTATGTTTATGAAATCTGATGATTTCTGGATTATTTTAACTGTGATATAAATAATCGTTCCAAAATGATTCATGTCATTATATATGGGCCATCGAAGTACATGAGTAGACTTGATCCTGAAACCCCATATTTAACGAAGTGACATAAATTATAGTGTCCATAGTCGAAGGTTGTTGAAATTGGAACAACAACAACCTGTTGAGACTAGATTGTGTTGAGACTTATGACCAGGTTTCGAGGGGTCATAGATGCGCGGCATCAAAGTCGACACATAGGTATATGTAGGGGAGCATATGACCGGACATGGCCCGATGATGAGAACTCTGCAAGATATTAATATCTGTGTCATAAGAAGTTCTCATATACGACTATAGAGTATAGTCCTTAGACCTGAGTTCGCATGCATGTGGCTGCGCATGGAGTAATGCGCTTTGATCATTGTCTAACGCTGTTTCGTAACTGGGAGCTATACGGACCTTGGTTGGGTGTATTATGAATTGTGTAGTTAATAGTGATGGAACAAGACGGGATTTGTCCCTGCCGTTTAACGGAGGTAATATCTCTAGGCCAATCGGAGATTTGATAGCTGGTAAGAGAATGGCCATTCCCAAACGGACTTGCCCAAGTCGTTTGAATTGTCAGTATCAAATCTGGTCCGATAAACATGGTCTGGCTATATAAGGATGACACACATCTTGCCTTATGCCAGATCGAGATATTAAGACAAAAGGATTAGGGAATGTAGGATTCCAGTACAATCGGACGATTGTTGGGAATGTCCTTTGTAGAATTCCAGTACAAGTGGGAGATTGTTGGGAATGTCCTGAAATCTACCGTACTATCTCTAGAAAGTATGATAAGTGTCGAGATCAGACATAAGTCATAAATACTGGGTGATCATGATGGCTTGCTAGAGTCCGCTCTTGATCTATAAGTTTAGGACTTATTACCAGCATTGTATGATCCCTAAGGGTCACACACCATAGCTAACGGGAAAGTTAAATGGAATTAATACGGTAAGATGCAATGACACTTACTGTATTGGATCAGAGTTTTGGGCCAGACAAATACAGGCTTTTGTCTTATTTGTGTTTTGGGCCCAAAAGATTAATGAGCCATTAGTCTAATGACTTGGGCCCATTAATGAGATATAAGAGAATCAGAAAGCCCTAAAGGAAATAATTCTCCCTGCGATTTTTCTTCTTGGCCGCGCCCTCTCTCTCTCTGAAATCTCTCTCTCTGATTCTTCCAACTCTTTGGTCTAGCAGCCGTCCCGTGCTTGTAAGAGTGTGGATACTCAAGGAGGAATAGGTGATTCATCTGTTCGTTGATCTCGACATTACAATCATTCCGCTGCAAAAGGTAATGTCCAGGTTTGTGTTTATGATTCAGTTACAAGAACCTAGATATGTTTAAGGTTATGTGTTAGGTTGTAATTTGGGAATTGAACCTTGGAAACACTATAATCCTTCAGAAACATCCTCTTCCCAGGTCAGATCCCGTTGCTCGTCCTTTAAGGTTCCATCTTCTTGACAGCTGAGGTATCATGTCCCAAACATTTTGAGCCTCTGGGTTGGTGAGCCTGCCAATGAGCGTGAGCTTGTTTTCCAGTATTTGAGCCGTAGTGTCCAGCTCCGGTGCTCTTATTCTGATTCTGCGTTGTTCAGTAGCTGAGTTCTCAACCATCTTGCCTTTCTCTGCGTAAGAGTATCTCCTTGCCATATTTTCAAAGTGATTTGGTTTGTGTTTCCTGGTTGTTGTGAGCTTCTTTATCCTCTTGTGTTTTCCTATGGTTCTCTGGTTATGAAGGTGTTTTGCTTGGATTGTTTCACAGGTTCTTGGTGCTGAGTGCCGATGAATGTTGCGTTGTCGACGGCGTTGAGAAAGAGTCCTTTGCCTCGTTAAGGACTCTTTCGGCTGGAGGAAGCGACGGAGCTCGCCGGATGGACCGCTGGTCCGTGTGCAGGTTACCCAAACTGTGCTAAGAGTTGACTAGTGCTTGTTGTTAACCGCTGAGTTAAGAGTAGCTCTTTTCTTCTTTTGGGTTAGTTACTTTTCAAATTGGTAGTGTATATGAAAGGTTTGAGTAGTTCATGTCATATCAAAAACATTGCACCTATATATAGATAATGAATATATATATATATATATATATACATTTATCTAAACTATTTCAACATTTGTAATTAGAATACAAACAATAGTTGAGTACTTATGGGCATTATAAACCTTCCCCTTTTCCGGAGAGGGACTGGAGTGATGAATCCGTGGTGCATAATGTGAGGGAGAGGAGCTTCGACGTTGTGTGGGCGTTTTCCGGTGAGACAGACCATAGAGAAGTTAACGTTGGATCCAATTGTCAGCCGTAGATTCTTGTGAATATAGAACCGACGGTTCCAAATCGCTGTCGGAGAAAAGAACAACGCACAGTTTCAAGAGCAGCAGTGGCGGCATCGATCTTGACCTTAGATTGCTTGATAGGCAGTGATGATGACTGAAGACGCTTCAGGGGTAGAAGACGAAGAACATAAGATTTTTGTGTGATGGGACTGTTTAGTAGATATCTTTAATTGTGGGCTTGGAATAATAGATTCAGTTTGTAGATGGTTTAAATAAAAGCCCAATCGCAAGAATTAAAAAAAAAATGGACAAGTGGCTCGGAGAGAAAATTCTCTCATTATATATAAGATTTTAATAGTATATTATCATTTAAAATATAATTTAACATATAATATTTAATTTAATGTTCTTAATATATATAAATTTTTATTTTTGGTCCCCTTTTTGAATATCCTTTTTGTTACTAAATTTTTAGCTTCTTCTTGAATGCAACAATATACATATGATTTCTCAATTTTTAATAGTTTAATATATTAATCATATAAATAGATATTTTAAATGATTTATAATTATTTTAATTTATTAGATAAAATGAATTTGTTTTATATAATTTAAAATTTTAAAAATGTATTTTTATAAATAGTGAATTTATTCTTTTACCAATTTTTTATATAATCTTATATTCATTCTTTTTAAGAAGTATTTATTATTCACTAATTTATATTTATCAAACTTGTATTTTATTATATATAAATATATATTAGCGTCTTTTCTCTACCATAGACGATTACAAGAGTGATTTTCTTCAACCTTCTTTCTGCAACATCTACCGGCCGACGTCGATGTCGGCCATACTCTTCCTAGATTTATTTTAGTTATTTGGTGTCTACTTCTGTTGGGGTTATATAAAAATGGTGAGAAAATCGATCGGTTATAAATTTGAGACAGTGACATTTTTTCAAACAAACACCACATCATGAGGGTGTTCTGGTGCTCCTATTTGTTCATTCGATGGGTATTAGATTACGGTTTCTGTTTGGATCTAAGAGGAATTGTAGTAAAACGTTTCTTCTCTCTTCCATTGGATTACGTCTTGTACATTTTTCCTTCAATTGATATTTCTAGCCTTTGATTCCTTTGATGCCTCTGATTTATTCATCCTTTGTTCTTTAACTCCAATTTTTCTGAAAAATTAATCTCAAAGATCTTTCCTTCAAACAAAATTGGGGTTTTCAAAACTTAGATTGTCAAAATAAGGATGCATTTGATAGAATGTATTTTGTTCTTGTCATTCATTCTTTTAGAACTTAGATCGGGGTTAGCCAAACCAAATATATTGGAGGAGAATGTGTTTGTCCCTCATTTAGGGAGGGTTGCTCTGGTGATAATATTCACCATTTTCTTTCCATTGTCTACAGTCTTTTACTCGACATTGGCTTATCATCTTAAATCGAAAATATCTCCATTGGATGATTATAATTGGTCTATCATGAACTCTTACTCCAAGTTGTCTTTAGTCGCATGATATGGTCTATTTCATGCATCATTTAGTTTGAAAGAGGCATTTATGGATGCAAGGATACAAAGAGTCAAAGCGGAAACAATATGAAGTCTACTTTATCATCAAAGACGTGAATACAGACCAATTGGTATCATGTCAACATTACAAAACATGCAAAGGATGCAATGTCCTTCCCTGGTAAGATTTGGAAAGCAAAAAAAAAAAGCAATGCCAAGGTGGCATACTGATTGTTCCAGAGTGAGGCAAATAAATAAGAATGAAAAATAACAGCCTACAATGCATTTTAGCGTGTAAGGCTTACTTCGAAAGGAAGCAACGTTCAAAGTCATTTTTTCTGATATTTCATTTTCAGTAGATATCACATATAGGGTGTGATTGGCTTAAGGATTGTGAAGACTTTAGAAATTTCAAAAGTCCTCACAGCTTATTTTTCTCCAATGAGGTTTTAGGGATTTTGTTTTTTGGGCTTATTACTCTTTGTGCCCCCAATTTGATTTTAAATAAAAGTGTCTTCCAAAATTGAATCAAATGCAAAATTTCCCCTTCGTCCTAAAGAAATTACCGCGAAGCCCTTATGAACAAAAAAAAACAGAAACTGCAATTACCATGATAACATTCGCATGTGTCAGACCTCTATAGATGTCTAACTAGTTAGACTATAATAGAAGTATAAATAACCTTATCAGACTTCTCATAGAAGTCTGATACAGAATAAATTAGTAAATTTATATAAAAAAAAATATTTTGTCAAAAAATTTATATGCATAAATTAAATATAGATAATTTAGTAATATATAAATTAAATTTTGGTAAAATTGAGTCAAATTAAAGAATGTTAGTTAAGTATGTCTTTATCCAAAAGACTTCAGACTTCTTGAAGAATTCTGAAGCAGATTAATTTAGTAAATTTAAATTAAAAATAGTAAAAAAAAAAATTGTTAAAAACAACTATACCTAAATTAAATATAGACGGTTATGAAGTATATAAATTAAATTTCGTAAATTTGAATCAGATTAAAAATATGTAAGGTGATAGAGTAGGTTTTAAACCTTTGAACATGTTTTATAATAGAACATTTACATATAACTTACATATAACTTTAGGGTTAAGTTCATGGTTTACCAAATTCATATTTGAAAAAATTATATTTTCACATGTGTGTTATAATGTGCATATATTAATGAATTTGATGTTTCCTTGGTGTTTTGTTTAAATATTTTCACTTTTAAGTGATAATATTAGATTTGGGGTTTCTCAGATTGAATTTTGGGGTTTCGCAGACTTCCAAAAGAAGTGAGAGAAGTATTTAAGTTGAAAAATTAAATAAAAAAATAAATACTTTTACCCAAATATACCTTATATACCTTAAATGGTTAAATTTGACTAAAGTTTATGTAATTTTAATTTATATATGTCAAAAATTCTTATGTTTAATCTATGTATCAAAAATTTGTACCAAATTATTTTTTTATACTTTTTAATTTAAATTTTCAACTTAAATAACTCACAGACTTCTTTGGTTAAAAACACCATGTAGCTTTATCTATGTTTGACATATGAAGTTGGATACCATATTTTTATATGTGGGTTAGATTGAGAGTTTGTGAATTTTCAGTCATATTGTTACATTTGCATATACTAGTTATTTTGTGACTATATTAAACGAGTTTGATGTTTTTTATAAGTTTTCTATATAATATGATGGTATTTAAGTAGTAATTCATAGATTTTGGGTATCTCAGACTTCCATGTTAATCTGATTCAAGTACATGATTTGTCAGACTTACCTAAGAAGTCTGACTAAACTTGAAATAAATTACCCTACTCTGGAATTTACCCCATATAGTAAACGAAAGTTACCAACACTAATTTGTAAAAGATATTTTCAAATTTCTCTCTCTAAAATGGAAGGACTTTCTCTCTCTCTAAACACTCTCTAAACTCTCTCAAAACTCTTCGGAAACCCTCGTCGCCACCACCACTGCCACCGCCGTCATCTTCTTCATTCTTGTAATTACCCCTTCTATTTTGTGTCTCCTGACCAGTCCCTACACCGCTGTCGTCATCTTGTAATCTCTTTTTCTGCAATTTTTTTAGATATATACCAAAGAAGCCATTTTTCTATGTACTTTGTTTAGTTATAAACAAAAGGATGGGTTTTTATATATTTCTCGTTTTAGATCTGTACGGTTTTGAGTCTGAGTCATCCCCTTTAAATTATGTTCTTTCTTAGATCTAAACAAAAAGATGGATTTTTAAAGATGGACTTTATATTTTTCCCGTCTAGATCTAAACGGTATTCCTCAGTCTGAATCTTTTGTCAAACAAAAGATCTAGGTATAATATGGATTTTGATGCTTGGTTGGAGACTTCTTTGCTACTAATGCCTTCGATACACTCAATAAGAAGTTTGAAATTTACTTGTTCTGAATTAGACTTTACTAGAAGTCTGAAATTGGATTTGTTTTTGAATTAGACTCTATTAGAAGTCTAAAGTTAGACTTATTTCGCAATTGTTTTATGGTACAGAAGATGGGGCGATTCGGTCACCTTCAAACGTAGAGTAGTAGTTCATACTCAAGTATCAGTTCAACAGTTCGAAAACGATCCAGATCATGCAATGGATTACCCAAGAAATGTTTCTGCGGTCTGGACCCTGTCATGCGAACATCCACTACTGTTGATAATCCGGGAAGAAGATTCTTTGGATGTCGTAACTGGTATGTAATGGCCTTTCTCTGTTATGTAGTCAGTTTTTTGTTTTTTTTTTTAACTTATTCGAGCTTATATTTGGAATCTGAATATGATTGTATATTTGAAATTTAGTTGTATAGGATGGTGGCTACCATGTAATGAAGTGGTGGGATGAGGCTATGATGGAGAAGTTTCACGAGTTAAAGCTGTTTGTGGACCAACATGGTGAACTAATTGATCACATCTTCCTTTCTTATGCTGAAAACGAGTCTGTTACCACCTTGCACAATGACCTCAAGATAGCACATACAGAGATAGCTCAATTAAAGGAGTTGTTGACTGAGAAACCATCTAACCAGACAAAGCGTGGCGTCAATTTGGAGTATATGATGTTTGTTGGTGCTATTATTATCGTCCCAATCATCTACATTTGTGGTGGTTTTTTGTAATATGTTAGCCCATGTATCCAACTACAATTTTATGTATTGTAATACAAAATTTCATTATGCAAATTGTCCTCTTTTTAAGCTACTAAAATACTCGGTCGCCAGACTTCATATGATGTCTGAATAATAAATACTATGTTGTCAGACTTTATTTGATGTCTGAAATTACACAATTCTAGTACTTTCACAAGTAGCAGTTAAAACTGTCAGACTGCATAAGATGTCTGAATTAAAACTATGTTGTCAGACTACATATGATGTCTGACAACATATGATGTCTGACTACAAATTGTCCTCTTTTTGTTTGTAAATTACGCGAAAAATGCGCGGCAGTTTTGTAAAAGGGAGACGAAACTTTGCGGCAGTTCCATCTGTGGTAAACCCGTCACATGTGGTAAAACCGTCATTATTAAATGCCCCTTATGACCCGCATATAAAAAGGATTTATATTCGTTTTTTTAAGTTACCAAGGAAAGAAAAAAATAAAAAACCGATTCTCTCTCAAACCACTGAACCGACATCTTCAACTTGTTCGTCATCTCGTTTCCAGATCTGGTTTCTCTCTGCTCTGCCGCTTTATTATTCCTGTTGTGGGGTATTCCCTCTTTACATGATAACATGATTTCACCGAATACTTTCCAGATTTTATGAAGTGTCATCCATTAGTGTTTGGCTTAGAGTATTTACTATTGGGAAAACTGGCAATGATTGCACCATCTTTCATTTGTAAAATTTCTTGAATCAGTTGTGTATTCTACGTGTGGGTTGAGCAATCAATCAGTTGATCGACCGTCATGAAGGGTTATGAATAATGTTTTTGCATATATATGGCCTTGGGCGAGCGGATGGAATCCATGGACCATTCCATATGGAAATGGTTTTCTGTGTTCCCACCCTTTTGGATTATTCTTTTGTTAACTAGAGGTCTAGCAGATGTAGCTGAAATTCCGCGGAAACAAATTGTATGATGCTTGTACTTACATTATCAGCTTCAGGGCGTTGGACCTGGTCATCTTTTTCTGATCACTAAAATAGGTTGCTCTGGTCTTTGGTCTTCCCTACTGACTTTGGTTTGCTCATGCTCTTTGCTGCTCAGTTCTTCTTTCCTTCTATCAAATCCTCTTGACAAAGACAAATGCATGACATTAGAATTGGGAAATAACAAATCAGAATGAGCTAAACTATCACCGGTTTTAGCTAATGCAGTCTTATGTCCTAGTGATGTTTCTTTCAACAATTGTTTAGATGGACAGGTTGCAGCAAAATGTCCTCTCTTATGACATCTATAGCATGTCTGATCTTTAAGTATCTTAGAGTTAGTAGGCTTACCTGACCTTGGCGTGTATGGTTGAAGGTGCAAGAGGTTGGAACTATCTCCAATGGCTTCTTCAAGTCGTGGTCCTTCTTTGCTCTGCTCCTGCTTCTTAGGAGTGGTTAAATGTGGCTTTCTAACCTTGGCAGCTCGTGTCCTCTGCTCTCTTGGCACATCTGGTTCATCTTTGGCAGCCTTTAATTGCTTGTTGGAAGTCATCTTTCTGGGTTTAAAACAAGTACTCTTCTTGGGAGGTGTTGCCATGATCCATCTTCTTGGCTATTTAATAATTTGGCACCTTGAGTAGTATGGTTATGTGGATATCTCTTCTACAAACTCCTTATTCAGTAGATGCTTCATCTCTTCCCAAGTGTGGTCTGGTAGCTCAAGTTCAAGTCTGAGGTAAGCATCTTTATCCCACTCTAGATAGGCTTCTTCAATTAGAGTTTCTTCATCAATGGTTGTCTTCTCCTCTTCTGGAACTTGGTTTGCTTGGAATCATTCATCCATATCTCTTTCCCATCTTAGATAAGCTTTCGGTCCTTGCACACGACCTGAAAAACAGATGTTATATGGTTCTTCTTGACAAAGATCACCTTGGTATTCTTCTCCTTCACTGGTTTTTGAATGGTTGTTGCTCTCCCATGCTTCTTCAATGGGCTCTTCTCTTGTTTCTCTCTCAGCTTCACTTAAACAGCATTGGGAATCAGATTCTTCACAGCATGGTCCTTCTTGGCTATCAGCTATTGGGTCATCTTCTTCTGCCCATGACTCCTCTTCACAGCCTCTCTCTGATTCTTCTTAAGAGTTAGCTTCAGATTGAGTTTCTCCATCCCAAGAGTCAAACTTTTGTTTCTCTTTTGGTTCTGCTCCATAAGGATCTTCAAGGTCAGATTGATCCTCCCATGCTTCCTCCTGCCTTGACTCACATTGTACCTCGTCTTGGTAAGGGTCTGGAGGTTCAGGTTCAGGTTCTCCACCATTAGGATCCTCTTTATAGTTTGTGCTATAATAGTCCTCTCCATGTGCCTTTTCTTCAAGCTCAGATCCTTCCTGATAATGTTCAGCATCTGCATCAAAGCTAGCTTCTGATGCTGCTTCTTCTGTCCAAGATGCTTCAGAGAACTCTTCTTCTCCATTCCATGAGTGATCTTCATCACCCCAATCAACTTCTGAGGTAGTGTGGACACTTGCTCCATCTTCATCTTCCATGTTTTATAGTACCTGAAAGATAACAAATCAACAAAGTATATGAATAGGTTCTGGAGCTATGCAACTTAAGCTTAGAACAAGTGTGGAAACTGCTTAAGTCTCAGACAAACCACAAAACAAGCTAATCACACGTTTTCAAAACCTTTGGGAAGCTCTAAAACTTATCTAGGAAAGCCTGAAATTGATTTAAGATGACCAGTTAGGTACTTTTCAAAACAAAAGTTTCGTTGGTTTTAAACATAGTCCACGGTCTAGTAAACCAATTAATCTTTTCCCCTTAAATTAAACCAAGTGGAACACGGTTTGAAGCATGTTTTAGGGTTTTAGAAAACTGGTTTAAGAGCTTAAAATTTTCGAAAAGTAAAGAGTGGCTGGTTGGTTTCAAAATATCAAGTTTCCTTTTTTTGAAGATTGTGGCACACGATTTTAATCTTGTAAAAGAGGAAAACAAGTTTTTCTTTACAATTTAGGAGCCTTTGACAAAAAAAAAATCAAAATCTAAGAGTAACAAAAATAGAAAGAACACATTTTTTTTTTGCTTTTGGGGCTTAACAAATTGATTTGAAGTGTTTTAGGTTTTATGAAAAACAATACAAGAACATAGAAATAAAATCGACAGAAACAAAGAACTTTGACACATTTCTTTTGGTTTTTAAGTTTGAAAACGAAATATGAATGCAAGGTAATGAACTAAAAAAATAGAACACAAAACAAGGACTCTTTTTATGGGGTTTTTGATTTGAAGATGCAACAACAAAACACAGAATGATATGAATCAAACAGAATGATAAAGCACACAAGTTTTTATGGGTTTTCAATATGGGATGCAATGAACATACTGTTAAACAACTAGATGGAATGAAACAGAATGATTTTTATGGGTTTTTCAGTTCTAAGATGCAATAACAAAACACAGAATGAGATAGAGGCAAACAGATTGAACTAGTGCAAAACAAAAACGATTTTTATGGGTTTTTTTAATTAAGATGGAATGAAACAGAAAACTATGAATCTAAATGCAATGAAAACAAAGTGTGATGGATGGATAACACCTGTTAGGAGCCTTTCGGCTCTGATACCAGATGATGGAGGCTCGAATATGGGTGGAGATTGATCAGCTGGCTGTGTAGCTCTCTCTGATGAATCTGATTGAAGGAAGGCTTGGATCAACAACTCTCTTGTTCAATGGGCTGATTGACTCCTTGGCAGAAGCAATCTCCTTGAATCACACAAAGAAGATTATTCTGAAAACTCATAAGAATTCAATGAATCACTCAATTGAATCTAATCAACACAAAACTCAAAGAACACTCTTTGAAACAAAATACTCTGATTATTATTGACTGATTGAAAGGTGAATAATACAAATGGTCTAACTGAGCTTATATAATGCTTTTATAACGTTCATGAAGTTCCAAATAAGAAAAGAAATCAAAAAAGCAATAAACTAGCCGCTGGAAGATATATGGGATTAATTGGCTTGATTCAAGGGTTGTGATGCTGAGCTTGTATCTGGACGGTTTTAGGGTGTAAATGAGGTTCTTGGAACATCTTTAATGGCATAGACCTGGTCGAAATCTTGTAAGCATTTTTGGGCAAAGAGCTGTTGGGGTTTAATGCCATTTGGGTCCAAATATGGCAAGTGTGTCTTCTTGTTGATATGAGTGATCTGGTGATGTCTGGTGCATCTATGGTCTTCTGGATACCTTAATAAAGATCCCAAAATGTTGTAGCTTTGATTATGTGCTTCTCCTGGTCGCTTAATATGGGTATGAGCCTTAATAAATCTGGAAGTCTCCAAATAAGGTAAGCTGGCAAACCACTGGTTTTGAACTTGAATAAATTCTTTCTCAGGGATTGGTCTGATTCCAACTCACCTGGATTTCCTGATGAATCAAGATTCCATAACAAGCCACTTTATTGTTTGATTCATCTTGGTTGAGTTGCAATGCTTCAGTTTGTGGTCGTATGTCTCCATCGTGTCCACTGCAATTCTCCTGACTTGTATCTTGAAGTGCTTCTTCATGTGGAAAGCTTTTGAAACAATTCCAACTTCTCCGTGATTCCTTGCTGAGCTGAGATTCTATAACAGGTTGGCGTGTGGCCTAAATCCTCATGGTTGGAAACATATGCTCCAAAACATAAACATATGTATCTGGCGCGCTTTGGTTGGTTTTCTACGGGGGTGTGGATCAGCTGATTGTTGTCTTTCCCATGCTCCTTAGTTGATGATGACTTGATGTCCACATCATCCACTTGCCATTTTTGGACCCAAAGGAGATCAAATCCCGACAACTCTTTCCCAAGAACCTGGCTGCAATTTTGGGACTTATTCAGACAACTTTAAGCTCCCTAATGCTCCTACGATATTCCCAAGTTTACCAGATACAATAAAAGCCAAAAATTACTTTATTCGGCCTAGATACCTATTAAGAGACCATAAACTAGTTTATTGCTTCTTTTGATTTCTTTTCTTGCTAATAACTTTAGGAACGTGGTAAGAGTATTATATAAGCTCAATTAGACCATCCACCTTTCAATCAACCAAGTTTATATCATAGAATCATTTCTTCCTTTCAAGGAGTGTCTTTGAAACAATTTAGTCTTTAGGATTCATTTGAGTGATTCATTTGGTTCTATTGATTTGTGGATTAGGTTTTGTTTATGAGATTTAGACAATTCTAGTTCCCCACATATTAGAGAGTCAATCATATCCATAGATTGAGAGATTCAATCACTTCCTCATCACCACCGCTTCCACCTTCATCACCATCTTCTGCAGTCCTTGGCTTGAAATTATATATCATCAAGTGGTTAGCATTAGAGTGATTCCGAGGCTGTATCAGTCGAGCAAAGGCGATTGGTTTGCAGCTCCAAGTGACTCTCGTTCATTGTTGTGAATTACTTCATGGTTGATGTGGTCTTTTTGGAGGTATATATGGTCACCCATCCGAAATTGTCTTCTAAGCCTTGTGATTTCTCTCGCGTAACTATCAATCTCTTGTACATGATTCACGATATCATAAGGTATTCTTCTTTTTTTTATGCACCTGAAACTTATGGAAAGAAAGATTAGAAATACCGGTCGTAAAAGCAAATAAAAGACTCGAAAGAACAGAAAGTCTAGGAATTGAAAATTAAGTCAAGAAATCTCAAGCTACAAATCAAATCCCCTGAAACGGCGTCAAAAACTTGATGTGTACCAGGTTTTACACTTAAAACCTACTTCAAGTGCACATTAGTCAGAGTAGTATATTAGGGGATTGAATCCATAGGGAAATGACGAACTCTTGACTTCTTATTAGGACCTATTTTTTTCTAGACTAAAAGGGAATTTAAAAGTTTTTACACGGAAATAACTAAGAATGCAATAGTTGAAGGTAAATAGTGGTTTGTAAGCAATAAATGAAATAGTTGGGTCGTCGGGATTTCTCAAGGGATAATGGGTTCGAGTTCTACTTAAAATTATACCTCTTGTTTGGAGACTTTGTCTACTATGTTTTCGAACTCGAAAATAGGAATGCTGTCACATGTTCCCATAGCATTGAACATATAATCTCTTCAACTCGACCTGTCAACTCTCACAGCTGGCTGCGAGAAATATCATGCATTAATATCGAGTTCATCCACATTCATAGTGCCATGTAAGTCAACTCTCGCAGCTTACAACGCATCTTCGCGATTATCCTAGTTCTGCCTAATAGCTACAATACTTTCGTAGATATATCAGTCCTATGATCAGCTTCAAGGTGACCATTATCTAATCATTCATTAAACATAAGGCAATAATCGAAAAACCATATAATTACGAACCATAATTCTATAAATCGGCCATATGGGACTTACCCATGATTAACCTATCGAAATATTCCCCTAAAAGCTCAACAAGAAAACTACTTAGATTGCCAAACAGAAACCATAATAAAAGCGTGCATTAAATAAATGAAATAAAATAAACTTCTATTTTAGGGTTCTGAATCCTAGCTAGGACAATCCCGGAGCTAGAGATATAGAATCCCTAAAAACTAGAAAGAAAACTAAAAAGCTACTAAGAAATGTGTATTGTGAATATGAGAGGTGATAATTTGAGAAGAAAAGGTGTATGTCCTTATATAGGTGCATGAGAGGGGATGTTTCTTCTCTCATTGGCAATGTGTGACATTGCTCCCTCTTGTTGGTGGGCTTAAGTTGAAAAACAACGGTCCAAAAAGTGGGTCTAAGTCGGTGAACTTCGTAGACTTCATGGCCATGGCTCTGAAACTCCTGGTCGCGGCCATGAAACTCTTCCACGTGAGTTGAGAGGCTCATGTCACGGCCATGGGATAGTCATGCAGCTCATCAGGCCATCTTCCTCCTAACGGCTCTTGAGATCTAACTCTTTGATTCCTTTGAAACAAGTTCTTATGTGTCGATGGCATATCCCTCTACCCTGTGTAAAAATTTGATCTTGATCTAAGGGTGAGAAGCCCTCAATTTGGTGTGGAAATTTTGACGGAAAGCGTCGATATCAAAAAGTGGATTTTTCGCTTGTTTCTCTTTTTTCCTGAAAAGTCTCATAAAACTACAAAAGGTAGAAATAACTTGAAAACAATTATATAATACATTATAACACCAATAAAATTATATAAATGATAGCTAAAATAGTGTAAAAAAACGGGTTATATCACACATCTTAGAGATTCACCGACACATAACCCATAGGAATAAGCCGAGCCCAACTTGCATCTGAAATGAATATACGTCGAGCGGTTACCTAAACAAATCCACGAGTAAACACATATATGAACGGATTAATCTCTAGCTAAGAATTTATATTTAAAACACTCATGAGACAGGGCAAGAAGTTGCAATAAGATAAAACGGGGGCCTTTAAGGCAACCCGGAACAGAAATATAGAAAACAACCACAAATCAAAATTGTAAGGGGGGAATCGTCCACGACTTGAAAATCAGCTTGACTAGGAGTCTCCAGAAGGGTGAGTGAGAGATCTGCTAAAGAAGATGGGCAGGTTAGAAGGAGATACCCTCAAGAGGCCATCATCCATATCCTCAACAATCCTCAGATTCCACTCCCAATATGTCTTCTCACATGTAGATATCTTCCTCGGAATTTTTCAACCATCAAGAGATAAAGTGAGAACATTCCTTCAACGATACATTGTACATTCCACAACTTACTTACTATGGCAAGAACGAAGATCAAGAAGACATGGGAACCTCCTACACCATCTGCAACAATCATTAGAAGCATCATCAAAGCTATCAGAAATCAAACTTTTTCAATCAAGGATAAAGTAATCACAAAGCCTAAAGGAGCTGTGGAGACCTTTTTTTTTTTGTCAACAGAGCTGTGGAGACCTAGTTAGCATCAAGATGAAAATCATGTTAACTAGAAATGCATAGTTTTAAAATGATTGCTGTAAGGGACCTGGCCCAGCTCCTTTTAAAAAACTTTTAAAAGAAGAAAGGGGAGCCCAAGCCCAATTCCTCAAAACCCTAGGGTTTCCCTTCTCCACCTATAAATAGAGCCCCCATTCCCTAGAAATCCATCTCCTTTCCTCCCGGCGAAGCCCTGTAGAGTTTGTGAGCCAATCGAGGTGGACAGAAGCCCTATTTTCGAGATCTCGTCATCCCATATCATCAGATAACTCCCGAGATTCCAGATCTGAGTTTTAAACCACCAAAAACGCGTTTTCTCCCTATAACTCCAAAAATACCCCAAATCCCGAGAAACCGAGCACACCACCGTGACCGCCGCGACGAGACGAAGTCGGAGCCGCCGAGATGAGCCCCACGCGCCCCCACGCGCCGCCACTCGCCGGAGGAGTCACGGGCGCGTGAGATCCACGCGCGCCGGAGGGTCCACGCGCCGGAGTCCCACGCGCCGCCGCCGGAGCCCACGCGCCGCCGCCGCCGTCGCCGGAGAACCTCCGGAGCACCGCCGCCCGCCGCCGTTGACCGCCGTGGTTGACCGTTGACCGTCGGTTTGGTTCGCCGGTTGGTCCGGTTTGCCTTTCAATTTCAATTCCCCTTCCGGTTTAGTCGGTCCAATTAGGTTCTGGTTCAATTTCAATTTCAATTCTAATTTCCTGGTTTAGTTTGTTAGGTCTGGTTTGGGGATTTGGGCCAGTTATGGATATGGGCCTGGTTCAGTCTGGGTTTGGGTCTGGGCCTGGGTTGACCGGGTCAACCGGTTGACTTTGACCAGACTGTTGACTTCCAGTCAACCGAACTTCAGTAGGCCATAACTTGACCGTCCTAGACCCGATTCGAACGAAATGAAAGCCTATCTCACTCGAATTTCCGTCCTCTTTTCAGAACCGATGTCCGTTCGGGCCAATGGGGTTGCTAAATTACCGTTTTGCCCTCTTCTTTGGCTAAGGTGAGGAAACCGTTGGTTATCTCCCTTACTCTATCTCAATTCCGGACGATAGTCCCCTGTTAATAGCGTCTTTCCTAGGTAGTGTAGGGTATTTATACACGTGTATGTTGGAATTGTGTCCAGTAATCTCGGTACTGTCTCTAGAAAGTAAGAGTATGTCAATGATCAGACATAAGTCATATAATACTGGGGGTCATGATGGCTTGCTAGAGTCCGCTCATGATCTATAAGTCTTGGACTTATTGCCTCTATTATATGATCCCATATGGGTCACACGCCTAAGCTAACAGGAAAATGTGTAGGAATGGCTTAGCAGAAGTACGGTAAAAGTGCCAGGCATTTACTGTACTTAGAGAGAATAAAAGGTTCCAGCCACTGTGTGTCGATCGATGCACATGATGTGTCGATCGACACAGTGCGCGAATGGCCAAATGGCCCAAGAGGAACCGGACGAGTTTTATAAATAAAACTCGAGTCTGTTTTCTTCTTCAACCCTAACCGAGCCGCCAAATCTCTCTCTACTGCGCCGATTCCCGTGTGGTCTAGCAGCCTCTCTTCCTGCTTGGTGTGCGTGTGTGAACCTCTGGAGGAGTTATCACTTGGTGGCTCTCTGATCTCTGACCATACCATCCCTTTCCGCTGCATAAACAGGTATAAGGTGAGATCAACAATTGTTTCTAATCAAGAGAGCCTAGATCCGCATGTTTAGGATAATCTGAATCAGAGAATTGAATCAGGATTCATCTAAACATTCCTTCAGTGGTATCAGAGCCAGGTTCTGGTTTTTCTTGTTTAGATTCAAGTTTAGGATTGTTTTCTTGTTTAAAAAGTGTTTTGAATCAACTACTGATAAGAGAAATCACTTAAGCAACAAGGAATTGAAACCTAAACACACTTGAAATCGCAAATCCAAGCTATATTGATTTGGAATGCGATTTTCATAAAGAAGTATCGGCTGTGATCGCATGGATCGATCGATACGATCGCATGGATCGGTCGATACAACAGCGAGAGATCGACTGCAATCGCATGGATCGATCTAACGATCGCATGGATTTCGCATATCTCGGCCAAGCCTGCTCAACGCGTGAACGCATCGATCGATGCTGAGAGCATCGACCGATGCGATTGATGAATCGATCGATGCGGTTGATGAATCGATCGATGCGGTTGGTTCATCGATCGATACGGTTGGGTTTAAGGCTCGGTTTAAAATTTTATTAAAATTAAAAACGTCACGGTTTAATAAACAGACTTAATAAATTTATTAAGTTCTGGTTAAACCGGGATAAGAAATCCAAAGTCGAAAATTGGATTTTGTGCCTAAACCAGGATTTTCTAATTTGATTTGGTTGGACCAAATAAATTGAGAAAATCCGGTTTAGTAAATAACCGGTTGACAATTGTGGTCATCGTAGTAATTAAAATTTGGTTAGACCAATTTTAATGAACCAGACCGGTTATGTCATTTAATTGGACAATTGGGTCATGTCTTGGACATGGACCAATTCTTGGGCCTCGGGCCAAGAAGTTAAAACAATTGGGCCAATTATTTGAGTCTTTCTTCAGATTAATTTAAAATTTATTTTATAAAATTATAAAGTCGATTTTAAATTAAAGTTTCCGAAATTTTGAAATTAGAAAGTTTCTTAAAATAGAAGTTTCTAGATTTACGGGTTTTGGATTTTAAAGAAATTTCTAAAGTTAGAAAGTTTCCGGTTTTAGAAAGTTTCCAATTTTAGAAAGTTTCCTAAAATAGTAGGTTTCCAAAAATAGAAAGTTTCCCGAAATAGTAATCTTCTATTTTGGGAATGAAATTTTAATAAACCTACGAACCTCAAATAATATCAAGCGTTGGATGTCTTGCCCAGTCTATGTCAGCTGTCGAAGCCCATTCAATTGTATTCATGGCCTTACAGTGTGAGGGTGTCTACTTTTGCATGGATAAGACGGTTTGTGATTCATAAATGTCATTGGGAGTCCCAGACATTAATGATTACATGACTGTATAGTCTGGTTTTCTTGACTAGGCCATCGGGAGTCCCGGGCCTTGAGACATCAGAGTGGATTGGGCCTCGGGCCCAGATTCACAACCAAGAGTTATATCACGGATATAATTAGCCGATATAGGGCTTACCGATATAAGCTAAGGTTGGGTGACGGCCAGTGGCCCACTTTAATCTTAGTTATATGTGGATCTTGGAATCATTATATTCTATTGAGGGTAACTGATGTTATTGAATATAATGCGTGATTAATCATATTAAGTATTATACAAGATTAATCATATTGAACATATTAACTAAAATCCTTTTATCTTAATTTTCAGTTATGACTAGCACAAACAATCAAAACACTTTCTCGATCCGGTCTGTCCTTAAGATGGACAAGCTGAACGGATCAAATTTCTTGACTTGGTCACGGAACCTGAGGCTAGTTCTCAGACAGGAGAGAAAGGACTATGTCCTTGAGAGAGCTCTCCCCGTGAGGATCGGGTCCAATGCTTCTCATGCAGTATATGATGCTTGGAATAAGCATTATAATGATGCGGTAGATGTGCGTGGTCTGATATTGGCTACCATGGACTCAGACTTGCGGAAGCAATATGAGAACATGGAGTCGCCAATAGAGATGATCAGCAGCCTGAAATTGAAATTTCAGGAGCAGATAAGAGTGGAGAAATACCGGTTGGTTAAGTCTCTCACTAGCTGCAAGCTACCAAATGATAATCCAGTGAGTCCTCATGTCAGTAAAATGATGGGTTACATTGATAACCTGAGGAAACTGGATTATCCAGTTAGCCAAGAGTTGGCAACTGAAATCATTCTGCAGTCACTGCCGTCAAGCTATGATAAGTTCAGAAAGAACTATATCAAGAAAGGCTTAACGAAGACGCTGACTGAACTGCATGATATGCTCAAGACAGTTGAGCCAAACGTGAAGAGTACCCTGTACAATCTCATGAATGAGAAGGGTAGGTTTACTAAACCTAATGCTGACAAGGGTGAAGACAAAGTTGTCCAGATTTTGAATCATGGCAAGCGTGTGTCTTCTGAGCCCGAGTCAGATACCTCTTACGTTGGTAAGTGCTGCTACTGTAAGGAGACAGGGCATTGGAAGAGAGATTGCATTAAATTCATGGAAGATGATGAGGAGTTGAAGTTGATGTATGCGACTACTTCCTCAGGTATTCATGTTATTACTTCAAGTTCTACCTTATAGGTATTGGATACTGGTTGTGGCACTGATATTTGTTATAATATGCAGAGCCTGGGCAACAGTAGAACTTTGAAGGAAGGGCAAGTGAAACTACATGTCTGGAAGGAGCTTGGGATGCTGCCTCAGCCGTAGGGTTTTCACTTATAGATCCCTTTTAGGCTTGGTTTTGTATTAAGTAATTGCTACAATGTACCTGCCTTAAGCAGAGTTGTCTTTCATTTTCTTGTAAGAATTTGAATGTTTTTCATTTTGATAAAAGACAAGTTTTGTTCTTTTGATCTTAATGAAATATTAATTGTAGCACCCTATTCATGGAATGGGTTTTATATCTTAAACCAAAGAGTGCCTAAATGTATCATAAATACCGAATTGGTTTAAATCTGATGAATTAAACCTGATTTTTCTTGGCATAAAAGTCTTGGTCACATAGAGTAAGTCGGATTCAGAAATCCCATAGTTATGGACTGTTGGGCTCATTTGATAAGATATCTTATGAGACTTGAATTCTGTTTACTGGACCAAAAGGAAAAGGGCCTATCTTAGCCGAGCTAGAGAAAGGCCCAAAGGCTTATTGGACCTGGAACATACTCATGTATGTGGCCCAATGAGCAGTAATGCCAGAGAAAATTTCCTGTACTTCATTGTCTCTACTGATTACTTCAGTGAGTGTGACTGTGTTCATTTGATGAGACACAAGTCGGAATTCTTTGACATGGTCGAAAGAGTTCCAGAATGAAGTATAGGATCTGAATGACAAAAGTATTAAGACTCTGGATTAAATCACGAGTGAGAATACTTAAGTCATTGATTGTGTGATCATCTAAATGAGTGTGAAATCGTTTCACAGCTCATTTCTCCTGAAAACCTGAAGGCTTTTCTGGGAGAAAGAATCAGATCTTATTAGAAATGATTAAAGATGAGTCACACGAATCTTCCATGATATTATTTAAGAATAACGCTCTAAAATATCTAAGTTTACGCTGAAATAGTTCCACAAATATCAGTTGAAAGACACCACGTAAATGTGGATTGGAATCGATCCAAATTCGTCTTTACTGAGTATTTGTAGTTGTACTACTTCGCTGGTTGTCCGAAGGAAACCTAGGCTTGTTACTTTTACGTCCATTCTGTTTTCTAAGAAGGGAAGTTATTTTCCAAGAAGAACAGTGGGAGTAAAAGTATAACTCGAAGAAATTCGAGAAATACAGGAGGCTGCTCAACCTGTTGAGGGAGAGCAACGGATGGATTTACAGATTTCTGTAGAATCTACACCTGTGGAGCCTTGTCCGAAGGAAACCAAGGCTTGTTACTTTTGCGTCCATTCTGTTTTCTAAGAAGGGAAGTTATTTTCCAAGAAGAACAGTGGGAGTAAAAGTATAACTCGAAGAAATTCGAGAAATACAGGAGGCTGCTTTACCTATTGAGGGAGAGCAGCGGAAGGATTTACAGATTTCTGTAGAATCTACACCTGTGGAGCCTGAAGTTCGCAGATATGAATGAATCAGTTACTAATCCGAGAGTGATTTCTCGTCATTAGTTGAACCTGATAATCATTGAAAGTTCGCATGATCTGATGATCATTGAAAGCGACGTATCTTTAATGTTACTTTAATGTTAAGCAAGATCTGATTCTTTCTTAACATTAATGTTCTTTACTTGTCTTTACTTGTCTTTAATCGTATCGTATCTTTAATCGTATCTTTGCTGGATTTGACTGGTCTTTACTTGTCTTGCTTAACATTAAAGCAACATCAGATTACTTTAACGTATCATTAATGTTACTTTAATGTTAAGCAAGACAAGTAAAGACCAGTCAAATCCAGCAAAGAATCACTGGATTGCCGTAAAGAATATCCTAAAGTATTTGAGGAATACTAAGGATAAATTCTTGAGTTGCGGAGAAAGTGAGGTGCTACGAGTCGGTAGAGTCTGAAAGGCAAGTTTCCAATAGACAAAGATGATTTCCGATCACAGTCCGGTTATATCTTGTGTCTATCTGGCGGTGCAAGGCACTGTTGCTGACTCCATGACTTAAGCTGAACATTTCGCAGCTTGGTAAGTGGCGAAAGAGGTTGTTTGGAAAGAAGAGTTCGTCACTGAACTTGATGTGATTTCCAGCATAGATGAGACTAGCTGCACATCAGAGGTCCAAACACCTTGAGGATAGGTATAACCTATTCCGTGAGATAAATGACAGAGATGTTAAGTAGATCAACAAGTTTCAACGAATGAGAACGTTGCTAATCTATTAACGAAGCCACTCCTTAGGCCTAAGCACGAGTCGCGGACTGTTGCTGTAGGATAAGTGAAATTAAGATGTAGTCTTAATTTCAGTGGGAGTTATTAAAGGGCTTTATTTAGTTATTGGATATGTTCTTGAAATAACATTTAAGATGTTTAATGAAATTATTATTTCAAGATTATTTTAACTGTGATGAAATAATCGTTCCAAAGTGATATAAACCATTTTATAGGTCATCGAAGTAAATGATTTGATCTTGAGTTATCAAAGTCATTTAGCTTGATCATGAGACCCTATATTTGATAAATGACTTATATCATTATGTCCCTAGTCGAAGGTTGTTGAAATTGGAACACCAACAACCGTGTGAGACTGGATTGGTACGTGACTTATGACAAAGTCTCAGTGTGTCATAGATGCGCGGCATCAAAGTCAGTACATAGGTGTATGTTGGGGAACATACGACCGGACAAGACCCGCTTATAAGAACTCTTCAGGATATTTATATATGTGTCATAAGAGATTCTTACTACGACTATAGAGTATAGTCCTTAGACCTGAGTTCGCATGCATGTGACTGCACATGGACTGATGCACTTTGATCATTGTCTAACGCTGTCGTTCTGCGATAGTTATAAGGACCTTGTTTGGGTACATTATGAAATGAGTAGTTTACAGTGATGGAACAAGACGGGATTTGTCCCTCCAATATAAATGGAGTGAATATCTCTAGGCCAATCGGAGATTTGAATACTGGAAAATGCATGGCCATGCTCAAACGGACTGTCCCGAGTCGTTTGGATTGTCAGTATCAAATCAGAGTCCGATGAACAAGATTAGGCTTTATAAGGATGACACCAATCTTGCCTTATGACTAATCGAGATATTGTGACAAAAGGATTATGAATACAGAGATTCCAGTACAAGTGGGAGATTGTTGGAATTGTGTCCAGTAATCTCGGTACTGTCTCTAGAAAGTAAGAGTATGTCAATGATCAGACATAAGTCATATAATACTGGGGGTCATGATGGCTTGCTAGAGTCCGCTCATGATCTATAAGTCTTGGACTTATTGCCTCTATTATATGATCCCATATGGGTCACACGCCTAAGCTAACAGGAAAATGTGTAGGAATGGCTTAGCAGAAGTACGGTAAAAGTGCCAGGCATTTACTGTACTTAGAGAGAATAAAAGGTTTTAGCCACTGTGTGTCGATCGATGCACATGATGTGTCGATCGACACAGTGCGCGAATGGCCAAATGGCCCAAGAGGAACCGGACGAGTTTTATAAATAAAACTCGAGTCTGTTTTCTTCTTCAACCCTAACCGAGCCGCCAACTCTCTCTCTACTGCGCCGATTCCCGTGTGGTCTAGCAGCCTCTCTTCCTGCTTGGTGTGCGTGTGTGAACCTCTGGAGGAGTTATCACTTGGTGGCTCTCTGATCTCTGACCATACCATCCCTTTCCGCTGCATAAACAGGTATAAGGTGAGATCAACAATTGTTTCTAATCAAGAGAGCCTAGATCCGCATGTTTAGGATAATCTGAATCAGAGAATTGAATCAGGATTCATTTAAACATTCCTTCAGTGTAATGTGATTGATTGTGGAACGTAGAACTGCTAGGTTATCGCTGAGGCCGAAAACGTTGTTTGTGTGTGATGGATATGATTGGTAGTTGTGGTAGGGCCCCCGAAAGGGTGTTGTGTGGCAGGGGCGTATACATTGCCGGGGTATGCGTCCCTTGAGAAGGCGTCGGGGGTCTGATGAGCCCCCAAGAAGGATAAAGAAGGATAGAGAAGGATTGTGTGGGCCTACTGGTCGAAGGAAGGGGCCCATGAGTGTGAAAGCACGAGTGGGTGTAGATTGCGTGGTGAAGCCTTCGGGCCTGTTTGCAAGGTGTTATTAGCTTAGGACTTGTGATTCGTTGTTGTGTAGTGTAAGCGGGATCGCGGACTCCTTAAGTCCGACCTCACTGGGTGATTGTGTTTTAAACAATTACTCAGGCCTCCTTTCCTTTCCTGTCCCCGTTTTCTTGCAGGTCCGGATGCGGGATCGATACGGTCATGTGAAATCATTGGTGATCTTGAATACGAAGAAGGCGCCTGGGACCTGGGACAAGTTGAGTTGGCATCCCGGTTGGACCGAATCCGGTTCAACGGGCGTCCTAACGCCGCGTCTCCGATTCGTTGGGAGGCGAGTGTTACAATTTGGTATCAGAGCCCAAGTTAAGGTCTCCCAGTCCTATCCTGGGAGATCAGCTTTCGTTGTTTACCCCCAAAACCCGTTTTCAATCTTTTTCAAAACCGTTTGCGAAAATTTTATAAAACAGATGCTTTGCGAAATTCTTCAAACACCAATATATCACTGATTATCTCCTGTTGTGACCTCTTATAGTTTCTTTTTATGCAGGATGTCCACCGATTCGCACTCTGATTCCGGGTCCGACTGGACTCCAAGCCCTACCAGTGTTCAACGCACACGTTCTGTGACTCGTAGGAATGTTCCGAGGAGACAGAGGAGGCGACTTACGATTGGAGCGTCAGTTGAGATTTCCGGCGCCGCCCAGCACCCAGTTGACAAAGCTGTATCTGCATCGGTTCTGGTTGAGACAGCTGTGAGACCAGTACGGGGCAGAGGTCGACCCCGGAAGACGCCTGCAGTGGCCCCACCGGCGACTATGGACGCACCCCGAGCTCAGAGGTCGGGGAAGGAACACGTAGTGGCGGAGGATCATCCCGATCCACCGGCACAAGTGTGCTTTATGACTATGAGACCATCAGACGGGACACCAGGGGCATCGAAATCGAGACCCCAGGCGCAGGATATTCCCCGGAACGTTCCCCGACCCTTCCAGATGGCAGGCATGAGCGTGCAGGAGTACATGGACGCGTTCATTTTCCGAGCTGGCTGCACCCACCCCCGATCCCCGATCCATTTGATGACCATGTTCATGGGTGGGCTAGCGCCAGAGATCCGAGAGGGGATGACAGATGGGAGTGAGTACGGAGAGTACAGTCTGGTTGCGATGGCTTCTAGGTATGCAGAGGCTGTGGACAGGAACCAGAGGGATCCAGTGTTCCGGCAGGAGATGAGGGAGAGGCGTCGTAGTGACGAGGACACCCGACGATGGGTCATGGCCGAGCAGCAGGCCACATGGGATGAGGAGCTGCGTCTGAGGCGAGAGCAGGAGATTGCCGACCGGGCTCAGCTGAGGGAGCAGAGGGACGCCTTGGAGCGTATCTGAGAGAGGTTTGAGCAGCAGAGGGCAGAGTGGGCCGAGCAGCAGGCTGACTTGGACCGAGCGCGGGAGCAGCGGGAGCAGAGGATGCAACGGATACGGGAGGACCGAGAGTATGTCTGGTTGGATGAGCAGATGAACATTCTTGAGGAGGGCCCGAATGGGTTTGATCAGCAGTGGGCTACACCGAGTCAGGAACAGGCAGCAGCACCTCCAGTGATCATCATCTCGGATTCAGAGCCGGAGCCAGAGTCAGATCCTGAGGAGTATGATAGCGAGGAAGGCCAGGTGTACCGAGGAGACATGGACCTTGAGCTACGGACCCCGGGATCATCGAGTGGCTAGAGTCGGGGGGCGTTAGGGATTTGTTAGGAGTAGGGCATAGTTATTCTTGTTAGTGTTTGGGGTTTTATTTTCGTTGGTTTTCTTTCCGCGATTTTCGTGTAGCTAGTTTTCTCCTTTTGATTCGAACTTCGTGTAGCCCTATTCCTTTATTCTATTGATTCTTTTTCGCATCGTGCCTTCCCGAGCGGACTTTCCTATGCGCCAAATTCCTAAACCCAAAAAAAGGGACAGTGCCCTGAGTTTGGAGGTAGATGGGAAACCATACACCACAGAATTCGGGACGAATTCTTTTTAAGGGGGGGATAATTGTAAGGGCCCTGGCCCAGCTCCTTTTAAAAAACTTTTAAAAGAAGGAAGGGAAGCCCAAAAGCCCAAGCCCAATTCCTCAAAACCCTAGGGTTTCCCTTCTCCACCTATAAATAGAGCCCCCATTGCCTAGAAATTCATCTCCTTTCCTCCCGGCGAAGCCTTGTCGAGTTTGTGAGCCAATCGAGGTGGACAGAAGCCTTATTTTCGAGATCTCGTCATCCCATATCATCAGGTAACTCCCGAGATTCCAGATCTGAGTTTTAAACCACCAAAAACGCGTTTTCTACCTATAACTTCAAAAATACCCCAAATCCCGAGAAACCGAGCACACCACCGTGACCGCCGCGACGAGACGAAGCCGGAGCCGCCGAGACGAGCCCCACGCGCAGCCGCACGCGCCCCCACGCGCCGCCACTCGCCGGAGGAGTCACGGGCGCGTGAGATCCACGCGCGCCGGAGGGTCCACGCGCCGGAGTCCCACGCGCCGCCGCCGGAGCCCACGCGCCGCCGCCGCCATAACCGGAGAACCTCCGGAGCGCCGCCGCCCGCCGCCGTTGACCGCCGTGGTTGACCGTTGACCGTCGGTTTGGTTCGCCGGTTGGTCCGGTTTGCCTTTCAATTTCAATTCCTCTTCCGGTTTAGTCGGTCCAATTAGGTTCTGGTTCAATTTCAATTTCAATTCTAATTTCCTGGTTTAGTTGGTTAGGTCTGGTTTGGGGATTTGGGCCAGTTATGGATATGGGCCTGGTTCAGTCTGGGTTTGGGTCTGGGCCTGGGTTGACCGGGTCAACCGGTTGACTTTGACCAGACCGTTGACTTCCAGTCAACCGAACTTCAGTAGGCCATAACTTGACCGTCCTAGACCCGATTCGAACAAAATGAAAGCCTATCTCACTCGAATTTTCGTCCTCTTTTCAGAACCTATGTCCGTTTGGGCCAATGGGGTTGCTAAATTACCGTTTTGCCCTCTTCTTTGGCTAAGGTGAGGAAACCGTTGGTTATCTCCCTTACTCTATCTCAATTCCGGACGATAGTCCCCTGTTAATAGCGTCTTTCCTAGGTAGTGTAGGGTAGTTATACACGTGTAATGTGATTGATTGTGGAACGTAGAACTGCTAGGTTATCGCTGAGGCCGAAAACGTTGTTTGTGTGTGATGGATATGATTGGTAGTTGTGGTAGGGCCCCCGAAAGGGTGTTGTGTGGCAGGGGCGTATACATTGTCTGGGTATGCGTCCCTTGAGAAGGCGTCGGGGGGTCTGACGAGCCCCCAAGAAGGATAAAGAAGGATAGAGAAGGATTGTGTGGGCCTACGGGTCGAAGGAAGGGGCCCATGAGTGTGAAAGCACGAGTGGGTGTAGATTGCGTGGTGAAGCCTTCGGGCCTGTTTGCAAGGTGTTTTTAGCTTAAGACTTGTGATTCGTTGTTGTGTAGTGTAAGCGGGATCGCGGACTCCTTAATTCCGACCTCACTGGGTGATTGTGTTTGAAACAATTACTCAGGCCTCCTTTCCTTTCATGTCCCCGTTTTCTTGCAGGTCCGGATGCGGGATCGATACGGTCATGTGAAATCATTGGTGATCTTGAATACGAAGAAGGCGCCTAGGACCTGGGACAAGTTGAGTTGGCATCCCGGTTGGACCGAATCCGGTTCAACGGGCGTCCTAACGCCGCGTCTCCGGTTCGTTGGGAGGCGGGTGTTACAATTTGGTATCAGAGCCCAAGTTAAGGTCTCCCAGTCCTATCCTGGGAGATCAGCTTTCGTTGTTTACCCCCAAAACCCGTTTTCAATCTTTTTCAAAACCGTTTGCGAAAATTTTATAAAACAGATGCTTTGCGAAATTCTTCAAACACCAATATATCACTGATTATCTCCTGTTGTGACCTCTTATAGTTTATTTTTATGCAGGATGTCCACCGATTCGCACTCTGATTCCGGGTCCGACTGGACTCCAAGCCCTACTAGTGTTCAACGCACACGTGCTGTGACTCGTAGGAATGTTCCGAGGAGACAGAGGAGGCGACTTACGATTGGAGCGTCAGTTGAGATTTCCGGCGCCGCCCAGCACCCAGTTGACAGAGCTGTATCTGCATCGGTTCCGGTTGAGACAGTTGTGAGACCAGTACGGGGCAGAGGTCGACCCCGGAAGACGCCTGCAGTGGCCCCATCGGCGACTGTGGACGCACCCCGAGCTCAGAGGTCGGGGAAGGAGCACGTAGTGGCGGAGGATCATCCCGATCCACTGGCCCAGGTGTGCTTTATGACTATGAGACCATCAGACGGGACACCAGGGGCATCGACATCGAGACCCCAGGCGCAGGATATTCCCCGGGACGTTCCCCGACCCTTCCAGATGGCAGGCATGAGCGTGCAGGAGTACATGGACGCGTTCATTTTCAGAGCTGGCTGCACCCACCCCCGATCCCCGATCCATTTGATGACCATGTTCATGGGTGGGCTAGCGCCAGAGATCCGAGAGGGGATGACAGATGGGAGTGAGTACGGAGAGTACAGTCTGGTTGCGATGGCTGCTAGGTATGCAGAGGCTGTGGACAGGAACCAGAGGGATCCAGTGTTCCGGCACGAGATGAGGGAGAGGCATCGTAGTGACGAGGACACCCGACGACGGGTCATGGCCGAGCAGCAGGCCACATGGGATGAGGAGCTGCGTCTGAGGCGAGAGCAGGAGATTGCCGACCGGGCTCAGCTGAGGGAGCAGAGGGACGCCTTGGAGCGTATCTGAGAGAGGTTTGAGCAGCAGAGGGCAGAGTGGGCCGAGCAGCAGGCTGACTTGGACCGAGCGCGGGAGCAGCGGGAGCAGAGGATGCAACGGATACGGGAGGACCGAGAGTATGTCTGGTTGGATAAGCAGATGAACATTCTTGAGGAGGGCCCGAATGGGTTTGATCAGCAGTGGGCTACACCGAGTCAGGAACAGGCAGCAGCACCTCCAGTGATCATCATCTCGGATTCAGAGCCGGAGCCAGAGTCAGATCCTGAGGAGTATGATAGCGAGGAAGGCCAGGTGTACCGAGGAGACATGGACCTTGAGCTACGGACCCCGGGATCATCGAGTGGCTAGAGTCGGGGGGCATTAGGGATTTGTTAGGAGTAGGGCATAGTTATTCTTGTTAGTGTTTGGGGTTTTATTTTCGTTGGTTTTCTTTCCGCGGTTTTCGCGTAGCTAGTTTTCTCCTTTTGATTCGAATTTCGTGTAGCCCTATTCCTTTATTCTATTGATTCTTTCTTGCATCGTGCCTTCCCGAGCGGACTTTCCTATGCGCCAAATTCCTAAACCCAAAAAAATGGACAGTGCCCTGAGTTTGGAGGTAGATGGGAAACCATACACCCCAGAATTCGGGACGAATTCTTTTTAAGGGGGGGATAATTGTAAGGGCCCTGGCCCAGCTCCTTTTAAAAAACTTTTAAAAGAAGGAAGGGAAGCCCAAAAGCCCAAGCCCAATTCCTCAAAACCCTAGGGTTTCCCTTCTCCACCTATAAATAGAGCCCCCATTCCCTAGAAATTCATCTCCTTTCCTCCCGGCGAAGCCCTGTCGAGTTTGTGAGCCAATCGAGGTGGACAGAAGCCTTATTTTCGAGATCTCGTCATCCCATATCATCAGGTAACTCCCGAGATTCCAGATCTGAGTTTTAAACCACCAAAAACGCGTTTTCTCCCTATAACTTCAAAAATACCCCAAATCCCGAGAAACCGATCACACCACCGTGACCGCCGCGACGAGACGAAGCCGGAGCCACCGAGACGAGCCCCACGCGCCGCCGCACGCGCCCCCACGCACCGCCACTCACCGGATGAGTCACGGGCGCGTGAGATCCACGCGCGCCGGAGGGTCCACGCGCCGGAGTCCCACGCGCCGCCGCCGGAGCCCACGCGCCGCCGCCGCCGCCGTCGCCGGAGAACCGCCGGAGCGCCGCCGCCCGCCGCCGTTGACCGCCGTGGTTGACCGTTGACCGTCGGTTTGGTTCGCCGGTTGGTCCGGTTTGCCTTTCAATTTCAATTCCCCTTCCGGTTTAGTCGGTCCAATTAGGTTCTGGTTCAATTTCAATTTCAATTCCAATTTCCTGGTTTAGTTGGTTAGGTCTGGTTTGGGGATTTGGGCCAGTTATGGATATGGGCCTGGTTCAGTCTGGGTTTGGGTCTGGGCCTGGGTTGACCGGGTCAACCGGTTGACTTTGACCAGACCGTTGACTTCCAGTCAACCGAACTTCAGTAGGCCATAACTTGACCGTCCTAGACCCGATTCGAACGAAACGAAAGCCTATCTCACTCGAATTTTCGTCCTCTTTTCAGAACCGATGTCCGTTTGGGTCAATGGGATTGCTAAATTACCGTTTTGCTCTCTTCTTTGGCTAAGGTGAGGAAACCGTTGGTTATCTCCCTTACTCTATCTCAATTCCGGACGATAGTCCCCTGTTAATAGCGTCTTTCCTAGGTAGTGTAGGGTAGTTATACACGTGTAATGTGATTGATTGTGGAACGTAGAACTGCTAGGTTATCGCTGAGGCCGAAAACGTTGTTTGTGTGTGATGGATATGATTGGTAGTTGTGGTAGGGCCCCCGAAAGGGTGTGGTGTGGCAGGGACGTATACATTGCCGGGGTATGCGTCCCTTGAGAAGGCGTCGGGGGTCTGACGAGCCCCCAAGAAGGATAAAGAAGGATAGAGAAGGATTGTGTGGGCCTACGGGTCGAAGGAAGGGGCCCATGAGTGTGAAAGCACGAGTGGGTGTAGATTGCGTGGTGAAGCCTTCGGGCCTGTTTGCAAGGTGTTATTAGCTTAGGACTTGTGATTCGTTGTTGTGTAGTGTAAGCGGGATCGCGGACTCCTTAAGTCCGACCTCACTGGGTGATTGTGTTTGAAACAATTACTCAGGCCTCCTTTCCTTTCATGTCCCCGTTTTCTTGCAGGTCCGGATGCGGGATCGATACGGTCATGTGAAATCATTGGTGATCTTGAATACGAAGAAGGCGCCTGGGACCTGGGATAAGTTGAGTTGGCGTCTCGGTTGGACAGAATCCGGTTCAACGGGCGTCCTAACGCCGCGTCTCCGATTCGCCGGGAGGCGGGTGTTACAATTGCGTTCGTTGTAAGAACATTTTTTTATTTGAATCAATTTAACATTCTTTTCAAAAAATAACCACATCTTAAATGTATTCATCACTATGAATATATGACATATTCATTCTTTTTTTTAACTCACTCGGTTACTATTTTATTTGGGTGCATCTTGGTCAAAGTCGTGAGTCCTTCAACCTTTTCTCATTGTTTGATGGTTTGATCTTCTTTTTAGATGCTAACTAAGCAACATCGTTTTGTGACAGGTTGCATGGTGTTTGTAAATAGAATCCTCTCGCTGCAGTCATTTGGAGATTAGGATTACCCCTTTATCGTACTAGGGGTGACAATTTTGAAGAATAAACTTTAATTTTTTAAGCTTTATTTTTAGTGAAAATTATTCGTGGTAGCACAAATTTTAGAATTAATTACTAAAATAGCATTAGAGTTTGTTTTTTTTACTAGAGTAGCATTTTATGATGGTTTAAAAGACTATATTGTCCTTTCTTTAACTCATTTTTTTTAAAAAATAATATAAATAAATCATTACAGTAAAATAAATAATTAATATAAATTTGTTTTTCAAAAATAAATAATTAATATAAAATTGAATTTTCAAAAATAATAATTTATATAAATTCGTTTTAAAAAAAAATACATAGTAAGAAACTAATAAAAAATCATTTTATAAATAAATCATTTAAATACAAAATACAAATATTATTTTTTGATGGTTAAATTTTTTTTTTTAAAATACAAAATATATTTTTATAAATAAATGATTTAAATAAGAAATTAACACAAATTATTGTTTGGATATTTTTATAAAAAAAACATTTTGCTTTCAAAAATAAGAAATACATACAACATAATGTTTTAATTTATTAAGTGAATATTTAGTTATCATAAAAGGTTCATAAAGATCAGGAGAAGAGCACGCGACAGATTTTCGAATTAAGTATATCTGTAACATTAAAATAAATTTGTAACATAACAAAAATCAGCAACATTATAAACAAATCTGCGAAAAAGAGAAAAAGTCTATAACATAGCAGTGCTACATAGTAATTATTTTATAAAAAAAAATTTGTTGCGGAGTTTAATAAATTTGCAACATGTAACACAAATTTGTAACACTAATTTCCAAATTTATTCAAAACTAATGAAACAAATCTGGAAATTTTCAAAAGTATGCAAAACGTTAATATAAATATGTGCCACGTCAGCGAAAAAAACAAAAATCTGCAACATTAGAACATAAATCTTTGACACATTTAAAAATCTGTAACAATAGGATGCTAGTATAGTAATTTTGCAGAAACATTCTAATGTGTTACAGAATTTTTAAAACTCTGCAACAAAGAAAATTAATCTACAACAAACGACAATAACCTCGTGCAGACTTATTTAAAAATCCGTCATGTCAATAAATATGCAACAAAAATGTCATAAATCTTTGCGGATTTATTAAGATGGGAAGGTGGTATTTTTGTAAATAAAAATCATTTTTGCTGATGTGGAAATTAAGTAATAATTGGATTCTTTTAATTATTTTTTCCTAACAAGGACTTGTAGGGTCATTTTAAACCAAAATTTTGGCAAACAAAAATTCATATCTCATGCTTTTATAGTAATTAACCCATGTGTTTGATTGTTTCAAAGTTTAGAATAAGTCATCCACCTTTATAGGAGAATGTTAGATTGTTACGAAGTTTTTAGGAATTAAGTTGTACGATCTAGTTAAGATCTTTGTTGCTTCAAAATCAATGCAAGCTTTCCAAATCATTTTCTATATTTCCATTACAAACGTTTCTTGAATTCTATAAAAGTGGTATAATAGCCATACGAGCCTGCTACCAGAAAATTGAAAGAGAGAAATTAGTGAGAAAGATACATCAATCATCCCACGCTTTGATGGAGACTATGAACATGAAGGATTGTTTAGTGTTTATCCTGGTTCAATTCATTCAGATTAAACCCTACTAAACAGATTGGATCTAGGTTCTCTTGCAGAATCATAAAGAGATCTCAGTAATACCTTGTTATGCAGCGGAAGAATCAGGTATGAGTCAGAGATCAGCAGAACCACCAAGAGGTTGTTCCTCCAAAGGCTCACACACGCACACCAACAGGAAGAAGGCTGCTAGACCATAGAGAGGGAGGCGCAGAAAGAGAGAGAGAGGCGCAGGAGGAGTTGGGAGAAAAAAGAGCTAGGTCAAGTTTTAATCATAAAACCCTTGTCTAGTTCTGTTGGGCTTTTGGGCCCAATTCCCAGTCTGATTAAAACCCTTAGATTTAATCAGGCCCTTTAATCTCTCTAAGTACAGTAAATGCCTAGCACTTTTACCGTACTTCTGCTGAACCGTTCCCTCATAGTTTCCTGTTAGCTTAGGCGTGTGACCCATATGGGATCATATAATAAAGGCAATAAATCCAAGACTTATAGATCATGAGCGGACTCTAGCAAGCCATCATGACCCCCAGTATTATATGACTTATGTCTGATCATTGACATACTCTTACTTTCTAGAGACAGTACAGAGATTACCGGACATAATTCCAACAATCTCTCACTTGTACTGGAATCTCTGTATTCATATTCCTTTTGTCTCAATATCTCGATTAGTCATAAGGCAAGATGAGTGTCATCCTTATAAAGCCTAATAATGTTCATCGGACTCTGATTTGATACTGACAATCCAAACGACTCGGGACAGTCCGTTTGAGCATGGCCATGCATTTTCCAGTATTCAAATCTCCGATTGGCCTAGAGATATTCACTCCATTTATATTGGAGGGACAAATCCCGTCTTGTTCCATCACTGTAAACTACTCATTTCATAATACACCCAAACAAGGTCCTTATAACTATCGCTTAACGACAGCGTTAGACAATGATCAAAGCGCATCAGTTGATGTGCAGTCACATGCATGCGAACTCAGGTCTAAGGACTATACTCTATAGTCGTAGTAAGAATCTCTTATGACACAGATATAAATATCCTGAAGAGTTCTTATAAGCGGGTCATGTCCGGTCGTATGTTCCCCAACATACACCTATGTACTGACTTTGATGCCGTGCATCTATGACATCCTGAGACTTTGTCATAAGTCACATACCAATCTAGTCTCACGCGGTTGTTGGTGTTCCAATTTCAACAACCTTCGACTAGGGACTGGATGATATAAGCCATCTATCAGATATAGGGTCTCATGATCAAGCTAAATGACTTTGATGACTCAAGATCAAGTCACTTACTTCGATGACCTATAAAATGGTTCATATCATTTTGGAACGATTATTTCATCACAGTTAAAATAATCTTAAAAAAATAATTTTATTATTAAACATCTCAAATGTTTTACAAGAACATATCAATAACTAAATAAAGCCCTTTACAAACTCCCACTGAAATTAAGACTACATCTTAATTTCACTTATCCTACAGCTACAGTCCGCGACTCGTGCTTAGGCCTAAGGAGTGGCTTCGTTAATAGATTAGCAACGTTCTCATTCGTTGAAACTTGCTGATCTACTTAACACCTCTGTCATTTATCTCACGGAATAGGTTATACCTACCCTCAAGGTGTTTGGACCTCTGATGTGCAGCTAGCCTCATCTATGCTGGGAATCACATCAAGTTCAGTGATGAACTCTTCTTTCCAAACAACCTCTTTCGCCGCTATCCAAGCTGCGAAATGTTCAGCTTAAGTCATGGAGTCAGCAACAGTGCCTTGCACCGCCAGACAGACACAAGATATAACCGGACTGTGACCGGAAATCATCTTTGTCGGTTGGAAACTTGCCTTTCAGACTCTATCGACTTGTAGCACCTTACTTTCTCCGTAAATCAAGAACTTATCCTAAGTATTTTCCAAATACTTGAGGATATTCATTACGTCTATCCAGTTATTCTTTACTGGATTTGACTGGTCTTTACTTGTCTTGCTTAACATTAAAGCAACATCAAAACAAGTACGTGTCATGGGATACATGATAGATCCAATTGCCGACGCATATGGAATCTCATCCATGCATTCAAGCTCAGCAGATATCGTAGGACACTGTTTCTTGCTTAATGTAATGCCATGTGACATTGGCATAAAACCCTTCTTGGAATGCTGAAAACGTGTAGGACTTTGTCGATATAAGAATCCTTACTTTGTCCTATCAGCTCTTTTGGATCTCTATCTTTAGATCCAAAATCCAAGAACATACGTGGTTTTACCCATGTCAATCATAAAACCAACTCCCAAGCCAGTCCTTTACCGACTGCAGCATTGGAACGTTATTTCCGAGAATCAGTATGTCATCGACATACACTATGAGAAATGCAACATCGCTCCCACTTATCTATTAGTAAACGCACAGTTCCATCTCATTCCTGTTCAAGTCAAAACCTTGACTACTTCAACAGAACGAAGATTCCAACTCCGATATGTTTGCTTCTATCCATGAATGGATCGTTGAAGCTAACTTACATACAGTGTAATTTTTCGGAGTCCGGGCTCACTTTCGCTTCTGTGAATTTCGCAGGTTCGTCACTTTCAATGATCATCAGATCATGGCAACTAATCACGAGAAATCACTCTCGGATTAGTGACGGATTCATTCAGATCTGCGAACTTCAGGCTCTACAGGTGTAGATTCTACAGAAATCTGTAAATCCATCTGCTGCTCTCCCTCAACAGGTTGAGCAGCCTCCTGTTTTTCTCGAATTTCTTCGAGTTATACTTTTACTCCCACTGTTCTTCTTGGAAAGTAACTTCCCTTTTAGAAAACAGAATTCCGAAAAACCTAACTTGGTATTCGGAATGGACGTAAAAGTAACAAGCCTTGGTTTCCCTAGGACAACCAGCGAAGTAGCACAACTACAAATACTCAGTAAAGACGAATTTGGATCATTTCCAGTCCACATTTATGTGGTGTCTTTCAAATGATATTGGTGGAACTATTTCAGCGTAAACTTAGATATTTTTAGAGCGTTATTCTTAAAGAATATCATGGAAGATTCGTGTGACTCATCTTTAATCATTTCTAATAAGATCTGGTTCTTTCTCATAGAAACACCTCCAGGTTTTCAGGAGAAATGAGCTGTGAAATGATTTCACACTCATTCAGATGATCACACCATCAATGACTTAAGTATTCTCACTCGTGATCTAATCCAGAGTCTCAATACTTCTGTCACTCAGATTCTATACCTCATTCTGGAACTCTTTCGACCATTTCAAAGAATTCTGACTCGTGTCTCATCAAATGAACACAGTCATACTCACTGAAGTAATCAGTAAAGATAATGAAGTACAGGAAATTTTCTCTGGCATTACTGCTCATCGGGCCACATACATGAGTATGTTCAAGGTCCAATAAGCCTTTGGGCCTTTCTCTAGCTCGGCTAAGATGGGCCCTTTGTCTTTTGGTCCAGTAAGCAGAATTCAAGTCTCATAAGATATCCGATCAAATGAGCCCAAAAGTCCATAACTATGGGATTTCTGAATCCGACTCACTCTATGTGACCAAAACATTTACGCCAAGAAAAATCAGGTTTAATTCATCAGATTTAAACCAATTCGGTATTTATGTTACATTTAGGCACTCTTTGGTTTAAGATATAAAACCCATTCCTTGAATACGGTGCTACAATTAATATTTCATTATGATCAAAAGAACAAAACTTGTCTTTTATCAAAATGAAAAACATTCAAATTCTTACAAGAAAATGAAAGACAACTCTGCTTAAAGCAGGTACATTGTAGCAATTACTTAATACAAAACCAAGCCTCAAAGGCATCTACAAGTGAAAACCCTACGGCTGAGGCAGCATCCATAGCTCCTTCCAGACATGCAGTTCCACTTGTCCTTCCTTCAACGTTCTACTGTTGCTTAGGCTCTGCATATTTTAACAAATATCAGTGCCACAACCAGTATCCAATACCTATAAGGTAGAACTTGAAGTAATAACATGAATACCTGAGGAAGTAGTCTCATACATCAACTTCAACTCCTCATAATCTTCCATGAATTTAATGCAATCTCTCTTCCAATGCCCAGTCTCTTTACAGTAGCAGCACTTACCAACGTAAGAGGTATCTGACTCGGGCTCAGAAGACACACGCTTGCCATGATTCAAAATCTGGACAACTTTGTCTTCACCCTTGTCAGCATTAGGTTTAGTAAACCTACCCTTCTCCTTCATGAGATTATACAGGGTACTCTTCACGTTTGGCTCAACTGTCTTGAGCATATCATGCAGTTCAGTCAGCGTCTTCGTTAAGCCTTTCTTGATATAGTACCTTCTGAACTTATCATAGCTTGACGGCAGTGACTGCAGAATGATCTCAGTTGCCAATTCTTGGCTAACTGGATAATCCAGTTTCCTCAGGTTATCAATGTAACCCATCATTTTACTGACATGAGGACTTACTGGATGATCATTTGGTAGCTTGCAGCTAGTGAGAGACTTAACAAACTGGTATCTCTCCACTCTTATCTGCTCCTGAAATTTCAATTTCAGGCTGCTGATCATCTCTATTGGCGACTCCATGTTCTCATATTGCTTCAGCAAATCTGAGTCCATGGTAGCCAATATCAGACCACGCACATCTACCGCATCATTATAATGCTTATTCCAAGCATTATATACTGCATGAGAAGCATTGGACCCGATCCTCACGGGGAGAGATTTCTCAAGGACATAGTCCTTTCTCTCCTGCCTGAGGACTAGCCTCAGGTTCCGCGACCAAGTCAAGAAATTTGATCCGTTCAGTTTGTCCTTCTCAAGGACAGACCGGATCGAGAAAGTGTTTTGATTGTTTGTGCTAGTCATAACTGAAATTTAAGATAAAAGGATTTTAGTTAATATGTTCAATATAAGTAAACTCGCATTATATTCAATAACATTAGTTACCCTCAAAAGAATATAATGATTCCAAGATCCACATATAACTAAGATCAAAGTGGGCCATTGGCCGTCACCCAACCTTAGCTTATATCGGTAAGCCCTATTTCGGCTAATTATATCCGTGATATAACTCTTGGTTGTGAATCTGGGCCCGAGGCCCAATCCACTCTGATGTCTCAAGGCCCGGGACTCCCGATGGCCTAGTCAAGAAAACCAGACTATACAGTCATGTAATCACTAATGTCTGGGACTCCCAATAACATTAATGAATCACAAACTGTCTTACCCACGCAAAAGATAGACACCCTCACACTGTAAGGCCATGTGTACGATTGAATGGGTTTCAACAGCTGACATAGACTGGACAAGACATCCAACGCTTGATATTATTTGAGGTTTATAGGTTTTCTTAAAATTTCATTCCAAAATAGAAGATTACTATTTTTGGAAACTTTCCATTTTTGGAAACCTACTGTTTTTGGAAACTTTTATAATTGGAAACTTCCTAAATATGGAAACTTTCTAACTATAGAAATTCCTAAATATCCAAAACATGCAAATCTAGAAACTTCTATTCTAAGAAACTTTCTAATTTGAAATTTTGGAAACTGATTAATTTTAAAATCAAATTTTAATTATTAAATGAATTTTAAAAAAAAAAATCTGAAGAAGAGACTCAAATAACTGGCCCAATTGTTTTAACTTCTTGGCCCAAGGCCCAAGAATTGGTCTATGTCCAAGACATAACCCAATTGTCCAATTAAATGACATAACCGGTCTGGTTCATTAAAATTGGTCTAACCAAGATTAATTACTACGATAACCACAATTGTTAACCGGTTATTTACTAAACCGGATTTTCTCAATTTATTTGGTCCAACCAAATCAAATTAGAAAACCACTGGTTTAGGCACTAAATCCAATTTTATTTCGACATTGGATTTCTTATCACGGTTTAACCAGATTTAATAAATATTATTAAGTCTGTAAACCGTAACGAATAGATTTTAATTATTTAAACCGAACCATTAACCGAACCGAACCGACTGATCACGTGAACCGATCACGACCGAGTCGCAATCTTCACGCGATCGAGAGACGGGACGCGATCGGGACAGCCGCAAGCATCACGCGATCGGGACGAGCCCGGGTCGTGCGATCGGGACGAGAGCGGGACGAGAGCGGGACGCGATCGCTGTCGATCCATGCGATCCGCTCGGCCGATCGGTCCATGTCTCGCGCGCTTCATCGCTGATCGGAGTGACTGTTGGAAGTTTTGGTTGATCCTGATTCAATTCTCATATTGATATCAACCTAAACATGCATCAGATCTAGGTGTTCTTATTTAGAAACATTAGATCTCACCTTTTACCTGTTTGTTTGCAGCGGAATTGATGAACAGGTCAATGATCAGGGAGATACACCGAGAGATGGATCCTCCAAAGGCTCACACACGCAATCACAAGAAACTGGCTGCTAGACCGAGCTGAGATGGGGCGCAGAGAGAGGAGAGAAATCGCGGCTGGGAGACTTAGGGTTGGGAAGAAGAGACTTGGCTTTTAGACATTAAAAGCCTTCTCTTTCCCTTTTGGGCTTTTGGGCCCAATCTGATTAAATCCCATTTAATCAGACCCATTATTGATTCTCTCTTAGTACGACAAATGCCTAGCACTTTTGTCGTACTTCTGCTATGCCTTTCAACATTGTTTCCTGCTAGCTTAAGCGTGTGACCCATATGGGATCATACAATAAAGGCAATAAGTCCAAGACTTATAGATCATGAGCGGACTCTAGCAAGCCATCATGACCCCCAGTATTGTATGACTTATGTCTGATCACTGACATACTCTTACGTTATAGAGACAGTACAGAGATTGCTGGACACAATTCCAACAATCTCCCACTTGAACTGGAATCTCTGTATTCATAATCCCTTTCGTCTCAATATCTCGATTAGTCATAAGGCAAGATTAGTGTCATCCTTATAAAGCCTAATCTTGTTCATCGGACTCTGATTTGATACTGACAATACAAACGACTCGGGAAAGTCCGTTTGAGCATGGCCATGCGTTTTCCAGTATTCAAATCTCCGATTGGCCTAGAGATATTCACTCCATTTATATTGGAGGGACAAATCCCGTCTTGTTCCATCACTGTAAACTACTCATTTCATAATGTACCCAAACAAGGTCCTTATAACTATCGCAGAACGACAGCGTTAGACAATGATCAAAGTGCATCAGTCCATGTGCAGTCACATGCATGCGAACTCAGGTCTAAGGACTATACTCTATAGTCGTAGTGAGAATCTCTTATGACACAGATATAAATATCCTGAAGAGTTCTCATAAGCGGGTCTTGTCCGGTCGTATGTTCCCAAACATACACCTATGTACTGACCTTGATGCCGCGCATCTATGACACACTGAGACTTTGTCATAAGTCACGTACCAATCCAGTCTCACACGGTTGTTGGTGTTCCAATTTCAACAACCTTCGACTAGGGACAGGGTGATATAAGCCATCTATCAAATATAGGGTCTCATGATCAAGCTAAATGACTTCGATGACTCAAGATCAAGTCATTTACTTCGATGACCTATAAAATGGTCCATATCATTTTGGAACGATTATTTCATCACAGTTAAAATAATCTTGAAATAATAATTTCATTAAACATCATTATATGTTTTTCAAGAACATATCAATAACTAAATAAAGCCCTTTACTAACTCCCACTGAAATTAAGACTACATCTTAATTTTACTTATCCTACAGCAACAGTCCGCGACTCGTGCTTAGGCTCAAGGAGTGGCTTCGTTAATAGATTAGCAACGTTCTCATTCGTTGAAACTTGCTGATCTACTTAACATCTCTGTCATTTATCTTACGGAATAGGTCATTCCACTAAGTGTTTGGATCTTTGATGTGCAGCTAGTCTCATCTAAGCTGGGAATCACATCAAGTTCAGTGATGAACTATTCTTTCCAAACAACCTCTTTCGCCGCTTCCAAACTGCGAAACATTCAGTTTAAGTCATGGAGTCAGCAACAGTGCCGTGCACCGCCAGACAAACACAAGACATATCCGGACTGTGACCGGAAATCATCTTTGTCTGTTGGAAACTTGCCTTTCAGACTCTATCGACTTGTAGCACCTCACTTTCTTCTTTACCTAAAGAACTTATCCTTAGTATTCTTCAAATACTTTAGAATATTCTTTACGGCAATCCAGTGATTCTCTGCTGGATTTGACTGGTCTTTACTTGTTTTGCATAACATTAAAGCAATATCAAAACAAGTACGTGTCATGGCATACATGATAGATCCAATTGCCGTCGCATATGAATCCTATCCATGCATTCAAGCTCAGCAGTTATCGTAGGACACTGCTTCTTGCTTAACGTATTGCCATGTGACATTGGCTTAAAACCCTTCTTGGAGTGCTGAAAACGTGTAGGACTTTGTCATCAAAGAATCCTGACTTTGTCCTACCAGCTCTTCTGGATCTCTATCTTTAAATCCAAAATCCAAGACTTTCGTGGCTATACCCATGTCATTCACTAAACCAACTCCCAAGCTAGTCCTTTACCGACTGCAGCATTGGGACGTTATATCCGAGAATCAGTATGTCTTCGACATACACTATGAGAAATGCAATATTGCTCCCACTAATCTATTAGTAAACGCACAGTTCCTCTTCGTTCCTGTTCAAGTCAGAACCTTGACTACTTCAACAGAACGAAGATTCCAACTCCGATATGTTTGCTTCCATCCATTAATGGATCGATGAAGCCAACTTACACAAAATGTAATTCTTCGGAGTCTGGGCTCACTTTCGCTTCCTAGGATTTCGCAGATTTGTCGCTTTCAATGATCATCAGATCATGCGAACATTCAATGATCATCAGGCTAAACTAATGACGAGAATTCACTCTCGGATTAGTGACTGATTCTTTCATATCTGCGAACTTCAGGCTCCACAGGTGTAGATTCTACAGAAATCTGTAAATCCTTCCGCTGCTCTCCCTCAATAGGTTAAGCAGCCTCCTGTATTTCTCGAATTTCTTCGAGTTGTACTTTTACTCCCACTGTTCCTTTTGGAAAGTAACTTCCCTTCTTAGAAAACAGAATGGTCGAAAAAATACTTTTTACTCCCACTGTTCTTCTTGGCAAGTAATTTCCTTCTTAGAAAACAGAATGGTCGTAAAAGTACCGAGCCTTGGTTTCCTTGAGAAAACTTCGAGTTATGCTTTTACTCCCACTGTTCTTCTTGGAAATAACTTTCTTTCTTAGAAAACAGAATGGACGTAAAAATAACAAGAATTTCTTCGAGTTACATTTTTACTCCCACTGTTCTTCTTGGAAAGTGACTTCCCTTCTTAGAAAACAGAATGGACGTAAAACTAATAAGCCTTGGTTTCCCTAGGACAACCAGCGAAGTGGTACAACTACAAATACTCAGTAAAGACGAATTTGGATCGATTCCAATCCACATTTACGTGGTGTCTTTCAACTGATATTGGTGGAACTGTTTTAGCGTAAACTTAGATATTTTAGAGCGTTATTCTTATAAAATATCATGGAAGATTCATGTGACTCATCTTTAATCATCTCTGATAAGATCTGATTCTTTCTCACAGAAACACCTCAAGGTTTTCAGGAGAAATTGAGCTGTGAAACGACTTCACACTCATTCAGATGATCGCACTATCAATGACTTAAGTATTCTTACTCGTGGTCTCATCCAGAGTCTCAATACTTCTGTCACTCACATTCTATACCTCATTCTGGAACTCTTTCGACCATGTCAAAGAATTCCGATTTCTTTCGACCATGTCAAAGAATTCCGACATGTGTCTCATTAAATGAACACAGTCTTACTTACTGAATTAATCAGTCGAGACAATGAAGTACAAGAACAATTTTCTCTGGCATTGTTGCTCATCGGACCACATACATGAGTATGTTCAATCTCCAATAAGCCTTTGGGCCTTTCTCTAGCTTGGCTAAGATGGGCCCTTTGTCTTTTGGTCTAGTAAGCAGAATTCAAGTCTCATAAGACATTCATTCAATTGAGCCCAACAGTTCATAACTATGGGATTTCTGAATTCGACTCACTCTCTGTGACCAAGACATTTATGCCAAGAAAAATCAGGTTTAATTCATCAGATTTAAACCAATTTGGTATTTATGTTACATTTAGGCAATCTTTGGTTTAGGACATAAAACCCATTCCTTGAATAGGGTGCTACAATCAATATTTCATTAAGATCAAAAGAACAAAACCTTGTCTTTTATCAAAATAAAATCATTCAAATTCTTATAAGAAAATGAAAAACAACTCTGCTTAAAGCAGGTACATTGTAGCAATTACTTAATACAAAACCAAGCCTCGAAGGCATCTACAAGTGAAAAACCCTATGACTGAGGCAGCATCCATAGCTCCTTCCAGACATGCAATTCCACTTGCCCTTCCTTCAACGTTCTACTGTTGCTTAGGCTCTGCATATTTCAACAAATATCAGTGCCACAACCAGTATCCAATACCTGCAAGGTAGAACTTGAAGTAATAACATGAATACCTGAGGAAGTAGTCTTATACATTAACTTTAACTCCTCATCGTCTTCCATGAATTTTATGCAATCTCTCTTCCAATGCCCTATCTCTTTACAGTAGCAGCACTTACCAACGTAAGAGGTATCTGACTTGAGCTCAGAAGACACACGCTTGCCATGATTCAAAATCTGGACAACTTTGTCTTCACCCTTGTCAATACTAGGTTTAATAAACCTGCCCTTCACGTTTGGCTCAACCGTTTTGAGCATATCATGCAGTTCAGTCAACGTCTTCGTTAAGCCTTTCTTGATATAGTTCCTTACGAACTTATCATAGCTTGACGGCAGTGACTGCAGAATGATCTCAGTTGCCAATTCATGGCTAACTGGATAATCCAGTTTCCCCAGGTTATCAATATAACCTATCATTTTACTGACATGAGGACTCACTGGATGATCATTCGGTAGCTTGCAGCTAGTGAGAGACTTAACCAACTGGTATCTCTCCACTCGTATCTGCTCCTGAAATTTCAATTTCAGGCTGCTGATCATCTCTATTGGCGACTCCATGTTCTCATATTGCTCCCGCAAGTCTGAGTCCATGGTAGCCAATATCAGACCACGCACATCTACCGCATCATTATAATGCTTATTCCAAGCATCATATACTGCATGTGAAGCATTGGACCCGATCCTCACGGGGAGAGCTCTCTCAAGGACATAGTCCTTTCTCTCCTGTCTGAGGACTAGCCTCAGATTCCGCGACCAAGTCAAGAAATTTGATCCGTTCAGCTTGTCCATCTCAAGGACAGACCGGATCGAGAAAGTGTTTTGATTGTTTGTGCTAGTCATAACTGAAATATAAGATAAAAGGATTTTAGTTAATATGTTCAATATGATTAATCTCGGATTAAATTTAATATGATTAATCACGCATTATATTCAATAACATAAGTTACCCTCAATAGAATATAATGATTCCAAGATCCACATATAACTAAGATCAAAGTGGGCCACTGGCCGTCACCCAACCTTAGCTTATATCGGTAAGCCCTATTTCGGCTAATTATATCCGTGACATAAATCTTGGTTGTGAATCTGGGCCCGAGGCCCAATCCACTCTGATGTCTCAAGGCCCGGGACTCCCGATGGCCCAGTCAAGAAAACCAGACTATACAGTCATGTAATCATTAATGTCTGGGACTCCCAATGACATTTATGAATCACAAACCGTCTTACCCACGCAAAAGCAGACACCCTCACACTGTAAGGCCATGAATACAATTGAATGGGCTTCGACAGCTGACATAGCCTGGACAAGACATCCAACGCTTGATATTATTTGAGGTTCGTAGGTTTATTAAAATCATTCCCAAAATAGAAGATTACTATTTCGGGAAACTTTCTATTTATGGAAACCTACTATTTTTGGAAACTTTCTAAAATTGGAAACTTTCTAAAACCGGAAACTTTCTAACTTTAGAAATTTCTTTAAAATCCAAAACCCGCAAATTCAGAAAATTCTATTTTAAGAAACTTTCTAATTATAAAATTTCGGAAACTTTAATTTAAAACCGACTTTATAATTTTATAAAATAGATTTTAAATTGATCTGAAGAAAGACTCAATTAACTGGCCCAATTGTTTTAACTTCTTGGCCCGAGGCCCAAGAATTGGTCCATGTCCAAGACATGACCCAATTGTCCAATTAATTGACATAACCGGTCTGGTTCATTAAAACTGGTCTAACCAAGTTTTAATTACTACGATGACCACAATTGTCAACCGGTTATTTACTAAACCGGAATTTCTCAATTTATTTGGTCCAACCAAATCAAATTAGAAATTCCTGGTTTAGGCACTAAATCCAATATTTCTTTCGACATTGGATTTCTTATTCCGGTTTAACCAGATTTAATAAACTTATTAAAATCTGTTTATTAAACCAGAACGTTGATTTTTAATCAAATTTTAAACCGAACCACTAACCGAACCGAACCGATTGAACCGTGAAACCCTAGCTTTCGGATCAAGCAATGATCGTCCAGCCGCAAGCCGTGCGCCATGATCCGAGATCGACATGCTTGGCTTGCTCGGGACGGACGGACGGGACGCGACAGCCGGGCAGGCCGGGACGCTCGGGTGGGACGGTCGGGACGCACGGTCGCTCCACGATCGCCAAGCGATCGGGACGTGACGCGCGCGACATCCGGAAGCGATCGGGACGACGCGATCGACTCGACGCGACGATCGACCGCGATCGGTCAACCGATCCGATCCGATCCATCCGTCCAGCCGCGTCCGTCCGTCCGATCCGTCCTCCTTCTCGGCCGATCACCAAAACATGAATCATATAGCTCATGTTTTGTGATTTTTCTTGTGTGTTTAGGGTTCAATTATGTTTCTTAACTGTTTTATCTTATCAGTAATTGATTCAAAAACAATTCTAAACAGATTAAACAACCTAAACATGAATCTAAAACAAGAAACCTAAGAACCAATGGCTCTGATACCACTGTTGGAAGTTTTGGTTGATCCTGATTCAATTCTCATATTGATATCAACCTAAACATGCATCAGATCTAGGTGTTCTTATTTAGAAACATTAGATCTCACCTTTTACCTGTTTGTTTGCAGCGGAATTGATGAACAGGTCAATGATCAGGGAGATACACCGAGAGATGGATCCTCCAAAGGCTCACACACGCAATCACAAGAAACTGGCTGCTAGACCGAGCTGAGATGGGGCGCAGAGAGAGGAGAGAAATCGCGGCTGGGAGACTTAGGGTTGGGAAGAAGAGACTTGGCTTTTAGACATTAAAAGCCTTCTCTTTCCCTTTTGGGCTTTTGGGCCCAATCTGATTAAATCCCATTTAATCAGACCCATTATTGATTCTCTCTTAGTACGACAAATGCCTAGCACTTTTGTCGTACTTCTGCTATGCCTTTCAACATTGTTTCCTGCTAGCTTAAGCGTGTGACCCATATGGGATCATACAATAAAGGCAATAAGTCCAAGACTTATAGATCATGAGCGGACTCTAGCAAGCCATCATGACCCCCAGTATTGTATGACTTATGTCTGATCACTGACATACTCTTACGTTATAGAGACAGTACAGAGATTGCTGGACACAATTCCAACAGTGACCACGCGACACGATCCATGATCGGTCCGTGCGTCATGTACCGATCCGACGCTCCGACGCATACCGATCCAAATCGATCGGTTCATTCGATTTTAGTTTAGGGTTTTAATTCTTTTGTTTCTTAAGTGTTTTCTTATCAATTTCAAGCATAGATTGATTCAAACACTTCTAAACAACCTAAACATGATTCTAACAAGAAATCCTAATAGAACCAATGGCTCTGATACCACTGAAGGATTGTTTAGTGTTTATCCTGGTTCAATTCATTCAGATTAAACCCTACTAAACAGATTGGATCTAGGTTCTCTTGCAGAATCATAAAGAGATCTCAGTAATACCTTGTTATGCAGCGGAAGAATCAGGTATGAGTCAGAGATCAGCAGAACCACCAAGAGGTTGTTCCTCCAAAGGCTCACACACGCACACCAACAGGAAGAAGGCTGCTAGACCACAGAGAGGGAGGCGCAGAAAGAGAGAGAGAGGCGCAGGAGGAGTTGGGAGAAAAAAGAGCTAGGTCAAGTTTTAATCATAAAACCCTTGTCTAGTTCTGTTGGGCTTTTGGGCCCAATTCCCAGTCTGATTAAAACCCTTAGATTTAATCAGGCCCTTTAATCTCTCTAAGTACAGTAAATGCCTGGCACTTTTACCGTACTTCTGCTAAGCCGTTCTTACACATTTTTCCTGTTAGCTTAGGCGTGTGACCCATATGGGATCATATAATAAAGGCAATAAATCCAAGACTTATAGATCATGAGCGGACTCTAGCAAGCCATCATGACCCCCAGTATTATATGACTTATGTCTGATCATTGACATACTCTTACTTTCTAGAGACAGTACAGAGATTACCGGACATAATTCCAACAGAACACTAGGCCATGCAGATGGAGAGCCTGCTCAAATACATGGAATGGTGGGATCTATTTGAAACAGGAATTCTGAGACCATAAAAAAATGTGATCTTGATCGGAGGATATTGGCACACACCTGCTAATATACTTGATGGTTACAGTAAACATAATAATTGGCATAAGAAATACTTGATGGTTCTCTCAAATATATTTTTAGATTTTAAATTTTTAAGTTCTGATATAAATTCAAAATGCAAGCTTAAAGAATTATATGAATGAACTTAAAGACGAAATTACGACAGAGTCAACGTAAAATTGTCGCAACTTAACGACGATTTTACGTTGAATCATCATATTTACGACGAACATATGTCGCATAAGGGAACCAGAAATATGGATATGTATGTTGGGATAGTGTCCTGAAATCACACTTGTGCTCACTCCTGTGATAGTTGTGTGTCGAGATCAGACATTCGTATAATACTGGGCGTTTGCAATGCTTTGCTAGAAGCCTCTTGCAATCTGTAGGTCGTGGACTTACTGCCAGTATTATATGATCCTATAGGGTCACACACCTAAGCGAACTGGAAGCTACGACATGGGAATGATCATTGTGGAAATGATCATATTATGTGTATTGAAATACACATAAGAATCGATATAATGGTGTTGTGTCGATCGACACAGCTTGTGTGTCGGTCGACACAGTTCGGATTTTCCGAACAGGCTTTTCGGGTTATGGCTTAATTGAGTCTGGCCCGTTAAGAAAGTTTAGGTCGAATAAAATCAGTTTAGTTCGACCTAAACGAGAGAGCCGTCCAGTTTTCTTGACAGAAACTCTAGACACACCAGAACCTTTCGATCCCCATTGATCCGGCACTAGCATCCCGTTTCCAGCGAGCGTGCGTGTGTATCTGGTAGAGGCAAAGCGTTGCGTTGCTCCACTGATCTCGTTCACCATCTCTTCCGCTGCCAAAAGGTAAGAACGAGGTTGGTTCTAAATTTCAATATAACAAACCCTAGATCCATCGGGATCCAACAGTGGTATCAGAGCATGCTTAGGGTTTAGCTATTGAAACTGGTAATATAAAATCGAAACTTGATGTTGTTGATCTGTATATTGCTTGCTAAATCGTGTTTTCATAGAATAATTCTCGGTTTTGTTCCTGTTGAAAAGACGAAGAATTGATGAAAACGCACTGTGTCGATCGACACAAAGCGTGTGTCGGTCGACACGCCGCGGCGCAAAATATAAAATTTTAGGGTTTGTCGCAGGGTGTCGATCGACACAAAGCGTGTGTCGGTCGACACAGAGCGAAAACTCGCGAATAAAATTTAGGGTTTATCGCACAGTATCGATCGACACAAAGCGTGTGTCGGTCGATACAAAGGGAAAATCCGTAAATAATTCTAGGGTTTCGATCTGAGATCGAGTACCCGTAATCGTGTTGCGTCGATCGATACACTGGGTGTGTCGGTCGACACAGGCAATGCGATTAGATAGATCGGTTCAATTGGATTGGACCGGTTATCTAGCTCGGTTAATTTTATTAACCAAATTGATTCTGGTTTGGTCATATCGATCGACACACAGTGTGTGACGATCGACATGGACCATTAAACCGAACTGGTTCAATTGAATTGAATCGGTTAAGTAAATTCGATCCGGTTTGACCGGTTATCGAAGAACGGTTTAAATAGAGTTGCGTCGATCGATACCAATGGTTGGCGTCGATCGACACAACGTCCGCAGACATGTTGGTTTGACCACAAATTTGCATGAACCAGAATAATTTAATCCTAAAAGTATTAGATGAATCTAGACTTAACAAAACTAAATGTTTTAATTAAAAGTTATTATTTTGATATATATATATAGTGAATATAAATCAAGATAAGATTAGTTCTTTTCCTCAACTAAATATCAAGTGATCTTGATGTCTTGCCCGATCTTGTCTACTGTCAAAAACTCCTGATGTTGTTGGGTATCCTTGGAGTCCTTGGTATCCACAGCAAAATGAGTAAGGCAGGTGGTCAGTGACAGACTTGCAGTGCAACTGTCAGTGATCACAAGACAGATAAAAGATTGGTTATACTTGACTGGGCTGTCAGAAGTTCTGGGCCCAGAGACATCAGAGTGGATTGGACATAGTTTGTCTTATTCACGACCAAGAGTTGTACTGAGTACAATTAGCAATGATTTGCTTACCTAGATAACTAAAGCTTGAGTAACGGCGAGTCGCCCACTCAAATTTTAGTAATCTGAGGATCTTGGATCATTGTATTCATATGAGGAAACATAGTTTGAATACAATGCGAGTTTTCTTATTAGATAAGAATTCTCATTCCTTGTGCTTTATAACTAAAATCTACCTTTTATTTGAATTACAGCTATGTCTGTCTCAAATCACATCAACACTTTCTCACTAAGATCCGTCCTTGAGAAGGACAAGCTAAATGGATCTAATTTCTTGGAATGGTATCGGAACCTGAGAATAGTTCTCAGGCAAGAGAACAAGGAATATGTCCTTGAAAGAGTTCTCACCGAGAGGCCACGTTCCAATGCTCCGCAGACAGAAAAGAATGCTTGGGATAAGCATTCAGCGGATGTCAAAGATGTTAATTGTCTAATGCTGGTGACTATGAACTCTGAGCTGCAGAAGCAATATGAGAACGTGTTGTCACCCATTGAGATGATTAACAGCCTGAAAGCTTTGTTTCAGGAGAAAGCTCGCACAGAGAGATACTAGACGGTTAAATCTCTCATGGATTGCAAGCTGGCTAAGGACAGTCCAGTAAGTCCTCATGTCCTTAAAATGATGGGTTACATTGATAACCTGGGGAAACTGGACTGTGCCATTAGCCAGGAGCTGGCCACTGACATGATTCTGCAGTCATTGCCGTCGTGTTTTGATCAGTTCATCATGAACTACAACATGCAAAACATGACTAAGACATTGACTGAGTTGCACGGTATGCTGAAGACAGCAGAACCAAATCTCAAGAAGGCTACTCCCAGTGTCCTGATGGTACAAGGGAATAAGAGGTTTAAGAAACCTAAGAAGGGTAAGGGTAAGGCCCAGGTTGTCCAGGCTGAAAGTCAGGACAAGCCCAAGCCGAAACCCAAATTCGGGCCTTCTCCTGAGGATAAGTGCAACTACTGCAAGCAGTTGGGGCATTGGAAGAAAGACTGCAAGAAGTTCATGGAAGATTACAAGAAGCTGAAGAAGACGTGTGACGCGTCTGATTCAGGTATTTATGTTATCGAACTTGGTATTATATCTTCTCGTTCTACTTCGTGGGTATTGGATACCGGCTGCGGTGCTCATATTTGTACTGATGTGCAGGCACTAAGAAACAGTAGGACGCTGAAGAAAGGACAAGTAGAGCTACGAGTCGGGAATGGAGCTAAGGTTGCTGCACTGGCCGTAGGCACCTACGAGTTGTCTTTACCTTCGGGCATGGTTTTAATTTTGAATAATTGCTACTATGTACCTGCGATTAGCAGAAACATAATTTCAGTTTCCGTTTTGGATTTGGAAGGTTTTGATTTTGCTGTTAAGAATAAAGTTTGTTCTTTTAATCGTGATGGTAATTATTATGGTAGCGCCCCATTAGATAATGGGTTATATCTGTTAAGCCAAGAAATGCCTGTCTTTAACATAAATACAAAGAGGTTTAAGTCCAATGACGAAAACCCGACTTTCTTATGGCATTGTCGTTTGGGCCATATCAATGAGAAACGCATCCAGAGGCTCCATCGAAATGGGCTTCTGGGCTCATTTGATTTTGAATCATGTGAGAAATGCGAGTCTTGTTTGGTGGGCAAAATGGCTAGAGCCCCTTTCAACAAACCAAATGAAAGGGCCAGTGATTTATTGGGCCTTGTTCATACTGATGTATGTGGGCCAATGAGTACCGCTGCCAGAGGAAACTTTAAGTACTTCATTACCTTTACTGATGATTTCAGTAGGTATGGCTATGTCTATTTGATGAGACACAAGTCAGAATCCTTTGATAGATTCAAGGAATTCAAGAATGAAGTACAGAATCAACTTGGCAAGAGTATTAAGATTCTGCGATCGGATCGCGGAGGAGAATACTTGAGCCAAGAATTCAGCGACTATCTGAGCGAGTGTGGAATCGTTTCACAACTCACTCCTCCTGGTATACCCCAATGGAATGGAGTGTCGGAGAGGAGAAATCGAACTTTATTGGATATGGTTCGGTCTATGATGAGTCATTCTAATCTTCCACTATCCTTTTGGGGATATGCTCTAGAAGCGTCTGCGTTTACACTGAATAGAGTGCCATCTAAATCAGTAGAAAAGACACCACATGAACTGTGGACTGGGAACGTTCCTATGAAGGATTGTTTAGTGTTAATCCTGATTCAATTCTTCAGATTAAACTCACCTAAACATGCCAGATCTAGGTTCTCTTGCTAGAAACATAAAGGATCTCACCTGTTACCTTGTTTTGCAGCGGAAAGAGGAGGTACGGGTCAGAGATCAGCAGAACCACCAAGAGATAGCTCCTCCAAAGGCTCACACACGCACGCACAGGAAATAGGCTGCTAGACCTGCTGTTGGGAGGCGCAGAGAAAGAGAGAGGGAGGCGCAGATGGCTTGAGAAAATTAGAGCTAGGGCAAGTTTTATTTATTAAAACCCTTGTCCAGTTCTTATGGGCTTTTGGGCCCAATTCTCAGTCTGATTGAATCCCTTAGATTTAATCAGGCCCTTTAGTCTCTCTAAGTACAGTAAATGCCTAGCACTTTTACCGTACTTCTGCTAAACCGTTCCTACACATTTTCCTGTTAGCTTAGGCGTGTGACCCATATGGGATCATATAATAAAGGCAATAAATCCAAGATTTATAGATCATGAGCGGACTCTAGCAAGCCATCATGACCCCCAGTATTATATGACTTATGTCTGATCATTGACATACTCTTACTTTCTAGAGACAGTACAGAGATTACTGGACATAATTCCAACAATCTCCCACTTGAACTGGAATCTCTGTATTCATAATCCTTTTGTCTCAATATCTCGATTAGTCATAAGGCAAGATTAGTGTCATCCTTATAAAGCCTAATCTTGTTCATCGGACTCTGATTTGATACTGACAATCCAAACGACTCGGGAAAGTCCGTTTGAGCATGGCCATGCATTTTACAGTATTCAAATCTCCGATTGGCCTAGAGATATTCACTCCATTTATATTGGAGGGACAAATCCCGTCTTGTTCCATCACTGTAAACTACTCATTTCATAATACACCCAATCAAGGTCCTTATAACCATCGCTTAACGACAGCATTAGACAATGATCAAAGCGCATTAGTTCATGTGCAGTCACATGCATGCGAACTCAGGTCTAAGGACTATACTCTATAGTCGTAGTAAGAATCTCTTATGACACAGATATAAATATCCTGAAGAGTTCTTATAATCGGGTCTTGTCCGGTCGTATGTACCCCAACATACACCTATGTATTGACTTTGATGCCGTGCATCTATGACATCCTGAGACTTTGTCATAAGTCACATACCAATCTAGTCTCACACGGTTATTGGTGTTCCAATTTCAACAACCTTCGACTAGGGACAGGATGATATAAGCCATCTATCAAATATAGGGTCTCATGATCAAGCTAAATGACTTTGATGACTCAAGATCAAGTCACTTACTTCGATGACCTATAAAATGGTTCATATCATTTTGGAACGATTATTTCATCACAGTTAAAATAATCTTGAAATAATAATTTTATTTAAACATCTTGAAATGTTTTACAAGAACATATCAATAACTAAATAAAGCCCTTTACTAACTCCCACTGAAATTAAGACTACATCTTAATTTCACTTATCCTACAGCAACAGTCCGCGACACGTGCTTAGGCCTAAGGAGTGGCTTCGTTAATAGATTAGCAGCGTTCTCATTCGTTGAAACTTGCTGATCTACTTAACATCTCTGTCATTTATCTCATGGAATAGGTAATACCTACCCTCAAGGTGTTTGGACCTCTGACGTGCAGCTAGTTTCATCTATGCTGGGAATCACATCAAGTTCAGTGATGAACTCTTCTTTCCAAACAACCTCTTTCGCCGCTTCCCAAGCTGCGAAATGTTCAGCTTAAGTCATGGAATCAGCAACAGTGCCTTGCACCGCCAGATAGACACAAGATATAACCGGACTGTGACCGGAAATCATCTTTGTCCGTTGGAAACTTGCCTTTCAGACTCTACCGACTCGTAGCACCTCACTTTCTCCGTAAATCAAGAACTTATCCTAAGTATTTTCCAAATACTTGAGAATATTCATTACGTCTATCCAGTGATTCTTTGCTGGATTTGACTGGTCTTTACTTGTCTTGCTTAACATTAAAGCAACATCAAAACAAGTACGTGTCATGGCATACATGATAGATCCAATTGCCGACGCATATGGAATCTCATCCATGCATTCAAGCTCAGCAGTTATCGTAGGACACTGTTTCTTGCTTAATGTAATGCCATGTGACATTGGCATAAAACCCTTCTTGGATTGCTGAAAACGTGTAGGACTTTGTCAATTTAAGAATCCTGACATTGTCTTACCAGCTCTTTTGGATCTCTATCTTTAGATCCAAAGTCCAAGAATATACGTGGCTTTACCCATGTCAATCATTAAAAACAACTCCCAAGCCAGTCCTTTACCGACTGCAGCATTTGGGACGTTATTTCCGAGAATCAGTATGTCATCGACATACAATATGAGAAATGCAACATCGCTCCCACTTATCTATTAGTGAACGCACAGTTCCATTTCGTTCCTGTTCAGGTCAAAACCTTGACTACTTCAACAGAACGAAGATTCCAACTCCGATATGTTTGCTTCCATCCATGAATGGATCGATGAAGCTTACTTACATAAAGTATAATTTTTCGGAGTCCGGGCTCACTTTTGCTTATTTGAATTTCGCAGATTCGTCGCTTTCAATGATCATCAGATCATGCGAACTTTCAATGATCATCAGGTTCAACTAATGACGAGAAATCACTCTCGGATTAGTGACTGATTCATTCATGTCTGCGAACTTCAGGCTCTACAGGTGTAGATTCTACAGAAATCTGTAAATCCATCCGTTGCTCTCCCTCAACAGGTTGAGCAGCCACCTGTATTTTTCGAATTTCTTCGAGTCATACTTTTTACTCCCACTGTTCTTCCTGGAAAGTAACTTCCCTTCTTGAAAACAGAATGAACGTAAAAGATAACAAGCCTTGGTTTCCCTAGGACAACCAGCGAAGTAGCTCAACTACAAATACTCAGTAAAGACGAATTTGGATCGATTCCAATCCACATTTACGTGGTGTCTTTCAACTGATATTAGTGGAACTATTTCAGCGTAAACTTAGATATTTCTAGAGCGTTATTCTTCAAGAATATCATGGAAGATTCGTGTGACTCATCTTTAATCATTTCTTATAAGATCTGATTCTTTCTCACAGAAATACCTCAAGGCTTTTCAGGAGAATTGAGCTGTGAAACGACTTCACACTCATTCAGATGATCACACCATTAATGACTCAAGTATTCTCACTCGTGATTTAATTCAGAGTCTTAATACTTCTGTCACTCAGATTCTATACCTCATTCTGGAACTCTTTCGACCATGTTAAAGAATTCCGACTTGTGTCTCATCAAATGAACACAGTCTTACTCACTGAATTAATCAGTAGAGACAATGAAGTACAGGAAATTTTCTCTGGCATTACTGCTCATCGGACCACATACATGAGTATGTTCAATCTCCAGTAAGCCTTTGGGCCTTTCTCTAGCTCGGCTAAGATAGGCCCCTTTGTCTTTTGGTCCAGTAAACAGAATTCAAGTCTCATAAGATATCCGATCAAATGAGCCCAATAGTGCATAACTATGGGATTTCTGAATCCGACTTACTCTATGTGACCAAGACTTTTATGCCAAGAAAAATCAGGTTTAATTCATCAGATTTAAACCAATTTGGTATTTATGTTACATTTAGGCACTCTTTGGTTTAAGATATAAAACCCATTCCTTGAATAGGGTGCTACAATTAATATTTCATTAAGATCAAAAGAACTAAACTTCTCTTTTATCGAAATGAAAAACATTCAAATTCTTACAAGAAAATGAAAGACAACTCTGCTAAAGCAGGTACATTGCAGCAATTACTAATAAAACCAAGCCTCAAAGGCATCTACAAGTGAAAACCCTACGGCTGAGGCAGCATCCATAGCTCCTTCCAGACATGCAGTTCCACTTGCCCTTCCTTCAACGTTCTACTGTTGCTTAGGCTCTGCATATTTCAACAAATATCAGTGCCACAACCAGTATCCAATACCTATAAGGTAGAACTTGAAGTAATAACATGAATACCTGAGGAAGTAGTCTCATACATCAACTTCAACTCCTCATCATCTTCCATGAATTTAATGCAATCTCTCTTCCAATGCCCAGTCTCTTTACAGTAGCAGCACTTACCAACGTAAGAGGTATCTGACTTGGGCTCAGAAGACACACGCTTGCCATGATTCAAAATCTGGACAACTTTGTCTTCACCCTTGTCAGCACTAGGTTTAATAAACCCACCCTTCTCCATTATGAGATTATACTGGGTACTCTTCACGTTTGGCTCAACTGTCTTGAGCATATCATGCAGTTCAGTCAGCGTCTTCGTTAAGCCTTTCTTGATATAGTTCCTTCTGAACTTATCATAGCTTGACGGCAGTGACTGCAGAATGATCTCAGTTGCCAATTCTTGGCTAACTGGATAATCCAGTTTCCTCAGGTTATCAATATAACCTATCATTTTACTGATATGAGGACTTACTGGATGATCATTTGGTAGCTTGCAGCTAGTGAGAGACTTAACCAACTGGTATCTCTCCACTCTTACCTGCTCCTGAAATTTCAATTTCAGGCTGCTGATCATCTCTATTGGCGACTCCATGTTTTCATATTGCTTCCGCAAATCTGAGTCCATGGTAGCCAACATCAGACCACGCACATCTACAGCATCATTATAATGCTTATTCCAAGCATCATATACTGCATGAGAGGCATTGGACCCGATCCTCACGGGGAGAGCTCTCTCAAGGACATAGTCCTTTCTCTCCTGCCTGAGGACTAGCCTCAGGTTCCGCGACCAAGTCAATAAATTTGATCCGTTCAGTTTGTCCATCTCAAGGACAGACCGGATCGAGAAAGTGTTTTGATTGTTTGTTCTAGTCATAATTGAAAACTAAGATAAAAAGATTTTAGTTAATATGTTCAATATGATTAATCTCCCAATATACTTAATATGATTAATCTCGCATTATATTCAATAACATCAGTTACCCTCAATAGAATATAATGATTCCAAGATCCACATATAACTAAGATCAAAGTGGGCCACTGGCCGTCACCCAACCTTAGCTTATATCGGTAAGCCCTATCTCGGCTAATTATATCCGTGATATAACTCTTGGTTGTGAATCTGGGCCCGAGGCCCAATCCACTCTGATGTCTCAAGGCCCGGGACTCCCGATGGCCTAGTCAAGAAAACCAGACTATACAGTCATGTAATCACTAATGTCTGGGACTCCCAATGACACTTATGAATCACAAACCGTCTTACCCACGCAAAAGTAGACACCCTCACACTGTAAGGCCATGAGTACAATTGAATGGGCTTCGACAGCTGACATAGACTGGACAAGACATCCAACGCTTGATATTGTTTGAGGTTTGTAGGTTTATTTCAAAATTTCATTCCCAAAATAGAAGATTACTATTTTTGGAAACTTTCCATTTTTGGAAACCTACTACTTTTGGAAACTTTCTAAAATTGGAAACTTCCTAAAATGGAAACTTTCTAAAATTGGAAACTTCCTAAAATTGGAAACTTTCTAAATATAGAAATTTCCTAAAATCCAAAACATGCAAATCTAGAAACTTCTAATTTAAGAAACTTTCTAATTTCAGATTTTGAAAACAGATTAATTTAAAATCGATATTTAATTTTATATAAATAAATTTTAAATTAAATCTGAAGAAAAGACTCAAATAATTTGCCCAATTGTTTTAACTTCTTGGCCCGAGGCCCAAGAATTGGTCCATGTCCAAGACATAACCCAATTGTCCAATTAAATGACATAACGGGTCTGGTTCATTAAAATTGGTCTAACCAAAATTAATTACTACGATGACCACAATTGTCAACCGGTTATTTACTAAACCGGATTTTCTCAATTTATTTGGTCCAACCAAATCAAATTAGAAAACCACTGGTTTAGGCACTAAATCCAATTTTTCGACTTTGGATTTCTTATCCCGGTTTAACCAGAACTTAATAAATTTTATTAAGTCTGTTTATTAAACCGTGACGATTAAGTTTTAATCAAGTTTTAAACCGAACCAACACAAGCCAAAACCGAACCGACCATTAAGTCACGAACCGTCCACGATCCGACGCAAGCTTCACGCGAGACAGCCGCAATCAACACACGATCGGGACGGGATGGGACGCGGGACGGGATGGCTTGGGTCGAGACGCGAGACAGGCGGGACGTGCGATCGGGACGAGATGGGCCGAGAGGTGCAGGACGCGAGATCCATGCGATCACGGTCGATCTCTCGCGCGTCAAGGCCACGGATCGGGACGCGTCTCTTAGCTGATCGGATCGACCACGCGACGCGATCCTTGATCCGTCCGTGCGTCATGTCCGATCGACCCGTCGCTCGCCCATGTCGACGATCGTATCGACGACACAACCCGATCCATGATCGGTTTGTGCATCAAACGATCCGGACGTGTGATCCAAAACCGATCAACACTCCGACGCATACCGATTCATATAGATCGGATCATGCGATTTCTAGTTAGTTTAGGTTTTAATTCTTTGTTTCTTAAGTATTTTCTTATCATATATTGATTCAAATACTTCTAAACAACCTAAACATGATTCTAAACAAGAAATCCTAACAGAACCTGGCTCTGATACCACTGAAGGATTGTTTAGTGTTAATCCTGATTCAATTCTTCAGATTAAACTCACCTAAACATGCCAGATCTAGGTTCTCTTGCTAGAAACATAAAGGATCTCACCTGTTACCTTGTTTTGCAGCGGAAAGAGGAGGTACGGGTCAGAGATCAGCAGAACCACCAAGAGATAGCTCCTCCAAAGGCTCACACACGCACGCACAGGAAATAGGCTGCTAGACCAGCTGTTGGGAGGCGCAGAGAAAGAGAGAGGGAGGCGCAGATGGCTTGAGAAAATTAGAGCTAGGGCAAGTTTTATTTATTAAAACCCTTGTCCAGTTCTTATGGGCTTTTGGGCCCAAATCTCAGTCTGATTAAATCCCTTAGATTTAATCAGGCCCTTTAGTCTCTCTAAGTACAGTAAATGCCTAGCACTTTTACCGTACTTCTGCTAAACCGTTCCTACACATTTTCCTGTTAGCTTAGGCGTGTGACCCATATGGGATCATATAATAAAGGCAATAAATCCAAGATTTATAGATCATGAGCGGACTCTAGCAAGCCATCATGACCCCCTGTATTATATGACTTATGTCTGATCATTGACATACTCTTACTTTCTAGAGACAGTACAGAGATTACTGGACATAATTCCAACATCCTAGTCTGTCTTTCCTAAGGATTTGGGGTTGCGAGGCTTATGTCAAACGTTTAATCTCCGACAAGCTTGCACTCAAATCAGATAAATGCTATTTCGTTGGTTATCCTAGGGAAACCAAGGCATACTACTTTTACAACCAATCTGAGAACAAAGTATTTGTTGCTCGGGACTGTTCTTTTCTTGAGAGGGAGTTTCTCTCTAAGAAAAACAGTGGGAGTAAAGTACATCTCGAAGAAATTCAAGATGCACAGGAGACTGCCCAACCTATTGAGGAAGAGCAGCAGTTGGATCCACAAAGTTCTGTGGAACCGGCGCCTGTGGAGCCTGAAGTTCGCAGATCCGGAAGGATCCGTCACGAACCCGAGAGATACTATGGATTTCTCGTAACCAATTCAAATGATCTGATGGTCATTGAAGGTGACGAACCAGCGACCTTTGCGGAAGCAATGATGGGCCCGGACTCCGAAAAGTGTCTTGGAGCCTCTAAATCCAAAATGACATCCATGTCAGAAAACCAAGTATGGTCCTTGGTCGATTTACCTAGTGGTGTAAAAGCCATTGAGTGTAAATGGATCTTCAAGAAGAAGATTGACGTGGATGGCAATGTACAGATTTACAAAGCGAGATTGGTGGCTAAAGGTTTCAAACAAATTCATGGTATTGACTATGATGAAACCTATTCCCCAGTAGCTATGCTTAAATCTATTCGGATTCTTCTAGCGATTGCTGCTCATTATGATTATGAGATTTGGCAGATGGATGTCAAAACCGCATTCCTGAATGGTATTCTGGAAGAGGATGTGTACATGACACAACCTGAAGGTTTTGTCGATCCTAAAAACGCTGGGAAGGTATGCAAGCTTCATAAATCCATTTATGGATTGAATCAAGCATCACGGAGTTGGAATCTTCGTTTTGATGAAGCAGTAAAACAATTCGGTTTCATCAAGAACGAAGAGGAAGCATGTGTATACAAGAAGACTAGTGGAAGCAAAATTGCATTTCTTGTACTGTATGTCGATGACATACTCCTCCTCGGTAATGACGTTCCGTTGCTTCAGTCTATCAAGACTTGGCTTGGAAGTTGTTTTTCCATGAAAGACATGGGAGAAGCCGCGTACATTCTTGGAATCAGAATCTACAGAGATAGAACTAACAAGCTGATTGGATTGTGCCAGGACACTTATATTGATAAGGTGTTGCACAGATTCAGGATGCAAGATTCCAAGAAGGGCTTCATACCAATGTCTCATGGCATGAGTCTCAGCAAGAAGCAGTGTCCGGCGATATCTGCTGAGCGAGAACGCATGAATAGAATACCTTATGCTTCTGCCATAGGATCTATTATGTATGCCATGCTCTGTACTCGTCCAGATGTAGCTTATGCGTTAAGCATGACGAGTAGATACCAATCTGATCCAGGTGAAGTTCACTGGACAGCTGTCAAGAATATTCTCAAGTATTTGAGACATACTAAGGATAAATTCCTTGTGTATGGAGGAAGTGATGAGCTTGTGGTGAATGGATTCACCGATGCGAGTTTTCAGACAGACAGAGACGATTTCCGATCACAGTCTGGATATGTCTTCTGTCTAAATGGCGGTGCGGTGAGCTGGAAGAGCTCTAAGCAGAATACCGTAGCTGACTCCACAACGGAAGCTGAATATGTTGCTGCTTCAGAAGCGGCAAAGGAAGCTGTTTGGATCAAGAAGTTCATGACTGAACTTGGTGTGGTTCCTAGTATCTTGGAGCCAGTGGCATTGTTCTGCGATAACAACGGAGTCATTGCTTAGGCGAAAGAACCCAGGTCACACCAGAAGTCCAAACACGTTGAGAGAAAATATCATCTGATTCGTGATATTGTCAATAGAGGTGATGTGAAGATCAGCCGAGTTCCGACAAATGAGAATGTCGCTGATCCTCTGACCAAGTCACTCCCAAGGCCTAAGCATGAGAGTCATTCGACTGCTGTAGGCATTAGAGATCTTAAGATGTAATCTTGATTCTAGTGGGAGTTTTGGTTTTTGTTTTAGTTATAATAAGACGCTATTGTAAACATTCTTTTAGAAGTGTTTAATGAATTTGATTTCAGCATTATTTATTGTGATCTAAATAATGGTCCCAAAATAAGTTTATGACATATTATAGGTCATCAAGTTGAGAACTTGATCATGAAACCCTATAAGTTAATAAATTATTTTGTCCCTAGTCAAGGTTGTAGAATCGGGACACTGCCAACCGTTAGAGACTAGATTGTGAGGTGACTGTTGGCTAAGTTTCATGGAGCCAATGATATGATTATCGCAGTCAGTCACATAGATATATGTCAGTGGACATATGATCGGACATGACCCGCTAATGAGAAGTCTACAAGATAGTAATATCTGTGTCATAAGAGGTTCTCATTACGACTATAGAGTATAGTCCTAAGACCTGAGTTCATCATGCTTTCTTGCATATGAATTGGTACATTTTGACTTTGTCAAACGTCGATCCGTAACTGGCGGCTATAACGACACTGTTCAAGTTTATCATGAAGTGTGCGTTGAAATAGGGATGGAACAAGATGGAATTTGTCCCTCCTGAAAAACGGGAGATAAATATCTCAGGGCCTATCGAAGATTGAATACTGAGAGAATGTGTGGCCGCACTCAAACGAACTGTAGTTCAGTTGTTTGTAATGTTCAGTATGAGATCAGGAGTTCGATAAACACGATGTTGGCTCAATAAGGATGACACAAATCTTGCCTTATGCCAAATCGAGATATAGAGACAAAAGGATTATAGGAATTGATGATTCCAGTACAAGTGGGAGATTGTTGGGATAGTGTCCTGAAATCACACTTGTGCTCGCTCCTGTGATAGTTGTGTGTCGAGATCAGACATTCGTATAATACTGGGCGTTTGCAATGCTTTGCTAGAAGCCTCTTGCAATCTGTAGGTCGTGGACTTACTGCCAGTATTATATGATCCTATAGGGTCACACACCTAAGCGAACTGGAAGCTACGACATGGGAATGATCATTGTGGCAATGATCATATTATGTGTATTGAAATACACATAAGAATCGATATAATGGTGTTGTGTCGATCGACACAGCTTGTGTGTCGGTCGACACAGTTCGGATTTTCCGAACAGGCTTTTCGGGTTATGGCTTAATTGAGTCTGGCCCGTTAAGCAAGTTTAGGTCGAATAAAATCAGTTTAGTTCGACCTAAACGAGAGAGCCGTCCAGTTTTCTTGACAGAAACTCTAGACACACCAGAACCTTTCGATCCCCATTGATCCGGCACTAGCATCCCGTTTCCAGCGAGCGTGCGTGTGTATCTGGTAGAGGCAAAGCGTTGCGTTGCTCCACTGATCTCGTTCACCATCTCTTCCGCTGCCAAAAGGTAAGAACGAGGTTGGTTCTAAATTTCAATATAACAAACCCTAGATCCATCGGGATCCAACAATGTAGACATGTGTTTAACATGGTTTAACTGTTTTTGGGATGAAATAAATATTGTTATTCTGTCACTAAATCGATATAAATTTGTTGGTATATTATAAAAAATTCTTATAAATACCCCCCATACAAACAAGAGAAACATAAATCAAAACCATTTTCTAAAAATTTCATTTTTAATGTCTTTATACGAATTACAAAATTGGATGTATCAACATAAGAGTGCCGAAGGAGTGATGACAAAAGAGTTTCTTACCGGAGTGGAAAGTTTCATGTATCAAGTAGGCCAAACATCGATAACCATGGAAAGCGTTAAGTGTTGATACGGTTTGGCGTCATTTATTGAATAATGGATTTACACCGAATTATTTTATTTGGTATCAACACGGAAATGGCTGTAGTAGTGGGCAGGCATGATGCGAGAAGTAGTAGTAGCAATGTTCAACATGAAAATGAATTGTTTGTTAATCATGATCAATTTGATTATCACGGAAACATAATTATATTGAGCATGATAAGTTGCATGAAACGGTTACATATGCATTTCATGAAACAATAAGTATTGATCATAATAATGTCGTTGAGGAACCAAACTTAGACACAAATGATTTTATAATATGCTAAACACAACAAATCAGCCCATCTACGATGGATGTAGAGAAGGGTTGTCAAAATTATCGTTAGCAGCTATGTTGATGAACATTAAAATTGATCATAACTTAGCTAAGGTTTGCAAAGATAAATGGGATGATCTTTTTAAACAATAATTACCGGAAGGTAATTTAGATGCCGAAAGTTATTATGAGATTCAGAAAATACTTTTTAGCCTTGGTTTGCCTCTTGAGATGATTGATGTATATGTTGATAACTGCATGCTTGTTTGGAAAGAAGACGATAAGCTACAGACGTACCGTTATTGTGGAAAACTAAGATATAATCCTTAAGAATTTGGAAGGAACAAGGTACTGTACCCAAAAATGTGGTACATTCCTATAATGGAACAGTTGCAACACATGTTTCAACTTGAAAAAAACAGCTTCTTATTTGAGATGGCATCCTAAGCATTCACAGACGAATGGTGCAGTCACACATCCTTCAGATGCAAAGGCATGGAAATTTTTTAAGATGGTACATCCGCAGTTTGCTAGACATGTTTGAAATGTATACCTTGGTTTTTGCTCATATGGATTTAGTAAACGTGGTATGTCTGGTAGACAATATATGTTGTGGCCAATAATATTGACGCATTAAAACCTCCCCCAAAATATTTACATGCAAAGAGAATTTTTGTTTCTCAGTATTTTAGTCCTAAGCATCCAAAACGGTCCTCGATGTATTTCTACAGCCTATGATACATGGTCTAAAGTAGTTGTGAACTACTGGTTTTTGCACATATGATTGTTCGAGGAAAATAAAATTTATGATGATGGCGGTACAAATGTGGAAAATAAACGACTTCCCCACATATAACATGTTATCAGGTTGGATTACACGTGGAAGATTAGCTAGTCCGTATTACAAGAATATGACAAAAGCGTTTCAACTGAAGCACGGTAGAAAAACATCTTGGTAAGAGTATCATCGTCGGTTTCTACCTAGCAGTCACCCATACTAGTGAAACAAGAATTTTTTTAGGAAGAACAAAGTTGTCCGTCTGCCGCTGCCACTTTATTAATCTATAGAAAATACAGAAAAGCAAATTGATCATTATGGTGCACAAGCAACATTGATACGTATAGAATATTGGCACACACCTGCTAATTTGCCTGATGGTTATGGTGAATATCATAATTAGCATAAGAAACACAATTCTGATTTGATGAATATTGAAAAAAACTTCTTTGACAATATCATGGCCTCATGGGTCTAGTAGCTCAAAAGAAGAATAAATAAATTTTAAATTCTAGTAGCATTGATGTCTTGTTTCAAATAATTTTTTTTTTAATTTTAAAATTTTAAGTTCTGAAATAACTTCAAAATACACTTTAAAAAAATTCGATGAATGAATGTAGCGACGAAATTACGATGGAATCGACGTAAATTTAACGACGATTTTATGTTCAATAGTCATATTTACAACAAATGTACGTCGAATAAGGAAACCATAAATATGAGTAGATAAAGATGTGTTTAGAATGGACTAACCATTTTTGAGGATAAAATAAAATATTGTTATTTTGCCACTAAATAGATGTAAATTCGTTGGTATATAATAATAAAAAATTTCTGTAAACATCCCCTCATATAAACAAGAGAAACATAAAACAAAATTATTTTCTAAAACTTTCCTTTTTAAATGTTTGTATATAAATTATAAAGATGGATGTATCAACATAAAAATGTGGAAGAAGTGGTGATAAAAGAATTTTTTACCGGGACAGAAATTTTTATATATCAAACATGCTAAACATCGATAACCATATAAAGCGGAAAGTTTTGGTACGATTTAACGTCTTTTTATTATATTCTTAAAATCTAAATTTAATTATTATTTTGTGAATTATACAAACCTGTTAAGAAATACATAACAACGTTTTAACTAAAAACTTGATTAAATAAAAGTTACGAAAGGACAAAGAAAGTAAAAATGAAGGGAAGAAATAAAATATTTACGGTTTTAGTAAGTTTAAATTTATTTAATATATTTGTATAATATAATATACTAATATAGGTTTCAACTGTTGTTGAAATAGCATTAACATGTTAATTGGTAATGTCTGAATTTTAATATGAGCTTTAAATGTCGGAATTGTTTGTTGTCAAATAGAGCTAATAATATTATTTCCTTATATTTAACAAATCAAATAACCATGAAAATTGAAATTTTAACTGTACACTAATAATTAATAAATTTAATACAATAGATTAAATAATAGTTTACACTTCTAAACTAATATCAAACAGGAAAACCTAAAAAGATATAATTATTAAACACTTCCAAACAAAATACAATCTACATATACATAAAATATCTAACCAAGAAAATTGATTATCACAAATTATGTTCTTGTGGATATAAAATAAATAAATTATATTCAAATACACATACTTTTTTAAATTATTTAATTAGTTAAATAATGATAAAATATAAACATAAAATACAGTGCAATTTTACATAAGAAAAAACTATAACAATAGATAATATGAACTATTATATGGCTAAAATAGTTGAAGTAAACAATAGTACGATAAAATACAATAAAAACAATGTAGATAAATGCAAATAAAATTTTTCCTAATTAATTGTTTGTGCTAAGAACCTCTATTTGGGGATCTTAATAATAATTTATCTGTTGACAAAAAAAAAAATTTCTTTGTCGCTAAGAATTTCTACCTAGAGTTTTTAATAATTTAATATTAATATTTTAACTTTAATTTAATTAAATAATTAAAATTTATGTTTGAATAATAAACGAGCCATTTAAATAGAAACACTTGCCACATGATTGTCCTCATTAAGAACTTCGAGAACCTCAACTCTTTTTATAGCTTGTTATATTATACTCTTTTTGAAATCTTTCCGTTGGAAATGCTCTTATAAAGATTATAAAAAGAAGTTTCAAAGGACTCGACAAGATCACATGGCAATGGAGAAACATATAGAAAGAATTTTGATCTAAAAAAGACAATCGTACTATATAGATGATTAATAGAAAAAAGGAAATGTATATTCAGTGAAGACTGGTGTAACTGTTACGAAGGAGATGTTAATGTAATGATAGGTGAAACAAATATTGGTAGCAGCTTTCTACTACTGTATATAGAGTTCGAGGCATTAATTTGGATTATAAAATATATGATATTCTTTCAACAAGAGGAAGTTGCTTTCACTACTGTTTGTTTCGTTCTTGTAAAATTGGTTTCTGAAGCAAAAAAATGATATGGGTTTGCAATTCATATGAAAAAGTTCCAGAGATAAAATGAGTTTTGTAAAACATTAATGATTTTTAGATTAAAAAAACATTGAAACGGATAACTAGCAAAGAGTGTTCAGTTCAATCGTCACATATATACCATATCGATAATTTTGCTATGCGAAACCACCTCATAATTATATCGGATACCCACATAAATATGAACCTTGCTTTAAGGATCTATTTGAATATGTGGAAAGAGAGGAGGGTCTATGCATGGATTATATCTCCCTTTGAAAATTAATATGAATTTCTGGATTAATTGCACCCAGTGTATCTTTCTCAGAAAGTAATAGCAATCTTATATCTTTACAATTCTGGTTGCATTTATGTATCTTTTCTACTTGATTTTGGGTGTGCTATTACCTTTTTGACCCTAGTTAGAAAGTCAACTAAATTGATTTTCCAGCTTATAATCTAGTTAGTTTCAAAGATTGTTTTTGAATTGCACTAGTTAGCTAGAGTCAAGTTAGATGGCTAACTCCATTTAATTTGCATCCTCTCCCACTAAAGCAATCTTTCTAACTGTTATTTTAATCTTGTTCTTATTATTTTAGAGCTTTCTTCGTGTTTTTTCTACTATTTTTATTCGATTCACTTCGGCCGTCGTCGATAAGAAGAGAATTGTTGGGCTGAGTCACAGATGTGTGTAAATTGTGAGCCATCTCGTTATCAACGGCGAAACACCCAAACTTTTTTTGCTGGAACGAATAATCGATTGGGTTTGCCTTGATACAAGAAGGTTGTTTCTGTTTACGAATAATCGATTAGGTTTTATAGTTTCTGTTTACGTGGTCGTTAGTCCGCAAACTCAGCAGGTTGTTTTGTGGTTCCGGCTTGCAGGTATTAGAATGATGAAGATGATTGAATATACCTGTTACAATCACGGGATTGGATAAACATATAAAGAATTTGAGAGATTGAGTTATGGATTATTGATACATGGATACGCTGTACTTTGGGGGAAATGTATGTGGATACTTACGTATGAATTAATTTTACAAACAATCCATGTGTATGTTAGAGGGACAGTAATGTAATAGTATTGATAGAAATGTATGGATTATGTTTACCACATTCTAAGTGTATGTATAGAAACGGATGGATTTTTTGTGCTACAATCGGCTTTCGTGGTCATATATAGGGTGACAGTAACATATTGTTAGGCCGCATGTATATTAATAATATTTAGCACTGGTTTTACTTACATATGTAGATGAAATTGTCCGGATCCATTAAAAGAAGTCACAATGGATAATTATGATAGAGAAGAAGTCACAATGGATAATTATAAGAATTCACAATGGACAGTTTGTGATCCGAGTATAATTTAAACGAGCATAATAAATAATTAATTTGCTTAAGTGGGATCAAATTAAAGCAAAATTTAAAGCTAGTTCTGATAGTGTAACAGACCCGTGTAACAGAAGGCATGCGCCGTTTGCTTTGGGACTGTAAAACTGGCAAAAAATAATTGATTTGACTGTGAAGTAATGGCGAGGAGCTTTGAATGAGTAAAGAAATATAATTTTGTGAATTAAATTTATTGGCCAATCAGAGAAGACGTTAACGATGAATTTATTGTGAGACGATAGAACATCAATGGTGAGGTTTTAAATTTTAAGTTAGTAATTGTAGTTTTTGGGGGGTTCGTGGATAGTATAAGTAATTTATAATATAAGAATATATGACTTTGTGTGTTGAAATAAACAAATAGGTGGATAGCTATTGATAACGTGCAATAGCGGAATAACGAAGCGTCGCACCCTATCCAAGATGTATAAATATAATGTAGAGGACATTCACGATGTCCAGATAATAACATACAACCTAAAACGGGTACAAAATGAGCATTTTGAATCTTCTGGATCTGCCAGCAGAAATAAGAAGGATGATCATCACGAAAAATGCTAGTGAGAATATCAGGGAATACTTCAGGGTGCGTGCAGTATGCAGGACTCTTCGGGACGACGCTAACCACGTGGATACTCTCTCGAAGATTGAACTTGTCCAGGAAGTCCCCCAACGGGAAGAACGTGATGAGGTGACAAATCTATACAACTTGTGCTTGGCTGCGAACAACACTTCTGCTGTTTTTTTTAGAGGAATAGGAGATTTCATGTATACCCAGAGACGAGAAGAGGGTTTTATAAGAATCAAAGAATGCGCCGCCAAGGGCTACAAACCGGCCATATATTGCTACGAAGTAATTCGTCGGTCTATCTCCCCCAATTACGAAACGGATTCTAATGCTCCTTTGCTTAAGCGGGATATTGTACGTGCTCTGAGGAGGCACGTTAGGACTTTCGAGAAGCACCCTTGGTCTGTCCCAATATCGGAGGAGCTTGTGAAGGTAAGGGATGAATTTGATGGGGATGTATTAAGGACTTGCCCGTGCGCGGTTCATCGATATTGGTTAAACTATCTAAGCGAGAGAGTCAAAGGGCATGGTATGTGTGATGTTTGTTTTTGGACAATTGAAAGTTTAGTCTTTTTCGAGATCATTCCGCGTACTTTTTTCGAGTGGCCTGAGATAATTGAGGCAGCGCAAGAGCGAGATGACGATGCTTGGGACGACGGCCTTATGCAAAACGAAGGAAATTGGGGCGAGGTTGAAATAAACAATGGATACAATGGAGGATGGGGCAACGGCGGATGGGAAAACTATGACGATTGAGCTGGTTGTAGATTTGGTCGCTTAGTTTTTAAGTTTGTTGTGTCCATCTGTACGAAATTGAGGACCTATTGTTGTTTTGATTACTGATAACTCGTTTGGGTATTGTAATATAATTTTGTTTGGAAAACGATTATGAATTGTGGCTGTCGCCTTAGTGTATAAGGGAAAAGAAATACATTCATGAAAAATTTTAGCACAACAAGCAGGTAGAGACTGGAGATATCAAAATTCATGAAAGATGTCTTATCTAATCCATTAAAAAATGTAGCTATATGGGTGGATAGTCAGACAATGGATGCGTTGTAGCTATAGCGAGGAACTAAATAATACAAATGCAATGAAACCTAGACTATGGAGATTAAAATTGGGAAAGGTTTTTCTTTTTCTGGGGTAAATAGATATGTGAGACATGACATATTTGCATTAGTTAAGTGAATGATTGGACTACTGCATATAAAGCAGCCTTGAACAGTACTAAGTCTGACACTTAAGTTAAGTAGGTGGCTAGGGTAATGTATTTGAAAAAGGAATTGACAGGTGATTGTGAGTTAATGTTCTTTTTGTTTAACCAAACGAGACATTGATTATCGAGAGGAAGATTGCATCGAAGAAAGAGCAACAGAGTAGATGGTGGGTTAAACGAAAATATTAAATGAATTTATTCTATACCTATTCGTAATGAACAAGTTGCGAGTGGAGAATCCTTATAATAATGAGTTAAAAATATAGTAAGCTTGGTTAATGATGTTTATTACTATCATCTATACAAACTAAAGTACTTTTACAAGAATTTGTGGTGGATACGTGCTAAGAGAATGAATTGAGGGTTGTGTGTTGCCGGATTTATAAAGCAAAAATGATGGATACCAAAAACTAAACAAAATCAAGTTTTTATCAGCAAAAAAAAAACAACAGGTAAAACAGACAGAGTACTTGCATCATACGTTAGACGTTCAAGCATTTGGATAACTAAACGAAAGTACGAACATGATAATAAAATATGTAGTCTAAATTAATAATCCAAAACAACGCCGTTTTATGCTCCGCCGTCGCCCAAACCGGAACCGTTTTGCATAGCCGCTTCGTGCCAACTGCCTGTGTAACCAATCGAGCCGGCGTTTACTGGAGTTTCAGGGATCTCAGGCCACTCGAGGAATGTCTGGGGAATTATTTGGAAGAAACACAAAGTCTCAATGACCCAGAAACATTCATCACACATAGAGTGAGCTTTGACATCTTCGTGCATGATATCTAGCCAATTGCGAAATACGGAGCAACGGCATCTCTGTATTCTGTCTTCGTCAACTGCATCCTTGATGACAGATAGGTCGAGGGACATACAGGCGATAGGGCAGTTAGTACGCTCAAACCGCCTCACATGCCTCCTCAGAGAACGAATAGTAGCACGAGAAAGGAAAGGAATTGAGGAACCTGTATCCAAAGCAGGATAAATAGATCGACGGATGACTTCGTAGCAATAGATAGCCGGTTTGCATCCAGCAACTGCGCAGCGTTTGATCTGACGGAAGGCTTCTGGACCTCCATATCTGTATTATGTGTACATAAAATCGGAAATTGATTTCAGAAACAGAGCAGTAATGTTATTGGAGGCCAAACAGGCGTTGAACAATAACGCGACACATTCGCGGTTGTCATCAGGAGAGGGTGCCTGAATAAGATTTATCTGAAGAAGAGTGTCCAAATGAGACGCGTTAGTTCGAAGATGATTACGAGGATTCCTGGTAAGGATTGAACTCCTCAGATTAAGCGGAAGATCTTCACGATTGGGAACCAACCGGTTAGACCTGGATGATTCACCAACAGAGGGGGTTAGCCTTTTCATATTGAGAGGTTTTTTTTTAGTGCGTGGACAGGAAGCAATGTAGACATGTACTATTTATAGATGCGAAAGAACGCGACGTTTCGGTGTCATCGCAATGTTTCGGTTTGATGGCTTTATGTTATAGAAATAGACAAAGAGAAGTATTAAAAATGATGGATAGTAGTTTGAAGAACGAAACTTAATAATGGATGGATGGTGAAAAGAATAATAATTATGGAGGCTGGTAATAAATATGTTAGAGCGTGAGGTATGTATATAGTCAGCGTATATGCTGTAATGGATAGTAGTATAGCGTGATATAATAATGGATAGTCAAATTATATAGTAATTATATTTTTAAAAATTGGGATCAATCATTATAGATACATACCCTGAAAAAATATCGTCACGAGAGTAAGACATTAAGAAAAAGCGATCTTGAAGATTATAGTTTTGAAAACTGTGACATTAAAAAAATGCGATGGATAGTTTATTTAGAATTAAAATTAGTGGATACCGACGATGCTCTGAACTTAATTTAAAATGGCTATTAAATATAAATATATATTCGTTTCAATTTATTAGGATTTTACATGACAACACACAAAACGGCACCGCTTTGAGCTACTCCTAATCCCGAACAACCGCCGACGACCTGGATTCAGGCGTAGTGCCAACCGCCTTCGTTAACCGAATCTGCTTCGTAAATGTAAGGCCACTCTAGGAATGTACGGGGAATGATTTATAAGAAGGATAAAGCCTCAATAGCCCAAAAACATTCATCACACATACCATAAGCCTTGACCTCTTCGTGCAAAAAGTCTAGCCAATATCGGAAAAGAGAGCAGCGGCATCTCTGTATCCTTGTTCTGTCAATCTCATCCCTGACCACATCCGCCAAATACATGGAGATTCCAATAGGCCAGAGGTTTCGCTCAAACTCTCTGACGTGCCTTCTCAAAGAACGTATAACAAATCGAGAGAGGAAAGGGATGTCGGAACCTAAATCCAAGGCCGGGGTAATAGAACGACGGATGACTTCATAGCAATACACAGCAGGTTTGAAACCAGCGATTGCACATCGTTTAATGTTTTTAAAACCTTCCGGTCTACCACCATCTGTGTACATAAAGTCGGAGATCCCTTTGAGAAAAATAGCGGTTATGTTGTCTGCGGCTAGACAGGTGTGGTACAACCTTATTACGCATTGGGGGAGTGGGTCCAATGGAGCAGTCTGGATAAGATTAATCTGACGGAGAGTATTAACGTGATCCGCGTCGTCTCGAAGGGTCCGGCAGACAGCGCGAACCCTAAAATGTTCCAGAAGGTGGTCGCTTGCATTTTTGGCAAGGATAAATCTCCTAAGCTTGGGAGGCAGATCTAGAAAGTTGAGAACAGGCCGTGGAGAGCTAGAAGATTCAGCAACGCGGGGGATTGTTCCTCTCATTGTTTGTGTGGAATGTATTGAGACTGTCGACGGATAGTTGGGGTCAATGGACAATTATTTATACAAGCGAATTGAAACTGCACACATAACTAAGGAAGAGGAGGAGTTAAGAAGATATATTTAAAAAGGGTTGGATGAGATGGATGGTTTTATTTTGTTGTACAAATGGATAGGCAAAACTTACTCATGGACTTAAAATGCTTAGACAATTTAATGGGATATATGGATACAAAATTTAGATTTACCAACTTGCGTATAGAGTCTCACGTATCGATCGAATAAATCGTAGGCAGCAGAAGAGCCTTAGTAATCTATGATTAGACAATTTCCTAGAAAGTTTTGTTTTTTCCCAAGAACATCATTAAGTAGAGTCAAATCTGTCTGGCGTGGATTAAATAGAGTAAATAAAACGAGTGAAATGAATCTATAGATACACGATATAAAGAAGAACTGCTTGTGATATCATACGATTTGACAGTCATATGATTGAATAAAATTAAATATTTGCGAATAAAAACATAAGAAAAAACACTGGGCCTTAATAATAATGTATGGCTTCGAAACTAGAATCTATGATTCGACAATATACCCCTACGAGAAAAACTAAACTGTAAGAAGTTTTGTTTGAAATGATAGGGGTGGATAGAATGAGTACAGATACTCAACGGTGGATGGAGATCTACACTATGATTAAGTTGATATCAGTCCATACTAGACATTGATGAAGTAAGTACAATAAACGAGCATTCAACCATGAAAATGAAACTTAAAATTGCTCAATGTCCAACCGATTGAGAAAAGAGAGATGAAGACGATCCATATAATCTGCATCATGTTCATCCGGGTGGGTGTATGGCGCGTGGCGCAAGAAGCCTTATTATTTCTTGCAACATCAACTTCGATTTTTCTTGTTATCTTGATTTCCATTTCCTCACCAACAGAAGTCGACCAATTTTGTAGAACTTTGATGTCCTCTAGAATTTTCTTGAGATCTTGGGCAAGCTTATCAACCTCTTTCATAATAGAGTCGTCCACCCACTCGCTTAAGTGACATTCATCTGGGTGCTGTTTAGAAACTAGGAGCTAAAAAAATACAATCTGAAATATAAAGTAAATCTAGAAAAAAACAAAGGAATCTGGATTTAAACTAACCCGAATAGCTTCGGGACATTTGAACCATATGCGATTAAGATTGGAAGGAGTTGTACCATATCCTACTTCGATGTCTTCGCCACACCAGCACATGGTTGGTGCTGCGACGCCTATACACCTAGAAGGTAATGGTTCTTCAGAAGGAGGGGCAGTTGAAGTAGACGTCAAGCTCATTATTGGGAAGATTGTTTCGAAGAACATGGTGGACAATTTGTTTTATCGATATTAAAGGTTAGATGAACCTATAGCATACGTATATATATGATATGAATGTTTAAAAGTCTTGACAAGATATATTTCTTTACTAAACTGGTTGAAAAGACTGATTTAATTTACTAAATATCGTAGTTATGAGAAGGTAATCTGGATAAATGAAACTTAGCAAATCGAAACGTATTATGGATAGTAATGCAGGACCAAATGAACAACATGGGCAAAGTTTGGATCAAAAGTGGATGCAATGGTTGACGAAATTATAATTGCAATACTTATAGATACAAATTCGCTATCCACTTGCACCTTAGAAATTGACAATCATGTAAAACCCAGAAATAAAAAATAGATGTGCCCATGTAAAACAGATAGCAATAAAAAAATTTTTTTAACAGAGATATAGATAGAGAAGAGTAATAGAAATAATAACAGAGGGGATAGAAAGACAATAAGAGATTGATAATTGGATCAAAAGTGGATGCTATGCTATGAAATAATAACATAGTGGATAGAAAGACAATAAGAGATTGATAATTGGATCAAAAGTGGATGCTATGCTATGAAAAAGAACAATATATTCGTACATAGGATAGTGACAAATTGCAATACTTATAGATACAAAATCGCAATCCATTTGGTTAGAAATAAAAATCAACCCATCTAGAAAAAGTCCTAGGGATCATATCGAAGAAGACATAAGTCTCGAGAGACCAAAAACAGAGATCGCACATGCCTAGACCTTTTACATTTTCGTTCGTCAAATCAAGCCAGTAACGATAAACAGCGCAAGGGCACGTGGGAATTCGTTCAATGTCGACAGAGTCACGGATGGTTCTGATATATTGAGGGGTATAGTGAGGATAACTTACTCCCTGAAACGCTTTGACATGCCTCCTAAGGGCCCAAATAGCAGTGCGAGACAGTTGAGGGAACGTTATATCAGAAACCAAGTGGGGGCAGATGGATCGCCGGATGACTTCGTAGCAATACATTGCGGGTTTGATTCCAGCAACAGCGCAGTTTTTGAGGCGGACAAGCGCGTCAGCTCGCTCTTCTGCGGCAACTCCTTCTGTGTCCATAAAATCCGATATGGCTTTTTGAAAGACCGCTGATGGATTGTTGGCAAGTAGACATGCATGTTGCAAGCGATGATAACCAAGAAAGTTGTGACTCGTTCCTATAAGATCAATCTGGGACAGGGTATCCACGTGGTCGGAATCATCTCGGAGGGTTTTGCACACTGCCTTCGTTACGTAGTACTCGCGAACGACTTCGCTAGCGTTTCTGACCAAAATCGATCTCCGAATTTCATCAGGAAGATCGAGGAAGCTGGGAGGAGAAGGGGCGAAATTATTGTTATCTTCTATATGTTGGGATTATGTCCTGAAATCACATTGTACTTACTCTAAAGATAGTTGTATTGTCGAGATCGGACAATTCATATGATACTGGGTAGTCATAATGTTTTGCTAGAAACCGCTTATGACAAATGAGTTGTAACTCACTTCTAGTATCGTGTGAACCTACAGGGTCACACACCTAAGCAAGTTGGATACACTTTGTATGGGATTGATCATTGGCATATGATCCGATCAATGTGTATTGGATACACATTGAATTGAGTTTTAAGAGGTGTGTCGATCGATGCAAGGAGTGCAACGATCGACACAAGGTCGAAACCGAAACTGAAGTTACGGTTTGTAAACCATGGGCCTATTTATAGGAGCCAGGTTACACGACCTAAAATGAGGGAGCCGTCAGTGTCGCTTCTCTGAGAGAAAGCAGAGACACAGAAACTCAGAAATCTACAGGAGATCCGATCACCGGTACTAGCATCCCGGCGGATTCCAGCTTGTGTGCGTGTGGACTATGATAGAGGCGCTGCAATTGAGGCGCTCTAGATCTCGTTTACCTGCTCCAATTTCCGCTGCCATAACCTACAGGTAATCACGAGGTCAGCTCTTAGATTCAACCACCTAGACCCTGGATCCTAGGGAGTCCAACAGTGGTATCAGAGCCTTAGGGTTTTAATAGATTGAATCAGTTGCCTGGAATTCGATTAGAATGGTTTTGATTGAATTGATGCTAGCTAGGATTCGTTTTGTAATTATGAATCTCGGATTTGTTAATATCGAAAACGAAGAACTGTGTTTTCGCACAGCATCGATCGATGCACTGGGTGTGTCGATCGATGCAGCGCGAAAATGGCAAAAACTGATTTAGGGTTTTCGCACAGCATCGATCGGTGCACTGGGTGCATCGATCGATGCAGCGCGAAAATACAAGTGTGATTGTGTTTTCGCATAGCGTCGATCGACACAAGTTTGTGTCGATCGATGCACCGCGAATTCGCCTAATCAGAGAATGGTTTCGATCTAGAAATCGCATTGTGTCGGTCTATACACTGGGTGCATCGATCGACACAGGCCGTGCGACAGGATGAATCGGTTCAATTGGATTGAACCGGTTATCTCGTATGGTTAAATCAGTTTGATTGGATAATATGGTTCAATTGAATTGGACCGGTTATCGCAATCAATTGAAACTGGTTTAAACGGTTTAAATTGGATGAATTGATTCAATTGGATTGAATTAGTTATCTCAATTGGAATAAACCGATTTGCATAATTAAGATCAGTTTGATCTGATAAGTCGATTCAATTAAATTGGACCGGTTATCAAAATTATCTTCGGTTTAGGTCTATGTCGACCGTCACACATGGGTTGTGTCGATCGACATGACCGGTTCAATGAACCAGGTTAATTGGATTAACCGGTTATTGCAGTCCGGTTTTGTTTGGTGGTGTCGATCGACAGACAGAGTCTACGTCGATCGACACAGTATTCGAAATTCTGGTTATTGAACCTTGAATCTGCAGAAACCAGACTAGACTTAAACGTTGATCAAAGATTAGCTTCAATGTGGTCAACTGTCAAGACTCGTTTCGTTGTGTGATGGTCTAGCCAAGAGCTTGGTGTCCACAATTACGTGAGTAAGGCAGGTAGTAATGTTGATGGACTTGCAGTGCATTAACATCAACAATTACATGACCTAAGAGATTGATATGCTAACCTTTCAGAGTTTAGTTTCCTCAACTAAATATCAAGTAGTATTGATGTCTTGCCCAAATCTTGTCTACTGTCAAAACTTGTGTCGTTTGTTGGATATTCTTGGAGTCCTTGGTATCCACTGCAACGTGAGTGAGGCAGGTGGTTTTTGACAGACTTGCAGTGCAACTGTCAATGATCACAAGTCAGAAAAGATTGGTTTTACTTGACTGGGCTATCGGAAGTTCTGGACCCAGAGACATCAGAGTAGATAAGACATGGACTGTCTTATCTGCGACCAAGAGTTGTACTGAGTACAATTAGCAATGGTTTTCTTACCTAGATTACTAAACTTTGAGTGATGACGAGTCGTCCACTCAGGTTTTAGAAATGTATGGATCTTGGATCATTATATTCATAGAGGAAACATTATTTGAATATAATGCGAGTTTTCTTATTAAAATAAGATTTCTCATCATATACATAACTAAATCTTTGTTTTTCTTGGATTTCAGCTTATGTCTATGACTACTTTCTCGTTGCGATCCGTCCTTGAGAAGGACAAGTTAAATGGATCCAACTTCCTGGATTGGTATCGGAATCTGAGATTCATTCTCAAGCAGGAGAGCAAGGACTATGTCCTTGAAAAGGCTCTTCCAGAAAGGCTTGGGACCAATCGCTCGCATGCAGCATATAAGGCTTGGAATAAGCATTATATTGATGTGGTAGATGTGCGTGGTCTGATGTTGTCTACCATGAACTCGGACTTAAAAGGTCAATACGAGAACATGGAGTCGCCAATAGAGATGATCACCAGCCTGAAACTGAAGTTTCAGGATCTGGCACGAGTTGAGAGATTCCAGATGGTGAAGTCTCTAACTGAGTGAAAGCTACCAGAGGATGCTCCAGTAAGTCCTCATGTCATTAAACTGATGGGTTACATTGATAACCTGGGGAGACTGGAATGTCCTGTCAGCTTAGAGTTGGCCACTGACATCATTCTGCAGTCACTGCCGTCAAGCTATGATAAGTTCGTTAAGAACTATATTAAGAAAGGCTTGATGAAGACGTTGACTGAGCTGCATGGCATGCTCAAAGCAGTAGAGCAAGACATCATAAAGGGCAAAAGATTTGAGAAATCTTGCGTAGACAAGGGTAGAGGCAGGGCCGTCCAGATTTGGAATCAGGATAAGCCTGTGTCATCTTTTAAGCCCAAGTCAGGCCCATCTGGTGTTAGAAAGTGCTTCTACTGCAATGAGTCAGGGCATTGGAAGAGAGATTGCAATAAATTCTTGGAAGATTCACATGAGATGGAGAGGATGTATGGCACTTCTTCTTCAGGTATTGTGTTATTAATTCAAGTTCTACATAAGTATTGGATACTAGTTGTGGTACTGATATTTTTGAAATATGCAGGACCTAAGCGACAGTAGAACGTTGAAGAAAGGACAAGTGGAGCTGCGTGTCTGGTATGAAGCAATGGTTGCTGCATGAGCCGTAGAGATTCTCCACTTGTAGGAGCCTTTCATACTTGGTTTTAGAAATTAAGTAATTGCTACTATGTATCTGCTTTGTGCAGAGATGTCTTTCATTTTCTTGTAAGAATTTGAATGTTTTTCATTTTGATAAAAGACAAGTTTTGTTCTTTAGATCTTAATGAAATATTCTATGGTAGCACCCCATTTGGAATGGGTTTTATATCTTAAATCAACAAAGAAAGAAAATAACACAAATACTAAAGGTTTAAGTCTGATGACTTGAACTCGACTTTTCTTTGGCATAGTCGTTTAACCACATAGAGTGAAGCGAATTCAAAGAATCCATAGTTTTGGACTCATTCGATTGTTAATCATTTGAGATATGAATTCTGTTCACTGGACCAAATGACCAAGGCCCTTTTAGCAGAGCTAAAAGAAACGAGCTAAAGGCTTATTGGGCCTTACACATACTGATGTATGCGGCCCAACGAGCATTAGTACCAAAGGAAATCTTCTGTACTTCATTATCTTATTGATGGCATCAATAAGAATGGATGTGTTCATTTGATGAGACACGAGCAGGAATCCCTTGAGGAGTTCCAAGATGAAGTGTAGAACCAATTTGACAGAAGTATTGAGATCCTCGATTGAATCGCGGAGGAAAATACTTAAGTCAAGAATTGGGTGATCATCTAACAAAATGAATCGGATCTTATTAGATATGCTCTGATTAATGATGAGTCAAAGGAATCTTCCATAACGATTTAAGAATACGTCCTGAAATGTCTGTCTTTGCGCAGAAAAGGTTTCTATCAGAATCAGTGAAAAACACCACATTGGATGTGGACTGGGTGATTTCCAAATTTGTTTTTCTGATTAATTGGGATTGCAAGGTTTGTGTAAGACAGTAATCAACAAACAAACTTGAACCCAAATATGATAAGCTCTACCTCGCTGGTTGTCCTAGGGAAACCAAGGCTTAGTACTTTTGTCCAGAACTGTGTCTTTTGAGAAAGATCATACTTTCAAAAGAAACAGTGGGAGTAAAAGTACGCATCGAAGAAATTCGATAAACACAGGAGGCTGCTCAACCTGATGAGGAAGAACAGCGGTGAGATATACAAAGTGCTGTAGGATCTGCACCTGTGGAGCCTAAAATTCGCAGATCCGAAAGGATCCGTCACTAACTCGAGAGTGATTTCTCGTAACCAATTGTCGTGATCTGTTGATCATTGAAAAGTGACGAGCATGCGAAATTCAAAGAAGCGATGGTGAGTCCCAACTCCGAAATTGGTTGGGTATGCATGTTAGCTTCACCGATCCATTTCTGGATTGAAGCAAACATCTTGGAGTTGGAATCAACATTCTGATAATGTGGTCAAAAGTTTTGACTTGATCAGAAAGAAAAGAAACCATGCGTTTACAAGAAGACTAGTGGGAGCGAAATGGCAATTCTCACACAGTATGTAGATAACATACTTAAATCTCATAAACGACGTTCCGACGCTAAAGTCTTGTTAAGATTTGGGTCGGAAGTCAAATTTAAAAGGAGACATGGGGAAGCCGCGAGAATTCTTGGAATAAGAATCTATTGATATAGATTGAGTAGGCTAATTGGATCGTGTCAAAATCCTTATGATTGATAAGGTATTGGACAGATCTAATGTGCTTGATTCCAGGAATGGCTTCATACCAAAGGTCTTATGGCAATAATCTAAGCAAGATGAAGTGTCTTGGACACTGGCTGAGCTGGTAACAATATTGGCAAGAAGAAGTGTTTTGAACACTGTCTGAACTAGTATTAATGAGTGTGATTGCTAATGCTGTTGCAACAGAATCCATCATGAATGCCATATTTTGCGCTCGTCTAGATGCAGCTTATGCATATAGCATGACGAGAAAATACCAATATGTTCCGGCAATAGTCACTGAACAGTTACCAGAAATATCCCAAATGTTTGAAAAACACAAAGGATAGGTTCGTGGTGAACTGTTGGAAAAGCTCCAACCAGTGGACCGTAGAATAATGCTTTTATCTGAATGGCGGTGTGGTTTGTTGAAATTGTTTCAAGCAATAACACCGCAGTCTCTCCCACAACCTAAGCACGGAATTTATTCTGAGTGCTGTAGGTATAAGATATCTGAAGAGATGATCTTGATTCTAGTGGGAGTTATTTTAGTTATGTTATAAACTTTTCATAGACATGTTTTGGTAGTGCTTATGTAAGTTAAAACTGACATCGGTATTATTTAATTATTGGATAATTAAATAATAGTCCCAAAGTATTTTATGGTCATCATATAGGTCATCAAGCTGAGGACTTGATCATGAAACCCTATAAGAAAAGATGACATAAATTATGATTGTCCCTAGTCAAGGTTATTGAAGTGGGGCACCAATAACCGCGCGAGACTAGTATGTGAGGTGGCTGTTGGACTAAGTTTCATGGAGTCAATGATATGATTATCACAGTCAGTCACATAGATATATGTTGGTGAACATATGATCGGACATGACCCACTAATGAGAACTCTACAGGATAGTTATATATGTGTCATGAGAGTTTCTCATTACGACTATAGAGTATAGTCCTTAGACCTGAGTTCATCATGCTTTCTAGCATATGAATTGGTGCACTTTGACCTTGTCAAACGTCGATCCGTAAATGGCGGCTATAAAGGCATTGCTTAGGTGTATCATGAAGTATGTGTAGAAACAGGGATGAAACAAGATGGGATTTTTCCCTCCTATAAAAGGAGATAAATATCTCAGGGCCCATCGAAGATTTGATACTGAGAAAATGCATGGCCGTGCTCAAACGAGGTGATTGTCAGTCGTTTGTTATATCAGTATAGATCATAAGTTCGATGAACATGATGTTGGCTATAATAAGGATGACACAGTTTCTTGCCTTATGCCATATCGAGATATAACGACAAAGGGATTATGGGAATAGATGATTCCAGTACAAGTGGGAGATTGTTGGGATTATGTCCTGAAATCACATTGTACTTACTCTAAAGATAGTTGTATTGTCGAGATCGGACAATTCATATGATACTGGGTAGTCATAATTTTTTGCTAGAAACCGCTTATGACAAATGAGTTGTAACTCACTTCTAGTATCGTGTGAACCTACAGGGTCACACACCTAAGCAAGTTGGATACACTTTGTATGGGATTGATCATTGGCATATGATCCGATCAATGTGTATTGGATACACATTGAATTGAGTTTTAAGAGGTGTGTCGATCGATGCAAGGAGTGCAACGATCGACACAAGGTCGAAACCGAAACTGAAGTTACGGTTTGTAAACCATGGGCCTATTTATAGGAGCCAGGTTACACGACCTAAAATGAGGGAGCCGTCAGTGTCGCTTCTCTGAGAGAAAGCAGAGACACAGAAACTCAGAAATCTACAGGAGATCCGATCACCGGTACTAACATCCCGGCGGATTCCAGCTTGTGTGTGTGTGGACTACGATAGAGGCGCTGCAATTGAGGCGCTCTAGATCTCGTTTACCTGCTCCAATTTCCGCTGCCATAACCTACAGGTAATCACGAGGTCAGCTCTTAGATTCAACCACATAGACCCTGGATCCTAGGGAGTCCAACACTATATTCATCCCTAGTTAGAGATATAAGGTTGGCATCCCTTATATTTATAGATGATTTTAGGACGAAACGGTTCATATGCCTAAAACGATGGATAGTTAAAAGGTGAAAAATACATTAATTGTGTACAGGCTCGCGGATAGTTATAAATAAATCGAGAAAACAAAGACGGATGCATTGTTGAAATTGGATTCTAGATCTTAGAAAATAAATTCGACATGAGATATAAGCAAACACGAGAAGAACCACCTGCCTTGATTCGACACATTCGAGAACCACCTGCCTTAATTAAGCAAACCAGAGAACCACCTGCTTTAATTCGACAAATTCGACATGATATATAAACAAATTCGACATGAGATATAAGCAATCCCGTGATTGTAACAGGTTTCTTCAATCATCTTCATCATTCTAATAACTGCAAGCCGGATCCACAAAGCAACCTGTTGAGTTTGCGGACTAACGACCACCCAATCGATTATTCGTTCCAGCAAAAACAGTTTGCTTGTTTCGTCGTTGATCCCGAGATGGCTAACAATTCCACCCATCTTTGATTCAGCCCAACAATTCTCTTATCCTCATCGAAGACTACTCACCTTAAACGATTCGCGGTCGAATTGAATCGAATACAAAAAGTTGCAAAAACAGGAAGAAAGCTAATGTTGAGTTCATTTAGTAATCCGAACCAGATTAATATAACAATTAAAACCAGTGTTGAGTTCATTTAGTTTTGATTCAACCATCACAAGTTAAATTGTACATCTAGTTGGATTACATAGTTTGATTGTCTGGGGGCATTTTGGTCTTTTTACATGCCCAAATCACTCAAAAAGATACAACAATGCAAACTGTTTTAAGAACATATGAGATTGCAAGGAAAAGTTAATAAAGATATAGTAGGTGCAATTCACCCATGAATTTCTCCATAGATTTGGAATATCTTTGGTTAATCAAAAAAAAACGTAGATATGTTTGATTTTTTCTTTATAACGGTATTGATCCCTGATTGAACCGGATTTTCTTAGCCTCGGTTTAATTGTTGGCGTTGAATTTGGAAAACTAAGCGCTCACTGAGAAAAGTAGAAACATAAATACGACTCGCAAATTTTACTAGGGCTTTCTTGTTTCCCCTTTTTTTTTTGGTTCTCTCTCTCTTTTCAAGTTTCCGCCGCAGACAGCCATGGCTACTACCATTTCTCCGTCGGATCGTATCCTTCTTTTTCTTTACGAACGTCCGTATTGCTTTTACGCCGATTCGTAGCTTCTCGCTGTTGTTGTTATTCTTTGGAAAATTTACTTTTGTGTTGGAGCCGGAGGAGGGTTTTGCTAGGGTTTACCTGCAAGAAAGAGGCATCTCTTTTTTCGCTGTTGCTTTCTTGTTAATAACGTTGATTCTAGATAGATTTCACGTTCGTTCTTCTAATTATTTTGCTGATTACGAAAACGAAAAAAATTGTGGGTTTGTGTTGCTTCGGTTTTACAACTTTTTTTTTTCATTCTGTTCTTTCTTTCTTGCTTGTGATTTTTGCTGAAATTCCATGTTGATCTTTATCTAGATCTAATCTTGAGCTCGGTTAGGAAAAATTCAAAGATTGTTATTCCTTCATTATTTGTAATATAGAAGCTGCAGATTTGCTGCACAATCTGTCCCTTGATCCAGAAACCATGGCCAAAGTCCCTGACACTGGGAATAAGGTACAATCATTTAACCCAATGTCTTCTTTATCTTTCTCCTTTAGGTCCAAGATACTGGATTCTTAATGATACTTGTTCTGAGAGTGATCTAGATTTTAGAGACAGTAATAATACCTTCTCTCTATTTCGTTTGCAGGATGTGTATGGCGGAAACAGTAATGGGTTCTTACACCACCCCTCTGTAGAAACAACCAAGAGTGGCAAACCTAATCTTTTAGCTAATGGTAGGGCTATAACTGTCAATAAAGGATTGAACCAAAAGAAACTTGGTTACCAGAATCTAAAGGGCTCATATGGAAGAGGATGTACCTACCCAACTGGCTATTATCATCCAGCATATCAGTACCCAAGATATGGTTATGAGATGAATTATGCTTCTGGAAAGACCAACAACAGTCTTCAATATCCGTACCTGGTATGTTCTGGACTTCGATAATCATAATTACTTTGGAGTGAGTTTTGTTAGTTCATGATTTGTGTTTCATCTATGGCAGAGTACACATCAGGGACGATCAGACAGTTATGTTCAGTACATGAACAGTGTGTACTCAATGTATGGGCCTTACTTGAGTGGAGTAGGAGGCTATGGATATGATTCTTATTGTTATGGCTCTTATAAGCAAACTCCAAATTGGTACGTATTTAACAACGGCTACAAAACAAGTAGTTACGGATTTTATGGGTATGGCAAAGAGAAAGCCGAAGGGTTAAACGAGTTGAATAGAGGGCCAAGAGCCAAAGGATTCAAGATTGGCCAAGAAGGTTCGCAGCCAGAAACTCTTAACGAAGAGAATGCACCCGAGACCGAAAAGAAGAGAGAAGATGTTTCTCTTCCAGATTCAAAGGACTTCAACAAGGAAGAATTCTCTGAATCCTACACCAATGCAAAACTATTTGTAATCAAATCGTACAGTGAAGATGATATTCACAAAAGCATCAAATACAATGTGTGGTCCAGCACCCCCAATGGCAACAAGAAGCTTAATGCAGCATATAATGAGGCTAAAGAGAAGTCAGATGTGTCCTGCCCTGTTTTTCTAATGTTCTCTGTAAGTGAACGTAAAATTTATAAAGACTTGGTCGACTTTGGAATGCTTTGTTCCAATCTGACCAAAGAAGAATTCTGAATGTGGTTTAAATTTTACAGGTGAACACTAGTGGGCAATTTGTTGGTTTAGCTGAGATGGAAGGACCGGTTGATTTTAACAAGACTGTGGAATACTGGCAGCAGGACAAGTGGATTGGTTGCTTCCCTGTTAAGTGGCACATCGTTAAAGACATCCCAAATAGTTCCTTGAGGCATATAACTCTGGAGAACAATGAGAACAAGCCAGTTACAAATAGCCGAGACACACAGGAGGTCAGTGTCTGGTTCTTTATTTCTCTAACATTTTTCTACTTGTCTGTTAAAAAATAAAATCGTGTTGAGTTGATTAATCTGCAGGTAAACCTAGAGCAAGGCATCAAAGTCATCAAGATTTTCAAGGAACATGTGAGCAAGACATGCATACTCGATGATTTTGTGTTCTATGAGAGTCGTGAAAAGATAATCAAAGAGGGAAAAAAGAAGCACCAGCATTATAAAAAACAGGTAAAACGAAAAAAAACCCATATATTGCGTCTCTCTGAATGGATTCTGATAGATGCATATTGTTATTTTCAGCAAGCTTTGGCTGCCAATGACAATCCTAAAGACGAAGCCAAGGAAGCCAAAGAGACTAGTATGACATCACCAGAAGCTGCTAGTGAAGTGATTGAAGAGATTTCACAAAACGGTGTTGCCGAAGTGGCTAGCGCTTGCTGAATGCAACAGCAGCAGCAGCAGCTTACTTACCTTTCGTTGTTTTTTTTCCTGTCCGTTTTCGCCACCAACTTTTGCTCAATCTTTCTTAGCGTAGGAATTTGGGCCAGTTTTTTTTTTTTCCGAAGATGTAGAAGGGAGACGATGAGTAAAACCCTAAGCAATGTCCGTTTTATGTTGTTGGTTTTGACTTTTGATGCAATAGAAGATAAAAATGAGTTGAAAGTTTACTTATTTTTCTCTAACTTATCTATCTTTATTTCTTTTGTTTATTGCTAATGAATGTTTCGATAATACTACCAGGTTTTCAAGTTTACTCAAAGACCATTGAGAATCAATAATGTTGCCACGGAACACATAACATACTTTTTAGGCAAAACATAGAAAATGCAATCGTTAATCTTCATAGATAAGGGAATTTGCTTGCATCCAAGAGTAAAATGTGCAAAGAAAGGACAGACCAAACATAAGGTGAAGATAATGCGCTCATTTCTCACTAGTCTCAAGTTCCTTCCTTAACTGAAGCGAGAAGTCGTCATTGACATCATCATCATCCCAGTCATCTTCCCATTGCTGACCAATCTCCTTCACTTCCTCCTCTTTCTCCACCCAATCTGAGAAAAATCAAAGAGAAATCAAAACCTGAGGAACCCATTCGACATCATTGCAAAAGAAATCAGGAAACAAGATTGATACATTACACAACAAGAGTTCATCAGTTCTTCCAATAAGTTAAGATACTAATCAGGTTGTCTCTCAAAGGAACGAGATACAGTGCAGAACTAAAACCAAAGAAACCTGAAGAAAGATCAATTCCACATTACAACTACCAACTCAGTCCAAAAGAAATCTAAGAAACAAACTATACATGACACCAGAGACTATCTTTATCAAATACAAGGTCTAAATCTAAGAAACAAACTATACATGAATCTTTATCAAATACAAGTTATAAATCTCATGACTCAATCTTTACTTGCAAATCTGACCATAAATCCCCAAAAATCATTTATAATTTACGATTAATCAATAAAAATCAAACAAGCAACAACGAAAAAAAACATTCACCTTCGTTGATTTCAAACTCCTCGAACTCATCGTCGTCCTCAAACAAATCCATCTTTACTTCATCAGTCGTCGCCTTCGGTTCAACCGCCATGGTTACAGATGTTTAAGCAACTAACCAGATCGAGAAACCTGAGAAGATAATCCACGCGAAAAATCGATTATTCACAAGTAGGAAGTGGAATCTCTGAGTTTCCTCGTGTAAAGAAGGGAACCCTAATCTGTCTAGAGCTTTACCTATTTTATTAGACTAATTATTTTATAGAAGAGGCCCAACAAATCGACCGACACTCGTGGACTAGGCCCATCCCGGATAGGTATGATGTGGGGCTGAGCTTAAATGCTATTAGAGTTGAACGGCATTTAAATTTTTTTTTTTATCATCTAGAAAATTATTACAATCATGAGTAATATTTAATTTACTCCAAACACAAATCAAACAAAATCAACTACTTGCACGACTACGATGAACAGTTCCAGAACAATAACTCCATGGTTAAGCTTTCTTTTGCAACACTTGATCTACGACGAACGGTTTCACATGTACCACATCTATGATAGACAACTCTCTCACAATACATGAGACCATGACGGCTGATTGTTACCTGCAACTCTGGACCTTCTAAAATGATATGATCCTAACTAGCTCATCTCATTATTCAAGCAAATGGACATAACCGGTTATGAAGCCAAAGGAAGAGCCACCTGATTGCAACTTCAAAACAACAAATGAAGGTCTTTCCATTCGGCCAAACACCACCTGTATTACATTCTCACCTCATATTGAGAACTCCTCGAAGTTGAATCAGTTCAATCAGAGTTCTGGTGAAGAAGTTATGCAACTTTCAATCCAGGTGAACTCAAGCTTACGCGATTCCGACATGCGAGTGTTCAAAGGAGGTTCCAGAACGAACCAGAAAGAATCAAGCTATGAACCAAATTTTTCTGGAATCCTGATTCATCAGAGAAGCTCCTACAATTGGATTCATCTCAAAAAAGGTCCAGACGTAAAAGATATGAATTTTACAAACCGATGGTTCTGCTTTAGCACCTGTTGCGTGACTGAGCCAAAGATTGAGTCACACAGCCCAGCTCAGGTACAATCTCGACATGAAACTAATTGGAGCATCTTCCTGGATCTCTTATCTTTCCAACAAGCCCAAGAACAGAGGAAAAGTCCAACGGATCAGAAAGATACAGCTCAGTTTCCAAAATGGGTCAACCTGGTGCATTACTTGAAGATTGCTAAGCCCAATTGGATTGGATGCTTGCAGACTTATGTTTGGCATCCAGGATACATTTCCACAAGCCCATGAAGACAAATTTCGTCCATGAAGTGTGCATGAGAGCCAAGTTTCGAATTTCAACTTGTATTAAGTGTTTTGTTGAGTTCCTAGATCATTTAATGCTTGCTCTTCATGCAAGCCATCTTCTGAACTCTACTTAATTCTATTGTACTCTTCCATTTCGAAATCATCTAGACTTTTTATCAAAAACCCTTTCTGAATTTCTAGATCATCTTGTTGGTGTGTAATATCCAGCAAAATCCTTGATTTCTTTTGGTGTGTAATATCCTGAAGAGATCAAGAGGTGAATCAAAGGCTTTTCCGCAACCTTTGTGTGACCATTCGCTCCACATCCCTTGAAGCAATCTGATTGTTTGCAAGGCCTATCCTTTTACAAACTCTCAAGTGTCGATTTTGGGTTGATCCTGTCTAGGATCGCATCAAGTGGTATCAGAGCATCATTTGAGACTTTGGTAGTTTCTGATCTTTCATTTTCTCCACTTTCATCTTCTTTCTTTCATATTATTTCTTTTCATCTTCTACCTTTTTCATCTTCTACCTTCTTTCTTTCTGGAAAAAAAAATGAGTGGGTTGAAGGTTCCAACGTTCTATGGAGATGACGATCCAGTTGAATATCTAGAATGGGAGAAAAATATTGATCTCATTTTTGATGGCAACAATTTTTCTGATCATAAGAAGGTACAAGTTGCAACCTTTGCATTTCGTGGTTATGCAAATACTTGGTGGGATAGGTTGGAGACAAGGAGAATTAGAAGCGGAAGACATCTCGTTGATACATGGGCTGAGATGAAAATTCTCATGAGGAAACATTTTGTTCCCAACAATTATCTCCTAGAGGAACATTTTGTGAATCTGAAGAAGGAGCTAATAACAGGGATGCAGGAGATTATTCAGGCTGTGTTGCAGCCAATAAAGAAGACGGTCCCTAATCTGAGTAATAAAGCCAAGCCAACTATTCCCATTCAAGAACAACAACTTAATGGAGAGATCAAGTCAAAAGAAGAGGGAGAGGTTCCTGGTTCTTCATCATCATTATCAGAGAAGAATTTGGATATACAAGCTAAGGGAGATCTAACCATCCATAAGAGATCACCAAGTGTCCAGACTAAGGCTGAGGAAGATGTGCAACAAAAAAAGATGGTTCCTACTGAAGGAATTTCTAGCAGATCCTAATCCAATTAGGCAATCCTGGTCTGAATTCCAAGCCTAGGATCTAGGCTTCATGTAATTGAATCAATGGGATCTCAGAATTACCTGGTGATTAGCAGCGGAAGATTTGCAGATAATCGAGATCTAGAGCGCCTCAAATGCTGCGCCTCTACTGGTATCCACACGCACACAAACTGAACAGGAGGGATGCTAGTGCCTATAGAGATCCAATCTCTTCAGAGGTTTCTACTCAAGTTCTGGTCGCTGTCTATTAGGTTTTAATCAGTTTAGGTCGACCATATATCTTATATATGTCGACTTAAACCATAACGGAATAAACCAACGATTAAACCGAATTAATCTGGTAATCCGCGAGTTGCATCGATCGACACACTCTTTGTGTCGATCGACACTGCCCCAGAATATTGATATCGAATGCATATCAAATATGCATTCACTAGATCATTACATTAATGATCAACCTCGTCTTTAACGTCCAGTTTGCTTAGGTGTGTGACCCTGTAGGATCATATAATACTAGCAATGAGTTCTCAACTCATTGATCATAAGTGGCTTCTAGCAAAGCGTTATGACTACCTAGTGTTATGTGATTGTCTCATCTCGACTATACGACTTTCACTTAGAGCAAGTACAATAGATTTCAGGATATTCCCAACAATCTCCCACTTGTACTGGAATCATTTATTCCTTTAATCCCTTAATCCCTTTGTCACTATATCTCGATCTGGCATAAGGCAAGATCTGTGTCACCCTTATTTAGTCAAGATCATGTTCATCGAACTCCGATTTATACTAACAAGACAAACGACTGACAATCACCTCGTTTGAGTGTGGCCACACATTTCTCAGTATCAAATCTTCGATGGGCCCTGAGATATTTATCTCCTGTTATATAGGAGGGACAAATCCCATCTTGTTCCATCCCTGTCTCTTCACACGCTTCATGATACGCCCAATAAATGCCTTTATAGTCACCAGTTACGGCTGACGTTTGACTAGGTTAAAGCGGACCAATTCACATGTAAGAAAACATGATGAACTCAGGTCTAAGGACTATACTCTATAATCTAATGAAAACTCTCATGACACTTATATAACTATCCCATAGAGTTGTCATCAGTGGGTCATGTCCGATCCTGTGTTCTCCAACACATATCTATGTGATTGACTTTAATACTTTTATTAATGACTCCATGAAACTTAGTCATCAGTCACCTCACATACTAGTCTCACGCGGTTGTTAATGTCCCACTTTAACAACCTCGACCAGGGACCAACATAATTTATGTCATTTATTATCTATAGGGTTTCATGATCAAGTCACATACTTGATGACCTATAAAGTGTCATAAATTACTTTGGGACTATTATTTAATAACCATTATTAAATAATACAGATGTCAGATTTCAATAACATAATCAAATTATGTTTATACGAACATCATATCATAACTAAAATTAATAACAATGATTCCCACTAAAATTAAGATCACATCTTAAGACATCTAATGCCTTTAGCAGTAGCCTGACCCTCATTCGCCCTTGCTTAGCGTGTGTCGAAAGACACTGCGTCTTGCTAAGAGTAATACCAAGAGTCATTTGCACGAAGCCCTTCTTGGAATCCTGCATATTGGACATGTGCAAGGCCTTATCACTATAAGTATCTTGACACAATCCAATTAGCTTATCCAATCTATCACTATAGATTCTCATTCCAGGAATGTATACGGTTTCTCCCATAATTTTATCGAAAAATAACTTTCGAATCAAGTCTTAACAGACTGAAACAATGGAACTTCATTTCCGAGAAGTAGTATGTTATCAACATACAATACTAGAAATGCAACTGCGCTCCCACTAGTCCTCTTGTAAACACACGGTTCCTCTTCATTCATGACGAAATCAATCCTTTTGACTGCTTTATCAAAACGAAGATTTCAACTCCGAGATGCTTGCTTCAATCCATAAATGGTTTGATGAAGCTTGCATATCTTCCTAGCTTCATTAGGATCAATGAAAAACTTCAGGTTGTGTCATGTACACATCCTTTTTCCAGAATTCCATTAAGGAAAGCTGTTTTCACATCCATCTGCCAGATCTCATAACCATTATGAGTGGCGGTTGCTAGGAGAATCCGAATGGACATTAGCATGGTGTCTGGGATTAGGTTTCTTCACAGTCAATACCATGAATTTACTTGAAACCTTTTTGCCACCAACCTAGCTTTGTACATCTGAATATAACCATCCATGTAATCTTTTCTTCTTGAAAATCCATTTACTCACAATGGCTTCTACACCATCGGGTAAATCAACCCAAGTCATACTTGGTTCTGTGACATGGATCCCATTTCGGATTCAGCGGCTTTCAGCCATTTTCGGAGTCAAGGCCCATCATTGCTTCTTCAAAATTCGCAGGCCCGTCACTTTCAATGATCAGTAGATCACTGCAATTGGTTATAAGAAATCCATATTTCTCGGGTTCGTGACGGATCCTTTCGGATCTGCGAGCTTCAATTTTCTGTAAAAGTCGCGCACACATATCTCATATGTATACTTTTATTACGACCTAATTAACCAAGATTTAAACCGTAGCTAATTAAGTCATAAACCAAAATCAATATTTGGTTCGCGATCTGTGTCGATCGATGCAACTTTTGTGTCGATCGACACTTCTTCAGAAACTCGCCATTTAAATGTACATCGAATATACATTCACCAGATCCTTTATAAACTCCAGGCACCACAGGTGAAGGTTCTACAACTCTTTGTAGATCCAACTGCTGCTCTTCCTCATCAGGTTGAGCAATCTCCTGTGATTTTCGAATTTCTTCGAGTTGTACTTTTACTCCCACTGTTCTTCTTGGAAAGAAAGTCTTTCTCAAGAAAACATAGTTCCGAGCAACAAACAATTTGTTCTCGAACTGGTTGTAAAAGTAACATGCCTTGGTTTTGTTAGGACAACCAATGAAGTAGCACTTATCAGATTTGGGTGTGAGCTTATCAGAGATTAAACGTTTTATATAAGTCTCGCAACTCCAAATCTCTATGATGGATAAATCATAAACGATTACATTCCACATCTCATGTGGTATCTCTGTAACTGATTTTGATGAAACTCTATTTAAAGTAAACTCAGACATTTCTACAGCGTATTCTTAGAAGGATAATGGAAGATCTAAGTGACTCATCATTGATCGAACCATATCTAATAAAGTCCGATACAGAAGGAGTGAATTGTGAAACACTTTCACAATCTCTCAGATGATCACTAAATTCTTGACTTAAGTATTCACCTCCATGATCTCATCGTAGAGCTTTAATACTTTTGCCAAATTGATTTTGTACTTCATTCTGAAACTCTTTGAACTTTTTCAAAAGATTCCGACTTATAACCGTACCTACTGGTATCATCAGTAAAGATAATGAAGTACTGAAAATTTCCTCTAGCACTAGTGCTCATTGGCCCATATACATCCGTATGTATAAAACCAAATAAGCCTCTGGCCCTTTCATTTTTGATCGTTCGCAACCTGTATCGACCGACGCACCGTTTGTGTCGATCGACACTACCTTTGTTGAAAGGGGGACTCCGTCATTTTACCCAATAAACAAGATTCACTTTACTCATTATGATTCTCAATCAGATGAGCCCAAAAGCCCATCACTATGGATCATAGTCCTTTTTCTCCTGTTTGAGAACAATTCTCAAGTTCCGATACCATTCAAGAAAGTTGGATCCATTTAACTTGTCCTTCTCAAGGATGGATCGCAGGGAGAAATTGTTACGATGGTTTGTGCTAGACATAGCTGAAAAACAAGGGAGGTTTTAGTTATGATGTTCAAGAAATGAGAAGTCTTAACAATTAAGAAAACTCGCATTATATTCAAACAATGTTTCCTCAGATGAATATAATGATCCAAGACCCATACTTCACTAAACTTGAGTGAACCACTGGCTATCACCCAAATTTTAGCTATCTAGGTAAGCAACAACTTTGCTAGTTATATCTAATATAACTCTTGGTTGTGGATTGACATCTCATGTCCAATCCACCTGATGTCTCTGAGCCCAAAACGATTTTGATGGCCCAGTCAAGTAAACCAATCTCTTCAGTCATGTAATTGTTGATGTCTTGCACTGCAAGTCCATCAACACGATTACCTTCTGTCTTACTCATGAAATTGTGGACATCTTGCACTGCAAGTCTATCGCACAATTAGATGGGTCTTGACAGTTGACAAGATTGGAAAGACATCAAGTATCACTTGATATTTGGTTGAGGAACAGAACTATTTAAAACGTTTAGTTTTATTATGTTTTAATTCTTCTAATTAAATGATTTGTCTTGGTTTGGTTATGTGGTTTCAGGTTCCATAACCTAAACCATCGAATCTTGTGTCGACCGACACTACTTTAGTGTCGATCGATGCTGATTAACCAAAACCAATCTGCGATAACCGATCAATCCAATTGATCCGATTTTGAGTACCGGTCAGTGTCGATCGATGCTACATTAGCATCGGTCGATACCAACCCAATCGCAATAAACCATTCTTAGCGTTTAACCATCATTAACCAAGCTCGATAACCGGTCCAATCCAATTGAACCGATTCATCAATCTCGCGAGGTCTGTGTCGACCGACACAACTCTTGCGTCGATCGACACTAGGCGAAACATAAGTTTTATTCGGGTTTTTGACCTGTGTCGATCGAAAAACGTTTTTCGAACAAAACCCTAAACTAGGTTACTTTGATCAAAAACGAGTTTTAGCATGCTTGTATCAATTATACAGAGATCCAGATTCAACCAATCTAATCAACATGCTACAGATTCAATGGAACCCTAAAGCTCTGATACCACTGAAGGAATTTCTAGCAGATCCTAATCCAATTAGGCAATCCTGGTCTGAATTCCAAGCCTAGGATCTAGGGTTCATGTAATTGAATCAATGGGATCTCAGAATTACCTGGTGATTAGCAGCGGAAGATTGCAGATAATCGAGATCTAGAGCGCCTCAAATGCTGCGCCTCTACTGGTATCCACACGCACACAAACTGAACAGGAGGGATGCTAGTGCCTATAGAGATCCAATCTCTTCAGAGGTTTCTACTCAAGTTCTGGTGGCTGTCTATTAGGTTTTAATCAGTTTAGGTCGACCATATATCTTATATATGTCGACTTAAACCATAACAGAATAAACCAACGATTAAACCGAATTAATCTGGTAATCCGCGAGTTGCATCGATCGACACACTCTTTGTGTCGATCGACACTGCCCCAGAATATTGATATCGAATGCATATCAAATATGCATTCACTAGATCATTACATTAATGATCAACCTCGTCTTTAACGTCCAGTTTGCTTAGGTGTGTGACCTTGTAGGATCATATAACACTAGCAATGAGTTCTCAACTCATTGATCATAAGTGGCTTCTAGCAAAGCGTTATGACTACCTAGTGTTATGTGATTGTCTCATCTCGACTATACGACTTTCAGTTAGAGCAAGTACAATAGATTTCAGGACATTCCCAACACCTACAAGATATCAACAAGATGGAGTCATATATTCCATGCTAATCAAGGAAAAACCACAAGATTCACTTCGACACTTCCCAACTCAAGCTTTTACAGTTTTGAGGACAAAACTTTTTCAAGAGGGAGAGTATGATATGATCCTAACTAGCTCATCTCATTATTCAAGCAAATGGACATAACCGGTTATGAAGCCAAAGGAAGAGCCACCTGATTGCAACTTCAAAACAACAAATGAAGGTCTTTCCATTCGGCCAAACACCACCTGTATTACATTCTTACCTCATATTGAGAACTCCTCGAAGTTGAATCAGTCCAATCAGAGTTCTGGTGAAGAAGTTATGCAACTTTCAATCCAGGTGAACTCAAGCTTACGCGATTCCGACATGCGAGTGTTCAAAGGAGGTTCCAGAACGAACCAGAAAGACTCAAGCTATGAACAAAATTTTCCTGGAATCCTGATTCATCAGAGAAGCTCCTAAAATTGGATTCATCTCAAAACAGGTCCAGACGTAAAATATATGAATTTTACAAACTGATGGTTCTGCTTTAGCACCTGTTGCGCGACTGAGCCAAAGATTGAGTCACACAGCCCATCTCAGGTACAATCTCGACATGAAACTAATTGGAGCATCTTCCTGGATCTCTTATCTTTCCAACAAGCCTAAGAACAGAGGAAAAGTCCAACGGATCAGAAAGATACAGCTCAGTTTCCAAAATGGATTGGATGTTTGCAGACTTATGTTTGGCATCCAGGATACATTTCCACAAGCCCATGAAGACAAATTTTGTCCATGAAGTGTGCATGAGAGCCAAGTTTCGAATTTCAACTTGTATTAAGTGTTTTGTTGAGTTCCTAGATCATTTAATGCTTGCTCTTCATGCAAGCCATCTTCTGAACTCTACTTAATTCTCTTGTACTCTTCCATTTCGAAATCATCTAGACTTTTTTATCAAAAACCCTTTCTGAATTTCTAGATCATCTTGTTGGTGTGTAATATCCAGCAAAATCGTTGATTTCTTTTGGTGTGTAATATCCTGAAGAGATCAAGAGGTGAATCAAAGGCTTTTCCGCAACTTTTGTGTGACCATTCGCTCCACATCCCTTGAAGCAATCTGATTGTTTGCAAGACCTATCCTTTTACCAACTCTCAAGTGTCGATTTTGGATTGATCCTGTCTAGGATCTTATCATAAAAGCTTGCATTCATTAATTTAACTAAACTGCATTCGCTAGGAATCAAACCCTAGACTTGGTGTTGAAGCCTTTAAGCCTTTGACCATTGGACCAAAGTGCTTTCACTTTAGATTTAAACATCTAATATATATTTTGAAATAAAATTTTATGTTTTTTTTTTATCAATTTATTTGATTAGAAATTCATTATGTTTTTGTTTGTTTTGGTTTTAAAAATACTATAGTTTAGATATTGGTTTATTATTATTTATTATTTTTGGATTTGTATTGTTTTGGATTTTAGAGATTAGCAATAACTAAGTTTTAGATTTAGTCAATTGGGTTTCATTTACGATTTTATAATTAAGATTTTGATATGCTCTTCTTTTACAACGATTTTGATCTCCCTAAAAAAGATATTTTTGTGTTTAGTTATTTTTATGAGTAATGTGTATTTGTAAATTTAAAAGTTTAAGTTTAAGATATGAACCATCTCAAGGATATGATTTTTGGGTATAAATATATATAGAGTTGTAATATGTTATGAGAACATATGCTATTTTAATTGATTTTTTTTTTTACATTTTTAATTTATATAAGAAATATATTTGTGAAAGTTATAATTTTAAATGTTTTGATAATTTTATTTTTAGTAGATAATGGTGTTATATAATCTATTATAGTAATTTCTTATTTTTGTTTTTATAATATTTTATTTTTATATAATTATAGTTACATATTTATGAAATTTAAAATATGATAATCTGTCTATTAAAATTGTATTGTATTAGTTATTTTAATATTTTTATAACAAAATGAGTTACTCCCGTTTTGAAATATGTAAATATTTTATATATTTTGAAGGAATAAACTATAAAAATGTAATTGTAAATATATCAACTTATTTTAATTTTATATGATTTAAATAATATGTATGTATATAATTAAGTAGTATACATATTGATTTATTTTTGATATTTTAATTTTATCGAAAGCTAAAAATATATTGACATAATTTTTCATATTTTATTTTTTTCTTTAAAAGTTAAATTTTACGTTTTATAAATTAGAAACTTATGAATCTTATATTTGATTTTCATGTTTTATTTTTTTCTTTATTTGTTAGTTAAATAATGTTTACATTTTTATGTTACTTTATGTATGTATACCAAAATTAATTTTATGACTTATAAAATAAATGATGTAGTATATTATTTAATTATTTTATCATTTGATTAAGTAGCTTCAAAATTATATATATATATATATATATATATATTTATTTTATTTAATTAAGAAAATGAGACTTATTATTTTTAGATGGTTTATTGTATTGTTTGGAAACATATATAATAGAGAATTAGAGATAATGTTATGTTTCATAATAATCTTTAATGAAATTTAATGAGATCATTAATATTCAATGATATTTTATTTAATATAACATATTACTAAATATTACTTTTATAATGGCCATTTATTTCATAGATAACATTCCCACTAAATAATGGGTCTTATAAGTTGATATATATTAATTTTCTTCTTTTACCATTTTTTAAAGTGAAAATATCTATATTTTTCTTCTCACGTTAACTGGATTAAACATGAGCATTTATCTCGTGATTATGAAAAACCGGTCACAAATAGCCACAAAATACCCACAACACTAGAAAATCGAATTCCGTGGCTATCCGTTGAAAAAGAACCACGAAATACTCTATTTGTGACAAATATAATCACAAAAATTTCATGGCTATCTGTAGAAAATATAGCCACGAATAACAACAAATATGTTGAAAAATATTAGCCACAAATAGCCACAGAATTACCGTGGCTATCTAGCTACGATATGAATTTGTGGCTATTTGTGGATATAGCCACAAATTTTTCCGTGGCTATCCCTGATTATTATAATATCTATATAGCCACGAAATATATTATGGGTATCCGTGGCTTATGACTTTAGTCATACTCACGGGTTGATATGTCAATCAGGCATGAGTCTAGTCTATTTTTGTCGGTATATAACTTATTCGAGTTAGCCACATATTTTTGTGGAAATTCGTAGCTATTCTCATAGCCACGAAACTATTCGTGGCTATCCGTGACTAATCTCATATAGCCACGAAATTTTTTTTGTGGCTATCCATGGAAGATATTACACATAATTGAAAAATCGTACCCTTTGTTCAACGACAACTCAATACACTTTAGACCAGATTTTTGACAGTGAATATATCCGTTTTAGCCACGAACATATTCCTGGCTATCCGTGTCTGGTAAAATCTATAAATTACGCAAGAACTCAACCATTGAGAGATATCAAAAATCAATATAAACATTTCAAAGTGTCTGGTTTTTTCGAATCGAGAGAGTGGATGTACAAAAGTATAATACGTTCCGTTCATAGTGTGTCTAAAAAAATTAACGAGCGTTTAAAGATTTTTCTTTCTTTTGCTTGTAGTCAACCTTCTTATCTAGAGAGCAGAACTTTGTACTGTCCGTGTAAGAGATGCAAGAACCAGAAGCGAAGCAATTTTGATAATGTGACGAATCATATAATGAGTAAGGGATTTACAGATAATTATTATATGTGGACGCAACATGGAGAAAATTTTCAGTATGATGGCGAAGCTTCAACAAGTCATCACGTGGCAGAACATGGAGCATGAAGTGGTTATCCTGCTATTCAAGTTCCAAATGATCAAATCCCGGAGCCCAGTGGAGATTTCAACATGCTACCTGACAATACCGAAAACTTCCAAGAACCAATATGCGAGGAATACCAGGATCCAGTTCTCAAGGCGTTAGAAGCTGAAAACCAACCTTTATACCATGGATGTTTTGATGGAATATCTCAATTGTACCTGACGTCGAAAGTGATTAGTTGGAATACCAATTTCAAGATTCCATAGGAATGCCTTAACAATATCGCGCATACATTTAGTTATGTCCTTACATCGCCTAATAATGATCCTAATCGTACTACGAGACAATGAAGTTGACGCGGTCTCTTGGGTTGCCTTTTCATAAGATTGATGGATGCGAGGAAAATTGTAAGATATTCTTGAAGGAAGAAGATCAAGATTTGTTACATTGTCGGGTTTGTAAAAAAGATCGGTACGAACCAAATGTGGGTCGATCGGGGAAGAAGCCACCAAAGCATAAGATGTTTTATCTGCTGATTACAGATCGATTGAAGCGCTTGTATCAATCAAAGACGACGGCTTCACATATGAGATGGCATGCTGAACATGTATCTCCCGAAGGAGAAATTCATTATCCGTCAGATGGAAGAGCGTGGAAGAATTTTAATGAGGTATATCCTACTTTTGCTTCTGAGAGTCGCAATATTTATCTAGGCTTATCAACCAATGGTTTTAATCCAATTGGTATGAACGGCCAATCATATTCTGTTTTGCCCATCATCGTGACACCATACAATTTACCCCCGGGATGTGCATGAAACATGAATACTTCTTCCTCTCCATATTAATGCCATGGCCGAACCATCCAAAGATAAGTTTGGATATTTATCTGCAACCGTTGATCAAAGAATTTCAAAATTTATGGAGTGATGGCGTAGAGATGTATGATGTATCACGAAAAGAGATGTTCACGATGCGAGCGGCACTGATGTGGACAATTAGCGATTTTCCATCGTATGGTATGCTGTCTGGATTGATGACACATGGAGGTTGGCATGTCCATACTTTATGGATGAGACGAAATCGTTTTGTTTGCCAAATGGGCGAAAACACAGCTGGTTTGATTGTCACATAATGATTTTGCTTGAGGATCATCCTTACAGACGGAATGTTAAATCTTTCCTGAAGAACAAATCTGTTCATGATGAACCTCCGTCGTGGTTGACTGGGAAAGAAATTTTACGCAAGAGGATAAACAACATACGCGGACTTTGCAAGACAGTGGATTGTGGAGACTAATGACATGACAATCCAGCTCGGGCAATTGAAGTGTATGGTGTTGACCACAACTGGGTGAAGAAGAGTATGTTTTGGGATTTGTCGTACTGGGAAAAACTACTTCTTTGACGCAACCTTGATTTTTATGCATATTGAGAAGAATTTCTTCGACAATCTCACCAACACGGTCCTAAATGTTCCCGACAAGACGAAAGATAATATAAAATCAAGGTGGGATCTCCCTTCGTTTAGCAGAAGACCTGACTTAGAGGTAGCTCAAGATGGAAGAGTGCATGTTCCAATCTTCAGTCTGTTGAAGGGCAATAAAGAAAAATTTCTAACGTGGTTGATGAATGAGATTAAATTTCCCGACGGGTATGTTTCAAAGTTTTCACATTGTGTTGATGTGGAGAGTGGAAAGATTCCAGGTCTAAAAAGCCATGATTGTCATGTCATCATGCAACGACTTCTTCGAATTGCATTTACGGAACTACTCCCAAAAAATATGCATGCAACCATTTCAAGTATAGTATATTTAAAATTAATACATCATTTTACTATTAGTTTTGCGTTTAATGATTTTACTTGATGATTTATGTAGATATTTTATTATTATTTCGAGACATATCTACCAAAATCCTAAGGAAAGAAGATGTTGCCACACTAAAAGGAAATATAGCTATGAGGCTTTGGAATCTCGAAAAAATATTCCCACCGTCGTTCTTTGATGTGATGGAACATTTACCCATGCATTTTCCAGATGAAGCTGCTTTAGGCGGTCCTGTGCAGTACATGTGGATGGATCCTTTTGAACGATACATGTATCACCTGGAGAAAATTTTAAAAACAAAGCCCGAATTGTAGGATCGATTGTAGCTCAATGTGTAAATGAAGAAATTTGATATGTGACCAATAATTATGTTACACCTCCAGAAGTTTTAGACTCCGTAGAAAATGTCAGCAAAATTCATTTAAACTAAAAGTATCCTTATATTCCAATCATGTTCCACTAAGTAGGACGAATCAGTGGAAGAATATCATGGGCATAGTTAAATGATGAAGATTACAATATATTTCAGACATTTTTGCTTCTCAACTGTGAAACATTTGAACATATGAAAAGTGTGTTAGTAATTTTTATTTCATCACTATTAATTTATTTATATTTAATTATATTTTATTGGCTTTTATATATATAATACATAACTAATGTATATGCATGATGTTTAAAGAATATATAAGGTGGAGCCATCCAAACATTACCTCAGACGCAATGACGAGAGTGAAAGATGAAAAATTTACAACGTGGTGCAGAGATTACGTAAGTACTAAAGTTTATATTCATCTTAAATATATATATATATATATATATTATATATATGTTATGTCATATACTAAATTAAAAATAAATTTACAGATTAATGCTGCTAGCGCGTCATATGATTTTCCATTGTGGGTACTATAATTTTTACAAGGTTTGAAGCATCAAGTCGCGTCATGGTTTATGTATTATTCGAGGAGATACCATTACCATACGCAAAACCATGGAAAAAATCGGAAGACGATGAACTATGGTGTTTCCGTTCAGGGAACTGCTGACACTCAGTATTTTGGACTGATTGATGAGATATTCATGATAGAGTATAACAGTGCCGTATGCCTAAAAGACATGGTTTTCAAATAATAATGGTTCAACACCAGTCGAGGGATACAAAGACATATATAAGGTATTGTTGATGTTTTTCCAAAGATGCATTATGACAAGTACGATCCATTCATCTCACTAGAGCAATGTGGTCAAGTGTGCTACATTCCTTATCCGCGACTACAACCAACCATAGAAGAATGTTGGGCTACAACAAAGGTTATGCCGAGGGGATTTTGTGAAACTTAAGAAGTTGCTCAGTTTGCAATACAAAGTGACATTGCTGAGCATGTTATACCAACAACTGATATTGTACGAATCGAAGCACATGCAGCCCAAGATGCATCAAAGTATGATCCAATACCGACGATCAATCTAGATGATGAATATGTTTCTAAAGATGATATAAACGATCAATATAGTGAATATTCTTATTCAGACTCATGTGAAGACTAGAATATTGTAACATTTTAAGATTTAATGAATAATAGTTTCAAATTTTAATTTATGATCATATATATATATATATACAATGAACTTATATATAAAATGTATAATCATATGAATTTTCAAATCATGAATTTAAAAGCAGATCTATATACATCAGATAAATAATTAAATGTATAATCTAAATTTAATGATTAATTAAATTTCACATAGCCAAGAATGACCACAAAAAGTTTCGTGGCTATCCAAATTTTCATTTCACAGGATAAGTTTGGGTATTGACTCTATTATTTGACGGTCCAATTGAATCACATAGCCACGAACGGCTACGAAAATGTTCGCGTTAGTAAAAAATTAATCAAACCACAAATATATTCCGATTTCACGGTCCAATTCATTCAGTATACAATATTTTGCGGTTTATTTTTTTTTTTTTTGCATAGCCACAAATAACTACTATATATTCGTGGATATGCGATATTCAACTTGCAACAAAAATCTAAGCCTGGTTTTTTTTGCCACGTATTATTTTGGCCTAAAATTCGCCGGGATACATATCAATAGGGTTTGATATTGATGTGTCTCAAGTGTGATATTGATATGTATCTCGTGTTTGCTAAGTATAACTAAGTAATGTGTTTGCTTCTGAGTTTGCTAAGTATGACTTTGATAATCGAGCTTGATATTGATTTGTGTCTGCTAAGTAAGACTAAGTAATGTGTTTGATATTTATGTGTCTCGTTTTTTCTTCTGAGGTCGTTCTAACTAATGTGTTTGCTTCTAAGTATGAATTTGATAATAGAGTTTGATATTGATATGTGTCTTGTGTATTGTTTTGATATGTGTTGAGTTTTCTTTTGAGTTTAACCACTATTAAGTCTGAGTTTGATCACGGCTAAGTAGTTGTAATATATTTTCTTTTGAGTTTGCTAAGTCTGAGTTTGATCACTCCTAAGTAGTTGGAATACGTTTGCATCTGAGTTTGATGAATTTTAGTTTGGTAAGTCTAAGTCTGAATTTGTTTGATGGCTTCTGAGTTTGCTAGGACTGATTTTGATGAAATTTAGTTTGCTTCTGATTTTCTTAAAGAATTTAGTTTAATACTAAGTTTGGTTTCGAGTTTTATGAGATAAGAGTATCAATGCTAATTCTGAGATTGGTTTTGTTTGATGTGTTTGAGTCTAATACTGCTTTTCTATTTGTCATAAGTTTTACATTGATGATTGCATTAGGAAAGATATTGGACAGCATATCAATCAAAATTTTGGGGATCTTGGTGGAATTATAATATGGTGCCCGATGCGAAGAAGACTGAATGGTGGACTACTTTTGTTGTACTTTTTATTTATTTTTCATATTTTTTATGGTATCCTTGACTGTGTTCCGATATAAACTAATGGTCTTCTTTTTAATGTGAAGCAAAAGTAATATTGAGATCCCCAACATCAAGATTTGGTGTACCAGAAATGGGAAAAAGTTACCAGACTCTCAATTGGGGACATTATGAGCAAGAGGAGACAATCATGCAAAAAACCTGATTTTATTGGGGTGGCAGACAAGGGTATAGTTCTGGAAACTTGGGAGGAGGAGCACCACCAAAAAAGGAGCAAGATTAATTCATAGAACTCTTCCTCAAATCCAGATGAGTTTGGCTCCCACTGTTACACTTCTGGAGCAAAACCACACATTCATGTGGCCCATGAGATGGTTAGTTAATTTCCTAATGAAAATAATAACTATTTTTTTCTTCTGATTACTAACAAGTTTTCTGAATAGGCAGTGGAGGCTGTGGAGAAGATCCACCTCTAACTCAAGACTCACACCAGGAAGGACGGCACTGTAATTGACAAACGAGGTGAGTCTCTTGTGAGGAAAGCTGAGGAGCTGTCTATAGAGCGATCACATCAATCCTCTATGACTGATGATGGATCTTGCGCCTCTACTCCACCCAACCAAGACATCACTGCCGCCTATATTGAAGTAAGCATTTTGTTTTTTTTTGTTTTGAGTTTAAATTCATTTTGAGTATGAATCTGATTTGTTAAAAAATAAGATTCTTGTATGTGTGTCCATTTGCTTGTTTCTCTCTATCTTAGGTGATATCGTTTGAGATAGTTTGCCTATGTTTTGGTAAAGAATCTGATTTGCTAAGAATTTGGTTTGTATCTAATTTGTATTTGAGTTTTCTATTTGATAACAAGGATTTTGCAATCCTTTGAGGTACCAATTCCTCAAGCTTATCGATGTAGCTTTGAGGTATCGAACCTTTTTGGGATGGATAAAACCAATAAGCACTCACTAATCCTCTAGAGTCAAATCACTCAATTAAGTTTTTGTTTCTAACAATCCTAACGAAAACAATTCAAATAGAAGTAAACAAAAAGCAAGTAAACAAGTGGATTCAATCAATGACAAAGATAAGGCCTAAAGGTTAAGGTCAACGGACAGGTGACTCGGGATGATCAAGGATCCTAATTCAAACTTCAAAGAAGCTAACCTCCTAGCAAGGAACACAACAAGTTGAATAGTTTAATCTCTTAATACTAATCTCTTTACTTAATCCTAATTCAAGAACAAACTCTCATTTGTGAATTAAAATCAAGCAAGCATTCAAACAAGTTCCAAACAACTAACAATCACTCTAAACATACATTTTCATGTGCTAGAATGTGAAAGTTCTATCAAAGCTAGAAACTGGAATTTCATCGAAAAAATGGTGGGCAAGAAATCCTAAACATCCTAATCAACGTGATCAAGGCTAATTAGGCACTAAGCACACTTTGATAAACGAGATTTTAAACAATCAAGCATTAGAAATCTATTGATCACCCCTAATCAACCTAATCCTACCTAACCCATAAGCCCTATGAAGAACTACTCACTAATCATCATGTGAACTACAAAATCCATAGGGATAGTGTTGATCATTGAAGATTAGAGATCAATTGGATAATCAAAGAGAGAAATCACAAGAAAAGAGTACTAGATTAATCAAGAAATCAAACTTGTTCTTACAAAAGGTTTATAACATAAAATAAAGCTTAATATGCAATAAGAAAATAGGTTTTTGGCTTAAATAGTCAATAGGATGCGAGCCGGGTCAACCCGGAACAAACCGGGTGTTGACCCGGATCCAAGGCAATTTCTGGGACGCGTATCGGCCTGGCCACCCGATACGCAACCCGGTATGAACTCTCGGATTTTTTCTGGGAAGGGTCGTATCGGCCTGGCCACCCGATACGCCACCCGATATGGATGCACAAAATTTAATCCGAGAGGCTGTATCGGGTTGCCCGGTCGATATGCAACCCGATATGCAGACTGTGTTGAGATGCATCCAGTAAATCAGGCATAACTCTTTACATATAGCTCCGAATGACTTCACACCACCTCCATTAGAAAGCTAAGTCAATGTCCCATGATCTGTATTTAGAATCCCAGAGCTAAAAGTCAACGTAATATCTTCATATGACTCAATCTTTCAAGCTCATAGGTTTGATCCTTCATCACCATTTCACTTGCAATCACTTCTTTGGCCTCCAAACTATTCCAAACATCCTTAGCAACTCCAAGAACCTACAAAACATAAGAAACACTCCAAATGCAAGCCTAGAATGCCTAAACCTAGATCTAGATGATCCTATACTCTAAACACACCAATGACCAAAGAAATGAAGCTAAAGGAAACTAAAAAGAAGTAAAACATGATCCTAACAATAGCCTAAATGCATGAAAATACAAGTATATCAATTCCCCCAAACTTAAACCTTGCTTGTCCACAAGCAAGCATAAGACTATCAAAGCAAGTTGGGAGAAAGGTTTGAAGGCGGGAGCTCATATCCAAAGACAAAACTGAGATCAACAAGTTCCAATTCGAGTCAACGTCACCAAGATGCAACCAAGTTAGGCTTACTCCAAAAATTTAGCCATGCTCATCAAGACAAAACTCTTAGCTCAATTCTCAACCTAGACAAGCATTCCTATCAACTAGCTCTTTAACATTCATTAGGTTTTCAAGTGGATCTTACTCAATGCAAGGTGATCAAACTCATTTGGCAAAGGGACAAGGTTTTGAGATTAAAGTGATCTCAATCAAAAGAGGGGTTTATTCCAAAAGCATGAAGGTTCTCTCATAAAGAAGTGAATGAGCTATAGTAAAATGCTAAGAGTTAGAGGCAATTGGTGCATACTAGGTTGATTTTTATCTACCCATGCCCCAATTACTTCTTCTCCTAATCTAGCCCACCTAAATGGATACTACCCTTGATCAAGGCTATTTTTGCCTCATCTCCTTTTCTCAATCAGACACTTTTTATAGAAACTCCCCAAGGATCAATAAAGACTTTTAAAAACAATGGCAAATCTTTTCTTTTTAACTTAGCTCAAATCTTTCTTTAGCAATGGTCTCTTTCTTTCTTTAAGGTGAGCCTTTGGCTTCTTTTCATTTCAAAATATGAGACACTTTTCTTTTCTTTAAACACATAAGAGCTTTTCTTCTTTTAAAACACTTTGCCAACAAACATAAGATCCTAACCAATATCCCTTTCATTCTTCCTTTTCTTTACTCTCTTTCTCCTTTCCCAACTCTTCCCCCAAACTTTGATCCTAGCCTATTGCAAAGCCAAAGATGTTGAGCTTGCATCTATATGGAAATTTCTCCTAGTCGCCTCATACTCAACACTTTTTACCTAGCTCATTCCAAATAGGCCTACCACTCAAGATAGTGTTTGTGGCTTGAAAGAAGGGTGGTGAAAGGTATGGAAGTCTATTTGAGCAAGTAGAGAGGGGTAGAAAGGATAAGAATGCTCAAATATTTTAGGGTATCCACGAGTTTAGCACACAGAGCATGAGTAAGATAATTAGATGTCATCATTAAAGTTCTCACTTAGGTAGAGCTAGTGTCAATTCAAAGCCTATTTCAGTTTCAAATCAAGTTTCAAAGCAAGCAATCCTATCATGGTTCGTCTTAACTTTCTAGCCTTTCTTGAATTGCAATCTTAGGACAATCAACTAGCTCAAACAACTAGCATAAAGAACACGTCATCACTCAATCAGTCTTAAAAGGAATTTCAATCATTGCTCCCTATGCATGCGTCCTATATGATGCAACTAGACTCGATCCTATGATGCAAGTGCAACTACATGCTTTCTTTTTGAATTTTTTTGAAATTTTTTGAATTTTTTTTGGTTTTTTCTATGCCATAAATGAAATGCATGAGACTCAAAGTGAGGAAATCGAAAATAGGAACAAAGAAAACATGGTTAGCAACTAGCCTCTCCCCCAAACTTAGTTCACACCGTCTCGGTGGGAAAGTAAGCTCGAGAGAGAGACTCAACAAACGGAGAAAAAGAAAGAAAAGAAGCTAAAATGCAAGTATGTACAAGTTGGAGTGTTACCTGGTCCAAGAGAAGGCGTATCGGTCGAGTGAACCTGGGCAGTGAGAGCGTATCGGCCTGGCCAACCGATACGCCAGCCGATATGATGTCTCGTATTATTTCTGGGAGGCACGTATCGGCCTGGCCAGCCGATATCGTGGCCGATACTGCTTCATTGTTCTCCTTTCGACCACTTTGTCTAAGATGTTTCGGCCCTTTCTTAACGCCAATGAGTCCATAGCTTCACCTATCAACCAAAACCTGATAAAAACTCAAAGCAAAACATCAAAGATGACTAGCAAAAGATCAATATGTACAAGGATAAACATGGGAATGTCTCCCAAGTGCGCTTTTGTTTAAAGTCGTTAAGCTCGACTTTCGAAAACCGAGATTTAGGCGGTTGAAGAGTGTGGTCTGCCCTCGAGAGTGATGGCTAAGACCTGAGAAGTCAGCTCACTGAGATTGACTGAGTCGCCTTGGAACCTTGGACTGATCGAAGCCTTTACAACCTTTGGAGACATCTTTGTCACCATATCCACAGCCTTCTCTTTGGGAGCTTTTTCCTCATTGATGCTCAGATTCTTTGAAGAGATGGATCCAACAAACTCAGTCCTTATGGTCATGGGAGGAGTTCCAATAGCTCTATCCACTCCCTTCTTTTGAGTACGTCCCATGTGCTCACTCAGTGATCCATAAGTAATGCGTTTAGGCCAAACTTCCTTGCCGACATTGGCAAATAGCCTTGCTTCCTCTAACACATCATCCTCATTTGGAGAGAGGATTACACCACAAGTGTGAAGAGATGTGCTACTTAGAGGATAGTAAGCTTTGGTATCAACATTATGCAGCACATCACGTCTCTTTTTGAAGTCCAGACAAGCTCCAGTGGTGTTGAGGAAAGAGGTACCAAGTAAGAGAGGTAGTTGGGTACTCTTCTTCATCTTCATGACAATAAAGTCAGTTGGGATAGTGCACTCACCAATCTTCGGTGGATAGTCCTTGATCATTCCCATTGGAGTTTTTGAGTAAGAGTCTCCCAATGTAATAGAAGATGGGTACCTTTCCATGCTCTTAATCCCAAGAGATTCCACCATGTCAAGAGATATCACACTCACAGTAGAGCCGGAATCACACAACGCATCCGTAATCTCCAAGTCTCCCAAAGTACAACTGATGGTAAATTTACCCGGAATACCAAGCTTGGGAAGTACCCTTGGTGTTGTGTGGACAGTAGGCACAATATCTTCAGCTAAAATATCAGTAGCACTCATCACCTTAGCTGGTGCAACATAGGAAAGCTTAACTACAGTGGCCTTCATCTCCTTGAGAGGAACAGGTGCAGCCGGAGGGAGTTCATAACCATAGAGAAGTGCTTCTATCTCATAAATCTCTCACTCATAGTCTGATTTCTCATGATCAACAGTAGAGAAGATTGCATTGCAGTAGTCTTTTGGGTTCTTCTCCGGGTTTCCGGGAAAGGTACCGGTAGGTCTAGAAGTGGAAGCGTGCGTGTTATCAACATTGATCAAGCGAGAAGTCAAATGTTGCAGCTCATTCTTTAGGTTCTTCACTTCCAATGCCGAACTTGCTTGTCCTTGGATGAGTTGTTGCATCATTCCCTTTAACTCATTACCCAAACCCGAAGAGGAAGAAGCTTGTGGCTTCTGTTGTCCAAACCCGGGTGGAGGGTATTGTTGCTTGGGGACATAGCCTTGTTGTCCCTGAGGTTGAGGCTGAGAGACAAACCCTTGTTGGTTGGTGTAGGAGACAAAAGGCTTTTGTTGTGGAGCTTGTCCTTGAGATGGAGCTTGAGGATAGACTTGGTCTTGAGGATTGGCTACATTGGGGTTGCGGTATGAGAAGTTTGGGTGGTTTCTATAGTTTTGGGTGAAGCCCTTGTTGAAACCACCTTGTCCCGCAATGAAGTTAATCTCCTCTTGTGTCATATCCTCATCCACACTATAGAGGAGTGGCTGAGAATCCTCATAGTTGCCCACAAAGCTGATGTGCCTTTGGCTAGAGGAGATCATCTTGTCCATCTTCTCATTCAAAGCTTTGATTTCCTTCTCATACTTCTCATATGAAGAAGATGATCCTCTATTAGTCCTCTCATAATCCTCATTGTAGTTACAATCGCTTGTTGCGAGGTTTTCAATCAACTCCATAGCCGCATCTACTCCCTTGCCTAGGAAGTGTCCATTGCTAGAAGAGTCTAGCATCACCCTCATTCTAGGAAGCACTCCGCGATAGAGGTTGCTGAGTAGTGTCTCTTTAGTGAAACCGTGGTGGGGGCACTGAGTAGTGAGTTTATTGAACCTCTCCCAAGCTTCAGCAAAGCTCTCATTGTTGCGTTGTACAAACCCAGATAGCTCACTGCGAAAACGGGCAGTCCTAGTAGCTGAGAATAACTTCTTCAAGAAAGCCTTCTTGAGTTCTCCCCAAGTGGTGATGGTTCCCGGAGGGATGGTGCTTTCCCAATCCTTAGCTCTATCCGCCAATGAGAAGAAGAATAGACGCATCTCCAAACCATCGTCAGTTACACCATTGAGCCTTGTAGTAGCACAAATCTTGTCAAATGTGTCCAAGTGCTGCAATGGATCCTCAGATGCAAGCCCATGGAACTGGTTGTTTTGCACCATGTTCATCACCATAGCCCGGATCTCAAAGTTGTTGTTGTTGACCGGTGGTGGAATGATTCCTTGCCGGTTTGCATTTGTATCTGGAGCATCTCCATCATCAATGACCCTAGCTGGCCTTTGTTGCTCATGCTGCTGCTGTTGATCCTGATGGTTATCCATAACTGGCTGCTCAACACTCTCAAAGTCTTGTAGATCTTCAACAGTTGGTTCCAACTCAAGTCTCTCTACGTGAACAGCTCTTTCTTGTGCACGTCGTTCCTTTGCTAATCTCCTCTCGTGTACTTTGATGTCCTCAACTCTTGCAACTAAGTTTGTCGTCCCTTTGCTGCGCAAGTTCATACACCTAACATCAAAAAGAGAGAAAGTAGCAAATCAGTAACAAAAACTTGAACTAAAAAGGAATAGAAAACGAATTGATATATCCAGAATCCCAAAATGGCAACGGCGCCAAATTGATAACAAAGATTTTGCAATCCTTTGAGGTACCAATTCCTCAAGCTTATCGATGTAGCTTTGAGGTATCGAACCTTTTTGGGATGGATAAAACCAATAAGCACTCACTAATCCTCTAGAGTCAAATCACTCAATTAAGTTTTTGTTTCTAACAATCCTAACGAAAACAATTCAAATAGAAGTAAACAAAAAGCAAGTAAACAAGTGGATTCAATCAATGACAAAGATAAGGCCTAAAGGTTAAGGTCAATGGACAGGTGACTCGGGATGATCAAGGATCCTAATTCAAACTTCAAAGAAGCTAACCTCCTAGCAAGGAACACAACAAGTTGAATAGTTTAATCTCTTAATACTAATCTCTTTACTTAATCCTAATTCAAGAACAAACTCTCATTTGTGAATTAAAATCAAGCAAGCATTCAAACAAGTTCCAAACAACTAACAATCACTCTAAACATACATTTTCATGTGCTAGAATGTGAAAGTTCTATCAAAGTAGAAACTGGAATTTCATCGAACACATGGTTGGCAAGAAATCCTAAACATCCTAATCAACGTGATCAAGGCTAATTAGGCACTAAGCACACTTTGATAAACGAGATTTTAAACAATCAAGCATTAGAAATCTATTGATCACCCCTAATCAACCTAATCCTACCTAACCCATAAGCCCTATGAAGAACTACTCACTAATCATCATGTGAACTACAAAATCCATAGGGATAGTGTTGATCATTGAAGATTAGAGATCAATTGGATAATCAAAGAGAGAAATCACAAGAAAAGAGTACTAGATTAATCAAGAAATCAAACTTGTTCTTACAAAAGGTTTATAACATAAAATAAAGCTTAAGATGCAATAAGAAAATAGGTTTTTGGCTTAAATAGTCAATAGGGTGCGAGCCGGGTCAACCCGGAACAAACCGGGTGTTGACCCGGATCCAAGGCAATTTCTGGGACGCGTATCGGCCTGGCCACCCGATACGCAACCCGGTATGAACTCTCGGATTTTTTCTGGGAAGGGTTGTATCGGCCTGGCCACCCGATACGCCACCCGATATGGATGCACAAAATTTAATCCGAGAGGCTGTATCGGGTTGCCAGGTCGATATGCAACCCGATATGCAGACTGTGTTGAGATGCATCCAGTAAATCAGGCATAACTCTTTACATATAGCTCCGAATGACTTCACACCACCTCCATTCGAAAGCTAACTCAATTTCCCATGATTTGTATTTAGAATCCCAGAGCTAAAAGTCAACGTAATATCTTCATATGACTCAATCTTTCAAGCTCATCGGTTTGGTCCTTCATCACCATTTCACTTGCAATCACTCATTTGGCCTCCAAACTCTTCCAAACATCCTTAGCAACTCCAAGAACCTACAAAACATAAGAAACACTCCAAATGAAAGCCTAGAATGCCTAAACCTAGCTCTAGATGATCCTATACTCTAAACACACCAATGACCAAAGAAATGAAGCTAAAGGAAACTAAAAACAAGTAAAACATGATCCTAACAATAGCCTAAATGCATGAAAATACAAGTATATCACTATTGTATCTGTTTTAAAGTCATATATTTCTGTTATGTTATGAAACACTCTGAGAATGAGTTTGCTTGGTCACTAAGTATATTGTGAAGTTTCTGTTAAAGTCATTTTATATACTATGTTGTTTATTTTTCAGACCGCAAAAAAAGAAAGGCGTGTATATGGTCTCGGGTCAATCTAGTATCTTCAAATTTCAGCAAAAGAAACTGCTGCTGCTTCACTCCTTACGCATGTTGAATAACAGTCCCATATGGCGAGTATGCAAGAAGATATAGCCGGGTTGAAAGATGGAGTGGCGGTTCCTCTTTTGGCGAGTATGCAAGATGACATAACTGGATTGAAAGCAGGAGTGGCGGCTCCTCTAGGATGAATGGCGTGGATCCAATCACCTATCAACCCATTGTCCGTGAGAGTGCAGCTTCTACTCCTAGCTAACATTCCGAGTCTTCCCAGCATGCAAACAATCCACCTAACAACAATGTCATCTCTCCAGCCAACAACAATGTGTCTCCAATTAATCTAGGCAATGTCACTCCCCATTCTCTCTCTTTCACAAATAATGAATGTGTATCTTTTGAACCATGTAGATTTGGTATTTTGGTCGGTATGTGTATAACTAGCTTAGTAAGGTTAGTTTAGCTAAAAACATTTAGGCTTTTTATATTGTAATCTGATTTTGTATGTACATATTATTGTATGATATTTTGGAATGTAATGATATTTTGTTATGTATAATTTATTATTAATTATGATTTAAATGTATTAATCTAAATTTTAATTGTAATTAGTGGCAAGAAATATGATTATTTTGTGGCTATACAATTTATTATAGCAACGAATTGTTACAAATAAAATTGTGGAAATATAGACATAAAAAGTTTGTGATTATTTGTGGCTATGTTTCCACGAACATTATTGTGGCTATTCATGGACATTTCCATGGAAAAGGTTGTGGCTTTTCGTGACTATCATAGCCACGAAAAGTTTGTGGATACTTGTGGCTGATAGCCACAAATAATATTTGTGTATTATTTCGTAGCCATTGCCACACACACACACACACACACACACATATTAGCCACAAAAGGTTTGTCGATATTCGTGGCTAATAGCCACAAATCATTTTGTGGATATTTCGTAGCCATTGCCACGAATATGTTTGTTGGCTATTCGCGGAAATATAGCCACAAAATGTATCCATAGCTATTTGTGGTAATTAGAGAAAATTTTTGTGGCTAATCCGTGGAAGCATTGCCACAAGTTTTTCGATATTCACGAGCCCCCATAGCCACATAATAATTGTGTGGCTATCCGTGACTTTGGTCATTATAGCCACAAATTTTGGCTTATAGCCATGAAAAAATCTATGTCTTTGGAGCAGTTTTCTTGTAATGATTTCGAATGATCTCAAAATAGGTTCATATGAAAATATATGAATTTTAGAAATTGATCGTTCAGCTTCAGGTTCTATTTCAAGACCGAGCCAAAAATTGAGTCACACAGCCCTCCTCAGGTAAAATTTAGACCTGAAACCAATTGGAGATTCTTCCTAAATCTCCTAGCTTTTCAACATGCCGAGAATCAAGTGAAAAGTTTAACGGATTAGAAAGATGCATCTTATTTTCCTTAATGGGTTATTAACCTTGTGCATTACTTGAAGATTGTTAGGCCCAACTGGGTTAGAAGCTTACATGCCTACGATTGGCATCCAATATACTTTTCTACGCCCAATAGGAGTTATTATTCACCATTCTGACCAAGAAGTTAAGGAGCAAAATTCAAAGGTCAAAAGAGTTCACTAGTCATTTAACACTTTGATTTAATTCTGGTCTTTGGTCTGATCTTCCTTAGTTATTATTATTTATTTTTATTTTCTAAGTTTGTTAAATGCATTTTATCATGCAAGAAAATTCCTATATTTATTCTAGATTTCGAAATAATAAGATAACCCTTTTTGATTTTAAACTTTTGATCTTTTGATCTTTGAGACAATCTCATTTGGTTCATTGTGAACTTTCTGAAGACTGGTGCATCATATCCATTCTTCAACCCTTTAATATATGACTTGTGCGTTGCATTAAGGCATCTCCAATATTTTAATCCATTTTTACTCCAAAATGGAGTCACTACAAAATGGAGTTGAGTTCTACTCCAACCATACTCCATTTTGGAGTAAAAAATAGAGTAATGACTAAAACAGTGGAGTGATCAATAAAATTACTCTATATTTGAAGTAATTCTATTTTTTACTCCATTTTGGAGTGGGATATGGAGTGGGGTTGGAGAAGATTTACTCCCAAATGGAGTTTAAAATGAAAAATGCAGTGGGGTTGGAGATGCTCTTAGGCTATAGGAGATATGGGAACTTCAGTGGCCTTCAACATTCACTGTGGATCCATTCCCGTATTCAAGCGGGTTGCTAGTAGCTTATGTTAGACCAATGCCTATCCAATTTTCAAGTTCCAATCTTGGGAGGATCATATCAAGTGGTTTCAGAGCACACTCTAAGCCTGATAGCCAGTTCGTTCATCATTCTCATTTATCCACCTTCTAAATCGGTTTCATCACTAAACTCTTCATCTTCTTCATTTCTTCATAAAAAGAAAGCCGGAATTTTTTTTTCCTTTCTAGCCAGAAGAAATCGATTCTAGGTGTTGGTTAATGGCTAGCCAAAAAAATCTTGCAATCTCCATATCTCTTCTTCTTCTTCTTCTCATTGGATTTTGTCTCCCTGGATCTTGTGGTTTGCTTGCTTTTAACATTGGGAGTTTTGTGAGAAAAACACTTTGAGAGGAGAGCTAACACTTGAGTGAAAAAGACACTACAAGAAAACAACGTTTTTACGGCTGCACTATTAGTCGCAGAATAGTCGTTAAACGCGGTTTTACGACTAAACATCGACTAAAGCAGGTAATTGTGAATCCTTAGTCGGTAAAATGCATTGTCTGTGGTATACGACTGTATTTATGACTAAAATAATTAATCTTAACATAGACGTAGCTTTGTCGCAATATATAAGGAGTAATTTGCGACTAATTGACGACAATTTTGCGATTAAAGACATAGTCTAGTAGCAGTCGGAGAAATGTAGTCACCAAATTATCATTAAACGAGGTGACCAATGGCCGACTATTTTGTGACTTTATAATTAATCACAATGTAGTAGCAAAAATTGGCGACTAATTGGCGACTGGGTAATGACTAGGTCAACGACTAATCGAAACATCCAAATACGATTATGGTACTGATTCGGCCACTACTTGTCGACTATTATGTTACAACGTAGTCATAATATATGGTAACTATTTGGAGATTGTTTATTTACTAATTTACCGATGATATAAAAACTAACTTGAACATCCATATATGATTATGGTAAATATTTTGCTATTAATTAGCGACTATTTAATGACCAATTTAATGACTATGCATCATATAATTGGAAAATCCATATTCGATTATGGTAATGGTTGTGGCACTACTTGACGACTACTGTCTGGCTGTCTAATATAGTCATAACTTAGTCGTAATATGTGGTGACTACTTGACGACCGTTTAATGAATAATTAACGATTATTCAGCGACTATTCGTAAAATTCAAATACGCTGATGGTAAATATTTTGCACCTACTTTGTGTGTTTAGTGCGAATAATTGACGACTGTTTAGTGACTTTTATTCGTAAAAATAAGAATTTAGATTATTTTAATTTACGATTTGGTAATTGGTCTTACCATAATTTGAATGGTACAAGAAATGTAAACGATATTTTCTTCAAAATAACATTGGTAACTTATATACATATGTGTAGCATGTAGACACAAACGATCTATATACGCAAACTCCAACATTAAGGAGTTGCCAAATCATACCCAAAAAATTAACAAGTGCAAGAGACAATGATAAGTAACCTACGAAGTAGATGGGGTGGTAGTTTTACGTTGAGCTTCCTTCAGTTGCTCTTGGCGGGCCACAAACGCTGAAAAGTGTTTGGGCTGCTTGCTCGTGCCCGTTAAAAGATTTTATGTCAAGCTTTCGACTCTATAAAGATTTCCTCGTCCATCTTTCTCAGTGGCATGTGATAATTAAAGACAACAAGAGAGAAACAATTAAATAAAGAACATGAGTTAATTTTATAAACGTGGATTGTGAAAAATATTACTTAACCTGAGGAAAGATGTAGTTATATTCATCTGCTGAGATCTCCCGAGGTTAATAGATCTCCTCGAAAAAAATATTTAGAAGAAAGTTATGGATGGTTTGGTCATGTCTCAAATGATACAAAACTATCTTGTAAATGCTCATACACTCGAACTTAACAAAACACAGAGAGTTGTTAAACTGAGACATCAAACTAAGAAAAATTCACAGTTTCGCAAAACATATACATGTGCGCATCTATAGTCTTTCTCTGAAAGCCAGATTTTTTTTGCATTTTTCCACTTGGACGACCTACTTGAGTAAATATATCATGTACAAGGAAATGATATACTGGGAGTTCACCTTCAATGAATCTGGTTAACCTGAATTAATTAGTTTTTAAAGAAAATTATAGTTAATTATTAGCTACCATGTGTGTCTTACAAATAGAAAAGTAAACATGGGATCGTTTACCTTTATTTCGTTTTTATATTCACATCAAAATAGTGCTCTGTGAAATAAGCTACCTCCTCAATAATATATGATTGAACAATCAATCATGCCGCATATCTTTTATTCTTTGCTTTCTCTTTCAACTTTTTGAAAAAAACTTTCAAAAGGGAACATCCACCTATATTGCATCGGGCCTCCTAATTCAGCTTTGTAGGAAGATGTATCGCCAAGTGCTTCATCATGTTGAACAATGATGATGGAAAGATATTTTCCAAATTGCATATGAATAAAACTATGTTGTCTTTGAGAATTTGGGCGCGACTCTTTTGTAAAGTTCTCCAGCATAAGTCACGAAAAAACCTCCAACCCATACAATATAGATATTTTGAAACTGTTGGTAAATATAAAATACTATACTCATATTTACTTATCTAATATTCATATTACTATAGCTAAAATTAATTAGCATCTGATAACGCAAGGAAGACATTCCAGTCTAAGATTTCGACAAAGATAAATGGAAGTAGCCGATCCATAAAAGCTTGGCACTCATGACTCTTCATCGCTGAAAACTTATTATTCTCCATATCAGCATGACTAGCTAACTCGGCTGCATAGCCATATGGGAATTTGACTGCATGTTTCACACATTCCAGTATCTTGTTCTGGCATCGTCTGTCAATTTGTACGTGGGGAAAGGAGCTTTACCCTCACTATGATTTGTAAGTGTGGCCGAGAACATAACAGTTCTATATAAAATCTTGACATGATGGTGTCTTTGGATTTACCCTTTACACTCATAAGAGTATTAATGGCATTGTCAAAAATATTCTTCTCTACATGCATCTAATCAAGATTATGTCGGAGATTGAGGTCCCTCCAGTACGGAAGCTCCCAAAATATGCTTTCCTTGTACTAGTTATGACACTTCCCATAGCCAAGCTCCTTCTTTTTGTGACTGTTTCACCCGCAATCCTTTGTTTTTGGTGGATTTACACCTTGCAACCGCTTACAATAAACTTGCTCACCAGTCAAATCCTCATGTGGATGCTTTTTCGAGGCGTCTTTTCCTTTCAAGAAGTATTTTTTATTCTTCCACAGTGGATGACCACGTAACACCATGTCTTTTATTACGTCAATTGGCAGCTTAAAAGTCAAAAGAAAGTCATTAGAGGGCATTTCTGCAGTTTTGGAAGTTCAGAGGTATTTTGGTAATTTTACCAAAATAGAGCCGGGAAGCTTTGACAGGACAAATCATTTGAGTTTTGTTTTAAGAAATTATTTAGAAGACGGAAAACGTTGAAATCAGAATTTTAGAAGGTCTTATAGGTTGTCGGAAAAAAAACCGAAAAACCGAGAAAAAGATGAAAATATCTTCTTAATGTTTTGAGAGCTACGGAAGAGCAAAATGGACCAAGTAAATTTAGGAGAATTATGTTTGAAGATTTAGGAAAATAAAAATAAGTTTTGGAACCGTTTCAAAATTTTTGGAGAGTGTAAGAAAAATTGGCTCGGGATTGCCCCATGCCTTGCCGATTGGCCACATGGCAAGTTCATGTATTTTGGAATTCAGATTCAATTAAATTGATGGATGGAATGTGGTGATGACACACAACACCTACATGTATCCATCGCTTGCCACCTTGCACGATGGATTAAATGAGTGTGAGAAGATACATTGAATGAGAATTGAGATTCATCTCCTCTTAATCTTCAAGTGAAGCTCACCTTCATTTCCTCTTTTTGCAGTTACACGTAAACCCCCAAGATGTCAATAGCTTATCCAATTTCGAAGCCACCTAGCCCTTTGGTTCAATGTATGGGAATGAGATGCATTGGATGGGAATGGGATTCAGTGAATGGGAGGGATGTACTTGGCTATTTAAAATGTTCTTTCTTCTTCATTCTTCACTCACCAAACAAACAAAACTCCGAAGTTTCATCCTCCTCTCTCCCTCATCAACCGCCTAAAACCTTTCCCCCATTGATCCCATGGTTACTTATGAAGCAAGTAATCCATAAACACTTTTATTAAAGCCATAATCCTCCCCTAAACCATTATTATTTCTTAAACCATGTCTTTAGCCCTTAAATAACCGCCTTAATCCACGCCGGAGGAAGCTCAAAGTCGCCGGAAGTCTCACCGGAGAACCGCCGAAATCCGTCAATTCCGACGGAGCTACGCTTCTTTATGTCTCTCTTGCCGGTTCGCTTCTCCACTATCTCATGCCGGATTTATCCCCTTCACAAGAGAAGTCACCAGAGCTGTTCACCGTCAGAGAAGCTCTCGCTGCTGGCCATATTCTCGCTATGACCTTCCTCTCCTTGACAGTTGCAGCTCTCTCGCCGGAATCTCTCACTGGCGGTAGCTCAGAACCGCCAAAGTCTCACCGACGATCACTCACCTTCACTGGTCAACCGCCGGCAAGTTCTTGGTTAGACCGGTCAATGCCGGTCAACCACCGCGGTCCACGCGGCCGATCACTCCTTCGCCGCTAGTCAATCGCCGGAGACCATACGCCGGTTATACTTCCTCTTTGGTCAACCTGACACTCGATGGTAAACCTTATGGTCAAGCCGGTCAACTGCCGGAATCCTCGTCGTCGGTTGCCTCCTCTCGCCGGTAAACTCACATGGGTCAATGCTCACGGTCAAACCTCGGGTCAAAGCAAGTCAACGGTTCAACGAAGGTTTGGGTTAGCATCAGGTTCGTATCGGGTCTCGTGGTTTCGTCATCCCTCCATCCGTCGTCACGATATCACTGTGAGTTGGCTAAACCGTTGTGTGATGCATTTAGGTTAGACCGAATCATATAGACCCCATAATTATGAAACCCTAGAATCATAGGAATGCATACCTGGAAATGAAATCTAATAAAACGTTTTAGGTTGATTAAACAACTTGTGAAATTAAGTTAAAACCGAAAGGATATCATATAGTTATTACTTATCGGTTAATTGGTTAATAGCATCGTTGGTTGCGTGATTGATTGTTACATTCATATCGAACGACATGCTAGAGAATATATATAACAAACGTAATAAATGAACCTATACACAAAGTTTTGACTTTTCTCTCACCGACTCTAGACTCCATAACTCTGGGGACAGTGTTGTTCAAGTCTTGGGGAGGTAGTTGCTGACATTGTGTTTTGTTTTCTTAGAGCCAATCTGTTTTATAGAGTCGAAACAGTTAATAAGAAACAAGGACTTTTTGAGGAGATCACTACGCTTGCAGGAACCTAAGTGACCATTGGATGAGCTTGCAGATGATCTCTGACTATTAGAAAACCCAACGCAAATCAACCTACTGAGGACACCCATATCACTTCAGGTATTCAGAGAATCCATTACTGACTTCCCCTTTAACTTGACTTAATTTTCTCACCTAGGGGTTCGGTATACTTTGAGTCGGATTCCTCTGTTAGTTCTGACACAGCTTGTAAACCTGTCTAAGTATGGTTCCCTTCTCCCCATCCTTAAAGTAAAAAAAAGAAGATAAACTGCGTATAAGCTAGTAGCTTCGAAGTGATCACAGGAGTGGTAGAGACCCCTATTACCTCATGTGCATTCATGGAATGTGTCCAAAGTACATCCCAATGCGGGAAGAACACTGATAGAAAAAATAAAATGATACTCAATGGGAATATCAATTGCTAAGGAAGGAAAAGGAGAAGAAATGAACCAAAAAGTGATAGTATGGTGGTTAGATGCTAACAGAGTAAGAGTCCATGTGTTCTTTGATCAATATATACTCCCTAGGTGAGACCGCACTTACTAGATTATAGAAGTCAGTATGGTAAATTTGAATGCTCTGAATGTGATTGTGGAGTTTACTTAGGATAGTTGCTAAGTGTGGGGGAAGTATATGTTGGTCTTGATGTCTGCAGGTGCATTTTTCATGTGGTTTACTAAGGGCAATCTGAGTGTGGTACTTCAGTGATGAAACGAGTTTCAGAAGCTTTCAAACTTCTTCTCCTCATCTTGGTTTTTTTCTTTGCTTGAGGGCAAGCAAAGGCTAAGTGTGGGGGAATTGATATATCATGGTTTTTAGGTGTTTTGAGCCATGATATATGTACATAATCGAGTCTTTTATAGAGTCTTTCGTGTCCTTTCAGGTGATATACAGGTTTTAGCACGTTTGGAGCATATTTGATCATTATGGTGCATTTTGGAGCTAATTAGAGTCTTCACGCGATAGCAGAGGAATTAGTATGATTATCTGAGACTGGTGTCGATCAACACTCCATTTGTGCCGGTCGACACATATGCGGATCAGGAGTAAATCGCCGATTAATGAAGACTTTGAAGAAAAGAATTGCAATTTGGCCCAAAAGTTTCTCATAATTACAAAGAAGCTCAAATCGTGTTAAACTTTATATTAGGGTTTGTAAGCCATTGTTTACGGAAGCTTTACTTTATCAGAGATTACGAATTTGGGGCTGGTATTGTACTCGTGACAGAAGAGATTTCGAATCCCTGTTCTTATTTATTTGGATTTTATATGATATCTATTCTGATTATGTCTTTTGTTATGATTGCCATGTCTGAGTAGATCTCTTGTTAGGTTTAGGGATTCTCATTAGGGATTTCAAGGAATGTTAGAATAATTGATTAATTAGGATTCATCATCTAGTTCATCATCTAAGTTGTTCTTAATGCTTAATCTGAACTGGCCATTTAGATTATTGATATTAGGTTGATTCTCACAACGACCGTTGGTTGATTAACTAGAAAGAAACCTAGGTGAGAAAATTTGTCTTCTCGCAAAGAATTTGGTTTAGATAAATTGTGAACAAACAAACTTGGAATTAATGCATGTTTAGAACTCTAGGATTCGCAACGAAAGTTGGCTTACTAGGTTGTTAGACATAGACAATTATCGCAGCGAAAGCTGGTTAGTTATACTTTTCTGATTCTAGTTCAAGAACGATAATAAATTGAATCATGATTGATTTGTTTTCTGATTTCCTGATTCTCTGAGAACTTCCCGAAACCTGGCGCCTTCGTTTATTGCTTACATTCACTTTAATTTACGTTGCTTTTACTGCTTACAGTCTGTTCTTCTTAGCTTAATTCGATTATAAATAATCTATCGTGTGAAACTTGAGTCTCTGTGAATTCGACCCCTATATACTACAGTCATTTTCTGTGCTCTTGCAATGTAGCTCTAGGGATAGTAAACTTTGAGCATATCAGTAATCATCAATAAAATTGTAGAGAAACATTTAGAAATTTATAATTGTGCTTTCACATTTTTCAGTTATAAATCAAGCATACTTGTTCATCACCCGTAATCTATTTCCGAATAATCTAAATCCTACATGCCCACTCCCTTTTAGAATTATCGACATACCACAACAAAGTTAAATTTCTATTTTAGATTTTGTGTGTGTGTTTTTTTGCTTATGCATGATTCAAACGATACAAATTGAACAAAAAACGATATGAAGTGGTTGGTATGAAAAATTATGATCGTTTTTATGATGGTATTAGAAATTAAATTCTGGTTTACCTAATTTATTTATTACGTTTATATCTACTTACCAGGTTATATGTACCTAAACCTTTGACACGCCCATTTTTCCCTTGTTTCAAAAATAGATATGTGACTTGGTATAATTATTGTATATATATAGATGACTAAGTTGATAGATAAATCTCAAATACCTCAAAAATTTTTTTTAACCAAAATGGAAAATAAAAATTACTTAGTTTTACCCATTAACACCATGATCATGAGGAATGATGTTAGTTGGGACTTAGTGATAAGACATATTCATAATTACTACAGCCTTGACAACCCAAATGTTGCATTGTTTCCATAAATAAACTCTGGTGGTTGCTTCGAACTCTCACATATTGAAAGCTTATATTATTTGTCAAAATTATGTTTGCCTTCCATCTCTTCATTACCAAATCCGTAATGGATTACCTTCCAAGTGATGTTCTTTAAAACATTCTTCTTGACGTCATTGGCGGTGAACAAGGTTTACCCTATTTTGTAAGGGCGAAGACAATATGCAAGGCACTTTAAAGCGTCGAACAAAGTCAAGATTTCTACAAGTCGATCGATCTATACTACGAGTTAATTAACTTAAATCTCTTTGTTTACCCACCTCATTATAAAGAAGATTTTGTCGAGAGGTGTCTACAATCTGGAAACCCTTCAGATCTTCTCCTCCAAGGTATGTGTTGTTTTATCTACAGCGACCAGATGGTTGAAGGAGAGGCAATGATCAAAAGATTGGCAGATTACCGATGGAAAACCGGGTACTATGGTTTCAAAGGTACAAACATGTGTGATACATGATTTTGGACCCTTGAGTCACTATTCTTCTTCAAAATCATGAGAGATAATTTCGGAATTTGGCCATGTTATCTTTATGAAGATCCTTAATTAATTAATATATGTGGTTTGTTAAATGTAGTAGATTATGAAACGCTCGACTTTTCATGTTTTGTATACAATATTGTTTTCAGGTATTTAAAGTAATTAGTTATGTTTTCATAGCGACGGTGAGATTATTAATCTAATCAAAATGACTGTCAAAGATTCTCTATGATATTTAAATATCTATACATATATAAGAGATTCTGATTATGAATAAAGAAGTTGTAAACATTACAGATATATAGTTTTTAAAACAAACATAAAGAGGATTACAAGATCCTCTAACCAAAAGAGATAAAAGTTTAAAACAAATACATGATTTAGAAGATGAAATGGGACATCAGATTTTATTCAGGATATTGCTCAGAGTTGGAAAACTACAAAATCAGGAAATCATGTATTACTCCAATTGTTATAAAATCATAACAAATAATGCGTTGAAATAGGTTTATAAACACAACCTGTCGAGGAACCGAACAAAACTAGGATTCTCAGTTTGATTATAGACAATCGTTGAAAGGTCTTCTTCTCCTTTAAGCCAAGTAAAACCTAAGTTCATACAACCAAGAACAAACTTCATAAACCTTGAATACGATGGAAAGATTGCTATATGAATATCAAAAACCTAAACATTAAATAAACAATACAATAATTTTCATCTAATTACACACAAAATTTCAATGCTTACCCGATTCTCGTCTTATGAAGAAGCATCTAAAAATCATAAAACATGTCTACCCGCAGCATTCCAAAACTTTTTTTTTAATTAATTCCTCACTATATTTTCCAATCAATAAGCACCGAAGACTCTGAAGGCAAGTAAAAAACGAAATTGCTAACTATTATTAGAGACAAACAACAAAACAACTCATCAGAATATAGGATTAAGATCAACTTACATTATGTTACGAATGGTAAACTGCAAATTTGGCCCTGCCCAATAGTCTTGGAGATTTTCAACATGGGTTACCACACAAAGTACATCTACAAAGTAAAAATATCTATTAGACAACACATGCAAATAACATGATTTTTATAATCCTAATCACAAAAGAAAATATTTGTTTTAAGTTACCTTTAGGATAAGGATCATAAACCCTCCGATCTAATATAGCCGTAATAGATGTGCAAACCATAACAAGAACATCCAAAATTCTATGGTAAGTCACACAGAAATGTGTCTCTGATGTGAAAACCATGTTGAATTTTTGGGGAGTCAAGGAAAGATATTGTGGGGAAAGAACTACTTGACGATTTGTAAGGTTAAACCAACGACCCTCAAACCAAGTTGTCCAATGGAATTTATCAACATCAGAGGCATGAACAAAGGCCTCTATCTTGATACTCTAAATCCAAAAAATGATTCGCTCAATAAAACATGCAAGAATAAAAAAAGACAACAAACAAAAATGGAAAGAGATATTACCTCTTCATCGACTAAAATCATTGACATTTTAGGATCTCCAACGGAAGAAACACACATCCTTACACGTAGGAGGAAAAAATTTAGATCCAAAAGAGATGGGACATTACTGATCTGAGAAAATCTTGGGATAATCTGAAGAGACATGGTTGATTCTTGATGATGTTTCGCGCAAAATCAAAAAGCAAGTACTTTTTCCGGTAAACAGTAGAATATGAATCCTCTAGGACAAGAATCTTTATAGTTTCTAAAAGTTATGAGTAAGGTGTAAAGACCAAAAAGCGACAACCTTTGGTTTATATGTTTGGGCCTTAACCGCTAATGATATTTTTATTATCTTATTATATGTTTGGTTTATAAGAAATCAATACTTTTTCGTTTTTCTTGGTATATATGAAACAAATCTGCAAAGAAAAAGTAGCATAATATAAAATGGTACTCAAACATTCACTAGGCACATTGAATATTGCAAGTATAGATTAGATTTGATAATCAATTAAGATTATTAGCAAATATAACCAAAATATACTACTTTGTTACTAAATAAAAAAAATACTATATGATACGACTCATACCCGACTACTTTGCGACACGAATAAAAAGTCGCATATTAGTCGTAGAAATAGAGACAAACTAACGACTTTGTTCCTACTATACACGGAGTAGCAAATTACCGACTACGATGCGACTATTGTTTCCGGTCTCGACAATAGTCGTAAATCGGCGACTAAATTGGCGACAATCATTTTTGATCGTATATTATAGACTAATAGACGACCATATATATGTAGTCGCAAAATACTCGGAAATATGTCTCCAAATAGTCGCAAAATGTTACGACTACAAGTATAGACGCAGGTTGCAGTCGCAAAAACGTCATTTTCTTGTAGTGTTCGTTGCGAGAATTTACCAAGTCTAAATCCTAAAAATCCAAATGTCTTTGCAATTTCTAAGGATTAAACTAGCATTAAGCGCATGTTCGATTTGTTGGGTGAATTGCACTGAGTGTATCTTTTATATCTTTTTCTTGCAAATTGGTATCTTCTTAAATGTTTGTTCAATTGTGTATCTTTTTGTGATGAGAGAGACAATGAAAAGTCAAAAATGCCCTTAGACTAAATGACCTGACCAATTACTTATTTGCTAACAAGAAATTTTATAGTTGGGGTAATTTAATAATTGATCAGAGGCTTTTAATTTTAGGGCTAAAACAAAAGGGAAAAAGCTTCTCTTTCGATCTTCTCTCTTCCACTTGAGAGTGGCGAAGGCAAGAACCAAAAATCCTTAGTGATTTGATACTTCTACATCAATAGTAAGGTAAGCTTGACACTATTATAAATAACCAATTTTGTTTCGACCCCCAATCGGAAATTGATAATCCTGCGATTGATTTTGTATTTTGCAGGCAATGGTGGACAAAGAACTACCGAGCAGATTGTACAAAACAGATCGATATCCAGATGGTAGACTGAATATATACTCCAAACCAGAGATACTAAACAAAGTGTGGGAGATATTGAAGGATACGCCGGAGTGGGAGAGATTACGGGATTCTAGTTTTGGAGATTTGTTTAGGCTCCCGGTAAAGCAATGTTCAATTTCAGGGAAAATGATACATGGGCTACTGGGGAGACAACTAATTACGAAAAAGAAGTACGAGTTGACTACAGTTTTTGCAGGGAAACCACTGCGATTCTCATTAGTAGAGTTTGGAATGATAACAGGCTTGAATTGTTGCGAGTTCCCGGAAGAAGAAGACACAGAAGATCGGAGTATGGTGGTGGTGAGAAGTACTTCGGAGTGGGAATATTTATTTGGACAGATGAGTAAGACTATGAAGAAGGGGGACCAAGGTGTTAAGATTTCAGACATACTTGAAATGCTTGAGGATACAGAAATGGATGGAACAAAAAGGCTGAAGCTTGCGCTGATATGTATTGTTGATGGAGTGCTGATTTGTAGCAACCAGGTTGCAAAAGCAACGCCGAAGTTTGTTGAGATGCTTAGCGATGTGGATAATTTTTTGAGCTATCCATGGGGAAGAATGTCATTTCTTAAAACAATTAATTCAATGAAACATGGCCAGAGAACGGGAAAAATTGGTGAAGATCCGGTTAAAACATTCAGAACTCAGCTGCAGCAGCAAACAAAGGTCGTGTAAGGATTCCCACTTGCATTCCAACTTCTAGTTTTCCGATGTATTCCCGGATTCTTGGAGAGGATGCCTGACCATGAATCAACTATGAGCTTCATGGATAGTTCTTTCGAAAGGATCCCGAAAACAACTGGATTAGTAGTGAGACTGTAATAGACGTAGAGTTTGGATCTGAGGTATGTGTAGTTTCGTATCGTGAATATTAAAATAAATCCGTGTATCCATACAGATGTGGTATTTTCTATGTACATGTAAAAGTGGTTCCTTATTTAAAACCAATGGGACCATTTGGAGAGGGCTGGGGGGAGTGGATAGACGAGATTAAAGATAAGAAGTTGTTGTATCTTGAAAATCTCGTGGATAGTGATCACGATTTTATGAAGGAGGAGTGGCCTGGGGGAGATTCTTCGCAGAAGCTTATTAAATACGTCCGAAAGGCTATTGTGGAGAACAAAAAAAAAACCTCCATTACTCGCTATTGAAGATGGCATTGAACACGTATCAAAGGCTGTTGGGGAGAACAAGAAGAGAAAGCTACCGTTACTTGGTATTGTATATGGAAGTATAACAGAGGCAAGTTCTGTTGCAGATGATAAATTCAAGAGTTGGGTGGAGAAGAAAATCGAGAATTTGGAAAAGGAGGTGGCGTGTTTGAAGCGAAGAAAGACGTCAAAGGATTGTAGGTTGCGTGGAATCAAACGTCTGAACAGCCCAGCCCAGAAGTGTACGTTGACAGGGATGAAGAGAATTTTCTTAGGTGAAAGAGAAAAGGCGAAGAAGGATAAATGCAATTCCAAAGGGGCGGAGAATGTTAATACTGGAGTTGGTGATCAAACTGTTGGAAGTCATGCGACAGAGGAGGGCACTAATCGGGATAATGTGAATTCTATTATTTCTCAAGTTATCAACAGTGTTGATGAAACTTTTTCGATCAAGAAAATCTAGGATCTGAATTTAACATTGGCAACTTTTGTACTCAGCTGGATGACACGATTGATCCTTGTAAAACAAGGGATGAATCAATTGTTGGTAAGGCGATGCAGCATATGGGAATGATCAAAGATGGGGAGGAGGAAAAGCACTCGAAAGATGTTTTGTATGCAGCTCAAAGTTTAGAAAACCTAGGAAAAGGGGGGGGGTTGTAAACAGTGCTGTGTTGAATCCATCAAACCAGGTGATATGCTGATATATTATAAAGTAATGATTTTGGGAGTTTGCATCCATTAGTTATGGTATTTGACTAATTGTACATAATGTTTACGTTTCGGTGGTCTTAAATCGTTGGAATTTAGCATGGCGAGTCCAAAACAGGCAGCCCGGTGGAGGGATATGAAGGAGATGTATTGGCCAAGAGTGAAATTTGTGATACAGAAGAAAGTGAAGTCATTCAGCATCAGGTATTTATGGAGACGTTTGCATGCTTTAAGTAGATAGATATTTATGGATACGTTTGCGTGCTTTAATGTACAGAAGGAGTCGGAGCTTCCATTGCAAACAAAATGTGATGACATACGCATGGAAATCGCAGTGGATACTTCCAGGGACAATGACGAAGAAGGACAAGAGGAGTTAGCTGGCGAAAGAGTATCGATGGATAGTGAAGTGTGTACTACTTTTATGGATTAATTGGTGTATTATCTTTTTTGCTAGATTTGGTAGATATAAGTTTTGTATGGATGTTTGGCAGGTTAATAGAGAAGAGCGTGAAGAAATAATTGACGGTGCATCCATTGGAAACAAAATTGATAATGCTGCTGCCGGGCTTAAACAAACAAATGGACAGATGCAAAGCAAACTTGAGACTCCATTAAGTCAGGATTCCACGGGAGATGGAGAACTGGAGAAAGATAGAAAGATACTATCCACTGACGATCAAGTGTGTACTATGAAGGAGGTTTGTAACGCTTAATAGAAGCTGTTGAAGAGAAGCTTTTGTATAAATGTCCATATTAAAGGGAATAACAAGGTTAGTGTAATTTTTTTGGCAGAGTGATCCAGGAAATCATGTTGAAGGAAATAAGGAGGTAGTATCCATCTGCTGCGATCTCGGAAGAATGATAGATGGACACAAGTTTGTGTCTGATGAAGAACAGGCAACGGGAAGAGAATCCGAAGTTGTCTGTGAACAAAAGGCTGATGAGATACCCATGGAAGGCAAGGTGGACAGTTCCTTTAAGGAGAACAAAAAGGTAGATGGACAAGAGAGACAAACGACAAAGGAAGCAGCGAAGGTAGTTTAGTAAATGTTTATAAAATATTTGGACTACAGTGTAAAGTAATTATTTTATGTGTGTGACAGGAATCAGTAGGTGTACCCTTTAATGAAGGAGTTAGCTTAACAAGGAACAAGGCTAAAAATAAGAACCACAGACGTAAAAAGAACCGGGGGAAAATGAAAATATTGATTGGTAGCACTGAAGAACCGGTTGAGCTAAGCGATTCTTCTCCCCCACGAAAGCGTGTTAAAGAAAGTCAATCGAATGATGAGATTGAGCTAGCTCGGGTATTTGTAGGGTTAAGGGAAAGCGAAGATATGTATTTTGATCACAAGGACGCCTGGGAAGAAACGCTGAAACTATTCCCAACGAGGTAATAAACAACTGCGCTTATAGAAAAGGATAGTATGATAGATGTACTAAAATGCTGTGCAATTTGTAGGAAATACGATCTGAAAAGCTTGATGTTTGGGGAGGTGCCTATCAATAACCAATTCTTGCTTGACATTGCTGAGCCGAAGAAATTTTTGAACACAACAGTAAGTATTTTGAAAGTTTGTTAAATATAATGGAATATAAGAGTAACATGTATGGTATCTGGGTACTTCAGCATATGCAGGTACTTGCAGAATACATATACATGAAACATGCTAGGTACTTCGCAGCGGAGAGGGTGGTGTTCCTTCCACCTTGGTTTTCAAACCATTTGCAAGGGCGACATAGGAGCTTTATGAAGTCAAAAAAACCACGAGAGTACCATTGGGACGAACGCATGAAGGAGTATGTATACGGGGAGTGGACGCACGGCCGGGCAAAGGTAAGGTGGTTTGAAGATGTCTCAACAGCTTACGTTCCCATGAATTGGGACGACGATCACTGGAGCGGGGTTGTTATTAATTTAGATTTACAGACGGTCGAACTACTAGACCCGTTGCCAATCCATAACAGTGGTGCCAAAGCTGCTAAAAACATTGCGCCAATTGTTGAGATGATTCCTTACATTGTGGAGGCATTCTTCAAGCTCGACCCAGAGAGTAACAGTATGAAGCAAAGGGAAAAAACCAAGGCGGGGAAACATGAACTGAAAGGGAATTTACCGCCTTATTCATGGAGTCGGTTAAAGACAGTGTACACGAATGATCGAGTAGGCGATTGCGGACCTGTTACAATGAAGTTTCTTGAGCTGAATGCCCTAGCGAGATCAGATGGAATAGAAGCGATGACAGATGAATTTGTGGACCAGTTTAGGCAGGAGTATGCCATGGACATTTATAAGAAGTGGTTAGTCCCACAAATTTACGAATGAACTTTTAACTATTCTGTGTGATTTGTAACATTCATGGATTGTGAGTTATGTGTTTGAGATGTGAGGAAATGTTTGTCTTTCCGAACATCAATTAAGTGTTGCTATTTTGATAGGTATACATTTCGAGTATGGGTGGATAGGCAAATTAAAGATAAGTGTGGGTGGACAGGTGATATGAAGTTAGTCTATGGATACATACTTAGCAATATTTATGAAATGGTAAATATGTAAATTAGGACGGATAGCGATATTGCTGAAGGTATGAATTGATGTTGGACTTAAAATGATAAATGAAATAGATATAGGGACGATATAGATAGTTAATAACTGAGAGGAATATTAATGAGTAGGTATAGATATATTAAGTGTACTCTTAAAAGTGAATGATTAGATGGGAGTGGATATATCTAAGAAAGCTATGTGGCTAGCATCTGACTGGTTTGAACCGGTAAAGTGCGTCGATAGACAGCATGTTGACTTTATAACGTTGTTGATATTCTTATTTGTATGTAAATAATGAATGGAAAAATAATATATGAAAATAGGGGATAATGTAGAGTAAAACAAATGGATAGCGTAGAGGGTAATAAGAGAAACATATCCATATTTGGGGAAGATTATACGCCGAGAGTTTTGATTTATTAAATAAAGAGGTAATTTATTGGTTTCCTTGTTATTGACTGTAGTAGAGGGTAATAATGACAGGTATAAGTGTTGTAGCTTCGAGGCCTGTGATATTAACGTAGGTATTTGATTTTATTTTATTTATTTGCAAAAAGGTAAAATGAAAGACAAAGAAAAAGTACAGATTCATGGATAGTTTTGTGACGTAGACGTGAGATGATTTGATTAATCTAATAAGACACTGGTCGAGAAGATTGGCGCCAATGGCGAGAAAGTTTATATTATAAAATTGGATTCATTCATAATGACGTCTTGGAAGTCGTAATAGTGATTTGACGAGACACAGAAATGATGACGGTTTGAAGGGTCAGCGTCTCGAGAAACTGGGTTGAGGGGTTTAAAGTTGGGTATTTGAGACAAGTTAAAATGGGTATATTCCATTAATATATTTTGTAAGATTTTTAGGCATTTCAAAAATTTAGTGGATAGAGGAAAGTCTAAATTAATAGTGGATGGATAGCTTGATGTATTGGTGGATAATGTAACAGAAAAGGAAGTCATAGTTATAAATAATATTAAACATGTTTACGCAAAATAAGAACAAAACCTAAAATTTTAATTGTCTAAAACGGCATAAACAGACGCGTTTTACATTGCGACGTTAGCCCAACCGCCACCGCCTTCCCAGCCGCCTGCGTTTTCCTGTCCGCCGTTTTCATGACCGTGGTTTTGTCCCCCACCATTGTGCACTACGACCTGGCCCCAACCGCCTCCGTTGTCATCATGACCCCAACCACTAACATTGTGCTCAAAATCAGACCAAACACCGTCGAGGGGATTTGGTGGTAGCACAGGCCATTCAAGAAAAGTCTGCGGGATTATTTGGAAGAAAACAGTTTGCTCGATAGTCCAAAAAGAAGCATTACACGTGCCGCAATCTTTGATAGTCTCGTCGGTGATACTAAGCCAATAATTAAAAACGGAGCAAGGGCATGATCTTAAACTTCCAACATCTGTTTCATCCCTTATGAGAGCGAGGTCGACGGCTATTCCGATAGGCCAGGAGTAGCGCTCGAATATCCTAACGTCCCTCCTAAGAGCACGGATAGCGAAACGGGAAAGAAATGGGATAGTCGAACCTGAGTCAAAGGATGGGTAAATAGATCACCGGATGACTTCGAAACAATACATGGCGGATTTGCAACCGGCGATGGCAGAAGATTTAATCTTTTTAAAAGCTTCTAATCTTCCATCGTATGTGTACATGAAGTCGGATATGCCCTTCAAAAACATAGCAGATACGTTATTGGCATCCAAGCAAGCATTGTACAAAAGCGTGATGCCTCTTTGGTCTCCTTCGGATTGGCCCTCCTGGATAAGGTTAATTCGAGAAATAGTATCCACGTGATCGGCGTCTTGAGAAAAAGTTTTGCAGACAGCGCGGGCTTTGAAGTGTTCTCGAATATGATCACTCGCATTCTTCGCAAGTATTATTCTTCTTACTTCAGGCGGCAGGTTTAGAAGGTTAGCACATGTCATTCTGAATGAACAGATTTGGGAGTATAGAGAGAGTGAATGCGTAGACAAATATTATTTTTATTGATGACAGAAGGTCGCCACGTTTCAGTTTCCAACGTGAATATAAATTCCGTAAGACAAACACGTATCCATAGATACTGTTAATTTGATTGGACGCGGGATCCGAATTGCAAAACACGTAAAATTGCAAATTAATTTTATTTTATTATATTGCTCATATTATGTATAGGTATTATAGCTAAAGGGAAAGACATATGGATAGGTGATTGTTAAATATAATCTGGTTAACTGATGGAGAGACATGGGGCTGTGAAAGATGGATAGTACAGAACTTGGCATGAGATGTTGTTAGCGGCAGGTTGAAAAGATGGTACTCTTAGGGGAATACCCTGTCTTATATCGAGTAACATCTATGAATGGAAGAGAATAAGTGAGAATGGATGGTAATTGATATTGCCATTAAACATTAAGCGCTAAAAAATAATTCGGGAATTTGATAAGATTAGATTGAAATAAAAATCTGCAGTCTGTTATATTATACATGGATACAGAAGCAGGGTTCAAAAGCATAGATAGACACAACAATATATGTGGAATCGGAAATCGAAGAAGTAGATAAATTTAAAAGTCAGTAGAGTAAATGACTCATATCTGTTAATTTGGTTTCAAGGTCTTCAATCTATGAAAGGAGAAAGTCGACCCTATCAATTAAACCTGCCATTTGAGACTTGTTTGATTCTTCTTTCAGGCGAGCCTCAACTTTAAGCTTTTCAATTTCTTCAGTAACTGCGTCGTCCCACCACTTTTTGAATGCACATCCATGACCTGGACCCTACGAATGAGAAGGTAGACTGTTGATAATGGGTAAAAAGAAAATATATAAATGCATTAGCACTATGGAATTTAGTAAAAAGTTATACATCCGATAGATCGTAATGACATGTATAGAAGCGCCTTCCTTTACTCTCAGGTAATGTAGAGGTCGTTATGAACAAGGAAGCCTTGCAATCGCAGCTCGTAGGAATACCTAATTGATGAGTGGTTTGAATAACTGGCCTTATACCGGAGACATGCTGTCCCCATTTGTAGCTAATTTTGTTAGCTGTATCACTCATACTGTAAGAAGGAAACCAAAAGATGGGGAAACGGAATAGGTTGAGTGCTGATCTTCTTCTTTGGGTAGACTACTTATAGCAAGAATTGAATTCTTGGACTTAGAAAACAAAATAAAGAGCTAAAATGAACGTGAAAAAAATTGGCTACGGTCTTTCTATTTAACAAGTACTAATTGGATGGATAGATGGGTAAAAATAGGATGTTAGTTGTCTTATACACGGATAGTGAAATAGAGAATGCGTCTATCCATGTAGATAGTTCAAACTTAATGGCCAAACTGGTCAAAGCGACAGAAGTAGGATTTGACTAAAGGAAAAAGACAGCAACTTAAAAGAGAAGGAGAGAAGATAGGAGTGTAGTTAAAAAACAAAAACAAGAAGGTCCAAAAGTAGGCATTAGCCGAGAGTAAAAACAAGCAATGTGGTTACCAAGTTCGCTACTAGCCGAAATCGCAGCTAGGGTCGCAGAAGACGGCGTTGATGCTTGTGCGAATCTACTTAAGGCAGGCCCTGAGGGCTTGAATGTGGTTTGTTCACCGGAGGTGTATTCAAGAGCCCGACTGGACATGCGGCATGACTTCACTTGGTTTGCAGACGAACAATATTCGTGGTATTACAAATTCTACAGGAAGTGCGTAGAGCACAAAAATCTGTTTGCGATGTACACCGAAAGTCTGCGCACTGCATTCAATTTGGGCGATCTAGAGACAGCTATAGCAATTTGACATGGAGTGAGGGATGCGTATCCCCATGCGGAGCTAATGTATATTATTCTTAACTGGTGCGCAGGTAGAGGCTGCAACGCCGAGTATAAGGTTTTCAGATCTAAACGATCATATGATGAGGCAATGGCTATTGGTGAGATGCTGGTGTACCACGTGCATGCGGTTATGCCAAAAGAAGTTGACAGTTGGCGTGATTCTTGGAGCTGCAGCGATTTGGATGATTGTTGGTGGGTTCACACGATGATGGGTGAGAATAGTGGGGATAGGTGCGAGAACTGTTTCTTCTATTTCCTATCCATTTAAATTTGGAAGATGTCGTAAGTAGTATCCATGTAATATATTTAATGATAATGATGTGTATCCATGATAATGGATATAAAAGTCGAAAAGAGAAAGGCATAACATTAGGTAAATAGTTTTGGGGTAATACGTTGTTGTAAATGGACATAAAATGGATTGTGTAACGATAACCAATATAGTCAGTCGTTGATATAAAGTAAATGTAGACAAATTGCCGTGTAACTAGAAAGGTGGAGACTGGTGTCCTGTTTGTAAACAGTAAAGCGATTTAACTAATTAGAATCCTTCGTTGGTATTGGGTTGAGTACAAAAGCTATGATTAGACAACTTAAGTGACTGAAAAGAAATGACGCAGACATGCTGACACATAAAGTAGACATTAATTAATGAAGGTGTTTAAGTCCCCGAATTCCCAAGTAAGCACCAGAATGACAATCATAATTAAAAAGTTGTGAGGTTGACCAACGTTATTAAATATATTGGTGAGGTAGTGGATAGTCTGTTTCGATGGATGGATAAATAGGAAAGCTAAGTTTTAAAATGGATAGTAAAGTACAATTTTTTTTAATTAAAATGCCAAAAACACCCTAAAGTAATGACAAATTGACAATTATAACGTTTTTTTGGGTACAATTGATACTAAACTGATGATATAATTGATAGGACATGAAGAAGAAGTTTGAACATGCATTACTAAAGTGTTTACATATCCACCATAGATGAATGGATAGAATAACAAAAAGTTACAATACTGTTCGAGGATAATTAAGAAAGCGTTAAAAACGGTTATCTCTAAACGCCCTGAACCGCAGGAATGGTGTTTTTCCAATTAACGCCGACCAACACGGCGGCGCCTTGCTCATGATCAACATCACCATCAACCATAGCGGCCCAAACAACAGCGTCGTTTAGGTCGGGTGCTTCATATAGTTCGGCATTTGCTTCCCAGTCAATGAGGTCCACCCATTTGAAAAAAGTACCCGGGATTACACGGAAGAAAACAGAAGTTTCAATAGACCAAAAACAGAGGTCGCACATACCGAGACCTTTAAATTTTTCGTTGAGAAAGTCAAGCCAATAGCGATGGACAGAGCACGAGCATGATGCAATTCTACCATGGTTAGTAGAGTCAGATATCACGGTTAGATGCGCAGAGATGTTCATGGGCCAAGTTATGTGCTGAAATTGGCGGACATGCTTTCTAAGGTTACAGATAGCAAAACGAGAAAGAAAAGGAATCGTTGAACCTGAATCCAGCTCAGCAAAGATGGAACGGCGTATGACTTCGTAACAATATAAGGCGGGCTTGATTCCCAGGACCGCGCATTGCTTAAGGCGTGCAAAGGCATTAGCTCTTCCATCTGTGTACAAAAAATCCGATATCGTTTTAAAAAAATTGCGGTTGGATTCTTCGCATCTAGACATGCGCGTTCAAGATGGAGTATCCCTTTATAATCGTGGTGCGTCTTGATAAGGTCAACCTCAAACAAGGTATCCATGTGATCAGCATCGTCGCGAAGTGTCTTGTAGACAGCTCGGATTTTGAAATGCTCGAGTATGTTCTCACTAGCATTTATTGCAAGTATAGACCTCCTTAATGCATCTGGCAAGTCGAGTAGGGTCGGAGAGGGAACGATGAAGGGGGAGGGGTTCATTGAGCTCATCTTGGGTAATGCGAAGGGCAAGTGTGGACAGATGGATATGTGAGCAGACATAACATATTTATATATTGCTTTAGACATAAAAATAATAGTAAAAACAACTTATTAAATGATTAAGATAAATACAATGTAGGAGTACATAAACGAAATATAAGTAAATAGGGAAAATGACAATTTAAACAAGTTAATGGGTATAAAATCTGAGCCCTATTTGATAATACAGTGCGTGAGTATCCATGGCAATATATAGAAGGTCAAATATAACTTGAGTATCCATGGCCATAGATAAAAGTTCAAATATAACTTGAGTATCCATATATGTAGTTGTAGTTTTTTAACTACTAGTTCAAATTTGTATCCATTTTTGTGCGTTAAATATGATAAATAGTGTATCCAGCTCAATTACATAACGGAAAGTGGTAAACGAAAGACAAAACGAAGAAAATGAGTTGAAGTTGATTGAATAAGGTAAGGGGATAGAAGATGGCAAAGTGTACAACAAAGAGCTACTGGCGTCGAATCCTCGCTTATTATAAAATCACTACAATCAGCCGTGATATAGGTACTCTTTCAACTGGCCAAAAGCCCAAATAACTGCACAAGAAGACACTGCGGTAACCCTTATAAAACGCAACTTGGTCATCTTTTCATGCACATGCTTCTTTGTAGGAAAAGAGTTGTTGTTCTTGGCGACCTCGACGGAGATCTTTCTAGCAATTTCGAACGCTAATTCGTCTCCAACTTCATTTGACCAATTTTGTAAAAGACTAACGTCCTGTTGTATTTTCTTGACATCCTTTGAAACCCTGTCTACCTCTTTCATAATCGCGTCGTCAACCCAATCGAGAACATGACCTTCGCTTGGGAACTGTTCAGAAAAAGAAAGTGTATTTCTAAAGAAAGTATGGAAAAAGAATAAAGTAGAATTGAAGAGAAATCTTATTCTGAGCTAACCCGGCTAGCTTGTGGGCATTTGAACCACCTTCGATGAAGGTTAGCACGATTTCTAGCATATCCTACTTCAATGTGTTCCCCACACCGACACATGGTTTGGGCTGCGATGCCTACCGATCTTCAGGGTAATGGTTCATCAGAAGTCAGAACAGTAGAAACAGAAGCGAAACTCATTTTGTGAAACGTTGTTAATACGTAATAGGGGGTCTCAGCGGTATAACTCGTGTGGCAGGAGGTCTAAAGTATTCTGAAACATGTTCAATATATAAGGAAAATGATGTAGCTACGAAAATTAAATAAAAAGAACCATCCACGACAGGTATGTAAAATGGATAATATGTAGGGAACCGAAAGCAGTAAGTAAGTATGCGTAAAACAAGTATAGTTGAAGCTAAGTTTAATATACTTAGATTTTGGTAAAAATAAAAAGTTTTGGCCGCCTGCTTAGTAAATCGTAGTAGTAGCTTTATGGGGGAAAACAAAACCCACATCAATGTTTAAAAAATAGTCAACATCAAGTCAAATCTAAACGAAGTAATGCAACAGGTATCCATCGAAAATGATGGACAGCTAAACAATAAAAGGTGCCATCCAAGATGAAGAGCGTAACAAGTAGCCATTCTTAATAAAACAAAATACATGGCTCGTTATAAAGAGTTTGTTATTAGGTTTTGCAAGTAGCACGGTTGTGATTAACTCCTCCGCATTTGGAACATCGGTTTGGGGTTGATCGAGGGGTCTTCTCCTTCTGAAAACAATATTGCAGAGATAAAAATTAGAACAATTATAAAGAGTAAATGTAAATAAACATCAAAGGGTAAGGGTATTGCCTGGTATTCGCCGATGGATGGATACCTTCCTTCCTTAGGTCTACCAGAGGGTCTGTTAACGTCTGGTAGATAAAGGTACCGGTTGCGAACATCAGCCGGTATATCGATGTCGTTAGGATTCCCACCTGGGTTGACCACTCCTTCATAAGTCGCCCTCCAAGTGGATGTCTTATAATGAGAATCGCATAGAGACGCGTATGGTACGTCATGAATGTCCGCGGCTATTAAGGCGTGGCCGCATGGGATTTTAAGCTTGTCAAATAACCTGCATGTGCATCGCTTGTCCTCCAGAAGAACATGAAACGATTCCCCCCCAAACTGGCCGACAATTTCGAAATTCCAGTTCGTAACACTAGCTATCTTAGAACCGTGGACTGACTGCATATGTTCATCCATTAGCTTATCAACCTCGATAGAAACTTCAGGTTTGTGTGCCGCTGATTTCTTTCGTCTACAACTGAACCACCTAGTCAACATAGACCGTATACACTTGACAAGATCTACAATAGGTTCGCTCCTACCATCAAGTAGTGATTTGTTTAATGTCTCGGCTATATTGCTTGTCATAAGATTGTAACGTTCACCTTTGAAATATGCTCTGGCCCAGTGTCCAACGCCTATATTGTCAAGATACTTTGCGCATTCTGCATTGTTGTTGCGTATACGATTGTATGTTTCGCGGTAGGTACCAATCCTGTATGAATTCCCAGCCAACTTGACCAGTTGCGCGAGCCCTGCAGATTTAAACCTTGCTTTAACATTCCTTTGGACGTGCTCAAGACATGCTCCATGGTGAGATCGCGGGAAAGTCCTACCTTTTGCTTTGTATATTGACTGGCATCTGTCAGAGATAAAGGTTAATGTGGGGCTGTCAGCAATAATCTTTTCAAACTTGAAAAAGAAATACGTCTAGGACTCCTCATTCTCTTTGTCCACGATACAGAACGCCAGTGGAAAGACTTGGAAATTTGCATCCTGTCCACTTGCAGTAAGCAGAACCCCCCCCGTATCTACCACTCAAATGTGTACCATCCACTATAATCATTCTGCGAACCTTCGCAAAACCTTTTATGGATGCGCCAAATGCTAAGAACATATAGAGGAACCGCTCGCAGCCTAATGCGTCTACCTCGGTTTCGAGATCAGCAATCATGCCAGGGTTAGCGAGTTTTAGCATATGTAAAAACTCCGGCAACTTCCTATACGATCCATCATCTGTACCTCGGAGCATCGTGAGTGCCTTCGACCGTGCGCGCCAACACTTGTTATAAGATGTATCGATACGCAGCTCCTTCATCAATAAGGCTTTGAGTCCAGTTGGTTTCGGACCAGATGCGGGATCTGAATATTTATCTTTGAAAACAGTGGCAATGACCTTTGTCGTCCCAAGTTTCCGGTACTTATTCCTAGTATCAGTACAACAAGAGTGATGTAACTCTGCCTTGCGTACCTCCCAAAAGCCTGTGTCCTTCGACTCATGAACCATAACACGCCAGTTGCAACTCTTATCCGGGCAATGGATAACAACCTTGTGAAGAGTGAACACAGGTTTTAAGTAATGAAACTTGTTCCTTATGGCATGGATTGCTAACCATACCAAACAATCGTCTTTTCTCTTGAATAGTTTACCCTTGTAAAGATCATCACCCATTGAGTCTAAATCTAAGTCAGGGACGGGATCTCGTTGATAAGTGTTGTCATCCACCAATGGCGGGATATCAGCTGGTTCTTCGTTGGTAGGGTATGAGGTGCCACCAGATTCAGTACCGCGCCACCTAAACACGTATTCTTGCTGTACAGGACGGGATTCAACAGCCTTACGTTTCGATGTATTACCTACTCCAACGGGGATTTCAGACATCACATCCAGGGCGTTGGAGCCTCCATACTCATCATCGATGAGGTTGGACCAAAACTCACGATCCACATTGCCAACATCCACTGGTACCTCGTCTGACGATCCATTCTCATCACTATCAGGCGTACAGTTATCTTCTTCACCTCCTACTGCCATATCAGCATGGTCAGGCACCGGGTGATTAACAGTTGCGATATCGGTGGATACATCTTCTTGGCTATCTAACAAATTGAAACTGAATGGGGCCCTCTTGTCTGGAGCGTGCTCAACAAAACTATCCACTAATGAAGTGGGATTTGGGGGGTTGGGGAGCGTTATTTTATTTCTCCCGCAGTCATTGGAGACATTCTCTTTCATACAAGAAACGTAATTAACTTCTATATCCACTAAATCGTCGCTAGGTGGAATGTTTGGTAGCGCTTTTGTTATTATATTCTCGTTGGGGAGGCCATCTTCTTGACTATCGCTGTCCAATAATTCAAAGCTGAATGGTGGCTTGTTGTTTGCCAAACGTTTCTCACTTCTGTCCGTTAAATCAGCGTTGGATGGATACTCTGAAACCAAAGACAAATAAAGTTGTTATATGGGATTTTTATCGGGATCGAAGTTATCAGAAAACAAGGAATGCCTTACCACATTGAACCTGTGAATGGTTTCGAGAATTTGAAACCTTATCAACAAATTCTTGTTTAACGAATGGCCTTACACATGGAACTATTAATCCATCAGAACGTTTGACTGGAGGTGAACATGAACGAAACATCAAGTCAAGCGCTTCAACAGTGTCATCGTCGAGCATGACAGGAGAGTCTCTGCTACCAGAGGGAGTTGCATCACCAAATAGTCTCCTAGGAGTTATGGACCCCACTCGGTGAACTAACTTGGAAGCCTTTTTCTTTACAGAGTCGCCTTCTTTCCTAACTATTTTACCCAGTGACAAAAATAGCTTCGTTGACCGGTCAGATGACAGAATATCTAGAAAACAGGAAAGCCCGAAATCTGTTGTGACGATGATAGGCGGCGAGCTGTCATTGCAAACAGAGGACAAGGTAAGAGAAGGCGTGTAACTGAGCTTTAACTTCGAAGCACATTCCAAACCAAACTCGGCCATAACAGCGGCGACGACCTCCTTCATCTTCATGCTCATCTTCATTGGGACGACCCGAGAGACCCTTTCTATGTCCACGATGAATTTCCATTCTCCGTCGCCGGTGACGAGCCAAGAGCCAAAAACCACAACACAATTCATATTTTCGTCTGGATAAGCTTCGGTATCCATGAGTTGGGAGCAAGTATATCAAAAATTCTAAACAGGTCCGACATATATTCATATTGTACAATGTGTATGAATTACTTAGTTAAGTTAAAACTAGTTCACAACAAACTAATTTAGAAGCAAATGAATAACTAATAAGAGTAAATAGTTAGATGAACTAAGTAATTAGATTGGTAAATTGACTGTAAAAGGGAGGGTAAAATAGACATTTTAACTTAGTAAAAGACAAAAAAGATACATAATTGAAACAAGATTTTGAAAGATACATCTTTGCTATTACTTTCCAAAAATGATATAGTAGGTGCAATTAACTCTCGATTTGTTTACAAATTATCTAATCCAAATTTCTTTGCAATTATCTAATTTGCTCACCGTAAGTTTTTTTCAGATTATAAATTACACTTTTGTGTCAACTTATAAACCTTTGATCTAAATTCTAGGTAATCAATCGTGAACTAGCCTTAAGAACAACTTTAGGTGAAGAACTAATCAGGTTATGAATCCTAATAGATAAATCAATCTAATATTTCATGAAATCCCTAACGAGAATCCCTAAACCTAACTAGAATCCCTAAACCTAACTAGAGAACTACTTAGACATATCGAATGAAACAAAAGACACATATGAAATAGATATCATATAAATAATAGGAGAATTAAGAAAAGGAGTTTGAAATATTCTCTATAAAGTAGTTCAGAGTATCATATCAGCCCCAAGCTCTAATCTCTCTCAAAACTCAAAGTAAAGTATGAATCATGAAAAAACTCTAAAAACCTAATTAAAAGACTAATTCACGTTTTGGATCTCTTCTGTAAATAGTAAAACTTCTGAGCCATCTTGTAATTCTTCAAAAGTCTTCATGACTTGGCGTAAAATCATGATTGGCATGCTGTGTCGACCGACGCAAGGTTGCATCGGTCTACGCTCAATCCCAAGGTCGATGGTGACTTTGATCATCTCAGACTTCAACTCCAAAATGTCCCAAAAAGCTCCAATATCTCCAGAATGTATCCAAACGTGTGCAAACCTGTAAAAGACCCATATGTATCTTCTAACATTACGCAGGAACTTTTTCATCCTATAACCAAAGAAATTTTGTTGTTTAACCTCTGATTCTAGGTAATTTACAATGTACCTAAAGCAATGATTATCAGAACGTGGTGGTTAATTTGGAGGTGGTTTTGGATGTGTCTCAAGAGAGATTACTTCCTTAGCATCACCATCCTTCCGTCGGTTTGATAACTTAAGTGTAATTAAAGTGGATTTTACACAAACGGGTTGGGACCTTCCTTTGTCATATCCAGGTTCCAGAATCATCTTTCCTTCATTGTAGATTATTGCACAATAAGAGATTACACCACTAGATAAAACATGATAGAAGATTCTCTTTTTCATTTTCGAGAAACAAACCCGTTGTTACGAAAATCTATAACTTCTCCCACGGTTTCAATGAATGAACTTCCAAGTATTATTTGCGTTGGGGATCCTTCCCCATCTCAAGAATGTGAAAATCAATAGACACAAGACAACCTCTACTTCCACCTTGAGATCTTTTATAAAACCATATGAAGTTGTGCTTGAGTTGTTTGAAATTTAAGAGAAATTTGAGAAGGCATGATACCATTGATTCTGATCTTCTTTGCAATGTTATTAGACCAAATTAGCTCATGTGACACATAGAGAGTCAGGAAAGTATACACCTTCAATTGCGCAAAGGAAAATAAACTTCATTGGATCGTCTATCTTTTGAAGTTTCCTTCGGTGTGGCGCTTTGGGTATTCCTTCATCCCATTCCGGTTTGTGGCCTCCTTATTACCATCAGCTACTATGACATTAGAACGTCCTTTTGGATTATTCTCAGTTTTTGCTGGAAGATTCCCAGATTATATCTTCACTCCTCCAAATTGAATGTTTATAAGCATCTTTACATGAGTAGAGATTTCAGTGAACTTTTCATACAGACCCTCATTGTTCTTGTTGAGTGATCATACATGCTATCAACTTTGAAGCCGAGATTTTAAATGTCTTTGGTATTTTGCTTATGGTCCACATGTTGTTGATTCTCCATAAGTTGATGCATCATAGATTCTAGGTTCATCTCTTTAGGGGTCATATCCACATGATCTTTTCTAGAAAATGAGCTTCAACACTAGGTTGAAAGTTTATGAAGTTAAACCCGTTTTTGTTTCGGTTTTTGGTACGTGTCCCCAAAGTCACCAATGTACTTCGCTTCTCTCCTTTTCTGCTCATGAATGATCACCGGTACATTCTTGGTTAACTTTAACGTTAAAATTGTTGGGAATGTCCTGAAATCTACCGTACTATCTCTAGAAAGTATGATAAATGTCGAGATCAGACATAAGTCATAAATACTGGGTGATCATGATGACTTGCTAGAGTCCGCTCTTGATCTATAAGTTTAGGACTTATTACCAGTATTGTATGATCCCAAAGGGTCACACACCATAGCTAACGGGAAAGTTAACATGGAATGAATACGGTAAGATGCAAGGCATTTACTGTATTTGTGCAGAGAGTTGGGCCGTTAGTTTAATCACTTGGGCCCATATCGAGACAAATGACTTGTGTCGATCGACACAAGTGTATGTGTCGGTCGACACAGTTGCGAAACCGAGACATCGGTTTAGGTTTATGACAGAGTCGATATTTATATGAGTCGTCTTATAATTTCGACTCTAACAGTCTGCGACCTAAAACCTGAGCCGTCTCTCTTCTCTCTCTGATCAATCCATTGCTTTGGTCTAGCAACCATCCCGGCTTGTAAGAGTGTGGATACTGAAGGAGGAACAGGCATCTGATCTGTTCTAGCTGATCTCATCATTACCATCCATCAATCCGCTGCAATCTGAAAGGTAATGATCAGGTTTGGTTTTGTGATTCGTTCTGCAAGAACCTAGATCTGAGTTATATGTGCTAGGTTGCAATCTGTTAATTGAACCATGAACACACATATAATCCTACAGTGGTATCAGAGCCTGGTTATTGGTTTTTGCTTTATGAATCTGATTTAGGTTGTTCTTACTGTTTAAAATCGAATTTGGTTGAGAAATTTGATCAAAAAAACATGAAAACCTAAGAATTAGATCGCATCAATCCGATTGAAAGCCATTGGTGTGCGATCTGGTCGCCCGTGTCGATCGACGAGGGAGCGAGGTATCGGTCGATATCGATCGATCCGATTGACATCTCGCGGTCCTGATGACCCGATTGACCCGAGCTGATACTCGCTAGTATCGATCGACATGAAAGACTCATATCGATCGATACGAAGGCGATGCAGATGATCCGCGAGTAGCCAATCGATTCAGCCGAGCTTCGTGGTTCATCTTTCCCTAAACCGAGACAATGAACCGATCAATCCGATTGTGGTTCATTGTCTACTTTAGCCAGAACCGCAAGTTAGGTCAAAATTGGCTAAAACACAAGGTGTTTCTTCCCGGTTTTGGACTTAACTGAACCGATCCAATTTAATTGGTGGTTCAAGCGGTTAACCCAAATCGCGGTTTGCTGGAAATAATTTTATTTCTGGTTAAACCGGATTGAAATTCATAAAATTAAATTTTAACCTAAACCGAAGGCTGGTCTAGTTTGATTTGGTTGGACCAAATAATTTAGAGCTGGTCTGGTTTAGTAAATAACTGATGGTTTTGATAGTTAATTTGGTCTTGGACCAGAATTAATAAACCGGATCGGTTATGTCAAATTATTGGGCCAATTGGAATTCTGTGGTCTCGGGCCAAGAATTGGGCCTATAATTTGTGACCCAACCGAAAACTTTAATAAGTTACTAAATTTAGAAAGTTTCTAAAATAAGAAAGTTTCCCAAAATAGTAATCTTCTATTTTTGGAAATAAAACTTAAAATCCTCAAAAACAATATCAAGCTTGGATGTCTTTCCAATCTTGTCAGCTACTTAACGCTTATTTGATTACAGACATGGCTTACAGTGTGAGGTGTCTGTTTTCGCGTAAGTAAAGTAGTATATAGTCACTGATTTCATTGGGAGTCCCAGATTTCAGTGATTATTTGGCTGTAAGAGATTGGTTTCCTTGACTGGGCCATCAGGAGTCCCGGGCCTTGAGACATCTGGTGAATTTGGGCCTCGGGTCCAATTCACAACCGAGAGTTATTGGTTATAACTAGCTGTGTGTATGCTTACCAAGTAAAGCTAATTCCGGGTGACGGCCAGTGGCCCACTTTGGATTTAGCTGAACATGGGTCTCGGAATCATTTCATTCTTATGAGGTTAAACAAAGAAATTTTGAATGCAATGCGAGTTTTCTTATAAGTTGTTAAGATTACTCTTTTATGAACTTAATAACTAAAACTCTATTTATCTCTAAATTTCAGCTATGACAAGCACAAACAATCAAAACACTTTCTCGATCCGGTCTGTCCTTGAGATGGACAAACTGAACGGATCAAATTTCTTGAATTGGTCACGGAACCTGAGGCTAGTCCTCAGACATGAGAGAAAGGACTATGTCCTTGAGAAAGCTCTCCCCGAGAGGATCGGATCCAAAGCCAGTCATGCAGTATATAATGCTTGGAATAAGCATTATAATGATGCGGTAGATGTGCGTGGTCTGATATTGGCTACCATGGAATCAGATTTGCGGAAGCAATATGAGAACATGGAGTCGCCAATAGAGATGATCAGCAGCCTGAAATTGAAATTTCAGGAGCAGGTAAGAGTGGAGAGATACCAGTTGGTTAAATCTCTCACTAGCTGCAAGCTACCGATGGATCATCCAGTAAGTCCTCATATCAGTAAAATGATGGGTTACATTGATAACCTGAGGAAACTGGATTATCCAGTTAGCCAAGAATTGGCAACTGATATCATTCTGCAGTCACTGCCGTCAAGCTATGATAAGTTCGTAAGGGACTATATCAAGAAAGGCTTAACGAAGACGTTGACTGAACTGCATGATATGCTCAAGACAGTTGAGCCAAACGTGAAGAGTACCCTGTACAATCTCATGAATGAGAAGGGTAGGTTTACTAAACCTAATGCTGACAAGGGTGAAGACAAAGTTGCCCAGATTTTGAATCATGGCAAGCGTGTGTCTTCTGAGCCCGAGTCAGATACCTCTTACGTTGGTAAGTGTTGCTACTGTAATGAGACTGGGCATTGGAAAAGAGATTGCATTAAATTCATGGAAGATTATGAGGAGTTGAAGTCGATGTATGAGACTACTTCCTCAGGTATTCATGTTATTACTTCAAGTTATACCTTAAAGGTATTGGATACTGGTTGTGGCACTGATATTTGTTATAATATGCAGAGCCTGAGCAACAGTAGAACGTTGAAGGAAGGGCAAGTGAAACTGCGTGTCTGGAAGGAGCTTGGGATGCTGCCTCAGCCGTAGGGTTTTCACTTGTAGATGCCTTTGAGGCTTGGTTTTATTAAGTAATTGCTACAATGTACCTGCTTTAAGCAGAGTTGTCTTTCATTTTCTTGTAAGAATTTGAATGTTTTTCGTTTTGATAAAAGACAAGTTTTGTTCTTTTGATCTTAATGAAATGATAATTGTAGCACCCTATTCAAGGAATGGGTTTTATATATTAAACCAAAGAGTGCCTAAATGTAACATAAATACCGAATTGGTTTAAATCTGATGAATTAAACCTGATTTTTCTTGGCATAAATGTTTTGGTCAAAGAGTAAGTCGGATTCAGAAACCCCATAGTTATGGACTTTTGGGCTCATTTGAATGGATATCTTATGAGACTTGAATTCTGCTTACTGGACCAAAAGACAAAGGGCCCATCTTAGCCGAGCTAGAGAAAGGCCCAAAGGCTTATTGGAGATTGAACATACTCATGTATGTGGTCCGATGAGCAGTAATGCCAGAGAAAATTTCCTGTACTTCATTGTCTCTACTGATTACTTCAGTGAGTGTGACTGTGTTCATTTGATGAGACACAAGTCGGAATTCTTTGACATGGTCGAAAGAGTTCCAGAATGAAGTATAGAATCTGAATGACAGAAGTATTAAGACTCTGGATTAGATCACGAGTGAGAATACTTAAGTCATTGATTGTGTGATCATCTGAATGAGTGTGAAGTCGTTTCACAGCTCATTTCTCCTGAAAACCTAGAGGTGTTTCTGTGAGAATGAATCAGATCTTATAAGAAATGATTAAAGATGAGTCACACGAATCTTCCATGATATTCTCTAAAATAGCGCTCAAGAAATATCTAAGTTTACGCTGAAATAGTTCCACCAATATCAGTTGAAAGACACCACGTAAATGTGGATTGGAATCGATCCAAATTCGTCTTTACTGAGTATTTGTAGTTGTGCTACTTCGCTGGTTGTCCTAGGGAAACCAAGGCTTGTTACTTTTACGTCCATTCTGTTTTCTAAGAAGGGAAGTTACTTTCCAAGAAGAACAGTGGGAGTAAAAGTATAACTCGAAGAAATTCGAGAAATACAGGAGACTGCTCAACCTGTTGAGGGAGAGCAACGGATGGATTTACAGATTTCTGTAGAATCACACCTGTAGAGCCTGAAGTTCGCAGATAAAAATGAATCAGTCACTAATCCGAGAGTGATTTCTCGTCATTAGTTGAACCTGATGATCATTGAAAGTTCGCATGATCTGATGATCATTGAAAGCGACGAACCTGCGAAATTCAAAGAAGCGAAAGTAAGCCCGGACTCCGAAAAATTACACTGTGTGTAAGTTGGCTTCATCGATCCATTCATGGATGGAAGCAAACATATCGGAGTTGGAATCTTCGTTCTGTTAAAGTAGTCAAGGTTTTGACTTGAACAGGAACGAAGTGGAACTATGCGTTTACTAAAAGATAAGTGGGAGCAATATTGCATTTCTCATAGTGTATGTCGATGACATACTGATTCTCGAATATAACGTCCCAATGCTGCAGTCGGTAAAGGACTGGTTTGGGAGTTGGTTTTATGGTTGACATGGGTAAAGCCACGTAGTTCTTGGATTTTGGATCTAAAGATAGAGATCCAAAAGAGCTGGTAGGACAAAGTCAGGATTCTTAAATTGACAAAGTCCTACACGTAATCAGCAATCCAAGAATGGTTTTATGCCAATGTCACATGGAAATTCATTAAGCAAGATACAGTGTCCTGCGATATCTGCTGAGCTTGAATGCATGGATAGGATTCCATATGCGACGGCAATTGGATCTATCATGTATGCCATGATACATACTTGTTTTGATGTTGCTTTAATGCTAAGCAAGACAAGTAAAGACCAGTCAAATCCAGCAAAGAATCACTGGATTGCCGTAAAGAATATTCTGAAGTATTTGAGGAATACTTAGGATAAGTTCTTGATTTACGGAGAAAGTGAGGTGCTACAAGTCGATAGAGTCTGAAAGGCAAGTTTCCAATAGACAAAGATAATTCCTGGTCACAGTCCGGCTATATCTTGTGTCTAACTGGCGGTGCAAGGCACTGTTGCTGACTCCATGACTTAAGCTGAACATTTCGCAGCTTGAGAAGCGGCGAAAGAGGTTGTTTGGATAGAAGAGTTCATCACTGAACTTGATGTGATTCACAGCATAGATGAGGCTAGCTGCACATCAGAGGTCCAAACACCTTGAGGATAGGTATAACCTATTCCTTGAGATAAATGACAGAGGTGTTAAGTAGATAAGCAAGTTTCATCGAATGAGAACGTTGCTAATCTATTAACGAAGCCACTCCTTATGCCTAAGCACGAGTCGCGGACTGTAGCTGTAGGATGAGTGAAATTAAGATGTAGTCTTAATTTCAGTGGGAGTTTGTAAAGGGCTTTACTTAGTTGTTTTGAAAGGTTCATGTAAACATAATATTTTATGTTTATGAAATCTAATGATTTCTGGATTATTTTAACTGTGATATAAATAATCGTTCCAAAATGATTCATGTCATTATATATGGGCCATCGAAGTACATGAGTAGACTTGATCCTGAAACCCCATATTTAACGAAATGACATAAATCATAGTGCCCATAGTCGAAGGTTGTTGAAATTGGAACACCAACAACCACTTGAGACTAGATTGTGTTGAGACTTATGACCAAGTTTCGAGGGGTCATAGATGCGCGGCATCAAAGTCGACACATAGGTATATGTAGGGGAGCATATGACCGGACATGGCCCGCTGATGAGAACTCTACAAGATATTAATATCTGTGTCATGAGAGGTTCTCATATACGACTATAGAGTATAGTCCTTAGACCTGAGTTCGCATGCATGTGGCTGCACATGGAGTAATGCGCTTTGATCATTGTCTAACGCTGTTTCGTAACTGGGAGCTATAAGGACCTTGGTTGGGTGTATTATGAAGTATGTAGTTCATAGTGATGGAACAAGATGGGATTTGTCCCTGCCGTTTAACGGAGGTAATATCTCTAGGCCAATCGGAGATTTGATAGCTGGTAAGAGAATGGCCATTCCCAAACGGACTTGCCCAAGTCGTTTGCATTGTCAGTATCAAATCTGGTCCGATAAACATGGTCTGGCTATATAAGGATGACACGCATCTTGCCTTATGCCAGATCGAGATATTAAGACAAAAGGACTAGGGAATGTAGGATTCCAGTACAATCGGAAGATTGTTGGGAATGTCCTTTGTAGGATTCCAGTACAAGTGGGAGATTGTTGGGAATGTCCTGAAATCTACCGTACTATCTCTAGAAAGTATGATAAATGTCGAGATCAGACATAAGTCATAAATACTGGGTGATCATGATGACTTGCTAGAGTCCGCTCTTGATCTATAAGTTTAGGACTTATTACCAGTATTGTATGATCCCAAAGGATCACACACCATAGCTAACGGGAAAGTTAACATGGAATGAATACAGTAAGATGCAAGGCATTTACTGTATTTGTGCAGAGAGTTGGGCCGTTAGTTTAATCACTTGGGCCCATATCGAGACAAATGACTTGTGTCGATCGACACAAGTGTATGTGTCGGTCGACACAGTTGCGAAACCGAGACATCGGTTTAGGTTTATGACAGAGTCGATATTTATATGAGTCGTCTTATAATTTCGACTCTAACAGTCTGCGACCTAAAACCTGAGCCGTCTCTCTTCTCTCTCTGATCAATCCATTGCTTTGGTCTAGCAACCATCCCGGCTTGTAAGAGTGTGGATACTGAAGGAGGAACAGGCATCTGATCTGTTCTAGCTGATCTCATCATTACCATCCATCAATCCGCTGCAATCTGAAAGGTAATGATCAGGTTTGGTTTTGTGATTCGTTCTGCAAGAACCTAGATCAGAGTTATATGTGCTAGGTTGCAATCTGTTAATTGAACCATGAACACACATATAATCCTACAAAAATCTCCCAATTTTTCACATACATTCTTACCGCTTGTTAAGATTTTAAGATGCTGAGTAACCATCGTTTTCAGCTCCAGAATTTCCGCGGAATTTCAGCTACATCTGCTAGACCTCTAGTTAACAAAAGAATAATCCAAAAGGGTGAGAACACAGAAAACCATTTCCATATGGAATGGTCCATGGATTCCATCCGCTCGCCCAATGCCATATATATGCAAAAACATTATTCATAACCCTTCATGACGGTCGATCAACTGATTGATTCCTCAACCCACACGTAAAATACACAACTGATTCAAGAAATTTTACAGATGGAAGATGGTGCAATCATTGCCAGTTTTCCCAATAGTAAATACTCTAAGCCAAACACTAATGGATGGCACTTCATAAAATCTGGAAAGTATTCAGTGAAATCAGGTTATCATGTAGAGAGGGAATACCCCACGACAGGAATAATAAAGCAATTCATGGGACCTGATATAAAAAGCTTACAAGCATTTGCATGGAAGTTTAAATGCCCACCAAAAATTATTTCATCTGGCAAGCGATTTCCAGATGCCTCGCGGTGACAAAGAATTTAAATTCAAGAGGTTTAAAATGTGACACTCAATGTTCCAAATGTGGACTGGAGGAAGAGTCTATAAATCATGCTTTATTTGAATGTCCACCAGCGCTTCAAACATGGGCATTGTCTTCGTTCCCATCATATCCTAGAAATTTTTCCACGGCATCGATTTTTGCGAATATGGATTATTTTTGGCGTAAACCCCGTGGTAATACTAATTAGAGTTTTCCATAGACACTAAAAGAAATACCGTTCATGAGGATATCACGAATTTGGAAACTGCTACTAGAAAAGATGTGTTGGGGTGGGATATTCTATTACGGTATTAAACCAATGTTCTGTCGTTATTTCGCCAAGCGGAAAACTCAAATTCGTTTTGGGACCTAGTTTTAGTTATGTATTCTATGGGGCCAACACTTTAAAAAATGACAATTAATACATAAAATTATCTTGGAGACAATTAATAAAGCACCTATCAACCAAAACTTTCATTTCTCTCCTCCATCAACAAAAAATAAATAACAGCTCTCGAGATCGACTCTCCTCATCCTCCATCTTTGACACTGCTCTCTAACCTGCATCTCTGAAGGTTTCTTCGTCCTCTCTCTCCCTCATCCGTTTCTCCACCCTTCCGTCTCAATCCTCAGACACCTTCATCTCCACCGATTCTGACATATACGGAGGAGCTCGTTATGTTCTCTCCATGCCTTCATTACGTCTCTGCTCCGGGCTAGGGGATTCACCTCATATAGCCTTTTGGCTTTAAAAAAAAAATCTTGTCTAACCCCTATTAATCTCCATACCCATCCCTCTTGTGCATAGACGATTTTACCCCTTGTTTTACCCTTCCCAATTTGGTTTGGGGTTTAATTGGTTTAAGAAATTCAGGAATCCCAGAAATTCATTGGTTTTGGTTTAAAAAATTTGAAAGAAAACCGGATAGGATTGTATACGGGTGGGATACGCCGCCAATTGCAAGAAAATCCGATTCACTCCGTCGTCGGCGCTGTCACGTCTCCGGCCACCAGTCGTTCCTCCATCGTGACTCCGTCAACCAACCGAGGTTTGTGCTTCTACCTCAATCTGTATTCAGCTCCATTTGAATCGGATTGGAATTTGGATTCGGTTTGGGGTAGGTAGATTCTTGATGAGTATGCACATTGTTGTTTAGCCATTGATTCTTGGTCGATTGGGACTACCAATTGAGTAGAAATACATTTAAGAGGTAGAATCGCTGTGTATTGTAAGCATATTGGAACCCAAAATCGATTCAAATTTGTGTTACTGTTATAGGAGAACTAGGGACAACTAGTGTAACTGATGTATGTGGTATATAACCAGTAAAACTGGTATTACTGAGAATCGTATGTATAACTAGTATAACTGGTGCAACTGGTATAACTAGTAAAATTGGTACTTCTTATAATCGTTATGTATAACTAGTATAACTAGTATAACTGAGGACAACTTGTGTATAACTGGGAACAACTAAAGTATATCTGAGAACAAACTGTGTACAACTATAAGTATATATTGAGTTTTTTGCTATTGTTTTGGCAGGATAGAATGAGCAAGAGAGTGTGCATCCATTATAAATGTCAGGAGTGCATGTGTAGCCTAGTGTTGAAAGAGGAGATAACTTTGGAGATGGTAGAAGCTAGGCTATACAAGAAGCATGCGTTAGATGAAAGTAAGGTTAGATTGAAATTGAGTTACATTCCTATGGTGGTTGGATATGAAGAACATTTGAGTATTTCTGATGATGAAGATCTTTATGGTTATATAATGACCGTTGATAAAGAGAACCATAGAAGTCTTTTGTATGCGGAAGTCTTGACTAGACCGGAGCTGCCCTCGCAACAGTCGAGAGCGGGGAAAAGCTCTTCTGTTATGAACTATGAGCATGATGAAATCGGATAAGTATGACCTAATGCTGTGACGTTGTTTGTTGAAAACGGACAAGCAAGTCAAGAAGAGCACATAAGCTTTGGTTCTGTAAGAACAACTAGGTATAACTCGGTATCACTATATGTTTTCTAATTGGTGCACATAATTATTGAACTGGATGCAATGTACTACTGAACCAGGAGTTGTTATAACATGATGCAATGTACTACTGAGCCAAAATATAACTTCAATCTTTGGTAAAACTACTCTGACCTTTGCCATAACTACTTAGAATATCGACAAAAATGGGTAACTTTTGGATGCAAAAAATATTTGAAATGATATTTGTTGTGGAATAGAATGTTCTAACAAGAAGAGAATAGAAATAGAAAGGGAAAGTGAGAATTTTACATCTTATTTTAGTTGTTGTGGAAACATTTACACATCACTGTCCTTATAGTTCCAATAACAATTTCAAAGTAATAGCCAATTTAAGAAGACCTACTACCCTAAATACTTAGACTTGACAAACGACTACATAAATCAATCAGTACTATATGTTTAGGCAACTATCCAATTTGTAAAACTAGTAAACCATATCTTAAGAGCTAGTAACACTAGATAAATAGAAAACAACAAAAGTACAACCATGAAGAACATTCGTACAATTAATATAATCGTTACAACTATGGCCTTTTTTGGAGGAAAAACTAAAATATTTTGGCGCCCAATCAATAGTAAAATCTCCAAATTTTAGATTTCCTCTCATTTTCCCCCTTTTTCCTTCTTTCTCACTATCTCTCTCCTCCGTCTATATCCGTTCTATCTCTTTCCTCTCTTTCACTCTTAACCGACCCCTAACCCAAAAATCCCTCTATTTCCCTTTAGTTTCTTGATCTCTCTCGACCACTGTACGCCCCCTTCCCGTTTTTCGCTGACCGACGAGCTGACCGGCCAACAATCAAACAAATACATGACCGATCGAACCCGAGCTGGCCATACAAGAAGAGTTTGTCAAAATACCAAGCCAGAGACAGTCCGGTTTGAGCCAATGTCTCGAACCAAACCATCTTTGACTCCGTTTAGCTCATTTCCAAGATACAAGGCTTTACAACCCTTACCACTTCCACGAGTTGTGTTCGGTTTGGACTAAACCATATATCAGGGAACAATTCCGTTTTTAGTATTTTTAAACATAAATCTTATTATTATTATTATTATTATTATTATTATTATTATCATCAAATAACAGTTTCCTACAATCCTTTAGCCGGATCCCTGAAAATCCAAACCGAAATAAAGTCAAAATGCTCTCGAAAACAAACCAATGCCAAATGCCAACCCAAGACTACTCCGAGTGCCTTACGCGTCCGCCGAGCTATGCCAAACCTGAAAAACACAAACGAGTCTAATGAGTAATCTAAGATTACCCAGCAAGTCGGCTCCCCACTAAACATGCTGCTAAACAATCTAATAATCCCGCCCAAATCTAAAATAACAATCAAGTACAATAGCTGATCATGTGCTACCAAGACGTGATGAGCTCTATAACACACAAGCATTTAATTAACAATACACAACAACAAAAGGTAACCACGGAAATCGAGAACACTGCAGCACAAGCTCTCGATTTGACTCGATCTACTTATCGCGGCTCTAACACAACTCCACACCATCTGGGCCCACTATGCGAACTCGGTAACTTTCACGGGAATACTTAGTCACCCCCATGGTAACTAAAACCTCCCACGAACACCAGACGTAAACACAAAGTCCTACAACCTAGGACACCGTTCTCTGTAAATCGATACACCGTGACTCGGGCTACCCCTAGATAACCTAAGCTTCCATGCAGTCCGGACCTAGGACGCGGCCCGTATTCTCTGGACTACACACCTACAGACGTCACTCCATATGTTAACACCTGCCAGAACCAATACCAAAGGTACGTGAATTGACCAGGAAATCAACTCCCGAAGATCCAATCGGGCAGGAAGTACCGGAATGTCATCTCTAGACTTGCGAAATCTAACACACCGTGTAGAGTCCTAATGACAGTAATGTAAACAATCATACTTTCTGGGACTCTAACACGCAATACCGACAAGGTCAAACAGTAACACTATCTCAAACCCAGTACCCAGTCTATCCCGCAAGTCCTACCACCATTCTTCAACACAACCTGACCTATCTCGGTCCTGCAGCGGAATAGGTATCCATACCCAGACTTACCCGGCCCCGTACCGGAGTAAGTATCTACCAGTACAGTCTACTCAGCCCAACACCGAAGTTGATGAAACAATCAAGCAATCAAAGTTTACTCGGCCCAACACCGGAGTAGATAACAATCACACAGTCTACCCGGCCCAATACCGGAGTAGATAACAATCATACAATCAGTCACATCACCAATCAAATAATTACTTAGGTTTAATTAATCTTTAATTCTTAATTTTAACCATATTTCATTTTAATCCACTACCTTGGGATTAGTTTGCTTACTAACCCCTTAGCCCCAATTTAACTTATCTTAATTTCATAGTTTGTTAATTACTCAATTATCTTACTGCTAGATTGGAATTAGTAAACTTACTAACTCCCTAGACTGTTTATCCCCATATTATATTCTAAGTGTGTTATATCGCTTAATCCCTATCTTAATATAACTCTCAATTTTCGTATGTAGATTCATTTAATACGTTCTTAATACAGTATGTATGCATATACGTCTTAGCATGCCGTTCTAAATGAATGCATCAATTATCAATCAATCACTATCAATCACAGTATGAACAATCAATCACCATTAATATTTATCTAACATGCCGTCTAATAATTCTTAACCGTTAATTCATTCTCCGAGTTATTTAATTAACCTAACTATTCTATCAATTTTCAATTCACGGGTATGAAAACATAATACTATGGTTTACCGATTCCGGGTCTATATGATCCTAGTCAAAATGCATCATAAAAAGTTTAGCCGACTCACAGTGCTATATATGACGGATGGACGGACTGACGGAAACTCCGAATCCCCGAGACTGAAACAAAGCTTCCCTGAACCCTTTCACGAACCGATCTAATTGAAAACCGCCTTGACCCGAGCTTAACCGATCTTGAACTTTGCCGCTACTAATGAACCTAACTCCGTCTATCATTTTCTAAATAAAAGAATCCGGTTTATCGGGAAAATTATTACGACGGAAAAATTCCTTTTCCAAAAAATATTCTTGAGAATATTCCGGCGTAATAATTTTCCTTTCCCCATCTTTTATTTTATTTTATTTTCTTATTTTTCTTTCTCACTCTCTCTCTCTCTTTCTCTCTTCTTCTTTCTCTCCTCTTCTCCTTCTCTTCCTCTCACTCTACTTTTCTTTTCTTTTCTTTTCTTTTGCTTCTTCTTTTGTTCACGTTTGATGATTAAAATGAGATGGAAGATCATTCCTTTTATAGCATCACAAAACCTGTATCTCCTTTCCACATGTCCTCTCCTTCCCTTCCTTAAAACACGTAACTATCTAAGAAATGGAAGATGTTTGATTCATTTCTTCCTTTGCTTAATTTTATGACACGTGAATCATAGAGATTCAATGCCTTTCTTCTATCTTCTCATATGATGACATATATTTTCTCCAGCTGCCTCTTTCACATTTATCTCTGGGGGTGCATTGAATTCAGCAGATCACATTTCTTGAATTTTCCAATGACTAATCTGAACCAATCGGTGAATTATCAGTTATCTTGATTCCATCTTCTGAAAAACCAACGTAGATTGTGAAATAAATATTCAAAGATCTTTTTTAAATAACTAGACTCCATAAGAAACATTTTGCATTTCGTTTCATCTAATTCGGACTATCGTAGCTCTCGTACTGATTTTTACAAGTTTTATCGGTTCAATCGGTTTCCTTTCACGCTCATACGAAAAACCCGTTTATAGTCCGTTTCCACCACTTCTTGTCTTCTAAATGTTTTCTTTATTTAAAAAGAGAAACATTTGGCCCGTCTTTGCTTCCGTCTCGTATTTGGACAAAATTACCAAAATGCTCCTCATCTTCTGAAAATTATGAAAATACCCATGTCGACTTTTCCGCTGCCCGTTGACCCATTTTTGTGAAACAAGGTATTAAATTCTTCCCCACTTACAGGAGAATTCGGGGACCGAATTCTCTGTTACTAACAAACTTCGAATCAGAGCGGAACCCTCTAAGTCGCCAATACTGAACTGATCCAACTGCTCTGATGCTCGAACTCTGAATTAACTGAAATTGCACTCCCAATGTTCACTGACTTCTGAAACACGATCCTGCACAAACCCAAAATACCTACGTCTTGAACTTCCCACGTTTGATTCCAATCCATTGTTTCTATCCGCACTGCTCCATTATGACTCCTGAATCCATCTGCGCCATATGACGATCTCCTAAATCAATACTTCTGGATTCCCCAAATTGCTTTGACTTCCCAAATCGCGCAACACTGACTTGTCCTCCATTCTCGATACTTGTCTTGCCTCCAATGCTTACTGCTCCCAGTCGATATTCTGCTAATGTCGACTTCCTTTCTTCTATCTAATTGAATCGCCATACCCACACGCCTCGAACTTCCTCGATCACTTAACTCCAAGCTTCACTGACTCCAAAACTTCTCTTCCCACTAATATCCTTGAACTGATCCTTTACTGCAACTGATGCCTTCCAAATCTCTATGCTAACTCATCATACCCAACTATCTTGAACCTTACTGTCACTGATACCCATGTTTTTACGAATCCCCACTATCTTGCTTGCAGCTCGGGTCAAACTGCCATACTGATACCAAAAATACCATCTTGACTTTCGGGTTCGGGTTTGGTCTCGTGTTCTTGTCAAATCGTCCATCACGTCCTACATCAACAACCTCAACAACACTGGAATGGTTAAACCTTTCTAACTCACTTCCCGATATCACTTCCTTATAGAGATATTGGTATCTAGTCACATACCTAATGGTCACACGTGGCTAGTTAACAATATATTATAATTCCGCTCAATCTTAAATAAGCTTCCTATAAAAACAGCTTTATCAATTCCAAGCTTAGTTCTATCTAAAGGTTCGCTAATATTCCCAATTATCCACAAGTCTAACCGATAACCTACAGTTCCATCTATAACAATCTATCGGTCTAACGATCAACCAAAACATCCACTACTCAAACCGATCATCCTATATAATTTACTAATCCTAAATCGAAAGCTAGCATCTAACAACTTAGCGAATCAAGCAATGCGATGATACTCAACATTCAACTAACAACCTAACGAGATGATTAATGCAACAAATCTCACTTAACCATCTATCAACCTAGTGATCAAACATCTACAATACTAGCAACTTAACGATCAAACAATACAATGCCAACAACCTAGCGAACAAAAAAATGCTACTAATCAAACGCTTAAGCAACCTAACGATTCACGAATGCAATGATTCAAAGTACATTTAACAACCTAACAAGCAATCAAAGCATTAATCACATCAACATTCTAACACCCTAGCAAGACAATCAATCACACACAATCAATCAAGCAAATCGGCGATTACGGTCGTCTCTCAGGGTTCTGATGGAAACCGTTAGTTCGGACCATCATTTGTTTTCACATCGTAACTATATTGCATTCATTAGCCATCTCATGCATGCATTATAATACTCTGTTACTCAATACGATAACCCGAAATACTCCACATCCACTATGTAAATAAAACATCCATACACCACATAGAGTTTTAGATACATAGGTCTGTCGGAGTCTACATACTAGCGGTTACCCATCCATCCCAAAAAGAAACACCGCTACACAACCGAATCGTCAGAGACGAATACAAGCCAATATGCACACATAAAAAAATGAGTTAAAGCCCTTACTTACATGGGCCTAATCTACTTCCTAATATCTCCAACATGAGCGATATGCACCACATTGAGTGAACTACGGCTCATGTGGATCACGATTGACAGGTGCGCCAGGAGGATGGAATGAGTGCGGTCATGGTGGTTGCGGTAACAGAGCGACGCGGTCTCGATAGAAGGGTCCAACAGGGTGTGAAGGAGCATAGTGTTCTACTCGGTACAAATGAGACAAGGTAGGAGCTGCATCAGTGGCAGCATCTGATATGCTGGGACTGGCGCCTGATTAGACTGGTAAGACTGGCACCAAACGAAATGGAAACCAAAGGCACCACAGGCAAGGCAAGGAAGATCCAATACAAGAGGAACAAGTCGGAGCGGTGGTAATGATCGACAAACAGCTGGTGAAGGTGGCTGCGGCTGAGTGACCACGAACTCCTGAGGCTTGGATAATTTGAGCAAATAGTTAACCATCATGTCTGCACACTGCTGATCCGAGATAGACCGCAAAATACATGAACACTCCGCATGCTGGTAGTATGGGCGTGGACTAGCTGGTGTATATTCAACGGACTCACGGTCCTCCATGCTGATGGCGCTCATACTATGGTCAACTCTGCTGTAAGACTGCGTTAAAAACAAAAGGATTAGTACAATCTTACCAAATTCCTAACTTACCCAATCCCTTGGTTTGACGGATGCGGCTCGGATTCCAAATGGTTACATTGACGAAACATTTTGACTCGATAAAACATTGAAAACTTTGTAAAAAAAAAAATTTCAAGTCCATGACGAACCTTGCTCTGATTCCGCCTTTTGTAACGCCCCCTTCTCGTTTTCCGCTGACCGACGAGCTAACCGGCCAACAATCAAACAAGAACATGAGGGATCGAACCCGTGCTGACCATACAAGAAGATTTTGTCACAATACGAAGCTAGAGACAGTCCGGTTTGAGTCAATGTCTCGAACCAAACCATCTTTGACTTTGTTTACCTCATTTCCACGATACAAGGCTTTACAACCCGTACCGCTTCCACGAGTGTGTTCGGTTCGGACTAAACCATATATCAGGGAACAATTCCATTTTTAGTATTTTTAAACATAAATCTTCTTCTTCTTCTTCTTCTTCTTCTTCTTCTTATTATTATTATTATTATTATTATTATTATTATTATTATTATTATTATTATTATTATTATTATTATTATTATTATTATTATTATTATTATTATTATTATTATTATTATTATTATTATTATTATTATTATTATTATTATTATTATTATTATTATTATTATTATTATTATTATTATTATAATAATAATATTCAAATAACAGTTTTCTACAATCCTTTAGCGGGATCCCTGAAAATCCAAACCGAAATAAAGTCAAAATGCTCTCGAAAACGAATCAATGCCAAATGTCAACCCAAGACTACACCGAGTGCCCTACGTGTCTGCCGAGCTATGCCAAACCTGAAAAAACACAAAAGAGTCTAATAAGTAATGTAAGGTTACCCAGCGAGTCGGCTCCCCACTAAACAGGCTGCTAAACAATCTAATAATCCCGCCCAAACCAAAAATAACAATCAAGTACAATAGCTGATCATGTTCTACCAAGACGTGATGAGCTCTATAACACACAAGCATTAAATTAACAATACACAACAACAAAAGGTAACCATGGAAAGCGAGAACACTGCGGCACATGCTCTCGATTATGACTCGATCTATCTATCACGGCTCTAACACAACTCCACACCACTGGGCCCAGTATGCGAACTCGGTAACTTCCACGGGAACATTTAGCACCCCCATGGTAACTAAAACCTCCCACGACTCCTAGACGTAAACACAAAGTCCTACGACCTAGTACACTGTTCTCTGTCCATCGATACGCGGTGGCTCGGGCTACCCCTAGATAACCTAAGCTTCCATGCAGTCCGGCCCTAGGACGCGACCCCATATTCTCTGGACTACACACCTACGGACATCACTCCATAGGTTAACACCTGCCAAATCCAATACCGAAGTTACGTGAACTGACCAAGAACTCAACTCCCAAGGATCCAATCGGGCAGGAAGTACCCGAACGCCAACTCTAGACATGCGGGGTCTAACACACCCTATAGAGTCCTAATGACAGTAATGTAAACAATCATACTTGCTAGGACTCTAACACGCAATACCGACAAGGTCAAACAATAACACTATCTCAAACCCAGTACCCAGTCTATCCCGCAAATCCTACCACCAATCATCAACACAACCTGACCTATCTCGATCCCGCACCGGAATATGTATCCATACCCAGACTTACCCGGCCTCATACCGGAGTAAGTATCTACCAGTACAGTCTACTCGGCCCAACACAAAAGTAGATGAAACAATCAAGCAATCAACAGTCTACTCGGCCCAACACCGGAGTAGATAACAATCACACAGTCTACCCGGCCCAACACCGGAGTAGATAACAATCACACAATCAGTCACATCACCAATCAAATAATTACTTATGTTTAATTAATCTTTAATTCTTAGTTTTAACCATATTTCATTTTAACCCACTATCTTGGGATTAGTAAGCTTACTAACCCCGTAGCCCCAATTCAACTTATCTTAATTTCATAGTTTGTTAATTACTCAATTATCTTACCGCTAGATTGGAGTTAGTAAGTTTACTAACTCCCTAGACGGTTCAACCTCATATTATATTCTAAGTATGTTATATCGCTTAATCCCTATTTTAATATAACTCTCAAATTCCATATTTAGAATCATTTAATACGTTCTTAATATAGTATAGATGCATATACGTCCTAGCATGCCGTTCTAAATGAATGCATCAATCAATCAACAATCAACGACACATACTATCAATCACAGTATGAACAATCAATTACCATTAATAGTTATCTAACATGCCGTCTAATAATTCTTAACCGTTTAATTCATTCTCCGAATTATTTAATTAACCTAATCGTTCTATCAATTTCCAATTCACGGGTATGCAAACCTAATACTATGGTTTACCGATTCCGGGTCTATATGATCCTAGTCTAAATGCATCGTACCAAGTTTAGCTGACTTACAGTGCAATATATGATGGATGGACGGACTGACGTAAACTCCGAATCTCCGAGACCAAACCAAATCTTCCTCGAACCCTTTCTCGAACCGATCTAACTGAAAACCGCCTTGACCCGAGCTTAACCGATCTTGAACTTTGCCGCTACTAATGAACCTAATTCTGTCTATCATTTTCTAAATAAAATAAATCCGGTTTATCAGAAAAATTATTAAAACGAAAATTTTTTTTTTTCCAAAAAATATTCTTAAAAATATTCCAACGTAGTAATTTTCGTTTTCCCATCTTTCTTTTATTTTATTTTCTTATTTTTTTCTCACTCTCTCTCTTTCTATCTTCTTCTTTCTCTCCTCTTCTCCTTCTCTCTTTCTCTTCTCTTCCACTCACGCTACTTTTCTTTTCTTTTATAGCATCATAAAACCTGTATCTCCTTGTCACATGTACTCTCCTTCCCTTCCTTAAAACACGTCACCATCTAAGAAATGGAAGATGTTCAATTCATCTCTTCCTTTGCTTAATTTTATGACACGTGAATCATGGAGATTCAATGCATTTCTTCTATCTTCTCATATGATGACACTTATTTTCTCCAGTTGTCTCTTTCACATTGATCTCTGAGGGTGCAAACCAATCGATATCAGTTATCTCGATTCCATCTTCTGAAAACCTAAAAACCTACGTAGATTGTGAAATAAATCTTCAACGTTCTTTTTTAAATTACTAGACTCCATAAGAAAGGTTTTGCAATTGGTTTCATCCAGTTCGGACTACCGTAGCTCCCGTACTGATTTTTACAAGTTTTATCGGTTCAATCGATTTCCTTTCCCGATCGTCCGAAAAACTTGTTTATAGTCCGTTTCCACCACTTCTTGTCTTCTAAATGTTTTATTTATTTAAAAAGAGAAACATTTGGCCCGTCTTTGCTTCTGTCTCGCATTTTGGCAAAATTACCAAAATGCCCCTCATCTTCTAAAAATTACAAAGATACCCTTGTTGACTTTTCTGCTGTCCGTTGACCCATTTTTATGAAACAGGGTATTACAACCACACCTTAGTATGAAAGGTTTCGGGCTAGATCCTTACGAAGACGAGAAGAGGCACATCAAGAAGATAAAGCGACTGATGGATCATCAAGAGCTTCTAGAAGGAATTAGCACAACCGAGTACGGAATCTCCAAGAAATGCCCATGTGCTCGAAAAATCGTCCATGAGGTCAGCAATACTCCAAAGTATCAGAGGGACTTCGATAATTTACCAGGTAGTAGGTACTTTACCTGCCACCAATTCAAGGTAAAGTTTAATCAGGGTCTAAACGGTTTTGTGTTTCTGCTCGTATAACTAGTAAAACTAGATAACATTGTTTTGTGTTTATGCTCGTATAACTTGTAAAACTAGGTAACATTGTTTTGCGTTTCTGCTCGTATAACTGGTAAAACTAGGTAACACTGTGATTTTATATGTAGGATGATGGACTTCACTTTTGTCAACCATGGGTTTGTGGTGTTGAAGAGGAAATTGGCAAGCTAATGAATAAGATTGATGACCAGCGCAAGATGATTGAGGACATGCAAGCTGATATTAAACGCAATGCCAATGAGATTTCCAAGCTCAAGGAGTTGGTGGCTGGTGTGAGAGGGGCCTTTGGAGTGTAACGATTTGGTGGCTGGTTGCACTTGTTTAGCTTTTTATCGTTTGTAATGCTTAGCTGGTTGAACTATGTTTGTTAAAATTCTATATGTTTGCTATCTCTCATGTGTTATAGTTGCTTATTTAAAATGCAAAGTCAAAGTTGCAACTCATAACAAATGTCCCAAGGGAACAACAAAAGTTCAGCAAACTAAAAGAAATTATGTCCAAATTCAACAAAAGGTCAAAATAACCGAAATATAAATCCGTTCCAAATACTACCACAAAAGTCCCTCCATTCACTTTCTCCTCGCTTTCTCATCCTCCACAAATGCTTCCACTGCAGCCAATCTTGCATCAAATCCACGAACAATCTCCAAGATCTGGACCATTTCGGTTGGAGGTGAAGCATCAACTTGTGGTGGTGGAGCATCAACCGGTGGAGCATCAACTTGTTCCTTTTCCTTTTTTCCTCGTGCAGCAACATCTTGTTCGAATATGTCTTCAAAGAAGACCGTTTTCCCACGAAGAAGACGCTTGGTCCACCCATCAACCATGATATCATCTTCATCACGATCATCGTCTACTTCGAAGATTTGAGCCAAAAGATCTTTTTCTTCTTGCTTACTGATTAAGAGGATGCTATCAATGTCCTGACAAGGATTAAAATAAATGTTAATACAAAAAGCATCAACATAGAAGCACAACGTTTTACCAAGTTCATATGCAAGTGATAATTAACCTGAGTTGTACCAAGATCTTCATTGATTTTTTGAATAGGAAACCCGGACATATCTCTTTTCTTGAACTTTGACTTGCACATCCTCGGACACATCATGTCAGCTCCTGGGACAATTTACCTGAATCTTCTTCCTAGTTGAGGAATTGCCTCAAACGCTAGTAGCTACAAAATAATTGTATTTGTTAAACTTAGTTGCAATTAAAGAAACATAAAAAATATCCTAATCAATGTACTTACCTCCAAAGGAAGACAGAAACCAGGAATGGCCCACTGTACATTATTCTTCACCTCCCCTTTAGCTTGAAAATGATCCACCGTGTGCTTGATCTCCTCCACCATGTAGTCGTAAGAAAATCTCCCCAAGGAAATGTCCTACAATAGTTGAGATCGGTCACATCTCTTTGAAATACTTCAAAAACGTCGGGTGCACCTTTTCCAGTCTTCCTTTGTCTGCAAACTATACTCAACAAAAAGAATAACACAACCATCTTCAATCTGTCAGCATGAGATTCCATTGCTATAAGCTTAGCTTTCACGTCTTCCTGTCTTACCGTTTTCTTACCAAAATGACGCTTGATAAAATCCAGATTACCCCTTTCCTTATAGCCAAGAGGATAGTTTCGACAGTTTAAACAAGAGATCAACACGTGTTCCCTCAGTCCATATCGCAAAGGAACTCCATTTACAACAAACCAAAGTTCCTTCCTCTTCACGATCTTGGATGTTTGCAATACGAGCATCCACATGCCTTAAACCTTGTGGTTATGGTCCTTCGGCATGTGGAACAGGTGTTTAAACTGAGGATGCGACACAAACCATTCCTTATCATCATCATTCAGGGGCGGGTTCAGGCTTTCCAGCGTTTTGAACACATCTTTGAGAAAGCACCTTGTCAATATCTTCACTCTCGTATGATAGCTGCTAGTTGGGACGTCCAATCTCTCTGGTTTAATGGCTTTCTACTCTCATCAGACTGCAAATAACATTCAAATGCACTCAGTTATACAATAAATAAGTCTGACAATACCATATAGTTATACCCAGTTTTCCCAAGTTCTACAGCTATAGTTTTACCAAGTTGTCCTGAGTTGTCATCTTTACCAACTATTACGAATATACAACGCAATTTTACCTAATTTTCCCAAGTTATACTAGTTTTCCCCATTTATACTAGTTATCCCTAAACAGTTTTCCTTATTTATACTAGTTTTCCCCATATCTACTAGTTTTCCCTAGACAATTTTCCCTATTTGTACTAATTTTCTCCATTTCTACTAGTTTTCCCAGACATTTTGCCCTATTTAAACTAGTTTTCCCAATTTCTACTAGTTTTCTCTTGTCAGTTTTCCCTATTTCTACTAGTTTTCCTTAGTCGGTTTTTCCTATTTCTACTAGTTTTCCATTGCAAAAAACTAAGGCCATTACCTCACTTTCAGAGTCAGTGTCAGTATCGTATTCGGAAGAAGATTCTCCACTCGTTTCATGGGCGATCTCTTTGTCCTTGTAGATGTTTGAGACTGCCGCCGGAGTTGGGGTCGGAGCAATGCTGATCTCCTTTCCTTTGAGATGTTAGAAACTGACGCCGGAGTTGGGATCGGAGTTTTGGCTGCCACTGCTGCTTCTCTTCCTCCTTCTGCTTCTTCTGATTCTTCTCCAGAACCAGAACCATCCCCAGAACTAGAGTCTTCTTCAGTGGTCCCATTTTCTTCTTCTCCAGAGCTCTCTTTTTCCTCATTGGCACCACGACTCGGAACTGGAACCGAAGAAGAACCTTCCACCACCGTCGGAACCACCGTCACGAGCGCCTGCCCCCCCCCCCCCCCCGGAATCCACCACTTCTTTTGGACCGATCTTCATCTTCTTCGAAAGCCTCTCTGCTTCATCAGGATCCTTAGGATATGTCAATCTCTTGACCGGAGACTTCCCCTTCTTCGGCGACTCCACAGGCGGGTTCGACTCATCCTCCGTCGCCGAGTCACCCTTCGTCTCCTTTCTCGAAAGCCTTGTTTCAACACCTATTTCTCCTCAGCGAACTCCGATTATCGAGATTTCTAGATTTATTCAGTTCTCTCGAGTTATCCAAGAACCGTTACCAAAATTAGGGTTTGTGATAGAGCAAATTTTAATCCCTATTCTAACTGCAAGTGCACAAATATGCAATCGTAGTATAAAGGGTATCGAATCCACAGAGACTCAGTTTCACGCGATAGATTATGAGTAGTCGAATTAAGCTAAGTAAGATGAGTAAAAGCAGTAGACAGAACAAGTATTAACGGAGGCGCTAGACTTAGGGAAGTTCTTAGGAAATAAGGAACACATATCAACCAATCAACATGATTCATATATCGATGTTCTAGAACTAGAATCACAATCATATAACAAACCAACTCTCGCTGCGAATGCTAACTATGTCTAACAACCTAGAAGACCAAATCTCTTTGCGAATTCTAGAGTTCTAAACATGCATTTAATTCAGTTTCTTTCGTTCACAAATTCCCTAAACCAAATCTCTTTGCGAATAGGTAATTTGCTTAGCTAGGTTCTTTTCTAATCAATTAACTAACTCTCGCTGCGCTAATCAATCTAACATCAATAATCCAAGTAGCTAATTTAGATTAAGCGTTAAGAATAACCTAGATGAAGAACTAGATGCTTTGAATCTCAATTAATTAACCAATCTATAATTCCATGAAATCCCTAAATTTAACAAGAAAACTACTCATACATGGCAATCATAACAATAGACATGATCAAAGTAATAGTCATATAAATCAATAGAATAAGAAAAAGGGTTCGAAATCTCTTCTCTCTCGAGTACAAGACCAGCCCCAAAATCTCCTAATCTTTGATAGAATAAAGTTTTGAATAAAGTAGTTGTAAAACCTAATTAATAGCTAAAACATGTTTTGGGCCTTCTTGTAATTATGGGAAACTTCTGGGTAAATCTTGCAAATCTCCAAAATCTGTATTTTTGACACGCAGGAATTTCGTCCTTTAGTGGTGTCGACCGAGACTAAATTAGTGTCGGTCAACACTAAGTGCAGACGCACCCAGTGAACTCTGTGAAATCTATGTATGCTGTAAAATCACTCCAAAGGCTCCCAGAATCTCCAGATAAGCTCTAAACGTACCTAAACCTGCAAATGACTCAAAATACTCCAAATACAAGGTTAAAGACTCATTATATACACCTATATCATGGTTGAAAACCTATATAAACCATGACATATCAGTTTGCGATCGAAAAATCGAAATGGGGATTTTATTGTTTCAATTTTTTTGTGTGATCCAACCCAGGTAAAGTTGGGTCAGCCCGCGTCTCTATACCAAAATTGGGTCATGTCCGGTCATCTCCGAAATTCCGGTTGGGTCGGTTATACTTCTTGTTTTCCCGTGTAATTAAACGAGATTCTTCTAGGTTTTCAGTAATTTACTTTGTTTTTTATTTAAAAATAATATTAAAAAATATTCTAAATAAAACATGGGCATATGAGATTTGTTTTCTTTTTGGACTCACGCTGAGATCGTCCAAGGAACGAGGGAATAGATCCAGGGTGGGAGTGAAGCTTGGGTGGGATAGAGTGTTTCCCTGCATTCACATCAATGAAGTTAGGAGATTTGAGTTTAGAAGATGCAAACCTTTGCTTTGGTGGAGATCTGATATTTGGAGCTTTCTGCTTATGAGCAGCTGCAGGATCTGAAGATGTTAGAGTAGATTCCTGAGGAACCACCATCTTCTTTTCTCCAATATCAGACATTGTAGATTCACCAATCTGAACTTCTTGCTCCACCTCAACACTAAAAGCTTGATCATCAATGGTGGACTTTCCCAGCTTATCCATCTTAAAGTGCAAAGGCTTATCTCCGAGGTGGAGATCAATCATACCACGCCTCAGATCAATCACTGATCCAGCTGTAGCTAAGAAGGATCTGTCAAGTAGTAGAGGATCATCCGATTCCATATCATATTTCAGTACCACGATGTCTGTTGGAATCAAATAGTTTCCAACTCTAATAGGGATGTCCTCAAGAACTCCTTCTGGAATCCTCTTCGATCGATCATCTAGGATTAGAGAGATCCTAGTTTTTTTGAAGTCCAGCAACCCCAACCTCACAGCCACAGAGTATTGCATGAGATTCACACTAGATCCCAAATCACACAATGAGTGTTTGAAGCTGTTCTCGAAGATAGAGCAATCTAGCGCAAAGACTCCTGGATCTGGAAGCTTCTCTGGAATCTGATTTAGCAGCACAGAAATGGATCGCTTAGACACAATCATCACCCCTTCTTTCAAATGACCATCAGTGGAGATCATCTTCTTCGCATATCTCTGCACACAAGGATGAACTCGCGAGGCATCAGCTGGTGGAGTTTTATTCAGCTCCTTATCCATCACCACCAAGCATTTGACCACATTATGCTCATGTTTAGACCTCACAGGAACTCTGGGGAACGGTACAGGAGGTTTGTAGACCCTCTCCTTAGAAAAAACATCAGATTTGGACGAAATTGGATCTGCGCAACCGTAGTGTCGACCGACGCTGAAGTGGTGTCGGTCGACGCTACTTCCTGTTGATCCTTCTGTGGCGAGTAGGGTCAATTTTCGTTCGTAATGAGAACTCGAAATTGCCGTCGAAACTAGGTGTCGACCGACACTAAGAGGGTGTCGGTCGACACTAAGAGCTATAGTCATAAGATCAATGTCGATCTTGGTATATTTCGGTCTGTCGAAACTCTCGAACTCGGGTGTTTCACTGGGTGTCGACCGACACTGATAATGTGTGTCGATCCACACGAAGTCTGCAGCTTCGGATTCTCGATGTATTTCACGATTTTCACAGCCTTAACTTCTAATTCTTCTTCCTGATCCAGCCTATCTTCAACCTTAACAGAGATAGCATTGACATGAGCGTTCTGAGCATTCTTCCTCTTAATTGAGCCTGAAATCTGAGCTACTTGGGTATCCAGTTGCTTCACATGAGTGCTCAAGGACTAAAACTTCCCATTCAGATCTTCATATACAACATCAAGCTTCTTGTTGAAGTCCACAGTGGTCCTTGTCTGCCCCTCAAGTAACTGCTCCATCATAGCTTCCAATATACTCTCATGAGGATTAGTAACAAGAGGCGTCTGATAAGAAGAAGCTCCATAGTTCTTTGTGAAGGAATTGTTTTCCTGCTGGAAAGGCTTCTGGAATGCAGATTTCTGAGTGAAAGTAGCAGGATTTTGAGTACCATACTTCTGAAATCCAGACCCTCCATTGTAATTCACAGCTTCTTGTGCACACTCTTCAGCTTCAGATGCCTCATGGGGCTGCTTCTTCCCAAGCAAAATGCTGTGGACAGAATCAATCTTGTTATTCAACTCAGCCTTGCCACCATGCTTCTGTCTCTCCACATCAACATTCTTGACACTATTGCTAGTTACCAAGTTATCAATAAGCTCCTTGGCTCCTTCTGGGGACTTAGTGTAGAAGTTTCCATTACTTTCTGCGTCCATAGCCATCTGATACCACAAATCCACACCTCTGAAAAAGATGCTCAGCAGCTGAACCTCAGAGAAACCATGGTGTGGACAATCTCTTTGGTACCTCTTGAATCTCACCCAAGCTGCCTTAAAAGGCTCTATAGTTCCCTGCTTGAAGGTCAGAAGGTCCTGTCTGAGCTGCTCGGAGCGAGCATCATAATAAAAGTGTCTCAGGAATTCCCTCTTCACTGCATCCCAAGTAGTCAGAGTCACAGGTGGAATCTGCTTCAGCCAGTTAGTAGCTTCTCCTCCAAGAGAGTGAGGAAAAAGCTTTTAGTGTAGGTAGTCATAGCTCACTCCATTGTGCTTCATCCCAGTGACCAATGACTCAAAGTCCTCTATGTGATCCATAGGGTGCTCATGTGGGAATCCATGAAAGAGGTGCTGTCCCACAAGCGTGTAGTAGGAAGTCTTCAGCTCAAACTCATTCCTCTCAAAACAGGAGGTACGATCGCAGACCTGTTGGCGTAGAACTCGTCAGGTCTGTTGTACTCAGCAAGAGTTCTCCTAACAGGTGGGTTAACAAGTTGTTGCTCAGGCTCAGGGATCACATTTCCTTGAGCATCAATTCATTGTCCCTGAGCATTGTAAGGATTGTTATGTGGATCTCTCAGAACACCTTCTGCATCTCTAGTCAAGATCAAACGATTCATCATCCTTGAAGATTTTAGAGCCTTCCTGTTTGTTCTCTCAAGCCTAGCAAGCTCCTCAAGTTTGAGGTTCAAAAGCTCTTCGTCTGCGTTGCTTCTGGTGTGGCGATTAGGCATACACAGAAATCAGACTGCTTCCGCGAAGAGTGTCGACCGACGCTAAGGCGGTGTCGATCGACACTAAGTTCTCTGGCTCGCTGTTTTCCTGCAGAAACAAGAAAAACGCGAAATAGAGGTCAGTAAACAAGAAAAGAAAACACTTCGACTAAATTCTAGTACCAAATCTATCGGCGAACTCAAAGAGTCCCCGGCAACGACGCCAAAAACTTGATGGAGCAAATTTTAATCCTTATTCTAACTGAAAGTGCACAGATATACAATCGTAGTACAAAGGGTATCGAATCCACATAGACTCAGTTTCATGCGATAGATTATGAGTAGTCGAATTAAGCTAAGCAAGATGAGTGAAAGCAGTAGACAGAACAAGTGAACAAATGGTGTGTGATCAATTAACGAAGGCGCTAGACTTAAGGAAGTTCTCAGGAAATAAGGAACACATATCAACCAATCAACAGGATTCAGATATCGATGTTCTAGAACTAGAATCACAATCATATAACAAACAACTCTCGCTGCGAATGCTAACTATGTCTAACAACCTAGAAGACCAAATCTCTTTGCGAATTCTAGAGTTCTAAACATGCATTTAATTTAGGTTCTTTCGTTCACAAATTCCCTAACCCAAATCTCTTTGCGAATAGGTAATTTGCTCAGCTAGGTTCTTTTCTAATCAATTAACCAACTCTCGCTGCGCTAATCAATCTAATATCAATAATCTAAGTAGCTAATTTAGATTAAGCGTTAAGAACAACCTAGATGAAGAACTAGATGCTTTGAATCCCAATTAATTAACCAATCTATAATTCCATGAAATCCCTAATGAGAATCCCTAAATCTAACAAGAAAACTACTCAGACATGGCAATCATAACAATAGACATGATCAAAGTAATAATCATATAAATCAATAGAATAAGAAAAAGGGTTCGAAATCTCTTCTCTCTCGAGTACAAGACCAGCCCCAAAATCTCCTAATCTATGATAGAATAAAGTTTTAAATAAAACTTAGCCTAACAAGTGGCTGTAAGAACTAATTAATAGCTAAAACATGTTTTGGGCCTTCTTGTAAATATGTGAAACTTCTGGATAAATCTTGCAAATCTCCAAAATCTGTATTTTTGACGCGCAGAAATTTTGTCCATTAGTGGTGTCGACCGACACTAAGTGCAGACGCACCCATTGAATTCTGTGAAATCCATGTATGCTGTAAAATCACTCTAAAAGCTCCCAGAATCTCCAGATAAGCTCCAAACGTACATAAACCTGCAAATGACTCAAAAGACTCCAAATACAAGGTTAAAGACTCAATATATACACTTATATCATGGTTGAAAACCTATATAAACCATGATATATCAGTTTGCGATCGAAACATCGAAATGGGGATTTTATCGTTTCAATTTTTTTTTTATCCAACCCGGGTAAAGTCGGGCCAGCCCGCGTCTCTATACCAAAATCGGGTCATGTCCAGTCATCTCCGAAATTCCGGTTGGGTCGGTTATACTTCTTGATTCCCGTGTAATTAAACGAGATTCTCTGGTTTTTCAGTAATTTACTTTTTTTTTTATTTTAAAATAATATTAAAAAAATATTCTAAATAAAACATGGGCATATGAAAATTGTTTTCTTTTTGGACTCACGCTGAGTTGCCCTAAAAACCTCTCGGGCACGAGTTTTGGGTTGTCGCTGTCCAACCTCGATCTGATCTGTCGTCGCCTCCCCGGTGGCCGGTCTTCTCTTCCGGTGCAAGGGAGGGCTTGTCGTCTTTGTCCTTACTATTTTCTGGCGTATTTGTCTCCTGCTTATGCTCTCCATATCTACGAAGGAATATGCGATGCGGCTGCGTGGCTATGGGAAGATCTGTCGGCGATTTATGGAGTCTCCGGTGTCATGTCTCGTCTGCCATTTTCCGAGTGTGGCTCTCCGGTAGCCGCTCTTCCTTGCTTTGCTCGATGTGTCTCCTTTGTGGGGTGGCACCGGTGAGGTTGTGTATGTGGTGTGACTGTTGTTCTTATTTGTGCGGGCTCTCTTGTGTCATGTGGCTGAGTTTGTATCTTCGTCCGTTTTGCTGTAGATCGACTGTGTAAAGTAGCATGTTTCTAATGTGTAGTCTGGTTTAAGTGGTTCTGGCAAGTTAGCTTTGGTTTGGTTAGCCGGTTTAGCCTTTTAGGTGGTTTGTAGTGGTAGACTTGTCCTTTTCATCGGCCTTATGTTTGCAATGTCTTGATCTAAGCCTCGTTATCCTTTCCCGTGATGGTGGTTTGGTCCTTGCAGTTCTGCGTTTGTCGATGCTCGATCCGTCTAGCTCGGTTCTGGTGGCCTCTTTGCTCACCGTTTTTGGGTTTTGTGTGCTTGCCTCCGTTTGCTTCTGTTTTTGAGGTTGCTTTGTGTTGAGAGTGTGCTATTTCTCACGTTTGGTTGCATTGGTATAGATCCCGCGGTTTCTTCTACCGCTTCCCGGTTTCGGATCTCCGGCTCAATCTCCAGGAATTAGAGTTTCGACTCGTCTCATATCAAGTCGTCGGCTGTCGTTTGGTTAAAGTTGTGTTCGTCGACGCTTCGGTCTATCTGTATATGGTTTGTCTCGTACCTTCTAAGGTGTTGAAGCAATATAATGAGTCCCGGTGGATTAGGCCTAATAATTTCGACTTTGAATGCTTCGCTTATCTTCTCTCTCGACTCGTGGTGGATCTTCCCTCTTGGGTGTCTTGGTCTTAGGGTCAATTCATTTTCCCCCCTCTCTTGTTTTTGACATATTTCCACATTTTTTTTCCTCTACACTTTCTCATTCACAAAGAAAAAAAATGTAAGTCTTGTGATGCTTTGCACAGAGACATGATCTGTTATGCCCTTATTAAAAAAAAAAAACTAATTTGTTATGCCCCTAAATAATTTGTATGCCCTTTTTCATTTAAATGAAATAGGAAAACACAAAACTGCCCCAGACCCAATAACCTTCCATAACCCGTCATTTTGTTTAATTGTTTTATTTGAAAAAGCAAATTGCTAAAAGAAAAAATAAAATTGAGCTCCTCCCTCTTGTGAGCTCGAGATTCTTGTGAGCTCTCCTATCCGCGGCGTCGCCCTCCTCCAGCTCTTCTCTCAGAGCTCGAGCTCTCTCGCTGGCGACGTTTTGAAGCTGCATTTCTCTTCAAGATCGAGGTTCGTCCTTCAATTCTTCATCCTTTGAGTGAATGTGAATTGATTTTGGCTCAAAAAAATTTTGGGCTCAAAATTGAATCTGTTTTTGAATTATTGGGAATGCACATTGCTTTGGTATGTTAACTGAGGTAGAACCAGAGATTCATGGTTGAATTCTAGTGTTCTGTACATAGATTAGAACCCAATCTCTCCCATTTGGAGGAATTCAATCAATTCAAATCCGATTAATTGATTTTTTGGTCTGGGTAATTTCTGTAAAACTAGTAATACCAGTAAAACTAATATTACTGGATAATTTCTGTAAAACTACTATGTAACACTAGCACTACTGTGTAATTTCTGTAAAACTAGTACTACCAGTAAAACTTTAGACAACTAAGAAATTCGGTATAACTAGTAAAACTAGTAATACTAGTAGTACTGATTTGTATTGTTTTTGCAGGATGCAATGAGAAACAATGTCAGCATACCTTTTAAATGCCAAGGTCGGATGTATAGTTTGCTGTTGAAGAAATCAGTGGAAGAATAACTTTAGTGATGATAAACGGGTATACAAGAAGCTTGGGTTAGATGTAAGTAAGGTCAAGCTGCGATTGAGTTACATTCCATTGCTGGTGGGATGTGAGGAAGAGTTTACTATTTCTGATGATGAGGATCTTTGTGTTTACCTAACATCCAAGGATAAAGATAACCGTAGATGATTTTTGTATGTCGAGGTCATCAATGTATCAGAACTGACCGAGCAAGTGTCGAGAGTGGACAAAAGTTCTATTGGTATGAACCATGAGGAGTTGCAGTCAAAAGACGATGAAATCGTAGCTAAAGCCATAACTATGTACGTGGAAATGGAAAAAGCAGTACAAGAACAACATGAGGCAATAGAGAATGAGGATGAGTATGAGGATGATTTATCACGTGAAGTATGTATGGATATATCAGAAAAGTGTGATTGATATGTCGAGCCGGCACCTCTTGTACAATCAAGTCAGTTTATAGAGGCATGGGAGGACTGTTTGGGTTTGAGTGTGCGTGAAGAATTTCCAAGTAAAGCGGTCCTGCATGATTTGGTGGATAGAGGCGCATTTAAAGAGTACTTTGGTTATGCAGTAAAGAAGTTGGACAGGAAGCGATTAGTGTTAAAATGTCGTGTAGCAAGCTGCAAGTGGGGTCTACGAGCTGCAAAGGTTGGAGAGACGCAAATTTTCTAGATTAGAACGTACCCTAATATGCATTCATGTAGTCGAAGTAGTCAGAGTGGAAGCAACGCGAAGAGGAAAGGCACTCCTAAGTTAGTTTCATCTCTTTTGCATGATGATTATCCAAGACAAATGGAAACTTCCGCTCCTAGAATTATCATGGATCTTGTTAAGAAAAAACTTGGTGTTGACTCATACCCCACAGCGTTGAGAGGGAAAAATCAAGTTGTTCGTGATTTGTGTTGATGTAAGATCCGGAGGTAGGATCCTACGGGATATTCATGGAGGTCGGTGGCTGGACTCAAGTCACTCTCCAAGGACCGGTTAATGACCGAACGCGCGCGGATGAGGATGGATCGAGCCGGCTGTACTCAAGTAACTCTCCGAAACGATAGTGGATGGAAAGGAAGCGATGGGTGGATCGTAGAACGCCTCTCAAGGGTGTGAAAGCCCTTGTGATAAGCTCAAGAATCTAAGCCTTAGTGAATCCACACATAAGTCATAAATTCATAATATTTTCTAAGAAGGGGAATCCGCACAATTTAGAGAAACAAAGAACAAAGCATAAAAGCTTTATAAGAGAGAACTCTTATTTTTTCCAAAAATTTCTATATTATTTACAATAAAACAATTGAGCTTTTTATATCTCTTACAAGGTGATCTTTACAATAAAACACATTAAAAGAAAATGATTTACATTTATACAAAAAGAGAAAAATTAGCTAAATTCAAATATTAGTCTTCTTGCCACCAATTTAGCCATTGTCATTGAATGAGAATCCTTGACTTTTTTTATGAAGTTATGAGGTTGTGATTCTCATAATAAACCCATGCATTGAAGACCTAGATATTGCATTATTCTCTCACTCTCCAAAGGGTTTTGTCCTCAAAACCGTTTCACCTTGAGAATTTTTTTTATTTTTATTTTAATGAAAAGAAGAAAAACAAATTATTTTTTCAAGAAACAAAACGAAAGTAGTTTTTTTTTAAGTTTTTTATGGATGAAATTTTATTAGGGAAAAGGAATATTTTTTTTTTAAGTTTTTTTTTGTTAAACTGAAAAATCAAAAATAAAAGGAATTATTTTTTTCTTTTAATGAGAAAATAAAACTTTAGGAAAAATAAAGAAAAAAACATTTTTATGGTTTTTAAATTTTATAAAAAAAGAACAAAAACAGAAAATGTTTTTTTTGGTTTTTGATATTAAAATAAAATGAAAAAAGAAAACAATTAAACAAAAAAAAACTAAAAAGATAAGTGATAGGACATTCGGCTCTGATACCAAATGATGTAAGATCCGAGGTGGATAGTTGTTTGGGTCGTCCAGCTGGTCGGAGACGCTCTCTGGTTGATCCGTGGTCGATGGTCGAATGGAAAAAGCTTGCTGGCCTAAGGCGCTCTCAAGGCTTTTTAGTGGATGGTTAGATGAAATAGATGATGGATCGAAGAACGCCACTCAAGGGTATGAAAGCCCTTGTGATAAGCTCAAGAATCTAAGCCTTAGTGAATCCACACATAAGACATAAATTCATAATGTTTTCTAAGAAGGGGAATCCGCACAACTTAGAGAAACAAAGAACAAAGCATAAAAGCTTTAAAAGAGAGAACTCTTTGATTTTCCAAAAATTTCTATATTATTTACAATAGAACAATTGAGCTTTTTATAGCTCTTACAAGGTGATCTTTACAATAAAATACATTAAAAGAAATGATTTACATTTATACAAAAAGAGGAAAATTAGCTAAATCAAATATTAGTCTTCTTGCCACCAATTTAGCCATTGCTATTGAATGATAATCCTTGACTTTTTTATGAAGTTATGAGGTTGAGATTCTCATAATAAACCCATCTTTGAAAACCTTGATTCACTTTTTGATATTGCATCATGTGTGGTAGTTCGGAAGGAAGCTATCAGATGATGTATTGTTATTTGAACATGTTAGAAAAGGTCAATCCATGTACATTAACGTGTGTGAAATTTGATGAGCAGAAAAAATTCAAGTACCTATTTCATAGCTCTTGGAACTAGCATTGAAGGGTTTCAAGTGATGAGGAAAGTGATAATCATCGATGCAACTTTTCTCAAAAATGGATATGGTGGTTGCCTAGTTTTCGCTTCAGCTCAAGATCCTAATCGTCACAGTTATCCCCTAGCTTTTGGGATACTTGATGGTGAGAAAAATGAAAGTTGGACTTGGTTTTTTGAGATGCTGAAAACCGCGGTTGCAGACTCTTCTGAATTGGTGTTTGTGAGTGACAGAATTGCAAGCCTCAATGATGCCATAGCTAATGTGTATCCCCAAGCTCATCATGGGTATTATGTATGGCATTTGTCTCAAAATGTGAAAGCCCATGCTTTTAATTTGAACAAAGACGTAGTTGCCTTTAGATTCACCGAGATGAGTACGCTTTACACGTTGGTTGAGTTCGACGCCGCTTATAGTTCTTTTCAGACGAGATACCCTTCGGTGGCCCAGTATCTGGAGAAGAGTACCATGAAACAAAAATGGGCAAAGTGTTGTTTTCCTGGAGAAAGATATAACTTAGACACAAGCAACACTGTAGAGTCTTTGAACAATATTTTTAAGGAGGCCAGGAGGTACGCATTAATCCCCTTGCTAGATACGATTGTAAAGAAAATTTTGAAGTGGTTTAACAAACATCTGAAGGAGACAGTGTCTGGAACTATTGATAATAAGGTAGTGCCTATAGTGGAGAACCATAACCACGATCTTTGGAAAGAAGCTGAGACATTAATTGTCGTGGTGTTAAATTGTTTCGAGCTTGTGTACGATGTCACTGGTAGCGATGGAAAGCCTTATTTGGTGAACTTGATGTCGAAATCGTACAGTTGCAGGTTCTTTGATATTTAAAGGTATCCTTGTGTGCATGTACTTGTCGCTTTCATTAAACTCAAACAGAATCCCTATAAAGCTAAGGATATGGAATTACATGAGTTGTCTTCGAAAATATTATTTGATGGATTTGTGGGCATTGGCGTATTAAATTACAATTTATTTAGTGCCCGATATGTCAGAGTGGGATGTTCTGGATAACAAAAGAAATTTTCAGATACTACCTCCTCACAAACTCAAAAAGAAGGGAAGGAGTAAAACTAATAGGTTTCCACCGGCAGGGGAAAGACGAAAGAGGAAGAGGACTCAGAACAAGAGGCGGTCAATACAATCACTTCAATGGTTGATGTTTGGACGATTATAATTTTGTTTGTAATCTACCATTTTTAATGTTACTTGCAAGACATGCACGATTGAAAACTAGTAACTATATGTCACATCTTTTTCTGTTGGTAAAACTGGTAATACTGTGTAATACTAAGTGATTATCGTAATTAGAATGAAAAAAATATTCGACAAATTAGTTAACATATAAATATATAAAATTCAAACTTTTAAGATCACTTTTACTATAACAGTGGTCATATATTGCTATTACAACAAACTAGATTGAAAGTTAAATCGAAAAATCACTCAACAAAGTAATTTCACCAACAATGTTCATATACTTTCAAGATTATTTTTGCAATAATGGACAAGTTAAGAGGATAAAGTTTCAAAAATTGAGAATTGTAACATAGTAATACACATAAAATATTAGATTGATAAATTAATTGAGTAAAATCAACTGTAAAACTACAAACTCAAATTTTAAGTTCCAATAAAACTGATTAAATTGAAAACAACCAAAGTACAACTATTTGGAAATTTTGTAAAACTATTATATCCTGTAAAACTATGTGTATTTTTTTTTAGAGGAAAAATTCAAATTTAACCAATTTTTTGCAGCAAAATTCAAAATTAACCAATTTTTGGCGCACAAACTAAAAAATCGCCAACTTTACTCTTGTCTCTCCCTCTGATACAGCCCTAGAATCACTCCAATGCTTAGATCACTTGATGATCAGATGATTCCTAAGCCAAGCTTGCGGAAGATGGATTGAAGGTTGATGTGGTGGTGGAACTTGTGATTGACTCTCTCAACCAGTGGGTTTGATTGACTCTCTCAACCTAAGAACAAGCTATCTGAATCACTCAAATAGATTTATTTGGAACTTCTAAGAACAAGGTGAATCACTCACAATATTCAGAGAAGGAAGACTTCACAAAGAACACAAACTTTGGAAGAAAAACAGAATATTTCTATTACTTTAAAATGGTTGAAAAGGGGTGATTTACAATGAAATCGAAGTTGAGTTTTTATAGGCTCATAGAAAACGGTCTGAAAGGTCTAATACAAGAAAATAATCGAAAAATCTGAAGAATATGGCCGTTGGCATTTATTGGAAAATTTGGCCAGAATAGAAAGATGAATCTTCTTGAGTCTTGAAAGCTTTGTCATGACTGTGAAGTGTCTAGGTACATTCTGGATGATGTTAGAGAGCTTCAATTCGTGTCCAAACTTCAGGAAAAAGAGCTGTTGGGATTTGATATCCTTTGGCTCCAAATAAGGCAAGTGTGCGAATAATGAGATCCTTCTGATCCTATGGCTGCTGGTGTATGGGAACTTGATAAAGAACTCTCCTGGATGTTTAAATATGTCTCTTGAATGCTTAGATATCTCACTTGGTCGCCAATGTCTTGTTTGTAAGTGAATGAATCCTTGAGCCTCAAAATGAAGCAAGCTGAGAATCATCTGTTTTAGAAGCTGAATAACTTCTTCATATGAACTCCAATTGTGATGATTCGAACTCTCCCTGATTCCTTGATGGGTTAAGCTTCTGGAAAAAGTTGAATTGTAGCTTAAGTCCGCCTGGTTGGGTAGATATGCTCCAAGACATGCACATATATCTCTGGTGCACTCAAACTGGTTCTCTCCAAGTATTTTGGTTGATGATGACTTGATGTCCTCATCATACTCTCCCTCTTGAAAATGTTTCGACCTTGAAACTGTATAACTTGCACCAAGAGAAAGCAAGTTAGCTTTCATTCTCTTTTGTGAATTTAGGGTCTTACCTTGATGTGTATGTGGTCTGGTGATGAGTGGAGTGTCTGGTGTTTCTCCTTTGAGAAGATAGGATAGTAGTACTCCTCTTTTTTGAGCTGGTATGACGTCTCCTTTGCTTATCTTGCTCCTGCTCTCCTTAAGACCTGAAATATGCTCAACACTTTGGCAAAGAAACAAGTGTATCATAGGTTTCTTATGATAAATTGAAACAATTTCCTTCACAAATGGTGTTTCTACATAAGGAATCACACATGTGTAATCTGCATTTTCTTTTAGTTCTAGCAAGTTCAGTAGCACACACTTAGGAGTAAGTGAAACAAGGCTGGTTGAGCTATGGCTTACTTGAAGAACATGCTGAATGTTCTTGATAGGCATTTGATCTGGAGGTTTCTCCTTGATGTTCTCCTTTTCTCTAATGCCTTGATCAGTCTGAATACTTAGTGTAATGATTGATTCTGAGCTTCTCTTCACATTATCTTTACTTGTTGCAGTGTGCTCCAAACTTGATTCAGAATCTATTTTTGGCACCCTGGACAAAGAAAAGTGCATTATATCTGTATAATCAAGCGGTAAGGACATTTTATCATGAAAGAAACTTACCTTATTGCATGTGGTTTCAAATTGCAAGGCATCTCAATCCCTTTGGTCTTGTTCTTTCTTCTGGTCCATTAAAGGGTATACTGCAGCTTCTGCTTTAGTAGTATGCTCCTTAGTAACTCTTGACAAAGAAAAGTGCATCATACTAGTAACAGAACAATTAGGGACCAATTTGTCTAAAGTAGAACTTATCTTTTCCTTTTTTTTGAACAAGTGCTTGTTCTGGTTTTGACTTTGGTTTGCACATTGTGTCTTTACTGAGAAGGTTCTTCTTCTCCAGGGTCCTTAGGACGTCACTCTTCTTGTCTAAACAGTAGGTAAGCATGTGCTTATGGTTTGGTTGAAAGTCTGCTTGTTGAAACAAGTCTCTTTGACTTTCTTGTGGCACTACTCTCCTTCTCTCTTTGGAATGTCTAGTTGAGAATTTTCTTGGGTATTTTGCTCTGATTTCCTTCACATGAAGGGTAGAGACATACTTCATGATCATGACCCATTTCAGATTTTTCCAAGTGGTGATGGCTCCTTCTTGGTACTTCCACCTTTCATACTTCTCTTGCCTCCACCATGAGTATGCACTTTTGGTGAGTTGTTTGATGGAAATGGCTAGCCTTTCTTCATTTGGAATGTTGTGGTATGAAAACGAGTCATCCATATCTCTTTCCCACTCAAGATAATCTTCTGGAAAACTACTTCCTGCAAATGTATAAATTTGTGGCTTATGTCTTCTAGTTCTCCATGAATGGTCTGGTGGTTTAAGCTCAACATATTTAGCTACTGATGCATCTCCAAATCCATTTTCTTCTTCTTGTTGTGCAGGCTGGGACTATTCCAGCTGATTGATCCTACTATTGATTCCTCTTATGGCTTGTAGCATTTGAGCCATAGTAATATGAGCTTGTGAATCTTCTTCTCCCATATTGAATTAGTACCTGCAAAAGTACAAAACTGATGTATAAATATGTTCTAATGGCCTTAACTTACAACAAACCAAGTCTGGATGTTGCATAAGTTTTCAACTAAACCAAACAAAATTGTCAACAAAAGGTTTTGGAAAATCGACAACAATAGGTAACGATTTAAACAATCCAAACACGTTTTAAAAGGCCTTGGGGAGTTTTTGAAATCAAGTTTAGGATAAAGTTGGTTTAGGATTGGTTCAAATCAAGTTGCTCTTGGTTTAAGAACTTTAATAAATTGGTTTCTGGTCTAGATTTTTCGAAAAGTTAAAGAATCTGCTGGTTTTGGGAAACAAAGTTGTTCTTTCCTTTTTGGTAAAGATGGTACAAGCAAGGTTTTAGAATATTTTTTTTTTTTTTTAAACGAAACAAAATAACTTGGAGCCTCTTTTTGGTTTTGGTTTTCGAAATCCCTTTAGCAAATAAGGTAATGAACACTTCTAACTTTAGAGAAAAGTGAAAAATCAGATCAAACTTGAAAGCTTTTCTTTTTGGTTTTCTTTTTTAAAGGTTTTATGAATGCTATGAACTTCTGGAAAAATAATTTTGACAGGAACAAAATCAATATGGAATTTTCTTTTGGTTTTTGTAATAGGATGTAGAGATGAATGATAAATAAAAGCTATTGAAGAACTGATGCAAAACATGAACCTTTTTATGGGATTTTCGATTTTTATGATGCAAGGTATGATGAACAATAGTTAAACTAGATGCAACAATATACTTTTATGGTTTTTTTTTCTTTTGATATGCAATGAATCAGAATGATAAACTAAGATGACAGACTAACATAAAAGCAACGCAAACAGATTTTTTATAGGTTTTCGATAACAGAGACTAGATGAATGAAACTATGAATCTAATGCAATAAAAACAAAGAGTAATGGATAGATAACACCTGTTAGGAGCCTTTCGGATCTGATAACATCCCTGGAATCACTCCATGCTAAGATCACTTCATGATCAGATGATTCCTAAGCCAAGCTTGCAGAAGATGGATTGAAGATGGATGTGGTGGTAGAAATTGTGATTGACTCTCTCAACCAGTGGGTTTGATTGACTATCTCAACCTAAGAACAAGCTATCAGAAATACTCAAATAGATTGATCTGAAACTTCTAAGAACAAGGTGAATCACTCACAATATTCAGAGAAGGAAGACTTCACAAAGAACACAAACTTTGGAAGAAAAACAAAATATTCCTATTACTTTAAAATGGTTGAAAAGGGGTGATTTACAGTGAATTCGAAGCTGAGCTTTTATAGGCTCATAGACAACGGTCTGAAAGGTCTAATACAAGAAAATAATCGAAAAATCTGAAGAATATGGCCGTTGGCATTTATTGAAAAATTTGGCCAGAAATGGAAAGATGAATCTTCTTGAGTCTTGAAAGCTTTGGCATGACTGTGAAGTGTCTAGGTACATTCTGGTTGATGTTAGAGAGCTTCAATTTGTGTCCAAACTTCAGGAAAAAAAACTGTTGGGATTTGATCTCCTTTGGCTCCAAATAAGGCAAGTGTGAGAATAATGAGATCCTTCTGATCCTATGGCTGCTGGTGTATGGGAACTTGATAGAGAAACCTCCTGGATGTTTAAATATGTTTTCTGAATGCTTAGATATCTCACTTGGTCGCCAATGTCTTGTTTGTAAGTGCATGAATCCTTGTGCCTCCAAATGAAGCAACCTGAGAATCATCTGTTTTAGAAGCTGAATAACTTCTTCATATGAACTCCAATTGTGGTGATTCGAACTCTCCCTGATTCCTTAATGGGTTAAGCTTCTGGAACAAGTTGAATTGTAGCTTAAGTCCGTCTGGTTGGGTAGATATGCTCCAATACATGCACATATGTCTCTGGTGCACTCAAACTGGTTCTCTCCAAGTATTTTGGTTGATGATGACTTGATGTCCTCATCACCCTCTATCTCTTTTTCCACTTCTCCCTCTCTCTCCCATCGGTTTCTCCAGTTTTCTCTCTCAGTTTTCACTCATTGTTTCTCATTTCATCTTCTTCTCTCTCTCTCCTGAATATGGACAAATTCGAATCCGATCCTTATTATAGTGACATGAAGAGGGCGAAGAAGGATTACGACATGATGTTCCTTATTGAAGATGGTGAAAATTGCATACCTACAAGATGTCCATGCGGTGGTCGAATCATTGTGGAGCCTACACAACCCGAATCTGACATGGGAAGAGGTACTTTGTTTGCAATGCGTTTGAGGTGAGATATGTTGATTTGGTGACTTGTTGATTTGGTGATTAAGCATGATTTGAAACTTTACTGTCTTTATGTGCAGGATAATGACCTACACATTCGGAAACTATGGGTTAAAGGCGTCTAAGAAGAAGCCACTAACTTAAGGAAGACGGTGGACTCTCAGGCCGAGAAGCTTCGAATCCATGAATATCGTATTGAGCAGATGGAAATGGCGCTAAAGAAAAAAGGCGAAGAGATTAAAAAGCTGAAGGAGTGGTGGCGAGTGTTGTGGTTCGAATCAATGATTAAGACTTATCTATGGAAGACTTATTTATGTTCATTTTAGTTTGTAATGCCAACTAGTTCTAATCTCCTGTTTGTAAGACTTATTTATGTTCAATTCAGTTTGTAAGAATTATTTATGTTCAATTCAGTTCTAATGCTACCTAGTTTTACCCAGTTATACTAGTTTTACGTAATTAGTTATACTCAGTATTAGTAGTTTTACTTGATTAGTTATACTCAGTTTTACTAATTTTACTTGATTAGTTATACCCAGTTTTACTAGTTTTACTCAGGAACAGTTCCAAACGTATATTTAATTAGTTATACTCCGTTTTACTAGTTTTACTCAGGAATTTAGTTTCACCTAGTTTTACCAGTTTTACTTAACTAGTTATACACAGTTTTACTAGTTTTACTCAGGAACATATCCAGTTGTACCTAATAGAACAATTCTACTTAAGCACAGATCCAGTTGTACCTAATAGAAACATTTTTACAACAGATAAAAAGTTCAACAATGTACTTAAAACCCACAAAGTTCAGCAAACAACTTAAAACCAACATAGTACTAAAAAAACAAAAGTCCTAACATCCAACCAAGTGCTAACCCCTCCTCGACCTTGTATTAGGTCTCTCGAGTACAGTATCCGCCACCTTCCATTTACCACCTGCCTTCTCTGCCGCGGTCTTCTGGAGCTCTTCCTCGACTTGCAATCAGATACAATTAGAATACAGCTTTACCAAGTATTTCCATTAATATTTGAGACTATTTTTACCATTTGTTCTTCCATTTCTTTCCTATGTGCCATGTATTCTTCAATGGGTTTGATTCTCTGCTCCAACTCGTTAAACTTCCCATTCTACAGCTTAAACCCATCTTCCATCGTTTTCTGCATCTCATTCACCATCGCAACAATGTCGTTAGGATTCGTACCTCCAGGTGTATCAATGGCAGCATGTCCCTTTTCCACAGGTTTTTGGAGCTCTTCCTCCTCCTCTGCCGCTCGGGCAGCCATCTCTTCGTCATACATCTCTTAAAAAATACCGTCTTTCCAGCCAAAATACACTTCATCCAACTCTGAACAACAGGATCGTCGAGTTCATGAACATCGTTTTCTTCAAATATTCGCTCAAGAATAGCTTCTTCATGTCCATCTCGAGTTGGCAGGATTCTATCAATGCCCTGACGCTTAGTTTTAGCAAGTTCTTCATTGATTTTTAAAAGAGTAAACCCTTTCATTGAGCTACTCTTGAACTGAGCCTTGCACATCCTTGGACAATTATGGTCTACCCCTACAATTGGCTTGCGGAAACTACTCCCTAACTCTGGAATTACCTCAAAGGCTAACAACTACACTACAACACACATATAGTATATTAGTTAGAGATAAGCACAAGAACAATTACTCAAACCACAACTTAAAAGTACAGACCTCCAAAGGGATACAGAAATCAAAAATTGGCCACAATTTGTTCTCCCTGACAACAAATGGTCAATTGTGCGAGAGATCTCACCGACCATATGATCGTAGTGTTGGAAGTTTCGGTTGATCCTGATTCAATTCTCATATTGATATCAACCTAAACATGCATCAGATCTAGGTGTTCTTATTTAGAAACATTATGATCTCACCTTTTACCTGTTTGTTTGCAGCGGAATTGAGAACAGGTCAATGATCAGGGAGATACACCGAGAGATGGATCCTCCAAAGGCTCACACACGCAATCACAGGAAACTGGCTGCTAGACCAAGCTGAGGGAGGCGCCAGAGAGAGGAGAGAAATCGCGGCTGGGAGGCTTAGGGTTGGGGAGAAGAGACTTGGCTTTTAGACATTAAAAGCCTTCTCTTTCCCTTTTGGGCTTTTGGGCCCAATCTGATTAAATCCCATTTAATCAGACCCATTATTCATTCTCTCTTAGTACGACAAATGCCTAGCACTTTTGTCGTACTTCTGCTATGCCTTTCAACATTATTTCCTGCTAGCTTAAGCGTGTGACCCATATGGGATCATACAATAAAAGCAATAAGTCCGAGACTCATAGATCATGAGCGGACTCTAGCAAGCCATCATGAACCCCAGTATTGTATGACTTATGTCTGATCACTGACATACTCTTACGTTATAGAGACAGTACAGAGATTGCTGGACACAATTCCAACAATCTCCCACTTGAACTGGAATCTCTGTATTCATAATCCCTTTCGTCTCAATATCTCGATTAGTCATAAGGCAAGATTAGTGTCATCCTTATAAAGTCTAATCTTGTTCATCGGACTCTGATTTGATACTGACAATCCAAACGACTCGGGAAAGTCCGTTTGAGCATGGCCATGCGTTTTCCAGTATTCAAATCTCCGATTGGCCTAGAGATATTCACTCCATTTATATTGGAGGGACAAATCCCATCTTGTTCCATCACTGTAAACTACTTACTTCATGATGTACCCAAACAAGGTCCTTATAGCTATCGCAGAACGATAGCGTTAGACAATGATCAAAGTGCATCAGTCCATATGCAGTCACATGCATGCGAACTCAGGTCTAAGGACTATACTCTATAGTCGTAGTAAGAATCTCTTATGACACAAATATAAATATCCTGAAGAGTTCTTATTAGCGGGTCTTGTCCGGTCGTATGTTCCCAACATACACCTATGTACTGACTTTGATGCCGAGCATCTATGACACACTGAGACTTTGTCATAAGTCACGTACCAATCCAGTCTTACACGGTTGTTGGTGTTCCAATTTCAACAACCTTCGACTAGGGACATGATGATATAAAACATTTATCAAATATAGGATCTCATGATCAAGCTAAATGACTTCGATGACTCAAGATCAAATCATTTACTTCGATGACCTATAAAATGGTTCATATCATTTTGGAACGATTATTTCATCACAGTTAAAAATAATCTTGAAATAATAATTTCATTAAAACATAAAATAATGTTTTACAAGAACATATCAAATAACTAAAATAAAGCTCACAAAACTCCCACTCAAATTTAGATTACATTTCAATGTTTCTAATGCCTACAGCTTCAGTCAGGAACTCGAGCTTAGGCCTTGGGAGTGGCTTTGTCAACGGATCAGCGACATTATCATCTGTCGGAACTCGGCTGATCTTGACTTCCTTTCTATTAATGATGTCACGTATCAAGTGATATCTTCTTTGAACATGCTTGGATTTCTGGTGTGATCTTGGTTCCTTTGCCTGAGCTATAGCACCATTGTTGTCACAAAACAATGCCAGAGGCTCAGCCGCATCTGGTATCACACCTAGTTCCATAATGAACTTTCGTATCCAAACAGCTTCCTTCGCTGCTTCTGAGGCGGCGATATATTCAGCTTCTGTAGTGGAATCAGCAACGGTGTCCTGCTTGGAGCTTCTCCAACTTACTGCACCGCCATTCAGACAAAAGACATAACCGGACTGTGACCGGAAATCATCTGTGTCTGTCTGGAAACTTGCGTCCGTGAATCCACTGACTTTAAGCACATCACTTCCACCGTACACTAAGAACTTATCCTTAGTATGTCTTAGATACTTCAAGATGTTCTTTACGGCAATCCAATGGTTTTCACCTGGATTTGACTGGTATCTACTCGTCATGCTCAATGCGTAAGCAACATCAGGACGAGTACAGATCATGGCATACATGACAGATCCTATTGCAGATGCATAAGGAATATTCTTCATGCGCTCAAGCTCAGCAGCCGACGTAGGGCTCTGCTTCTTGCTTAGCGTTGTGCCATGTACCATTGGCGTGAAGCCCTTCTTGGAATCTTTCATGCTGAATCTTTGTAGGACTTTGTCAATGTATGAGTCTTGACACAAGCCTATCAGCCTCTTAGGTCTATCCCGATAGATCCTAATTCCAAGAACGTATGCGGCTTCACCCATGTCTTTCATGGAAAAACAACTTCCAAGCCAGTCTTTTACAGACTTCAGCATTGGAACGTCGTTTCCGAGAAGCAGTATGTCATCAACATACAGAATAAGAAAAACGATTTTGCTCCCACTAGTTTTCTTATACACGCATTGTTCTTCTTCGTTTCTGATAAAGTCAAATTGCTTGATCGCTTCATCAAAACGAAGATTCCAGCTCCTCGATGCTTGCTTCAATCCATAAATGGATTTATGAAGCTTGCATACTTTCCCAGCATTCTTTGGATCTATGTAACCGTCAGGTTGCGTCATATACACATCCTCTTCCAGAATACCATTCAGGAAGGCGGTTTTCACGTCCATCTGCCAAATTTCATAATCATGAAAAGCTGCAGTTGCTAGTAGAATCCGAATAGATTTCATCATAGCCACCGGTGAATAGGTTTCATCGTAGTCCACACCGTGAACTTGTCTGAAACCTTTTGCCACCAACCTGGCTTTATAAATCTGGACATTTCCATCCACGTCAATCTTCTTCTTGAAGATCCATTTGCACTCGATGGCTTTTACACCAGCGGGTAAGTCAACCAACGAAAAGACTTGGTTGACCGACATGGAGTCCATTTCGGAATCAGTGGCCTTGCGCCACTTAGAGGAATCTGGGCCCATCATGGCTTGATTGAAGTTCGAAGGTTCATCACCATCAATGATCAAAAGATCATGACAGTCAGTCACGAGGAATCCCTGATATCTCTCGGGTTCGTGACGGATCCTCCCGGATCTTCGAACTTCAGGTACTACAGGTTCAGGCTCTACAATTTCTTGTAGATCCTCCTGCTGCTCTTCCTCATTAGGTTGAGCAGTATCCTGTTCATCTTGAATTTCTTCAAGCAGTACCTTACTCCCACTGTCTTTCTTAGAGAGAAATTCTCTCTCAAGAAAGTTACAATCCCGGGCAACAAAGATCTTGTTCTCGGAACGTAGATAGAAGTAATAAGCCTTGGTTTCCCGTGGATAACCAATGAAGTAGCATTTATCAGATTTTGGTGTAAGATTATCTGAGATTAATCTCTTAACATAGGCTTCACAACCCCAAATTCTTAGATAAGACAGCACTGGAGCTTCTCCAGTCCATAATTCATACGGTGTCTTTGCTACTGCTTTTGATGGCGCTCTATTTAGAGTGAACACTGCTGTTAGCAGAGCATATCCCCAAAGGGATATTGGAAGGTCTGTGTGACTCATCATAGATCGAACCATATCCAATAAGGTCCGATTTCTCCTCTCAGACACACCATTCCATTGAGGTGTTCCAGGAGGAGTGAGTTGGGATACGATCCCACACTCTCTCAGATGATCACTGAATTCTTGGCTTAAGTATTCTCCTCCTCGGTCGGACCGAAGAGCCTTAATGCTTTTGCCAAGTTGGTTCTGTACTTCATTTTGGAATTCTCTGAACTTCTCAAAAGATTCAGACTTATGTTTCATCAAATAAACATATCCATACCTACTGAAATCATCAGTGAAGGTAATGAAGTACTGATAGTTTCCTCTTGCATTAGTGGACATTGGGCCACACACATCAGTGTGTATCAGGCCCAATAAGTCACTGGCCCTCTCGTTAGGTTTATTAAAGGGGGCCCGTGTCATTTTGCCCATCATGCAGGATTCGCATTTCTCACATGACTCAAAGTCAAATGAGCCAAGAAGTCCATTCGAATGGAGCCTCTTGATGCGTTTCTCGCTGATGTGCCCTAAACGACAATGCCATAGAAACGTTCGGTTTTCCTCATTAGGTTTAAACCGTTTTGTATTAATGTTATAAATTGGCGCGGATTGATCGAGTATGTAAAGCCCATTCGTAAGAGGGGCAGAACCATAGAACAAATTGTTGCGATTGAAGGAACATAATTTATTCTTAACTGAAAAATCATAACCTTCCAAATCCAACAAAGAAATTGAAATAATATTTCTGCTTATAGCAGGTACAAAATAACAATTATTAAGTTCTAAAATCAATCCCGAAGGTAAAGACAACAAGTAAGTTCCTACAGCTAGTGCTGAAACTTTCGCTCCATTCCCAACTCGTAGTTCCACTTGTCCTTGCTTCAGCCTTCTATTGTTGCTGAGTGCCTGCATATTAGTACAAATATGAGCCCCACAACCAGTATCCATGACCCATGAGGTATTATCAGAAGTAGTTGTATTAACTTCTATAACAAAAATACCTGATGAAGAAGTCTCGAAAGTCTTCTTCTTTAATTCCTTTAGACCTTCCTGGAATTTCTTGCAATCTCTTCTCCAATGCCCCAGTTCTTTGCAGAACCTGCACATGTCAGTAGGCCCAGCCTTGGACTTGGGCTTGGGCTTTGGCGTGTCCTTGTCCGCGACTTGGACACCCTTGGCCTTTCCCTTATCCTTAGCAGAAGACTTCTTAAACCCCTTGCCCTTTTGTACCATAAGTACATTGGGGTCCTTGGCGGTTTTCTTCAAGTTGGGCTCTGCAGTCTTGAGCATTCCGTGAAGCTCAGGCAGTGTCTTACTCAAGCCATGCATGTTAAAGTTCAGAATGAACTGATCATAGCTTGCAGGTAAAGACTGCAGAATGATGTCGCAGGCAAGTTCCTGGCTGATTGGGCAGTCGAGTTTGTGAACATGATCGAGATAACCCATCATCTTCAACACATGAGGACTCACTGCCGCATTCGCAGCCAACTTACAGTCCAAGAGGTTCTTAACTGTCTGGAACCTCTCGGTCCTAGCCTGCTCCTGAAAAAGCGATTTCAGGCTTGCCATGATCTCGATTGGAGACAACACACTTTCGAACTGCTTTTGCAGCTCTGGAGTCATTGTCACCAACATCAGGCAATAAACATCATTTTCATCTGACGAATGCTTTTCCCAAGCATTGTGCAGAGTCCTGGCAGCATTGGCAAGAGGCCTCTCGGGGAGGGGATCTCGAAGGACATAATCCTTCTTCTCCTGCTTGAGGACCAGCCTCAAGTTCCTTGACCATGTCAGGAAGTTCGTTCCAGTCAGCTTCTCCTTCTCGAGAACAGACCGGATCGAGAATGTGTTTTGAGTGCTTGTAGTAGTCATATCTGAAATATATAAATAAAAAGGTTATTAGTTATATGTTCAAAATGATTAATCTCGTATTAAAGTATAATATGATTAATCATGCATTATATTCAATAACATAAGTTACCCTCAATAGAATATAATGATTCCAAGATCCACATATAACTAAGATCAAAGTGGGCCACTGGCCGTCACCCAACCTTAGCTTATATCGGTAAGCCCTATATCGGCTAATTATATCCGTGATATAACTCTTGGTTGTGAATCTGGGCCCGAGGCCCAATCCACTCTGATGTCTCAAGGCCCGGGACTCCCGATGGCCTAGTCAAGAAAACCGGACTATACAGTCATGTAATCATTAATGTCTGGGACTCCCAATGACATTTATGAATCACAAACCGTCTTACCCACGCAAAAGCAGACATCCTCACACTGTAAGGCCATGAATGCAATTGAATGGGCTTTGACAGCTGACATAGCCTGGACAAGACATCCAACGCTTGATATTGTTTGAGGTTCGTAGGTTTATTAAAATCATTCCCAAAATAGAAGATTACTATTTCGGGAAACTTTCTATTTATGGAAACCTACTATTTTTAGAAACTTTCTAAAATTGGAAACTTTCTAAAACCGGAAACTTTCTAACTTTAGAAACTCCTTTAAAATCCAAAACCCGCAAATTCAGAAAATTCTATTTTAAGAAACTTTCTAATTATAAAATTTCGGAAACTTTAATTTAAAACCGACTTTATATTTTTTTTTTTATAAAATAGATTTTAAATTAATCTGAAGAAAGACTCAATTAACTGGCCCAATTGTTTTAACTTCTTGGCCCGAGGCCCAAGAATTGGTCCATGTCCAAGACATGACCCAATTGTCCAATTAATTGACATAACCGGTCTGGTTCATTAAAACTGGTCTAACAAGGTTTTAATTACTACGATGACCACAATTGTCAACCGGTTATTTACTAAACCGGAATTTCTCAATTTATTTGGTCCAACCAAATCAAATTAGAAATTCCTGGTTTAGGCACTAAATCCAATATTTCTTTCGACATTGGATTTCTTATTCCGGTTTAACCAGATTTAATAAAATTATTAAACCTGTTTATTAAACCGAAACGTTGATTTTAATCAAGTTTTAAACCGAACCAGCTAACCGAACCGAACCGATTGAACCGTGAAACCCTAGCTTTCGGATCAAGCAATGATCGTCCAGCCGCAAGCCGTCAACGATCCGAGATCGAGACGATGCGCAGGACAGCCGGGACAGCTCGGGACGGGACGGGACGGGCGGGACGGTGCACGGGACGCGCGATCGGACGATCGATCGGGACGAGCGATCGGACGCGTCGCGATGATCGATTGCGATCGATCGAATGATCCGATCCAATCCGACCATCCCGACTGCCCGACCCGCGATCCCGTCCGTCCGACCGGCCATTCCTCTCGGCCGTAACAACCAACCGGCCAAGCCGGTCGATCACACCTTGGCCAATCAACAAAACCCGAGTCATATAGCTCGGTTTTGTGATTCAAGTGTTTGTTCAGGATTTAATTCAGTTTCTTATGTGTTTTTCTTATCAGTAATGGATTCAAAACACATCTAAACAGATTAAACAACCTAAACAATGAATCTAAAACAAGAAACCTAAGAACCAATGGCTCTGATACCACTGTTGGAAGTTTCGGTTGATCCTGATTCAATTCTCATATTGATATCAACCTAAACATGCATCAGATCTAGGTGTTCTTATTTAGAAACATTATGATCTCACCTTTTACCTGTTTGTTTGCAGCGGAATTGAGAACAGGTCAATGATCAGGGAGATACACCGAGAGATGGATCCTCCAAAGGCTCACACACGCAATCACAGGAAACTGGCTGCTAGACCAAGCTGAGGGAGGCGCCAGAGAGAGGAGAGAAATCGCGGCTGGGAGGCTTAGGGTTGGGGAGAAGAGACTTGGCTTTTAGACATTAAAAGCCTTCTCTTTCCCTTTTGGGCTTTTGGGCCCAATCTGATTAAATCCCATTTAATCAGACCCATTATTCATTCTCTCTTAGTACGACAAATGCCTAGCACTTTTGTCGTACTTCTGCTATGCCTTTCAACATTATTTCCTGCTAGCTTAAGCGTGTGACCCATATGGGATCATACAATAAAAGCAATAAGTCCGAGACTCATAGATCATGAGCGGACTCTAGCAAGCCATCATGAACCCCAGTATTGTATGACTTATGTCTGATCACTGACATACTCTTACGTTATAGAGACAGTACAGAGATTGCTGGACACAATTCCAACACGTAGCACAATCTCCCACAAGGAAAACTGTTGCACAAGTCAAGATCATCGTCTCTAAGAAAAAAATCTACCACCGGAGTTGCATCTTCTCTATGCTTTGTCTGGCCAATGAAGACGCTGCAAAGGAAGTAGAGTACGAGCATCTTCAGTCTATCTCGCGAAGCTCCCATCCCATCTAGCTTCTCTTTCACATCTTGAGCTCTAACTATCGAGTTCCCGAAATGTTTCCTCACGAAATTAAGGCCACCAAGTTTCTTATAGTTAACCGAATAGTTTCGACAGTCTAATTCAGATATAAGTGCATGCTCCCTCAGTCCATAACGTATCGGAACGCCGTACACCACAAACCACATTTCCATCTTCTTCTCGATACAGGCGGTTCGCAGAAGTAGCATCCACATGCCCATCAGCTTGTGGTTTCCATCCTTCGCCATGTGAAAGATGTGTCTGAACTGCGGATGCTCTTCAAACCAGTTCCTCTCAATAGTCGTTAGCTTAGGCTGGAAAGAATCAAGAGTCGACAAAAAAATCAACAACGTAGCACCCCGTCGATATCTTGATTTTTTTTCTTGTACTCCGTTGAGGGGAAGTACATTCTCAGAGGTTGCATTGTTGTCATTTCATCACCGGATTCCTGCAACAATAAGTTTTACCAAGTTATTCCAGTAATACAGTGTTTTGTTTTACCAAGTTATACATAATTTTACTTAACTAGTTTTACCAAGTTTTACCAGTAATACAGTGTTTAGTTTACCAAGTTATACCTAGTTTTAGTTAACTAGTTTTACCAAGTCTTACCAGTAATACGGTGTTCAGTTTTACCAAGTTATACATAGTTTTACTTAACTAGTTATACCCAGTTTTACCAGCCAACAAATTCAAACGATTTCTTCATCATCTAATCCAACTAAGAATAATTTTCCCCAATATTCCCTAGTTTTACACAACTAAATGGGTATAATACTTACCGAATGGGAATCGTAGCTGTCAGGGGATTCCTCCTCATCGCCTTCTTCGGATACATCCTTGTTTGGTACCACGTTTGTCTCCAAGACTCTCGAGTTCGGTTGCTCGACCTCGTCTCCTTCTTCTGTACTCTCTATCGCGTCGTCATCATGTCCTTCTTCACTCTCATCTCCTTCGCTCGAATTCTCTAGATCAACTTCTTTGTCAGCAGTAGTTACGTTATCAACCGTCGGAAGAGAATTATCAACCGGAGGATCATTTGTGGTCGTGGCAGGAGCAACAACATTGCTCGCTGGAGGAGCATTCGTGGTCGTGGCAGAAACAACAACATAGCTCGCCGGAGGAGCATTCGTGACCGAAGAAACTACATCACTCGTCGTCGTTGGCACTTGCTCCACATTCCGGCATCAGTTTTTTTGGCTTGAGTCTTCGGCGCCATCTATTTCGATTTTACTTGGCTGATTCTTAATGGAAAAAGGGAGATTCGTCATTCGAGATAGAGAAAGGAGAGAATGGAGAAGAATATGAGTAACGGAAAAGAAGTTAATGTCTATGAAGAAATGTAATTAGGGATTTAAATTCCTCATTTGGGGATTTTTTTTAATTTTCCGGCTCTGACCCGATCAACTTGGGTGGATATTTGGATGGGTGCATATTGGCTGCTAGGATAGGTAATTATCTAACTTTGTTCTAGTTATAGAGTCATTTCATTGTTTTTCGTATTTAAAAAAATCAAAAATAAAACCTTTTTAGAACGGGTATATCGGATTTCCCTTTAAGATATAGGGGCACACTAGACGAAAATTCCTTCGCACACTCTCTTCCACGTCCTGTCGCGGGGATTCACCTTGTCGCGGGGATTCACCTCATATAGCCTTATGACTTTAAAAAATTCCTGCATACCCCATAGTAACCTCCTTACCCCTCTCTCCTTTAATGAAATATGCATAGACCATTTTGCCCCCAATTTTGCCTTGGTTTAATAGAAAAATTGGTTTAAGAAATTCATTGGTTTATGAAATTTAAAAAAAATGGTCGAACGAAAACAAAATCGGGTGCTGTCGGGGACGGAAACGAAATCAGGGTTCCGGATTTTCTGTTGCTCAGAAGTCGGCGCGTCGCGTCTCCGGCCACCATTCGTTGCCTTCGTCGTGAATCCGTAAACCCACCGAGGTTTGTGCTTCTCCCTCGATATGCATTCAGCTCCATTTGAATCGGATTGGGATTGGGATTGGGTTTTGGTAGATTTAATTGATGAGTTGGAACATTGTTTTTTAGCCATTGATTCTTGGTCGATTGGGACTACCAATTAAGTAGAAATGCATTTGAGAGGTAGAATCGCTGTGTATTGTAAGCATAATTGAACCCGAAATCGATTCAAATTTGTGTTCCTGTTGTAGGAGAACTAGGGACAACTAGTGTAAGTGATTAATGTGGTATTACCAGTAAAACTTGTATTACTGAGAATCGTTATGTATAAGTAGTATAACCGATGCAAGTAGTATAACTGGTATTTCTGATAATTGTTAAGTATAACTAGTATAACTAGTGTAACTAGTATAACTGAGGACAACTTGTATATAATTGGGAACAACTACGGTATACCTGAGAACAAACTGTGTACAACTATAAGTATATATTGAGTTTTTTGCTATTGTTTTGGCAGGATAGAATGAGCAACAGAGTCTGCATCCATTATAAATGTCAGGGGCGCATGTATAGCCTAGTGTTGAAAGAGGAGATAACCTTGGAAATGGTAGAAGCTATGCTATACAAGATGCATGCGTTAGATGAAAGTAAGGTTAGATTTTAATTGAGTTACGTTCCTATGGTGTTTGGAAGTGAAGAACATTTGAGTATTTTTGATGATGAAGATCTTTGTGGTTATCTAATGACTGTTGATAAAGAGAACCGTAGAAGTCTTTTGTTTGTGGAGGTCGTGACTAGACCGAGGCTGCCTCGTAACAGTCGAGAGCGGAGAAAAGCTCTTCTGGTATCAACTATGAGCATGATGAAATTGGAGAAATAGAACCTAATGCCATGACGTTGTTTGTTGAAAACGGACAAGCAAGTCAAGAAGAGCAGGTGAGAGAGGATGATGATGATAAATCGGAGGATAACGGTATGGATACATCGGGTAAGCATGATGAATATCGTGAGGTACCACCCGCTGTTGAAGCTAGTCAGTTTGTAGCGCCATGGGAAGACGGTTTTGGTTTGAGTGTGCATCAAGAATTCCAAGATAAGAAGGCGGTTATAGAGTTGGTCGAGAGATTGGAATTTAGAAACTCTTTTGATTATGTTATAAAACATTCTGATAGAACGGGGTGGGTGATTAAATGCTCTATACAGAGATGTAATTGGGGTCTACGAGCAGAAAGGATTCATAACACGGATATGTTCTCGATTAGAACGTACACAAAGATGCACACATGCAACCGTGCCAATCAAAGTGCAAGCGCTGATAATATTAGAGGCTCATCACAGCTAGTTGAATTGTTCTTGAATGAGGAATATCCCGGGAAACTTGAAACTCCATAGCCTAGAATCATCATGGATCTGGTTAACCGAAAATATGCTGTAGAAATATCATACTCGACGGCATTAAGAGGGAAAAATCAAGCAGTTTGTGATTTGCGTGGTAGTCCGGAAGATAGCTACAAGATTTTGTATCGTTATCTGTACGTGTTAAAAGAGATCAATCCTGGAATGATAACTAGTGTGGAACTGGATGTGGAAAAAAAATTGAAGTATCTGTTCATAGCTTTGGGAGTTAACATTGAAGGGTTTGCATGCACGAGGAAAGTGATAATAGTGGATGAAACTTTCCTCAAGAACGGACATGGTGGTGTACTATTTTTCGTTGTTGCTCAGGATCCTAATCGTCACATTTATCCCATAGCGTTCGGTGTGCTCGACGGTGAGAACATAGCCAGTTGGACATGGTTTTTCGAGATGTTGAAAAGCGTTGTAGGCGACTCGTCCGAATTGGTATTTGTGAGTGATAGAAATGTAAGCCTCATCAACGCAATAGAAAACATGTTTCCACAAGCTGATCATGGGTATTGTTTATGGCATTTGGCCCAAAACGTGAAAGGAAATGCTTCTAATGCAAAAAAATCCGTAGTCGCTCACATGTTCCAGGAGTGCCATTGGGCTCACACATAGGCTGAGTTCTACAGTCGTTACGAGATCTTTAAGAGCAGATATCCTTCCACGGCAAAGTATGCGGAGGAAACTACCATAAAGGAAAAATAGCCAAGTATTTTTTCAGGTAAACGATACAACATATACATGAGCACCTCTGCGGAATGTCTGAACAACACTTTTCTTGACGCGAGGATGTACTCCTTAATACCCCTGCTGGATACTATCATTCGCAAATTTTCTGATTGGTTTAACAAGCATAGAAAAGAGGCTCTGTCAGGTCATGTTGATGACAAACTGGTGCCTTTGGTCCAGAACTACTTGCATGATAACTGGACTACTGCTAAGAAATTAAATGTGAGGGAGGGAAACAGTTACGAGCTCAAATACGAATTCGATGATATTGATGGAAAGGTTTATTTGGTGAACTTGGAATTAAAAAGTTTTTCTTGTGGGTTCTTCAATACTCAGAAGTATACTTGTCTCCACGCACTAGCAGCATTCAACTCATTGAAAAAAAGTGATAGAGCTCGTGGTCGTGATACCCAAATAGAACTCCATGAGTTGAGTTCGAAATATTATTGGACGGAGTAGTGAACATTGGCTTATCATATGTCCATTTATGGTGTCCCGGATATGTCTACATGGAACATCCCAGATTACATCAAAAAGATGTAAATCCTACCTCCGGATTTCAAGAAATCGAAGGGTTGGAAGAGAGTAAATAGATTTCCATCAGCTGGAGAAAGAGGGCGTCGTCGAAGGACACATAATAAAAGACAGAGAAGAATATTCACATGAACACTACCTTGGATGTTATTTGGAGAAAACTACGTTTGATTTGTTTGTAAACTTTGGTTCTGTAAGAATAACTAGGTATAATTCAATATCACTATATGTTTTCTAATCGGTGCACGTAATTATTGAACTGGATGCAATGTACTACTGAACCAGGAGATGTTATAACATGATCAATGTACTACTGAGCCAAAATATAACTACTTCAAACTTTGATAAAAGTACTTTGACCTTTGCCATAACTACTTCGAATAGACAAATATGGGTAACTTTTGTATGCAAAAAAATATATGAGTTGATATTTGTTGTGGAAAAGAATGTTCTAATAGGAAGAGAATAGAAATAGAAAGGGAAAGTGAGAAATTTACATCCTATTGGAGTTGTTGTGGAAACATTTACACAACATTGTCCTTGTAGTTTTAAAAATTTTTTCCAAGTAATAGCCAATTAGGAAGACCTACTAGCCTAAATACTTAGACTTGACAAATGACTGCATAAAATAATCAGTACTATATGTTTAAGCAATTAACCAATCTGTAAAACTAGTAAACCATATCTTAAGAACTAGTAACACTAGATAAACAGAAAACAGCAAAATTACAACCATGAAGAACATTCATACAACTAATATACTCGGTACAACTATGACCGTTTTTTGGAGGGAAAACAAATAATTTTGACGCCCAACAAATAGTGAAATCTCCAAATTTTAGATTCCTCTCCTTTTCCCCCCTTTTTCCTTCTTTCTCACTATCTCTCTCCTCCGTCTCTATCTTTTTCCTCTCTTTCACTCTCAACTGACCCCTGACTCTATTTTTTCCTCTATTTCCCTTTAGTTTCTCGATCTCTCTCGACCACACCTTAGTATGGAGAGTTTCGGGCTATATTTGGTGGCTGGTTACACTTGTCTCGCTTTTTTTTTCTTTTGTAATGCTTAGCTTATTGAACTATGTTTGCTAAAATTATATATCTTTGCTATGCTATCTCTCTTGTGTTATGAGTTAAAATTCAAAGAAATCAATCATAACAAAAACGTAATTTTAAAATGCAAAGTTAAATTATGTCCATATTCAACAAAATGTCAACATAACTGAAATCTAAATTCGTTCCAAATACTACCAAATACTATAACAAAAATCCGAAAAAACCAACATATATTATGCATTCACTTTCTCCTCGCTTTCTCCTCCTCCACAAATGTTTCCACCGCAGCCAATCTTGCATCAAGTCCACGAACAATCTTCAAGATCTCAGCCATTTCGGTTGGAGGTGGAGCATCAACTTGTGGTGGTGGAGAATCAACCGGTGGAGAATCAACTTGTTCCTTCTCCTTTTTTGCTCGTGCAGCAACATCTTGTTCGAACATGTCTTCAAAGAAGACCGTGTGACCACGAAGAAGACGCTTGGTCCACTCATCAACCACGAGATCATCTTCATCACGATCGTCGTCTACTTCGAAGATTTGAGCCAAAAGATCCTTTTCTTCTTTCTTTTTGATTAACATGATGCTATCAATGTCCTAACAAGGAATAAAATAAATGTTAATTTTACAAAAAAACTAGAACATAGACGCACAAAGTTTGGCCAAGTTCAGATAACTAACCTGAGTTGTACCAAGTTCTTCATTGATTGCATCAATAGGAAACGCAGACATATCTCCTTTCTTGAACTTCGACTTGCACATCCTCGGACACATCATGTCTGCTCATGGGACAATATCCTTGAATCTTCTTCCCAATTGAGTAATTGCCTCAAACGCTAGTAGCTACAAAACAGTTGTATAAGTTAGACTTAGTTTCAAGTAAATAAACATCAACAATCACATAATCAATGTACTTACCTCCAAAGGAAGACAAAAATCAGGAATGGCCCACTGTACGTCATTCTTTACCTCCCCTTTATCTTGAAAATGATCAACCGTGTGCTTGATCTCCTCCACCATGTAGTCGTAAGAAAATCTCCCCCAAGAAAATTTCCTATAATAGTCGATATCGGTCACAACTCTTTGAAATACTTCCAAAACGTCGGGTGCACCTTTTCCAGTCTTCCTTTGTCCGCAAACTATACTCGACAAAAAGAACAACACAACCATCTTCAATCTGCCAGCATGAGATCCCATTGCTATAAGCTTGGATTTCATGTCTTCCTGTCTTACCGTTACCTTACCAAAATGACGCTTGATGAAATTCAGATTACCCCTTTCCTTATATCCAAGAGGATAGTTTTGGCAGTTTAAACAATAGATCAATGCGTGTTCCCTCAGGCCATAGCGCAAAGGAACTCCATTTACAACGAACCAAAGTTCCTTCCTCTTCACGATCTTGTTTGTTTGCAACACGAGCATCCACATGCCCTAAACCTTGTGGTTATGGTCCTTCGGCATGTGGAAAAGGTGTTTAAACTGAGGATGCGACACAAACCATTCCTTCTCAGCATCATTCAGGGGCGGGTTCAGGCTTTCCAGCGTTTTGAACACATCTTTGAGAAAGCACCTTGTCCCTATCTTCACTCTCGTCTGATAGCTGCTAGTCAGGAAAGCCAATCTTTCTGGTTTTAATGGCTTGCTACTCTCATCAAACTGCAAATAACATTCAAATGCACTCAGTTATACAATAAATAATTCTTACATTACCATACAATTTTACCTAGTTTGCCCAAGTTCTACAGCTATAGTTTTACCAAGTTATCCAACGTTGTCTTATTTTTACCAAGTATTACGAATATACAACGCAGGTTTCCCTAGTTCTACTAGTTTTCCCTATTTCTACTAGTTTTTCCAAGATAGTTTTCCCTATTTCTACTAGTTTTCCCAATTTCTACTAGTTTTCCCTACATTCCCCTATTTCTACTAGTTTTCCCAATTTCTACTAGTTTTCCCTAGTCAGTTTTCCCTATTTCTACTAGTTTTCCACTGCAAAAAATTAAGGCCATTGACATCAACATATGCTTTTGCTTCTTACCCTATTTTCATAGTCAGTGTCGGTTTCGTATTCGGAATCTGATTCTCCACTCGTTTCATTGGCGATCTCCTTATCCTTGGAGATGTTTGAGACTGACGCCGGAGTTGGGGTCGGAGCAATGGTGATCTCTTTTTCCTTGGAAATGTTTGAAACTGACGCCAAAGTTAGGATCAAAGTTTTGGCCGCCACTGCTGCTTTTCTTCCTCCTTCTGCTTCTTCTGATTCTTCTCCAGAACCGGAACCATCCCTGGAACCAGATTCTTCTTCTTCTTCTTCTTCTTCTTCTTCTTCTTCTTCTTCAGAGCTCTCTTTTTAATCATTGGCACCACGACTCGGAGACGTTTGGTTTTAAAGCATTAAATATATTTGAAGTTAAAGACATCATGTCTTCAAAAAGTTGGCATCTGAATGCACTGCAAACACCCAACGTTTTGGTCTTTCATCAACTAGTTTAAGACCAAAACCTTTTTCTCTTCACTGTTCTGAAACCATTCATGTCTGTGTTTTTGATCAGCATTCATATATGTATAACTCTTCAACACGTCCCTGTACTCGATGACTTCCTCCAGGATCTGCGTGAAGCTGTAGAAACTGTAAGTCCACTGATAAAAAACTCGTTTGATTTTGCTCGTTTCTTTACTTCAGTTGACCCTTACCCAAGACCGATCACATGGGGCTTGGCTCCAATATATAGAGAAGCATGGAAGATGCCGGACCGAGACATGGTGAATGAGCTCCGACTGGAGATGCTTCTGCTGAGCCCCGTGGTCCTCTAACATCAGTAGTATCGTCCGTCGAGGTTTTCTCTGATCTGTTTGCAATGAAAGCCAAGTATTTTACTGAGCTTCGTGTTATTAATAGAGATGTAAGGACGAATTGCAACAAATTAAGTCACATGTATCTTTTTTTGTCTTCTTATTAAAAATTATATTTATAGTTATAAATTAAGAATTGTATTTATGATTTTATAATAAATTATGTAATTTGTTTTTATTAATTTTAATTTTATTATTAATTTTTTCAGTAATTTAAATAAGGGAAAAAGCTGTGGTGGCACTAAAACATGTCTTAATTAATATAATATCATTTGCGATTCTAATTTTTGTAGGCTAAAATTTTGGTCTAAAATGACCCTACATGTATTTGTTAGAAAAAAATAATTACAATAATGTCATTACTATTTTATTTCCACATCAGCAAAAACGAACTTTATTTACGAAAATGCCACATTCCCAGAATAATAAATCCCACGGATTTATGACATTCTTTGTTACAGATTTAATAAATCTGCACGGAGTTATTTTCTTTTGTTGCGGATTTATTGTCTTTGTTGCAGAGTTTTATAAATCTGTAACACGTTAGAAAGTTTTGGAAAATTAATATACTAGCATCATAGTATTACAGATTTTTAATCGTGTTACAGATTTATGTTCTCATGTTGCAGATTTGTTTTTTTTCTACTGACGTGGCACGGATTTATATTAACATGTTGCAGACTTTTGCAGATTTTCCAGATTTATTTCCTTAGTTTTGAATAAATCTGGAATTTCATGCTACGGATTTGTGTTACGTGTTACAGATTTATTAAAGTCCGCAACAAAGAAAATTGTTAAAATTAATTACTATTGTAGCACTGCTATGTTACAGACTTTCTCTCTTTGTAGCAGATTTGTTTTCAATGTTACGGATTTATGTTATGTTAGATATTGATTTTAATGTTACGGATTTATTGAAGATGTGCAATATTCGAATAATTGTTGTCTGATCTTTTCCTGATTTTTAGAAACCGTTTATGGTAACTAAATATTCACTTAAGAACATATTTGGCACACAAAAAAAAAAGATAACCACCAAAAAAACTTTTTTTCAATTAATTTCTTATTTAAATAATTTAAACTTTTTTACAAAATAAATATAATAATAAAAATAACCAACGAAATTTGTTTCTATTAATTTCTCATTTAAATGATTTATTTATTATTTTTATATTAAATTCTTGTTTTCAAAATCAAAATAATAAAATATAAGCAACAAAAAATAATTTTTATCAATTTTATTTAAATTTTAGATTTATTAAAACATTATGTTGTATTTATTTCTTATTTTTGAAAACAATTTTTTTAAAACAAAATTAGCCAAAAAATAATTTGTGTTAATTTATTATTTAAATGATTTATTTATAAAATATATTTTGTATTTTTTGGAAAACAAAAATTAACCATCAAAAAAAAATATTTTTATTTTGTATTTAAATAATTTTTTATAAAATTATTTTTATTACTTTCTTACTATTTATTTTTAAACGAATTTATATTAATTATTTATTTTTTAAAAACGAATTTCTATTAATTATTTATTTTTTTAAACGAATTTATATTAATTATTTTTTTTAAACGAATATTATATTAATTTTTTTTACAAAATATTAATTATTTATTTTACTTTAATGATTATATATATTATTTCTTTAAAAAAAGATAAGTTAAGGAAAGGACAATATAGTATTTTAAACTATTATAGAATGCTACTCTAGTAAAAAACACACCCTAATGCTACTCTATTAATTAACGTTAAAATTTGTGCTATCATGAGTAATTTTCACTTTAAATAATATGCATAAATATTAAAAACTGAATCCCAAATTAATATTTGGATGATAAAAAGAATATATGATATGACACAAATAAAAGTGTTCATAAGATATACACATAAGATATACTACAGCATCCATAAATATTGGTCATTATAAATAATATCACAACAACAAAAACGCTAGTATAAAGTATAATACAGCCCTAAAACATTGCCACTACAAAATTTATTATTGCACAAAGAATATGTTACATTCAAATATAAAATGGCATATAACAATCGCTACTGTAAATTATTCAATTGCATCAAAAATAGTGCTATTAATAACAGGTTAAATTAATGCTATTGTATCTAAGAGATCTAAGATAGCAGCGACATAAACAATGTTCATGGAAACGCTATCATATTTTCGTGGTGCTAACAATAAGCATATTTCTTGTAGTAGAATATTGTGGTACCTGTGAAAAAGCAGAAATGATAAGGTTTATAAGAATGTGGATAGGGATCCTCAGCAAATCCTAAAACTGGCAGATACGGATTTTTTGACATGGACAGATGTACAAATGACGAATCCTCAAGATACGAGATTTGAACAAAATGGTAGGGGAAAATGCTTCAGTACCAACCCATGAGAATAAGGGTAAGTGGTGTTACACTGATGGTTCATGGAAAGATGGACATGTTTTTAAGGCCAAGGTTGGTAAAGCTCTTACGAAGATGGAAGGAATATAATGATGGGAGCAGCAAATATTCGCAAAAGCTTATCGACTTTGTATGTAATATTTGAAGCGTTGATTTGGGAAATGGAATGTATGAGATATTTCAATCAAGAAAAAATTATTCTCGCAAGAGAGTTCTAAACTGGTGAAGATGGTGTTTGAAGCAAAGGAATCACCAGCGTTTGCAATCCATATACAAGATTTTGAGATACGGAAAAAAATTTCAAGCCATCTGGATTCCACGAACCAAGAACACAAAGGCAGACATGCTGGCAAGAGGTGCCCGCATACAACTGTCGCATATTTTTCACGTTAATTCGGAGCCACCAACCTAGCTGACAGAGTCACGTTAAGTTTTTAGGTCCCTTTATTGTTGACAAAAAAAACAATACTTTGTTGAATGAAAGGTGGATGATACAAATGGTCTAATTGGGCTTATATAATGCTCTTACCACATTCCTTTAGTTCTAAACAAGAAAAAGAAATCAAAAGAAGCAATAAACTAGCCATTGGCCTCTTAATGGGTATCAAGGAAAAATAAAGTAATTTGTGGCTTCTCTTGTATCTGGTCAACTTGGGGTATATCCTAGGAGCCTTAAAACTTCTGGTTGTCTGAATAACTCCCCAAATTGCAGCCAGTTCATTTGGAAAGAGCTGTTGGGATTTGATCTCCTTTGGGTCGAAAAATGGCAAGTGGCGCTCCTGATGATCGCGTATGTTCTGGTTAAGTCTGGTGAAGCTTAGGATGTTTACACATGAGGAAAATGATCTAAAAACGTTATAGCTTTGTTAGGTGATGGTCTGGTGCTGATTTGATCCCTTTAGTCTGAATGCATCCAAATAAGGTAAGTTGAGAAGCAAGAGGATTCGCATAATACTCTGGATGCTGGTACATTGTAGGATGTCTAGATATGTTTATGGAGGCTTATTAAAGTCTCCTAGTAGCAACAAGTATGTTTGACGTTGACAAAACTCGTGAGACTCCAAATAAGGCAAGTCGAAAAACCATTGGTTTGGAACTTGAGTAACTTCTTTATCAGAACCGGTAGTGGCCTGATTCCAACTCTCCTAGATTTCCTGATGAATTAAGATTCCAGAAGAAGTCACTTTGTTTCTTGGTTTATCAAATTTGAGTTGCAATGCTTCAGTTTGTAGTCATATGTCTCCATCGGGTATATTGGTAATCTCCTGAATTGTAACTTGAATAACTTCTTCTTGTGGAAAGATTTTAAACCAATTCCACTTCTCTGTGATTCCTTGATGAGTTGATATTCTAGAACATGTTAGTTTGTGGCCTAAATCCTCCTGGTTGGAAAGATATGCTCCAAAACATAAACATATGTCTCTATTCTCCACGAGTTGGTTTTCTTTGGGGTCTGGATAAGCTGATATTTGTCTTTCCTATCCTCCATGGTTGATGAAAACTTTGTCCTCATCATTGATGCTGAAAGTAACCCTATTATTCCTCAAATGAGAATATTGATTTACATGCTGAACATGACATAAGATAATACAATGCCGATGCTCGCCCACAATCGAGAAGACAACCCATAGCCTGCACCATAGTTAATTTCGATATCCCACATCAGAACTTCGAGAATAAATCAGTCATTCAAGTTCCTATATGATATAAGCTTCGGGGGAAGCCCATAAAATGGGCCGGACCGGGGCACAAAGATCTGGACTGAAGTCGCTCTCTCTTTGGGCCGTAGGCGTGATATGGGCGGTGCATGAGCAGTTGGACTGAGGTCGCTCTCTGCTGATGCTAGTCGATGGAGTTGATGGCGGATTGAAGCTCTAACCCACACAAGTTGTGAAAGACTTGGGATATAGAACAAATCATACTCTCAAGGATTCCACCAAGAAACATAGATCCAAAAATAATCAAGAACACATTCTTGAAAATAAAGAGAAATTCTCTAGACTTTTTATTTGATTGAAAGCTCTCTTGTAATTACAATAGGATGTGAGTTTTATAGCCTTTTGGCATAAGCCTTACAAGAAAACAAAATAACTTACAAATAAATAAAATAAATCACAAAATAAATCATGTAAACAAATCATGGAATGATTAGGACGTTGGTGAGAAGAAGTGATATGTTAATAAGGATATCTTGGCCAATCATAATAATCTTATAAACATCCTGATTTGTTGACTTTCTTCTTTTCTTTTCTTCAATCTTTGATCCAATAAAAGTCTTCATAATCTGATTCCTTCCGTAAAGGCCTTGAATAATTGATATTGCATCATTCTCTCATTCTTCAAAAAGTTTTGTCCTCAAAACCTTTTTTTTTAAAGAAACAAAATAAAAACGATTTTTTGAAAGTTTTTATGGATGCAATTTTATTTAGGAAAATGAATAATTTTTTTTTATGTTTTTTTTTGTTAAACTGAAAAATCAAAAATAAAAGGAATTATTTTTTATCTTTTAATGAGAAAATAAAACTTTAGGAAACAAAGAAAAAAACTATTTTATGGTTTTTAAAAATTTTATAAAAAGAACAAAAGCAGAAAATATTTTTTCTTGATGGTTTTCAATATTAAAATGGAATGAAAAAGAAAACAACTAAACAAAAATAAATAAAAAGATAGATGATATGACATTCGGCTCTGATACCAAATGATATAAGCTTCGGGGGAAGCTCATAAAATGGGCCGGACCGGGGCACAAAGAGCTGGACTGAAGTCGCTCTCTCTTTGGGCCGTAGGCGTGATATGGGCGGTGCATGAGGAGCTGGACCGAGGTCGCTCTCTGCTGATGCTAGTTGATGGAGTTGATAGCGGATTGAAGCTCTAACAAACACAAGTTGTGAAAGACTTGTGATATAGAACAAATCATAGTCTCAAGGATTCCACCAAGAGACATAGATCCAAAAATAATCAAAAACACATTCTTGAAAATAAAGAGAAATTCTCTAGACTTTTTATTTGATTGAAAGATGTCTTGTAATTACAATAGGATGTGAGCTTTATAGCCTTTTGGCATAAGCCTTACAAGGAAACAAAATAACTTACAAATAAATAAAATAAATCACAAAATAAATCATGTAAACAAATCATGGAATGATTATGGATGTTGGTGAAAAAGAGTGATATGTTAATAAGGATATCTTGGCCAATCATAATAATCTTATAAACATCCTGATTTGTTGACTTTCTTCTTTTCTTTTCTTCAATCTTTGATCCAATAAAAGTCTTCATAATCTGATTCCTTCCGTAAAGACCTTGAATAATTGATATATATCGCATCACTATACCCCATTGGTACGACTATGAGATCAAACTTTGTTCATAAACTTGGTCAAACATACCAATTTATTGGTCACTCGACGGAGCACCCGATGGAGCTTTGTAGTACCACATGCACCAACCGAATTTCATCTATTACAGGGCCAGAAAACTCGAGGTATATCGGAGCAATGCAACTCTGGTTTGCCTCTCATCCAAGTTAATTCTCCTCTAAAATTGTAAAAGCTCTCTGTCGAACTCTATTCAGGCTCAAATGAAGCTACAAACTTTGTAAAAGGGATTTTTTTTTTGAATTATTAACGTTTGTTGAAAAAAAAAGAAATAGAGTTTTGATCTTTCAAAAACACTTTGGTTTGTGAAAAGTTGTTTTTATGCCAAAAGTGAGTTTTTATTAAAATTTCAAAGACTTTTTAGAACTTACCTTGTTTCGGACCGCAAAACAAGTTAATTATCACTAACGGATTAGGTTTTGGTCGGGTAAAACCTCATAATGTCGCATAATGGAACATATTGGGCATGGCTCGGGAAAATGAGCTCAAAGAAGGAGGATAAGAGGTTGTGGCTTCATGACACGCAGTCCCGGGCGGAGGTGGATGGCCGCAAGCTGGCATCGCATGGTCGCGGGTGAGAGCTGCTGGCCTTGGCTCGGCCATGTATGGCCACAGCCAAACACATGTTGGCCACGTGCTCGAGCTTCTTGGTCGCGGCCAAGCATTTCTCGGATCGGGCTGAGATATCTTCGATCGCGGCTGAGTTTTGGGCTGCCGTAAATTATGCAGGACGATTGGGACGTCTGAATCTTCAAGTTGGTTGGTTGTGGCTGTTGAAACTTGGCTTTGATCTCTTTACCTTTCTTCTTTTGTCTTTTCTGTTTTTCTGAATTTTTTTGGTTTTTATATTTTATAAAATTGAAAACTAAGAGAAATAAAACATTTAAAATAATAAGATAGATAAAATAAAAGAAAAACTACTACTACCAAATGTGTTGCCTCCCATCAAGCACATTTGTTTAGCGTCGTCAGCTCGACGTTTGTGGTGACTTAGGCGTGTGAAACAAATGTCTCGAGAACATTTTTCCTAAAACTTTCTCATCCCTGTCATAGTTTTCACCAATTCCTTCAACAAGAGTATTATTTCTAAATCTCTCTTTGTTCTAAAGAACAAGTTTAATGGCATCAACAATTTCTCGTTTATGTTCCTTGCTAGGATCATTTACCATCACATGAACAATGATTTTGATCTTAGAAAGCGATTTGGTCTGTGAAATAGGTTGTAAACGTGGGGACTTAGTATCGCCATCCTTGTCATTTGATTTATTCTTTTCCTTCGGGAATAAATGTTTCAACTTGAAAATGTCCTTCGGCTTTAGATCATCAATTGGAACAGTTGGATAGAATTTCATATGGTTCACATTTAGGAATACCACATTATAGTTTGCATGATCGATGACAGCACCGACGGTAGCATGGATAGGGCGTTCTAACATTAGCGGTCTTTGGTTATCATGATCCATCTCAAGAATTTGAAAGTCAGTCGGAAGTAGCTTATTGCCAACGAGAAGTTGGAGGTCATAGTAGATGGAATTAAAATTTGAATTCCCAAATTTTCAGCAAATTTTTTCGACATGATGTTATCATTAGCCCAAAGGTACCCAAACAATCTTTAAATTCGATACCATTAAACGAATAAGTAAAAGTGAAATGGCCAAGATCTTTGACCTTTTTAAGTATTTTGAGAGGTAAATGTTTGGGTACCTCAAAAGGTGGAAATCTAGATTCCCCATCTCTCTTCAAAGCTTTTCCATGGAGGAGAACGAAGGTAGGCATTGTGCATGGGATAGTTTTAACGTTCTCTTTAGCAGTTGATATCGCTTTTCAATACCCTTTTGGGTTGTCTTGTATCTTTCTAGGTAAGATTCCGACTTCTCTTTTCATAGCCTCCACAGTTTGATCGACTTGCATATCTAACTTCTTGGTATAAGTATTGAGTGATTAAATTTTTCCATTTTTATCTGAAGTTATATTTTTTATTTAAACAAGGTGATATGCGTTTTTGGAATACAAAAGCCGGCAGAAGACAGATCCTTCTCCGGATACCAAGTAAGCCCAAACAAGGGAAACTAAGCCGGCGGAAAACATGGATATCCCCGGAAGCAAGTCCTATAAAAGGAAACAAAACCTACAACTAACCATAAAAACAATCGATACAATCTAAAACCAATCAAGAAACAAACCGAACTTGCATATCTTTACCAAAGTGGAGATGCTTGAGCGATATTTACCGATGATTCCCACGGCCAACCAACGATAACATCAGCTACACGAACAGATGCTGAAAGACCCTCTCTCAGACTCAAAGAAACAAGACTCCACAACCCGACAAGAAGGAACCCCTACAAGGAACACTAAGACTCTTTCGAATACAGTTGCGACGCATCACTATGCGCCCATAAACACCTTAATAGAAGTCTAAAATGAAACCCAAATCTCACTAGACTTGAATCAACCAAAGTCAAACCTACCTAACCTATCCCGAATCTAAAAACCCAGAAATAAAATCAGATAAGAAAGCACTCACAACAATCTCCCACACCAAATCAAAATAATGCAAGATCAGTTGTCAAAGACGGATTTGTAAATCAATGATAGTCTGGATAGAAGAGGTATCTAAACATTATCTTCTAAAACCGAAAAACCCACAACTCAAACCCGAACCATGAACCGGAAACATCACAAACCAAATCTGAACTTAATACCGAACCCTCAAGCCAAAGCAAAATCAACGACACCACATCCTGACCTAACGCCATCTACAATCCCAAAGACGCTTAGATCGTACGAGAATAACACAGACTCACCAAACAGGCGAGCAAGAACTCCGGCGCAGGCAGATGATTCAGTGGCGACAACACCACGGCAGCACACACAACGAACATGCGGAGGCAGATATGACCGGCGACGAGCAGAGGATGAGGCGGGGACCGAAGGAAGGAAGAAGGCGGCTAACCGTCGTAGAGGTCGGGTAGACTGAGAAGGGCCGAGCTACTAATCGACGGCGAGACCCTCCCCGGCAACGGCAGTGACCACCAGCCGGGGAGATAGCGAAATCCAAGAGGGAGGTAGCTTTCTGATACGCGTGCCTGAAAGCTTCTGTATTAGGGCGAACCACGTTTTTTTGAGATTGAAATTTTTTCATTTAAGTTATTATATATTGTATATAATAAATTTGGTAATAGCTTAAAAAATATCTCTCGTATTCCCCATGTTTCCGAACAAAGGTTCTAGTGTTATGAATAATTAGTAGATGCCCATTATAAGGCCCATTACTTGTAATCTAGGTTTTACTTGGTCTCCAAGTTCTTGTACTCCTATATAAAGGAGCTTTCATTCATTGGAATAAACATCACCAATTCTTCTATCTCTCTTCTATTCACAACACGTTATCAGCACGATTCTCTAATCACTAGAGTTAAAAGGTAGGCAATTTTATAGTAATCATTTTTTCTTTCTAATCTACTCCTCTTTCGAATCATGTTTATTATCAACTCATGATTCGTAAGAATTGATTCAGTTCTATCGATACATAATCAAAATATTATTTATCGATAGCATGATAATCCCTTGTTCTTTATTTCTTACAACAAAAAGGTGAGATTAAAATTTATGTTTAGTTTATGTCTTATTCTAGGATGATAAGTGATATCTTCTTTGAATATCGTTATGGTAGGCTATGCCTTCACGATTATGATCATAAGGTAGACTTTGTCTCCTCCGATCTTATTCATAAAAGAGATGATTATCAATACTTATCTAGAATAATAATTTATTGATATTTGTCATGATTTATCCTGTGTTTAAACAATGTTTATTATCGATTCATGGTTTATTTTAATGGATTCAATTCTATATTTTGATTGTGTTTAATAATTACAAGTTGTTATATCTTTTTTTGATTTGATTATTTAATTTTTCTAATGTTTCATACATCACGTATTAATAAATAAAAGATTATATTTTATTGTGTTTCCAAAAAAATTTAATTGTGATTTTAGGAAAATGTTAAAGTTTCTATTTTAAAATATTAATATATATTTTGTTTTAAATACTTTAAAAAAAAAGTGAATGTCTCGGTCTTTTCCTTATTTAATTAAACTATCACTAGCAGTTGTTGGCTATATATAGGAATGTCTATACCCGTTCTCGGTTTTAAATATTTAGGTACACGAATTATAGTAATCAAACTTAACCGGATATTCTGAATGTGATTTTACTTTTGGTTTCTAATCAGTTTTAGTGGATGTATATAGTTGTAACGTAAGAATACTTGTTAACTATCAAAAGTCTAATTCTGGTTTGCAACTTTTGTTTCAACTAAATTATTGCTTTACAAAATATTTAATTTTCTGAAATAATGTAGTAAATTAACTTGAAATTTGAGTTTTGTTGATTTACTGTTTTGGGTTGTCTTTGGTTCAAAATCAGTGTGCTTAAAACGATATGCAATTAATTAATTTATTTTATTTGTGTTTTTGAAGAAAATGAATGGTGGAGATTTATGCTTGGCAGACAGTGCAACTAGTCACACTATTTCAAAAAATAAGAATTATTTCACTTGTTTGACAATGAAAGAAGCAAGTGTAAGCACCGTAACAGGTAGTGCAAAGATAATAGAAGGCTTTGGAAGAGCAAATATATTATTGCCGTAGGGAACAAAGTTCAAAATCACTGATGCATTATACTCCCCTAAGTCTCAAAGAAATTTATTAAGTTTTAAGGATATCCGCAGAAATGGATACCATATTGAGACTACGAGTGAAGGTAATATCGAATACCTTCAAATCACAAGTAATACCCAAGGCTCTAAAGACATTGTCTTCATTCAAAAAAAAAAAAAAAGACATTGTGGAAAAACTACCTGCATTCTCCACTCGACTCTACTATACTACAATTAATACAATTGAAGTAAATGCTATAGTAGTTCATAAGTCCACAGAAAACCTCAAAGTTTGGCATGATCGGTTAGGCCATCCCGGTACAATAATGATGCGAAAGATTATTTCTAATTCATGTGGACATTCATTAAAGAACCAGAAGATTCTTCCTAATGAGTTTTCATGTGCTGCTTGTTCGCAAGGCAAGTTGATTATACGGCCTTCACCAGTAAAAATCAATTCAGAATCAATAAGTTTTCTGGAACGAATACAAGGAGATATTTGTGGGCCGATTCACCCATCATGTGGAACCTTTAGGTATTTTATGGTTTTAATTGACGCATCTAGTAGATGGTCACATGTATCCTTGTTATCAACTCGAAACTTTGCGTTTTCGAGATTACTTGCTCAGTTGATTAGACTAAGAGCTCATTTTCCAGATTTTCCTTAAAGGCAATTCGCCTTGATAATGCTGGTGAATTCACGTCTCAAGCTTTTAATGACTATTGCATGTCCATTGGGATAAGTGCTGAACATCTTGTAGCACATGTTCACACACAAAATGGTTTAGCAGAATTTGTAACCAAACGTCTACAATTGATTGCTAGACCATTATTAATGAAATCAAAACTCCCAATATCTGCTTGGGGACATGCTATATTACATGCAGCAGCATTGATTCGCATCAGGCCAACAAGTATTAAAAAATTCTCTCCATCACAACTGGTTTTGGGTCAGGAACCAAATATTTCCCATTTGAAAGTTTTTGGATGTGCTGTATATGTTCCAATTGCTCTACCACAGCGATCAAAGATGGGTCCTCAAAGGTGATTGGGAATATATGTTGGATATGAATCTCCATCAGTAATTAAATATCTTGAGCCATCTACGGGGGATTTATTCAAGGCTCGATTCGCAGACTGTCATTTTAATGAGTCTGTTTTTTCAACTCTAAGTAGAGAAAATAAAAAGCTGGAAAAGGATATAAATTGGAATGAATTATCAATGTCCTATCTTGATCCTCAGACTAGAGAATGTGAATTAGAAGTCCAAAAGATAATTCATTTACAAATCTTAGCAAATCAGTTGCCAGACGCGTTTACTAACCCAAAAGTGTGATCAAATCACATATACCAGCTGTAAATGCTCCAATAAGAATAAATAATCAAGAAGGACAAAATCGAACTGCTAATGAGTCTAAGGCACGTTTGAAACGTGGTAGACCTATTGGTTCCAATGATAAAAATCCTCGAAAAAGAAAAGGAGCAGAAATTGGCAATGGTGAAACCGAGGAAATAATTACGAGTGAAGAATCTCTAGAAGAGACTTCAAACATGACAAAGAATGAAATCCAGGTACCTGATAATGATGAGATCTCAATTAATTATGTCATGTCTGGAATAAAATGGAACCGAAAGCAAATCGACGTCGATGATATTTTGCATGCAATGTAGCAGTTGATATTATGGATGAGGTGTTGGAACGTTTAGATGAATCCTGATTCAATTCCAGATTCAGATTATCCTAAACATGCGATCTAGGTTCTTCTCAGAATAGAAACAAATGATGATCTCACCTTATACCTGTTATTGCAGCGGAAGAAGATGGTATGTCTGAGATCAGAGAAACACCGAGAGATGAATCCTCCAAAGGTTCACACACGCTTTCACAGGAAACAGCTGCTAGACCACCAGGGGAACTCGGCGCAGAGAGAGAGAGTTTTCGGCTCGAGTGTTAGGGTTAATCAGTCTGAAACTCGAGTTTTATGACACAAAACTCGTCCTGTTCCGTTTGGGCCATTTGGCCCAAATACCAATTAACTCGTCGGTGTTTGCGCACTGCATCGATCGTTGCACCTTATGCATCGATCGATGCACAGTGGCTAAACCTTTTATTCTCTCTAAGTACAGTAAATGCCTAGCACTTTTACTGTACTTCTGCTAAACCGTTCCTACACATTTTCCTGTTAGCTTAGGCGTGTGACCCATATGGGATCATATAATAAAGGCAATAAGTCCAAGACTTATAGATCATGAGCGGACTCTAGCAAGCCATCATGACCCCCAGTATTATATGACTTATGTCTGATCATTGACATACTCTTACTTTCTAGAGACAGTACCGAGATTACTGGACACAATTCCAACAATCTCCCACTTGTACTGGAATCTCTGTATTCATAATCCTTTTGTCTCAATATCTCGATTAGTCATAAGGCAAGATTGGTGTCATCCTTATAAAGCCTAATCTTGTTCATCGGACTCTGATTTGATACTGACAATCCAAACGACTCGGGAAAGTCCGTTTGAGCATGGCCATGCGTTTTCCAGTATTCAAATCTCCGATTGGCCTAGAGATATTCACTCCATTTATATTGGAGGGACAAATCCCATCTTGTTCCATCACTGTAAACTACTCATTTCATGATGTACCCAAACAAGGTCCTTATAGCTATCGCAGAACGATAGCGTTAGACAATGATCAAAGTACACCAGTCCATGTGCAATCACATGCATGTGAACTCAGGTCTAAGGACTATACTCTATAGTCGTAGTAAGAATCTCTTATGACGCAGATATAAATATCCTGAAGAGTTCTTATAAGCGGGTCTTGTCCGGTCGTATGTTCCCAACATGCACCTATGTACTGACTTTGATGCCGCGCATCTATGACACACTGAGACTTTGTCATAAGTCACGTACCAATCCAGTCTCACACGGTTGTTGGTGTTCCAGTTTCAACAACCTTCGACTAGGGACAGGATGATATAAAACATTTATCAAATATAGGGTCTCATGATCAAGCTAAATGACTTTGATGACTCAAGATCAAGTCACTTACTTTGATGACCTATAAAATGCTTCATATTATTTTGGAACGATTATTTCATCACAGTTAAAATAATCTTGAAATAATAATTTCATTAAACATAAAATAATGTTTTACAAGAACATATCAAATAACTAAAATAAAGCTCACAAAACTCCCACTCAAATTTAGATTACATTTCAATGTTTCTAATGCCTACAGCTTCAGTCAGGAACTCGAGCTTAGGTCTTGGGAGTGGCTTTGTCAACGGATCAGCGACATTATCATCTGTCGGAACTCGGCTGATCTTGACTTCCTTTCTATTAACGATGTCACGTATCAAGTGATATCTTCTTTGAACATGCTTGGATTTCTGGTGTGATCTTGGTTCCTTTGCCTGAGCTATAGCACCATTGTTGTCACAAAATAGCGCCAGAGGCTCAGCCGCATCTGGTATCACACCTAGTTCCATAATGAACTTTCGTATCCAAACAGCTTCCTTCGCTGCTTCTGAGGCGGCGATATATTCAGCTTCTGTAGTGGAATCAGCAACGGTGTCCTTCTTGGAGCTTCTCCAACTTACTGCACCGCCATTCAGACAAAAGACATAACCGGACTGTGACCGGAAATCATCTGTGTCTGTCTGGAAACTTGCGTCCGTGAATCCACTGACTTTAAGCACATCACTTCCACCGTACACCAAGAATTTATCCTTAGTATGTCTTAGATACTTCAAGATATTCTTTACGGCAATCCAATGGTTTTCACCTGGATTTGACTGGTATCTACTCGTCATGCTCAATGCATAAGCAACATCAGGACGAGTACAGATCATGGCATACATAACAGATCCTATTGCAGATGCATAGGGAATGTTCTTCATACGCTCGAGCTCAGCAGCCGTCGTAGGGCTCTGCTTCTTGCTTAGCGTTGTGCCATGTACCATTGGCGTGAAGCCCTTCTTGGAATCTTTCATGCTGAATCTTTGTAGGACTTTGTCAATGTATGAGTCTTGACACAAGCCTATCAGCCTCTTAGGTCTATCCCGATAGATCCTAATTCCAAGAACGTATGCGGCTTCACCCATGTCTTTCATGGAAAAACAACTTCCAAGCCAGTCTTTTACGGACTTTAGCATTGGAACGTCGTTTCCGAGAAGCAGTATGTCATCGACATACAAAATAAGAAATACAATCTTGCTCCCACTAGATTTCTTATACACGCATTGTTCTTCTTCGTTTCTGATGAAGTCAAATTGCCTGATCGCTTCATCAAAACGAAGATTCCAGCTCCTCGATGCTTGCTTCAATCCATAAATGGATTTGTGAAGTTTGCATACTTTCCCAGCATTCTTTGGATCTATGTAACCGTCAGGTTGTGTCATATACACATCCTCTTCCAGAATTCCATTCAGGAAGGCGGTTTTCACGTCCATCTGCCAAATTTCATAATCATGAAAAGCTGCAGTTGCTAGTAGAATCCGAATAGATTTCATCATAGCCACTGGTGAATAGGTTTCATCGTAGTCCACACCGTGAACTTGTCTGAAACCTTTTGCCACCAACCTGGCTTTATAAATCTGGACATTTCCATCCACGTCAATCTTCTTCTTGAAGATCCATTTGCACTCGATGGCTTTTACACCAGCGGGTAAGTCAACCAACGAAAAAACTTGGTTGACCGACATGGAGTCCATTTCGGAATCAGTGGCCTTGCGCCACTTAGAGGAATCTGGGCCCATCATGGCTTGATTGAAGTTCGATGGTTCATCACCATCAATGATCAAAAGATCATGACAGTTAGTCACGAGGAATCCTTGATATCTCTCGGGTTCGTGACGGATCCTCCCGGATCTTCGAACTTCAGGTACTACAGGTTCAGGCTCTACAATTTCTTGTAGGTCCTCCTGCTGCTCTTCCTCATTAGGTTGGGCAGTATCCTGTTCATCTTGAATTTCTTCAAGCAGTACCTTACTCCCACTGTCTTTCTTAGAGAGAAAATCCCTCTCAAGAAAGTTACAATCCCGGGCAACAAAAATCTTGTTCTCGGAGCGTAGATAGAAGTAATAAGCCTTGGTTTCCCGTGGATAACCAATGAAATAGCATTTGTCAGATTTTGGTGTAAGCTTGTCTGAGATTAATCTCTTGACATAAGCTTCACAACCCCAAATTCTGAGATAAGACAGCACTGGAGCTTCTCCAGTCCATAATTCATATGGTGTCTTTGCTACTGCTTTTGATGGCGCTCTATTTAGAGTGAACATTGCTGTTAGCAGAGCATATCCCCAAAGGGATATTGGAAGGTCTGTGTGACTCATCATAGATCGAACCATATCCAATAAGGTCCGATTTCTCCTCTCAGACACACCATTCCATTGAGGTGTTCCAGGAGGAGTGAGTTGGGATATAATCCCACACTCTCTCAGATGATCACTGAATTCCTGGCTTAAGGATTCTCCTCCTCGGTCAGACCGAAGAGCCTTAATGCTTTTGCCAAGTTGGTTCTGTACTTCATTTTGGAATTCTCTGAACTTTTCAAAAGATTCAGACTTATGTTTCATCAAATAAACATATCCATACCTACTGAAATCATCAGTGAAGGTAATGAAGTACTGATAGTTTCCTCTTGCATTTGTGGACATTGGGCCACACACATCAGTGTGTATCAGGCCCAATAAGTCACTGGCCCTCTCGTTAGGTTTATTAAAGGGGGCCCGTGTCATTTTGCCCATCATGCATGATTCGCATTTCTCACATGACTCAAAGTCAAATGAGCCAAGAAGTCCATTCGAATGGAGCCTCTTGATGCGTTTCTCGCTGATGTGCCCTAAACGACAATGCCATAGAAACGTTCGGTTTTCCTCATTAGGTTTAAACCGTTTTGTATTAATGTTATAAATTGGCGCAGATTGATCGAGTATGTAAAGCCCATTCGAAAGAGGGGCAGAACCATAGAACAAATTGTTGCGATTGAAGGAACATAATTTATTCTTAACTGAAAAATCATAACCTTCCAAATCCAACAAAGAAATTGAAATAATATTTCTGCTTATAGCAGGTACAAAATAACAATTATTCAGTTCTAAAATCAATCCCGAAGGTAAAGACAACAAGTATGTGCCTACAGCTAGTGCTGAAACTTTCGCTCCATTCCCAACTCGTAGCTCCACTTGTCCTTGCTTCAGCCTTCTACTGTTGCTGAGTGCCTGCATATTAGTACAAATATGAGCCCCACAACCAGTATCCATGACCCATGAGGTATTATCAGAAGTAGTTGTATTAACTTCTATAACAAAAATACCTGATGAAGAAGTCTCGAAAGTCTTCTTCTTCAATTCCTTTAGACCTTCCTGGAATTTCTTACAATCTCTTCTCCAATGCCCCAGTTCTTTGCAGAACCTGCACATGTCTGAAGGATCTTTTGGTGTTAATCCTGATTCAATTCATCAGATTACTTGATCCTAAACATGCCAGATCTAGGTTCTCTTGGATAGAAACATAAGTAGATCTCACCTTTTACCTGTTTTGTGCAGCGGAAAGGAAGAACAGGTCAGAGATCAGAGAGCCACCGAGTGATAACTCCTCCAGAGGTTCACACACGCACACCAATCAGGAAGCAGGCTGCTAGGCCACTGGGAGAAAACGGCGCAGGGGAGAGAGAGTTGACGGCTCAAGTGTTAGGGTTAATCAGTCTGAAACTCGAGTTTTATGACACAAAACTCGTCCTGTTCCGTTTGGGCCATTTGGCCCAAATACCAATTAACTCGTCGGTGTTTGCGCACTGCATCGATCGTTGCACCTTATGCATCGATCGATGCACAGTGGCTAAACCTTTTATTCTCTCTAAGTACAGTAAATGCCTAGCACTTTTACTGTACTTCTGCTAAACCGTTCCTACACATTTTCATGTTAGCTTAGGCGTGTGACCCATATGGGATCATATAATAAAGGCAATAAGTCCAAGACTTATAGATCATGAGCGGACTCTAGCAAGCCATCATGACCCCCAGTATTATATGACTTATGTCTGATCATTGACATACTCTTACTTTCTAGAGACAGTACCGAGATTACTGGACACAATTCCAACAATCTCCCACTTGTACTGGAATCTCTGTATTCATAATCCTTTTGTCTCAATATCTCGATTAGTCATAAGGCAAGATTAGTGTCATCCTTATAAAGCCTAATCTTGTTCATCGGACTCTGATTTGATACTGACAATCCAAACGACTCGGGAAAGTCCGTTTGAGCATGGCCATGCGTTTTCCAGTATTCAAATCTCCGATTGGCCTAGAGATATTCACTCCATTTATATTGGAGGGACAAATCCCATCTTGTTCCATCACTGTAAAATACTCATTTCATGATGTACCCAAACAAGGTCCTTATAGCTATCGCAGAACGATAGCGTTAGACAATGATCAAAGTACATCAGTCCATGTGCAGTCACATGCATGTGAACTCAGGTCTAAGGACTATACTCTATAGTCGTAGTAAGAATCTCTTATGACACAGATATAAATATCCTGAAGAGTTCTTATAAGCGGGTCTTGTCCGGTCGTATGTTCCCAAACATACACCTATGTACTGACTTTGATGCCGCGCATCTATGACACACTGAGACTTTGTCATAAGTCACGTACCAATCCAGTCTCACACGGTTGTTGGTGTTCCAATTTCAACAACCTTCGACTAGGGACAGGATGATATAAGCCATCTATCAAATATAGGGTCTCATGATCAAGCTAAATGACTTCGATGACTCAAGATCAAGTCATTTACTTCGATGACCTATAAAATGGTTCATATCATTTTTGGAACGATTATTTCATCACAGTTAAAATAATCTTGAAATAATAATTTCATTATCAAACATCTCAAATGTTTTACAAGAACATATCAATAACTAAATAAAGCCCTTTACTAACTCCCACTGAAATTAAGACTACATCTTAACTTCACTTATCCTACAGCTACAGTCCGTGACTCGTGCTTAGGGCTAAGGAGTGGCTTCGTTAATAGATTAGCAACGTTCTCATTTGTTGAAACTTGCTGATCTACTTAACATCTCTGTCATTTATCTTAAGGTGTTTGAACCTCTGATGCGCAGCTAGTCTCATCTATGCTGGGAATCACATCAAGTTCATTGACGAACTCTTCTTTCAAACAACCTCTTTCGCCACTTTCCAAGCTGCGAAATGTTCAGTTTATGTCATGGAGTCAGCAACAGTGCCTTGCACCGCCAGACAGACACAAGATATAACCGGACTGTGACCGGAATTCATCTTTGTCTGTTGGAAACTTGCCTTTCAGACTCTGATGACTTGTAGCACATCACTTTCTCCGTAAATCAAGAACTTATCCTTAGTATTCCTCAAATACTTTAGGACATACTTTAGGAAACTTGATTCTTTGCTGGATTTGACTGGTCTCTACTTGTCTTGCTTAACATTAAAGCAACATCAAACAAGTATGTTTCATGGCATACATGATAGATCCAATTGCCGACGCATATGGAATCTCATCCATGCATTTAAGCTCAGCAGTTATCGTAGGATACTGTATCTTGCTTAACTTAATGCCATGTGACATTGGCATAAAACCCTTCTTGGATTGCTCAAAACGTGTAGGACTTTGTCAATTAAAGAATCCTGACTTTGTCCTACCAGCTCTTTTGGATCTCTATCTCTAGATCCAAAATCCAAGAACTACGTGGCTTTACCCATGTCAATCATTAAACCAACTCCCAAGCTAGTCCTTTACCGACTACAGCGTTGGGACGTTATATCCGAGAATCAGTATGTCATCGACATACACTATGAGAAATGCAATATCGCTCCTACTAATCTATTAGTAAACACACAGTTCCGCTTCGTTCCTGTTCAAGTCAAAACCTTGACTACTTCAACAGAACGAAGATTCCAACTCCGATATGTTTGCTTCCATCCATGAATGGATCGATGAAGCCAACTTACACAAAATGTAACTCTTCGGAGTCTGGGCTCACTTTCGCTTCATAGGATTTCGCAGATTCGTCGCTTTCAATGATCATCAGATCATGCGAACATTCAATGATCATCAGGCTGAACTAATGACGAGAATTCACTCTCGGATTAGTGACTGATTCTTTCATATCCGCGAACTTCAGGCTCCACAGGTGTAGATTCTACAGAAATCTGTAAATCCTTCCGCTGCTCTCCCTCAATAGGTTAAGCAGCCTCCTGTATTTCTCGAATTTCTTCGAGTTGTACTTTTACTCCCTCTGTTCTTCTTTGGAAAGTAACTTCCCTTCTTAGAAAACAGAATGGTCGTAAAAATACTTTTTACTCCCACTGTTCTTCTTGGAAAGTAATTTCCTTCTTAGAAAACAGAATGGTCGTAAAAGTACCGAGCCTTGGTTTCCCTAAGAAAACTTCGAGTTATGCTTTTACTCCCACTGTTCTTCTTGGAAAATAACTTCCCTTCTTAGAAAACAGATTGGACGTAAAAGTAACAAGCCTTAGTTTCTCTAGGACAACCAGCGAAGTAGCACAACTACAAATACTCAGTAAAGACAAATTTGGATCGATTCCAATCCACATTAACGTGGTGTCTTTCAACCGATATTTGTGGAACTATTTCAGCGTAAACTTAGATATTTTAGAGCGTTATTCTTAAATAATATCATGGAAGATTCGTGTGACTCATCTTTAATCATTTCTAATAAGATCTGATTCTTTCTCACAGAAACACCTTCAGGTTTTCAGGAGAAATGAGCTGTGAAACGATTTCACACTCATTAAGATGATCACACAATCAATGACTTAAGTATTCTCACTCGTGATTTGATCCAGAGTCTTAATACTTTTGTCATTCAGATCCTATACTTCATTCTGGAACTCTTTCGACCATGTCAAAGAATTCCGACTTGTGTCTCATCAAATGAACACAGTCACACTCACTGAAGTAATCAGTAGAGACAATGAAGTACAGGAAATTTTTCTCTGGCATTACTGCTCATTGGGCCACATACATCAGTATGTTCCAGGTCCAATAAGCCTTTGGGCTTTTCTCTAGCTCGGCTAAGATAGGCCCTTTACCTTTTGGTCTAGTAAACAGAATTCAAGTCTCATAAGATATTTTATCAAATGAGCCCAACAGTCCATGACTATGGGATTTCTGAATCCGACTTACTCTATGTGACCAAGACTTTTATGCCAAGAAAAATCAGGTTTAATTCATCAGATTTAAACCAATTCGGTATTTATGTTGCATTTAGGCACTCTTTGGTTTAAGATATAAAACCCATTCCATGAATAGGGTGCTACAATTAATATTTCATTAAGATCAAAAGAACAAAACTTGTCTTTTATCAAAACGAAAAACATTCAAATTCTTACAAGAAAATGAAAGACTACTCTGCTTTAAAGCAGGTACATTGTAGCAATTACTTAATACAAAACCAAGCCTCAAAGGGATCTATAAGTGAAAAACCCTACGGCTGAGGCAGCATCCCAAGCTCCTTCCAGACATGTAGTTTCACTTGCCCTTCCTTCAACGTTCTACTGTTGCTTAGGCTCTGCATATTATCACAAATATCAGTGCCACAACCAGTATCCAATACCTTTAAGGTAGAACTTGAAGTAATAACATGAATACCTGAGGAAGTAGTCTCATACATCGACTTTAACTCCTCATTATCTTCCATGAATTTAATGCAATCTCTCTTCCAATGCCCTGTCTCCTTACAGTAGCAGCACTTACCAACGTAAGAGGTATCTGACTCGGGCTCAGAAGACACACGCTTGCCAAGATTCAAAATCTGGACAACTTTGTCTTCACCCTTGTCAGCATTAGGTTTAGTAAACCTACCCTTCTCATTCATGAGATTGTACAGGGTACTCTTCACGTTTGGCTCAACTGTCTTGAGCATATCATGCAGTTCAGTCAGCGTCTTCGTTAAGCCTTTCTTGATATAGTTCCTTCTGAACTTATCATAGCTTGACGGCAGTGACTGCAGAATGATTTCAGTTGCCAATTCTTGGCCAACTGGATAATCCAGTTTCCTCAGGTTATCTATATAACCTATCATTTTACTGATATGAGGACTTACTGGATGATCATCTGGTAGCTTGCAGCTAGTGAGAGACTTAACCAATTGGTATCTCTCCACTCGTATCTGCTCCTGAAATTTCAATTTCAGGCTGCTGATCATCTCTATTGGCGACTCCATGTTCTCATATTGCTCCCGCAAGTCTGAGTCCATGGTAGCCAATATCAGACCACGCACATCTACCGCATCATTATAATGCTTATTCCAAGCATTATATACTGCATGGGAGGCATTGGACCCGATTCTTACGGGGAGAGCTCTCTCAAGGACATAGTCCTTTCTCTCCTGTCTGAGGACTAGCCTCAGGTTCCGCGACCAAGTCAAGAAATTTGATCCGTTCAGCTTGTCCATCTCAAGGACAGACCGGATCGAGAAAGTGTTTTGATTGTTTGTGCTAGTCATAACTGAAATTTAAGATAAAAGGATTTTAGTTAATATGTTCAATATGATTAATCTCGTATTAAAATTAATATGATTAATCACGCATTATATTCAATAACATAAGTTACCCTCAATAGAATATAATGATTCCAAGATCCACATATAACTAAGATTAAAGTGGGCCACTGGCCGTCACCCAATCTTAGCTTATATCGGTAAGCCCTATCTCGGCTAATTATATCCGTGATATAACTCTTGGTTGTGAATCTGGGCCCGAGGCCCAATCCACTCTGATGTCTCAAGGCCCGGGACTCCCGATGGCCTAGTCAAGAAAACCAGACTATACAGTCATGTAATCATTAATGTCTGGGACTCCCAATGACATTTATGAATCACAAACCGTCTTACCCACGCAAAAGCAGACATCCTCACACTGTAAGGCCATGAATGCAATTGAATGGGCTTTGACAGCTGACATAGCCTGGACAAGACATCCAACGCTTGATATTATTTGAGGTTCGTAGGTTTATTAAAATTCATTCCCAAAATAGAAGATTACTATTTCGGGAAACTTTCTATTTATGGAAACCTACTATTTTTGGAAACTTTCTAAAATTGGAAACTTTCTAAAACCGGAAACTTTCTAACTTTAGAAATTTCTTTAAAATCCAAAACCCGCAAATTCAGAAACTTCTATTTTAAGAAACTTTCTAATTTCAAAATTTCGGAAACTTTAATTTAAAATCGACTTTACAATATTATAAAATAAATTTTAAATTAATCTGAAGAAAGACTCAAATAATTGGCCCAATTGTTTTAACTTCTTGGCCCGAGGCCCAAGAATTTGTCCATGTCCAAGACATGACCCAATTGTCCAATTATTTGACATAACCGGTCTGGTTCATTAAAACTGGTCTAACCAAGTTTTAATTACTACGATGACCACAATTGTCAACCGGTCATTTACTAAACCGGATTTTCTCAATTTATTTGGTCCAACCAAATCAAATTAGAAATTCCTGGTTTAGGCACTAAATCCAATAATTCTTTCGACATTGGATTTCTTATCCCGGTTTAACCAGACTTAATAAAATTATTAAATCTGTTTATTAAACCGAGACGTTTAATTTTAATTAAATTAAACCGAGCCAAAACCCTAACCGCATCGATCGATGCTCACAGCATCGATCCTGCAACGATCGTTCATCGATCCTGCATCGATCGATGCTCTCACGTGTGCACGAACGGTTATCAGGTTTGGCCGAGAGATTCTCGTGAGATCCATGCGATCGTTTGAACGATCCATGCGATCGCGGTCAATCTCTCGCGACTGCAACGATCGATCCTTGCACTGCATCGATCGATGCAATGCGATCTCTCGTGGTTGCATCGACCGATCATGCGATCGCATCGATCGATGCATCGCGATCACAGCCGATACTTCTTTATGAAAATCGCATTCTTCCAAATCAATATAGCTTGGATTTTTGCGATTTCAAATGTGTTTAGGTTTCAATTCCTTGTTGCTTAAGTGATTTCTCTTATCAGTAATTGATTCAAAACACTTCTTAAACAAGAAAACAATCCTAAACTTGAATCTAAACAAGATGAACCAGAACCAATGGCTCTGATACCACTGAAGGATCTTTTGGTGTTAATCCTGATTCAATTCATCAGATTACTTGATCCTAAACATGCCAGATCTAGGTTCTCTTGGATAGAAACATAAGTAGATCTCACCTTTTACCTGTTTTGTGCAGCGGAAAGGAAGAACAGGTCAGAGATCAGAGAGCCACCGAGTGATAACTCCTCCAGAGGTTCACACACGCACACCAATCAGGAAGCAGGCTGCTAGGCCACTGGGAGAAAACGGCGCAGGGGAGAGAGAGAGTTGACGGCTCAAGTGTTAGGGTTAATCAGTCTGAAACTCGAGTTTTATGACACAAAACTCGTCCTGTTCCGTTTGGGCCATTTGGCCCAAATACCAATTAACTCGTCGGTGTTTGCGCACTGCATCGATCGTTGCACCTTATGCATCGATCGATGCACAGTGGCTAAACCTTTTATTCTCTCTAAGTACAGTAAATGCCTAGCACTTTTACTGTACTTCTGCTAAACCGTTCCTACACATTTTCATGTTAGCTTAGGCGTGTGACCCATATGGGATCATATAATAAAGGCAATAAGTCCAAGACTTATAGATCATGAGCGGACTCTAGCAAGCCATCATGACCCCCAGTATTATATGACTTATGTCTGATCATTGACATACTCTTACTTTCTAGAGACAGTACCGAGATTACTGGACACAATTCCAACAATGTCAGTAGGCCCAGCCTTGGACTTGGGCTTGGGCTTTGGCGTGTCCTTGTCCGTGACTTGGACAGCCTTGGCCTTTCCCTTATCCTTAGCAGAGGATTTCTTAAACCCCTTGCCCTTCTGCACCATAAGCACATTGGGGTCCTTGGCGGTTTTCCTCAAGTTGGGCTCTGCAGTCTTGAGCATTCCGTGAAGCTCAGGTAGTGTCTTACTCAAGCCATGCATGTTAAAGTTCAGAATGAACTGATCATAGCTTGCAGGTAAAGACTGCAGAATGATGTCGCAGGCAAGTTCCTGGCTGATTGGGCAGTCGAGTTTCTGAAGATGATCGAGATAACCCATCATCTTCAAGACATGAGGACTCACTGCCGCATTCGTAGCCAACTTACAGTCCAAGAGGTTCTTAACTGTCTGGAACCTCTCGGTCCTAGCCTGCTCCTGAAAAAGCGATTTCAGGCTTGCCATTATCTCGATGGGAGACAATACACTTTCGAACTGCTTTTGCAGCTCAGGAGTCATTGTCACCAACATCAGGCAATAGACATCATTTTCATCTGACGAATGCTTTTCCCAAGCATTGTGCAGAGTCCTGGCAGCATTGGCAAGAGGCCTCTCGGGGAGGGGATCTCGAAGGACATAATCCTTCTTCTCCTGCTTGAGGACCAGCCTCAAGTTCCTTGACCATGTCAGGAAGTTCGTTCCAGTCAGCTTCTCCTTCTCGAGAACAGACCGGATCGAGAATGTGTTTTGTGTGCTTGTAGTAGTCATATCTGAAATATATAAATAAAAAGGTTATTAGTTATTATGTTCAAAATGACTAATCTCGTATTAAAGTATAATATGATTAATCATGCATTATATTCAATAACCTAAGTTACCCTCAATAGAATATAATGATTCCAAGATCCACATATAACTAAGATTAAAGTGGGCCACTGGCCGTCACCCAACCTTAGCTTATATCGGTAAGCCCTATATCGGCTAATTATATCCGTGACATAACTCTTGGTTGTGAATCTGGACCCGAGGCCCAATTCACTCTGATGTCTCAAGGCCCGGGACTCCCGATGGCCTAGTCAAGAAAACCAGACTATACAGTCATGTAATCATTAATGTCTGGGACTCCCAATGACATTTATGAATCACAAACCGCCTTACCCACGCAAAAGCAGACACCCTCACACTGTAAGGCCATGAATACAATTGAATGGGCTTTGACAGCTGACATAGTCTGGACAAGACATCCAACGCTTGATATTATTTGAGGTTCGTAGGTTTATTAAAATTCATTCCCAAAATAGAAGATTACTATTTCGGGAAACTTTCTATTTTTGGAAACCTACTATTTTTGGAAACTTTCTAAAATTGGAAACTTTCTAAAACCGGAAACTTTCTAACTTTAGAAATTTCTTTAAAATCCAAAACCCGCAAACTCAGAAACTTCTATTTTAAGAAACTTTCTAATTTCAAAATTTCGGAAATTTTAATTTAAAATTGACTTTATAATTTTATAAAATAAATTTTAAATTAATCTGAAGAAAGACTCAAATAATTGGCCCAATTGTTTTAACTTCTTGGCCCGAGGCCCAAGAATTTGTCCATGTCCAAGACATGACCCAATTGTCCAATTAATTGACATAACCGGTCTGGTTCATTAAAATTGGTTTAACCAAGTTTCAATTACTACGATGACCACAATTGTCAACCGGTTATTTACTAAACCGGAATTTCTCAATTTATTTGGTCCAACCAAATCAAATTAGAAATTCCTGGTTTAGGCACTAAATCCAATATTTCTTTCGACATTGGATTTCTTATCCCGGTTTAACCAGACTTAATAAAATTATTAAATTTTTTTATTAAACCGAGACGTTTAATTTTAATTAAATTAAACCGAGCCAAAACCCTAACCGCATCGATCGATGCTCACAGCATCGATCCTGCAACGATCGTTCATCGATCCTGCATCGATCGATGCTCTCACGTGTGCACGAACGGTTATCAGGTTTCGCCGAGAGATTCTCGTGAGATCCATGCGATCGTTTGAACGATCCATGCGATCGCGGTCAATCTCTCGCGACTGCAACGATCGATCCTTGCATTGCATCGATCGATGCAATGCGATCTCAGTCGATGCAAAATCAGTTTAGATCACATACCAAATCAATATAGTTTGGTCATGCGATTTTAAAACAGTTTGTTTAGGATTCAATTTTTGTTTCTTAAGTGATTTATCTTATCAGTAGTTGATTCAAAACACTTTTAAACAAGAAAACAGTCCTAAACATGAATCTAAACAAGAAAAACCAGAACCTAAGGCTCTGATACCACTGTTGGAACGTTTAGATGAATCCTGATTCAATTCCAGATTCAGATTATCCTAAACATGCGATCTAGGTTCTTCTCAGAATAGAAACAAATGATGATCTCACCTTATACCTGTTATTGCAGCGGAAGAAGATGGTATGTCTGAGATCAGAGAAACACCGAGAGATGAATCCTCCAAAGGTTCACACACGCTTTCACAGGAAACAGCTGCTAGACCACCAGGGGAACTCGGCGCAGAGAGAGAGAGTTTTCGGCTCGAGTGTTAGGGTTAATCAGTCTGAAACTCGAGTTTTATGACACAAAACTCGTCCTGTTCCGTTTGGGCCATTTGGCCCAAATACCAATTAACTCGTCGGTGTTTGCGCACTGCATCGATCGTTGCACCTTATGCATCGATCGATGCACAGTGGCTAAACCTTTTATTCTCTCTAAGTACAGTAAATGCCTAGCACTTTTACTGTACTTCTGCTAAACCGTTCCTACACATTTTCCTGTTAGCTTAGGCGTGTGACCCATATGGGATCATATAATAAAGGCAATAAGTCCAAGACTTATAGATCATGAGCGGACTCTAGCAAGCCATCATGACCCCCAGTATTATATGACTTATGTCTGATCATTGACATACTCTTACTTTCTAGAGACAGTACCGAGATTACTGGACACAATTCCAACATGAGGATCATGAACCAACATCTATTGAAGAGTGTACACAAAGAAGTGATTGGCCAAAATGGAAGGAAGCAATAGATGCAGAATTAAAATCTCTCAATTGTTGGGAATGTCCTGAAATCTATTGTGCTTACTCTAAGTGAAAGTCGTATTGTCGAGATGAGACAATCATATGACACTAGGCAGTCATAATGCTTTGCTAGAAGCCACTTATGATCAATGAGTTTAGAACTCATTGCTAGTGTTATATGATCCTACAAGGTCACACAGCTAAGCAAACTGGACGTAGTATACGAGGTTGATCATTAATGTAATGATCTGATGAATGCATATTTGATATGCATTCGATACCAATTTTCTGGGGCAGTGTCGATCGACACATCAAGTGTGTCGGTCGACACAACTCGCGAATTTCCAGATTAAAATCGGTTTAATCGTTGGTTAATTCAGTTGTGGTTTAAGTCGACATATATAAGATATATGGTCGACCTAAACACTAATCTAACCTAATACACAGCCACCAGAACGGTAAGAGAAACCTCTCGAGAGATCTGATCTCTAAAGGCACTAGCATCCCTCCTGTTCAGTTTGTGTGCGTGTGGATACCAGTAGAGGCACAGCGTTTGAGGTGCTTTAAGATCTCGATTACTTGCAAACCTTCCGCTGCTAATCACCAGGTAATTCTGAGATCCCTAATTTCAATTACATGAACCTTAGATCCTAGGCTTGGAATTCAGACCAGGATTCCCTAATTGGATTAGGATCTGCTAGAAATTCCTTCAGTGGTATCCGAGCCTTAGGGTTCCATTGAATCTGTAGCATGATGATTAGATTAGTTGAATCTGGATCTCTGTATAGTTGATACAAACATGCTAAAATTTGTTTTCATGAAAATCTAGTTTTAGGTTTTTTGCTTGAAAAACGATTAGGGTTTATCGCCCTGTGTCAATCGACACCAATCCGGTGTCGGTCGACACAGAAGGATAACCCGAATAAATTTTAGGTTTCGCCTAGTGTCGATCGACACAAGAGTTGTGTCGGTCGACACGAACCTCGCGAGAAATTGATGAATCGGTTCAATTGGATTGGACCGGTTATCGAGCTTGGTTAATAATGGTTAAACACTAAGAATGGTTTAATTGCGATTGGTTTGATTAGGTTGGTGTCGACCGATGCTAATGTAGCATCGATCGACACTGGCCGGTACTCAAAGCCGGATCAATTTGATTGATCGGTTATCGCAGAATTGGTTTTGGTTAGTCTGCATCGATCGACACTAAAGTAGTGACGGTCGACACCAGAATCGATGGCTTAGGTTATGGAACCTGAAACCACAGAACCAAACCAAGATAAGTCATTTAATTAGAAGAATTAAAACATAATAAAACTGAACGTTTTAAATGGTTCTGTTCCTCAACCAAATATCAAGTGATACTTGATGTCTTCCCAATCTTGTCAACTGCCAAGACTCATTTCATTGTGCGATAGACTTGCAGTGCGAGATGTCCACAATTACATGAGTAAGACAGGAGGTAATCGTGTTGATGGACTTGCAGTGCAAGACATCAACAATTACATGACTTAAGAGATTGGTTTACTTGACTGGGCCATCAAAATCGTTTTGGGCTCAGAGACATCAGGTGGATTGGACATAAGATGTCAATCCACAACCAAGAGTTATATTGGATATAACTAGCAAAGTTGTTGCTTACCTAGATAGCTAAAAATTGGGTGATAGCCAGTGGCTCGCTCAAGTTTAGTGAAGCATGGGTCTTGGATCATTATATTCATCTGAGGAAACATTGTTTGAATATAATGCGAGTTTTCTTAATAGTTAAGACTTCTCATTTCTTAAACATCATAACTAAACTTTTTCCTTTATTTGTTCTCAGCTATGACTAACACTCATAAGAACTCTTTCTCCCTGCGATCCGTCCTTGAGAAGGACAAGTTAAATGGATCGAATTTTCTCGAATGGTATCGTAACTTGAGAATTGTTCTCAAGCAGGAGAAAAGGGACTATGTCCTGGAAACTGTTCTCCCTGAAAAACCGAGAGCCAATGGTCCACATGCAGAAAGGAGTGCTTGGGATAAGCATTCTAATGATGTGGTCGATGTGAATTGTCTCATGTTGGCTACCATGAACTCGGATTTGCAGCAGCAATACGAGAACGTGGAGTCGCCAGTGGAGATGATCACTAGCCTGAAAAGTATGTTTCAAGAGCAGGCACGAACTGAGAGATACCAGACGGTTAAGTCTCTCATTGAATGCAAGCTACCAAAGGACGGTCCAGTCAGTCCTCATGTCATTAAGATGATGGGTTATATTGATAACCTAGAGAAACTGGATTGTCCCATTAGCCAAGAGTTGGCTACTGACATCATTCTGCAGTCACTACCGTCAAGCTATGATCAGTTTGTTATGAACTATAACATGAACAACTTGACGAAGACGTTGACTGAACTGCATGGCATGCTCAAGACAGCTGAGCCTAATATCAAGAAGGGCACTCCGAATGTACTTATGGTACAAGGGGGTAAGAAGTTTAAGAAACTTGGCAAAGGCAAGGGAAAGGGCAAGGCCGTCCAGGTTGAGAACCAGGACACGCCTGCGCCAGCCCCTAAGCCCAAGCCTGACCCATCTGAGATTGATAAGTGCCATTACTGTAAAGAGCTTGGGCATTGGAAGAGAAACTGCAACAAATTCTTGGAAGAGAAGAAGAAGAAGAAAACTTTCGAGACTTCATCTTCAGGTATTTATGTTATAGAAGTAAATGTTACTACTTCTGGTTCTACTTCTTGGGTATTGGATACCGGCTGTGGTGCTCATATTTGTACAAATATGCAGGGCCTAAGCAACAGTAGGACGTTGGAAAGGGGACAAGTGGACCTGCGCGTGGGAAATGGAGAAAGAGTTGATGCATTAGCCGTAGGAACATTTAACTTGTCTTTACCTTCTGGTTTGGTTTTAGAACTTCATAATTGCTACTATGCACCTGCTATAAGCATGAATATTATTTTTATTCTTGTTTTGGATTTGGAAAGATATCAGTTTTCAATTAAGAATAAATGTTGTTCTTTTGATTACAATGATATATTTTATGGTAGCAGCCCATTAGAGAATGGGCTTTATGTTCTAAACCAAAGCACACCAATCTATAACATTAACACCAAGAGATTCAAATCAAATGACACAAATCAGACTTTTCTATGGCATTGTCGTTTGGGCCACATAAACGAGAAACGGATTCAAAAGCTCCATAGTGATGGGCTTCTGGGCTCATTTGATTATGAATCATGTGAGAAATGTGAATCTTGTTTAATGGGCAAATGACCAAGGCCCCTTTCAACAAACAAAATGAAAGGGCCAGTGACCTATTGGACCTTATACATACTGATGTATGCGGCCCAATGAGCACAAGTGCCAGAGGAAATTTTTGATACTTCATTACCTTCACTGATGATTTCAGCAGGTATGGCTATGTCTATTTAATGAGACACAAGTCGGAATCCTTTGAAAGGTTCAAAGAATTCCAAAATGAAGTACAGAATCAACTTGGCAAAAGTATTAAGGCTCTTCGATCAGATCGTGGAGGAGAATACTTAAGCCAAGAATTCAGTGATCATTTGAGAGATTGTGGAATTGTTTCGCAACTCACTCCTCCTGGAACACCACAATGGAATGGGGTGTCCGAGAGGAGGAATCGAACTTTATTAGATATGGTTCGATCTATGATGAGTCTCTCAACTCTTCCATTATCCTTTTGGGGATACGCTCTAGAAACGTCTGCGTTTACACTTAATAGGGTTCCGTCAAAATCAGTTGCAAAGACACCACATGAGATGTGAACTGGAAATGTTCCTTGTTTGTCTTTCCTGAAGATTTGGGGTTGTGAAGCTTATGTTAAGCGAATAATTACAGATAAGCTCGAACCCAAATCTGATAAATGCTACTTCGTTGGTTATCCTAAGGAAACCAAGGCATACTACTTTTACAACCAATCCGAGAACAAAGTGTTTGTTGCTCGGAACTGCGTCTTTCTTGAGAGAGAGTTTCTTTCCAAGAGAAACAGGGGGAGTAAAGTACAACTCGAAGAAGTTCGAGAACCGCAGGAAAATGATCAACCCATTGAGGAAGAGCAACAGTTGGATCTACAAAGAGTTGTAGAAACCACGCCTGTGGAGCCTGAAATTCGCAGATCCGAAAGGATCCGTCACGAACCCGAGAGATATGGATTTCTCGTAACCAATTGTCATGATTTATTGATCATTGACAGTGACGAGCCCGCGAATTTTGAAGAAGCAATGATGAGCCCTGACTCCGAAAAGTGGCTAAAAGCCGCTGAATCCGAAATGGGATCCATGTCACAGAACCAAGTATGGACTTTGGTTGATTTACCCGATGGTGCAAGACCCATTGAGTGTAAATGGATTTTCAAGAAGAAAATTGATGTGGATGGAAATATTCAGATATATAAAGCAAGGCTGGTGGCAAAAGGTTTCAAACAAATTCATGGTATTGACTATGAAGAAACTTATTCCCCTGTCGCTATGCTTAAATCCATTCGGATTCTCCTAGCAACAGCCGATCATTATGATTATGAGATCTGGCAGATGGACGTGAAAACAGCTTTCCTTAATGGAATTCTGGAAGAGGATGTGTACATGACACAGCCCGAAGGTTTCATCGATCCTAATGCTGCTAGGAAAGTATGCAAGCTTCATCGATCCATTTATGGATTGAAGCAAGCATCTCGGAGTTGGAATCTTCGTTTTGATGAAGCAGTCAAAAAGTTTGACTTCATCATTGTATGTAGATGACATACTTCTTCTCGGAAATGACGTTCCGTTGTTACAGTCTGTTAAGGCTTGGCTCGGAAATTTTTTTTCAATGAAAGACATGGGAGAAGCCGCGTATATTCTTGGAATAAGAATCTATAGAGATAGATTAAACAAGTTAATTGGACTGTGTCAAGATACTTATATCGATAAAGTCTTACACAGGTTCAGAATGCATGATTCCAAGAAGGGCTTCATACCAATGTCTTATGGCATTAGTCTCAGCAAGAAGCAGTGTCCTGCGACACCTGCTGAGCGAGAACGCATGAGTCGGATTCCTTATGCTTCGGCATTGGGATCCATCATGTATGCCATGCTCTGTACTCGTCCAGATGTTGCTTGTGCTTTAAGCATGACGAGTAGATACCAATCTGATCCAGGTGAAAGTCACTCGACAGCCGTCAAGAACATTCTGAAGTATTTGAGAAATACTAAGGATAAATTCTTGGTGTACGGAGGAAGTGATGAGCTGGTAGTAAGTGGTTACACAGACGCAAGTTTTCAGACGGATAAAGACAATTTTCGATCGTAATATGGTTACGTCTTCTGTCTGAATGGCGGTGCAGTCAGCTGGAAGAGTTCCAAACAGGATACTGTATCAGATTCCACGACTGAAGCTGAGTACCTCGCTGCTTCTGAAGCGGCAAAGGAGGCTGTTTGGATCAAGAAGTTCATCACTGAACTTGGTGTGGTCCCTAGTATTTCTGAGCCAGTGGCTTTGTATTGTGACAACAATGGAGCCATTTCGCAAGCAAAGGAACCTAGATCACACCAGAAGTCCAAACACATAGAAAGGAGATATCACCTTATCCGTGATATTGTTAATAGAGGAGATGTGAAGATCAGCAGAGTCCCGACGGATGAGAATGTTGCTGATCCACTGACCAAGCCTCTCCCAAGGCCTAAGCATGAGTTTCATACTGCTGCTGTAGGCATTAGATTTCTTAAGATGTGATCTTGATTTCAGTGGGAGTTATATTTGTTTTAGTTATGTCATGATGTTCACAAAACATAATAGTTATATTATTTTAATGAAATTTGTTTCATCATTATTTAATTGTGTTATTAAATAACAGTCCCGAAATAATTTATGGCAAGGTTATAGGTCATCAAGTATGTGACTTGATCATGAAACCCTATAAGCATTAATTGTCATAAATTATGTTGATCCCTGGTGGAGGTGGTTAAAATGGGACTTTAACAACCGCGTGAGACTAGTATGTGAGGTGACTGATGACTGAGTTTCATGGAGTCATTAATAAGAGTATTAAAGTCAATCACATAGATATGTGTTGGAGAACACATGATCGGATTTGACCCATTAATGAGAACTCTACAAGATGTTATATGAGTGTCATAAGAGTTCCTCATTACGACTATAGAGTATAGTCCTTAGACCTGAGTTCATCGTGTTTTCTTGCATATGGATTGGTTCGTCTTGACTTAGTCAAACGTCAGCCGTAACTGGTGATTATAAAGACACTGATTAGGCGTATCATGAGATATAAAAGAGGCATGGATGGAACAAGATGGGATTTGTACCTCCTATATAACAGGAGTTAAATATCTCTGGGCCTATCGAAGATTTGATACTGGAAATGCGTGGCCGCGCTCAAACGAGGTGATTGTCAGTCGTTTGTTTTATCAGTACAAATCGGTTTTCGATAAACGTGATCTAGCTTAATAAGGATGACACAGTTCTTGCCTTATGCTAGATTGAGATATAGCTACAAAGGGATTAAAGGAATAGATGATTCCAGTACAAGTGGGAGATTGTTGGGAATGTCCTGAAATCTATTGTGCTTACTCTAAGTGAAAGTCGTATAGTCGAGATGAGACAATCATATGACACTAGGCAGTCATAAAGCTTTGCTAGAAGCCACTTATGATCAATGAGTTTAGAACTCATTGCTAGTGTTATATGATCCTACAGGGTCACACACCTAAGCAAACTGGACGTAGTATACGAGGTTGATCATTAATGTAATGATCTGATGAATGCATATTTGATATGCATTCGATACCAATTTTCTGGGGCAGTGTCGATCGATACATCAAGTGTGTCGGTCGACACAACTCGCGAATTGCCAGATTAAAATCGGTTTAATCGTTGGTGAATTCGGTTGTGGTTTAAGTCGACATATATAAGATATATGGTCGACCTAAACACTAATCTAACCTAATACACAGCATCCAGAACGGTAAGAGAAGCCTCTCGAGAGATCTGATCTCTAAAGGCACTAGCATCCCTCCTGTTCAGTTTGTGTGCGTGTGGATACCAGTACAGGCACAGTGTTTGATGTGCTTTAAGATCTCGATTACTTGAAAACCTTCCGCTGCTAATCACCAGGTAATTCTGAGATCCCTAGATTCAATTACATGAACCTTAGATCCTAGGCTTGGAATTCAGACCGGGATTCCCTAATTGGATTAGGATCTGCTAGAAATTCCTTCATCAATAAAAGAGAAGTATTTGGACCAGTAGTCCGTACACCTAAAGGTGTAAAACCAGATTGACATAAATGGGTCTTTGTACGAAAGAGGAATGAAAATGGAGAAATTGTGAGATATAAAGGACGTTTAGTCGCACAAGGATTCTCACAAATACATGGAATTGATTATGAAGAGACATACTCTCCTGTGGTGGATGCAACTACTTTCAAGTTCCTTATTAGTCTGGAGATAAAAGAAGGACTTGATTTACGTTTAATGGATGTAGTGACAGCCTACTTATATGGGTCACTAGAAAATGACATTTATATGAAAGTCCCAACAGGATTTAAACTCCCTGAAGCAGTAATTTCTAATTCCCGAGAACAATACTGCATAAAACTAAATCGATCTCTTTATGGATTAAAATAGTCAGGGCGTATGTGGTATAATCGCCTTAGTGAGTACTTGTTAAGAGAAGGCTACAAGAATGACCGTGTTAGTCCATGCATCTTTATAAAAAGATTTGAGAAAGGATTTGTTATAATTGCAGTATATGTTGATGATTTAAATATCATTGGAACTCCTGCAGAGATTTCCTGCACAGTAGAATATTTGAAGAAAGAATTTGAGATGAAAGATCTTGGAAAAACAAAATTTTGTTTGGGACTACAAATTGAACATGTAAAGAATGGAATTCTAGTACATCAAGAGACATACACAGAAAATGTGCTAAAAAAGTTTTATATGGATAATGCACACCCTTTGAGCAGTCCAATGGTTGTAAGATCACTTGATGTGTCAAAGGATCCATTCCGCCCTCGGAAAAACAATGAAGAAGTTCTTGGCCCTGAAGTACCATACTTAAGTGCAATAGGAGAATTAATGTACCTTGCTAGTCACACAAGACCAGATATATCATTTTCGGTGAATTTGTTAGCAAGGTTTAGCTCATGCCCAACTCAAAGGTATTGGAATGGGATTAAGCATATACTTCGTTACCTCCAAGGTACAAAAGACATGGGCTTATTTTTTGCTAACTTATCCAAGGAAGGCCTAATTGGTTTTGCGGACGCAAGATACTTATCCGATCCCCACACTGCTAAATCACAAACAGGATATGTGTTCACTTGCGGAGGTACTGCCATTTCTTGGCGATCTATCAAACAAACTCTCACCGCCACTTCTTCTAACCATGCAGAGATTTTAGCCATCCATGAAGCTAGTCGCGAGTGTGTATGGTTAAGATTTGTCGTTCATCATATACAAGAAGATTGTGGTATTTCTGTAGGGAAAGAAGCTCCAACAATTATGTATGAAGACAATGCAGCATGCATCGCACAACTCAAAGATGGATATATTAGAGGTGATAGAACAAAGCACATTCCACCAAAATCTTCTTCACACACGATCTACAGAATAACGGCGATATACATGTTCTACAGATCCGTTCGAGCGATAATTTGGCTGACTTATTTACAAAGGCGCTACCTACTTCTACTTTCAAGAAGTTAGTTCATCATATCGGGTTACGCCGTCTCAAAGATCTCGACACGTGTACTCATGAGGGTAGTAATTGCGTGTTGCACTCTTTTTCCCTTAACCATGGTTTTTTCCATTGGATTTTTCTGATAAGGTTTTTAATGAGGCAACATCTTAAACGCATTACGAACCATTCCATTATAATGGACATCTAAAAGGGAGTGTTATGAATAATTAGTAGATGCCCATTATAAGGCCCATTACTTGTAATCTAGGTTTTACTTGGTCTCCAAGTTCTTGTACTCCTATATAAAGAAGTTTTCATTCATTGGAATAAACATCACCAATTTTTCTATTTCTCTTCTATTCACAACATCTAGTTGTATTTGACTTGAATCACAAGATTCATACACAATTGGAAGTGTATCTTGATTTTGGATGCTAAATCACCGGCTTGGTTATTTAAACGTCTAAATTGTACTTTGATATCAGCAACAAAACAGTAGTTTTAATTTTTGTAAATATTACTAGATTTTGACCCGCACTTAGAAAGTGCGGGTTTAATTTTCTTTACAAATTTTACTTTTTATTCATTTTGTTAATAGTAGTTTAGATTTTTAATTATGTAATCTAATTTTGATTATAATTGTTTAACCAGCATTATAAACAGTGAGTTAGCAATTTAGTTTTTTTTTAAATGAATTATGTGTTATTTGAAGGAGATATATCGTAAGGATTAAGAGATTAAAATAACGATTTCGCATTATATGTTTTAATATGTGTTGTATCGTAAGATCATCGTTTGAAAAAAATATATTTATGAAAATAACTATTGTAAAAGTTATGTGGTATAGGTTTAATTGTTATTATATTTATCTAAAATATTATTTTATAAAACACATGGTGTAGTCGTATATATAATTTGCAAATTTTATGGAACAACCCGTTAAAAACTTCATTCAAACATAAAGCATAATTTGACGCTTCAAATATTTGAATAATATAAATATGAAATTATTTTAATATTTTTATTAAGTTTAAAATATATCAACTTAAATTATTTACTATATGTATATATATATATATATATATTAAACTCATGCGGATTTGTTTTAGAAAATTTATTATCGAAATTGGATAATTAATTTTTCAACCCGTTTAATTATTTAAATATTTTTCAGTTTGATGGAAAAACCAGCTAAAAAATACAATCGTAAAAACATCAATCGTAAAATATATATATTTGAAACTAAATAAAAAGATATTAAAATATATTATAAATATATTTTGAATTAAATTAGAATATTAATTTTTATATATAATAATTGATGTATAAATTATTAATTATATTTATCAATTAATTTGTTTTGATTTTAGTTAATTAGGAAAGTGAGATCCATTATATTTTGGTTGTTTGGCTACATGTTTAATAATTGTCTTGTTTGGAAACATAGATTGTAAAGATAATGTTATATTCCCTAATTACCCTTAATAAAATTTAATTAAATAATTAATATGCAAAGGCATAAGTTGTAATAAACACATGAACTAAATGTTAGTTTTCTTTTGACTCTAATTTTTTAATAGTAGTGATTAATGGTGTTAGACCATATACAATGGGAGGTTCTTAGGGTGGAGTCCTTAGGAAATATTATTAATTTATTGTAGGTCCCACGTGGGACCCACATGAATAGTTAAGAAACTGTCTCTTAAAATCCTTATTTAAGAACCGATCCTTACACTGTTCATGCCACGTGTCAGAATCCCATTCGTTTTTTTTTTTTTTTCGAATTTTTTTTTTTTTTTTACGGTTCCCAAAAAAAAAAAATTTTTTAAGAACCCCTTAAGGGGTTCACCATTGTATATGCTCTTACATTGAGATTCAAATCAATATGGTAAATGATTATTTTCCAGTTTTGTTAAATTGAGGTTGTCTTGCATTTTTGTCATTTAGAAATTTTTAGTTTACAGTTTTTTCTAAAAACATTTGAGGTTGATCTTACATTTTTAAATGTTTTTTTACTATTTTTTCCCTTCTAACTGCATGTAGTGATATTAGTTTAAACTATTATATATTACTATGAGAGAATCCGCGCAAATGCACAGATTTTACTTAAATTTTTTAAATATTTAATATGTTGATATTTATTTTGAGTATCAATATTGTTATATATTTTTAATAAAAAAATTTATATTTTTCTTTCTTTTTATGATTATTATGATTATATATGCGCTAATATACGATTATTAATTTAATTTGTTTTATAAATAAATTAATTATCAATTTTCAATGAGCTTTTTTATAAAATTTTATTTCCCTCAACCTTTTTATCATTCTTTTAGTTTTTATAAACTATTTAAAATATTTGTACTTTTTATTTATATATTTTCATTGATCAAACTCTTAAATTTTTTGTTTTCATTCATAATATTTTAATATTTTTAGTTTTTGTCAACAATGCTTTTAATATTCTTAGTTATTATTTTAAATTTTGTAAATTTATATATATTTCATAAATTTTATTTCTTTTTTTAAGTTCTTATATTTTATATAATTTCTTTTTTTTTATCATTTTATCTCATTTTGTAACATTTTCTTTCTATTCTTAATAATTATTATTTATATATTTTAATATTTTTGTAATCATTTCTTGAATTTTACATATATATATATATATATATATGTATATATCATTGATTTAATTTCACCATTTCTTATGTTATTATATTTTGTATAATTGTTTTGTTATATTGTCATTCTATCTCATTTTATAATATTTTTTTTCTATTCGTCATAATAATTACTTTTATTATTTTATATTTTTTATTTTATGGTTCTTTACTTTTAGTTTTCAATACTTGGATTTTTTTAATAATGTTATCTTTACTTTTAGTTTTAAATACTTAATTTTTTTTAATAATGTTATTTTTTACTTTAGTCTTATAATTTAACATTTTACTTGTATTGAGATTTGTTTATTTTTGTTTATTTATTGCATAAAAATATGAAAAATATATTTACAATTTATAAAATTTAATATTTATAAATTTATAAGATTCTAAATTAAATTCAAATTTAAAATTTATGTGTTAATAATTTTAACTAATTGCTTTTAAATAAATGATATTACATTAAACATTATATTTATTTAAAATTTAAATGATGATGTGAAATTTTTTTAAAGAGATGGACCAATCAAAGGGGCTGATGTGGCAGCTTGAGAGAGCTTCCTTCTCTCATTATATATAGGATTAAACATTATATTTATTTAAATTTTAAATGATGATGTAGAAATTTTTTGATGAAGTGGATCAATCAAAGAGGAGCTGATGTGACAGCTTGAGAGAGCCCCTTCTCTCACTATCCCTTCTCTCACTATATATAGGATATTGTCTGATCCGTCTAATCTACCAAATTCAATTGATCTGCCGTTGATCCGTACTGCTGCCCGATCATCTTTATCTGGATTGCTTTATCCATCTTTTTCACTAGAAGAATACCTTTTCATTACCAAGATGCGTTTTTGGGATATAGACTTAGAAATTTAAAGTCGGCTATCACAAGTCGATACCGGAGCCAAAAGCCGGCGGATTAACAGACAATCCCCAGAGACATAATAAACACAAGACAACATAACGAAACGAATTTACAAATTTAAAACATAAACCGCTAGACAGAGAATGCTAACGCCAAATGATAAGCATCACATATCAGGATAGTAGCAGGTAGAGAAGACATCAAAGAGGAAGCGAGCACCAAACACTGAGAGAGGAAAGGAGCGTGACATCTAAAGACAAGATTATTGAGGTTTACCCACCGTCACTCATTATATTGCTCCATCACTAGGAGCCACGAGCAGGACGTCTGCAGATCAAACCAAGGAAGTCGAGGAACCAAACTGTTTACCACTCGCCACCGAACGACTAGATGCTAAAAAGACCGAAGCCTCAATCCCTTAAAGCTGTGCCGGAGAACCCTTGCCCGAAGTAGGAGACCCAAGGCAGAAGATAAAGAAGAGAAACACATGAACTATGCCGATGCACCAACAACAAGGGAAAGCACACTCCTAATGCAAGGAAACAACACCCCTTGAAGCCTAAAATCCTAAACAACCGCAGCCACCACCACAAACGAACGAACACACCAAGCTACCCAAACCGATAGCAAGAGAGCTCCCAATCACGAAGCTGAACCTCAAACACATACCCTTACCAGAGCAACATCAATTCGGAACTAACACAGACTAACGGATCAAGCATAAACCCTAACGCAAGCAGAACGCGTAGAGCAACAACAAACCCAAAACAAGAGACAAACCTAATAAAATCTAAACCAGCTCTACCCAGAATAACCACACGCCTCAACCACCAGAGACCAAACCGAGAGAGAGAGAAACAGGAAGGACAGTACCGTCAAAACATCCCAACAGCCAGATGCTCCATCTGAAACTTCACAAGCCACGACTGACACCCACACCACAGGTCTGGCGAAGATGACCCTCAAACCCGAGTCTCGTCAAGCAACAACAACCCACCCACCCTGCGGCACAGATCCACGAACAAAACCGGACAGGATAAGCCAGCGTCATCCGATTCATCGATACCGGCGGCCAAGGGAGGAAGAGGGTGGCAGCTCCGGCAGAATAGAGAGGCGATTAGGTGGGTCTGAGATGCAGAAACCGGTTAAGCAAAGACCACTACAAAAAAGAGAGACGCAGACGGGACCACTCTCCGGCATCGGCAAGAGACACCGACGCCGGGGAGCCAATGGAAACTCGAGATGAAGACCGGCGGCTAACCTCGAAAAATGGGCCTGAGAGGAAACTTTAGGGCAACAGCCTGTTATGCCCTCGTAGTATTCTAGCAGCTTGTTCATCATTTCACATTGTACCTGACTTTTGTTACAGAACAAAATTCACAAATTTAAGTTTGGTTCGTTTTTTAAAACAATAAAAATTTATTATATCAGTTAATTTTACTAGCTTCTTCAAAGTTTATTTGGAAGAAAGTTACTTCAGGTCAGCTGTACAAAGTGTTCGAAAAGTTTAGACAGAGTTTGACAACTACGATACCAGCACTACACTTACCGTTAGAATTCATCTTTTTGGCTCGATTCACGCCGCTTGTTCCACTCGGTCCGGCCATTTCAAACTCACCACAATTGTTTCCGTTCCAATCCACTTGTTATGCAACGCCAATTTTCCTGTACCATTTTGGAGTTTGATATACCGATTAAAAGTTTCTAACTTTCAAGTCGTCAATAATCATACAAATTAGCTTGATTTATTTTTGACTCTGGGTCAAATTGAGCCTCAGAGTTCAAATGAACACTCCCGTCTCGAATATATGTTACAACACATCACAATTCTAGTCCAACATTTTCCTATCCTATCTATTCTTCTTCCTCCATCATGCGAAACCTTCCTGTTTCATAGACATGGTATGTCCACACAGGTTGAAGCAATTCTCTTGCGGCCTCGAGCTTCTTCACTTCTTCTTCATCTCTTTCTTCACCAATCTCTCGCTCTATCCTCGGGTAAATTCTCGGAAGTGAGACCAACATTGTGTCAAGCTCTTTCCACTCTCTATCTTCTTCTCTGCTAACCAACTTCGCACATAGAAAATGCAACAAACCTAAAGCTGTACTGTAATCTTTCTTCTCTATACACACTACTGAACATATCAAAAGAACATAACCAACTCCATCTACAACTTTGGAGTTACCTTTCACCAATGAAACTATCGTGCTTATCAGTCTTTTGAATGCTGGGAGTTGGAGACTGGAATCGAAGGTCTCATCCATTTCATGCAATTCGATCTTCGCAAGTGTAAGTAGCCATGACGGAAACCAGAGTTTGATGTGGTTGAATGAGCTGGTGTATGAGCTCTCTTCTTCCAAGTTATTGTTGTTATTGATGAAGCAAGGTCCTAGTGCAAGAACCAAATCTGGTATCCAAGGATTTAAAGCTGCCAGAAGTTTTGATGCATAACCCGAGCTTAAAGATACTTCAGCCGTGGTGAATAGATCAAGCAGGTCATTTGCAAGGTCAAAAGCTTCAAACAGAGAGCTTGAAGCTTTGGTTGTCTGTTTCATTACTAGGTTTATGAACTTTCCGACATAACTGCTTGAGCTTTTCGTACACAGAATCATATCCTTCACATCTGCATCCTTAAATTGTAACTTACCGGTTGAATGGTCATTGAAAACGGAGATGGCATACTTCAGATATGCAGATGTGAACTTCAACATCCTTGCTTGAAAATGAGAAGCTAGACCCATCTCTGTAGACTCAACAATAAACTTGAGAATCGCAGTTAGCATCTTGACCTTGTTCAGACCACCACCTTCCTTTGATCCCTCAGAAGCTGCAGGAAGCATGAAAAAGATGTTAGAAAACTTGTATTCTTCATTGAGACACTTACTAACAACAAGCACAGCTACATGAGAAGAATTCACTATGTTGGGTAACATGTCAAATGAACTCAATGTTTGCACTGACCATCATCACCGGCATTTGAAATTCTTCTTTTCGGTTTTGTGCTACAGTTCGCCTCTAGAGATTTGGTGCCTAACGTTCCATTGTCACCTGGCTCAAATAGTTTATCTGTGCAGCCTAGAATGTGATCCATTGTTTGGTCCAGAATATCCTGCAAAAACATAAAACCTGATAATTAGTAATCTGATTGTATGAAGAGCAAGGAGCGAAGCGGGAAAGTGAAAGGTCCTTGCCATTCTCGTTTCATTCTTCTTAGCATCCGTATTAAGATTTTGAAGAGTCATGTACAAAGCAAGAGAAGTATATGCCAATACAGGGTACACGTCCATGTATTCACAACAAGAGGACTGCAGAATGCTAGTTTGGGAGACGACTTTTAGGGCAAGGAATAACTCCTCAATATCAGTCTCGAGTAAAGCTTTACGAGCATCTTCAATAATGAGTACATCCTTTATCTGCCATGCTATTCCTACGGCTACCGAATAATCTTCCTCGAAGCTGATTGCATTTTTTCCGCAAACATGTTTCCACTTTGCGGAAGATTCTGCAGAGGACTTAGATTTCTTCCTCGTCCTTGAGTACACATTCTTTCTTTCTACTTCATTGCCAAAATTGATCTGGCAACGGTACGCAGTCTTCTGCAGGATACTGATAAAAGTTCCAATGAGATGAGAGAAGGCATTAGAAGACAGCAGTAACTTGTGTACAGACCTCATCTCGATCTGTCGTCCTGCATCCCCAGGCAAACCACCACAATTAACAACTAAAGTCATGCAATCTTCTAGGACGTCAGAGACGATATCAGGGGAGACCATTGCAATTATATCAAAGACAGCTGAGTGAGCCTGTGCAGTGGGTGCAAAAGCTAGCAAGCTTTTCAATTTTGCTCCGGGTAACATCTCTTTAAGGGAGGCCATACACCCAGAATCCACAACCAGATCTTTACAGAGATGATACGCAGAAAGAAGCAAGCCTTCAATCTTGTTTTCCTCTAGCCTATCACCGGACAACATTGAATTCAAGAAGAATCCAACTAGTTGCAGTGCGGATTGAATAGTTGCTCCTAAAGATACTAAAAATTGGCAAAACCTTGCACCAGCCATTGGGTTTCTGTTTATGAGTGTCCTACATCGCGTGCACGCCTCGTCAGCTCTCTTTTTTGATGGAAAATATGATGGCATTAGAAGCCGCGCGATTCCCTTAGCAACATGAGTTTGATCAGTTGCAAGCACATATAATAACACATCCAAGCTCACTACCTGCATATAATAAGCAATTATTTAACCAGTGATTCAACAAAGTGACAAAAGGATCCTGCACATCTTAAAACAGAAATGGAAAGACTCATCCTACCGTGTTAAACTGGAAAGTCCGAACATCTCTTAAGAGGAGGAGCAGATCTACCATGGCAACCCGTACTGAAGTAACATTATCAAGCATCAAATGCCCCAGTCTTGGCAGAAGCACTTTAAGCATACCATGCGATTGCAGGTTCCCGAGGAGATATGTTATACCATTAACCGTTGAAAGTCTAACCTCACTGCATGATTCATGCGACATATCGTCAAAAAGTTTCGTGATGATCTTGGTAATTGTTGGTGATGGGATCACTTCCCAGAAAAGATAGAAAACTCGGCAGAGACCTTCCACAGCAACAGACCTTACATCTGGGCATTCATCACTCATTAATTTTTCTAACAAGTAGAACTGTTTGTCAAGCAGCTTATCTTTTTCTTCTTTTGTTGCATCGGGATCCTCCATCGGGAAAAGATCCAGAAGTAAATGTAAAGCATTTAAACGGACATTTGAATTTGCTACCTGAAAGATTATAACGAATATTCAAACATTGTCGACTAAAGATGGCTAGGTAAGATCTCGGTAATGGCTATGTTTCTCCATTGAAAAGATAAGAAATAAACCTGCAATGAGCGAAATATCATGGGCTCAGCCAGGCCAAAGAGGAGCTTCTCAACGCCTTGAGTTGTCCGCTGGCTAATAAACCCTCCCAAAACCCTTCTTAGAGAGGCAGCAAAGGCACAGGAACCGGCGTGAATAGCACTATCAATTATCCCCTGCAAAAACCCATCTTCAATCTCACCTTTCAAATCTTCATCAACTTCTTTCCAGGCTCTAAAGAGAATCCCACCAAACCCTTCCAGCACCGATTTTCTTCCAAAAGGGATCTGAGCTTTAACAACAGCAAGACCGGACTTCATCAACTGTCGGCTAAGCCCAAATGCAAAAGAGACAAATCTCTGACCGTCTTCTGTCTTCAGATACAAAGGCGAAACAACACACCGCATCAGCAGCAACCTCAGATCTTCAATGCTCTCGTCCTCGAAATCAAACATTGTGAATGCTTCCCTCAGCATATAGACTCGATGCACATCTACTTTCTTCTTCAATGTCAATGACCTCGACAACAGAAACGGTAAAGACTGAGAAATCAAAGTTTCTCTTTCCACAAGACCTTCCTTCCACCAGGACTCACAAATTCCGGCAATCTCAAGGCACAGAACCGGATCCGACTCGAACAGTATAAGATTATTATGCAAAGCTTGAGCAGGGGGGAGTAAATCAGAGGTAGAAAACGCTTTTTTGGGAGATAAAAGGCATACATGAAGTACATGAGAGAGGACCTGGAGAGAAGTAAGGATCTGTTGCCTTCGCTGATCCAAATCCGAGTCGGGCAAGGATCCGGATCCGGATCCACGTTGGCGCTTCGATGGGGGAGAATTAGAGGGAGAGGGAAGATATTGCTTATCCACATCTTTGGCGAGTTTCTGGAAAGATTCTGTGTGGTTGAGTATGGAGTGGAGAAGAGCGAATGGGAGAGAAGATGAGAGATCCGACGAGGGTTTCACGGCGTTGATGATGGTTTTCAGCGACGGTTTAGAGGATTTTAGGGTTAATTTGACGGCGGATGAGAGGAATTCCTCGGCTGATGTCTTGAGAGATGACCCAAGTCTCTTCTCCATTTTTCCTGCAATTCCGTTTCAATTTTTGGCCTTTTCAATTTTTGTTGTTAAAGAAATAGAATAAAAAACTGGGGGATGTTGGGGACAAAAAAATTTGAATTTTGTGAGGATTATTGTATTCAGAGACCTCCTTACTCCAAACAAATCTGATATGCCCCTTCAATAATTAAATTTTTACTTATAATTATTTTTAAATAGAAAACATGGCAAATTACTTAAAAATCAACATAATTCTGTTTTATTACATGCGAAAATCAGAGGATTAACCGATCCAATCGGGATTTCGGAGATGACCGGACCTAACCAAATTTTGGTACGCGGAAGGGGTTGACCCGACTTTCTCGGGTCGGATCACACAATAATCTGGCACGATATAGCCCTAAAATCGGTCCCCATTTTGAGTTTACGATCTCAAACCCTAACGGTTCTCGGATAACTCGGGATAATTGAGAGGATATTGAGAAATCGAAACTCAGAATTTCGGAGAAATAATGGGTGTTGAAACTAGGTGTTCGAGGAAAGAGACGAAGGAGGATGATTCGAATCTGGCGGTGGAATCGCCGAAGAAGAGGAAGGCTCTGGTAAAGAGACTGGAAAATCAGAAGGATCCCAGTGACCCGGCAGTGAGGCCTTCGAAGAAGTTGAAGACGGTGGTTTCCCAGGCGTCGGAGACGATGGTTTCGACGGTGGTGGGAGGTTCTTCTTCGGTTCCGGAGACGGACGCTTCGAGGGTGATCTCTTTGGTTCCCCCGGTTCCGCTTGGTGGTGCCAATGATGAAAACGAGAGATCCGAAGAAGAAGAAAGCTCTGAAGAAGAAGAAGATTCAAGCTCTTAAGAAGCGTCTTCGGTTCAGAGGGTCGAACCGCCTTCGCTTCTCGCTTCGCTTCCTGTTGGTGCCGATGATGACCAAGAGAGCTCTTCAGGAGAAGAAGATGGGAGCTCTGAAGTAGAAGAAGATGGAAGCTCCAAAGAAGAAGATTCTAAAGAAGAAGTTAAAGCAGAAGGATTTAGAGTAGCAGCGGTGGCGGCCAAAACTCCCATCCTAACTCCGGCGTCAGTATCAAACATCTCCAAGGACAAGGAGATGACCATTGCTCCGACCCCAACTCCGGCTGCAGTCTCAAACCTCTCCAAGGACAAGGCGATCGCCAATGAAAGGAGTGGAGAATCTTCTTCCGAATGGAAAACCGACACCGACTCAGAGGTAATGGATGCAGTGGAAAACTAGTAGAAATAAGGATAACTGTGTTGGGATAACTAGTAGAAATGCGGGTAACTAGTACAAATAGCGAAAACTGGCAATTGGAAAACTAGTAGAAATGGGGAAAACTAGTACCAATATGGAAAAATGGCAATGGATAACTAGTATAACTAGGGAAAACTGGTATAACTAGGGAAACTGGTATAACTAGGGAAAACTGGTATAACTAGGGAAAATCAGGACAACTAACGACAACTAGGTAAAACTGTAGTTGTAGAACTTAGGAAAACTGGGTAAAACTGTTTTGTACTGTCAGACTTATTTCTTGTATAATTTAGTGCATTTGAATGTTATTTTCAGGATGATGAGAGAAGCAAGCCATTGAAACCAGAGAGATTGGCCTTCCCTACTAGCACCTATTAGACGAGAGTGAAGATAGGGACAAGATGTTTTCTCAAATATGTGTTCAAAACGTTTGACGGCCTGAACCCGCCCCTAAATGATGATGAGAAGGAATGGTTTGTGTCGCATCCTCAGTTTAAGCACATGTTCCACATGCCGAAGGACCATAACCACAAGGTTCAGGGCATGTGGATACTCGTGTTGTGAACAGCCAAGACCGGGAAGAGAAAGGAACTTTGGTTCGTTGTAAATGGATTTCTTCTGCGCTATGGCCTGAGGGAACACGCGTTGATCTGTGGTTTAAACTGTCGAAACTATCCTCTTGGATATAAGGAAATGGGCAGTATGAGTTTCATTAAGCGTCATTTTGGTAAGGGAATTGTAAGACAGGAAGATGTGAAAGCGAAGCTTGTAGCAATGGGAGCTCACGCCGACAGATTGAAGATGGCTGTGTTGTTCTTCATATCGAGTATAGTTTGCGGACAAAGCAAGACTAGAAAAGGTGCACCAGACGTTTTGGAAGTATTTCAGAGAGCTGTGACCGACGTACGTCGACTATTGTAAGACGTTTCCTTGGGGGAGACTTTCTTATGACTTCATGATGGAGGAGATAAAGCACATGGTTGATCATTTTCAATGCAAAGGGGAGCTGAAGCATGACACACAGTGGGCCATTCCAGGTTTCTGTCTCCCTTTGGAGGTAAGTACATTGAGGTTGTTGATGTTGCTTTAATTGCAACTAAGTCTAACTACTACTACTGTTTTGTAGCTACTAGCGTTTGAGGCAATTCCTCAACTGCGGAGAAGATTTAGGGAAATGGTCCCAGGAGCAGACATGATGTGCCCGAAGATGTGAAAGTCGAAGTTCAAGAAAGGAGATATGTCAGGATTTCCCATTGTAAAAATCAATGAAGAACTTGGTACAACTCATGTCATTTATCATTTGAATATGAATGTTGATGTTTGTTGTATTAAAATTTGTATTAACAATTGTTTTAATCCTTGTCAGGACATTGATAGCATCCTCTTAATCAGTACGCAAGAAGAAAAAGATCTTCTGGCTGAAATCTTCGAAGTAGACGAGGATCGTGATGAAGATGATATTGTGGTTGATGGGTGGACCAATCGTCTTCTTCATGGGAAAAAGGTCTTCTTTGAAGACATGTTTGAACAAGATGATGCTGCACGAGGAACAAAAGATAAGGAACAAGTTGTTGCTCCAACGATTGATCTTCCAACACCACAAGTCGATGCTTCATCTCCAACCGATATAGCCGAGATCTTGAAGATTGTTCGTAGAATTAACGCAAGAATGACTGCGATGGAAAAATTTGTGGAGGAGGAGAAAGCTAGGAGAAAGTGATTGCGATTTAGGTGGTGTTGGTTTTTCGGACTTTTGTAGTAGTACTTAAAAATGTTGACCTTTTTGTTGAATTTGGACATATTTCAACTTTGCATTTAAAAATGTTGGGTGTTTTGTTAACTTCCTATTTCAAACATATAGATTTTTAGCTAACATTGTTCATCAAGATATCATAGCAAACATATAGCTAGACAAGTGCAACCAACCAAACAAAGTTGGTATAACTGGTATAACTACGTAGAACTTGTTTGGTATAACTGGTATAACTACTTAGAACTTGTCTGGTATAACTGGTATAACTACGTAGAACTAGTCTGGTATAAATGGTATAACTACGTAGAACTTGTTTGGTATAACTGGTGTAACTACGTAGAACTAGTCTGGTATAACTGGTATAACTACGTATAACTGGGTAAAACTGGGTAGAACTAGATTGTGCATTTAAACATTATGAAGCATTACAAACGGCTGAAATGAACTTAAACAAGTCTTAGAAGCAAAAGGAAACCAAAATGACAACATTCTAATGACATTAAACATTTTTTCCCACCAATTCCTTAAGCTTTTCAATCTCTTCACCTTTTTTCTTGAGCGCCAATCCCAAGTACTCAATACGATATTCATGGCTTTCAGGCTTCACTGCCTGAGAGTCCACAATCTTCCTTAAGTTAGTGGCTTCTTCCTCGAAGCCTTGAACCCATAGTTTCCGAATATGTAGCCCATTTTCCCGCACATAAAAACTATCCATTAACACCGAACCAACGAATCACCAAATCAACATATCTCACCTCAAACGCATTACAAACAAAATATATCTTTCCCACGTCAGATTCAGGTTCCACAATGATTCAACCACCGCACGAACATCTTGTCGGTATGCCATTGTCACCATCTGCAATGAAGAACATCCTGTCGTACTCCTTCTTCTTCCTCTTTATATCACTGTAGTAAGGATTGGATTCAAATTTGTCCATATCCAAGAGTAGAGAGAAGAAGTTGAATTGAGATAGGAGAAGAGTTCGCGAAAATCTTGTGAAAGGAGAGAACAAGTGGGGAAAAGTGATGTCCAAAGGGGAGTGAGAAGAGAAAAGTATGTTTTTTTTAGGTTTGGGCGCCAAAAGTCAGAAGTGGAAATTTGGTCAATCTTATATTTCCCGCCAGAATAATTTGGATTTCCCTCCAAAAAACGGCCATGGTTGTACCGAGTATACTAGTTTTACGAATGTTCTTCATGGTTGTACTTTTTCTGTTTTTTTGTTTATCTTGTGTTACTACCTCTTAAGATATGGTTTACTAGTTTTACAGATTGGATAATTGCCTAAAGACATAGTACTGATTGATTTATGTAGTTTTTGTCGTGTCTAATTATTTAGGTAGTAAGTCTTTTTAAAGTGGCAATTACTTTGAAATTTTTATTGAAACTATAAGGACAATGTTGTGTAAATGTTTCCACAACAATACAAAAATTCTCGCTTCCCCTTTATATTTTTATTCTCTTCCTATTACAACATTGTATTCCACAAAAATTATCAACTCAAAAATTTTTTTGCATCCAAAAGTTACCATCATTTGTCGATTTCCGAAGTATATATGGCAAAGGTCAAACCAGTTTTACGCATATTTGAAGTAGTTACGTTTTGGCTTAGTAGTACATTGCATCATGTTATAACATCTTCTGGTTCAAAAGTACATTGCATCAAGTTCAATAATTACGTGGACCAAATAGAAAACATATAGTGGTACCGAGTTATACCTAGTTGTTCTTACAGAACCAAAGCTTACACACAAATCACTCGGAGTTTGAGTTATCTCCAAATAACATCCATGATAGTGTTCCTGGGTGAGTTCTTGGCCACCTTTTATTTTGTGTCCTTTGCCGTCTCCCTCCTTCTCCACCTGATGGAAATCTATGTACTCTCTTCCGACCCCTCGTTATCTTGTAATCCGGAGGTAGGATTTGCATCTCTTTGATGTAATCCGGGACGTTCCATGCAGACATATCAGGGACATCATAGATGGACCTATAATAAGCCAATGCCACATCTCCGTAAAATAATATTTCAAAGTCAAATCAAGGAGTGTTATTCTGGTAGCACTTGCACGAGCTCTATCGCTCTTTTTGTATGTTCTGTATGCTGCTAGGGCATGGAGACAAGTATACTGCTGAATATTGAAGAAACCACATGAGCAACTTTTCGATTCCAAGTTCTCCAAATAAACTTTTCCATCAAAATCATCGACTTCGTACTCGAGCTCGAAATTGTTTACCTCCCTCACACCTAATGTTTTAGCAAGTTTCCAATTATCATGCACGAAGTTCTGGACCAGAGGCACGAGTTTGTCATTGATAGGGTCTAAGTTTTAATCCTATTCTACTGCAAGTGCACAGTTAATGCAATTATAGTATAAAGGGTATAGAAATCCACAGAGACTCTAGAACTACGATATATTTTTAGAACGGTCAAGTTAAACTAGGAGAAAGTAGTGAGAAACTAAAAGCAAGCAGAAAAGTAAATCAAGTAGCAGGATTGGTTTGAAAGCAATTAACTAAAAGCGCTAAGTCTAGGGAGTTCTCAGGAAATCAGACAAGCAGATCAGATAATCAGTCAGGATCAAATTAAGTACGGTTCTAGAACTCAAACACGGATATAGAACTAACCAACTTTCGTTGTGAGAATTCTCTAAGTCTAATAGCAGAAATCCAAATTTCTTTGTAATTCCTAACAGATTAAACTAGCTTTAAGTTCAGGTTCGATATGTTCACAATTCAATTAAACCAAATTTCTTTGCGAGTAATTCAATTGCTCAACCTAAATAGTTCAGACTCTAAATCACACTTTCGTGTCAATTTAACAACCTAAGATCTAGATTCTAAGTGATCAAGTTAGAAACTATTGTTAAGCATAATTTAGATTGAAGAACAAATATGATATGAATCCTTAACAGAATAAATAAATCTAGCAAGTCATGAAATCCTTAATGAGAATCCCTAAACCTAACTATGAATCTACTCAGACATAGATAATGAAAACATAATCAATGAATAATTAGATTGCATAAAAGAGTAAGAAACAAAGGGGTTCGAAATCTTCTCCAAAAGCAGGAAGCAATACAGGTTCAGATCAGCCCCAAAAAGCTCTAAAAACTCTCAGCTCAAAGTATGAAAACGTAATCTAAAAATTGATGTAAAAACATAATTATATTAGTCTAATCATGTCTTGGGGCTTCTTTGTAAATACTGGAACATTTGGGCAAATATGCAATTTCAGCATTCTTCATTAAACTCGCCGAGAAAGGCCCATCTCGCTCGTGTGTCGATCGATGCACAATGTGTGTCGATCGATGCAGATCTCTGTTCTGGACAGTGAACTCTATCTCTCGGGTCAAAACTCCAAAATGCTCCAAAAAGCTCCATAATCTCCAATTCCGCTCCAAACGTGCATATTCCTAATAACACCCGTAAATGACTCTAAAGAAACACCAAGAGACTCTAAAACATACTTATATCATGGTCTAAAACCGGTAAAAACCATGATATATCAACTCCCCCACACTTAGCATTTGCTTGCCCTCAAGAAAAACAGAGAACTAGAATGTAGTGAAGAGGTTTGAAAACTTTCAGAAACTCTTTTCATCCTAGAAGCAACAACACTCAGATTCCCCTTAGTAAGCCACTGAAAGAATCACCTGCAAGACATCAAGACCAACATATACTTCCCCCATACTTAGCAACTGTCCTAAGTAAACTCCACAATCACATTCAAGCATTCAAATTCACCCTACTGACTTCTATAAGCTATTAAGTGTGGTCTCACCTAAGGATTATCGATCAAAGGGCACAAGGATTCTTACTCTGTTAGCTCTAGACCACCATACTATCTTTTTCTGGTTCCATTCTTCTCTTTTCCCTTCTTTAGCATTCTGATTTTTCCCCATTGGGTATCATTTTTTTTTTATCAGTGCTCTTCCCGTTATGGGGTGTACTTTGGACACATTCCATGAATGCACAGGAGGTAATAGTGTTTGCTACCACTCTCGTGACCACTTCGGAGCTACTAGCTCATCCTCAGTTTATTATTCTTTTTTTTTACTTTAAGAGAAGGGGAGAAGGGAACCTTACTTGGACATGTTTACAAGCTGTGTCAGAACTAACAGAGGAGTCCGACTCAAGGTATACCAAGCCCTTAGGTGAGAAAATTAAGTCAAATTAAGGGTGAAGTCAGTAAAGGATCCTCTGATACCTGAAGTGATATGGGTGTTCTCAGTAGGCTGATCTGCATTGGGTTTTCTAATAGTCATAGATACATCTGCGAGCTCATCCCAATGGTCACTTAAGTTCCTGCAAGTGCTGTTAACTTCTAAAAAATTCACTGTTTCTTACTTAAACCGTTTTTACTCAATAAAACAAAATTTTGAAAAAAGGACTGACTCTAAGAAAACAGAAAGATAAAAGTCCGTACCACCTCCCCCACACTTGAATCGCACTGTCCCTAGTAGTGTCAAGCTAAGGATTGGTAAAAGAAACTAAAAATGTTAAGGGATGAGTTAAGTTCTGTCTGATTTTTACCTATCTCGCTCATGCATCGATTGTTACGCATAAATGCGACGATCGTTGCAAGGCGATTTCGATATGAGTCGATCGTTGCTCAGGTCCGCAACGATCGCTGCAATGCGATTTTCGTGTTGTGACGATCGACACACAGGACTGTGTCGATCGTTGCATTGCGATTTCTCGAGACCTGCAGACAAAACTCACCAAAACCAAAAACAAACATAAAATCCTAACAAAAACACCAAAAATGAATATGCAAAAACGAAACAGTGGGTTGCCTCCCACTCAGCGCTTGTTTAAGGTCATTAGCTTGACCTTTCAACTGAATTAAGCAGAGGGTGCAGCATCCAGAGGCAAAATCTGACCTCCTGGCATCTCGGCCTTAGCCCAATAATGTTTTATTCTCTGCCCATTTACAGTGAATTCCTTACCTTCTTGGCTGATTAGAACGACAGCTCCATAAGGACGTATTTCCTTGATCGTGAAAGGACCAGACCACCTTGATCTGAGCTTACCTGGAAACAATTGCAAACGAGAGTTATACAAAAGTACATGATCATTGGGCTCAAATTGTCTAGAGATAATCTTCTTGTCATGATAAGCCTTAGTCCTCTGTTTGTACAGCTTTGAGTTCTCAAAAGCATGATGTCTAATCTCATCCAACTCATTAAGCTGCACCAATATCCTCTCTGCAGCAGACTTAAGATCGAAGTTCATCTACTTCACAGCACATGCTACTTTGTTCTCAAGCTCTACTGGCAGATGACATGCTTTTCCATACAGCAAATGAAAAGGAGTAGTCCCAAGTGGTGTCTTAAATGCAGTCCGGTAAGCCCATAGTGCATCATCCAGCTTTGCTGCCCAATCTTTCCTTGTCTTCCCAACTGTCTTCTCTAAGATCTCCTTGATCTGTCTGTTAGAGACCTCGACTTGTCCACTAGTCTGAGGGTGATAAGGAGTAGCAACTCGGTGATGAACTCCATGCTTCTGTAGCAACTTCTCGAAGACCTTATTAATGAAATGAGATCCTCCATCACTAATTACTATCCGAGGTACTCCAAATCTAGGGAATATGATGGTCTTAAACAGCTTAATAACCACCGAAGAATCATTGGTTGGACTAGCTATTGCTTCCACCCACTTAGACACATAGTCCACAACAACCAATATGAACTTATTCCCATAGGATGAGGGAAAAGGACCCATGAAGTCTATGCCCCAGCAATCGAAAACCTCAACCTCAAGAATGAAATTCTGAGGCATTTCATGCTTCTTACTGATTTTCCCTCTCCTCTGACAGGCATCACACTGAGAAACAAAGGAATGAGCATCCGCAAACATCGTAGGCCACCAAAAACCTGCTTGCAGAACCTTAGACACAGTCTTGAAAGTAGCAAAATGTCCAGCATAATCTGATCCATGACAGTGGAACAAGATATCTGGAACCTCTGACTCAGCAACGCATCTCCTGTAAAAACCATCTGAACAGTGCTTGTAGAGATAAGGTTCATCCCAGTAGTATCGTCTGAGCTCCCTGAAGAACTTCTTCTTTGCATACCCCTTTAAATCATCTGGTTCAGTCTCTGCAGCCATGTAATTAGCTATATCTGCGTACAAGTCGATCGGTGGTTGTGACAGCATCAACTTCGAAGTCGTAGTCTCCAATTTGAAACCTTGAAAGGTTCTGGGCTCGTATCCGCACTGCAACGATCGTCGCATAAGGTAGCATCGATCGTCGCAGTCTCGACACATGCATCGATCGTCACAGGTGTGGCATCGATCGACGCAGTGCGATTAATCCGACAGTTTTGCAAGTTTCTGGCCAAATCCATCTGAAATACTTTCCCGATCATATTGACGTTCTCCTCAGGCAAGAAATCATTAATGGGCACGTCTTCCTCAAATAGCATCCTTGAAAGATGGTCAGAAACTCCATTCTCAACTCCCTTCTTGTCCCTCACTTTAATGTCAAACTCCTGAAGCAACAAAATCCATCTCAACAATCTTGGCTTATCATCTTTCTTCTGCATCAGATACTTCAGGGCTGAATGATCAGTGTGTACAATCACCTTGGAGCCAACAAGATAGGGGCGAAACTTCTCAAATGCAAAGACAACAACCAACAACTCCTTCTCTGTAGTGGCATAGTTTCTTTGCGCATCATCTAGTGTCCTGTTGGCATAATAGATAGCATGAAGCTTTCTGTCCTTCTTCTGCCCCAGAACAGCTCCTACAGCGTAGTCACTCGCATCACACATAACTTCAAAAGGTAGATCCCAATCTGGTGGCTGAACTATAGGATCACTCACTAATGCCTGCTTGATCTGTTCAAATGCAGTCTGACAATCTGCATTGAACTCAAACTTGGTATCCTTACACAGCAAAGCATTTAGTGGTCTAGAAATCTTACTGAAGTCCTTGATGAACCTTCTATAGAAACCAGCATGTCCAAGAAAGCTCCTCACAGACTTCACAGAATCAGGCGCCCGAAGGCTGGTGATTACCTCAATCTTAGCGCGGTCTACTTCAATCCCTGCTTCAGACACTTTATGTCCAAGTACAATGCTATCTCTGACCATGAAATGGCACTTCTCCCAATTAAGAACCAAGTGCTTCTCCTCGCATCTAGCTAGTACCTTGCACAGATTATCCAAGCACTCGTTATAAGATGACCCGTAGACTGAAAAGTCATCCATAAACACCTCCATAAAGTGCTCAATCATATCAGTGAATATGGACATCATGCATCTCTGGAAGGTGGCTGGTGCATTACAAAGTCCAAAAGGCATCCTGCGGTATGCAAATGTGCCATATGGACAAGTAAAGGTAGTCTTTCCCTGATCCTCTGGATGGATGGGAATCTAGAAGAAACCTGAATATCCATCGAGGAAGCAATACTAAGGGTGATTTGCTAACCTCTCCAGCATCTGGTCAATGAAAGGTAAAGGGAAATGATCCTTCCTTGTCGCAACATTTAGCTTCCTGTAATCTATGCACATTCCGGTGTCCAGTCACAGTCCTTGTAGGAATTAACTCGTTCTTCTCATTTTTCACTACTGTAACCCCACCTTTCTTAGGCACTACATGGACTGGACTCACCCAATCACTGTCTGAAATTGGATAGATAATCCCAGCATCTAGGAGTTTCATAATCTCCTTCTTAATCACATCCTTAAGATTAGGATTCCGCCTTCTCTGATGCTCAACTGATGTCGTAGAATCGTCCTCTAAATGTATCCGATGCATGCATAGCTCCGGAGAGATACCTGAAATGTCATCTAGAGAATAGCCAAGAGCTTTGCGATGCTTGCGCAGCTTTCTTAGGAGTAAAGTGAGCTCTGCGTTGTTCAAAATAGCATTAACAATCACTGGATATGTCGAATTAGGTCCAAATCACTGAGTGTGTCCACATAAAAGGTTTGTCCGTCGATGGTTGGTCTCTTCACCAGTTTGTCCATATCAAAGCTCATCTTCATATCACCCACATTCAAAATTATCTTACCTCTCTGGTAGTCAATCATCGCACCCGCAGTAGCCAAGAAAGGCCTACCCAAAATCAGTGGATCCTTTGGTTCCTCTCCATACTGTAAAACCACAAAATCAGTAGGAATCACACATTGGCCAATAATTATAGGCACATCCTCCAATATTTCTTCAGGAATTCTGATTGTTCTGTCTGCTAAAACCAGTGAGATCCTAGTGGGCAGGAAGTCAGTCATCCCAAGTCTCTTAGCAACAGAGAAGGGCATAAGGTTTACACTAGAACCAAGATCACATAGAGATCTCTCAAATCTTTCCCTGTAGATACCACAATCCAACACAAAGCTTCCTAGATCTTTCAACTTCTCATGAATTATGCCCTAAATCACTGCACTACATACCTCTGTGATCATCATTACACTCTCCTCAGCAGACCATTTACCAGCAAGTAAGTCCTTAAGACATCTCTTCATCACAGGAGTAGTCTCCATAGAGTCAATCAAAGGCACTTCAATCTTCACCTTTTTAAAGATCTCCTTGCATTTGGCATACTGCTTATCGTTCTTAGCCTTCCTGGGGTTCTTAGGAAAAGGTACCTTAGGCTTGTAGACCCTTTCATTCGACTTCTTCAGCTTTTCTGCGTCTGAGCTCTCTGCAGTCGCCTTGCGTCGATCGTTGCTAGTGTTGCATCGATCGTTGCTGGGCGACCGTGTTACGACCTCTGCGTCGAGCTTGGGCTCATCATCCTTGTTTTCGCTTTGCATCGACCGTTGCTGAGGTGCGTCGATCGATGCATTGCGAATTCCACGGATCTCATTTTCCATTTCTTCAATCTCCACGATTTCTTCGACACTCAAATGCTTTTTCTAGGCAGGAAACAACTCCTTACCACTTCTCAATGTCACTGCATTGCACTAATACTTATGATTAGCATCAGTCCGTCCCGGAAGAGATCCATCTGGCCTCTGAACATATCCAGCAGTCCTCGCAACCTTAGCATCAAGCTCCTTCATATGTGTGCTCAAGGATTCAAACTTCCCATTCAGATCTTCATACATTGCACCTAACTTCTTGTCGAAGTCTACATCATTCTTAGTCTGACCTTTCAGCAACTGCTCCATCATAGTCTCCATCTTGCTCTCATGAGCATTAGCAGCAGGAGGTGTCTGGTATGAGGAAGATCCATAAGTCATCTGATTACCTTGCTGAAAAGGCTTCTGATAACCAACAATCTGTCCAAATCCAGAAGAGTTTTGATTGCTTGTGAAAGCACTATTCTGTCCACCATTGAAGAACCTATTACCTTGCTGATTACCAAACCTATTTCCTTGGAATCCAGAGCCACCAATGTAGTTCACATCCTCTTCCTGATGGTCTTCTTGGACAGCTTTCTTCCCAGCCAACAGATTACAAACTGTGTCCAACTTAGTCCTAATATCAGCTATCTCCAGATTATCTATCTTCCCACCAGACTCCTTCCTTCTCCTATCATCAGTCTTGCATCTATTACTTCTCACCAAGTTATCTATCATTTGCTTAGCTTGCTCAGGAGTCTTTGTGTTGAAATTTCCATTGCTGGAATTATCCAACGCAGTCTGGTAAGGGAGATCTATACCTCTAAAGAAAATGCCCAGCAATGTCACTTCAGTGAATCCATGATGCGGACAGTCTCATTGGTACTTCTTAAATCTCATCCAAGCAGCTTTAAGAGGCTCTATAGGACCTTGGAAGAAAGTGATAATGTCATGTCTCGACTGATCAGAGCGAGCATCATCATAAAAGTGCCTCAAAAACTCACTCTTCACAGCATCCCATGTAGTAAACTTCCCAGGTGAAAGTTGTTTCAGCCAGGCATCAGCATCTCCAGCGAGAGAGTAGGGGAAGAGTTTGACAAACAGATAGTCATAGTTCACTCCATCATACTTCATCCCAGTGACTATGTCCTCAAATCATCAATATGGTCCATTGGCTGCTCAGTCAGAAACCCATGGAAGGCATTCTGCCTCAGAATATAGTAGTAGATGGTCTTGATCTCGAAGTCATTCCTCTCAAAACCAGGAGGTACAAGTGCTGACCGGTTAGCATGAAACTCATCCGGTCGGTTATAGTCAGCAAGAGTCCTCTCAGCATGTACAACCATCTGCCTATGACCTTGCCCTTGACCTTGGCCTTGTCCTTGGCCTTGTTCTTATCGCGGTTCAGGCTCAGGTTTAGGGATCACATTCCCTTCAGCATCAATCCGTTGCCCAACATCATTATACGGATTGTTTTGTCGGTCCCTTAGGGTACCTTGAGCATCGGGTATCAAAATCAAGCGCTCTTGTACCATCTTTGCTCGTCGACTTTTCCTGTTAGTTCTCTCTAGTCTAGCGAGCTCCTCAAGTCTGAGATTAACGAGATTGGAGTTCGGATTACTTCTGGTATCACGCGTCTGCATAAACCGTCTGTAATCGCAGTGCAACGATCGATGCTTAGAGGCAACGATCGATTCAACTCTAGTCGCCTTGCAAAGATCGATTCAAAAGGATGCAACGATCGATGCTAAGTGAATGTCAGACCTGCGACAGAGAAAAAAAACAGAGAAAATTAGTAACCAAAAACAAAAAATAAAAATCCTAGTCTAAACCCTAAGTTCAAATCTATCGAAGACTCAAAAGAGTCCCCGGCAACGGCGCCAAAAACTTGATAGGGTCTAAGTTTTAATCCTATTCTACTGCAAGTGCATAGTTAATGCAATTATAGTATAAAGGGTATCGAAATCCACAGAGACTCTAGACCTACGATATATTTTTAGAACGGTCAAGTTAAACTAGAAGAAAGTAGTGAGAAACTAAAAGCAAGCAGAAAAGTAAATCAAGTAGCAGGATTGGTTTGAAAGAAATTAACTAAAAGCGCTAAGTCTAGGGAGTTCTCGGGAAATCAGACAAGCAGATCTGATAATCAGTCAGGATCAAATTAAGTACGGTTCTAGAACTCAAACACGGATATAGAACTAACCTACTTTTGTTGTGAGAATTCTCTAAGTCTAATAGCAGAAATCCAAATTTCTTTGTAATTCCTAACAGATTAAACTAGCTTTAAGTTCAGGCTCGATATGTTCACAATTCAATTAAACCAAATTTCTTTGCGAGTAATTCAATTGCTCAACCTAAATTGTTCAGATTCTAAATCACACTTTCGTGTCAATTTAACAACCTAAGATCTAGATTCTAAGTGATCAAGTTAGAAACTAGTGTTAAGCATAATTTAGATTGAAGAAAAAATATGATATGAATCCTTAACTGAATAAATAAATCTAGCAAGTCATGAAATCCTTAATGAGAATCCCTAAACCTAACTATGAATCTACTCAGACATAGATAATGAAAACATAATCAATGAATAATTAGATTCCATAAAAGAGTAAGAAACAAAGGGGTTCGAAATCTTCTCCAAAAGCAGGAAGCAATACAGGTTCAGACCAGCCCCAAAAAGCTCTAAAAACTCTCAGCTCAAAGTATGAAAGCGTAATCTAAAAACTGATGTAAAAACCTAATTATATTAGTCTAATCACGTCTTGGGGCTTCGTTGTAAATACTGGAACATCTGGGCAAATCTGCAATTTCAGCATTCTTCATTAAACTCACCGAGAAAGGCCCATCTCGCTCGTGTTTCGATCGATGCACAATGTGTGTCGATCGATGCAGATCTCTGTTCTGGACAGTGAACTCTATCTCCCGGGTCAAAACTCCAAAATGCTCCAAAAAGCTCCATAATCTCCAATTCCGCTCCAAACAAGCATATTCCTAATAACACCTGTAAATGACTCTAAAGAAACACCAAGAGACTCTAAAACATACTTATATCATGGTCTAAAACCGGTAAAAACCATGATATATCAGTCATCAGCATGTCTAGACACGGCCTCTTTCCTATGCTTGTTAAACCAATCCGAAAAGTTGCGAATGATAGTATCAAGAAGTGGTATTAAGGAGTACCTCCTCGCGTCAAGAAAAGTCTTGTTCAGACATTCTGGAGAGTTGCTCGTGTCCAAGTTGTATCGTTTATCTGGAAAAAAACATCTTGCCCATTTTTCCTTGACGGTAGTGTCTTCCACATACTTCGCCGCGGAAGGATATCTCCTCTTAAGTGTCTCGTAATGACTGTAGAACTCAGCCTGTGTGTGAGACCAACCTATCTCCTGGAACCTGTCAGAGACTACGGCTTGGTTTGCATTCCCAGCATGTCCTTTCACGTTTTGGGCCAAATGCCATAAACAGTACCCATGATGAGCTTGTGGAAACACGTTTGCTATTGCATTTATGAGGCTTGCATTTATATCACTCATAAATATCAATTCGGACGAGTCGCCTACAACGATTTTCAACATCTCAAAAAACCATGTCGAACTAGCTATATTCTCACCGTCGAGTACACCGAACGCGATGGGATAAATGTGACGATTAGGATCCTGAGCCACGGCGAAAACTAGTACACCACCATATCCGGTCTTGAGGAAAGTTGCATCAACAATTATCACTTTCCTCATGCATGCAAACCCTTCAATGCTAGCTCCTAAAGCTATGAATAGATACTTGAATTTTTTCCTCATCCAGTTCCACATCGCTCACTGTTCCAGGATTGACCTCTTCTAACACGTACAAATAACGATACAACATCTTGTAGCTATCTTCTGGTCTACCACGCAAATCACAAACTGCTTGAATTTTCCCTCTTAACGCCGTCGAGTATGATATGTCTACGCCATATTTTCGCCTGACTAGATCAATAATGGTTTAAGGCTTTGGAGTTTCAAAGTTCCCAGGATATTCCTCCCTCAAATACGATGCAACTAGCTGTGATGAGCATTTCATCCAATCAGCGCTTACAGTTTGATTGGCATGGTTGCATGTGTGCATCTTCGTGTACGTTCTAATAGAGAACATATCCAAGTTCTCATATACCCCTATGGCCAAAAAGAAAAGCTGAAATGACCCGTTCTAACTTGAATTTCTTTTAATATTATTTTAAATTCTAAAATGAGGTAAATGACTATAAGCCCAAGTCCCTTCCTAATAATTACATCTTATACCTGTGTTTTATCCACCCACCATCTATCCACCCAATTAAAATGGGTCTAACACAAAAAACTGAACCCAATTTTTTTTTTTCACACTTAACCTTTTTCTAAAAATAAATTTATTTCTCTACTTTATTTATTGAACTAAATAATTTTTAATTACTCGAAATCAAAATTATTTTCGATAAAGCTTTAACTCCTTTTTTCATTCATCTCTCTTCGTGAAAATAGAGAATTATCTATGTATAATTTGTAAATTCGAATTGGGATTCGTTTTCGAATTTCTGGGTAATACTAGTAGAACTAGGTAAAACTATATTGTTTTTTATATTTGAAGATATCTACGAAGTGTTACATTGACGAGGTTTTGGAGAGTTTAAAGCTCACTAAGAGGGAAAATAAATGGTTTGAGAACCATCCACAGTTCATATACTTTTTCACATGGACATCAATCAAAAGGTTCAAAGTCGAAACACATCTTTTATTGAATTGGTAAATCTGGTTAATACTATGAGACCAGCAGAAGGTGATTGGAGATAAGGTAGGTGGGTTGGAGAAAGGATTGTTCTCACTAAAAGCATATGTGAAGAGTCAAAGAGGAGAGTAAATCTATGTTGTTGTTTGAACTGTTAAAACTCTGTGGAAACTATGTTGAACTCGTATTAATGTTTGTTTGGATTTTCTGAATTGGTCCTAGTATCTCAATACTAGGTAAGACGACATTGGTTTGTTGTGTGTTTACAATTATATTATCTTTGAATTTAATTTCACGCACAATACTAGTATTACTAGGTAAAACTATATTGTTCATGTATAAATAATAAATATGAATCAATTATACTATTAATTTTAGTATGGATCCATAATCAAAGTGTGAGTGAGAAAAATAAGATAAAATTATCGACGAGAGAGAGAGAGAGAGAGAGAGAGAGAGAGAGAGAGAGAGAGAGAGAGAGAGAGAGAGAGAGAGAGAGAGAGAGAGAGAGAGAGAGAGAGAGAGAGAGAGAGAGAGAGAGAGAGAGAGAGAGAGAGAGAGAGAGAGAGAGAGAGAGAGAGAGAGAGAGACTGAAAAGATAAAAAAATCATTGAATTCTTCATCTTGGGCGCCTAAAACTTTTACTTTTTGAGTTTCCCGCCAAAATTTTTTTCACTTAGTTTTACCTAAGATAGTAGTTCTACCAAATTTCCAAATAGTTATACTTTCGATGTATTCCAATTTAATTAGTATTACCTAAACTAAAACCTTATTTTCTAGTTTTACAGTTGATTTTATTGTTTCAATATGTAATTCTAATTGTCGCATGAAATAATAAATTTGAAATGTAGATTTTTATAACTTTTCCTTCCTAAGTTGATTTGTCAATTAGAAAGTGTTTTTAAGAGTATAAGGAATGTATTGTCTAAATAGTTCCACAATAAGCCAAATTTGCTAAAATTTGGTTATATTCTAGTTATTTAGTTGTAACAACATAATATGATTTGATTTGGTGATTATGTATGATTTTATAAAAATTATACCTAATTTATTTTCAAAGTCAATTAATACTGATAACAAGTTTTACTAGGTGTACGTTAGTCATACGCAGTTATACTAGTATTACCCAACAATCACGAAAGCAATATATAGTATTATATAATGGAAAATCAGCTTGACTTGGATGTTTTACATAACAAAAAGCTTAAAACCAATAATTTTTTTAATACTGTCTCTTTCGACCCTTCTTAATGATGTGATCCTAAAGTATGATTTGTTTCTCTTTGATGTAATATGCTTCTCATCATTAAAAATAGTATACTGTTCCTCACATCCAACCAGCAGAGAAATGTAACTCAAATGCAATTTAACCTTACTTTCATCTAAACAAATATTCTTGTATATCGTAGTTCGTACCATCGATAAAATTATTTCCTCTATTGATGTCTTTAACACTAATTATACATGCGATTTTGACATTTTAAATGTATCCTGATGTTGGTGCTTATTCTATACTGCAAAAAAAAAACCAATTATTCATAATTTTCAATAATATCAGTTTTATTAGTTATACAACATTTGACAGTAATACTAGTTTTACCTAGTCTATCGTAGAAATCATTTCTGATTTTTTTTGAAAAAATGCTATTTTGTGGGTCCCGTTTTCTATTTTTTTCCTTTTTAAATTAATTAAATAGGGCAAAAAATAAAGATGCTTGTGGATCCTGTTTTCTGTTTTTTATTTTATAAATTAATTAAATAATTGACATTCATTAAGGGCATTTTCGTCAGTTAATATTTCATTAAAAAGAAAAGGTATGAGAGACTAAAGAGGGGTAACCAGGATTTCCCTTTCTCCCATAAGGGTATATCAAACGATTTCTCTGTGATGCGCCGTTTATTTCCGATATTAACCTCGTATTTAACATATATTTACAAAGTAGACTTTTTGGAGAAGTGTACACAAAATTTTGGGCTCTTTCAAATGAATTAAGTAACCTTTCTTGTACATTTTATTTACCACAATGTCATTGTCATCAATTCTTCAAACCACCATGAAAAACCGATTATTCAAGACCGAATTTAACCTTGTATAACTCATTATTTGTTTCACAAATTTCATATTCCTTTATATTTTCTCTTTTCATCTTAAAAACTCTAGATTTTGGTTTTAAATTTTCGATCTCTTTGAACTCTACTGTTCTCGGTGTTTAATTCAGCCGCAGTGACCAGTTTTATTTGTTAGTGGTTGAAACTGAAGTTTTTGGGTGTTGAAGTAGGTAAAAATTGCGTCCCTGTCATTTTCTTTCAATTTTCCGATCTGTGTCGCTATAGTAGACTTCGTTGAGCAATCCAGAAGTCTACTGGCCAACTTGTGGTCTAGTATTGCAATTGATTTTTTAAAATTTTCGTCAGTAGACTTCTTTTCAAGTATCTGGAAGTCTACTAATTCCCTTTAAAAACAAAAAGTGTAATAGACTTCTCGGAGTAGTCTCATGTCAATTTAGGATCTAGTTTTGCATTTGACTTAGTCAAACTATTTTTTTGTGAAGTTTGACTCAGTCAAAAGGGTCTAGTTTTGCACGAAGTCTACTCTAGTTATTTTAGGTTGACCGCTCATTTGATGATTGACTAGCGTGGTAGACTTCGTTAATCCTCCCTGAAGACTACAATTAGTTTTGAAAAATTTGTGTAAACTACAAAACTAGACCCCTGCAGATTTTTGAGGGAACTCTGCCATGGTCGACTTTGTATATAAGTCTACTTTTTCATTTTTCAATTGCAAAACTAGACCTTTTCGTTGTAGACTTCTCAGGTAGACTGCCTAGGAGTCTACTTAGTCTGACGAAGTCTACTCCTTAAAAGTAAAAATTTGGTCAAATGCAAAACTAGACCCTTCACAAATTACAGACTTTTATATGTAGTCTACAACTTGATTTAATTCCAAAACTAGACCCCTATGACTTCGCGAACAAATCTCCTTGGTAGATTTGTTTACAAAGTCTACCAAAAACAAGTAGACATCTTGGAGAAGCCTACTCATGACACATCATGCTGACATCAGACACTGTATTAAAAAGCTGTTTTATACAATATATAATGAGTTTGATTTTTTTTTTTAATGTTTTCCTTAGGTAATATATTTGCTTGTGAAAGAGTTGGACATCTTTATTCCATGTAAATATTTGTAAATCTTAATTCTAGTGAACTTGTGAAACTAACTTATTTACGGTAGATTTCACGGAGAAGTCTACTATTTTATTTACTTTTTAAAAAATGCAGTTTAGTGCATATTTGCTGATGAATTTGTTTGATTTTGATTTTTAAAATTTTTGTTTAGGTATTATTGGTATTTATATATAAGTTTCACAAGATTATATGTTATGGTTTACCTTAAAATGAATTTATAATTTTAACATTTGTTTGGATGATTTCCGTTGGAAATCGACCATGTAGACGTCTCGGAGAAGTCTACTCCAGATATGTCATGCTAACATCATTTTCACGTCAGTATCTTCTAAAAAAGCTTTTGTATATAATGTATAATGAATTTGGTTGTAATTTTTTTGTATGTCTAAAATACTTTTCATCTTAAAAAAAATTATCTTAAATTTTAAGTTAGACGCTAATGGTATTTATGTATAAGTTTCATAAGTTTATATATTTTAATATAGCTTTAATTGTTTTTTTTTACTATATTTACAAATTGACGTCTAATGTGGTTGATCTTGTTTTTTTTATGATATATCATGGTTTTTAGGTGTTTTGAGCCATGATATATGTACATAATCGAGTCTTTTATAGAGTCTTTCGAGTCCTTTTAGGTGTTTTATAGGTTTTAGCACGTTTGGAGCATATTTGGATATTATGGCGCATTCTGGAGCTATTTGGAGCATTCATACGATTGTAAGGAGTTAGTATGATCGTCTGAGGTTGGTGTTGATCGACACACCTTTGGTGTCGGTCGACAGAGTTCGTGATCATGAGATTTTCGCCGGTTTAATGAAGACTTTGAGGATTTGCAATTTAGCCCAAAAGTTTCTCATAATTACGAAGATGTCCAATTCTTGTTTTAACTTTATATTATGGTTCTTAAGCCATTGTTGAGGCTAAGCTTTACTTTATCAGAGACTGGGAGATTTGGGGCTGGTCTTGTACTCGGAAGAGAGAGATTTCGAACCCCTGTTCTTACTCTTTTGGATTTTATATGATATCTATTCTGATTATGTCTTTTGTGATGATTGCCATGTCTGAGTAGATCTCTTGTTTGGTTAGGGATGATTTCAAGGAATGTTAGAACAATTGATTAATTTGTATTCATCATCTAGTTCTTCATCTAAATTATTCTTAACGCTTAATCTGAACTGGCCATTTAGATTATTGATATTAGGTTGATTTACGCAACGACAGTTGGTTAATTAACTAGAAAGAATTTAGGTGAGAAATTTATCTATTCGCAAAGAGATTTGGTCTAGAGAAATTGTGAATGAACGAACTTAGAATTAATGCATGTCTAGAACTCTAGGATTCGCAACGAGAGTTGGCTTGCTAGTTTGTTAGACATAGATAATTATCGCAGCGAGAGCTGGTTAGTTATAATTTTGTAATTCTAGTTCAAAAATTCTAATAGATTAAATCATGATTGTTTGTTATCTGATATCCCGATTTCCTGAGAATTTCCCGAAACCTGACGCCTTCGCTAATTGTTTACACTCGCTTTACTTCACTCGCTTACTTTGCTTCTTTTTTACTGCTTTACAATATGTTTCACTTAGCTTAATCCGACTACTCATAATCTATCGTGTGAAACTTGAGTCTCTGTGGATTCGATACCCTAGATACTACATTGTTCGATACTGTGCACTTGGAGTTAGAAATAGGGATTAAGATTTGAACTATCAAGGAAAACCCATCGTGCCAGATGTTGCCGTGGGTGCGGAACAGGCACAACAACAACAACAGGAGGCTGGTCGCGCGAAGACACTTGCTGACTATAACAGACCAGATCAGTTCTATGCCAATCGGTCTGCGATTCGACCACCTTCGTTTACAATAGCTGAATTTGAGCTGAAGCCAGAGTACTATGCTTTGATTGGGCAGCATCAGTTTCATGGTCTCTCTAGCGAGCATCCTATGGATCACATAGAGACCTTTGAGGAATTGGCTAGTAGTATTAAGTATGAGGGAGTCTCTTCTGATTATCTGTTCTGCAATCTCTTCCCATTCTCTCTTAATGGGGAAGCATCTCACTGGTTGAAACAACTACCACCAGGATCCTTGATTACTTGGGATGCGATTAAGAGGAGGTTCCTCAGACATTTTTATGACGATGCTAGATCTGATCAGCTAAGCGAAGACATCCTACGCTTCAAATAGGGTCCTACAGAGGCACTAAAGGCTGCCTGGGTGCGCTTTAAGATGTACCAGAGAGACTGTCCACATCATAGTTTCTCTGAGGTTCAGCTGCTGAGCATTTTCTTCAGAGGTGTGCATTTGTGGTATCATATGGCTATAGACGCTGCTAGCAATGGGAACTTCTACACAAAATCTCCAGAGCAAGCTAAGGAGCTGATAGAAAACTTGGTGTCTAGCAATAGCACTAAGAATGCTGATTTAGAAAGGAAGAAATCTGCTGGAAAAGTGGACAGCTCACAGATGACAGAGATTGAGAACAAGATTGATTCTGTTCATAGTCTTCTACTTCGGAAGAAGAATGTCCATTTTGCTGCAGATACAGAGATTTATGGACCAGTTGATGAGTTAGAGGATGTCAATTTCATTGTTGGAGCTGGTTATCAGGGTCAGAGATATGGAAATCAGCAAAGACAAACTTCTGATTACACACCGAGGTCAAGGGATTATGGTTATTCATCTCACCAAGCTTCTCCACCTAATGAGCAGACATATATTAAATCCATGCTTGAGCAGCTGATTCTTGGTCAGAATAAGATGACAGAGGATCTGAATGGAAAAATGGACTCTATGTACCAAGATCTAAGTGGGAAGTTGGAGACTTTGACAAGCAGAGTAGATAATCTTGACAATAGGATGACACAAGCTGAGGCAAACATTAAGGGGAAGATGACCCAATCTCAGAAGGAACATGTTAGGGCGGTTTTGGTAGACGATGAAGCTGAACAGAGGGTTGACTTAAAGACTTCAGAGCTGGAAAATTCGAGTGATTCTCGAGCTATTCACCCTGTGTCGATCGATACATATACATATCGGTCGACATCATCCTCGAATCTTCGTAACGAACCAAAATTGACCCACCTCGACACAAACATTGATTCAAATCGGGTTAATGTCGATCAACATCACTTTAGTGTCGATCGACACTATGGGCGAGAGCAGACAGTCTGCCTAGAGAAGCCGAATGTTGCTGAGAAGAAAGCTTACAAACCGAAGATTCCTTTCCCTAGGAAGTCAAATAACGAGGTTAGGTTGGAAAAGTGCAAGGAAATAATGAGAGAGATGCTAACTGAAGTCCCCTTAATTGAAGCTACTAAGACCACTCCTCTGGTGACGAGGTGTGTGGCAGACATTCTTTATGGTAACATGACTGATGAAAAAGGTGTCTTGATGATCTCTGAAGTGTGCAATGCTGTGATTCATGGCAGAATTCCTGAGAAACTAAAAGATCCAGGGAGTTTTGTGTTAGATTGTTCTATCTACAGAGACATGTCCAAGAGGTCATTGTGTGATCTTGGATCATGCGTGAATCTCATGCCATACTCTGTGGCTGTGAGATTGGGACTGATGAATTTCCAGCCCACTAGGATCTCTCTTGTCCTAGCTGATCGATCAAAGAAGATTCCAGAAGGAGTTCTTGAGGACATTCCTCTCAGAGTTGGAAATTACTTGATTGCAACAGACTTTGTGGTGCTGAAGTATGAGATTGAGCCTGATGATCCTCTGCTGCTTGGTAGATCCTTCTTAGCTACTGTTGGAGCTTTGATTGATGTGAGACATGGTCTGACTGATCTCCACCTGGGAGATAAGCCTTTGCAGTTCAAGATGGATATGTTGCAGAGATCCACCATTGATGGACAGAGCTTCAGCATTGAGATAGAACCAGAGATTCAGATTGGAGAGCAGAAGATGGCGGTTCATGCTGAACCTGCTCTAACATCTTCAAAGCCTACAACTGCTCTTAAGCAAAAGCTCCAAACATCACACCTAGACCACATCACACCTTGACCTTGTTCAGACCACCACCTTCCTTTGATCCCTCAGAAGCTGCAGGAAGCATGAAAAAGATGTTAGAAAACTTGTATTCTTCATTGAGACACTTACTAACAACAAGCACAACTACGTGAGAAGAATTCACTATGTTGGGTAACATGTCAAATGAACTCAACGTTTCCACTGACCATCATCACCGACATTTGAAATTCTTCTTTTCGGTTTTGTGTTACAGTTCGCCTCTAGATATTTGGTGCCTAACGTTCAATTGTCACCTGGCTCAAATAGTTTATTTGTGCAGCCTAGAATGTGATCCATTGTTTGGTCCAGAATATCCTGCAAAAACATAAAACCTGATAATTAGTAATCTGATTGTATGAAGAGCAAGGAGCGAAGCGGGAAAGTGAAAGGTCCTTGCCATTCTCGTTTCATTCTTCTTAGCATCCGTATTAAGATTCTGAAGAGTCATGTACAAAGCAAGAGAAGTATATGCCAATACAGGGTACACGTCCATGTATTCACAACAAGAGGACTGCAGAATGCTAGTTTGGGAGACGACTTTTAGGGCAAGGAATAACTCCTCAATATCAGTCTCGAGTAAAGCTTTACGAGCATCTTCAATAATGAGTACATCCTTTATCTGCCATGCTATTCCTATGGCTACTGAATAATCTTCCTCGAAGCTGATTGCATTTTTTACGCAAACATGTTTCCACTTTGCGGAAGATTCTCCAGAGGACTTAGATTTCTTCCTCGTCCTTGAGTACACATTCTTTCTTTCTACTTCATTGCCAAAATTGATGTGGCAACGGTACGCAGTCTTCTGCAGGATACTGATAAAAGTTCCAATGAGATGAGAGAAGGCATTAAAAGACAACTGTAATTTGTGTACAGACCTCATCTCGATCTGTCGTCCTGCATCCCCAGGAAAACCACCACAATTAACAACTAAAGTCATGCAATGTTCTAGGACGTTAGAGACGATATCAGGGGAGACCATTGCAATTATATCAAAGATAGCTGAGTGAGCCTGTGCAGTGGGTGCAAAAGCTAGCAAGCTTTTCAATTTTGCTCCGGGTAACATCTCTTTAAGGGAGGCCATACACCCAGAATCCACAACGAGATCTTTACAGAGATGATACGCAGAAAGAAGCAAGCCTTCAATCCTGTTTTCCTCTAACCTATCACCGGACAACATTGAATTCAAGAAGAATCCAACTAGTTGCAGTGCGGATTGAATAGTTTCTCCTAAAGATACTAAAAATTGGCAAAACCTTACACCAACCATTGGGTTCGGTTTATGAGTGTCCTACATCGCGTGCACACCTCGTCAGCTCTCTTTTTTGATGGAAAATATGATGGCATTAGAAGTCGCGCGATTCCCTTAGCAACATGAGTTTGATCAGTTTCAAGCACATATAATAACACATCCAAGCTCACTACCTGCATATAATAAGCAATTATTTAACCAGTGATTCAACAAAGTGACAAAAGGATCCTGCACATCTTAAAACAGAAACAGAAAGACTCATCCTACCGTGTTAAACTAAAAAGTCCGAACATCTCTTAAGAGGAGGAGCAGATCTACCATGGCAACCCGTACTGAAGTAACATTATCAAGCATCAAATGCCCCAGTCTTGGCAGAAGAACTTTAAGCATACCATGCGATTGCAGGTTCGCGAGGAGATATGTTATACTCGACAGAGACCTTCCACAGCAACTGACCTTACATCTGGGCATTCATCACTCATTATGTTTCCTAACAAGTAGAACTGTTTGTCAAGCAACTTATCTTTTTCTTCTTTTGTTGCATCGGGATCTTCCATTGGGAAACGATCCATAAGTAAATGTAAAGCATTTAAACAGACATTTGAATTTGATACCTGAAAGATTATAACGAATATTCAAAAATTGTCGACTAAAGATGGCTAGGTAAGATCTCGGTAATGGCTATGTTTCTCCATTGAAAAGATAAGAAATAAACCTGCAATGAGCGAAATATCATGGGCTCAGCCAGGCCAAAGAGGAACTTCTCAACGCCTTGAGTTGTCCGCTGGCTAATAAACCCTTCCAAAACCCTTCTTAGAGAGGCAGCAAAGGCACAAGAACCGGCGTGAATAGCACTATCAATTATCCCCTGCAAAAACCCATCTTCAATCTCACCTTTCAAATCTTCATCAACTTCTTTCCAGGCTCTAAAGAGAATCCCACCAAACACTTCAAGCACCGATTTTCTTCCAAAAGGGATCTGAGCTTTAACAACAACAAGACCAGACTTCATCAACTGTCGGCTAAGCCCAAATGCAAAAGAGACAAATCTCTGACCATCTTCTGTCTTCACATACAAAGGCGAAACAACACACCGCATCAGCAGCAACCTCAGATCTTCAATGCTCTCGTCCTTGAAATCAAACATTGTGAATGCTTCCCTCAGCATATAGACTCAATGCACATCTACTTTCTTCTTCAATGTCAATGACCTCGACAACAGAAACGGTAAAGACTGAGAAATCAAAGTTTCTCTTTCCACAAGACCTTCCTTCCACCAGGACTCACAAATTCTGGCAAACTCAAGGCATAGAACCGGATCCGACTCGAACAGTATAAGATTATTATGCAAAGCTTGAGCAGCGGGGAGTAAATCAGAGGTAGAAAACGCTTTTTTGGGAGATAAAAGGCATACATGAAGTACATGAGAGAGGACCTGGAGAGAAGTAAGGATCTGTTGCCTTCGCTGATCCAAATCAGAGTCGAGCAAGGATCCGGATCCACGTTGGCGCTTCGATGGGGGAGAATTATAGGGAGAGGGAAGATATTGCTTATCCACCTCTTCGGCGAGTTTCTGGAAAGATTCTGTGTGGTTGAGTATGGAGTGGAGAAGAGCGAATGGGAGAGAAGATGAGAGATCCTACAAGGGTTTCACGGCGTTGGTGATGGTTTTCAGCGTTGGTTTAGAGGAAATTTAGGGTTAATTTGACGGCGGATGAGAGGAATTCCTCGGCGGATGTCTTGAGAGATAACCCAAGTCTCTTCTCCATTTTTCCTGCAATTTCGTTTCAATTTTTGGCCTTTTAAATTTTTGTTGTTAAAGAAATAGAATAAAAAACTGGGTGGATGGACGTCAAAAAAAAAAAAAAAAAACTGGGGGATGGTGGGGACCAAAAAATTTGAATTTTGTGAAAACAACCGCCTGTGATGCGTTAGTCATTTTTTGCGTGTGTGATGCGCCGTCATATTATGGAATATAATTTGACCTAATTAGGTTTGAACAAAAACCATGTGGAGAAATTCATCAAGTTTAGCAAAGTGAAAAACTCTTAAAAAATACCTGATTTTAATTTAGGGCTGTTAGCATAATAGGCCCTAAATCTTGGTCAAATGCAAAAGTAGACCACATATTTGGGTCTTTTTTTTCGCCGTTTATTTCCGATATTAACTTCGTATTTAACATATATTTACAAAGTAGATTTTTTGGAGAAGTGTACTCAAAATTTTGGGCTCTTTCAAATGAATTAATGAATTAAGTAACCATTCTTGTACATTTTATTTACCACAATGTCATTGTCATTAATTCTTCCAACCACCATGAAAAACCGATTATGAAGCTGTAAATTATTCAAGACCGAATTTAACCTTGTATAACTCATTATTTGTTTCACAAACTTCATATTCCTTTATATTTTCTCTCTTTTCATCTTAAAAACTCTAGATTTTGGTTTTAAAATTTTTGATCTCTTCGAACTCTACTGTTCACGGTGTTTAATTCAGCCACAGTGGCCAGTTTTATTTGTTAGTGGTTGAAACTGAAGTTTTTGGGTGTTGAAGTAGGTAAAAATTGCATCCCTGTCATTTTCTTTCAATTTTTTGATCTGTGTCGCTATAGTAGACTTCGCTGAGCAATCCAGAAGTCTACTGGTGAACGTGTGGTCTAGTTTTGCAATTGACTTTTTTAAAATTTTCGTCAGTAGACTTTTTTTCAAGTATCTGGAAGTCTACTAATTCTCTTTGAAAACAAAAAGTGTAATAGACTTCTCGGAGTAGTCTCATGTCAATTTAGGGTCTAGTTTTGCATTTGACTTAGTCAAACTATTTTTCGTGAAGTTTGACTTAGTCAAAAGGGTCTAGTTTTCCACAAAGTCTACTATAGTTATTTTAGGTTGACCGCTCGTTTGATGATTGACTAGTGTGGTAGACTTCGTTAATCCTCCCTGAAGACTACAATTAGTTTTTAAAATTTTGTGTAAACTACAAAACTAGACCCCTGTAGATTTTCGAGGGAACTCTTTCATGGTCGACTTTGTATATAAGTCTACTTTTTCATTTTTTAATTGCAAAACTAGATCTTTTCGTTGTAGACTTCTCAGCTAGACTGCCTTGGATTCTACTTAGTCCGACGAAGTCTACTCCTTAAAAGTCAAAATTTGGTCAAATGCAAAACTAGACCCTTCACCAATTACAGACTTTTATATGTAGTCTACAACTTGATTTAATTCCAAAACTAGACCCCTACGACTTCGCGAACAAATCCCCTTGGTATATTTGTTTACGAAGTCTACCAAAAACAAGTAGACATCTTGGAGAAGCCTACTCATAACACATCATGCTGACATCAGACACTGTATTAAAAAGGCTGTTTTATATAATATATAATGAGTTTGATTTTTTTTTTTTATGTTTTCCCTAGGTAATATATTTGCTTGTGAAAGAGTTTGACATCTTTATTCCATGTAAATATTTGTAAATCTTAATTCTAGTGAAATTTTAAAACTAACTTATTTACGGTAGATTTCATGGAGAAGTCTACTATTTTATTTACTTTTTGGAAAATGCAGTTTAGTGCATATTTGCTGATGAATTTGTTTGATTTTGAATTAAAAAAATTTGTTTAGGTATTATTTGTATTTATATATAAGTTTCACAAGATTATATGTTATGTTTTACCTTAAAATGAATTTATAATTTTAACATTTGTTTAGACGATTTCCGTTGGAAATCGACCATGTAGACGTCTCGGAGAAGTCTACTCCAAATATGTCATGTTAACATCATTTTCACGTCACTATCTTCTAAAAAGGCTTTCGTATATAATGTATAATGAATTTGATTGTAATTTTTTTTTGTATGTCTAAAATACTTGTTTCTGAATGAGTTTGACATGTTTATTTCATATACATATGCATGAATCTTTTTTCTAGAGAAATTGAGAAACTAGTTCATTTATGGTAGATTTCTACCAGAAGTCTAATGTTTTATTTAAATATGAAATAAATGCACTTTATTATTGATTTAAAAAATCTCTTAGATTTTAAGTTAGATTCAAATGGTATTTATGTATAAGTTTCATAATTTTATATATTTTAATTTAGCTTTAATTGATTTTTTTATTTTAACTATATTTTCAAATTGACGTCTTATGTGGTTGATCTTGTTTTGTTTTATGATATATCATGGTTTTAGGTGTTTTGAGCCATGATATATGTACATAATCGAGTCTTTTATAGAGTCTTTCGAGTCCTTTTACGTGTTTTACAGGTTTTAGCAAGTTTGAAGCATATTTGGATATTATGGCACATTCTGGAGCTATTTGGAGCATTCATGCGATTGCGATTGGTGTCGATCAACACAGATCGTGATCATGAGATTTTCGCCGGTTTAATGAAGACTTTGAGTTGCAATTTAGCCCAAAAGTTTCTCATAATTACAAAGATGTCCAATTCGTGTTTTAACTTTATATTAGGGTTTTTAAGACATTGTTGAGGCTAAGCTCTACTTTATCAGAGATTAGGAGATTTGGGGCTGGTCTTGTACTCGGAAAAGAAGAGATTTCGAACCCCCGTTCTTACTCTTTTGGATTTTATATGATATGTATTATGATTATGTCTTTTGTTATGATTGCCAAGTTTGAGTAGATCTCTTGTTAGGTTAGGGATTCTCATTAGGGATTTCAAGGAATGTTAGAATAATTGATTATTTTGGATTCATCATCTAGTTCTTCATCTAAATTGTTCTTAACGCTTAATCTGAACTGGCCATTTAGATTATTGATATTAGGTTGATTTCCGCAATGACAGTTAATTAATTAACTAGAAAGAATTTAGGTGAGAAATTTATCTATTCGCAAAGAGATTTGGCCTAGAGAAATTGTGAACGAACGAACTTGGAATTAATGCATGTCTAGAACTCTAGGATTCGCAACGAGAGTTGGCTTGCTAGGCTGTTAGACATAGATAATTATCGCAGCAAGAGCTGGTTGGTTATACTTCTGTGACTCTAGGTCAAGAACGCTAATAGGTTGAATCCTGATTGTTTGTTATCTGATATCCTGATTTCCTGAGAATTTCCCGCAACCTGAAGCCTTCACTAATTGTTTACACTCGCTTTACTTCACTCGCTTACTTTGGTTGTTTACTGCTTTACAATTTGCTTCGCTTAGCTTAATTTGACTACTCATAATCTATCGTGTGAACTTGAGTCTCTGTTGATTCGATACCCTAGATACTACATCGTTCGATACTGTGCACTTGTAGTTAGAAATAGGGATTAAGATTTGACCTATCAAGGAAAACCCATAGTGCCAGATGTTGTCGTGGGCGCGGAATAGGCACAACAACAACAACAGGAGGCTGGTCGCGCGAAGACACTTGCTGACTATAACATACCAGATCAGTTATATGCCAATCGGTCTGCGATTCGACCACCTTCTTTTACCAGAGCTGAATTTGAGCTGAAGCCAGAGTACTATGCTTTGATTGGGCGGCATCAGTTTCATGGTCTCTCTAGCGAGCATCCTATGGATCACATAGAGACCTTTGAGGAATTGGCTTGTAGTATTAAGTCTGAGGGAGTCTCTTCTGATTATCTATTCTGCAAGCTCTTCCCATTCCCACTTAATGGGGAAGCAGCTCACTAGTTGAAACAGCTACCACCAGGATCCTTGATTATTTGGGATGCGATTAAGAGGAGGTTCCTCAGACATTTTTATGACGATGATAGATCTGATCAGCTAAGAAAAGACATCCTACACTTCAAACAGGGTCCTACAGAGGCACTAAAGGCTGCATGGGTGCACTTTAAGATGTACCAGAGAGACTGTCCACATCATGGTTTCTCTGAGGATCAGCTGCTGAGCATTTTCTTCAGAGCTGTGGATTTGTGGTATCAAATGGCTATGGACGCTGCTAGCAATGGGAACTTCAACACAAAATCTCCAGAGCAAGCTAAGGAGCTGATAGAAAACTTGGTGTCTAGCAATAGCACTAAGAATGCTGATTTAGAAAGGAAGAAATCTGGTGGAAAAGTGGACTGCTCACAGATGACAGAGATGAAGAACAAGATTGATTATGTTCATAGTCTTCTACTTGGGAAGAAGAATGTCTATTTTTCTGCAGATACATAGACTTATGGACCAGTTGATGAGTTAGAGGATGACAATTTCATTGCTGGATCTGGTCATCAGGGTCAGAGATATGTAAATCAGCAGAGACATACTTCTGATTATACACCGAGATCAAGGGATTATGGTTATTCATCTCACCAAGATTCTCCACCTAATTAGCAGACAGACATTAAATCCATGCTTGAGCAGCTGCTTCTTGGTCAGAATAAGATGACAGGGGATCTGAATGAAAAAATGGACTCTATGTACCAAGATCTAAGTGGGAAGTTGGAGACTTTGACAAGCAGAGTAGATAATCTGGACATTCGGATGACACAAGCTGAGGTAAACATTAAGGGGAAGATGACCCAATCTCAGAAGGAACATGTTAGGGCGGTTTTGGTAGAAGATGAAGCTGAACAGAGGGTTGACTTAGAGACTTCAGAGCTGGAAAATTCGAGTTATTCTCGAGTTATTCACCCTGTGTCGATCGATACATATATGGATCGGTCGATACCATCCTCGAATCTTCGTAACAAATCAAAATCGACCCACCTCGACACAAACATCGATTCAAATCGGGTTAATGTCGATCGACTTCATTTCAGTGTTGATTGACACTATGGGCGAGAGCAGACATTCTGCCTAGAGAAGCCGAATGTTGCTGAGATGTAAGCTTACAAACCAAAGATTCCTTTCTCTAGGAAGTCAAAGCACGAGGTTAGGTTGGAAAGGTTCAAGGAAATAATGAGAGAGATGCTAACTGAAGTCCCCTTAATTCAAGCTACTAAGACCACTCCTCTGGTGACGAGGTGTGTGGCAGACATGCTTTCTGGTAACATGATAGGTGTAAGGTTTTAACCCTATAATAACTGCAAGTGCACAGTAATATCAATGTAGTACTTAGGGATCGAATCCACGAATACTCTAGGCAACGATAGAATTAGAACAGAAAAGATTAAAACTAGGAGAAAGCAAATGTGATCAGAAAACTAAAAAGAAAGCAAGAAAGTAAACAAGTAGCAAGTTCGGTTGTAAGCAATTAACTAAGGGCGCTAAGTCTAGTGAGTTCTCAGGAAATCAGACAAGCAGACAAATCATTCAGTCAGGATCTAATTAAACACAGTTCTAGAACTCAAAACACATATATAGAATTAACCAACTTTCGTTGTGAGAATTCTCTAAGCCTAATTGCAGAAATCAAAATGTCTTTGTAATTCCTAGCAGATTAAACCAGCTTTAATGATCAAGTTCGATATGTTCACAATCTAATTAAACCAAATTTCTTTGCGAGTAATTATATTGCTCAACCTAAATAGTTCAGATTCTAAACCACACTTTCGTGTCAATCTAGCAACCTAAGATCTAGATCCTAAGTGATCAAGTTAGAACTAGCATTAAACACAATTTAGCTTGAAGAACATCTATTGGTATGAATCCTTAACTGAATTAATTATATCTAGCAAGTCATAAAATCCTTAATGAGAATCCCTAAACCTAACTATGAATCTACTCAGACATAGATAATGAAAACATGATCAATGAATAAATAGATATCATAAAAGAGATTAAACAAGTAAAGGGGTTCGAAATCTTCTCCAAAAACAAGATGTAGTACAGGATCAGATCAGCCCCAAATAGCTCTAAAAACTCTCTGCTCTAAAGTATGATATCGTATCTAAAAACTGAAGTTAAAACCTAATTAAATAGCTAAATCACGTCTTGGGGCTTTTGTGTAAATATCTAGAACTTCTGGGCAATCTTGCAAATTCATAATTCTTCATTAACTCTCGCCGAGACTGGCCCAACTCGATGTGCATCGATCGATGCTGATGTGCGTCGATCGACACATCACTCTGTTCTGGACAGTGAGCTCTTTCTCTCGGGTCAAAACTCCAAAATGCTCCAAAAAGCTCTATAATCTCCAATTCCGCTCCAAACGTGCATATTCCTAATAACACCTGTAAATGACTCTAAAGAAACACCAAGAGACTTTAAAACATACTTATATCATGGTCTAAAACCGGTAAAAACCATGATATTTCAACTCCCCCACACTTAGCCTTTGTTTGGCCTCAAGCAAAACAGAGAACTAGAATGTAGTGAAGAGGTTTGAAAACTTTCAGAAACTCTTTTCATCCTAGAAGCAACAACACTCAGATTCCCCTTAGTAAGCCACTGAAATAATCACTTGCAAGACATCAAGACCAACATATACTTCCCCCACACTAAGCATCTGTCCTAAGTAAACTCCACAATCAATCCAAGCAATTCAAATTCACCCTACTCACTTCTTAAGCATATTAAGTGCGGTCTCACCTAAGGATTATCGATTAAAGGGCACATGGATTCTTACTTTGTCAGCTCTAGACCACCATACTATCTTTTTCTGGTTCCTTTTCTTCTCTTTTCCCTCTGATTTTTCCCCATTGGGTATCATTTTTTTTTATCAGTGCTCTTTCCGTTAAGGGGTGTACTTTGGACACATTCCATGGATCGCACATGAGGTAATAGTGTTTGCTACTACTCCCGTGACCACTTCGGAGTTACTAACTCATCCTCAGTTTATTACTCTTTTTTTTATTTTATGGAAGGGGAGAAGGGAACCATACTTGGACAGGTTTACAAGCTGTGTCAGAACTAACAAAGGAGTCCGACTCAAGGTATACCAAGCCCTTAGGTGAGAAAATTAAAGTCAAGTTAAGGGTGAAGCCAGTAAAAGGATCCTCTGAATACCTGAATTGATATGGGTGTCCTCAGTAGGTTAATCCGTGTTGGGTTTTCTAATAGTCATAGATTGATCTTTCAGTTTCATCCCAATGGTTACTTAAGTTCCTGCAAGATGTTGTTTACTTCTCCAAAATTCACTGTTTCTTACTTAAACTGGTTTTGACTCAATAAAACAAATTTTTTTGAAAAACTGGAATGACTCTAAGAAAACAGAAAGATAAAAGTTAGTAGCTACCTCCCCCACACTTGAAACACACTGTCCCCAGTGGTGTCAAGCTCAGGCTCGGTGAGAATAAGAAACCAAATCTGAAAACATTCCGAAAAGTTGCAGAAAACTTATCTGTTGTCGGCCTGCGTCGATCGATGCACATGGGTGTCGATCGATGTAAGGCGAATATGCTCGCGGTTATTTAGATAGCCGATGTCTAAACCGCAATCGAATCGGCTAACCAGAAATCACATCTGTGTCGACCGATGCACTAAGTGTGTCGATCGCTGCAGTGCGATTCTGCTGTTTCTCTCGCCTCTGAACACACTTAAACAGAAATATCAAAACATCAAAATAAAAACGAAAAATGAAAATAAAAACGAACCTAACAGTGGGTTGCCTCCCACTCAGCGCTTGTTTAAAGTCATAGCTTGACTATGGAAAGGAGATCGGACTTATGGGGTATTCAACAGATACTTTGAATGTCTCTGTGAATGTCTCTTCATCCAAGGTGGTGTATAAGCATTCGGATCATGAGATCTCCCAAGGAAAGAGCGAAGAGCACCAGGGTGGGAGCGAAACTTGGGTGGGTATCTGCGTTTTCCTGCAGTCACATCAAATGAATTAGTAGCTTTAAACTTAGAAGATCAATACTTTTGCTTTGGTGGGAATGAGATGTCTGGAGCTTTCTGCTTAGTAGCAGTTGCAGGTTCTGAAGATGTTAGAGCATGTTCAGAATGAACAGCCATCTTCTCTTCTTCAACAGGAATCTCGGGTTCCACTTCAACACTGAAACTCTGTCCATCAATGGTGGATTTCTGCAGCTTATCCATCTTGAACTGCAAAGGCTTGTCTCCCAGCTGGAGATCAATCAGTCCACGCCTCACATCAATCACACCTCCAACAGTAGCTAAGAATGATCTACAAAGTAGCTGATGATCATAAGGCTCAATATCATACTTCAGCACCACAAAGTCCGTCGGAATCAAGTAGTTCCCAACTCTGACTTGAACGTCCTCAAGAACTCCTTCTGGATACCTTTTTGATCGATCAGCTAGGATAAGAGCGATCCTAGTAGGCTGGAAATCCATCAGTCCTAATCTCACAGCCACAGAGTATGGCATGAGATTCACACAAGATCCTAAATCACACAGAGAACGCTTGAATCTGTCCTTAGAGACGGAACAGTCTAGCACAAAGGCTCCTGGGTCTGGTATCTTCTCTGAAATCTGAATCAGCTTCTTCTCCATCACTCTTATGCATTTAGATTCGTCTAGCTCCTGTTTAGACAGTTTAGGAGCCTTAGGATATGGCACAGAGGGCTTATAGACTCGTTCTGAGACTGTTACAGGTCTCTGGTCACGTCTGCGTTCTGTGTCGACCGATGCATGATGTGTGTCGATCGACACAGGGCAATTATGGTTAAATTTATCAGACGGATCGGGGGTGCATCGATCGATACCAAGGGTGTGTCGATCGACGCATGTCTCAAACATACATAATTCATCCAGAAAATCCGAGATTATGCTCTCTTCTTCTTCTAGCAAGTCAACCTCGTCCCTTATGACCACAACATTAATGGATCTGTTCTGTTCAGCTCTTCCTGATCCATTTTGCCTTTGTATTGCTTGAGATGTCTGTTGGATTTGGACATCTATCTTCTTCACATGTGTGCTCAAAGATTCAAACTTCCCATTCAGATTTTCAAACAATGCATCTATCTTTGAGTTGAAGGACACAGTGATCTGTTGTTGTCCCTCAAGAAACTGCTCCATCATGGCTTCCAATCTGCTCTTATGTGTAGGTGCAGGCGGTGCTTGGTAAGAAAAAACACCATAGTTCCTTGAGAAGGAGTTACTCTGTTGCTGAAAGGGTTTCTGAAAATCAGATTCCTGATTGTAGAATTCAGTCCCTCCAACGTAGTTGATAGCTTCTCGCGCATACTTTCCAAGTATAAGACTATGCAGAGAGTCAACTTTGTTCTTCAGCCCAGCTATCTGTGAACTATCAATCCCTGAGCTGAAAAAATCATTCTGACACATCGTCCTTATGGATCTCTTAGTCTTCTTGGTGATTTCGCGAAATGTGTCGATCGATGCAGGAAGAGTGTCGATCGATGCAATGCGAAAATGATGTCGATCGACACACAGGACCGTGTCGATCGATGCAAGGCGAATCTAGGCGTACCTGAAACACAAGAAAATAGAAAAAAAAATTAGTAGCCAAAAACAAAAACGAAAAACCTACTTTAAACCCTAAGTTCAAATCTATCGAAGACTCAAAAGAGTCCCTGACAATGGCGCCAAAAACTTGATAGGTGTAAAGTTTTAACCCTATACTAACTGCAAGTGCACAGTAATATCAATGTAGTACTTAGGGATCAAATCCACGAAGACTCTAGGCAACGATAGAATTGGAACAGAAAAGATTAAAACTAGGAGAAAGCAAATGTGATTAGAAAACTAAAAAGAAAGCAAGAAAGTAAACAAGTAGCAAGTTCGGTTGTAAGCAATTAACTAAGGGCACTAAGTCTAGGGAGTTCTCAGAAAATCAGACAAGCAGACAAATCATTTAGTCAGGATCTAATTAAACACAGTTCTAGAACTCAAAACACAGATATAGAATTAACCAACTTTCGTTGTGAGAATTCTCTAAGCCTAATTGCAGAAATCCAAATGTCTTTGTAATTCCTAACAGATTAAACCAGCTTTAATGATCAAGTTCGATATGTTCACAATCTAATTAAACCAAATTTCTTTGCGAGTAATTATATTGCTCAACCTAAATAGTTCAGATTCTAAACCACACTTTCATGTCAATCTAGCAACCTAAGATCTAGATTCTAAGTGATCAAGTTAGAACTAGCATTAAACACAATTTAGCTTGAAGAACATCTATTGATATGAATCCTTAACTGAATTAATTATATCTAGCAAGTCATAAAATCCTTAATGAGAATCCCTAAACCTACCTATGAATCTACTCAGACATAGATAATGAAAACATGATCAATGAATAAATATATATCATAAAAGAGATTAAACAAGTAAAGGGGTTCGAAATCTTCTCCAAAAACAAGATGTAGTATAGGATCAGATCAGCCCCAAATAGCTCTCAAAACTCTCTGCTCTAAAGTATGATAGCGTATCTAAAAACTGAAGTTAAAACCTAATTAAATAGCCAAATCACGTCTTGGGGCTTCTGTGTATATATCTGGAACTTCTGGGCAATCTTGCAAATTCATAATTCTTCATTAACTCTCGCCGAGACTGGCCCAACTCGCTGTGCATCGATCGATGCTGATGTGCGTCGATCGACACATCACTCTGTTCTGGACAGTGAGCTCTATCTCTCGGGTCAAAACTCCAAAATGCACCAAATAGCTCCAATTACTCCAAATCCACTCCAAGCGTGCCTGTACCTAATAAAACCTGTAAAAGACTCTAAAGAAACACAAAAAGACTCTAAAACATACTTATATCATGGCATACAACCGGTAAAAACCATGATATATCATAACATGACTGATGAAGAAGGTGTCTTGATGATCTCTGAGGTGTGCAATTGTGATTCATGGAAGAATTCCCGAGAAACTAAAAGATCCATGGAGTTTTGTGTTACACTGTTCTATCTACATAGACAAATTCAAGAGGTCATTGTGTGATCTTGGCTCAAGCGTGAATCTCATGCCATACTCTGTGGCTGTGAGATTGGGACTGATGAATTTCCAGACCACTAGGATCTCTCTTGTCCTAGCTGATCGATCAAAGAAGATTCCAGAAGGAGCTCTTGAGGACATTCCTCTCAGAGTTGGAAATTACTTGATTCCAACAGACTTTGTAGTGCTGAAGTATGAGATCAAGCCTGATGATCCTTTGGTGCTTGGTAGATCCTTCTTAGCTACTGCTGGAGCTGTGATTGATGTGAGACATGGTCTGATTGATCTCCACCTGGGAGATAAGCCTTTGCAGTTCAAGATGGATATGTTGCAGAGATCCACCATTGATGGACAAAGCTTCAGTGTTGAGATAGAACCAGAGATTCAGATCGGAGAGGAGAAGATGGCGGTTCATGCTGAGCCTGCACTAACATCTTCAAAGCCTACAACTGCTCTTAAGCAGAAAGCTCCAAACATCACATTTAGGCCACATCCGACAAAGCAAAGGTATGCACTTGGTCAGTCTCATGCGCACAATGCATATACACCACCATGGATGAGGAGAATTTCGCAATGGCACACTCTGACTTTAGCAAAACCACCTGACGTCTGACCACACGCCATATTCAAGCTAATGACTTAAAACAAGCGCTGGGTGGGAGGCAACCCATTGGTGAGTCTATATATATGAGTTTTTAGTCTAATTTTTGTTTTTTGTTTTTCTTGAGTCTTTACTGGGAAACTAGCGATAGGAAGAATCAGTGTCGATCGACACAAGCTCTTTGTCGATCAATACAGGGGACAAAAGGGCCGATCCCGCATTTTGGGCCGATCGATCCGCTTTTCACGAAATCGAGGTTTGACCTCGGTTAGACCACTCTGACCGGATTCACTTTCCAAAACACGGATCGATCGACACAAATGGGTCGGATCGATCGACACCAGGCGTCTCGAGGTAAGTACTTCTCTTCTTTCTCGCGAACTGTTCTTCATTCTCTCAAAAACCTCAATTCGCGAAAAATCTCCCAAACACTCGATCTCACTTGTTTATTAACCAAATCCAATGATTCAAAAGCCTAACCTGAGCGGATTTTTGTCCTCTATCCATATCTGTAATCAGTTTGAGTCGATTCCAAGGTACGCTATCTAAAACTCAAATTTTCAGTCTCAGTTCTAAGGTTGAAAGGTTCGATTTTTGCCTCTGGTTCTCGATTCCGTGATGATATAGCACTGATTTAGGTTGTTTGGTAGTGGAATGATGATGCCTAAATGGTTTTCACGTTTGATTTTGCAAGTTTTTGAGAATTTAGGTTTAATGATAGAACTTGTGTTCTTGTTAGAAAATGACAGAAATAAAAACGTGAATAGGCTGTTTATACTGCTCTGTTTGATGCTGGTTCTGATGCTGATTATGTTGTTGTTGAGGATTTGATGAGTTTGCTTTTGATTCTTCAACTAATATCAGTTTTTCTGATTTTTGCTCACAGATGCCTCCAAAGAAGAGAAACCTTATAGATGAGACAAGTACATCTGGGACAGTACCACTAGAGCCTCCTCCGCCTATGACTGAGTCTCCTCCGAGTTCTCCACAACTACCTGCTGAGCTTCCGACACACCCATGGCCCAGGGATGAAAGAGTGAAGATATTTACAGAGAAAGTGTGGGCTGGGTCCCTGAGGAAGATTGTAGTGGATTCTGATTGTCAACACAGAGAGGTCTTGGATACATGGGAGGAGTACGACACATTGTTGTACAATGGATGGTGCGATGTTACGATTAAGCCTACACAGTTAGTGAGCCCTGGCTTTCTGCGGATGACTGGTATGACAGATCAGGTTGTGCTATGCTTGAGGAGGATGGGTCTGGGAACCATGCCTTATGTCCGCTATGCTCTGTACCCGGAGTTGGTATGACAGTTTATGGCCAAAGTACGGGTCACATACAGGGACTGGAACGCCAAGAATGCGCAGGAGGGTCATTTGTGCTTCATGATACATGGCAGGAGATACAGGCTGCCACTGCGTGGTCTTTGTGCTATATATGGGTTCAAGAAGGGTTACACACGAGCGACACTTCCAGAGGGATATCCTGATCTAGAGATGTTCTGGAGTAACTTCGGTTCTACACCCTATTTTTCCAAGGAGGCGAAGATGAGAGATGTACGACATCCGGTTCTGAGGTATGTCGTACGAGTGTTGGCTACTACGCTATTGTGCAAGATGGAACCAAACAAGATGAGGATGCAGGAGCTGGTACTACTTCATCCAGCAGTGGGACATCTTTGTTCCCATGAGTATAGGAAAGACGGTCCCTACGAGAGGACCAACCTGGGTGCAGTGTTTGCAGAGCATTTGGTCAGCCTACAGGCGAAGCCATACAGAGGTACACGGTCAGGCAAGACAGAGTCAGTGGACAGTCTTCTGACACCTATATTTCAGCATTTCAGGATTCCACTGGATGAGTATACATGCGAGCAGACATACCCTGAGATTGATGAGGCACACTTGTTGAGTGCTAGATGGCTGAAGCCATATTTGATGTGGTGTTATAGAGATGGCATGGAAGAGCACACGGTGAAGCTTCCATCTGCAGCCTTGACATCAATAGCTACACAGGAGGAATTGCACTTCAAACCTGATCCGCAAGATGAGAGACAAGCACCTCCTGCTCGTTCCCGCAGAGGAGCTTCTTCCCGAGCTTCTCCTACTCCTGCTGTGGACAAGCCTGCTATTAACCCTGGTGGGGTCCACATCCGCATTGGGATATTCCTATGGATGCTCCTTTGCCACCTCCTGGTTACGATGCAGATCCGCAGTGGAGGTATTTGGTAGACACTGTCAGGGCGATGTGGGGTGGTATTGCTAGAGCTTTCAGTTCCACCTGCGACTGTCCATCTCACGGTCGCCGGCGTCAGAGATCACCCACACCACCGGAGGCAGATGATATATCATAGTTTTTCTAGGTTTTCAACCATGATATAGTTGTGTATATTGAGTCTTTAACCTGGTTTTTCGATTCTATTGAGTCTTTTACATGTAGGCATTCGTTTGGAGCAAAGAGCGGGATTATAGGACGTTTCTGGTGATTTGTGTAAGGAGCTGAAGTTGGTGTCTCGACCACGACTGGATGTCGACCGACACTGACTTTGATGTCGGTCGACACTGAGCACGAGAGATTATACACCGAGTTGAGACAAGTTTTGAAGAATTGCATAAAGACCCTGAAATTTCCCCTAATTCTAATCTGACCCCAAAACGAGTTTAGGAGTTTTAATTAGGTTTTCAGACTCATTATTGAGTTTATCTTGTTCTTACTTTGTTCTTGCTTTTGGAGATTGAGAGATTTGATAAGGGGCTGATTCTTGATACTTGTATCCTTTGAGAGAAGGATTTCGAACCCCTTTACTTTATCTATTCAATCTTTCAGTTTTCTATTCATGATGTGTTTTTTGATTGATAATATGTCTGAGTAGTAACCTAGTTAGATTTAGGAATTCTCAATAAGGTTTTATGCATGTTTAGATAACTGATTCATTAGGATTCACAATCTATTTGTTCATCACCTAAGTTGTGCTTAATACTGAATTCTGGACTGATCACCTAATGTTTAGATCTGAGATAATTGACAATAGCACGAGAGTGTGAGTTATAATCTGAATAAACTTAGTGTGAGCAATTTGACTAGATACAAAGAGATTTGGTTTAGGAGAATTGTGAACCGATAGAACTTGTTCTTAATGCTTGTTTAGAACTCTAGGATCGCAAAGAGATTTGGATAACTAGGTTGCTAGATATAGAAATAATCTCAGCGAGAGTTGGGTTGTTTAGCATTGTGTTTCTAGTTCTTGAACCTGTGTTTAATCTGAATCCGGTTAGTTAAGTATCTGACATCATATAATTCCCGAGAACTTCCTAAGTCTAGCGACTTTCTCGTATTGAAAACACTTCCCTATTTACTTGCTTTAGTTTACTGCTTTCTTTTGATTGATTTAGCTTAACTTGAGAACATACAATCTATCGTGTGAGCCGTGAGTCCTTGTGGATTTGATACCCTAAGTACTACATTGCATAACTGTGCACTTGCAGTAGAATAGGATTAAAACTCTGAGCCCTATCAAGTTTTTGGCGCTGTTGCCGGGGACTCAACTGAGTTCGCCGATAGATTTTGTTTTAGAGTTTATTCTAAGTCGTTTTATTTTATTTGTTACTGATTTTTCTCGGTTTGGCTTGTTTTGTTGCTGCAGGAATCGATTTCCGCATCCAGTGTCAACCGACACCCTTCTCAGTGTTTCCCGACATCACTCACGGTTTCAGACTTGAAATCAGTGTATGCCAAGTCGACATATCCGAAGCAACCAGAGCGAAGAACTTTTGAACCTCAGACTTGAGGAGCTTGCTAAACTTGAGAGAACGAACATAAAAGGTCAAAGAACAAGAATGATGAACAAACGTTTGATTTTGAGACCAAATGCAAGGAGTTCTGAGAGACCAACAAAACAACCCCTACAATGATCAGGGGCAAAGGATTGATGCTGAGGGACGAGTAGTCCCTGAACCTGAAGAGCCTCAAGGTGAGGGGCAAATGGTCAATGCTGAAGGTAATGGACAACAACCTATTCCTCCTGCTGCTGAGAGGACTCTTGCTGATTACAACCGACCATATGAGTTCTATGCTAACCGGTCAGCAATTGTACCTCCTCCTTTTGAGAGGAATGACTTTGAAGTCAAGACTGCCTATTACACACTTCTGAGGCAGAATCCTTTCCATGGTCTTCCCAATGAGCAACCCATGGACCACATTGAGGATTTTGAAGCCTTCGTCACTGGGATGAAGCACAATGGAGTGGGTTATGATTTCCTGTACCTTAAGCTTTTCCCATACTCTCTTTCTGGAGAAGCTGCAGCTTGGCTTAAGCAACTTCTACTTGGGAAGTTAACTACTTGGGATGCAGCGAAGAGAGAGTTCCTGCAACACTTTTATGACGATTCTCGCTTAGATCAGCTCAGACAGGATCTTCTGACATTCATTCAGAGACCTACAGAGCCATTTAAGTCTGCTTGGGTGAGGTTTAAGAGGTACCAACGAGATTATCCTCATCATGGATTCTCTGAAGTTCAGCTGTTGGGCATTTTCTTCAGAGGTGTGGATCTCTGGTACCAGTCTGCGTTAGATGCTGCCAGCAATGGCAATTTCAACACAAAGACTTCTGAACAAGCTAGAGTGTTGATTGGGAATCTGGTGAGCAGCAACAGTGCTAAGACTGCAGATCAAAGAAGGAAAGAGTCTGGTGGAAAGTTGGATCATATACAGATGGCTGAGATGCAGAACAAGTTGGATTCTGTTCAAAACTTGTTGACTAGTAAGAAGCATGTCCACTTTGCTCAGGATGTTGAAGAGTTTGGACCTGAAGAATGTAACGCCCCTTTCCCATTCTCCGCTGACTGTCGAGCTGACCGGTCAACAATCAAACAAGAACATGACCGATCGAACCTGAGCAAGTCGAACAGGAAAGGTTCGCCACAGGACGAAGCCAGAGACGGATCGGTTTGAGACAAAGGCTCGCACTAACCCATCTTTGACTCCGCTATCCTCATATCCATAGTACAAAGCTGTACAACTCGTACTACTTCAATGAGTTGTGTCGGTTCGGACGAAACCTCATATCAGGGAAACAATTTCATTTTTGAGTAATCAAACATTAAGGACAACGTTTAATAGAATTTTACAAACAATCGCTATTTCAAAACACACAAGTAAATCGAACATATAAAATGGCGCCAAAGCCGAACCGAGAAAAACAATCCAAAACCCCGAGTCAAATCCCGCCACAAGAAATCCCGAAACTACACCGAGGCCTCCCGCATCCGTCGCTGCTAAACCTGAAAACACACAAAAAGAGTCTAATGAGCGATCTAAGATCACCCAGTGAATCAGCTCCCCACTAACGGCTTCTAGTCTATCTAATATCTACAAAGTGGGGCCCAAAACCCCAAAATAACAATCAATGAAAGAAATGGTCAATCACGCACTACCTCGTCGTGAGAAACCCACAACACACAATCAAAGCCAAAGATAAGGAGAATGAAGGGAATCGAAGGCACTGCGGCACATGTCCTCGATTGGACTCGATCTAACTAACGCGAAATAAAGGGATAACAAAACAACGTTGGGCCCTATGAACTCGGTAACTTCCACGGGTTTACATCGTCACCTATATGGAAACTAACCCTCGACTCCTATACGTGCACCCAAGGTCCCACGTATAGGACACCGTTCTCCGTCCATCGATATGCGGTGACTCCTGTTACCCCCAGTAACCTGAGTTTCCATGTGATTCGGACCTAGGACATGACCCCGTATTCTCCGAATCCCACACCTACCGGCGTCACCCGATAGGTTAACACCATAACTAGAATCACCATGATCCGGTTAGGTAAAAACCCGAGGATCCAATCAGTTCGGAAGTACCGAAACTTAAAAGAAAACTTAGGCTTGCGAAATCTAACACACCCTAGAATCCTAATGCAGAAAAGTAAACAGGCAGACTCGCTGGGACTCTAGCACGGATCACACAATCAACAATAATAATAATAATATCCAAACCCATTCCGCAAGCCACTATTCTACCACTGCTCTGACTAGGTAAGATACCTAGTCAGCACCAACTAACTTACCCGGTCCCATGACCGGAGTAAGTGTCCGCAATGACTGCTCGGCCCAACACCGAGCAGTCTAATAAACCTGCACACAAAGCTCACAACAACAACCATCATAGAATCACACAATCACAGCAATCACACACAAACACCACAAGCAGGCCTATTAGGGTTTCTAAATCTTTTAATTCATTCTCGTCCGCTACCTTGGGTTAGCGGATTGCTAACCCGTAGACGGCTCACAACACACACCACTTCCTTATTAACCCATCCTAGGTATCTTTTATTAACTTCTCGATCTGTCGGTTTAGAGTTAGTAAACTTACTAACTCCCCGACATCTCATTATTAACTAATTGATTCATTAACCAAACCCGCTATTAAACCTAAACCCCGATCCCGTTATAATATTCTATATGTTTGTTTAAGTTTAATTCTTATTTTAATGTCGTCTTAATTCCAGTATATAGGTTCATTCATTATCGTCCTTAATACATATATATGCATATATAGTCCTATTCAAACGGGTCTATATGAATGCATCACCCAATAATTACTAACAACCTAGCGGCACACAATCGATTAACCTTTTTAAATCTAAAACCCTAATATGCTTATTCAGTCTTATCCGGTTTATCATTAAACGTCCAATTATTTATCATTAACTAATCATCTTAATTAACGGGTATGCAACCTAAATCTACGGTTCATCAATTCCCGGGCTATATGTAACTAAAGGTCTGTGAGCCGACTCACAGTGAGATAGGTGCGGAAATGGCGGCTCGATGCAGATGTGAATCCCGAGACGCCCAACTCCAATCCCGAACTCCCGATCACCCAAATATCGAACTCCGAACCACGAACACTCCTGAAATCTCGGAACGGCCGTTGACCAAGCGTTGACCGGCTTGATCTCCGGCGTTGACCGACTGACCGCGTTGACCGGCGGCATTGACCGGCTGCGTTGACCGTTGACCGTTGACGGAAGAGTTGACCAACCTTGACCGTTGACCACTGAACCAACCTGAACCGACTGAACCAACTAAACCGGTCTAATTAGAACCGGTTAGGTTAAACCGGTTTTGGTTAAACGTTAACCGGTTTGACCTAACCGTTGACCAAGGCTAAACCAGCCTTAAACCAACCCAAATCTTGAATCAAACCATCCCATCATACTCCTTGAAGAACCGGCTGAAGATTGGAGGCAGTGGAGCTTTCTCCGGCGACTTTTCCGGCGTTGACCGACGGTGGTCCGGCGTTGACCGGCCGGTTCACCCCTGTTTCCAGTGACTCAGAAGACGATCCACCTATCAAACTGACCGCAAAGAAAAGATCTAGCCATCCATGGCTTCAAAACATTCAGATCTGGTGAAGGAAAAGAGATATGCACCAAACCCTAATTCGCGGATGCATTCCGGCCATATTCCGGAGAGCTCCAGCGACGGAGACGATGGTGGATGATTGGAGATTGTAGAGGAGGGAGAGAGGAAGCTATAGCACTTTTCAGAAGTTAATTTGGGTTTATATTGAAGAAGTTATGGAATTTTTGGTGAAAGGAGGTCTTATGAACACTCAAGAACACTTTGAATGTTCTTGAGGTTCTATGAAGATTCAAAGGCTTTTTATGGGTTTTCTGGGCAAGTGGAATGAATATAGAGAGAGAGGAGAGAGAGCTCGTGGGTGTGAGGTAGAGAGAGATTTTTGGGAGCAAAATGAGAGTTGTCCAACCATTTTTCCCAAGTTCATGAACCCTTCTCATGCATGTGCATGCAAGGAGAAAGAGGTGGCTTCATCCACAGAGTTACACCAGTCTCCAGGAGTGTCTGAGTAACCAAAAACCCTTTCCTAAACCAAAATAAACCAGCCCTTAACCCGCTTCTTTCCGATGCTTGGATTTCTTCGGTTTCGCGGATATTGTTTTAGAAAATATCAACTGATTCCCATAAATTCCCAAACCTCCACAAACTGATTCTCTATGCTATTTTATGAATTTAGCATTTCGAATCACTCCGTTCGGACTTACGTAGCTCCGGTTATGAATTTTTGAAGTTTCTTCGGGTTTGTCGGTTTCCATTCCCGACAAGCCGTAAAACACATTTCCGCTCCGATTCTTCCAATTCTGATCTTCTAAACATTCTTTATGTTGAAACATAAGAATATTTGGCCCGTCTCGGCTTCCGTCTCGAACTTTGGTAAAATTACCATTTTGCCCCTCATTGGCAAAAATAACAATTTTACCCCTAGTTGACTTTTTGCTGCCCGTTGACCGTATTTTTGATACGGGGTATCACAATGAAGGCTGCACCGAAGAAGATGTAAACTACATTAGTGGTTCTGGATTTCAAGGAAACAAGTTTGGAAACCAGCAGAACAACAAGTTCTTTAATGGTGGACAGAAGAGTGCTTTCACAAGCAATCAAAACTCTTCTGGATATGGTCAGAATGCTGGTTACCAGAAGCCTTTTCAGCAGAACAACTCTTACTAGAGGACATATGGATCATTCTCCTATCAGACACCTCCTGCTACCAACACTCATGAGAGCAAGCTGGAAGCTATGATGGAACAACTGCTAGAGGGTCAGACAAAAACCACTGTGGACTTTAACAAGAAGCTTGATGTTGTGTATGAAGATCTGAATGGGAAGTTTGAATCTTTGAATACTCACATGAAGCAACTAAACACACAAGTGCACCAAATTTCAGGTCCAGTCAAGGGGAAGAATGTCATAGACACTAACATCAATGCTTGGTCAGTTCAGATTGATGATGGGTCGAATCAAGGAGAAAATTTTAAGATTAAGACTGCTGAACTCGTGGAAGATGGTCAAAAACCCGAGACAGTCTTCTTCTTCCTCACTTCTCTCTCGCCGAAACTTCTCTCAAAATCGCCATCTATCTCAATTTTTTTTATCGTTTTTGACGATTCAAAGCTCCATTTCACTTGTTTTTCTGTGCTCTATCCATTTCTATCATCTGTTTAATCGATCTGCGAAGGTATGGCTCTAAATCTCTGATTTTCAGTTCGTGTTCATGGGAAGAAAGCTTCGTTTTTGGTCCGATTTATTGATGTTTAGGATGATTGTCTAGTGGAATGTGATTGCTTTTGATGATGGGAATGATTATATGAAGTCAATTCATGAGAATATGTTGATGCTAAAATCCGTATTTTTAGAATCTCATGCTTGTTGGTCTGTTTGTTTGTTTTGCAGATGGAACCTTGTCTGAACCAAGGAAAACGCCCACGAAGAGACTCTGCATCGATGTTTCTGGTTCCTCGTCGCAGCAACGCGATGCTCAGAACCAAGAGCCTTGGCCTAGAATGGAAGGAAAGAAGTTCAAGATCACTTGCTTCGATGACGAACCTATAGTAGAGGTGAAGAAGCGAGAATGCGTCCACAGGGAAATATCAAACCAGAGGGACGTCTATGACAGCTTGTTCTACAATGCCTGGTGTGACGTTAAGATCGAGCCCACACTGCTTCCTGACATGACCACAATGGGCAAGCTGAAGATACGATCAGATGTGGTGCGCGTCTTACGGACGATTGGCTTGGGTACGATCTGTACCAAGTACTACGACTTATATCCGGAGCTGGTTGTTGGTACTGAATTTCCCTCTAGGAAATCCGGCCCATTAACAAATAAAACAAAGGCCCATATTCATGAGCCCGCCCGAAATCAAGACAGGGAGAGATCGACCGTCGTCCTTTGTTGGGCCCATACGATCGACCTCTTGACAAGGCCCAAGCAATGCCGAAGTGAGAGGCAATCGAGCTCGAGCTCGGCAGGAGACGATGCGGAGATAGAGCAACCCGGTCTTCGTCGGTTCAACTGATCCACGCAAATCTCGAAGATCGTTATGACGGCGAGGCCGAAATATCGGAACAAGAAGATCAAAGTCAAGAGTATTTAAAGGAGAAGTGGCGATTCATTCACGACATTCCAACCCTAGCTAAGAACACTTTGACTAGATAGCTCGATAATCATACTTTGTACTCTGTTTTCGATTGTGTTTGTTCTATCTCGACGATCAATCTCAATAAAGTCTTTGATTCATAGGAAATCTATACCATTTCTGTATACAAAAGTTCAAATCCACGAATACAAATTCTTAGTGTAAATCTCAGATGTCACATTTGGCGCCGACTGTGGGGACATCTATAGTTTTTCCTGTCTTAAGAATCAGATCCTAGATCCGATAGATCGAGATGAATCCCGGCCAATCTGGCTCTCCCAGCGCCACACCACCAGTCGACCACCTTCAAACGGTCGACTACGTTTCTCAGAACACCACCGGGGTAAGAATCATGGGTCAGACCGATGGCGTGTTGACGAGCTCTGCCTCAGTCTCCACGACTTCGGCACCACCCGGCTCAGTCGCTCAAACGATCGCGACGAGCCAGACTCCGACAAATGTTTTGTCAGGAACTAACGATCCGAGCATGAACTAGGTGTGGATGAGGAATGATTCCATTTCCGCCCCCACCTCAGGAGGAGGATCTGGAATAACCAGACCTAATTCGCCCCTGCCTTCTGCTCCGCAGCGACAAGGCCCAGATGACCTCGATGAAATCCGTTCGATGTTAAGCCTGTTGGTAAACCGAACGAGAAACAACGAGGCAAGCGCACGGGCCCAAGAGATCGCAAACTGTTCTCTGGCCACGCAGCTCGATGAACAGGAACGGCGCATTAACGCCCGTCTTGAAGAGCTCGCCAGCCAAAATCGGGAGGGGAGATCAACAAGAGATCCACGAACCCCCATAAATCCTCCACCGTGTACACGATTGGACTTCTCCTAGGTAGTAGCTCCCCCGGGAGCGTCGGGAAATTTCGCTAATACTTCAAGTAGCGGCTTCCACCCTATAATGACACCTATCGCGATACCGACCCCGTTCAGTTCGAGTTCAATGGTCATAGATCCAACCGGATCGGGAAACCGACCATTACCCTGCCACCACCTTTCCTGAATAACTCTAATATCCGACCAAGGCAACTAGGACGCTCTGCTTTCGCCTCGAGCTCAGGACACCTTAACGGATCAAATACGATACAGTTTCAAATGCCGCAGGTCGACCAGAAGAGATCGATCCCAACAATCGATCTCCTCGACCCCGTTTTCCCGGAACAACCATCCAATCAGGCACAAGCCCAGTTCGCGCCTACGGTAGGCGATGAACACGATATGCTTAGACAGTACATTAAACAAGCTAAGGTCCAGTTCGTCAGTCTGAGTTCCAAAGTTCACATGGCAACAAGCGCGGCGCCCGACATCGATCGAGGGATCGAAGAAACGCGACAAACGCCCTTCACAGACCGGATCGCCTTTGCAAGAATCCGGGAAATCAAGAAAACAAAATTTCCGGAGTTCTCTGGAAAATCGGACCCGAAAGCCCATATCAGGGCATTCCGACTAGCAATGGCAAGGGTATACCTTACCGATGAGGAGAGAGAGCCGGCTTTCTGCAGGCTCTTCGCCGAAAACCTATCGGGCTCCGCCCTAGAATGGTTTGCCGGACTGAAAGAAAGGTCCATTGACAACTTCACCTAGTTCATGACGGCTTTCCTCAAACAATATTCCGTCTTTATCGAGGAAAAGACTACTGAGGCAGCTCTATTTGGCGTCTCCCAGAAACCTGACGAGACACTTCGCTCGTACATCGACCGGTTTAAGGAAATAAAATCCAAAATCGCAAACCCACGAGACGAAGTAGCAATAGAAGCACTGAGACGCGGACTATGGTATTCCACCAGATTCCGCGAGGAAATAACAGTCCGCGAACCTCAAACGCTCGATGACGCCCTTCATCGCGCATCAGCCTTCGCTCGCCTCGAGGACGAAACTACGGCCCTCAGAGAAAAGCATCGAAAAGAAAAGAACCCGCCAGGCGCACATAACTCGAACTCAAAAAAGGATTCCCGTAAATCAGGAAACGTCAATGCGGTCGAGAGCCCGAAGTGCTCGAAAAAATTCGAGTTCGACAAAGAAAAATTATGTGATTTTCACAACAAAAGAGGACATTCGACTGAAGAGTGCTACACTCGAGCTAAAGCCGAGGCTCAAAAGCAAGAGTCCAAAAACAAACAAGAGTCAGAAGCCGAGGAGGAAACTCCATCTGACAAAAAGGAAAGTAAACAGACCAAAGAGTCAAACACCAAGAAGACTTCTCAAAACAAACGAGAGCGGTCTAAGGAGCCAGAATCTCCCGAAACCCTCCCCCAGGGGTCGCGAAAGCGAGTCGAGGTCATTCTCGGCGAACTCAGCCTGTGCGGCACCCTGGGAGGCTCGGCACTATCTCCACCTCCAGCTCCTAGTAAGAGTTTACGCTCACCAATCAATCTCCCTCGTCTCTGCGGGGGGGGGGGGGGGTGTACGGGCTATACCCCCTAAACGAATTGACTTCATCTTCGGTGCCTCCAAGCTATGCCGAGACTCGGTTAATTCAGTCAAAGCCCTTCAAAGAAGTGTCGGGACCGACAAAGGGGGGAAAATCCCAATGTTAGGTCCAGACCACGAAATCACTTTCCACGAGAGCGAGACAAGCAATATCGACAAACCACACGACGACGCTCTCCTCGTTTGTCTAGTAGTGGGAGATGTCGAACTCTCGAGGATAATGATCGACACAGGGAATTCGGTGGATGTCCTATTTTACGACGCGTTCAAAAAGATTGAGTTCAATGACTCCGAGATCGTCGAGGAAAAGACACCACTGGTAGGGTTCGCCGGCGAAACAACATACTCAATGGGCTCTGTATTCGCCCCAGTAATAGCTGGAGGAGTTCGAAGAATGACAGAGTTCGTCGTATTAGATCGGCCAGCTCCCTACAACGCAATTCTATGTCGACCATGGATATACGACATGAAAGCGGTACCATCGACCTACCATCAATGCGTAAAATTCCCAACTCCCAAAGGAGTAAAAACCGTTTACGGAAGTCAAAAGATTTCCAGCAATTGCTACATGAACGGATACAAGCAGATTGAGAAATCCTCCGCGTAGCAATTAGGGAAAGAGGAGGAGCTCGCCACCATGCAGACCAAAAGGTCGAACGACCCAAGTCAAATAGGACCCCCAAAGGACCTCACGACCCAAGTTTGCATAGACGATGCTCATCCCGAAAGACTTGTTGTCATTGGAATCGACCTATCAGAGCCAGTCAAAAACGAATTGGTCTCTTTCCTTAAACAGAACGTCGACTCCTTCGCCTGGTGTTCAGCAGACATGAAAGGGATCAACATCGACGTAACCAGCCACGAGTTGAATGTCGACCCAACCTACAAACCGGTAAGACAAATGCGTCGGAAACTAGGCCCGGAACGAGCTCAAGCCGTCAACGACGAGGTCGATCGGTTATTAAAAATCGGATCGATCAGAGAGGTCAAGTACCCCGACTGGCTTGCGAATCCTGTAGTGGTCAAGAAAAAGAACGGGAAGTGGAGAATCTGTGAAGATTTCACAGATCTCAACAAAGCATGTCTGAAGGACAGCTTCCCACTCCCGCACATCGACCGACTGGTTGAAGCTACCGCTGGACACCAACTACTATCCTTCATGGATGCTTTCTCGGGGTACAACCAAATACTAATGAACCCTGAGGACTAAGAAAAGACTTCGTTCATAACTGATCGAGGAACGTACTTCTACAAAGTCATGCCCTTCGGATTAAAAAATGCCGGAGCGACTTACCAACGCCTCGTCAACAAGATGTTTTCAGGACTCCTGGGTAAAACCATGGAAGTCTACATCGACGATATGCTGGTCAAATTTTCTAGGTACGAGGACCATATCCCCTAGCTAAAAGAATGCTTTATTATTCTCAATAAATACGGGATGAAACTCAACCCAGCGAAGTGCACATTCGGGGTCCCCTCAAGAGAATTCCTTGGTTGCCTAGTGACCAAAAGAGGGATCGAAGCGAACCCCAAACAGATCGCAACATTTATAGAGATGAAATCTCCCAAAACAACGCGAGAAGTCCAGCGCCTGACTGGCAAAATAGCTTCTTTGAACCGCTTCATCTAGAGGTCGACTAATAAATGTCTACCCTTCTATCACTTGCTCAAAGCGAACAAGAAGTTCCTCTGGGACGAAAAGTGCGAAGAAGCATTCACCCAGCTCAAGTCTTACCTAAGCGAACCACCTATACTGGCGAAACCAGTAGAAGGGGAGCCCCTCTACCTCTACCTAGTTGTTTTCACGGCAGCAGTAAGTGGAGTCCTGGTTCGCGAAGAACAAAACGAACAACAGCCGGTGTACTACGTCAGTAAGACCTTAATCGATGCTGAAACCAGGTAAACTCACTTCCAAGCGCACTCAATCATAGTGATGACCTCTCAGCCACTGAGAACCATCCTTCACAATCCAAGCCAGTCAGGTCGACTGGTCAAATGGGCTATCGAACTTAGCGAGTATGACATAGAATATAAAGCTCGAACGTGCCTAAAAGCGTAAGTGCTGGCAGATTTCATAATCGAGCTCCCCCCGACCACAGAACTTGACCCGACCTCCGCCAAGAAATGGAAACTCTACGTCGATGGAGCTTCCTCGAGGCAAGGATCCGAAGTCGGAGTAAAACTGGTCTCCCCCACTGGTGAAGTATTAGAACAGTCATTCAGACTGGGCTTCGCCGCATCAAATAACGAAGCAGAATACGAAGCGTTAATAGCCGGGCTCAGACTAGCAATAGCGATAGGAGCCCGAGAAGTAGACGCCTTTAGTGATTCCCAATTGGTCACGAGCCAATATCATGGCGACTACGAGGCCAAAGAAGAACGCATGGAAGCATACCTACAGGTAGTCCATACGCTCGCCGAACAGATCGAATTCTTTGATCTGACACGGATCCCGCGAGGGGAAAACACCGCAGCCGATGCCCTGGCCGCTCTAGCGTCGACATCAGATCCTAATCTCAAAAGGATCATACAAGTCGAGGGGATCGAAAAACCAAGTATCGACATAGCCCTGAAAGCTCTATCCTTGAAAGAGGACGAGCCCACCATAAAGGACGGGGTCGAACACAAGGAACGTCCCAAGAACACCAGTCGCAACATCATTGAGATTGATGATGATCTCGATCCAAGAAGCTCCGTGTACGTCGCGAACGTCCCCGATGGACCAATCCAAGCTGCATCCACTAGTCGAGGACCTGAGCCTAACGATGACGAAGATTGGAGAACTCCGATCATTCGATACATTACAAATGGCGAAGTCCCCGACGACAAATGGGAGGCGCGGAAACTCAAGACGCAGAGTGCAAGGTACTGCGTCACGCAAGGAGAGCTCTTCAAAAGAAGTCTCTCCGGACCTTACCTCAAATGTCTCGATAAAAAGCAAGCTCTAGCCGTGGTCACGGAGGCCCACGACGGATCCTGCGGAAGCCATTCCGGAGGACGAGCCCTGGACGTACGAATCAAAAGGCAAGGCTATTTCTGGCCAACAATGGCCACCGAATGCGAATCTTTTTCCAGCATATGTGACAAATGCCAAAAGCATGCCCCGATATCCATCAAGCATCGGAGAAACTCTCCTCTATCTCATCGCCATACCCATTCATGCGATGGGGAATGGACATCGTGGGACCTTTAGTCGCATCCGGCAAAAAGAAAGCTACACACTTATTAGTGATGACAGACTACTTCACTAAGTGGATTGAAGCGGAATTATACCAAAAGGTTAAAGACGTTCACGTTAAGGAGTTCGTCTGGCGAAACATCGTGTGCCGACACGGACTACCCCACGAGATCTTCACCGATAACGGACCGCAATTCATATCAAACATATTCAAGGAGTTCTGTAGAACCTGGAACATAAAGCTGACCTACTCTACGCCCCGTTATCCTCAAGGAAACGGATTAGCAGAGGCAGCTAATAAAGCGATCATGAACAGCCTTAAGAAAAGACTCAATGAGTGCAAAACGAGCTGGAGCGACGAGCTCCCAGCCGTAATCTGGGCTCACCGGACTACTCCTCGCAAATCCACCGGCGAAACTCCCTTTTCGCTGGCTTACGGAATCGAGGCAGTAGTACCAGCCGAAATCCTCGTGTCAAGCATCCGCAAAGAAGAATGCCCACGTCAAGAGGAACTTAACAACAAGATGATAACGGACGAGCTTGATCTCGTCGACTAAAGTAGAAATCTCGCACTAGCTCGAATCCAGAACTACCAACAAGCCGCAGCTAGCTACTACGATTCCAAGATTAAAACTCGTAGGTTTCAAGTAGGGGAGCTCGTCTTACGGAAAGTGTTCGACCATAAAAAGGAAGAGCACGCTGGAAAGTTAGGAGCGAAGTGGGAAGGTCCTTACCAGGTCACCGACGTTGTGAAGGACGGTGTGATACCCCGTTTCCAAAAATATGGTCAACGGACAGAAGAAAAGTCAACAGGGGCAAAATTATAATTTTGCCAAACCCAGGGGCAAAATCGTAATTTTGCCAAAGTTGGAGACGGAAAACGAGACGGGACAAATGTTCTCTTTCTAAACCATAAAGGACATTTAGAAGACCAGAATTGGAAGAAATGGAGCGGAAATGAGTTTTTCGGACTATCGGGAATGGAAACCGATAGAACCGATTAAACTTGTAAAATTCATAACGGGAGCTACGGGTGTCCGTTTGAGGTGATTCAAATTTCTAAATTAAACTAAGAGCATCTAGAATCTGAAAATGAGGCTGGGTGGATTTATAAAGCATCTAAGGAGTTTTTAAAATATTAAAGGCAAAACCGGCTAAACCGAAGCATCGGAAGGAATCGGGAATATGAGCATTTACGGAATGTCGGAGAAATCTAATTGGTCATACTGCATGCAAAAACACCCTCTTGGAAGAAGGACACGTAGAGGAGGGGAGAGTATAAGCAAGTTAAATGCACCCCTTGTATACAAAAAATAAAACATGTGGAAATGGAGGGAGATGACATGTGTCCAATACAATGAATCACATGAGACATTGAATCTTCTTCTTTTGTTGATTTGTGGCGTGTAATAAGGGGAGAAGGAGATGTGTGTCGTGGCAATAGGAGAAGAAGAATGGATCCATGTAATCTCTTTGGTTCACGTGGAGGAAGGAGAGAAGATGCATGGAGAAGACACTTGTCACACTCTTCACTATGTTTTGCTATAAATAGCAGCTGAACCTTTCATTTGTTACACACACCAAACTTGAAGAAGAGAAGAGGAGAATAGGAGAGGAAGAGAAGAAGAAGAAGAAGAAGAGAAGAGAAGAGGAGAGGAAGAGAAGAAGAGAAGAGGAGAAGAAAGAAGGAGCTGAGAAGAGGAGAAGAAGAAGAGGAGAAGAAGAAGAAGAAGACCGGAGAAGAGGAAGAGAGAGAGAAAGAGGAGAGAGAAAGTAGAGAGAAATAAGAAAGAGAAAGAAGAGAGAGAGGCGTGAAGATGAAGAAGAGAGAGAGAAAGAGGCGTGAAGGAGAGAGAGAAGATGAAGATTGGAGAAGAAGAGTGAGAGACATGGAGGAGAACCGGAGGAAAGAGAGAAAGAATCGGAGGAGAGAGGAAATGAGGAAAGAGAAGATGGTACGGAGGCTCGATCAGAATCATTCGGTCAACGGTCAACGCCGGTCAATGCATTGACTCCGGATGGTTTTGGTGTTGCGGTTCGTGTATGGGTGTTCGTGACGCTTCGGAGTTCGTGTGTTCGGGAGGTTCACGTTTAGTTAGGGGTCTCGGGAAGCCGTATCCGCATCCGTGCCGTTCGTTCCGTCATATCACTCTGAGTCGGCTCAAATACCGTAGTTGCATATAGAACAATAAATGGGAAACCGTAGAAATAGGAATGCATACCCGGCCGTTGTTGGTACTGGATTTCCCTTTAGGAAATCCGGCCCATTAACAGACAATGCGAAAGCCCGTAATTACAAGCCCGCCCCAGAATCAAAGACAAAGAGGAGAGCCGACTCCTTTGTTGGGCCCAAGCGAATAAACACCCTGGCAAGGCCCGGACGATGCCAAAGCCGGAGACGATTGAGCTCGAGCTCGGCAGAAGATGACGTGGAGATAGAACAACTCGGTCTTGTCAAGTTCAACTGATCCGCGAGAATCTCGGAGATCGTTACGACGACGAGGCCGAAATATCGGAACGAAGGGGTCAAGGTCGAGACTATTTAAAGAAGAAGTGGCGACTCATTAAAGACATTCCAACCTAGGCTAAGAACACTTCGATTAGATAGCTCGATTTTATACTTTGTACTCTCTTCTCGATTGTGTTTGTTCTATCTCGACGATCAATCTCAATAAACTCTTTGATTCATAGGAAACTATACCATTTCTATATCCTAAAGTCCAAATCCACGAATACAAATTCTTAGTGTGAATCCCGGATCTCACATTTGGCGCCGACTGTGGGGACTATCTATAGTTTTTCCTATCTTAAGAATCAGATCCTAGATCCGATAGATCGAGATGAATCCCGACCAAACTGGCTCTCCCAGCGCCACACCACCAGTTGACCTCCCTCAAACGGTCGACAACGTTCCTCAGAACACCACCGGGGTAAGAAACATGGGTCAGACCGACGGCGTGTTGACAAGCTCTGCCTCAGTCTCCACGACCTTGGCACCAGCCGGCTCCGTCGCTCAAACAATCGCGACGAGCCAGACTCCAACAAATGTTTTGTCAGGAACTAATGATCCGAGCAGAAACTGGGTGTGGATGAGAAATGATTCAATACCCACCCCAGGAGGTGGATCTGGAATAACCAGACCTAATTCGCCAATACCTTCTGCTCCACAGAGACAAGGGCCAAGCGATCTTGCCGAGATCCGTTCGATGCTAAGCCTGTTGGTAGATCGGACGAGAAATAATGAGGCAAGCGCAAGGGACCAAGAGATCGCGAACCGTTCTCTGGCCGCGCAGCTCGACGAATAAGAGCGGCGCCTTAACGCCTGTCTTGAAGAGCTCGCCAGTCAAAGCCAAGGGAGCATACCAACGCGAACTCCCATAAGTCCTCCACCGTGTACCCGCTTGGACTTCTCCCAGGTAGTAACTCCTCCGGGAACATCGGGAAATTTCGGTAATGCGTCAAATAGCGGCTTCCGCCCTACAACGAACCCTATCGCGATACCGACCCCATTCAGTTCGAGTTCAATGGTCACAGATCCAACCGGATCAAGAAACCGACCATTACCCGGGCCACCACCTTTCCCGAATAACTCTAATATCCGACCGAGGCAACTAGGAGGCTCTGCCTTCGACTCGAGCTCGGGACTCCTTAACGGATCAAACACGGTTCAGTTCCGAACGCCCCAGATCGACCAGACAAGGTCGGTCCCACCGATCGATCTCCTCGACCCCATTTTTCCAGAACAAATTTCAGGTCAGGCACAAGCCCAGTTCGCACCCGCAGAGGGCGATGAACACGATATGCTTAGACGATACATCGAGCAGGCTAAGGCCCAGTTCAACAGTCTGAGCTCGAAAGTTCACATGGCAACAAGCGCGGCTCCTGATATCGATCGAGTGATTGAAGAAACACAACAAACACCGTTCACGGATCGGATCGCGTTTGCAAGGATCCGAGAAATCAAGAAAACTAAGTTTCCAGAATTCTCTGGGAAATCAGACCCGAAAGCCCACATCAGGGCATTCCGACTAGCGATGGCAAGGGTGTACCTTACCGATGAGGAGAGAGAGCCGGCCTTCTGCAGGCTCTTCGCGGAAAACCTATCGGGCTCCGCCCTAGAATGGTTTGCTGGACTGGAAGAAAGGTCCATTGACAACTTCACCCAGTTCATGACGGCTTTCCTCAAACAATACTCCGTTTTCATCGAGGAAAAGACTACTGAGTCAGCCCTATTTGGCGTCTCTCAAAAACCTGACGAAACACTTCGCTCGTACATCGACCGATTTAAGGAAATAAAATCCAAAATCGCAAACCCACGAGACGAGGTAACTATAGAAGCATTAAGAAGAGGACTATGGTTCTCAACCAGATTCCGCGAGGAAATAACAGTCCGCGAACCTCAAATGCTCGATGACGCCCTCCATCGCGCATCGGCCTTTCCTCGCCTCGAGGACGAAACCACAGCCCTCAGAGAAAAACACCGAAAAGAAAAGAACCCGTCGGGCTCGCAGAATTCGAACTCGAAAAAGGATTCCCGTAAATCAGGGAACGTCAACGCGGTCGAGAGCCCAAAGAGCTCGAAAAAATTCGAGTTCGACAAGGAAAAATTCTGTGATTTCCACAATAAAAGAGGACACTCGACCGAAGATTGCTATACTCGAGCTAAAGCCGAGGCTCAAAAGCGAGAGTCCGAAAGAAAACAAGACTCCGAAGTCAAGGAGGAAACTCTGCCCGACAAAAAGGAAAACAAACAGACCAAGGAGTCGAACTCCAAAAAGCCTTCTCAGAACAAACGGGAACGGTCAAAAGAGCCGGAGTCCCCCGAAACACTCCCTCAAGGGTCGCGAAAGCGAGTCGAGTTCATCCTCGGCGAACTCAACCTGAGCGGCACTCCGGGAGGTTCGGCACTATCCCCGCCTCCGGATCCTGCTAAAAGTTTACGCTCGAGAATCAATCTCCCTCGTCTCTGCGGGGAGCGGGGGGGGGGGGTGTACGGGCTATACCCCCTAAACGAATCGAATTCATCTTCGGTGGCTCCAAGATTTGCCGCGACTCGGTCAATTCGATCAAAGCTCTTCAAAGAAGAGTCGAGACCGACAGAGGGGGGAAAACCCCAATGTTGGGTCCAGACCACGAAATCATTTTCTACGAAAGCGAGACAAGTAATCTCGACAAACCACACGACGACGCCCTCCTCGTTTGTCTAGTAGTGGGAGATATCGAACTCTCAAGGATAATGATTGACACGGGAAGTTCGGTAGATGTCCTTGATGGATTATAGTGTTTTTCAAGGTTTAATTCCCATATTTCAACCTAACACATAATCTTAACAGATCTAGGTTCTTGCAAAACGAATCATAAAACCAAACCTGTGACATTACCTTTTGCAGCGGATTATTGATGGTAATGACAAGATCAGCTTAGAACAGATGAACAACCTGCTCTTCCTGTGGTATCCACACTCTTACAAGCCGGGATGGCTGCTAGACCAAAGAGATGGATCAGAGAGAGAGTTAGAGAGAGAGACAAGCTCACAGCTGCTCACCCAAAATCGAATGGGAATGATTAGTAACCCTAATCGATTTTCATCTCACTAATATGGGCCCAAGAATTAACTAATGGCTCATTTTAGCTTTTGGGCCCAAGACACAAATACAGACAAAGCCTGTATTTTGTCTAGCCCAAATCTCTGATCTAATACAGTAAATGCCATTGCATCTTACCGTATTTATTCCATTTAACTTTCCCGTTAGCTATGGTGTGTGACCCTTTGGGATCATACAATACTGGCAATAAGTCCTAAACTTATAGATCATGAGCGGACTCTAGCAAGCCATCATGATCACCCAGTATTTATGACTTATGTCTGATCTCGACATTTATCATACTTTATAGAGATAGTACAGTAGATTTCAGGACATTCCCAACAATCTCCCACTTGTACTGGAATCCTACATTCCCTAGTCCTTTTGTCTCAATATCTCGATCTGGCATAAGGCAAGATGCGTGTCATCCTTATATAGCCAGACCATGTTCATCGGACCAGATTTGATACTGACAATGCAAACGACTTGGGCAAGTCCGTTTGGGAATGGCCATTCTCTTACCAGCTATCAAGTCTCCGATTGGCCTAGAGATATTACCTCCGTTAAACGGCAGGGACAAATCCCATCTTGTTCCATCACTATGAACTACACAATTCATAATGCACCCAACCAAGGTCCGTATAGCTCCCAATTACGAAACAGCGTTAGACAATGATCAAAGCGCATTACTCCATGTGCAGCCACATGCATGCGAACTCAGGTCTAAGGACTATACTCTATAGTCGTATATGAGAACCTCTTATGACACAGATATTAATATCTTGTAGAGTTCTCATCAGCGGGCCATGTCCGGTCATATGCTCCCCTACATATACCTATGTATCGACTTTGATGCCGCGCATCTATGACCCCTCGAAACTTGGTCATAAGTCTCAACACAATCTAGTCTCAAGTGGTTGTTGGTGTTCCAATTCAACAACCTTCGACTATGGACACTATGATTTATGTCATTTCGTTAAATATGGGGTTTCAGGATCAAGTCTACTCATGTACTTCGATGGCCCATATATAATGACATGAATCATTTTGGAACGATTATTTTATATCACAGTTAAAAATAATCCAGAAATAAAAATTTCATTAACATTTAAAATGTTTACATGAACCAATCAAAATAACTAAAACAAAAGCCCTCACAACTCCCACTCAAAAAGAGATTACATTTGAATATCTCTAATTCCTACAGCAGCAGTATGCAACTCGTGCTTAGGTCTCGGGAGTGGCTTTGTCAACGGGTCAGCCACGTTCTCATCAGTGGGAACTCTGCTGACCATCACTTCGCCTCTATTCACTATCTCACGAATGAGATGATACCTTCTCATAATATGTTTGGATTTCTGATGATGTCTCGGTTCCTTAGCTTGAGCAATTGCACCATTGTTATCACAATACAGTGCTAGTGGCTCAGCAGCATTTGGGAATACACCGAGTTCAATCATGAAGTTCCTAATCCAAACTCCTTCTTTCGCAGCTTCTGAAGCAGCGATGTATTCAGCTTCAGTTGTGGAATCTGCCACGGTGCTCTGCTTGGAACTCTTCCAACTTACTGCACCGCCATTCAGACAGAAGATGTAGCCAGACTGTGACCGGAAATCATCCTTATCTGTCTGAAAACTTGCATCCGTGAATCCACTCATTTCAAGCACTTCACTTCCTCCGTAAACCAAGAACTTATCCTTAGTATTTCTCAAATACTTCAGGATATTCTTTACGGCAATCCAGTGACTCTCACCTGGATTAGACTGGTACCTACTCGTCATGCTTAGTGCATAAGCAACATCAGGACGAGTACAAATCATGGCATACATGATAGATCCTATAGCCGAAGCATAAGGAATCCTACTCATGCGCTTAAGCTCATCAGGTGTTTTAGGACACTGAGTCTTGCTTAGTGTAGCACCATGTATCATTGGCGTGAATCCCTTCTTGGAATTTTCCATTCCGAATCGATGCAGAACTTTGTCTATGTAGGAATCTTGACAAAGTCCAATCAGCCTTTTAGATCTATCTCTAAAGATTCGGATTCCAAGAATATACGCGGCTTCACCCATGTCCTTCATGGAAAAACAACTTCCCAGCCAGTCTTTAACAGACTTCAGCATTGGAATATCATTTCCAAGAAGCAATATGTCATCGACATATAGGATAAGAAACGCCACTTTACTCCCACTAGTTTTCTTATACACACATTGTTCCTATTTGTTTCTAATGAAGTCAAAGTTCTTTATTGCTTCATCAAAACGAAGATTCCAACTCCTCGATGCTTGCTTCAATCCATAAATGGATTTATGAAGTTTGCATACTTTCCCAGCATTCTTAGGATCAATGTAACCGTCAGGCTGTGTCATGTACACATCCTCTTCCAAGATTCCATTCAGGAAGGCGGTTTTTACATCCATCTGCCAAATCTCATAGTCATAATGAGCTGCAGTCGCTAGGAGAATCCGAATTGATTTCATCATTGCCACTGGTGAATAGGTTTCATCATAGTCTATACCATGAATTTGCTTGAAACCTTTTGCCACCAACCTGGCCTTGTAAATCTGGACATTTCCATCCATGTCAATCTTCTTCTTGAAGATCCATTTACACTCGATGGCTTTTGCACCAGCGGGTAAATCAACCAGTGAAAACACTCGGTTAACAGACATGGAGTCCATCTCGGATTCAGTGGCTTCACGCCACTTTAAGGAGTCAGGGCCCATCATGGCTTCTGCAAAGTTCGAGGGTTCATCACCGTCAATGATCAAAAGATCATGGAAATTAGTCACGAGGAATCCCTGATATCTATCGGGTTCGTGACGAATCCTTCCGGATCTTCGAACTTCAGGTACTGCAGGTTCAGGTTCTATTACAGCTTCATGTAATTCATCCTGCTGTTCTTCCTCATTAGGTTGAACAGGTTCCTATCCTTCTTGAATTTCATCAAGTTGTACCTTACTCCCACTATCTTTTCTAGAGAGAAACTCCCTTTCAAGAAAAGTGCAATCCCGAGCAACAAATACCTTGTTCTCGGATCGCAGATAGAAGTAATAAGCCTTGGTATCCCTAGGATAACCAATGAAGTAGCATTTGTCAGATTTTGGTGTAAGCTTGTCTGAGATTAATCTTTTGACATAGGCTTCACAACCCCAAATTCTGAGAAAAGACATTGCTGGAGCTTTTCCAGTCCATATCTCATATGGTGTCTTTGCTACTGCCTTTGATGGCACTCTGTTCAGTGTGAACGTTGCGGTGAGCAAAGCATATCCCCAAAGGGATATAGGAAGGTCTGTGTGACTCATCATGGATCGGACCATATCTAACAATGTCCGATTCCTTCTCTCAGACACACCATTCCACTGAGGTGTTCCAGGAGGTGTGAGTTGGGAGATAATCCCACACTCACTCAGATGATCACGAAATTCCTGGCTCAAGTATTCTCCTCCTCGGTCCGACCGAAGAGCCTTAATACTTTTACCAAGCTGGTTCTGTACTTCATTCTGGAATTCTTTGAACTTTTCAAAGGTTTCCGACTTATGTTTCATCAAGTAGACATATCCATATCTACTGAAATCATCAGTGAATGTAATGAAGTACTGAAAGTTTCCTCTAGCACTTGTGGACATTGGGCTACACACGTCAGTATGTATCAGGCCCAATAGTTCACTGGCCCTTTCTGTGGGTTTATTGAAAGGGGCCCGTGTCATTTTGCCCATTAGGCAAGATTCACATTGCTCACAAGACTCAAAGTCAAATGAGCCCAAGAGTCCATTTGAATGGAGCCTCTTGACGCGTTTCTCACTAATGTGCCCCAAACGACAATGCCAGAGAAACGTTTCATTTTCTTCGTTAGATTTGAACCGTTTTGTATTTATGTTATATACTGGAGCAGATTGATCCAGCATGTACAGCCCATTTATAAGAGGGGCACAGCCATAGAACATATCATTGAGATTAAAGGAACACAATTTATTCTTAATAGAAAAATCAAATCCTTGCAAATCCAACAATGAAACTGAAATGATATTTCTGCTTATAGCAGGTACAAAATAACAATTCTCAAGTTCTAAAATCAATCCAGAAGGTAAAGAAAACAAGTAAGTGCCAACGGCCAGTGCTGGAACCTTCGCTCCATTGCCAACCCGCAACTCTACTTGCCCTTGCTTCAACCTTCTACTGTTGCTGAGCGCCTGCATATTAGTACAAATATGAGCCCCACATCCAGTATCTAATACCCAAGTGGTATTATCAGAAGTAGTAGTATTTACTTCAATAACAAAAATACCTGAAGATTTAGTCTCCAAGGACTTCTTCTTCTTCAGACTTTCCTGGTATTTCTTACAGTCCCTGCGGTAATGCCCTGCCTCTTTACAAAAGTGACAGATGTCAGAAGGCCCAGCTTTGGACACGGGCTTGGGCTTGGCGTTTTCATTGCTGACTGCCTTGCCCTTTCCCTTGTCTGCAGCGGATTTCTTGAAACCCTTGCCCTTCTGCACCATGAGTACAGACGACTCCTTGGCTTTCTTCAGATTAGGTTCTGCAGTCTTGAGCATACCATGTAGCTCAGGCAAAGTCTTTATCAACCCATGCATATTATAGTTCAAAATGAACTGGTCATATGCAGGAGTAAGAGACTGCAGAACGATATCACAAGCAAGCTCTTGGCTTATAGGACAGTCGAGCCTAGTCAAATGATCGAGATAACCCATCATTTTCAGAACATGTGGACTCACTGCTGCATCCTTAGCCATTTTACAGTCCAAGAGATTCTTAACAGTTTGGAATCTCTCTGTACGAGCCTGCTCCTGAAACAACGCTTTCAGATTTGCCATCAGCTCCATGGGACAAGTCAGGCCTTCCCACTGCATCTGCAGTTCGGGAGCCATTGTCGCCAACATTAGGCAAATCACGTCATTAGCATCTGAATAATGCGTATCCCAAGCATTCTTCACAGATTGTGCGGCATTATTCGCAGGTCTAGGAGAGAGAGCTCTTTCAAGGACATAAGCCTTCTTCTCCTGCCTGAGCACAAGTCTCAGGTTCCTGGACCAGTTCAGGAAGTTTGATCCGTTCAGTTTGTCCTTCTCAAGGGCAGACCGGATCGAGAGAGTGTTTTGTGTTGTTGTGCTTGACATAGCTGAAAATATGAGACAATAGAGATTTAGTTATTAAGTTCATAAAAGAGCAATCTTAACAACTTATAAGAAAACTCGCATTGTATTCAAAATTTCTTTGTTTAACCTCATAAGAATACAATGATTCCGAGACCCATGTTTAGCTAAATCCAAAGTGGGCCACTGGCCGTCACCCAGAATTAGCTTTACTTGGTAAGCATACACACATCTAGTTATAACCAATAACTCTCGGTTGTGAATTGGGCCCAAGGCCCAATATCACCAGATGTCTCAAGGCCCGGGACTCCCGATGGCCCAGTCAAGGAAACCAATCTCTTACAGCCAAATAATCACTAAAGTCTGGGACTCCCAATGAAATTAGTGACTATATACTACTTTACTTACGCGAAAACAGATACCTCACACTGTAAGCCATATCTGTAATCGAATAAGCGTTAAATAGCTGACAAGATTGGAAAGACATCCAAGCTTGATATTGTTTTTGAGGATTTTAAGTTTTATTTCCAAAAATAGAAGATTACTATTTTGGGAAACTTACTTATTTTTGAAACTTTCTAAATTTAGTAACATACTAAAAATAGAAATTTCTAATTTAATATTTTATAAATATTTTGGGTTGGGTCACAAATTATAGGCCCAATTCTTGGCCCAAGACCATAGAATTCCAGTTGGCCCAATAATTTGACATAACCGATTCAGTTTATTAATTCTGGTCCAAGACCAAATTAACTATCAAAACCATCGGTTATTTACTAAACCAGACCAGCTCTAAATTATTTGGTCCAACCAAATCAAACTTAGACCAGCCTTCGGTTTAGGTTAAAATCCAATTTTTGAATTTCAATCCGGTTTAACCAGAAAATAAATAATACCATGTATTAAATAATTTCCAGCAAACCGCGATTCGGGTTAACCGCTTGAACCACCAATTAAATTGGATCGGTTCAGTTAAATCCAAAACCGGGAAGAAACACCTAGTGTTTTAGCCAATTTGATTTAACTTGCGGTTTAAGGCTTTAAACACACGATTAACCGCCAATTAAATGGACCGGTTTAATCGGTGTGGTTTTGGGCAACGAACCGCGAAGCTCGGTTTAACCGATTGACTATTCGCGGGACGTAAAATTTAACGGGCCAAACGATCGGATCCATGATCGGATCATGGACCCACGATCCAACTCGGCCCATCACGCAAGATCACTGGCCCATGATCCATTCGAGACCTAAGCGGCTGCCTTGCGGATGACGCTTGGCCAAGCGATCGATCCACTCGCCATCACGATCGATCATCGATCGATCATATGGCCATCGATCGCATGCCCTGTCCCGAATGTGCGATCATCAATCGATCGATCTAGGGCTGATCACACGGCTGATAACATTATCGATCCATGATCGATTAATACGCCGAGGATCATTATCCCATCGTCACACGATCAGCGGCCCAATCAAGTGATCGACGATCACATGCATGTGATCATAACAAGATCATTATGCGATTAGGGCATAGATCACACATGATCAATTATTAACCTTTTTTTTTTAATCGGCGGCAACTCATGATCACATAAGAGATCATTACCGAGACCAAAACCAAAAGGCTATTAGGGTTTAATGATTTTAATCAATTTTAATTCATTCAATTGATTCAAAAACCTTTAAACATTCATATGATCCAATTTTACAAGAAACCTAAAGCCTAGGCTCTGATACCACTGATGGATTATAGTGTTTTTCAAGGTTTAATTCCCATATTTCAACCTAACACATAATCTTAACAGATCTAGGTTCTTGCAAAACGAATCATAAAACCAAACCTGTGACATTACCTTTTGCAGCGGATTATTGATGGTAATGACAAGATCAGCTTAGAACAGATGAACAACCTGATCTTCCTTTGGTATCCACACTCTTACAAGCCGGGATGGCTGCTAGACCAAAGAGATGGATCAGAGAGAGAGTTAGAGAGAGAGACAAGCTCACGGCTGCTCACCCAAAATCGAATGGGAATGATTAGTAACCCTAATCGATTTTCATCTCACTAATATGGGCCCAAGAATTAACTAATGGCTCATTTTAGCTTTTGGGCCCAAGACACAAATACAGACAAAGCCTGTATTTTGTCTGGCCCAAATCTCTGATCTAATACAGTAAATGTCATTGCATCTTACCGTATTTATTCCATTTAACTTTCCCGTTAGCTATGGTGTGTGACCCTTTGGGATCATACAATACTGGCAATAAGTCCTAAACTTATAGATCATGAGCGGACTCTAGCAAGCCATCATGATCACCCAGTATTTATGACTTATGTCTGATCTCGACATTTATCATACTTTCTAGAGATAGTACAGTAGATTTCAGGACATTCCCAACAGTCCTCTTTTACGACGCATTCAAAAAGATGGACTTCAACGACTCCGAGATCGTGGAAGAAAAGACACCACTAGTAGGTTTCGCTGGCGAAACGACGTACTCGATGGGCTCTGTCTTTGCCCCAGTAATCGCTGGAGGAGTTCGAAGAATGACGGAGTTCGTCATAGTAGATCGGCCAGCTCCCTATAACGCGATCCTAGGTCGACCATGGATATACGACATGAAAGCGGTACCATCGACCTACCACCAATGCGTAAAATTTCCAACTCCCAAAGGGATCAAAACCATTTACGGAAGTCAAAATATTTCCCGTCATTGCTACATGAGCGGATACAAGCAGATCGAGAAATCCCATACGTAGCAATTACAGAAAGAGGAGGAGCTCGCCACCATGCAGACCAAAAGTTCGAACGACCCAAGTCAAATAGGACCCCCAAAGGACCTCATGACTCAGGTCTGCATAGACGATGCTCATCCCGAAAGACTCGTTGGCGTCGGAATCGACCTATCAGAGCCAGTTAAAAATGAACTGGTCTCTTTTCTCAAACAGAACGTCGACTCCTTCGCCTGGTCTTCAGCAGATATGAAAGGGATCAATATCGACGTAACCAGCCACGAGCTGAATGTCGACCCAACCTACAAACCGGTAAGACAGAAGCGTCGAAAACTAGGTCCTGAGCGGGCCAAAGCCGTCAATGACGAGGTCGATCGGTTATTAAAAATCGGATCGATCAGAGAGGTCAAGTACCCCGACTGGCTTGCGAACCCCGTGGTGGTTAAGAAAAAGAACGGAAAGTGGAGGGTCTGTGTAGATTTCACGGATCTCAACAAAGCATGTCCAAAGGACAGCTTCCCACTCCCGCACATCGACCGACTGGTCGAGGCTACCGCTGGACACCAGCTACTATCTTTTATGGACGCGTTCGTAAAATCAAATATTGATGAACCCTGAGGACCAAGAAAAGAATTCGTTCATAACGGATCGAGGCACGTACTGCTACAAAGTCATGCCCTTCGGACTGAAAAATGCAGGAGCAACTTACCAACGCCTCGTCAACAAGATGTTTTCAGGACTCCTAGGCAAAACCATGGAAGTCTACATTGATGATATGCTGGTAAAATCTTCCAGGTATGAGGATCACATCCCCCAACTAAAAGAATGATTTACCATTCTCAATAAATACGGGATGAAACTCAACCCAGCAAAGTGTACCTTCGGGGTTCCCTCAGGAGAGTTCCTTGGTTACCTAGTGACCGAAAGAGGAATCGAAGCGAACCCCAAACAGATCGCAATGTTCATAGAGATGAAATCTCCCAGAACAACGCGAGAAGTCCAGCGCCTGACCGGCAAAATAGCAGCCCTGAATCGCTTCATCTCAAGATCGACTGATAAATGCCTACCCTTCTACCACTTGCTCAAAGCAAACAAAAAGTTCCTCTGGGACGAAAAGTGCGAAGAAGCGTTCGCTCAGCTCAAAGCTTACTTAAGCGAACCACCCATACTGGCAAAACCAGTAGAAGGAGAACCCCTCTACCTCTACTTAGCTGTCTCGACAGCAGCAGTAAGTGGAGTCCTGGTTTGCGAGGAACAAAACGAGCAACGGCCGGTATATTGCATCAGTAAGACCTTGATTGACGCTGAAACCAGATACCCCGCCATGGAAAAACTCGCCTTAGCGCTAGTGACATCGGCTCGGAAACTCCGACCGTACTTTCAATCGCACTCAATCATAGTGATGACCTCTCAGCCGCTGAGAACCATCCTTCACAGTCCAAGCCAGTCAGGTCGGTTGGTCAAATGGGCTATCGAACTTAGCGAGTACAACATAGAATACAAAGCTCGAACGTGCCTAAAAGCACAAGTGCTGGCAGATTTCGTAATCGAGCTCCCTCCGACTATAGAACTTGACCCGACCTCGGCCCAAAAATGGAAACTCTACGTCGATGGAGCTTCCTCAAGGCAAGGATCCGGAGTCGGAGTAAATCTAGTCTCCCCAACCGGCGAAGTACTAGAACAATCGTTCAGACTGGGCTTCGCCGCATCAAATAACGAAGCAGAATACGAAGCGCTGATAGCCGGGCTTAGACTTGCGGTAGCAATAGGAGCCCGGGAAGTAAATGCCTTCAGCGATTCCCAACTGGTCACGAGCCTATACCATGGCGACTACGAGGCCAAAGACGAACGGATGGAAGCATACCTACGGGTAGTCCACACACTGGCCGAACAGATCAAATTCTTTGATCTAACACGAATCCCACGAGGGGAAAACACTGCAGCCGATGCCCTAGCCGCATTAGCATCAACATCAGATCCTAACCTCAAAAGGATCATACTAGTCGAAGGGATAGAAAAACCAAGCATCGACATAGCCCTCAAAGCCCTGTCCTTGAAAGAGGACGGGCCCAATGTGAAGGACGATGTCAAGCACAAAGAATGTCCTGGGGGCACCAGTAGCGATATCATCGAGATTGATGATGACCTCGATCCTAGAAACGCCGTGTACGTCGCGAACGTCCCCGACGGACCCATACAAACCGCATCCACTAGTCAGGGACCTGAGCCTAACAACAACGAAGATTGGAGAACTCCAATCATTCGATACATCACAAACGGCGAAGTTCCCGACGACAAATGGGAGGCGCGGAAACTTAAAACATAGAGTGCAAGGTACTGTGTCACGCAAGGAGAGCTCTTTAAAAGGAGCCTCTCCGGACCTTACCTCAAATGCCTTGACAAAAATAAAGCCCTAGCCGTGATTACACAGACGCATGACGGATCCTGCGGAAGCCATTCCGGGGGACGAGCATTGGCCGTACGAATCAAAAGGCAAGGTTACTATTGGCCGACAATGGCCACCGAATGCGAATCCTTCTCCAACAAGTGCGACAAATGCCAAAAGCACACTCCAATTATCCACCAAGCATCGGAGAAACTCTCCTCTATCTCATCACCATACCCATTCATGCGATGGGGAATGGACATTGTGGGACCGCTAGTCGCATCCGGCAAATCCACTGGCGAGACTCCCTTCTCGCTGGCTTACGGAATCGAGGCGGTAGTACCAGCCGAAATTCTCGTGTCAAGCATCCGCAAGGAAGAATGCCCACGACAAGTGGAACTTAATAACAATATGATAACTCACGAGCTCGACCTCGTCGACGAAAGAAGGAACCTCGCATTAGCTCGACTCCAGAATTACCAACAAGCCGCAGCTCGCTACTATGATTCCCGAATCAAAACTCGAAGATTTCAGGTAGGAGAGCTCGTCTTACGGGAAGTGTTCGACCATAAAAAGGAAGAACACGCTGGAAAATTAGGAGCAAAGTGGGAAGGTCCTTACCAGGTCACTGACGTTGTGAAGGACGGGGTCTACCGACTCAAGTCGGTAGAAACCCAGAAGCCTGAACTACGACCTTGGAACATCATCAACCTCAAAAAGTATTTCCACTAGGAGTACATCAACATAATCGAACTACGAAATGGCTTGATCCCCTTAAAAAAGGGTACGTAGGCAGCTCGACTTCGAGTGCAGCCGCCCCCCCAACACAAAGCTCATACCGAGCTCAGCAACTTCTGACGAAGTCACACTAACTTATCTTTGTGAAATCAAAATAAGTCCCTTAATCCAATGCTTCTTTCTGTCGTAAAGGTTAGAGCCATTGCGAAATACCTCATCATAACATTCCCAGAAAGCGATATGAAATTATCTCTTCGAAAGCCAAAGCGATATGAAATTATCTCTTCAAAAACAAACGATATGAAATTATCCTTTTTCGAGCGACCTGAAATGGCCTCTCCCAAAGTCAAAGCGATATGAAATTATCCCTCCCGAGCAACCTGAAATGGCCTCTCCCAAAGCTAAAGTGATATGAAATTATCTCTCCTAAAACAAGCGATATGAAATTATCCCTTCCAAGAGACCTCAAACGGCCTCCCCCAAAATCAAATGATATGAAATTATCCTTTTTCGAGCGACCCGAAATGGCCTCTCCCAAAGTCAAAGTGATATGAAATTATCTATTCAAACAAAGCGGCCTAAAACGGTCCCTCTAAACCGAACGAACTGAAATGATCGTCCCAAAACAAGCGACCTAAAACTGTCCTCCCGATTCGAACGAACTGAAATAATCGTCCCAAAGAAAAAGATCCAGAACGATCTTTCCAAAAAAATACAATTCTTCTAAACCTTATACGGATTAAAAGAATCGGGGGCTACCCCACCCCTCAAGCAAAATAACAAGGACAAGACGGCTACTCAAGCATGCAACCTCTACACACACTCCAAATCGGATCTTTGTAAGTTTACTTCGATTCGTTCTCATACTTAATGCTTCTCTTTTCAATTCAGCGATCGAGCCTGAATCTTACATTACGAAGTAGTCGCGCCTCAGACTATTCCTGGCAAAGAGCTCGAGCTCAAACGAAATTAACTTAAAAAGTTCGCAAAGAACTACCTAAGGCAATTCAAGATAAGTTATCTGCTCGATTCCTCTCGAGAAGTTCGAATTGCCACAACGGCTCGAATCGCCTGTTAAGGCATAAGAACGATAAAATCTATGCTAAGGCATGAAAGATTTAAAAAGCGATTCATAAAAAAAAAGGACATAATGTCCTCGAGTTCGAAAACAAGCCCACCAAGGGCAACACCAGAAAAAAAAAGAGCCCCCTCGGGCAACGAAAGTCTGGAAACAAATCAAAAGCCCACTTGGGCAACAACGAACAAAGAAGGAGAAAAAACTAGAACTGCTTGGAAGGAGAGGAAGCTTCGTCTTGATCCTCCATCTGGTCATCAGTCACCTTGTCCTCCTCAAGACGACCCTCGCCCTCGTCGCTAACACGCGAACTGACTCCGGTCGGAAGGTTTGATCCATATTGATCAAGACGAGCGGCCGCCTGGTTCAAAGGGCGCGCCAAGACCACAGAATCGTCCGACATCACCGGCAAATTAAGTTTGATGATACTGAAATCCGACACCGCTGCGGCATTCATTTCCTCTGTGGCCAGCCTTTTCTTCTCGGCCAAGTCCATCACCTCCTTGGTCAGATCAAGTTCGCCAGAAGCGAACTCAGCGATAAGCGCAATATTGGCTAAAGCCTCCTGAAGCCTCATCTCGGCGCTCACAGCGACCTTCCTTTGCCACCCTGACGTCAAACTCTCGGTCGGCAAGAGGCTTGTCCAAATCACCCTGACATTGCGCGGCCCACACATCCGCAACCCAACCTGCCTCAGTAGCGGTTCGACTCGCTTCCTCTGCGACCGAAGCCCGAGCCAAGGCACCTTGCAACTGCGCATCCAGGTCACCCGCCTTTTTCCGCAGCTCTTCCTCCCGAGCCAAGGCCCCTTGCAACTGCGCTCTCAGATCCCTAACCGTCTTCTCGACGGTATCGAGCTCACTCGCCTGCGGCACCTCCCGCAGCTCTCGTTCAGCCCTAGCCACAAACCTGTTCACGGCCTCCAAGGCTTACAAGAAAAAAAAGAACGAAGAGTGAGCACGAAACATATCAAAAAGCGAGGTAGGAAAATCGTCACCTTCCCAGAAGCCGCCATCATATCGGTGTAAATGTCACCGAGAGCCATATCCCCGACAGCCGGGAGCTGAACACCTGCGGGCTTAAAATGCCTCAGCAGATAGGCCACACCCGTCGGGTCATCCGCAATCGGACAATCCTTCTGGTGCCTGAAGCGTCTGTTGAAAGACCCGGAGGACCCAGAAGAGGCAGGTCGAGCCTCAACACCCTGGTTTGATCTCCTCGAGCTTACCTCCGCGTCAGTCCTTTGACGCTTCGCCGCCGGGGGTGGAGGGTCACTCCGGCTCCGACCGTTTGATCCCCTCGAACCATTCGACCGGGAGTTACGCATAACAGGCTCCCTAGACGGGACCCGAACCGGTCCCCGAACAGGAGGTAAATCCTCCACCACCGCATTAGCCTCTCCGGACCCTGCGGCCTGGGGGAGAGAAACCTGAGCAGGGTTCAGAGGGGGAATCGAAGGAGGAGGAGGAGGCCCCTCGTCCATGGCAAAAAGAAGAGCGTTGCTCAAGTCGCCAGCCTTCATTTTCTTTGCCAGATCAACGGGATCCTTCCCGTTCCGACGGCTGCTAGATCTTCTCGGCATCTTTTCCAGAGAAGGGGTACTTGCAGTAGAACTGTCGCCCGAAACAGGTCGATCTGCAAACAAAACAGATTCGGGTCAGCCCGGCAAACGGAGGGCATGTGGCACGATGACCCCCGGAGAAACTAACCAGAACACTTACTCTCTCCAGTCCGCTCGACAATCTGATGCGGATCCCGAATGATTCGAGCCGAAGAGGGCTGGCAAGGGAGGCGTGATTCGTCTCGCGAAAGACGAGGTCGGTACGAAGGAAGTCGTCGGGCCGCAGGACCTAAAGCAGCTCGGATTCGCTGGTCTGTAAAATTACATCAGCGGATATCTCCTCTCCGAAGGCGAGCTATCAAAATCGGCGTATCTGGATTCGAGGATGGTGACTCAGGAGCCTCTGCAAAGAAACCCAAAAGATTGTTAGAAGATGACTCGATGTCGATAGAAAATATCGAAGCAACCAGAGAAAACAATAAGCCCTATAAGCTAACCAACGCTGGTTGACCATCTTGTCGGGATAACCGAATAATCAAAATCCTCAACCGAGTGATGACTGATCCTGAAGTAAAAATATTTACTCTTCCATACATCCCTCATCGGGATCTCATCAAGGATTTTTCCATGGCGAGGAGAGAGGTAGTAAGTCCCGGGAAAACGAGTATTGTGTTTTACCGAACAGACCCTCATTAACTCCTCGACCCCGAAATTGATACCCTCCTCGACGGCTCTGACCCCAAGTCCGATGACGTACCGAACTTCATCTGATGAAAGGCCAGCTGAAGCTGGGCCAAAACCCATGAGATAATGCGAGGGATCGGGAAAAACAATCCGTATTTATCGAAATAGGTGTAAGAGGCACAACAATGGCCCTCGACGACGGTTTCTGGGGACATTTCCGGCGATGGGATAAGTATCTCCACCTCCGGCGGAATCCGGCATTTCACCCGCAACTTCTGTATGAGGTCAGCAGTCAAACTGGACGGTGGATGGGGACCAACCGGCCCCACCGCCACGGTTGAACTTGCCTTGACCGCACTCTTTCGAACCATGATAGCTTGATATATCGGAAATTTCTTTCGAGGAAAGAGGAAAAACGAAATCTCCAGAGAGAGAAAGTCTCAGAACGACGAAAAAGAGAATATGAGCGAGAGGCAAGAAGAGGATATAATGAGGGAGAAGAAGTTACCTTGACGATTCGTAGTGTGAGCAGTAATGGGAATCGTGCTAGGTAACTCCCCTTTTTAAACTGCCTCGTGTTCGAGATCCGTGGGATTTTTGGTATCCCACAATCCCAACCGCTCGATTCGAAATTTGTAAATGATCACGAAAAAAGATCGAGGCAATTGTGATCCTTCGGGCCTGTGCGATCTCAACCGTCGATATAAGATCTATGGATGAGGCGAAGATAATCATTAGGTTTGTCACACCCGAGGCACGCACCTCTTCCCAAGAACGTCCACCGCCCATTAACCTCGACTTCTCGAAATCAATGGGGTGGGGGGCTATTGTTGGTACTGGATTTCCCTCTAGGAAATCCGGCTCATTAACAGACAATGCGAAAGCCCGTAATTACAAGCCCGCCCCAGAATCAAAGACAAAGAGGAGAGCCGACTCCTTTGTTGGGCCCAAGCGAATAAACGCCCTGGCAAGGCCCGGACGATGCCGAAGCCGGAGACGATCGAGCTCGAGCTCGGCAGAAGATGACGTGGAGATAGAACAACTCGGTCTTGTCAAGTTCAACTGATCCGCGAGAATCTCGGAGATCGTTACGACGACGAGGCCGAAATATCGGAACGAAGGGGTCAAGGTCGAGACTATTTAAAGAAGAAGTGGCGACTCATTAAAGACATTCCAACCTAGGCTAAGAACACTTCGATTAGATAGCTCGATTTTATACTTTGTACTCTCTTCTCGATTGTGTTTGTTCTATCTCGACGATCAATCTCAATAAAGTCTTTGATTCATAGGAAACTATACCATTTCTATATCCTAAAGTCCAAATCCACGAATACAAATTCTTAGTGTGAATCCCGGATCTCACAGTCGTGATGAATTGAATTGAATTGTGAATTGATTGATTGAATTAAAGTTTAACCGGCTAGGGTTAAAGAAGCATGTTAGTGTTAAACGGATTAAACCTGTTGAGTGCCGTTAAGTTGATAGTATCGTTGCGTGATGCATTCATATAGTCGTTGCATGAATAGGACCGTATATGCATATATATGTAAGTAAAGGACGGTAATAAATGAATCTATATACGGGAATTAAAAAGATTTAAAATACGGAAGTTAAACCTGAACAAACGTATAGAATATGAATGGTATCGGGGTTCCCGAGGTTAAATGAATTAAATAATTAAATATGAGACGTCGGGGAGTCTATTAAGCTACTAGCTCTAAACCGACAAATCGGGGAGTTAATAAAAGATGATTAGGATTGGTTAAGAAAAGAGAAGTGTTGTGATTGGTGAACCGTCTACGGGTTAGCAAGCTGCTAACCCAAGGTAGCGGGCGTAAATTGGTTAAAAGATGTTAGCAACCCTAATAGGCTTGTTTGTGTGTTGTTGTGTGTTGATTGCGTGGTAGTATTTGTTGTGTGGTTGTGGTTGATCTTTTGTGCAGGCCTTTAGATTGTCTCGGTGTTGGGCCGAGCAATCCGTATAGATACTTAACCTGGTCATGGGACCGGTTAAGTCGTAACCGCTGACTCGGTACGGTGCTGAGTCAGGGGGTGGTGTGGTGTGTGTGAGTAGACTTGCGGGAAGCGGTGTTGATTTGATAGTTGCTAAGATTGAGATTGATTGTTAGAGTCCAAGCGAGTCTGTGTGTTTACATTTCTGCACTAGGACTCTAGGGTGCGATAGATCCCGCAAGTCTAGGTGTTTGATTACGTTCTGGTACTTCCGACCCGATTGGATCCTCGGGTAGTTACCTGACCGGGTCATGGTGATTCTGATTATGGTGTTAACCTAGTGGGTGATGCCGGTAGGTGTGTAGTCCGGAGAATACGGGGTCATGTCCTAGGGCCGGACTGCATGGAAACTTGGGTTATCTAGGGGTAGCCTGAGTCGCCGCGTATCGATGGACATAGAACGGTGTCCTAGTCGTTGGATTTGTGTGGACGGCTAGGAGTCGTGGGTTAGTTGCCATATGGGTAACGGTGAAAACTTGTGGAAGTTACCAAGATCGTAGGGGCCCAACGTGTGGTTTTGGAGTAGTTGGTAGTGCGTGGTAGATAGATCGAGTCTCAATCGGGAACATGTGCCGCAGTGCTCCCGATTTTCTCTAATCGCCTTCTCTTTCTTTTGGCAATTGATTGTGTGTGGGCTCGACACGACGTGGTAGTGCGTGATCGGCTATTTTGTTATGATTGATTGTTATTTTGGGGTTTCGGGCGGGAATCTATAGATGATAGATAGATTAGAAGCCTTAGTGGGGAGCCGATTCACTGGGTTATCTTAGATCGCTCATTAGACTCTTTTTGTGTTTTCAGGTTAAGCAGCGACGGACGCGGGAGGTCCTCGGTGTAGCTTCGAGATGGCTTGGGGCGGGGTTTTTGATTCGATGGTTTTGGGTTTTTCTCTCGGTTCGGCTTGGCGCCACTTTTGTATTGATTTGCGTGTTGATTGTTTACTGATGAAAACGATTTGTAAAGGGACGGTTAAACGTTGTGCTGAACGTTTAATTGACTTAGAAATGAATATGCTTTCCTGATATTGTGTTTCGTCCGAACCGACACAACTCGCAGAAGTAGTGCAAGGCGATCGACTTGTACTACGGAAGTGAGGATAGCGGAGTCAAGGATGGGTTAGTGCGAGCCTTTGTCTCAAACCGATCCGTCTCTGGCTTCGTCCTGTGATGAACTTTTCCTGTTCGACTTGCTCGGGTTCGATCGGTCATGTTCTTGTTTGATTGTTGACCGGTCAGCTCGACGGTCAGCGGAGAATGGGAAAGGGGCATTACAGACGGGGTCTACCGACTTAAGTCGGTGGAAACCCAGAAGCCTGAACTACGACCTTGGAACATCATCAACCTCAAAAAGTACTTTCACTAAAGTACGCAACATAATCGAACTACGAAATGGCTTGATCCCCTTAAAAGGGTACGTAGGCAGCTCGACTTTGAGCGCAGCCCCCCCCCCCCCCAACACAGCTCTTACTGGGCTCGGCGACTTCAAACGAAGTTGTACTAGCTTATCCTTGTGAAATCAAAATAAGTCCCGCGATCAATGTCTCTTTTTGTTGTAAAAGTCAGAATCGTTGCGAAATACTTCACCACTACATTTTGCAAAGTGATATGAAATTATCTCTTTAAAAATTAAAGTGATACGAAATTGTCTCTTCAGAAGCAAATGATATTAAATCACCCTCTCCGAGCGACCTGAAATGGCCTCCCCCAATATCAAGGGATATGAAATTATCCCTTCAAACCTAAGCGATCCGAAACGATCTCTGGCAAACCTAAAATTCTTCCAGCCTTATACAGCTCAGAAGAATTGGGGGGCTACCCTCTCCCTTTAAGCAAAAACAACGAGGTCGAGGCAGCTGCTCATACAAAAAGGGCCTCCGCACACATTCGAAATAAATCTATGTAAGTCTACTTCGATTTATCATATACTTAGGAATTCCTGCTCGTATTTCACATCGGGAAGGAGTTGTACCTCGAATGAATATTGGGGAAGAGCTCGAGCTCAAATGAATCAGTCCTAAAGTTCGTAAAAGAACTCCCAAAGGCGATTCAAGCCAGGCTATGACCCCTCTCTAGAGGTCCAAAACACCATACGGCCGACTTTGTGCTAAGGTGTTAAAACAATAAAAGCTATGCTAAGGCATACAAAGATTTTTTTTTTAAAAATATTCATTAAAAAAGGACTTGACGCCCTCGAGTCCACAAAAGCCCACTAACGAGAAACATTTTTTTAAAAAACAAAGAGACCCCTTCGAGCACCAACAGAGCAATCAAAATTGTTGCGATCGCGAGGAAGCCTCGTCTCCATCTTCCGCCTGATCACCGGAAGAGCCAACTCCTGTCGGGAGATTCGACCCGTACTGATTAGGGCAGGGAGCAGCCGGCGGAGGAGCATGCGCCAAAATAACCGGGTCGCTTGACACCGCCGGCAGGTTCAACTTGCCAATACTGAAATCAGAAACCGTCGCGGCATTCATCTCCACCAGGGCCGCCCTCCTCTTATCGGCCAACGTCAGTACTTCCTCAGTCAGGTCGATCTCGCCAGAGGCGAACTCCGCGATGAGTTCAATATTGGCCAGGGCCTCTTGGAGGCGGATCTCGGCGCTAGTTTCAGCCTTCCACCTCTCGCTCGTCTCCTTAATCTCATTAAGGATCTCCAAGTACTCCCCGCTCATTTTCTTTTGCGCCTCATGAGTTGCGACCTTCACGTCGAAGTTCCTTCCCACAAGGACCCTTTCCAGGTCAACCCGATCCTGAGCAGCTTGCGAAAATGCGACCCGTCTCGCTTCTTCGGCCGCCAGAGTTCGACCCACAGCCGCTTGCAGCTTCTGGAAAGATCCTCCTCCCGATTCTCGAGAACTAGTAGGCGAGCCTCGATTCCCTCGTACCAAGCCAACATCCTTTTAAATTCCTCCTCTCGGGCCAAGGACCCCTGCAACTGCGCACTCAAGTCAACGACCGTCTTCTTGATAGCCTCAAGCTCGCCCACCCACGATCCTTCGCGCAGCTCACGCTCAGAATTGGCCACGAATCCATTCGTAGCCTCCTTAAGCTACACACAAATACTAATGTTGAGTTCTCCAAACAAAGACAAGGAAAACAAAGCACTACGAACATTACCTTTCCAATGGCCGTCGTTATCTCGGTGTATGAATCACCAAGGACAATGTCTCCAATAGCCGGGAGCTGGACACCCGCAGGCGTAAAACGCCTCAGCAGAAAAGCTACGATTCCCGGCGTTCCGATATCTTCGCCCGATCTCCTCGAGTTCTCTCCAGTGCCGACCCTTCGGCGCTTCGGCACGGGAGCCCCACTCCCGCTCTGGCCGTCCGATTACCTCGAGCTACTTAAATAGGAGTCGCTTAAAATCGACCCCCCGAACGGTATCGGATCCACCTCCCGGGAAATCAGAGAAGGGGGAACGCCATGTGCCCAAGGGAAGACTTGGAGGAAGGGGAGGAGGAGAATCACACATGGCAAAAAGATGGCGTTGCTCAGATTCTCATCCCTCACCTTCTTCACCAAATCCGCAGGTTCCTTCCCATTTCGGCGACTCCTCGCTCTCCGAGACAGTTTCTCGCGAGGAGGAGTGCTGGCGGTTGAATCATCATCCAAAGGAGGACGACCTGCAGAATTATATAAAAAAAGGGTTGAGGCTTTTCCCAATAATGATAAACAAAATGTCACGGACAAACAACTCACTTTCCCCTGCCCGCTCGATGATACGAAGCGGGGGCTGGACAGCTCGAACTGGGGAAGCCCGGGGAAGCACAGGAGGAAGTGGTAAGTCCCGAGAAATCCAAGGTCGATCCGGCGGAACCCCCCCCCCCCCCCCCCCCCCCCCCCCCCCCCCCCCCGAGATCGATCCTCAGAGCAGCCTGCACGCGCTCCACTACAAAACTGTCCCAGTTAACGGTACCCCTCCTCAGTCGGGTTATTAAGGCCACCGTAATAGGGTTGAGAGTGAGCGATTCAGGAGACTATGTGATACAGACTAAACCCAATAAGGAAGCAGCTAGACAACAACAAAAAAGGGGGGGAGGATCGAGTATTAAAACCGTGAATTTTACCAACATTGGAAGCCCACCGTGAAGGGACGACCGAGCAATTGAACTCTCCGACCGAATGATGGGTCATCCTAAAGAAGAAATACCAGTCCTTCCACTCATCCCTCGACGGAATACCGTCAAGGATCCTCCCAAAGCGGGGAGAAAGACGATACGTCCCCGGAAAGCGGGAATCTTGCTTCACCGAGCAAACTCGCATGAGCTCCTCAGGACCAAACTCAATCCCCTATTATGCGGCCCTGACTCCAAGTCCGATAACGTATCGAACAAAATTTGGCGTCATTTGATGAAACGCCAACTGGAGTTGGGCCAGCACTAAGAAAACAAGGTGGGGAATGGGGAAGAAGAGCCCATATTTCTCAAAGTAGGCATAGGAAGCACAACAGTAGCCTTCCACGACGATCTCCGGCGAGAGCCCCGGTGACGGGATACAATCTCTACTTCCGGCGGGATCCGGCACTGCGTCCGTAACCGCTTGATAAGACTCTCGGTTAAGACAGACGGCGGATGTAGACCAAATGATCCCGCCGCCATATTGGTACTCGCTCCCGTTGCGTCTCTCAGAGCCATGAGAAGAAATATACCAAAGAAAAGAAAAGAAGCCTCTAAGAGAGTTTCCGATGATCGAAAAGAACGCGAGGCGCAAGTGAGAGGAGGGGAAGTTACTCTCTACAATATAAAAATATTTATTATTGTCTATGGTGGAAATTGTGCAAAGTCTCGGACGATTCCAAACTCGTAATAACTACGAGAAAATTGAGACGGTTGAGACTCCTCGCCTTCCCCATCCTGACCGTCGGTTCGAGATCAACGGTCACGAGCACATGCCTGCCAAGCCATGTCAGCAAGGAATTGAGTTCGAAAAGACTCTTCGTGACCCTCAAATCTCAGCTGTCAGCAAGCGACCGGATGCACGGTGGGAGATGAAAATCTCAAGAAAAATACACGCCACGACTGCCGACGAGCTAAAAAGCAGGTCAGCTCGACCCACGCACCCACCCTTGACTGTTGGATCGAAACAAGATCAACGGATGGGGCGAAAGTAATCATTAGGTTTATCACGCCCGAGGCACACGCTTCTTCCCAAGAACGTCAAACCGCCCATCAACCTCGACTTCTCGAAATTAATGGGCTGGGGGGGCTATTGTTGGTACTGGATTTCCCTCTAGGAAATCCGGCCCATTAACAAATAAAACAAAGGCCAATATTCATGAGCTCGCCCCAAATCAAGACAGGGAGAGATCGACCGTCATCCTTTGTTGGGCCCATACGATCGACCTCTTGACAAGGCCCAAGCAACGCCGAAGTGAGAGGCGATCGAGCTCGAGCTCGGCAGGAGACGATGCGGAGATAGAGCAACCCGGTCTTCGTCGGTTCAACTGATCCACGCAAATCTCAGAGATCGTTATGACGGCGAGGCCGAAATATCGGGACAAGAAGATCAAAGTCAAGAGTATTTAAAGGAGAAGTGGCGATTCATTCACGACATTCCAACCCTAGTTAAGAACACTTCGACTAGATAGCTCGATCATCATACTTTGTACTCTCTTTTCGATTGTGTTTGTTCTATCTCGACGATCAATCTCAATAAAGTCTTTGATTCATAGGAAATCTATACCATTTCTGTATACAAAAGTCCAAATCCACGAATACAAATTCTTAATGTGAATCTCAGATCTCACACTGGTGAGACAGTTTATGGCCACAGTCCGTGTGTACTACACCAACGATGTGGTGAGGAAAGCTTCTGAGGGTACATTGACATTCATGGCCAAGGGCAGGAGGTACAGACTTAGTCTCCATGAGCTATGCGACATCTATGAATTTGACAAAGCGAAGGAGAGAGTCAGTTTGCCTGAGCACTGGTCCGATGTGGAGCTCTTTTGGAAACACTTTGGCACAGGAGTGTATGATTCTCAGACCACCAGGCAGACCGCTGTGCGACATCCGGTTTTGCGCTATCTTGTCCGCATATTCTCCAACACTATCTTGAGGATTGCTGAGCTTTTCTTGCTCTATATTGGGATTGGCAAGAGCGTTGATGTCAGTGAGTTTTAGGATGATCATTTCGAGAGATGCTAACATGGGAGCTCTATTTGCTCACCATTTTGAGACATTGAAGGGGACGAAGCCTTTCACTGGGAAGGCAACGAAGACAGAGTCGATCGGGAGTATCTTAACTCCCATATTTGATCACTTTGGGCTTGACAGGAGTCAGATGAGCATTTGTACTAAGAAGCTCACCATGAACTTCACACATCTGAAGAGCAGTCAGTGGATCAAGGGAGACAGCAATGGGACACAGTTCTGGTGGAGATTCCATACATATCTTGCGTAGAGAGCCTCTTTCCTCTCCCAGAGACTAAGCTCACAGGCATCACTGATGATCCTTTCTCACTCTCCTTCCAGCCAAATGTAGATCTCTGCCGAGCTGTTCCGCGCCGTGCTACTATGCTTAGAGGGGCATCTTCTGGAGCTTATGCCTCTGCTGCTGAGCATGAGGCTGTCCCTGCTGATGACACAGATGAGTTTCCCGAGCTTCCCGGACCAGCAAAAAAAATGCCACCACCACAGTTCCAAAAATGGGCAGCATCCGTACTCAAAGGCATCTGGAAGAAGGTTCACAAGATGTCTTGCCAGCATTCTCAGCTCGTTCACCACCCACAGACACGCCGTCGTGCACCTGCACCAGCTCCTGAGCACATCAGCTCCGAGGATGAGGAGGTAGAGGTGGCTGCTGACTCGGATGAGATGGACGATGGAGACTCTCCAGTCTTCTAGACACGTGCTGATTCTGCGTTTATTTTTCTTTTTCCTTCTCTTGAGTCATTTTTATGTTTCTTTTGAGTCAGTCTGTCAGTCTTGTTTGCTTGGAACCAGGACTATTTGAGTTTATTGCATCTCCATTGTTGTTTTTGATGTGATCTTGAGTGACTTAACGCAGCTAACAGGTGAGGAATTGAGTTCTAACTCATGATCTTAACCACGGACACATTTAACACTCTGCGTATGGTACTACGATCTCGATGTCGGGCGACACTAAACTTAGTGTCGGTCGACATCGGCCGTGATCAAGTTCGGAATATTAGCTAAAAAACTCTTTGGTTCCAATTTGATTTCTCCCGATCTCATACTACGGTTGCACTGGGGACAGTGCAGTCTAAGTGTGGGGGAGGTGGCTACTGACATTGTGTTTTATTTTTTTAGAGTAAGTCCCTTGTTTTCAGTTGTTTTCAAAATTGAGTTATTGAGTCAAAAAAGTGTATGAAACTATGATTTTTTGAGCAAATTTTTCGTTGGAACAGGAACTAAGTGACCATTGGACAGACTTGCAGTAATTCTATGACTATTAGAAAACCCCAGACAGATCAGCCTACCAAGGACACCCATATCTAACCAGGTATTCAGAGGATCCATCACTAGCCTTATCTCCAATCTTGACTCTAATTTCTTACTTAGGGGCTTGAGATCTCTGGATCGGATTCCTCTGATGTGCTGACACAGCCTATGATCCTGTTTGAGTATGGTTCTTGATTTTTCCCTCCCTTAAAAGTAAAAAAAAAAAAGAGATTAAAACCGAGGATAAGCTAGTAGCTTCGAAGTGGTCACGGGAGTGGTAGAGACCCCTATTACCTCCTGTGTATCCATGGAAAGATCCAAAGTTACACCCCGAATAAAAAGGAAAGAACACTGATAAAAAAAAAATGATACCCAGTGGAGAAAAATCAGTTTCCAAGGGAGAAAGGGAAAAGAAAGGAACCAGAAACCGATAGTTTGGTGGTCAGTACTGATTGAGTTGAGTCCATGTCTTCTCTGATCTATACTCCCTTTGTAAGACCGCACTTAATTATATACAGAGGTTAGTGTGGTGAACTTGAATATCCTAACTTGATTGTGGAGTTTACTTGGGACAGTTGCTAAGTGTGGGGGAAGTATATTGTGGTCTTGACATCTGAAGGAAAGTTTACAGTGGCTTACTAAGTGAATGTGAATGCGAAAGTTCCTAGGACGAAAAGAGTTTCTGAGTTTTCAAACCTCTTTATTATGCTTTAGTTCTTTCACTTGCTTGAGGGCAAGCAAGAGCTAAGTGTGGGGGAGTTGATATATCATGGTTTTCTAGGTTTTCAACCATGATATAGTTGTGTATATTGAGTCTTTAACCTGGTTTTTCGAGTCTATTGAATCTTCTACATGTAGGCATTCGTTTGGAGCAAAGAGCGGGATTATAGGACGTTTCTGGTGATTTGTGCAAGGAGCTGAAGTTGGTGTCTCAGCCACGACTGGATGTCGACCGACACTGACTTTGATGTTGGTCGACACTGAGCGCGAGAGAAGTTATACGCCGAGTTGAGACAAGTTTTGAAGAATTGCATAAAGACCACGAAGTTTCTCCTAATTCTAATCTGACTTCAAAACGAGTTTAGGAGTTTTAATTAGGTTTTCAGACTCATTATTGAGTTTATCTTGTTCTTACTTTGTTCTTGCTTTTGGAGATTGAGAGATTTGCTAAGGGGGTGATTCTTGCTATTTGTAACCTTTGAGAGAAGGATTTCGAACCCCTTTACTTTATCTATTCAATCTTTCAGTTTTCTATTCATGATGTTTTGTTTGATTGATAATATGTCTGAGCAGTAACCTAGTTAGATTTAGGAATTCTCAATAAGGTTTTATGCATGTTTAGATAACTGATTCATTAGGATTCACAATCTATTTGTTCAGCACCTAAGTTGTGTTTAATACTGAATTCTGGACTGATCACCTAGGGTTTAGATCTGAGATAATTGAAAATAGCACGAGAGTGTGAGTTATAATCTGAATAAACTTAGTGTGAGCAATTTGACTTGATACAAAGAGATTTGGTTTAGGAGAATTGTGAACCGATAGAACATGTTCTTAATGCTTGTTTAGAACTCTAGGATCGCAAAGAGATTTGGATCACTAGGTTTCTAGATATAGAAATAATCTCGGCGAGAGTTGGATTGTTTAGCATTGTGTTTCTAGTTCTTGAACCTATGTTTAATATGAATCCGGTTAGTTAAGTATCTGACATCGCATAATTCCCGAGAACTTCCTAAGTCTAGCGCCTTTCTCTTATTGAAAACACTTCCCTGTTTACTTGCTTTAGTTTACTGCTTTATTTGGATTGATTTAGCTTAACTTGAGAACATACAATCTATCGTGTGAGCCGTGAGTCCTTGTGGATTCGATACACTAAGTACTACATTGCATGATTGTGCACTTGCAGTAGAATAGGATTAAAACTCTGAGCCCTATCAGCAGAAGACGATGATTCAGATTCTTAGTTCCTCCTTGATCCTAGTATTTCCCTGAGTATGTTTTTCCTTTCACTTTTCATTTTTCTTTCTCTTGAGTCAGCAATGATTTTATTGAGTCAGTTTGTCATGCTTCTTTTGAGTTAAACTTTGTGGAATTCTGTTATATCTATCTTGTTGCATTTGACTTGTTTGTGAGTGATCTGACAATGCTAACATTGGAGGAATTGTGTAACTAACACAAATAACTCGGATCTTGATCAAGTCAGCGGCTCTGGTACTAAAAAACGCGCAGTGTGTCGATCGACACCACGTTTGTGTCGGTCGACACAATACAAACTCTGTGACGATCGATCCGGTACAAGCCAAAACATGGGTTGACCTAAGCTCTGAATCGATCGATTCAATCTCTGTGTCGGTCGACACCAGTCGCGACAGAAGGTAGGATCTCTGTTTTTTCTCAAATTCTCACAAAGTTTTAATATCTCTTTCAATGACTCTAGACTTTATAACACCGGGGACAGTGTTGTTCAAGTCTGGGGGAGGTAGTTGCTGACATTGTGTTTTATTTTCTTAGAGTCAGTCAGTTGAGTCCGTTTTATTGAGTCAAAATCAGTATGAAACTATGATTTTTTTCGGGGAAACTTTCGCTGGAACAGGAACTAAGTGACCATTGGACAGACCTGCAATAGCTCTAAGACTGTTAGAAAACCACACACGGATAAACCTACCAGGGACACCCATATCTTCTCAGGTATTCAGAGGATCTACTACTAACTTCACCTCTAATCTTGACTTAATTTTCTCACTTAGGGGCTTGGTATCTCTGGTTCGGATTCCTCTGACGACCTGACACATCTTGTAAACATGTCTGAGTATGGTTCCCTTTTCCCCTCCCTTGAAAGTAAGTAAAAAAAAAGAGAGATAAACTGCGGATAAGCTAGTAGCTTCGAAGTGGTCACGGGAGTGATAGATACCCCTATTACCTCTTGTGTATCCATGGAAACATGTCCAAAGTAATACCCTAAATAAAAAGGGAAGAGCACTGATAAAAAAAAATGATACCCAGTGGGGAAAAATCAGTTGCTAAGGGAGAAAGGGAAAAGAAAGGAACCAGAAACCGATAGTTTGGTGGTCAGGTACTGACTGGGTTGAGTCCATGTGTCCTCTGATTGATACTCCCTTGGTGAGACCACAAATAATTATATACAGAGGTTAGTGTGTTGAATTTGAATGTGTTGACTTGATTGTGGAGTTTACTTGGGACAATTGCTAAGTGTGGGGGAAGTACATTGTGGTCTTGATCTCTGTAGGGATGTTTTCATGTGTGTTACTAAGTGAATGCGAATGCGATGTTTCTAATATGAAATGAGTTTCTGTGTTTTCAAACCTCTTTTTCATGATTTGGTTTTCTGTTTGCTTAATTGCTTGAGGGCAAGCAAAGGCTAAGTGTGGGGGAGTGGATATATCATGGTTTTTAGGTGTTTGAGCAATGATATATGTACATAATCTAGTCTTTTATAGAGTCTTTCGAGTCCTTTTAGGTGTATTACAGGTTTTAGCACGTTTGGAGCATATTTGGATATTATGGCGCATTCTGGAGCTATTTGGAGCATTCATGCTATTGCAAGGAGTTAGTATGATCGTCTGAGGTTGGTGTCGATCGACACACCTTGACACAGATCGTGATCAGTAGAATTTCGTCGGTTTAATGAAGACTTTGAGGATTTGCAATTTAGCCAAGAAGTTTTTCATAATTACAAAGATGTTCAATTCGTGTTTTAACTTTATATTAGGGTTCTTAAGCCATTGTTGGGGCTAAGCTTTACTTAATCAGAGATTAGGAGATTTGGGGCTGGTCTTGTACTCGGAAGAGAAGAGATTTCGAACCCTTGTTCTTACTCTTTTGGATTTTATATGATATCTATTCTGATTATGTCTTTTGTGATGTCTGAGTAGATCTCTTGTTAGGTTAGGGATTCTCATTAGGGATTTCAAGGAATGTTAGAATAATTATTTAATTTGGATTCATCATCTAGTTCATCATCTAAATTGTTCTTAACGCTTAATCTGAACTGGCCATTTAGATTATTGATATTAGGTTGATTTCCGCAACGACAGTTGGTTAATTAACTCGAAAGAATTTAGGTGAGCAATTTATCTATTCGCAAAGAGATTTGGTCTAGAGAAATTGTGAACGAACGAACTTGGAATTAGTGCATGTCTAGAACTCTAGGATTCACAACGAGAGTTGGCTTGCTAGGTTGTTAGACATGGATAATTATCGCAGCGAGAGCTGGTTAGTTATCTTCTTTGATTCTAGTTCAAGAACGCTAATAGATTGAATCCTGATTGTTTGTTATTTGATATCCTGATTTCCTGAGAATTTCCTGAAACCTGACGCCTTCGCTAATTGTTTACACTCGGTTTACTTCACTCGCTTACTTTGCTGCTTTGTTTACTGCCTTACAATCTGCTTTGCTTAGCTTAATTCGACTACTCATAATCTATCGTGTGAAACTTGAGTCTTTGTGGATTCGATACCCTAGATACTACATCGTTCGATACTGTGCACTTGCAGTTAGTAATAAGGATTAAGATTTGACCTATCATTTTACATGAATGGCTCATATGGTACTTGTTTATGGAAAATGGGTGCTGAAAAACCTAGCATGACACTTTGATGTTGACAATCTTAAAGGATGTAGAATGTTCTTCTTGAGAGATAGTTGTACACATTGTGAGATTCTTGAAATGGCACATGACGACTTTGGTCTGAGCAAGAAAACCCATGTGATTGAGGTATCATATTCCTTATCAGAATTGATATTTCAACAAATGCCTGATGATACCCCTCCTACATATGTCATCAACGACAGACGAGTTTAGAGCTTGATCCAGTTTAGCAAGATGCATGTTGTACGGCTCCACAGTTCAACTTGGACTATGTATTTGTGAGTGCTATAAATTTGGCAGATTTCTGTTGGTCAACCCATGTAGAAATTCTTATGGGATGAAAAATGCGAAGAGGCATTCACACAACTAAAAGCTTGTCTGAGTGAGCTTCCCATCCTAGCCAGACCAGTAGAGGGAGAGACGCTCTACCTCTACATCGCAGTGTCATTTGCTGCAGTAAGTGGAGTTCTAGTTTGCAAAGGGAAAACGAGCATCAGCTGTGAGAGTCGAAACTCACACGGTCAAAACTTGTAGAGCAAAACTTTTAGGGAACAGAAACTTCAAGGAATAACCACTAAACTAGTAAACCCGGAGGACGTTTTATTGATAAGAAATCGAAAAGAGTACAAGGATCAGAAAAGAGAGTAAAGGAATCGGAAAAGAAAGTACAAAAGAACTAGAAACGGCTTAGATAAACTGCTAAGTTGTTAAGTCTAGATCTAGGATTTTTCACTCTGTGTTTCTCGTATGGCTTCCACCTCCTTTTATAACTTCGGTTCGTCGGCTTTTGAGAATATTTCCGCAAGATTTGGGGAAATCTTCCTGTTGTTATCTCTTTCCTTTTTACGTTAAAATGTACATTTCTATCTCGGATTTTCCTTTTCAGCTCATCCCAATCTCTTTCTTTACTTCTTCGTCTTTATCTTCTTTCGTCTTTCCGCGGCTCGACTTCTTTTCCGGATGGGCCGAGACTGGATGATCCGAGCCCGTTAATATACCAACTTACTTATTTGGTTCAGAGTTATCGTATGTTTGGGCCTAAGTTCCCATTTCCCTCAATCTTGATCCATCAGCCCAAGTCATCAGTCCAAGAAGGTATAGGCCGATGTTTCCGAAGGTGGGTTGCGACAAGTTATGCATATCGGCAGATGTTTGGTTATCCGTTCGGAAAGTTCAGCTCAGAAAGCCAGAAACGGTTCAACTCGAAAATCCGAGCTGGTTCAACTCAGAGGTTTACGAAAGATTCACTCAACTCGGGATTTCCATAAGGATAAATCATGATCGAGAATGAGAAGGGATGGATTTAGGTCCGAGCTGGTTCAGCTCGGTTTTTCGAGCTGGTTCAGCTCGGATTTCGGAGCTCAACTCGTCTTTTGACTGTTTGGATGTTCCGTCGGTCTGTAGTTCATGTCGGAAGATGTGTTTGTCAGATTACAATGTCGTCTGTTTGGTATGAAATTTATTTGTCGAAACCATTTTCCGATAAATTATTTAGGTGACATTGTCGGTCTTTCATATAACTTTTTTATTCATACGAGACTTTGAACGTCTAATGCGAATACTCGTTTGTATCCGACTGCTTGATCTTGTCTTCGGCTATGGTTTTCGTCGAGGAGGTTTTTGACCCCAACAGTTAGCCTCCCAGCTCGCCAGACTCGAGTGCGATGATGGCGAGGTTATTTTGTATTTGAGGCGAAAGCAATTATCCGAAAGACTTGGTTCGGTCCTTTCTATTTTGTTGCTCTTCCGTTTGCGACGAAGGGTTGTCCCAATCGTTTGTCGCATTTTGGCCTTCGTCTTGTATGTCAAGTTAGACTGATTTTTTGGAACGGCATTTTCGAGTTGGATTTGTTCCGGCCCTTCGAGTAAGTCGACTCACATCCGTTGGCGTATACATAGTGACCCCTTTGGATCTTTCGGTCGTAATTGATTTGTGCAGAGTCTTCCGAGCAATTCCGTATGTTAATGAAATTTTCTTCGGAACCACTGGTCGTTCCGGTGTATGACCTTGATGCTTCTTTACTTCAAGCGAATAATTTTTGTTTACAGCTGAACCTTATGAAGGGCTGTCTACGTACCCTTAAGAAAGGGATCAAGCCATCCGTAGTTCTAAGTCTTGTCGTTGGATGTTTGGAAATTCGTTGTTTGTCTTTCATCAATGCTTCCGTATTCGAACAAGCAAAACAGTCGAGAAGGTGCGCTGAATTGTGAACTGGTCGTGTTTACGTATATGATGAGTCCGAGGGGGAAATCGCGTTGTGCTTCAAAATTTTCAGAGTAAATCTGTTCGGATTTCCGAGCACGTCTTCTCAAAATTTCTTAGAAAGTCTGCTTGGATTTCCTGCACAACATGCTCAGATTTTCTGAGTAATTCTGCTCGGATTTTCTGAGTAAGTCTACTCAGAGTTTTGAATAGGATTTGGTTTCATGTTAGTTTGTCGAGTCTGCTAGGACGATTTGTACGTCCGAGAAGCTGAAATGTCGTGTTGACGTTAGGTCAATTAATGCAGAAAGTCAAGCAGATTTTATCGGGAGAAAATCTCCTTCATCGGCTCTGTATAGATTGTACGAGTTGGTTTGAAGGCTTTTCCAGACAGCTTCGTATAATTTCCGAAGGAAAGTGTGATTTAGCTTTTGATCATTGGTGTTTTTAGGAGCATTACACTCAGATGTGTATTCCGAGTCTTGGGTTTAATGGGATAGCGTTTAAATCTGGCGCGCGTAGAAGCCTTCTGCCATATTTAGAATCAAGTTTTGGGTTTGAAGGTCGGTGAGATGTACTCGCCTCTGTGATGACTAAGACCAGCGTGCTCGGAAGCGTCTAACTGGGTATTGAGTTAAGTTTGAAGGTCAACGAGATATACTCTACTTACGATCATGAGATGATTGAGACCAGTGTGCTTGGAAGCGTCTTACTGGTTTTCGAAATTAAGTCCGAGGAATAGTAAGACGTATTCCTTCTGTGGGCATGTAATGATTAGACCAGTGTTCTCGGAAGCGTCTTACCGGGTTTCGAAATTTATTTCGGGGAGTAGCAAGACGTACTCCTCTTGCGGACTTGTAATGTTTAGACCAATGTGCTCGGAAGCGTTTTACTGGGTTTTGACATCGAGTCCGAGAAATAATAAAACGTACTTCTCTTGCGGACCTATAATGACTTAGACCAGTGTTCTCGGAAGCGTCTTACTGGGTTTCGAGTCCGAGAAATAACAAAAGGTTTTCCTCTTGTGGACTTATAATGATTAGACCAGCGTGCTCGGAAGCGTCTTGCTGGGTTAGGAGTCCGAGAAATAACAAATCGTTTTTCTCTTATGGACTTATAATGATTGGACCAGCGTGCTCAGAAGCGTCTTGCTGGGTTTCGAGGAGTTTTACGGTTGACTTTAGTACTTGTGCGGGGGTCTGCCGTCTTACATTCCCAAGTCGGTCGTGTACTCAATAATGACGTTGTCGAGACCACTGTGTTGTATTTTACTGGGTTAAGATTTTCGATCCCGATTTTCCGTGAAACTCTCGCCTCGCATCTTTCGTTCACTGAAAATAAGCCGGTATCCGTAGGACCACCTTTCAAAGATACCAAACAAAGATATACTTGGTTAAAACGTCATTTTACCAGTGTGCTGAGTAGCGTCACACTGGATTTTTGGAGGTCTATTATCGTCTCCAGTACTGGTGCGGCAGATTTGAAGACCTGTCAACAACCCGTATTCGGGATCTTACGTTGACCTCTCGACTTATGTTCCCTTCGCCGATAATAAACATATATAGCGCGCTTTTATCCGTTTGTCGGATGTTATAGAGCCTCAATCCATATTGGACGTGTTGGCTTATATCCGTAAAGGATGTATGTGTTTGTCTACTGCGGCCGTCAGCAGACAAGATAATCTATTCCTAACAACTATGCATGCGATGTAATAGTCGGCGAATTCTGAACTACAAAGCTTATATCCTAATTTTGATTAAAGAGAAATAAACTAAGTGAAAAGGAGAAAAAGAGTTTATTTTCGTTACCGGATAACTTGGTCGGAGAGTTGAACTTTGCGGATGCGCCATGCCTCCATCTAAGGTCCGTTTTGCGGAGTTGTTTAAGTGAACTGGCTATGAGGTAAGTGTTTTGGGAGTAGTCCGAATATGACTCGAAATTAGTTGGAGAAGTTTTGTCTTTGGTTGAGAGGAGCGTCTTGCACGGAATTTCCAGGAAGAGCGGTCAGCTCAGAATTTCCTAGCTGGAAAAGAGTGGTCAGCTCGGAATTTTCGCATAAAGTGGCCAGCTCTGAATTTCCTAGCTGGTTAGCTCGGAATTTCCTAGCTGGTTAGTTCGGAATCTCCGAAAAGAGAGGTCAGCTCGGAATTTCCGAGAAGATTGGTTAGGTTGGAATTTCCTAGCTAGTTAGCTCAGAATTTCCGGGGAGAATGGTTAGCTCGAAATTTCCTAGCTTGTTAGCTCGAAATTTCCGAAAAGAGTGGTCAACTCGGAATTTCTTAACTAGTTAGTTAAGAATTTCCAAAAATAATGGCCAGTTCGGAATTTCCTAGCTGGTTAGTTTGGAATATCCGAAAAGAGAGGTCAGCTCGGAATTTCCGAGAGGATTGGTCAGCTCATAATTTCTTAGCTGGTTAGCTCTGAATTTCCGAGGAGAATGGTCAGTTTGGAATTTCCTAGCGGACTTGCTCCGAAGTTCCTAGCTGACTTGTTAGAGTAGCTCGGACTTTCCTAGCTGACATGATCGGAAGTTCCTAGCTGGCTTGCTTGAATAGCTTGGACTTTCCTAGCTGACTTGCTAGGAAACTCTGAAGTTCCTAGGTGAATTGTTTGGAAGCTCGGAAGTTCCTAGCTGACTTGTTAGAGTAGCTCGGACTTTCCTAGCTAGCTTGTTCGGAAGTTCCGAGGTGTTATATGGTGGGCTTTGTGTGTCTGAATGTTCCGAGCAACTCTGTCCAAAAAGTTTTCGAGTTCAAAATTTGTTTAAAATTTTCTCGAATTCTGATGCGGAAGTATAGATATATACGGGCCCACTCCCCCCCCCCCTTTTTAGAAGGAGGGACAGCTGAACCGATCGAGATATCGGCTGCCTACGTACCCCTTTCGAGGATCAAGCCGTCCCGTAGTTCAAATTGTTTCTTGAGATGTTCAGAAATATCGTCTTAGTGGTAGTACTTCTTCGAAATGTGTTGCATTCCAACTTCTTGGAATCTTGTCATCGTCCATGTTGGCAAGTTCGTATGCTCCATGGCAAACTACTTTGGTAGCTAACTATGCACGTTCCTTCTCGGTTTACTCCTAGTTTGCATGTGCTTCGTTCAGCCGTGTTCAGGAAACCTTTCCATAGGACTAGGTTACTGTCGAGGAGCCTTTAACTGCGGATATTGGATGTGTAGTATTCAATAATTTCTTGTTGGCAATTTTGGATGCGGACAAGTGCATGATCGTGTCGTTCGTATCGTTAGTTTGATCACCGCACGCGGAGAAAATGTTCCGTGAAGATTACTTTGTCGCATGATCAATCCTCCCAGCAAAATATCTTATATGTGTCAAGTTCAATAATGTGATCGTCGCAAACTAGGTAATCGCGTACTGACCATGGGGATGATGCATACTAGCAGGTTCTGTGCGAGTGGTGAGATGGTCGCGGAAAGTAACTTTGTCGAGCTAGGAATGATCGTCGAGATGATGGTCAGAAGACTTGTTCCCGAGTATATGGGAAGTTCCGATGTGTTTTCTCCTTTGCTCTTTTTATATATATATATACATATATATATATATACATGTATATATACACATATGTATATATATATATATATACCTACGTGAGATTACGTTCAGCTCGGAATCCGAGCTGCTTTTCTCGCCCCCTCCCTCTTTTTTATTTTTATTATTATTATTTTTTTAGCTCAGAACTTCCGAGCTGGTTCAGCTCGCATTTTAGCTGGTTCTGCTCGGATTTTAGCTGGTTCTGCTCGGATTTCTGAGCTGGTTTAGCTCGGAATTTCCAAGCTGGTTCAGCTCAGATTTCCGAAAATTATGCGAGTTGCCGAGCATGCTGCGCGATTTGTCGAGCAAGCTGCCGATCAAGCTATGCGTATTGCCGAGCATGCTTTGCGAGTTGCCGAGCACGTTTGCGTGTTGCCAAGCATGCTTTGCGAGTTGCCGAGCACACTTGCAAAGCATGCTTTGCGAGTTGCCGAGCACGCTTTGCGAGTTTCCGAGCACGGTTGAGAGTTGCCGAGCAAGCTTTGAGAGTTGCCGAACATACTTGCGAGTTGCCGAGCATGCTTTGCGAGTTGTCGAGCATGCTTTGGCGAGTTGCCGAGCATGCTTTGCAAGTTGCCGAGCGTGCTTGCGGGTTGCCGAGAATGCTTTGCGAGTTGCCGAGCACGCTTGCGGGTTGCCGAGCATGCTTTGCGGGTTGCCGAGCATGCTTTGCGGGTTGCCGAGCACGCTTGCGAGTTGCCGAGCATGCTTGCGAGTTGCTGAGCACGCTTGCGAGTTGCCGAGCACGCTTGCATGTTACCGAGCACACTTTGTGAGTTGGCGAGCACGCTTTGCGAGTTGGCGAGCATACTGCAAGCGTTTGCGTGCTCTGGTTTGCTCAAAATTTCTAAGCTGGTTTAGCCCGGAACTTCCGAGCTGGTTCAGCTCGGAAAACCCGAGCTGGTTCAGCTCGGAAAACACGAGCTAGTTCAGCTCGGATTTCCGAGGTGGTTCAGCTAGGGTTTCCGAGCTGGTTTGCTCGGAATTTCCGAGCTGTCTTATGTGCTCGGATATTTACGGTCAAGGAGCAAGATGGCTTGGAACTCCTGACGGTATGACGGCTGGGCATCGATGACGATTGGTTAGAGATAGTTCGACTCGGCTGTGGTGCGAAGGTGCAGCAACATATTAAAACATATTTTTCAAGCCGTTCTATTCCGGTACGATCGTCGGTTGTTTGGCTTCATGCATCGCGGATAGATCTGCAAACGAAACAAAGTCGGAGACTCGCTCGATGATAAAAATTGGTTAGGCTCTGATCATGACACATAACCGCAAAGTCTGAAACAAAGGTGCTCATTATGTGAAACGAAATCAAAAAGCATTAGATTGTACATTGAACATACGAAAAGGTTTAACGATATATTTACGATTTCGATCAAGAGTTTATCATGTTAATTTCTATAATCGTAAAGCATTGAAAGCGGAAAACTTGTAACAAGGCTAAAATCGATAAGTCACAAAGAAGTTTAATAAATCGGAGCAATATGTAAAACAATTGATGATGATAAGGTGAATACGAATTTAGGTACTTATCTTGACAATCAGACATATCGTAAGGCGAGTTTCGATGAAGACGATCTTTGAACACCACAAATTGTTCTCTTCGGCTTTGGCGAATTCCGATCCGATATTGGTATCATTGTCACGATTCTTTTTTGTTTGAGGTTGCGTCTATGCATTCTTCTCCATCGACGTCGATAGTTGTCGCGATCCTTCTTGGTCAGATTAATGGTGGTAGATCAGTCGTGTTAGACTGTCTGCAGGAAGGATTTGCTTGTTTGCAAATCGCGGTCGACGTAGCGTATAGTTTCTCACTGATCCGCTAGGTGTTGAGAGGTTGAGTCGCCTACGATTATTTGGTCCAAACTTCACTGGCCGAGTTCTCCATGGTTTTTGTTCCGAGCCTCTCCACTTGCTCGGTAAGCGTGGTATTTGCCTTCTCCTAATACTGAGTTTTTGCATCAGTACGGCTGTCGTCTCCTTTAAATCGGATAGCGCTACGTCGGCTCTCGTTGCATCATTTGCGGCTACTGATATACCATGGATTTTAGGGATTTTAATCATGGTATATGTCTTATTTATCGAGTCTTTTACTATGTTTTGGAGTCTTTTTAGTATGTTTACAGGTCTAAGTACTTTTGGAGCTGAATTGAAGATTTTGGAGCATTTTGGAGTGTTTGGCCGAGAGACAAAGTTCACTGTCCAGATTTGAGGATTGCGTCGATCGTTGCACCCCTGCATCGATCGATGCATAGCGCGAATGGGCCAAACTCGGCGGATTAATGAAGAATGCTGATACTGCAGAAAAGCCCAGATATTTACACAGAAGCCCAAAACGTGTTTTAGACTATATATTAGGGTTTTTAGCCACTTGTTTAGACTACGCTTTTCTTAAGTTTTATTTTATTTCAGAGAGCCTTAGGGGCTGATCTTGTTCTCGAAAGAGACTTGATTTTGAACCCCTATTGATTATTCTGTTTAATGATATTTGGTTTTCTACTTATGATATTTTCTGTCTCGATGAACATGTCTGATTAGGTTACCTGTTAGGTTGAAGGATTCTCATTAGGGATTTCATGGAACTATAGTTTAAATTAATCTGTAGGGATTCATATTTGCTAGTTCTTTGTTTAGGTTGTTCTTAATGCTTAATCTGAAGTAGCTAATCAGAATTATGATGTTAGGCTGATTAATGCAGCGAAAGTTGGTTAATTTAGCTAGAAAGAACCTAGATGAGCAATTAAACTTCTCGCAAACGAAAGTTTGGTTTAGGTTAATTGTGAATATATCAAACTTGGAATTAATGCTGGTTTAATCTGTTAGTTCTCGCAAACAAAAGTTTGGTTTGCTACACTTAGACTTAGAGAATTCTCGCAACGAGAGTTGGTGAATTCTATATCCGTGTTTGAGTTCTAGAACAGTTATTGATTAGATCCTGATTGACTGATTGCTTGTGTTCCTGATTTCATGAGAACTCCTGAAACCTAACGCTCCGCCTCCTTGCTCACAAACCACTCCTGCTACTGATTTACTTTTCTGCTCTGCTTTTAGTTTAATCACCTTTACTTTCTCCTAATTTAATCACTTCTGTTCTTATCTATCGTTGACCGGAGTCCCTGTGGATTCGATACCCTAAGTACTACAACTACATCACTGTGCACTTGCAGTTAGAATAGGGTTAAAACTAGACCTATCAAGTTTTTGGCGCCGTTGCCGGGGACTCTTTTGAGTCCTCGATAGATTTGAACTTAGGGTTTAGACTAGGTTTTTCGTTTTTTTATTTTTGCTACTAATTTTTTTCTTTTTTCTTCTGTTCTTGCGTTTCAGGTACGCCTGTAATCGCCTTGCATCGATCGACACGGTCCTGTGTGTCGATCGACACATCCTCGAGCGTGCATCGATCGACGCTACTATGCATCGATCGACACATTGCGAAAGAATGATGGGAATGATGGAACAGATGATGGAAAATCAGCAGAATAACTCGTTCTGCAGAGGCTATGGTTCCTATTCATTCACCAGAGATTATGAATCTCCATCATATCAGCCTTTTCCTCCTCACAATACAAATTCTAATAAGCTGATGAGCATGATGGAGCAGTTGCTAGAGGATCAGGCTGAGACTGCTGCAAACTTCGACAGGAAGCTATACATGAAAATCTGAGTGAGAAGTTTGAATACTTGAGCACACATATGAAGAAGCTAGATGACCGAGTTCAACAAACAGCTGGAGCAATACAAAGACATAATGAAGCTAGGAAAGCTGAACAGTACAAATCCATCAGAGCTGTGACCTTAAGGGATGAGATTGAGTTGCCAGGTGAAGAAGAGAGCATAATCTCGGATTTTCTGGATGAATATTGTCTGTCTGAGACATGCATCGATCGACACCCCCTTAGTGTCGATCGACACGCCGTTCTGACGGCAATTTCGAGTTCTTACGACAAACAGAATCGCCCTGCATCGATTGACACACATCATGCAACGATCGACACAAAACGCAGACATGACCAGAAACCTGCAACAGTACCGGAACGAGTCTACAAGCCCCCTGTGCCATATCCTAAGGTTCCTAAACCTTCCAAACAAGAGCTAGAAGTGGCTAACTGCATCATGAAAGTGATAGATAAGAAGGTGAATAAAACACCACCAGTTGAAACATTGCGAGTTCATGCAAAGAAGATGATCTCCACTGATGGTCATCTGAAAGAAGAAGTTCAGATTGGTGGAACTACAGTATCTGATAGTGGAAAGAAGAAGATGGTGGTTCCTCTTGAACCTGCTCTAACATCTTCAGTACCTGCAACTGCTCAAAAGCAGAAAGCTCCAGACATCAGATATACATCAAAGGTAAGGTACAAATCAACTAAGCTTAAACCTTCTGATCACATTGTTTTGAATTCAGGAAAACGCAGTAGACCGCCCAAGTTTCGCTCCCGCCCTGATTCTGATTTCTCTTTCCTTGGGAAGCCTCATGATCATAATGCCTATACACCTCCTTGGATGACGAGATACTCACAGAGACATTCAAAGTCTCTGTTGAAACCGCCATGAATCAAATCTCTTCCAATAGTCTAGCTAATGACTAAAAACAAGCGCTGAGTGGGAGGCAACCCACTAGTAGGTTCGTTTTTGTTTTTCAAATTTTCGTTTTGGTTTTGGTATTTTTAATTTTTCTGTTTAAGTGTGTTCAGAGGCGAGAGAAACAGGAATAATCACTTTGCATCGATCGACACACCTAGTGCATCGGTCGATGCAGTCACGATTTGTGGTTTTCCGATTCAATTGCGGTTCAGACACCGGTTATCTCAATAACCGCGAGCATATGCGCCTTGCATCGATCGACACCCTTGTGGCATCGATCGACACAGGGCGACGACAGGTAAGTAATCTGCAACTTTTCGGTTTGTTCTTCAATTTGATTATTCTTTCACCGAGCTCATGCTTTGATTACACTGGGACAGTGTAGTTTAAGTGTGGGGGAGGAAGCTACTGACGCACGCTTTTGTTTTCTTAGTTTTTCAAAATTTGTTTTATTGAGTCAAAATTTGTATGAAACTATGATTTTTCGAGGGAAAATTTCGCTTGAACAAGAGCTAAGTGACCATTGGACAGACTTACAGAGCCTCTATGACTGTTAGAAAACCCAGACACAGATCAACCTACTGGGAACACCCACATCACTTCAGGTATCAGAGGATCCTTTTACTGACTTCACCTTAATACTGATTTAGATTTCTCACCTAAGGGCTTGGTATACTTTGTGTCGGATTCCCTTGTTAGTTCTGACACAGCCTGTAAACATGTCCTATTTAGTTCCCTTCTCCCCTTCCATAAAAAAAAAAAAAAGATAATAAACTGAGGATGAGTTAGTAACTCCGAAGTGGTCATGGGAATAGTAGCAAACACTATTATCTCTTATGCGATCCATGGAATGTGTCCAAAGTACACCCCTTAACGGGAAGAACACTGATAAAAAAAAAAAAAATGATACCCAGTGGGGAAAAATCAGTTGTTAAGGAAGGGAAAGAGAAGAAAGGGACTAGAGAAAGATAGTATGGTGGTCTAGAGCTGATAAGGTAAGAATCCATGTGCCTTTGATCGATACTCCTTAGGTGAGACCGCACTTAAATACTTGCAGAAGTCAGTAGGGAGAATTTGAATGCGTGAATGTGATTGTGGAGTTTACTTAGGACAGTTGCTAAGTGTGGGGGAAGTACATTGTGGTCTTGAGTTCCGTAGGAAAGTTTTCAGTGGCTTACTAAGTGAATGTGATTGTGAAAGTTCCTAGGACGAAATGAGTTTCTGTGTTTTCAAACTTCTTTTCTTATCCTTTGGTTCTTTACTTGCTTGAGGACAAGCAAGAGCTAAGTGTGGGGGAGTTTATATAACATGGATTTTAGGGATTTTAACCATGGTATATGTCTTATTTATCGAGTCTTTTACTATGTTTTGGAGTCTTTTTAGTATGTTTACAGGTCTAAGTACTTTTGGAGCTGAATTGAAGATTTTGGAGCATTTTGGAGTGTTTGGCCGAGAGACAAAGTTCACTGTCCAGATTTGAGGATTGCGTCGATCGTTGCACCCCTGCATCGATCGATGCATAGCGCGAATGGGCCAAACTCGGCGGATTAATGAAGAATGCTGATACTGCAGAAAAGCCCAGATATTTACACAGAAGCCCAAAACGTGTTTTAGACTATATATTAGGGTTTTTAGCCACTTGTTTAGACTACGCTTTTCTTAAGTTTTATTTTATTTCAGAGAGCCTTAGGGGCTGATCTTGTTCTCGAAAGAGACTTGATTTCGAACCCCTATTGATTATTCTGTTTAATGATATTTGGTTTTCTACTTATGATATTTTCTGTCTCGATGAACATGTCTGATTAGGTTACCTGTTAGGTTGAAGGATTCTCATTAGGGATTTCATGGAACTATAGTTTAAATTAATCTGTAGGGATTCATATTTGCTAGTTCTTTGTTTAGGTTGTTCTTAATGCTTAATCTGAAGTAGCTAATCAGAATTATGATGTTAGGCTGATTAATGCAGCGAAAGTTGGTTAATTTAGCTAGAAAGAACCTAGATGAGCAATTAAACTTCTTGCAAACGAAAGTTTGGTTTAGGTTAATTGTGAACATTTCAAACTTGGAATTAATGCTGGTTTAATCTGTTAGTTCTCGCAAACGAAAGTTTGGTTTGCTACACTTAGACTTAGAGAATTCTCGCAGCGAGAGTTGGTGAATTCTATATCCGTGTTTGAGTTCTAGAACAGTTATTGATTAGATCCTGATTGAATGATTGCTTGTGTTCCTGATTTCCTGAGAACTCCTGAAACCTAACGCTCCGCCTCCTTGCTCACAAACCACTCCTGCGTCCCTGTTCTTTAATCACCTTTGCTTTCTCCTAATTTAATCACTTCTGTTCTTATCTATCGTTGACCGGAGTCCCTGTGGATTCGATACCCTAAGTACTACAACTATATCACTGTGCACTTGCAGTTAGAATAGGGTTAAAACTAGACATCAGCTACGTCTGTCGCAGCGTTTATCCTTCATGGTGTCATAACTTATCTTCCCCACAGACGGCGTCAAACTGTGAGAGTCGAAACTCACACGGTCAAAACTTGTAGAGCAAAACTTTTAGGGAAAAGAAACTTCAAGGAATAACTACTAAACTAGTAAGCCCGGAGGACGTTTTATTGATAAGAAATCGAAAAGAGTACAAAGATCGGAAAAGAGAGTAAATGAATCGGAAAAGAAAGTACAAAAGAACTCGAAACGGCTCAGATAAACTGCTAAGTTCTTAAGTCTAGATCTAGGATTTTTTGCTCTGTGTTTCTCGTATGGCTTCCACCTCCTTTTATAATTTCAGTTTGTCGGCTTTTGAGAATATTTCCGCAAGATTTGCGGAAATCTTCCTGTTGTTATCTCTTTCCTTTTTCCGTTAAAATGTACATTTCTATCTTGGATTTTTCTTTTCAGCTCGTCCCAATCTCTTTCTTTACTTCTTCGTCTTTATCTTCTTTCGTCTTTCCGCGGCTCGAATTATTTGCCGGATGGGCCGAGATTGGATGATCCGAGCCCGTTAATATACCAACTTACTTATTTGGTTCAGAGTTGTCGTATGCTTGGGCCTAAGTTCCCATTTCCCTCAATCTTGATCCATCAACCCAAGTCATCAGTCCCAGAAGGTATAGGCCGATGTTTCCGAAGGTGGGTTGCGACAAGTTATGCATATCGGCAGATGTTTGGTTATCCGTTCGGAAAGTTCAGCTCGTAAAGCCAGAAACGGTTCAGCTCGGAAATCCGTGCTGGTTCAGCTCATAGGTTTACGAAAGATTCACTCAACTCGGGATTTCCGGAAGGATAACTCATGATCGAGAATGAGAAGGGATGGGTTTAGGTCCGAGCTGGTTCAGCTCGGTTTTCCGAGCTGGTTCAACTCGTCTTTTACATGTTTGGATCTTCCGTCGGTCCGTAGTTCCTGTCGTAAGATGTGTTTGTCCGATTACAATGTCGTCTGTTTTGTATGAAATGTATTTGTCGAAACCATTTTTCCATTAAATTGGTTAGGTGACATTGTCGGTCTTTCATATAACTTTGTTATTCATACGAGACTTTGAACGTCTAATGCGAATACTCGTTCGTATCTGACTGCTTGATCTTGTCTTCGGCTATTGTTTTCGTCGAGGAGGTTTTTGACCCCAACAGCAGCCAATCTTCTATGTAAGAAAAACGCTAATAGATGCAGAGACCCGATATCCAGCAATGGAAAAACTAACTCTAGCCTTGGTTATGTCAGCTTGCCAGCTCTGATCCTACTTGCAGTCGCATTCCATCATAGTGATGACCTCACAACCAATCCGAGTTATACTCCACAGTCCGAGCCAATCTTGCTGACTAGCTAAATGGGCCATCGATCTCAGCGAGTACGACATCGAGATCAAGTCTTAGCTGACTTTGTCATCGAGTTGACGCTGCTGTCCTCGAAAAAAGCCATTCCTGGCAAGAATTGGATACTCCATGTTGACGGAGCGTCCTCCAAGCATGGATCGGGAGTTGGCACAAAACTAGTAACTTCTACAAGAGAGGAGCTAGAGAAATTCTCCAGACTCGTAGCATCCTATAACGAACAAGAGTACAAAGTTCTCATCGCTGGTCTCAAACTCACACTTGTGATTGGAGCTCGAGAAATATCGGTTTTCAATGATTCATAGCTCGTTACTATCCAGTACCACAACGAATACGAAGCAAAGGATGACTTAATGACCACCTGCCTTTAAGTGGTAAGCGAATTAACAGCTCAATTTCTTTCATTCGGCCTGACCAGGATCCCGTGAGGTGAAAACACCTCTGCAGACGCTATGACAGCTCTAGCATCAACCTCGGACCCAATTGTCAAAAGAATAACACATGTAGAAGGGATAGAAAAACCCAGTAGTGACATAGCGCTAAAAGCACTGACTGTCAACGACATAAGTGTTGGGAATGTCCTGAAATCTACTGTACTATCTCTAGAAAGTATGATAAATGTCGAGATCAGACATAAGTCATAAATACTGGGTGATCATGATGGCTTGCTAGAGTCCGCTCTTGATCTATAAGTTTAGGACTTATTACCAGTATTGTATGATCCCAAAGGGTCACACACCATAGCTAACGGGAAAGTTAAGATGGAATTAATACGGTAAGATGCTAAGGCATTTATTGTATTTGTACAGAGAGTTGGGCAGACAACAAATGGGCTTTTGTCTGATTTGTGTCTTGGGCCCAAAAGATTAATGGTCCATTAGTTTAATTAATTAAACTTGGGCCCATTAGTGAGATAAATTAGATTGCAACCCTAGGGTTTGCAACACTAATTGCTTTTGGCGATTTGGTGGAGGCAGCCGCGGTCTCTCTCTCTCTCTAGTCTCTCTCTCTGGTTGAATTCCATCCGGTCTAGCAGCCATACGTGCTTGTAAGAGTGTGGATACCAAGGAGGAACAGGTATTCATCTGTTCTCGTTGATCTCGACATCACCACAATTCCGCTGCAAAGGTAATGTCCAGGTTTGTTTTATGATTCGATTACAAGAACCTAGATCCTTGTTTAAGATTATGCGTTAGGTTGCAATCTGAGAATTGAACCATGAAAAACTCAATAATCATTCAGTGGTATCAGAGCTAAGGTCATTAGTTTCTTGTAATTTGGATCATAAGAAACGATTTGTTTGATTATCTCATAATCGTTATCAAAAATCGCTTGTTTAATTCAATTATTGAATTATGATAGCATGAATCAAATCGATTGATTAAATGAATTACGATGGGGAAAAGGTCATGTCGATTGAATTATTGTCAATTGTTGAATAATGGCATGATACGATACGATCGTGAATAATTGTTGACTCGATTATTGAATTACAATCACATGTTAACCTAATTGTCATAATCGCTTGATTAGTTTGTCTTTTAGTGATTCACTTGAGCATGAATTGATTATAAGTTTGATGTTGAATAGAGACAAAATCATTTTTTTGTCTTCTTGTTAATAGCATGTTCACGATCGATTTTGTTTAAGTGATTTGGAAAAATCATAATTTGTAAAAGAGATCACGATTTGCTAAGGTTGTTATGATTGAGATTTTTTTTTTAAAAATTCAATAATTGGTTAGCGTGATTTAATGTATGAATCATTAATTATTTAATTAATGTATGGTTTAAGCCGTTAACCCGAATCGCGGTTTACTGGAAATTATTTAATACAATTGGTATTATTTAATTTCTGGTTAAACCGGATTGAAATTCAAAATTGAATTTAACCTAAACCGAAGGCTGGTCTAAGTTTGATTTGGTTGGACCAAATAATTTAGAGCTGGTCTGGTTTAGTAAATAACCGATGGTTTTGATAGTTAATTTGGTCTTGGACCAGAATTAATAAACCGAATCGGTTATGTCAAATTATTGGGCCAACTGGAATTCTATGGTCTTGGGCCAAGAATTGGGCCTATAATTTGTGACCCAACCCGAAAATATTAATAAAATATTAAATTAGAAATTTCTATTTTTTAGAATGTTTCTAAATTTAGAAAGTTTCTAAAACAAGTAAGTTTCCCAAAATAGTAATCTTCTATTTTTGGAAATAAAATTTAAAATCCTCAAAAACAATATCAAGCTTGGATGTCTTTCCAATCTTGTCAGCTACTTAACGCTTATTCGATTACAGATATGGCTTACAGTGTGAGGTGTCTGTTTTCGCGTAAGTAAAGTAGTATATAGTCACTAATTTCATTGGGAGTCCCAGACTTTAGTGATTATTTGGCTGTAAGAGATTGGTTTCCTTGACTGGGCCATCGGGAGTCCCGGGCCTTGAGACATCTGGTGTATTGGGCCTTGGGCTCAATTCACAACCGAGAGTTATTGGATATAACTAGCTGTGTGTATGCTTACCAAGTAAAGCTACTTCTGGGTGACGGCCAGTGGCCCACCTTGGATTTAGCTGAACATGGGTCTCGGAATCATTGCATTCTTATGAGGTTAAACAAAGAAATTTTGAATGCAATGCGAGTTCTCTTATAAGTTATTAAGATTACTCTTTTATGAACTAAATAACTAAAACTCTATTTATCTCTAAATTTCAGCTATGACGAGCACAAACAATCAAAACACTTTCTCGATCCGGTATGTCCTTGAGATGGACAAACTGAACGGATCAAATTTCTTGACTTGGTCGCGGAACCTGAGGCTAGTCCTCAGGCAGGAGAGAAAGGACTATGTCCTTGAGAGAGCTCTCCCCGTGAGGATCGGGTCCAATGCCTCTCATGCAGTATATGATGCTTGGAATAAGCATTATAATGATGCGGTAGATGTGCGTGGTCTGATATTGGCTACCATGGACTCAGATTTGCTGAAGCAATATGAGAACATGGAGTCGCCAATAGAGATGATCAGCAGCCTGAAATTGAAATTTCAGGAGCAGGTAAGAGTGGAGAGATACCAGTTGGTTAAGTCTCTCACTAGCTGCAAGCTACCAAATGATCATCCAGTAAGTCCTCATGTCAGTAAAATGATGGGTTACATTGATAACCTGAGGAAACTGGATTATCCAGTTAGCCAGGAATTGGCAACTGAGATCATTCTGCAGTCACTGCCGTCAAGCTATGATAAGTTCGTAAGGAACTATATCAAGAAAGGCTTAACGAAGACGTTGACTGAACTGCATGATATGCTCAAGACAGTTGAGCCAAACGTGAAGAGTACCCTGTACAATCTCATGAATGAGAAGGGTAGGTTTACTAAACCTAATGCTGACAAGGGTGAAGACAAAGTTGTCCAGATTTTGAATCATGGCAAGCGTGTGTCTTCTGAGCCCGAGTCAGATACCTCTTACGTTGGTAAGTGCTGCTACTGTAATGAGACTGGGCATTGGAAGAGAAATTGCATTAAATTCATGGAAGATTATGAGGAGTTGAAGTTGATGTATGAGACTACTTCCTCAGGTATTCATGTTATTACTTCAAGTTATACCTTATAGGTATTGGATACTGGTTGTGGCACTGATATTTGTTATAATATGCAGAGCCTGAGCAACAGTAGAACGTTGAAGGAAGGGCAAGTGGAACTGCGTGTCTGGAAGGAGCTATGGATGCTGCCTCAGCCGTAGGGTTTTCACTTGTAGATGCCATTGAGGCTTGGTTTTGTATTAATAATTGCTACAATGTACCTGCTTTAAGCAGAGTTGTTTTTCATTTTCTTGTAAAGAATTTGAATGTTTTTCATTTTGATAAAGACAAGTTTTGTTCTTTTGATCTTAATGAAATGTTAATTGTAGCACCCTATTCAAGGAATGGGTTTTAATGTCTTAAACCAAAGAGAGCCTAAATGTAACATGAATACCGAATTGGTTTAAATCTGATGAATTAAACCTGATTTTTCTTGGCGTAAACGTTTTGGTCACATAAAGTAAGTCGGATTCAGAAACCCCATAGTTATGGACTTTTGGGCTCATTTGAATGGATATCTTATGAGACTTGAATTCTGCTTACTGGACCAAAAGACAAAGGGCCCATCTTAGCCGAGCTAGAGAAAGGCCCAAAGGCTTATTGGAGATTGAACATACTCATGTATGTGGTCCGATGAGCAGTAATGCCAGAGAAAATTTCCTGTACTTCATTGTCTCTACTGATTACTTCAGTGAGTAAGACTGTGTTCATTTGATGAGACACAAGTCGGAATTCTTTGACATGGTCGAAAGAGTTCCAGAATGAGGTATAGAATCTGAGTGACAGAAGTATTAAGACTCTTGATTAGATCACGAGTGAGAATACTTAAGTCATTGATGATGTGATCATCTGAATGAGTGTGAAATCGTTTCACAGCTCATTTCTCCTGAAAACCTTGAGGTATTTCTGTGAGAAAGAATCAGATCTTATTAGAAATAATTAAAAGATGAGTCACACGAATCTTCCATGATATTCTTTAAGAATAACGCTCTAGAAATATCTAAGTTTACGCTGAAATAGTTCCACCAATATCAGTTGAAAGACACCACGTAAATGTGGATTGGAATCGATCCAAATTCGTCTTTACTGAGTATTTGTAGTTGTGCTACTTCACTGGTTGTCCTAGGGAAACCAAGGCTTGTTACTTTTACGTCCATTCTGTTTTCTAAGAAGGGAAGTTACTTTCCAAGAAGAACAGTGGGAGTAAAAGTATAACTCGAAGAAATTCGAGAAATACAGGAGGCTGCTCAACCTGTTGAGGGAGAGCAACGGATGGATTTACAGATTTCTGTAGAATCTACACCTGTGGAGCCTGAAGTTCGCAGATATGAATGAATCAGTTACTAATCCGAGAGTGATTTCTCGTCATTTAGTTGAACCTGATGATCATTGAAAGTTCGCATGATCTGATGATCATTGAAAGCGACCAACCTGCGAAATTCAAAGAAGCGAAAGTAAGCCAGGACTCCGAAAAATTACACTATGTGTAAGTTAGCTTCATTGATCCATTCATGGATGGAAGCAAACACATCGGAGTTGGAATCTTCGTTTTGTTGAAGTAGTCAAAGGTTTTGACTTGAACAGGAACGAAATAGAACTGTGCGTTTACTAATAGATAAGTGGGAGCAATGTTGCATTTCTCATATTTTATGTCGATGACATACTGATTCTCGGAAATAACGTCCCAATGCTGCAGTCGGTAAAGGACTGGCTTGGGAGTTGGTTTTATGATTGACATGGGTAAAGCCACGTAGTTCTTGGATTTTGGATCTAAAGATAGAGATCCAAAAGAGCTGGTAGGACAAAGTCAGGATTCTTAAATTGACAAAGTCATACACGTTTTCAGCATTCCAAGAAGGGTTTTATGCCAATGTCACATGGCATTACGTTAAGCAAGACACAGTGTCATACGATAACTGCTGAGCTTAAATGCATGGATAAGATTCCATATGCGTCGGCAATTGGATCTATCATGTATGCCATGAAACGTACTTGTTTGATGTTGTTTTAATGTTAAGCAAGACAAGTAAAGACCAGTCAAATCCAGCAAAGAATCACTGGATTGCCGTAAAGAATATCCTAAAGTATTCAAGGAATACTAAGGATAAATTCTTGATTTACGGAGAAAGTGAGGTGCTACAAGTCGATAGAGTCTGAAAGGCAAGTTTCCAATAGACAAAGATAATTCCCGGTCACAGTCTGGCTATATCTTGTGTCTGTCTGGCGGTGCGAGGCACTGTTGCTGACTCCATGACTTAAGCTGAACGTTTCGCAGCTTGAAAGCGGCGAAAGAGGTTGTTTGGAAAGAAGAGTTCATCACTGAACTTGATGTGATTCCCAGCATAGATGAGACTAGCTACACATCAGAGATCCAAACACCTTGAGGATAGATATAACCTATTCCATGAGATAAATGACAGAGGTGTTAAGTAGATCAGCAAGTTTCATCGAATGAGAACGTTGATAATCTATTAACGAAGCCACTCCTTATGCCTAAGCACGAGTCGCGGACTGTAGCTGTAGGATGAGTGAAATTAAGATGTAGTCTTAATTTCAGTGGGAGTTTGTAAAGGGCTTTACTTAGTTGTTTTGAAAGGTTCATGTAAACATAATATTTTATGTTTATGAAATCTATGATTTCTGGATTATTTTAACTGTGATATAAATAATCGTTCCAAAATGATTCATGTCATTATATATGGGCCATCGAAGTACATGAGTAGACTTGATCCTGAAACCCCATATTTGACGAAATGACATAAATCATAGTGTCCATAGTCGAAGGTTGTTGAAATTGGAACACCAACAACCACTTGAGACTAGATTGTGTTGAGACTTATGACCAAGTTTCGAGGGGTCATAGATGCGCGGCATCAAAGTCGACACATAGGTATATGTAGGGGAGCATATGACTGGACATGGCCCGCTGATGAGAACTCTACAAGATATTAATATTTGTGTCATAAGAGGTTCTCATATACGACTATAGAGTATAGTCCTTAGACCTGAGTTCGCATGCATGTGGCTGCACATGGAGTGATGCGCTTTGATCATTGTCTAACGCTGTTTCGTAACTGGGAGCTATAAGGACCTTGGTTGGGTGTATTATAAAGTGTGTAATTCATAGTGATGGAACAAGATGGGATTTGTCCCTGCCGTATAACGGAGGAAATATCTCTAGGCCAATCGGAGACTTGATAGCTGGTAAGAGAGTGGCCACTCCCAAACGGACTTGCCCAAGTCGTTTGAATTGTCAGTATCAAATCTATTCCGATAAACATGGTCTGGCTATATAAGGATGACACGCATCTTGCCTTATGCCAGATCGAGATATTGAGACAAAAGGACTAGGGAATGTAGGATTCCAGTACAAGTGGGAGATTGTTGGGAATGTCCTGAAATCTACTGTACTATCTCTAGAAAGTATGATAAATGTCGAGATCAGACATAAGTCATAAATACTGGGTGATCATGATGGCTTGCTAGAGTCCGCTCTTGATCTATAAGTTTAGGACTTATTACCAGTATTGTATGATCCCAAAGGGTCACACACCATAGCTAACGGGAAAGTTAAGATGGAATTAATACGGTAAGATGCTAAGGCATTTACTGTATTTGTACAGAGAGTTGGGCAGACAACAAATGGGCTTTTGTCTGATTTGTGTCTTGGGCCCAAAAGATTAATGGTCCATTAGTTTAATTAATTAAACTTGGGCCCATTAGTGAGATAAATTAGATTGCAACCCTAGGGTTTGCAACACTAATTGCTTTTGGCGATTTGGTGGAGGCAGCCGCGGTCTCTCTCTCTCTCTAGTCTCTCTCTCTGGTTGAATTCCATCCGGTCTAGCAGCCATCCGTGCTTGTAAGAGTGTGGATACCAAGGAGGAACAGGTATTCATCTGTTCTCGTTGATCTCGACATCACCACAATTCCGCTGCAAAGGTAATGTCCAGGTTTGTTTTATGATTCGATTACAAGAACCTAGATCCTTGTTTAAGATTATGCGTTAGGTTGCAATCTGAGAATTGAACCTTGAAAAACTCAATAATCATTCAATAAGACCCAGTGACTACTAAGAAGCCACTAAGTCTAACCCCCTAAAGGGAAAAGCTGACATACATCTTCTAGATGATGGGCAGGGACCTCCCGTCGAGGAGGAACCACTAGACATCCACTGGAAAGATCACCACGAGATGAGACTTTATTGTAGACAACCCATCTACGAGTACGTCCAGAACGTACTCGTGCCCCAAGACAAATGGGATGCCCGTAAAGTCAAAGCAAAAAGCGCAAATACTGTATAATACAAAAAAAATTGTACAAGCTGAAGCGGTCAGGCCGAAGCAAAAAGAAAGTCAGTCCTTGACAATCTCAAGAAACGACTCGATGCTAAAAGGCAGAGATGGAGTGAAGATCTCCCAAAATTACTCTGGACGTGCCGCACTACACCTCACAAATCCACTAACGAGACCGTGTTCTCACTCGCATACATAATGGAAGCGGTAGTTCCCACCAAGCTACACGTTCAAAGCCTTTAGAGGATACATTGTCCTCAAAACGTCAAGCTCAACGAACATATGCCCCTGGATAACTTAGAGATGATCGATGAAATATGCGATCAAGCTCTTATTCGAATCCAAAATTATCAGCACACTGTATCTCGCTACCACAATTCAAAAGTCAGGTCGAGGAGATTCAAGGTAGGAGACTACATCTTGTGCAAAGTATTTACCAGAGAGCCAAGTGTTGGGAAACTAGGAGCCAATTGGGAAGGACCCTATCCAGTCACCGAAGTAGTTCATAATAGAGTCTACGGGCTCAAAAACGTCCTAAATGACAAACTAGAGATACGCCAAAGGAACGCCATGAATCTCAAGAGGTACTACCACTAAGTACTTCTCTCAAAATTGAACTACATCTTGGTTTCATCCCTTGACAAGGTACATAGGTAGCTCTCCCCTCGAGTGCAGCCCCCACCGCCTTTACTTCTTTGTTTTATCTCGCGATTCTGAACGACAGGCTCAATCCCTCTTGTACAAAATCTGATCGAATAAATAACTCTTTTACAATAACTCGTCTTATTTACACTTTGTCGAATTTAAACATCCGACATCGGTCTCAAAACGACTAAACAAACGATCTGATACAAGGAAAATAATCACAAGGAACTTAACCCACAAACCATAGTCGCAGATAAACGCACAACAACATCTCGAAAACAAATAATGAGCTCGGCTGGCCATCACACAAGAGCTTGCAAACGTCTCCTACCTGCATATCTCGGCTAACGCAAAACATTACCTTAAGGAATTACGATCAAACTCAGAATGTCCCGAGATAAGCTCTCGATTCACAAATAACGATCCAACCTAAAGAATGACTAACGCGTCGCAAACTCGCTTGAACTCATTCGACATATAAAAAAGGATCTTTCCTTATGGTAGTTCCCCCACAATGACTCAAATGGTTCCACGGCTCAAACACTATCTGATCAAAACCACGAGTCTACCTAAATTGAATTCAAGCGCTCAAGCCCCTCCGAGCTCATTGATCTACGATCTGAGTTCAAAGAATTACCTATGGCGACTCAACACGAGATAACCTATATAAGACACGATAACAAAATCATTCGTAAAAAAAGTCTTAAGGATAAAAGCCCTCCCGAGCACCGAGCAATTCTAGTTCAAAAAAAGAGAAACAAGTTGGATTAAAAACCTCCTGGGCACCAAGGTTCAACATAAAATGAAAAGGGAGAGGAATAAAAGGGCCGTTCCTGCACCATCCTCCTCTCCCAAAAAACAACAAATAAAATCCAACCCATCATGGGTCAGTCCTGCTCTCTTTTGCACCTTCGTTGACTTGAGGGAGTTGGAGTTGGTCGACTTGGAGGTATGGGGCATGCGATGCCGCGAGCATCTTTTTGCAATCTTCCAGCTCAAGGAGCAGCTTCTCCTTCTTGACGGCCAGATCAGCTCCGCCCTCCAATTCGTCAATCAGCTCCATGTTACCCTTGACCTCCTACATTGTGATTAGAGCATTGATCTCGAGCTTCTTCGAGTACCACATATCTTGAACAGATCTCGATACCTCTTAGTATTGGGTCTGAAGCGTGAGGCGGACATCCTTTACGGCTCTATAGCGACCAATCACAGATCGTTCCTCTCCTCAGTAAGCCTAAGGTGCACAGCCATGAACCGATCCCGATCGGCCTTTGACATTTTGAGCTTATCCTCGAGCCCCCTCAGCCATGTCTTTCCCTCCACTTGCTTAGCCTTTTCCTCCGCGAGACTCTTCTCAGCCACGTTCACCCGAGACGTCTTGGCAGCGAGCTCAGCCTTTATCCGCTTGAGGAGGGACTCCATCTCTCCAACCTCCGCGAAAATTTGTAGGGCCGGGCTGGTTGAGAAACCAAGAGAACCACATCATCAGTGCAGGAGCTCCCGCCGGCCTTCTTATTCTTCTTACGGAATGACGTCCTGATTATGCTTGGGGCTAAAGAGTTAGCGGAGTCACTTGAATCTGAAAGATTTGCGACGCGAGCTACCAAAGCATCATAAGTCAAACCCAACTTACTGATATATATATATAAAACAACACACAACGAGCCGTTACTGCATCGACACAACATACATTTACCACGACAAGACTACCTTGCACAGGCCAAACCAGTTCACAACATCAAAAACCTTACTCTAATAATAAAAATAAACAGCAAAAGCAGGACACATGATGCCAACGCGCAAATCTGACGAGAGACAGTGGTCCACATTGTGGGAATAGTCTCAAAGACAAAATCCCCAACCACATCGAAACATATCTGAAAGACGAAATATCTCCAAAACCCTGAAGCGCAGCTCGATCACTTGTTGTGCCAAATTGGGGCACATATGCGAAAACGCTATCCGTAGCTCAAAAGGACCTCCAGTTAGAATCTTGAGATCAAAAAGGTGAGCCTCCAGGAATTGAAGAAGGGCAGATACACACCACACCAATCCTCACGGACTGTTCATGGGTTCTCCCACTCGTATGGGACGTCGATCTCTACCTCAACACCCACTTTGTGAACGGCTCGTAGTTGCTGCAAGTCGGTGCTCGGCTCGTAGTTGCAGCAGGTCGTTGTTCGTCACGACCGAAGGCTCGAAGTGACCAAACTGCGGATTAACCCGCAAAACTAAAGCTCCGACGTCAACACAATGTTCCCAAGTAGCGTCAGACATTCTTTTGATTCTATCAGAAGAAAAAGATTGCAATATCGAAAAAGTAGAAATTGGAAACTCTCTTTTCTTGGATTTCTCCTAAGAACAAACCATAGAAAACCCTTCGAAGTCTCTTAAGAGATTGACTAAATAATTTAGGAGAAAGAGAAAATTGCAGTTAAAGGAAGATTTACCCTCAAAGAGAGTGTGCGACGAGATAGACGAAGAGTGGAAGTTTCACTAAAGGTATTAATCGAAGCAGTTTTCGATGCCATTTGGACCGCCCCCTCGATCGATCTATATAGTTACATTAGAAGTCACATTATAATCTCTAATCACATCAGTTTTCAAGAATGTGCGGGCCTCACAATCTACGAGCTCACGACTGTCGGATTCAATTTTTGAAAGGACACCAAATCTTAAGCGATACGGGCTGACGCTAGCAGGTTAAAGACTCCGGATCCGGAAGGACTGTTCACATTTCCCACCAACTAATTCTTATATTAAAATAACTAATGGGCTGGGGGTAATTATTGGTACCAAAATCCACATCCGGATTTAGGCCGATAAGACCCAATGGCCTTATCTCATGAACATGACGACGATAAAGACATTATTCCGGCCCAAACCAAAGCCCATCATATCTCCGCCTTATCAAATTGAAAACAAGTGCGAATCAAGGAAGGACATGCACGATATTTAAGTCAAATGTCGAGCTGGTTTAGTCAAACGGATCACTCCGAGATCAGCTCAACAGTCTGGAGATCACAGAGGTCATTCCAACGAGAGGATCACGAAATATATAGATGGAGAGCTCGCCACGAAGTCTATAAAAGAATTTCAATGTCTTTAACTCGAGGACCTTCTTTTCCCCATTATTTTTACATACAAAACAGCTCTACGAGGTCACAATAAACTCTCTTTTGAGATCCCATTTGTAAACATTCTTTACGAAACCTGTTTTTGTTTTAGATAGTTCTTTACATCTAGTGATCTTTAAGGCGCTAGCCCTACAAAACTCCCTCTCCAAATCATAATCTCTAGTGGTGATTTTCGGATCCAGAGAGATGGATTTATGTACAAACGATGTATTGTGCCCTAATATCGATAAAGCGTCCACTGGATGGTGCAGTGAACATCGCATCTGTCATTTAGTCTCTTTGGAGGGTGTGGGCGATTAATTATTTCTCTAGGACCATTGTTTGCTATGCATGAATGCTTTAGGTACCGTTTTTGTTTATGTTCAGGCTAAACCTATGTATATGGAGTGCTAGGACTGAGCCCGTGGACTTGTATGCTTAGCATCCCATACCTTACTAAGTGAATCATTTGTTAATCATCCCTCTTTCATACCCCTTTCAGGTGATCAGGAAAGGTAGGCTAGATTCTTGAATGAACAACAAGATGAACAATCCTTAATTTGACGAATTGGATTTGTATTGATTGAATAAGAGTGTTACATAGAGTCAAGCTCGAAGAGAGATTACAAGTGTTAATAATATGTATTCAAAGTTGGATAGATTTCAGCGAAGACACCTTTTTATAGCTCTTACTTTGTGACCTTCCCCGCGTATTCTCCGGTAGTAGCTTCAACATCCTCCTCGATATCTGAGATTCTTCCCCTTTAAATTTTTCTCCTTCTCTGTCTTATTCTCTTTACTGATTTTTTTTATTTCTCCAAATCCGATGGTGAAGAGAGAGATATAGATCGATCCGATTGTCAAGAAGTAAAATGGGGTTGCGAAGGACCCTGGCGAATTCGATCATCCAGCTTCTCTCACGAAGGCTGATGACATCGAAATCATGTATGAATTGTTTGGAGTTCCGAGGAACGTGAAATTGAAGATCGTACGTTCAAGAAAATCACCGGAGAAGGTTAGGCTAGGATAATGTTGTATATACAAGGTCTACATCTAGAAATGTGGCCTTGTATTTCCGATACCGCGATTCCTGCTGGACACTCTTAGCAAATTAGGGTTAGTGTTTCCTCAGTTGTCCGAATTTTGTTCGCCATCTGATCTATCTCCTGGTTAGGGCTTGAAAGGACGGATGCCGATTTGACCTAACCGAACTTTACAAGCTTTGTTCCATTAAGCACATTGCAGGCTCTGGGACTTTCTACCTTTTGCGTTGGAAGGGCTTGAGGGTTCTCGTGGAGGTCCAAATTCGAGATGATCGATCCATTTTGTTCAAAATCAGCAAGGCGCCAGTCGGAGATTACGATTTTAAGCAGATCGCAACATCGTGTGCTGCATGTGTTAGTAAAAGGCGGACTCTACAGGTTTTTGTTGTTGGATGCAAGATTGCAACTTGTGCTAATGATACAATTTCTTTTGCAGATAATCTAGATAGGATTTCCATTAGCGACACGGTTTGAAATTTTGCTGCTATTCTCGGGATCAGTAGAGGCTGTTGGTCGAGTTTTACTTCGGATATAATAAAGAGGGATTTGCAACTTCCGGTGGTCATGACACCTTTCAGGATCCGTTCAATTGTACCTCGGCCTGGTAAGTCTTCATTCTTTGGATATGGGTTAAGCTTGTTGTTTTCATGTGTTTGTCTAACCGGTCCTTTTTTCTAGTTGAGCACGAGCAGACTGCTTCCTAGAGAGATTCATTTAGCGTTACCCCAAAGATAAAGAAAGAGATGAGGAGACGCCCTTCCTTTCGTGATGATTCGAAGAAGGCTGGTGGCAAGGCAGCATCTATTGATAACCCTACCATATGTTATGGCGAGTTAAGACAGGCTCTGACTAAGGCTATAATTTCAGAAACTAGTGGACTTCCGCCGCCTGTCCCGAATCGAGCTTCAGAGCCTGAGAAAGAACTGGTTTTGGTTCCTCATGGTAATATGATCTTTCTCAGCTCCAAGAGTTATGGCAGTGACGCCTCCGTGCACCTTCTAGTGAAGAAGGCTCGTTTTGACCCAGCTCCAAAAAAGGGAGAAGCTGGTGCAAGGTCCAATTCATCCAACATATCCGGGAGCAAGGCATTCCGCTGGAAGTTTGAGCACAACAAGGACTTCCCGATGGAGGATGATCCAGAGGGGATTGCTTACCTGCTATGTCACTATAAGCCTATTATTGCTTGCTCCAGATGGTGAAGAACATGGTGGGGCGCGAAGCCTACATTTCAGCAATGGTTGCTCGAGGAAAGGTAACAACTTCGCAGTTTTCTTTTTGAGCCTAGCTTAGTTTCCTTTTTTTAACATTTATGATATTTTTTGTTGCTTTTGCATTCTATGGAGGCTGACCACATGATGTATGATTTTTATGAGTAGAGCCTCCGCAGTGTTCCCCATCAATAGGACATGGAGGAAGCCCAAAATGTGGTGAATGCTTTGACCACATCGCCTAAGATGTTTCATGAGGAATTGCCGCTTCTGGCAGGCTAGCCATTGCGAAGACTGACTCCATGCTTGCAAAGGAGAGGTATGCTCTCTTGGATGAGAAAAAGAAAGAGCTTGCTTCTACTAAGGAGGATGCCATCCTTCAGGCTGTTCAGTCTGGAAAGAGAGAAATAGCCGACTAGTACTATGCTCTGCTCGTGTCCTTTAAAGAAAAGTATGAGAAGATGAAGTTTGAGGTCGACTGTGAGATGAAGGTTTAAGAGGTCGAGGCTAATATCAAGTTGATCAAGGAGATCATGAAAGGTGCAACCACCATTTAGGATGAGCTCTAGATGTTGAAAGAGCATAAGGTTATCCTTGGCAAGGAGTTCGAGGCAGCCCATGTTTTGGACTTCTCTCTCTCTTTGTGTTGCTATGAAGTTTGTTCTGCAGATCTCTGAGGATTCTGTGAAGTTGGGGACCAACAATTCGGCTTCTCAGACTATGGGTTTCGACGAGTTTGGTTTGACCTAAAGATGATGATGAGATTTGGGGAGAAAGCGAGCACCAAAGCTATGGAAGCCGAGGGACCTGGACCCAAGGAGAAGGAAGCTATGGAGGTTGCCGGAGTTAAGGGATTTGATGGTGAGGACCAGGGCTAGCGACTGCTCCATTTAAAATCTTTATCTTGTTTTTTTCTGAATCCCCTTATGTCCTTTTGGACTATTGTCACACTCTTTTTTTCCTTTGCTTTTGTTAGTCGGGGAAGGCTTTAATATTTTAGCTCAGAAGAGATTTTTATGCACACGTTTTTAGGACTTTTATTGCTTTGTTTTGAGTTCCAGTTTTGTTTTGGCAAAGCGTTTGACTTGTTTGTAGTTGGGTTCGATAATGTGTTGATGCGTTGTTGTGTTTTAGGTTGAACCCTGAGTTCGCATAATGGAGCTTTCATTTATAGTTTGTTTAGTCTGGACAGACGTTCTTTAGTTTAGAGCTCCTTGCGATGACTTCATGTCTTTTAGATCATGGGTTTCTTGAGTTTAGGAACCTTTTTAACTTATGATAAGTTGTTTAGTGTTTAATTTCAAGGTTGACCGAGTAACAAAGGCTTTGGGAGATCGGTTTTGAGAGACCTTTCGAGTTGTGGAGGTTTCTCGGAGAGTTAGCTATGTTAGGAGGAATAACCAAGTTTTGTTTTTTTATGCTAAAGTTTCCAATGCTTAAGTTCCGAGACTTAGTGTATTAGCAGTTTTCAAACGAGTTTTCAATTTGTGTTTGTTGTATGGTGACTCTTAGACTCAGTCATGTGAGTTTTGTAAACTAGACTTAAGAAAATATGGAAAACGAAATTTATTAAGTTTGAGCAAGAGTTTACAACTGGGCGATCGTCCGATATCCCCCCCCCCCCAAAAAAAAAAAAAAACAAAAGAAAGGAAAAGGTAAAAACTGAGAACTTTTTAGGAGTGGCTGCACTCGTTGGTCGTGCTGCCTACATACCCCATCAATGGATCAACCCTAACATAGTTTGATTATTGTCTATACTCAGAGGTGGTATAGCTTGAGGTTCATGGAGTTCCATGGTCTTTGTTATGGTACTCTGTTTTTAATTTTGTGACCTTGTAAACGCCATCACGGACTACTTCGGTGACTGTATAGGTTTCCCAGTTGGTTCCTAGTTTTCTGGAACCTCTCTCTTTAGTGTTTCCGTATACCTTGGGCAGTACTATATCTCCCTCGCTGAACTTCCGCCATCAAACATTGGAACTACTACCTCCATTCCGTAAGCTAACGAAAATTGAGCCTCGCCAGTTGCACTGTGAGGCATGGTGCGGGAGGCCCATAGCCCCCCTGGAAGTTCCTCATACCATCTAGTCTTTTTCGAGTCAAATATTTTCTCAAGATTGTTTGAGAGTTTCTTGTTTGCAGCTTTGGCCTGACCATTTCCTTGAGGGTATCTCGGGGTTGAGGCTGTTAGGCGTATCTTCCATGTCTTACAGAAATTTCTGAAGGCTCGAGGGATGAACTTTGAACCGTTGTCCGTTACTATCTCGTAGGGAAGTCCGTTTCGGCAAATGATATTCTCCCAGAAAAAGCTTCATACTTCGATTTATGTGGATTGCTGGTAAGCTCTAGATTCTATCCACTTAGTGAAATAATAAGTTAGGACAAGGAGATATTTATCTGCCTCGGTCTTGACGAAACAAGGGGTCCCACTATATCCATCGACCATCTCATTAAAGGGTAAAGGGCTGAAATTGAGGACAATTTTTCTGCAGGCAGATAGATGATTGAAGTGTGCCTTTGGAATTTATCGCATTGCCTGGTTTAGTTTTCACAGCATGCGATTGTCTATTTATGCATATAGCGAGAGCTCGGCCTCCAGAATGGTTTCCGCAAATGCCCTTGTAATTCTATCCCATTATTGGTACGAACGCTTTTGCATGTACGCATCGTAAGTAAGGCTCTGTCAAGATGCGTTTGAATAGCTGGTGTTAGAGTATGCAATATCTAGTGTTTCGTGCTTTCAATTTCCTTGCTTCTCACTTGTCAGTCGATACTAAACTGAGCCGGAGAAAATATAGAATTTGTTTTCTCAAGTTCTGTCTATTGAAGAACACGACGGCTATTTCTTCGGGTTTGGACTTTTCCTCTACCATAAATTCCGGTACATGTTGATTATTGGGAAGGATTATCTTGTAAAATGCAGAGCCTATCATGGGTGTTTCTGAGGGTGCTTTAGAGCACGAAACTTGGGGATTACTTACGGGTTGGTCTGCCGATGTTGATACAGATTTGTCTGCAATTTGTGACTTTAATGCTTTGTTGATGCTAGGTCTGTATATCCCTTCAACTTGTATAACTCTCTTTACCAGGGGGTCGTACGTTGAGGCAAGAGCCGCTAAGGCGTCAGCCGAGGAATTTTCTCCTCGAGGTAATCTAGTGAGTTTAAAGTCATTGAATAGGTTTTATAGTCCACGAGCTGCTTTTACACACGCTATCATACACTCTTCTTTAGCTTCATACTCGCCATGGAATTGGCTCGTAACCAACTATGAGTCGTTAAATGCATGAACTTTTCGAGATCCGATTCCGAGTGAGAGCTTGAGCCCAGCTATGAAGGACTCATAATCGGCTTTGTTGTTAGATGCGTTGAAGCCGAGTATGATATATTGTTCTATTACCTCTCCCCTTGGAGTTACGAGTCGGATTCTGACTGCAGAGCTGTTTTTGGAGGAAGCTCCATCAACATGGACCGTCCAACTGTTTTTTTGGTTTGCGTGGTCAAGAGTTGTCGGCGTGAGTTCGATAATAAATTCTGCTAGGACCAAGGCTTTTGCGCATGTCCTGGTGCGATATTTGATATCAATCTCGCTTAGTTTGATTTCACATTTAGCCAGTCGTCCTGATTGGCTGGGGCTATGCAGTATAGTCCGTAATGGTTGTGATGTCAATACCACTATGGCGTGCGATTTAAAGTACAGTCCCAGCTTCCTGGCCGCCATTACTACAGCAAGCGCGAGTTTCTCTATTTATGGATATCTCGTCTCCGCGTCAATGAGCGTTTTACTCACAAAGTATATGGTTTCTGTTCATTTTGTTCCTCGCGAACTAGAACTATGCTAACCGCGGCCATCGGTCATGATGTAGATGTAGAGAGGTTCGCCCTCTACGTGTTTTGCTAGTATATGTGGTTCGATGAGATACTTTTTGAGTTCTTGTTGGGCTGTCTCGCAGTTTTCATCCCAATGGATTTTTTTTTGTTTCCTTTGAGTTGATAAAATGGGATACATTTCTCTGTAAATCGAGAAATGAAACAGTTTAGAGCTGCTATATGTTCTGTCAATCTTTGCACCTCTCTAGTGTTCTTGGGGAAGGCATTTTGAGGATGGTTGCAATTTTCTTTGGGTTTTCTTTGATTCCTCGTTCTGTTACCAGATAACCGAGGAGTTCTCCTGATGGTACTCGAAAGGAGCACTTTGTTGGGTTAAGCTTCATCCCGTATTTTTTTAGGACTGTGAAGCATTCCTGGAGTTGTGCTACGTGGTCACTCTCTTCCGAGGACTTCACGAGCATGTCGTCGATGTAAACTTCCATCAACTTTCCAAGGTAGTTAGCGAGGGTTCTCATAGAAGTCCCAATTTGAGATGATCGATCCGTTTTGTTCAAAATCAGCAAGAAACCAGTCGGAGATTATGATTTTAAGCAGACCGTGACATAGTGGGCTGCATGTGTTGGTCAAAGGCGGACTTCTATAGGTTTTTGTTGTTGCATGCAAGATTGCAACTTGTGTTAATGATACGATTTATTTTGCAAATATTCTTGATAGGATTGCCATTAGTGATACGCTTCAGAATTTTGCTGCTATTCTCGGGACCTGTAGAGGCTTTTGGTCGAGTTTTACTTTGGATATAATCAAGAGGGCTTTGCAACTTCCGCTGGTTACGACACCTTTCAGGATCCGTCTAATTGTACCTCAACTTGGTAAGTCTTCATTCTTTGGATCTGGGTTACGCTTATTGTTTTCATATGTTTGTCTAACCGGTCCTTTTTCTAGTTGAGCGCGAGCAGATTGTTTCCCAGGAAGATTCGGAAAGCTCTAACATGGGCTTTAGGGTCTGGGATTCCAGAGTATTCCAAGTCGGTAATGCTTTTTGTGTCCACGGGGGTCAAGTCCTCGAACTTAGGAAGTTGCATGTTCCGCAGACGTGAGTTATTTAGCACCCAAATTCCTGTTTTATAAGCTATCTCACTCGAGGGAGGTCAATCTGAATTAGCTCCAGGTTCCGTTTTGGGAGGCTATGATCTGGATGTAAAACTTGATGCTCCAAGACTTGGTGTCTGTTTGGTTCATGACAAGTAGGCAATGACAAAGGGGATGGTATTCGTGTCCCTTCGCGTGCTGTGATCCCTGTCGAGGTCGAAGACTGGGTAATCATCAATATTTAGCAAGAGAGCACGTATATGCCCTTTGGGGTTATATAGACTCCAAAAAATCGAGGCGCGTGAAAGGTGGCAGACTTCTTGTAGATCTGCCTTATGCTTCTCTTGTTAGGGGAGACGATCTGCCTTGAGCGCATGGTATGGCTGCTAGGCTCCTATATTGTTGATCTATATGAGATTAAACAATTCACTGGGATGCTTCATGATCTTGTGATCGGTCTATCAGGACTGCTAGCATCTTGTGGAGCTCTGTCATGTCATAGGTGACAGACCATGTCATGCACGGTGAATTGGTCGAGATGGATTAACCTAAGGGGATAGACGATCCAAGGATCGGATCCACGTTCGTGAGTTATTCCTCTCAATTTTTTTTGTGAGGGGTGTAGCTCCGATTAGCTGAGCAGGAAGAACGCGGTCCACTGCTCTGGATCCTGCGTGAGCCGGAGGCGACTCTGATCCGGTAGTTTCGAGTGGTTGGGATCTTACGATCTTGGCGATCCAACCGGTGCTGGTGTTTTGGGATCCATGTTCATGCTTACAAGGTTTTGATCGTGTTCTGGAGTATAAGAAATCTATGAATCTTCCCCATAATTGGTGCCAAAATGTGGATGCCAAAATCCACACTCGAGGATTTAGTGTTTAGCATTTAATTTAGAAAAGGTATGCTAGATTCTTGAATAAACCACAAGATGAATAAGGATTAATTCGATGAATTGGATTTGTATTGATTGAATAAGAGTCTTACAAAGACTCAAGCTCGAAGAGCGACTACAAGTGTTAAGAATATGTATTCATACTTGGATAGATCTCGGCGAAGACTCCTTTTAATATCTCTTACTCTGTGACATGCCTCACGTATTCTATGATAGTCAGCTTCAATGTCCTCCTCAATATTTTGGATCCTTGTAAGCACTATCTCTTCAGTTGATCTCCTGATCGTGTGCTAACAGACCGTATGTCTCGGAATGCTGCTTGTATCTTCTGTAGATCGAGAATCATAAACAGTTGATGGACCAGACCATTGATTTGAAGTTTGCTTCATGGGCCCAACATCAGCGTTCAGGCCCGTTTGATCTTGCTCGAGTTAACGATCTAAAAAAATATCAGGCGTAGTTGTTGTAACCATTATCAGTCGGGCTTGTCGAATTTTAGTTCGATAATAGCCCTTGGCGCATGTCCAAAATGAGGTTTTCATCGAGCTGAATTTCTAGAGGGGATTTTTTTTTACAATTTCATTCAGTTTATTTTGGTTATAGATATTGTTGGACTTTCACTGATTTATATCGGTTATTAGATATATTGATGACATTTGAGGTAGAAGTTAGAGTTTGTTGCACACTGTCTCGGGAGAGGATGACAGGTGTTAGAAATACACAAACTTTAATTCTGTCCAAAAAATAAACAACATAGTTTGTAATACTTTTTAATCCTCGTACATTATAAATGGATAATTTAACATTGCGATTTAATCATCGTTAACTCGTTATGCAGATTAGTTAAAAATATGTTAATTTATTAACTGCAATGTAAATTTATTAATATGAAAAGACATATTCCCCTTCAAATCCATTTATCTCCGAATTCATTTTCTCTAAAACCTAAGAACTATAATTCCCAATTTCTCAACTTTAACTTAATGATTTATTGATACTCATTTACATAAATTTCACTTATTCTATTGAATACATTAGGTAAGTACCCGCGCTACGCCGCGGATTTCTCAGTGATATTGATAATATATGTATATTTCCCAAAACTTTTGTTGTTAATGAGTTTTATGCATTAACTATTTGTTGATATGAATATTTGGAAGAGTTTTAGTGTTGTTGAGTGATAACTTCCCCAGATTAAATCAAGGCCACATATTATTAAAACGTGATCAATTAGCTGTTGTTAGAATTTTCAAAGCGCAAAACAGAGAACATATATTGCAATTTATGACAATCAAACTCAGGAAATCAGAAAACCAACGATGGGCTTTCCAAAATCGACGCAAAACGTCATTGCTACAGAGAGATTTAATCTAACTAATACGATGAGGCACACACGGGCAATATAGAAAGCGGAAGAGTTTTAAAGGTGACGTTAACATGCACCTTGCCGTCTTTGTAACTTGATGTTTCTGAAACAGAGTAACATTGATTTTTTCTTTTAAATAGCCTAATATGTTTCAGTAGTTAACTAAACTGAGTTAAACAACATAGATGGTTTTCTTTGACTTGTTTTCTGAATTCTTTTGATTCTGTTCAACCTTGCTTGTTCTTTTCCATATACCTCATGTGTTTCCATTTAGATGCTCTTGGAGTGAACATGTTTTATTTGGTTAAACATCAGTTTTGATCTGCATATAGTTTCCAATTATATGTACTAAATATAAGGATTTCTTGCTTTCATATATACCGTTTGGTGTTCGTCATCCATTACTTGACCTCCAAGAAACATTGTTGCTTGCTCCTTAGGAACTACGGTACTTTCTATGTCTCCCTGTTCTGCTCACGAGGGTCCGCATAATCCAAAACTTATCCGATATGTTTCAATAACTTCAAAAATATAAGGTTTCAATCTAAACGATTCAAATAATATGAAACAAATTGTTTATGAAAAGAAAACAACGCATAGTCAGATATGCTGAATCTCAAGAGATTAAAGCATCAACCAATATTTATACTATGGACTGGTATGAGATGGTCTGATGCTTCAAGCAAAAATGGGTTGTGTGCCACTCTAGACGAGTTAAATGATGTCCTTCCCTGAGCATATCTTCGCCATTATCCTCAGTAACAGATAACCGTTAGTAAAACCAGAAAATGAATATATTAATCAAAAACCAATTCTCCTATATATACAGGGATGACACCTTGGTAAGAGCAGCCTTTTCATGGATGTTCTTCTAAAACCAGAAAATGAATATATTAATCAAAAACCAATTCTTGATCCAAACTGTATACTTTAAAAAACTTCCTGAAGAGAGGTAATGGCTGAGATGCACCTTTACATACTGCAATTGCAATGTTGGAGACTGTAGCTCTTGTAGGTGTTGGATGATTAATCACACTCTCTAGCATGTTTGTGGCGACAATCACTGATGTTACTCCCTAATAGATGGCAGAATAACAAGGAATTAATTCATAAACCATGTCTTGGCTTTACCTGTAACATGGGGACCTATTGAATGGGGGAAGCTGAGCTCTAAGTTCTCCACGAGCAACCATTGTCTGGAAAATGTTTGATAATCATATTAGCCAACAAAAGACATGATTAACCATTAAGAGAGAAGACTTTAAAACCACAGGCGGATATGATAAATTTGCATCGATAGAACTGAATTTGACTACAAATAGCATAAAGACTTGAACACATGAAAATCAATTCGAGAAAGGGCAATGAATCACCTCAGTTTGTATTCTGACTCCTGATGATTGATCTTGGTATGCGACGATATGTCCTTTCCGTGTTCTTATTTAATAACATATGGTGTTCTCCGACCCGTCATAATAACCGGAAAGCAGAGACCATTGAAGGTAAAATTTAACAAATTCATGAAGAATAGAAGATTAATACGATGAAATGTATAGCTATATCCCCTTAGTCAGTGAGCAGAGTCTTCGTGGTAAAATCTGACGGCGCAGGTTTGAAGCCTACGATTGCAGACTTTTTTGAGAAATCCGGTGAGATCGGATGAGGCGTTTTAGGGATCTGAAAAAGAAGCTTCTTGGACTGAAACTAACTGCTTTAATAGAGAGAGAGAGTTTAATTGGCTTTATACCGATATCCTCACTTCACAGAGAAACTAAAGCTGCGCCATGCTTACCACCACCTTTGCCGCTGCTTCCTCCTCCTCCTCCTCCACCCATAATCATCAAGCAGATGTGTTCTTTCGTCTCGCTTCCTCTGACCATGAAGTCAAGTTCAAGGCCCTTCGCGAGGCAAAAACCAGATAAATCGGTAATCTTACAAAAAAACTCTCTTTCCAAAAACTCGGAGCTGTTCCCGCCATAGCTTTCGTTCTCATTGATGCAGACAATTCCGATACATGTAACCACATAATCTGCGGCGGCGCTCGGGAGTTTTGACGTAAACCCTAAACACGATTTCTGAGGCGCGGAAGAGATCCGAAGCCAGGCTTCACCATCACGCCGTTATAGGTTGCACCGAAACCTTCGGGAGACGACAAATCACAGTTCACAGCGTCATCTACGCATCTCCGTCGAGCTCGACGACGAACCCTGGAGAAGATGACATCGGAAAAGGTAATCGGGACAGAGAAGCCATATAGATAAATGATATAGAAATAAAGGAAAAAAAACAAAATAATGATGACTCAGGAATGATGTGGAGGATTGTTTTAATTTGATTGGTCAGTAGAGTTTTTTCATTTATTGATGTGTCAACACCAGAACTCTTAAGGAAGCTGAGGTGTCAACACCTTGAGAGGCACAAGCTCTATTATGGTGTTGATTCCGGTCCAAAATTCCCATTCAGCAAAATTATGATGGACCGGTTCTAATATTTTGCTTTGGTTATTTGAATAATCGTATATATATAACATGAGCTTTGTTTCTCCTTACATTGATACACGTCACCACTTTTTATTTAAAAAATTAGGCCTTCCAATTTAGTTCTCTGGGTTGTGAGCTTCCTCATCCTTGTTATATATAAAATTGGGTTGTGTTTTTATAAAATGTCTTTAAAATACCGGGCTTCCTAATATCCAAAGCGACAACCCCAAAAAATATAAATTTCAAAAATCTCCTGACGAGTGGACGTTCGTTTGGGTCCTAATTTTACGCAAAACAACAATTAAAATTTTAGACAAAATACTCGTGGCCCAAAAATGTGAATATATCCTTGGGCCGTTACCTACAACGAGAAAAAACCATAAAATTAATCATTCCACCGTCTACCTTACACCGCGTCCTTCCTCCGACTCTCCCATGGCAAACCGTTGTTACAGTAAACTTTTGCCCCCCCCCCCCCATCCCCTTAACTCACCATCAAAACCCAACTTAACTGTTATAACCCAATCTTAATCCCAATCAAGACTATATCCCCTTGAATCCCACTGTTTCAATCTATCTTCTTCAAACCCTATAAATATTAACCTAGCACCAACACCAAACCTCCATGCAAATTTCGCAAAGCTTAAAAGCAATCAAATTCTGCTAAAAAACTGAGAATCCCGACAGCATCCATGGCTTCCGTTGATTTTTTCACTATTCTGCCGCTTCTTCGTAAGTCCCGTTCGAAAACCTCCATCTTGGCCGTTCTAACCAGCAGGTCGTATGCCGCCTCCTCTGATATTGTGATGCTAGGAACATGAAGAAGGACATGGAGTTTATGGGAGCCGTTCTTCTACTTCTTGATGAAAAGGTACAATCCAAATATGGACCAAACAAACAATTACAAAAATGCTCGCCAAAATCTCGCTTATCATATTGGGTCGCCAACTTTTACGGAACTCGGTGATTCAAGCTCCCATAGAAGCCACAAGGGCAGCACACGACCGCCGATTTCTGGTTGAAGGGATCATCATCAATCTTTCTAGGTTCGAGGTTCGCGCTGTACGAAGATGTACAAGATTACGGACCACCGATTCGTCATTCGATTTATCCAAAACACCATTGATCTCGAAATCGAGGAATACGTCTGTAACATCCCCGACGAAGAGTACAGACAAAAGCCGAACCGGAGATGTTACAAGTGTTGAATATCGTGAACGGTCCAGCCCGACTAAAGGTGAGGCCGATCCGTCTGCGATATCCAACCCTCTCGACTAAGGCCTAAGGCTTGCCAACCCGTACCAAAATCGAGATTTGTGTCGACTCGGACTAAGCCACTTATCATTAGGTGCTAGAGGGTTGTTCCTGAAAATATGTTACGCCTCACAACAAAATAAGATGTAATCAATATCAAATATATGTTTGGACATCCCAAATGACTTTAATATTGAAAACATAATATTTTACTTTACGTACTTTTCTTCGGGTGGACAACCAACGCTGAAAACTACTCCAGCTTCCTAAGTTTGAATCCTGCTTACTAACCTGTCCCTAAGGCTACCTGTAAGAAAAAAAATTGTTTACTGAGCAACCTAGGGTTACCCAGTGAGTTCAGGACCCGCTAAACGAAATATTAGAGCTCAGCCCAACGCCGTAGCCGAAGCACATGAAATAATCGTGAAATAACAGCCATCAAGTTCACGATAACAAGCCACGCAAGCTGAAGCATGAATAACTATGCAAACATGAGAACCAATCATGAATGCAAGAAACATCGTTAGTCTAGACTCTATAGACTCGATAAAATCCAACACCATTCATGGGTCCTGAATGTACCGGCACCACCACACCCATTCTCTCTCGTGACTACTCGTGGCCAATCACCACAAAGGATCATGGCCCGAGCATCACCCCCGTTACTGGGACCTATCTCTCAGGATCGTGTTTTCGCATGATTCTCTTCCATGGGAGCGACCCAAGTAACCCTCCGAACCTTCTCTGGATCCACGGAGGCACAAAACATGTGGCATCAATAGCATTTACCTACAAAATCTTCACATACCCTAGGATGCACATCTTAACCTGAATGATCACACACCACATGCAATCAACACATCACTAATGGCGTAGGGTCATGCAAAGGATCCGAAGATCATGACAGCCACTACAACCTTGTCACAACCGGATGGGAGACTAGCGCGGATCAACGATCCCACAGAGCTACCACATCCTCACCCCTCAGGTAAACCACTTGTCTTTATCAACATGCATGCAAATAAATCTACCAATCATTTCTAAAATAAATCATGCAGAGAAACAACATAGCAAACAGTTCATGCATGCATCATTCAAAAACTTAGCAGTAATGACAACATCAAGTAAACAGTTTCATAAACCATAACCATGCACGCATAGAACGTAAACCACAAAAGCCAATATGGATAAATACACAAAATATTTCAATCCTTAAGGCAAAACCTGCTGAGAAAACATGAGTCATATCTACCAGGGCTCACTCTACTCTAGTGCGGTTTCGGTACTTTCATGGGCTTCATGTTGACGGATTAAGGCTTCTTGCCTAAGCGTGGCTAGCTCATTTCTTGAGGTTATCCTAAACGGTCTGCCACCTCCTAGGATTTTAACAGTGTCATAACATCCATGAAATCACCCCGAACGCTCCACCGAATCCCCTTTGCTCACGCTTTTTCTCTCTTTTTTCCTATCGGTTTCTCTCTCTAGTTCCTCACAAATTTTCTCTCACTAAAATGATCTGAGGAAGTGTTAAAATGAGCAGAACTTAGATAAAGTGGGTCTTATATAGGTTGGAGGGGCAGGGTACAAAGATGACAAGTATTGTCACCAACGAGAATGTGATGATGACTCATCTGCTCCTCATGGGTTGTACTGGTGGATGTTTGTACTGTTTCTGGTTCAAAGAATGTGTCTGCCCATTTGGTGCGCACGGATGACGATAAACACTCGTACAGTATCCATCCTGTCGTCTGTCCTTTCTGCATTGTACCTTATGAAACAATTCAATTCATGTTTTCTGAGTGTAAGATGGTCAGTATGATCCATTGTATGGACATTTTACGGAGAAAACAAGGTCTCGGGATACTGTTGCACTGTATCGGTTTTGTTGCTTAAACCGTCTCATCACTACTACAATCCGCTTATACTAATCTCGTCCCGTAATAAAACAAACTAACCAAACTCCCTAAACAAAGTTGTTGTCCTTCTTAATAAGCTCTGATGATCTCAACTTTGGATTGTATTGTAAGGCATACTCCAGTCCCGACGCCTAAGCCGTTCCGCACATCAGATTTTGTATCTTGCATAACTTTCTGCTCCTTAGTCCGTTTTAGTCCCCGTTTCATCCTAACTCCATATGTTTACCTCCTCTATCACTTTATATTTTTTACTGAACATCCACACATCCCTTGTGTTGACATCTTAAGTTGGCCGTTGTTGACCGCTTCCCGACATCTCTTTGTTCCACTTTGAATTTTTTACTCGGCTGTTCCCGTCTTGTTTGTTGATTCAGCCGACCATGTTTTCGTATTAGAAGGGTTATTACTTTCTCCTATACTCATTAGAATTCGTCCCCGAATCCCAATCTTGTAAGTTGCTCATCTCCATATGGTTTTGCAGAGCAAAACTCCTTTGGCCACCCAAGTAGTATTCCGCTGTACGGATTTGTACCCTTCAGTCTTGTTCTTCCCGTTCCTATTTCTGAGCTTCTCCGACTGTGGCTCCATTTTATATACCGCTACTATCTTGGGTTTCCTTCTTGACTCCTCTACATTCTCCCTTTGTTCTCATCCTTTTCTTCATTAAGTTTTCCTTTGACTTTTGCTTCCAAGATCTCCTTCTCCTCATCTGGCTTCTTCCTCGGGTCCTTTACTGGACTTTCTTCTTGGCCTTATTCTCTGGTCCAACCACTTGTCTTCACCTTAGGTTTATCCTTCTTTCTTATGGTGCATTTCCCTTTAAACCGTCTTGTTTTGTGGAAATCTTCCGGCCTCTCCGTTTCCTTAAGGGTACTTGGTCCAAACTTCTTCCAAATCATGAATTATGGCCAACCTCCACTCATCCGTTTTGCTTAACTCAAAATTTCCTTCCCTTGAAGGCAAACCTTCACGCCTTAGTTCATGTTCTGAACTCGTGATTTCCTTATCACTTTCTAATCAATCCGGTTTTTCTTTCCCGGTCTTCCTTCCAATTACGTCCTTGCACTCAACTGATCTGTCTTCTCATTGACCAACTGTCCTTATGATCGGTCCCATCCTGCCCTTACTTGGCAATAGGTTTGGTTTTGGTTTCATGGTCATTTTACCAAAAACTCTACTTTCTTAATCTTAAGGTTTTCGGGATCACTCTTTCCCGGTTACCTAAGGATTCTCACACCAAACAAAAATGGGTTAAACATTCATCCTTAATCAAAATCTCGTCCCGATAGTTCAACACATTCCAATCACACAAAATATCTTACATTCATTAATATTTTCATATTTTACAAGCATGCATCTTACTTACATACATCACATTCACACATTTGTTCCACAGTATACAATGCCTCATGCATACGCATGTGCTTTATTCAACATAACCCAAACCTAACATGCATAGTACTTATCTTAAAACATACATTACAAACTTTCAACACACGTATATACATATTCAAAAGGTAATAGAAGTTAGTTATCACTCCTTCATACCTGAGTTTTCGGTCATGAAAGGCTTAGTCTAATTAATCTAACTTCTAAAATCTTACAGTACTTAAGTTTTGTTGACAGTCTCTTCTTCTTTGGATTCCCCTTCGGTGCTTCTTCCGTATGACAAACGTGATGGTGAGGATGAGGGAGGAGATCGATCAATCAGTGGACAATACGCCAAACGATGTCCCCACAAACCGCAGATTCTCGGTATTCATAAACCCAATCTCATGCTGGGTCATGCATGAGTATAATGGCCATGCCGCCTCCACATACCACATGGTGGAGTTATCACCTATGGTGGTCGCATTGTTTTCCTTGCCTTAGTTCAGATTCTCAGTAGTTGGTTCAGCCCAATCTGCTCCTGCACCACGTTCTGCTGGTTTCCCGCGTATCCATCAATTTTCAATCCGGTATGTTTCTCTCTTTCTTTTTGTTGGTTGCTATATTGTCCAATTTCTTGGGTGCATCTCTCCTTTTGCTTCCTTCGTGCCAAATTTTGAGATATGATTTCCTCACTCTCGGTTCCGTTACTCCCATTTGGTTTTGTTCCTTTGCTTCCTTCCTTGTTTCCGCCACTTTCATGGTTTATCTCTTTGGTTTTTGGTATGTCCATACTGTCCCAACCCGGCTGCATGCCCTGCTGTAAGAGTTCAGTTAGAGTTGGTTGTCCTGATGCATCCAACTGCTCTTGGGCTATCAGTTGTTCCGCCGTCGGAGTTGGTGAAACCTGGAATATCTCCATGTATTGGCGAGTTTTCGCCTCTAAAGCCTGTTGAGCATAACATGCTTCAACTGCATTTCTAGCCCATTACCTTTCAGCCGCTTCTTCCACTGTGTTGATTATCATCGTCTCCTGATGTGGTTCCGGATACTCTTCTTCAACTTTTAACGTCTCAGTGGGAAGGTACTAGTGGGTACAACCAAGCCAGAACTTGTAAGATTCATCCGAGACGGACATTGAGTTGTCATACGTCAAGCTGATCCCCTGAGGTGTCGGTGGTTTGAGTATCTCCATGTCTGAATCGTTCGTTGGGATTGCCCTGAACCCAGTACCCAATGGGTTTCCAAAGTTAAAGGCTCTCGTTTCGAGGATCCAAGTGATAGATTGGTGAATTAATCATGATCCGTTATAATAGAGGCGTACTCGGTCATGTCAGGGTCCGACTTAACTGAGGTGTCTGAGTCGATGTCATATACTTCATGTACTGAGCATGAACCGTCATTGTTATTATATCCCATAAGATAGATCTCCTGAAGAGAATCTGAGCTGTTCCTAGAACTACTGGAGTTATCCCATAAATTATACTCACTGGATCATAATATCCTACCACACTGTCTTCGCTATCCGCCTGGTTCCATCCCCCATCACCAAGGCTTCATGTGTTACCTTGTGACATCCTGTAATACTCGATAATAGGGTGACACCTAAAATTCCCCCCCCCCCCATTATCCTAGTGGCATTTGGACGTCCGGATTCCTAAAAGTTGGTTGTTACTCGATAAAACTGATTAAAAACTCTAACCCTTGAGCACGCTCATGATCATGGCACTGATACCACCATTTGTAACACCCCCGACGAAAAATATGGACAATAGTCGAACCGGAGATGCTACAAGTGTTGAATATCGTGAATGGTCCCGCCCGACAAAAGGTCAGGCCGATCTGCCTATGATATCCAACCCTCTCGGCTAAGGCCAAAGGCTTGCCAACCCGTACCGAAGCTGAGAGTTGTGTCGACTCGGATTAAGCCACGTATCATTAGGTGCTAGAGGGTTGTTCCTGAAAATAGGTTATACCTCGCAGCAAAATAAGATGTAATTAATATTAAATCTATGTCTGGACTTCCCAAATGAGTTTAATATAACCCGTCTCTAAGGCTTCCTGCAAGACAAAAGTTCTTTTAATGAGCAACCTAAGGTTAATAGTGAGTCCAAGACCCGTTAAACGAAATATTAGTGCCCATCCCAATGCCATAGCCGAAGCATATGTAATAATCGTGAAACAACAACCATCAACTTCATGATAACAAGACAAGCAAGCATAAGCATGATTAACTGTGAAAATATGAGGAACCAATCAGGAATGCAAGAAACGTCGTTATTCTAGACTCTCTTGATTCGAAAAACTCCAACACAATGCATGGGCCCTAAATGCACCGGTACCACCACACCCATTCTCTCTCGTGACTATCTCGGGGCCAATCACCATAAAGTATCATGGTACGAGAACCACCCTCGTTACTAGTACCTATACCTCGGGATCGTGTCATCGCATGATGCTCGGCCATGGGAGCGACATAAGTAACCCTCCGAGCCTTCTCTGAATCCATGGAGGCACAAAACAAATGGCGCCGATAGTATTTACCTAGATTATCTAAACATGCGCTAGGATGCACGTCTTAACCTTCATGATCACACACAACATGCAGTCAACACATCAAAAAATACGTAGGGTCATGCAAAGGATCCGAAGATAACGGCAGAAGGGAGACTCGTGCGGATCAACGATCCCACAGAGCTACCCCATCCTCACCCCTCGGGTAGACCACTTGTCTTTCTCAACATGAATGGCCAACCCAAACTCAAAGAAATCTACCAAGAATTTCTAAGAGAAATTATGCAGAGAAAAAACATATCAAACAGTTCATGCATGCATCATTCAACAACTTATCGGTAATGACAACATCAAGTAAACAGTTTCATTAATCGTAAGCATGCACGCAAAGAACATAAACCACACAAGACAATACGGTTAAATTATCAAAGTATTTCAATCTTCAGAGCCAAACCTCCAGAGAAAACAACAGTCCTTTCTACCGGGACTCACACTCCTCTAGTGCGGTTTCGAGACTTTCTCGGGTTTCGTGTGGATGAATTAAGGCTTCTTCCCTAAGCATGGCTAGCTGGTTTCTTGAGGTTATCCTCCACGGTTTGTCTCCTTCCAGGCTTGTCAAAGTGTAATAACGTCCACAGAATCGCCCGAACCCTCCCCGGCATCCCCCTTGCTCACGCCTTTTTCTCTCTTTTTCCTCTTGGTTTCTCTCTCTTGTTCCTCATGGTTTTCTCTCACTAAAATGATCTGAGGAAGTGTAAAAATGAGCATAAATGAGCTAAGAAGGGTCTTATATAGGCTTGAGGGACAGGGGACAAAGATGACAAGTGTTGGGCTGGATGTGACTTTCCACAAAAATGGGAGCACATTTGTCACCAAAGAGATGTGATGATGACACCTTTCCCTGCCAAGCCTTTCCAGCTCCTGGTGCTGACAGCTACTCCTCTGATCCTCCTGGGTTGGACTTGTGGTAGTTTTTACTGTTTCTGGTTCAAAGAATGTGTTTGCCCGCTTGGTGCGCGTGGGAGACGATAAACAGTCCCATACAATATCCGTCCCATTGTTCGTCCTTTCCGCACTGTATCTTATGACACACTTTACTTCATATTTTATGAGTGTAAAATGGTCTGTATGGTCCATTTTATGGATGTTTTACGGAGAAAACAAGGTCTCCGGGTATTGTTACATGATATCGTTTTGTTGCTTAATTCGTCCCGTCACTGCTACAGTCCCCTTGCACTAATCCCATCCCGTACTGAACCAAACCAACAAAAATTCCTAAACCAAATTATTATCCTTCTTAATAAGACCTGATTATCCCAATTTTACGACTGTACTAAAAGGCATACTCCCGACTCGACGCTTAAGCCGTTATGCGTGTCAGATTTTGTATCTTGCATAACTTTCTGCTGCTTCGTCCGTTTAATTCTCGTTTCATCCAAAATCCATATTTTTACCTCCTCTATCATTTTATAGTGATTAATGAACATCCACACATCCCTTGTCTTGACGTCTTAAGTTGGTCGTTATTTACCGCTTCTCGACATCTCTTTGTTCCGCTTTGAAATTTTTACTCGCCGGTTCCCGTTTTGTTGATTCGGCCGGCCATGTCTATTGACTAAAAGGGTTAGTACAACGTCCCTAAGATTGCAGAGGAGAAGTTCATGATCTGGAAACTGGACCATCTACATGCTCTTGCAAACACCAATCTCGAACTTCCAAGTACAATATCAACCTCTTCTTCATATATAAAATTTCTGATAGAACCTTAACCTGCCACTATCTAACACGAGATTAAACCATGTTTGCATACGTGGGAGATGACACCTCCAAACATCGTATCATCGTGAGATTGCTTATTAAACCGTAAGCAAAATCTCCCACAAAATAACCTTTTCCAACCCTCTTTAATTACAAATGTCGTGAGAATCTTCAAACTCACTTACCTGTACTGCAGGTCGGTGATTGTCTGTCTGTCGCTCTGGGACGATGCTGCTGCCACGTTCAGGGCTCATCTAACATCAGACACTGACATGTATTCAACCATGCTGGTAACAACCGTAAACCCGAAGCTCTTCGGAGGTATTTTAAATCCCTTCCTATCCAACCATTGCGTAGTAAACATTTTAAAATTTATCCTCCTTTCATAAACGCATAGTCATGATATAGGTAACTTATTACCTCTTTCTCTGCAGGTGGCCTTTTCCACAACTCCACATCAGCTACACGTTTCTATTTTGACACTAACATCAAGGCCATAACAGATTTCAACAAAGGGTAATACTTTTCTCCCATCGCCTTGTCCGCAACTTAGTAATTATATTGAAAAAACTCTCCTCTATAACTTATTATAGAGTCATCATCAAACACCGAAGTTCCACTACTCATTACTAACACTCTGAAATTTCATGTAGGATTGACATCCAAGAACGCCACACCTTCCCTCGGGTAGACACAACACATGCAATCTCCAAGATAGAGACGTTGACAATACGAGAGTTGTACGCCTAAATCTTGCAGTCCACTGAACATGTAAGCAAAGAACATGTTATTATTTAAGAGAGTCAAAAAATTTGCATTTAGTACGTTCACTTAAGCTATTAACACTGTATATGTTGGAAGGTACAAGAAGCTGAGTTTTTTATGCAAGGCAACCATTGTTGGTGTCATGCATAGAAATGGATGGTCCTCTGTTTCCTACAGTGCTTTCAGACATAAGCTGGACAGGAATGAAAATGCTCTTAGATACAACAAATGCATCTCTCCAATCGTAACTGGTGTTCCGAAGTAATTTTTCAAATAAAAAACACATTTCATTATAGTTGAAGATCTTAAAAGCCTCTTATCTAACAGGTTTGGGGTGATCTAGCAGGGACTGATAGGATCACAAACTCAATATTTGTTGTCTTCGACACTGAAATGACCAAGCTGACATGTAAAACCGTCTCCACACTCCTTGCAGAGGTAAGTGGGTGATTAACATCTAAATTATTCCTTTCAATACACTGAACAAGTAGTTAAATAGTGACCTTCAGACTCCTTTGCTTTTACACAGGTTAGTGAAAATGAAAAGGAGGCAATACTGCAATGCCTGCATGACCTAGCTGGGAAATATTACTGCTTCCAGATAAAGATGACCCCTTTCAACTTCACACCACAGAACCAGACGTTCACGGTTGCTATAATGACCGAGCAAGCAGCAGTACCACCCATTCCAGAGGTTTATAGAATTCAAATAGTGTACACTACAGTTTCTTACCTCTCTTTCTAATAAGTTTGATACTGGTTTCGCAGGTTAAGGAACTGATGATGTTGCACATGAAGATGAGCATGGTCCAACTAATGCATGTGGCGTTGTTACAACCTCTCGCAAGCGTGGCCGTGAATAGCCGATCAAGATTAGCTATTACCATTTTACGTTTCCTACCTTATGTTACAATAATTATGTACTTTAAAATTTGTGTTTCATAGTAGACCATTATGTGAACCACATTTAAATTCTTTTTTTTCAGAGAGAATATATGACGGGTTTTTTTAGAAATATGGGCTACAACTTCAAATTACCCAAACTCTTAAACATTCTACTAAAAGGCTCTTGAAATCTGAAACCTTGAAAGACAAATCCAATGAGAAGAGTTTTCACTTTAGAAAACGCAAAATAAAATAGAATCACTAATAAACAATTTGGCCATTGTGTTTTCATTTCAAACCTTAATTTCAATGCCTTACCCTTAGAAATTTATAAACATTTCCATCAAGTTTAAAGTGGATGTATCTATCCGTTTTGGTAGTGCTAACCAAAAACATGTACTTAGCATACTATTGAGTTAGTAGTTTTTCGTTCAGGAATTGTAATATATCATGAAACTCTAAAAGAGTTTCCCAAATATGAACTTCTCCACGATTCACGTCGTACATTTGCTGCTTTACGCTTCAGAAAAGAAACAAAATTTTTAAATATTTTTTCTCTAAAAAAAACTATACTAACAAACATGAGGAAAAGATGTCGCTTCAATTTAATGGTTTTGAATGGTAACTGCGGTCATTGTAGATTAGTTTGCAAGTGGTCAAGACCGCTTTTTTACCATTTACAAGTTTTGATCAAGTCCGCTGCGGACAGAAAATAATCAAAGAACTCCACTGCGGACCAAGTGCGGACCATTTTTGTGAAGAAATAAATTTGGTCCGCAGCGGAGTGTGTCCGCCCCAAAAATAAAATGTTTTAGACCGCAGTTCATTTTGTCCGCCCTGGCCGCAGTTACCATTCAAAGCCAATGTATCTTTCCCTTCTCAAAGTTACCACACAAAAAAATTAGCATGTATAGTCTTGAGTTTGTTCTAACTTTATGTGAAGATAAGATACTAGAGTTTTTGAACTTATTTGTTTTATGGCTATTTCCTAGATTTTACATTTACTGTCCTATTTATATCCTTATGGAAAGTCATTTCGTCTATATTTTAACCAAAATAAATTTCCATACAACCCAATAACATTATTTAGACACCACAAAACAAAGAATAATTTAAAAGTAATATACGCTTGATATAGGAATATTAAAATAAATATATTGGTAAGGATTCTAAAGCATTCTGATTTGTTAGGAACCTCGAAATGTTTAAAAAAAAAAACTGAACTCCACACTCTTCGAATTACATTTTTGTTCTCCACGTTTTAAAAACGTAAACCAATTGCTCTAATTTATTTTATTCGAAATAACAACATACAAACAAATGAGCAGTAGAAAAAAAGGCCTCCATTCCGGTTGTCGTCAAATTTTCCCTAAAGTGTTCTCTCCTGGACGGATACCCACCATCAGCACATTACACTAACTAACAGTTGACTACTTTGGATAGCTTCAAAAATGTCGTAACTTAAAACGTTAAAATCAGATACGACATCATCATTCATGGACCCCATTTCTCCCATACGACTAAATTTAAACCTAACACTGCTAAACTATATTAGGTGCCTAATACAAACCATGTATTAAATTATGTGGGCATTTGAATCGATTGGCAATAAGTTCATCATTCAAAAGGTTCTCAAAAGGCAAAGATATTTAGCCCACTATCTACAATAATCATTCGTCTAGAATTCCTGCAATGCCCGTGGTGTTCTTGTAATTATTATTTGTCGAGCTGCACCAAAGTAACGCCTGGCTTTACTTAACGTGAGCTACTGTTTTTTATGATTAGCAGCAAACGTAAAACTCTTAAATAACAGGACTGCTCATATTTTCCGACACTAAAGTCATCATCCCACTAAGTGTAATCAAATCAATAATGACCGACTGAAACCAAAACATCCATATCTTCCCTATATATATATACAATCAAACAGCACACACACACACCACCGCAAAACACAAAACATTTATTTTATATACCTGCTGGAATATGGCACCAAAGCAGAATGAAGAAAGCAAGCTTCAAACATTGCAGGCGATCAACTCGGCGAAATCCTTTCGAAGGTAGGAGCAAGCCCTTCCCCTAATTTTGAAATACCAATCGATGTGCATGAGGAATTTTTATGTTCTATTACAACAGCGTCAATGATGGCTAATTTAATCGTCTCGGTGGATCTTATCAAATGGGATAAAGTGCCAATTGTACACCGTCATACTTTTGAAGTCATGGATCGGTCTATATGAGATATTCTTTCACAAGTCGACAAAGCCACAATTTCAAAGCCTTTTGGTGGAAAAAAGTACTGCTTTGTGGAGATTTCAGGAAAATTTTGCTTATTGTACCTCAGAGGAAAAGACAAGACACAGTAAAAGTAACACTCAACCGTTTATATCTTTTGGATTCTTGCGAGAAATACTCGCTCTCACAGAATATGAGGTTAGACCCAAAGGAGATAAAATTTGCCGATTGGATAGTGAAAGTAGGAGATGGCGTTTCCCAAAAGTTTGAGAACGAGCAGGAAAATTGCCGGGAGGAAGATAACATAAAGGTAGATGAGTCGCTGTTGCTGCCAGCTACGGACCAACCACTAGAAGTTTTAAGGAACTCAGTTTATCCAAACCTGCAAAATACGTTTGAGGATAGAGCTACACTAAGGGAGTTGGCGATATTAACACAGAAAAACGAAACAGTCAAATCAACACAAAAAAACGAAAAAGATGGATCGGTCTATGCGAGATATTATTTCACAAGTCGACAAAACCACAGTTTCAAAGCCTTTTGGTGGAAAAAAGTACTGCTTTGTGGAGAATTCAGGAATTTTTTGCCTATTATACCTGATGGGAGAAGGCAAAACACAGTAAAAATAGCACTCAACCGTTCATATCTTTTGAATTCTTGCGAGGCTAACTGTCACCCACATAGGGAGATAAAGTTATCAAAGAAGATTTTCACTCTCACAATGAACAATGAAGGAAGATACTAATAACGCAGATCTTATGGCAGAAGAGCATTGGTTTTCTAGGACACATTGTGTCGGAAAAAGGAGTATCGGTTGATCCAGAGAAGATCAAATCTATAAAGGAGTGGCCAAGGCCAAGGAACGCCACGAAGCAACGGAGTGTCCTTGGACTGGCAGGTTACTACAGGAGGTTCGTTAATGGGTTCGCAAGCAAGCTGACATGTAAAAACCGTCTCCACACTCCTTTGCTTTTACACAGGTTGGTGAAAATAAAAAGGAGGCAATACTACAATGCCTACAGGACTAGCAGGGAAATATTACTGCTTCCAGATAAAGATGACCCCTTTCAACTTCATACCACAGAACCAAACGTTCACGGTTGCTGTAATGACTGAGCAAGCAGCAGCACCACCCATTCCAGAGGTTTATAGAATTCAAATAGTGTACACTACAGTTTCTTACCTATCTTTCTAATAAGTTTGATACTGGTTTGGCAGGTTAAGGCAACTGATGATGTTGCAGATGAAGATGAGCAGGGTCCAACTAACGCATGCGGCGTTGTTACAACCTCTCGCAAGTGTGGCTGTGAATAGCCGATCAAGCTTAGCTATTACCAGTTTACGTTTCCCACCTTATGTTACAATAACTGTACTTTAAATTTTTGTTTCATAGTAGACCATTATGTGAACCACATTTAAGTTTTATTTTTATTTTAGAGAGAATATATGCCGGGCTTTTTATAAGTATGGGCTACAACTTCAAATTACCCAAACTCTTAAACATTCTACTAAAAGGGTCTTGAAATCTGGAACCTTGAAAAACAAATCCAATGAGAAGAGTTTTCACTTTTAGAAAACGCAAAATAAATTAGAATCACTAATAAACAATTTGGCCATTGTGTCTGTTGGAATTGTGTCCAGTAATCTCGGTACTGTTTCTAGAAAGTAAGAGTATGTCAATGATCAGACATAAGTCATATAATACTGGGGGTCATGATGGCTTGCTAGAGTCCGCTCATGATCTATAAGTCTTGGACTTATTGCCTTTATTATATGATCCCATATGGGTCACACGCCTAAGCTAACGGGAAATAACGAAGGAACGGTTTAGCAGAAGTACGGTAAAAGTGCTAGGCATTTACTGTACTTAGAGAGACTAAAGGGCCTGATTAAATCCAAGGGATTTAATCAGAACTGAGAATTGGGCCCAAAAGCCCATGAGAACTAGAAGGGATTTTAATGAATAAAATCAGACCTAGCTCTCTAATTCTTCTAACCCTCAGCGCCGCCAACTCTCTCTCTCTGCGCCTCCTTCTTGCTCGGTCTAGCAGCCAAATTTCCCGGTGTGCGTGTGTGAGCCTTTGGAGGATCCATCTCTTGGTGGTTCTGCTGATCTCTCACCCTTACCTCCCATTCCGCTGCATAAACAAGGTAACAGGTGAGATCTATTATGTTTCTAATCAAGAGAACCTAGATCTGCATGTTTAGTAGGATGAATCAATCTGAGAATTGAATCAGGAAACACTAAACGATCCAACAGTGGTATCAGAGCCAGGTTCTGTGGTTTTTCTTGTTTAGAATCATGTTTAGGATTGTTTAAAGAGGTGTTTTTGAATCAATCTACTGATAAGAGAAAACACTTAAGAAACAAAGAATTAAAACCTAAACAAATAAGAAATAGCTGATCCAATCTATATGAATTGGTTGCGTCGGAGTGTGGTCGAACCACACGTCCGGATCGCGAGACGCACGGACCGATCGTTGGATCGCGTCGCGTGGTCGAGCCGATCACAATCGCTGGACCGATCGATCGTGTGGATCGGATCGTACGGTCGGACGATCGCGTGAGGCAAAGAGCCGTCCCGATCGCGAGCCTGCTCCGTCCCGATCGCGTCTCGGCCAGCACCGTCCCGCGACCCGAGCGTCCCGTCCGAGCATCGAGATGGACCGAGCATTGTCCGAGCATCGTCGCGAAAGAGATGGACCGATCTTGGATCGCGTCCGTTGCTTGCGGCTGGCCGATGTCTCGTCTCGATTGCGGCTAGGTCACGACCGTGATCGGTTCGTGACCAATCGGTTCGGTTCGGTTAATGGTTCGGTTTAATTTTATTAAAAATTAATCGTCACGGTTTAATAAACAGACTTAATAAATTTATTAAGTTCTGGTTAAACCGGGATAAGAAATCCAAAGTCGAAAAATTGGATTTTGTGCCTAAACCAGTGATTTTCTAATTTGATTTGGTTGGACCAAATAAATTGAGAAAATCCGGTTTAGTAAATAACCGGTTGACAATTGTGGTCATCGTAGTAATTAATTTTGGTTAAGACCAATTTTAATGAACCAGACCGGTTATGTCATTTAATTGGGCAATTGGGTTATGTCTTGGACATGAACCAATTCTTGGGCCTCGGGCCAAGAAGTTAAAACAATTGGACCAATTATTTGAGTCTTTTCTTCAGAATTAATTTAAAATTTATTTTTATAAAATTATAAAAATCGATTTTTTTTTAAATTAATAAGTTTCCAAAATTTTGAATTGAAATTAGAAAGTTTCTTAAATTAGAAGTTTCTAGATTTGCATGTTTTGGATTTTAGGAAATTTCTATATTTAGAAAGTTTCCAATTTTAGGAAGTTTCCAAGTTTAGGAAGTTTCCAATTTTAGAAAGTTTCCAAAATTAGTAGGTTTCCCAAAAAGGAAAGTTTCCCAAAATAGTAATCTTCTATTTTGGGATAAAATCTTAATAAACCTACAAACCTCAAACAATATCAAGCGTTGGATGTCTTGTCCAGTCTATGTCAGCTGTCGAAGCCCATTCAATTGTACTCATGGCCTTACAGTGTGAGGGTGTCTACTTTTGCGTGGGTAAGACGGTTTGTGATTCATAAATGTTATTGGGAGTCCCAGACATTAATGATTACATGACTGTATAGTCTGGTTTTCTTGACTAGGCCATCGGGAGTCCCGGGCCTTGAGACATCAGAGTGGATTGGGCCTCGGGCCCAGATTCACAACCAAGAGTTATATCACGGATATAATTAGCCGAGATAGGGCTTACCGATATAAGCTAAGGTTGGGTGACGGCCAGTGGCCCACTTTAATCTTAGTTATATGTGGATCTTGGAATCATTATATTCTATTGAGGGTAACTTATGTTATTGAATATAATGCGTGATTAATCATATTAAATTTAATACGAGATTAATCATATTGAACATATTAACTAATAACCTTTTTATATTATATTTCAGCTATGACTACTACAAGCACACAAAACACATTCTCAATCCGGTCTGTTCTCGAGAAGGAGAAGCTGACTGGAACGAACTTCCTGACGTGGTCAAGGAACTTGAGGCTGGTCCTCAAGCAGGAGAAGAAGGATTATGTCCTTCGTGATCCCCTCCCCGAGAGGCCTCCTAACAATGCCGACAGGACTCTGCATAATGCTTGGGAAAAGCATTCGTCAGATGAAAATGATGTCTATTGCCTGATGTTGGCGACAATGACTGCTGAGCTGCAAATGCAGTTCGAGAGTGTGTTGTCACCCATCGAGATAATGGCAAGCCTGAAATCGCTTTTTCAGGAGCAAGCAAGGACTGAGAGGTTTCAGACAGTTAAGAACCTCTTAGACTGTAAGTTGGCTGCAAATGCGGCAGTGAGTCCTCATGTCTTGAAGATGATGGGTTATCTCGATCATCTTCAGAAACTCGACTGCCCTATCAGCCAGGAACTTGCCTGCAGTCTTTACCTGCAAGCTATGATCAGTTCATTCTGAACTTTAATATGCATGGCTTGAGTAAGACATTGCCTGAGCTTCACGGAATGCTCAAGACTGCAGAGCCCAACTTGAGGAAAACCGCCAAGGACCCCAATGTGCTTATGGTACAGAAGGGCAAGGGCTTTAAGAAATCCTCTTCTAAGGATAAGGGAAAGGCTAAGGCTGTCCAAGTCTCGGACAAGGACACGCCAAAGCCCAAGCCCAAGTCTAAGGCTGGGCCTACTGACATCTGCAGGTTCTGTAAAGAACCAGGGCATTGGAGGAGAGAATGTAAGAAATTCCAAGAAGGTCTAAAGGAATTGAAGAAGAAGACTCTCGAGACTTCTTCATCAGGTATTTTTGTTATAGAAGTTAATACAACTACTTCTGATAATACCTCATGGGTTATGGATACTGGTTGTGGGGCTCATATTTGTACTAATATGCAGGCACTCAGCAACAGTAGAAGGCTGAAGCAAGGACAAGTAGAGCTACGAGTTGGGAATGGAGCGAAAGTTCCTGCACTAGCTGTAGGCACATACTTGTTGTCTTTACCTTCGGGATTGGTTTTAGAACTCAATAATTGTTATTTTGTACCTGCGATAAGCAGAAATATTATTTCAATTTCTTTGTTGGATTTGGAAGGTTATGATTTTTCAGTTAAGAATAAATTATGTTCCTTCAATCGCAACAATTTGTTCTATGGTTGTGCCCCTCTTACGAATGGGCTTTACATACTTGATCAATCCGCGCCAATTTATAACATTGATACCAAACGGTTCAAACCTAATGAGGAGAACCGAACGTTTCTATGGCATTGTCGTTTAGGGCACATCAGCGAGAAACGCATCAAGAGGCTCCATTCGAATGGACTTCTTGGCTCATTTGACTTTGAGTCATGTGAGAAATGCGAATCCTGCATGATGGGCAAAATGACACGGGCCCCCTTTAATAAACCTAACGAGAGGGCCAGTGACTTATTGGGCCTGATACACACTGATGTGTGTGGCCCAATGTCCACAAATGCAAGAGGAAAATATCAGTACTTCATTACCTTCACTGATGATTTCAGTAGGTATGGATATGTTTATTTAATGAAACATAAGTCTGAATCTTTTGAGAAGTTCAGAGAATTCCAAAATGAAGTACAGAACCAACTTGGCAAAAGCATTAAGGCTCTTCGGTCCGACCGAGGAGGAGAATACTTAAGCCAAGAATTCAGTGATCATCTAAGAGAGTGTGGGATCGTGTCCCAACTCACTCCTCCTGGAACACCTCAATGGAATGGTGTGTCTGAGAGGAGAAATCGGACCTTATTGGATATGGTTCGATCTATGATGAGTCACACAGACCTTCCAATATCCCTTTGGGGATATGCTCTGCTAACAGCAGTGTTCACTCTAAATAGAGCGCCATCGAAAGCAGTAGCAAAGACACCATATGAATTATGGACTGGAGTGGCTCCAGTGCTGTCTTATCTTAGAATTTGGGGTTGTGAAGCCTATGTCAAGAGATTGATCTCTGACAAGCTTACACCAAAGTCTGATAAATGCTACTTCATTGGTTATCCGAAGGAAACCAAGGCTTATTACTTCTATCTACGTTCCGAGAACAAGATCTTTGTTGCCCGGGATTGTAACTTTCTTGAGAGGGAGTTTCTCTCTAAGAAAGACAGTGGGAGTAAGGTACTGCTTGAAGAAATTCAAGATGAACAGGATACTGCTCAACCTAATGAGGAAGAGCAGCAGGAGGACCTACAAGAAATTGTAGAGCCTGAACCTGTAGTACCTGAAGTTCGAAGATCCGGGAGGATCCGTCACGAACCCGAGAGATATCAAGGATTCCTCGTGACTAACTGTCATGATCTTCTGATCATTGATGGTGATGAACCATCGAACTTCAATCAAGCCATGATGGGCCCAGATTCCTCTAAGTGGAGTAAGGCCACTGATTCCGAAATGGACTCCATGTCGGTCAACCAAGTGTTTTCGTTGGTTGACTTACCCGCTGGTGTAAAAGCCATCGAGTGCAAATGGATCTTCAAGAAGAAGATTGACGTGGATGGAAATGTCCAGATTTATAAAGCCAGGTTGGTGGCAAAAGGTTTCAGACAAGTTCACGGTGTGGATTACGATGAAACCTATTCACCAGTGGCTATGATGAAATCTATTCGGATTCTACTAGCAACTGCAGCTTTTCATGATTATGAAATTTGGCAGATGGACGTGAAAACCGCCTTCCTGAATGGAATTCTGGAAGAGGATGTGTATATGACACAACGTGACGGTTACATAGATCCAAAGAATGCTGGGAAGGTATGCAAGCTTCATAAATCCATTTATGGATTGAAGCAAGCATCGAGGAGCTGGAATCTTCGTTTTGATGAAGCGATCAAGCAATTTGACTTCATCAGAAACGAAGAAGAACAATGCGTGTATAAGAAAACTAGTGGGAGCAAGATAGTATTTCTTATTCTGTATGTCGATGACATACTGCTTCTCGGAAACGACGTTCCAATGCTGAAGTCGGTAAAGGACTGGCTTGGAAGTTGTTTTTCCATGAAAGACATGGGTGAAGCCGCATACGTTCTTGGAATAAGGATCTACCGGGATAGATCTAAAAGACTGATAGGCTTGTGTCAAGATTCATACATTGACAAAGTCCTACAGAGATTCAGCATGAAAGATTCCAAGAAGGGCTTCACGCCAATGGTACATGGCACAACGCTAAGCAAGAAGCAGAGCCCTACGACGGCTGCTGAGCTTGAGCGCATGAAGAATATTCCTTATGCATCTGCAATAGGATCTGTCATGTATGCCATGATCTGTACTCGTCCTGATGTTGCTTATGCATTAAGCATGACGAGTAGATACCAGTCAAATCCAGGTGAAAACCATTGGATTGCCGTCAAGAACATCCTGAAGTATCTAAGACATACTAAGGACAAGTTCTTGGTATACGGTGGAAGTGATGTGCTTAAAGTCAGTGGATTCACGGACGCAAGTTTCCAGACAGACCAAGATGATTTCCGGTCACAGTCCGGTTATATCTTTTGTCTGAATGGCGGTGCAATCAGTTGGAGAAGATCCAAGCAAGACACCGTTGCTGATTCCACTACAGAAGCTGAATATATCGCCGCTTCGGAAGCAGCGAAGGAAGCTGTTTGGATACGAAAGTTCATTATTGAACTAGGTGTGATACCAGATGCGGCTGAGCCTCTGGCACTGTTTTGTGATAACAATGGTGCTATTGCTCAGGCAAAGGAACCAAGATCACACCAGAAATCCAAGCATGTTCTAAGAAGATTTCACTTGATACGTGACATCATTAATAGAAAGGAAGTCAAGATCAGCCGAGTTCAGACAGATGATAACGTCGCTGATCCATTGACAAAGCCACTCCCAAGGCCTAAGCTCGAGTTCCTGACTGAAGCTGTAGGCATTAGAGACATTGAAATGTAATCTAAATTTGAGTGGGAGTTTGAGGGCTTTATTTAGTTATTGATATGTTCTTGTAAAACATTTTCTTATGTTTAATGAAATTATTATTTCAAGATTATTTTAACTGTGATGAAATGATCGTTCCAAAATGATATGAACCATTTTATAGGTCATCGAAGTAAGTGACTTGATCTTGAGTTATCAAAGTCATTTAGCTTGATCATGAGACCCTATATTTGATAGATGGCTTATATCATCATGTCCCTAGTCGAAGGTTGTTGAAATTGGAACACCAACAACCGTGTGAGACTAGATTGGTATGTGACTTATGACAAAGTCTCAGTGTGTCATAGATGCGCGGTATCAAAGTCAGTACATAGGTGTATGTAGGGTACATACGACCGGACAAGACCCGATTATAAGAACTCTTCAGGATATTTATATCTGTGTCATAAGAGATTCTTACTACGACTATAGAGTATAGTCCTTAGACCTGAGTTCGCATGCATGTGACTGCACATGAACTAATGCGCTTTGATCATTGTCTAATGCTGTCGTTAAGCGATAGTTATAAGGACCTTGTTTGGGTGTATTATGAAATGAGTAGTTTACAGTGATGGAACAAGACGGGATTTGTCCCTCCAATATAAATGGAGTGAATATCTCTAGGCCAATCGGAGATTTGAATACTGGAAAATGCATGGCCATGCTCAAACGGACTTTCCCGAGTCGTTTGGATTGTCAGTATCAAATCAGAGTCCGATGAACATGATTAGCCTCTATAAGGATGACACTCATCTTGCCTTATGACTAATCGAGATATTGAGACAAAAGGATTATGAATACAGAGATTCCAGTACAAGTGGGAGATTGTTGGAATTGTGTCCAGTAATCTCGGTACTGTCTCTAGAAAGTAAGAGTATGTCAATGATCAGACATAAGTCATATAATACTGGGGGTCATGATGGCTTGCTAGAGTCCGCTCATGATCTATAAGTCTTGGACTTATTGCCTTTATTATATGATCCCATATGGGTCACACGCCTAAGCTAACGGGAAATAACGAAGGAACGGTTTAGCAGAAGTACGGTAAAAGTGCTAGGCATTTACTGTACTTAGAGAGACTAAAGGGCCTGATTAAATCCAAGGGATTTATCAGAACTGAGAATTGGGCCCAAAAGCCCATGAGAACTAGAAGGGATTTTAATGAATAAAATCAGACCTAGCTCTCTAATTCTTCTAACCCTCAGCGCCGCCAACTCTCTCTCTCTGCGCCTCCTTCTTGCTCGGTCTAGCAGCCAAATTTCCCGGTGTGCGTGTGTGAGCCTTTGGAGGATCCATCTCTTGGTGGTTCTGCTGATCTCTGACCCTTACCTCCCATTCCGCTGCATAAACAAGGTAACAGGTGAGATCTATTATGTTTCTAATCAAGAGAACCTAGATCTGCATGTTTAGTAGGATGAATCAATCTGAGAATTGAATCAGGAAACACTAAACGATCCAACAGTGTCTTCATTTCAAACCTTAATTTCAATGCCTTACCCTTAGAAATTTATAAACATTTCCATCAAGCTTAAAGTGGATGTATTTATTCGTTTTGGTAGTGCTAACCAGAAACATGTACTTACCATACTATTGAGTTAGTAGTTTTTCGTTGAAAAGATGAGGATTTGTAATATATCATGAAACTCTAAAAGGGTTTCCCAAATATGAACTTCTCAACAGTTCACGTCGTACATTTGCTACTTTACACTTCAAAAAGACAAACAAATTTTTAAATATTTTTTTCTCCTAAAAAAAACTATACTAACAAATATAAGGAAAAGATTTCGCTTCAACTTAATGGTTTTGAATGGTAATTGCGGTCAGTGCGGATTAGTTTGCAAGTAGTCAAGACCGCTTTTTTACCATTCACAAGTTTTGATCAAGTCCGCTGCGGACATAAAATCAAAGAACTCCGCTGCGGACTAAGTGCGGACCATTTTTGTGAAGAAATATATTTGGTCTTCAGCGGACTGTGTCCGCCCAAAAATAAAGTGTTTTAGACTGCAGTTCATTTTATCTACCTTGACCACAGTTACCATTCAAAATCAATGTATCTTTTCCTTCTCGAAGTTACCACCAAAAATAATTAGCATGTATAGTTTTGAGTTTGTACTAACTTTATCTAAAGATAAGATACTAGAGTTTTTGAACTTATTTGTTTTATGGCTATTTCCTAGATTTTATATTTACTGCCCTATTTCTATCCCTATGGAAAGTCATTTCGTCTATATTTTAACCAAAATAAATTTCCATACAACTCAATAACATTATTTAGACACCACAAAATAAAGAACAATTTAAAAGTAATATACGAACGATATTTAAATATTAAAATAAAGAACTTGGTAAAGATTCTAAAGCATTCTGATTTGTTAGGAACCTCGAAATGTTTAAAAAAAAAACTTAACTCCACACTCTTCTAATTTCATTTTTGTTCTCCACGTTTTAAAAATGTAAACCAATTGCTCTAATTTATTTTATTCGAAATAACAACATACAAACAAACGACCAGCAAAAAAAAAAAAAGGCTTCCATTCCTGTTGTCGTCAAATTTTCCCTAGAGCATTTTCTCCTGGACGGATACCTACCATCAGCACATTACACTAACTAACAGTTGACTACTTTGCATAGCTTCAAAAATGTCATAACTTAACGTTAAAATCAGGTACGCCATCATCGTTCATCGACCCCATTTCTCCCATATAACTAAATTTAAACTTAACACTTCTAAACTATATTAGGTGCCTAACACAAACCATGTATTAAATTATATGGGCATTTGAATCGATTGGCAATAAGTTCATCATTCAAAACGTTCTCAAAAGGCAAAGATATTTAACCCACTATCTACAATAATCCTTTGTCTAGAATTCCTGCGATGCCCGTGGTGTTCTGGTAATTATTATTTGTCGAGCTGCACAAAAGTAACGCCTGGCTTTACTTAACGTGAGCTACTACATTTTATGATTAGCAGCAAACGTAAACTCTTAAATAACTGGACTGCTCATATTTTCTGACACTAGTCATCATCCCATTAAGTGTAATCAAATCAATAATGACCGACTGAAACCAAAACATCCATATCTTCCCTATATATATCTACAATGAAACAACACACACACACCACCACAAAACACAAAACATTTATTTTATATACCTGCTCGAATATGGCACCAAAGAAGAATGAAGAAAGCAAGCTCCAAACATTGCCAGGCGATCTACTCGGCAAAATCCTTTCGAAGGTAGGAGCACTGGCGGAGGCAGCTTTAAGGGAGGGGGGTCACCTGACCCCTGTGAATTTTCATGAAAAAGATTTTTGCTTGTATTTTAAAAAACAAAAATGGCTAATGTTGTAGAATTGTTTGATTGACCCCCATAAAATTTGCTACCAAATAATTTGACCCCATGATTTAAAGAAAAACAAAATCTATCACCATTATAACTTTTGGTCAATGCCAATTACCTCATAATCATTTTATTATTTTTAATTTATTTTGTGTAGTTATTTTTCTGTTATTTTTACAATTGCCTAACATTTTCCGTTTCATGTATGTTTTAAATACATATATTAGTATTAATGTTTATTATATTTATTTGAAAAAAAAATCTTTATTATATTTTACTTCTTCTTAACCATTTAAGAACACTACTTAGACGGTGTATTTAATGTTAAATTTAAAATGATATGTTTAAAAAAGAAATTGACCCCGGTGATTTTGTACGCTGTCAACTTCTGCTTTTCTTAATATAAATCGGCTGTCAAAAGTTAGCCTGTTACCCCCAAAAAGGTTTGGAAATAATCGTTGCACAAAATATAGTAAAAATTAACCGCGGACCTAAAGCTCGGTCAAACGGAAAGCATTTACGGAAAAAGAAACATTCAAGGGATTACAGAAGGAGTTGCAAATTAGCATCAAGGACGACTTTGCTAGGGACGCCTACATAATGTTTTGCTACAATACCTCAAACTCGAAAATCTCCTAATGGCATGCCTAAACAAAAGGACTACACAAATAGGAAGCGCGTAAGAAGAAAAAGAACATAAAATAGTTGTTCGTGTTTGGGCTGTTAGGGACAACGAAAATGCAGTAAAGCCCAAGTAAGATTGACTTCTTATGGATCTACGCAGATTTTAAAATTAAACAGCCAGGTTTACGGGCTACAATTAGGCCGACCAAGAAAATAAACAAATTTACGAACCCAACATAATCTAATTCAAGACAACAATCCATTGCAAAGGACAATGTTAAACTCAAACACATGGCTGAAGAGGTGCAATGTTTTCTTGACGTCTATTTAAACAATATTTGATTCAGCTGCCACTTCGATATGTAATTTTATTGCTATTCAAAGAAACAATAACGTTTCTAACCATATCTAATTGGGTTATCAACCAAAGTCTCCAAGCTTCATCAACATATCAACCTAAGGTAAGTTATATTGCTTCCATAGTCTTCCAACGAGTACTAAGGACGAGTTAAAGTTTTCGCTGGCCCGAAATATAAAACCATCCTGTGGAAACTGTTGGCTGTACACTAACAACTACAATTGAAAAAAGGAATTTATAGAAACAATAACGGCCGACGAGTCAGATTGAAAGAGTTAATTTCATAACATCCGTTATAATAACAATTTATGATAGCACAAAGCAAAACTGCGCTAGGATAGCCTACGACTATTCCTTGACAACCAAGCGGCAGAGCAAAAAAAAAAATTGCAAAGGGAGTACATCTCCACGAATGAAGAAATCCATCTGGAAATTCTAGAGTACCACCAACAAACCGTCATGCTTGTAAAGAATCCAGGGAAATGAAAACCTGAGGCCGTCTCCGGAGGTTCAGATACTAAACGAAGCAGAAGAAACTCTAGGGAGGAAAAAATGGAGGTAGACGTCATCAGAGGTAATTTTAACATAAGCGATGAATCTGTGAGACGAAGATGCCGACAATTACTTAGGTATCACGCCTACATAAGTAACGCAGTAACACTGACAGTGTTTCATTGCAGGTCAATTGTACGTTGAGGGTGAAGATCACCGCTCAGTTAGCATCATCCAAGATATGGCATCCAAAATTGAGTGGTGCAATAAGTCAAGCACAATAAAATATCTATTCAAGTACATCATTAAAGGAGTGGATAGGGAAACCTTTATTATTCAAAAGGGTGATCCTGGGTTGGGTAAGAGGAAGGACGACATAGATGGGCAAAGAAGTAGGGATGATGTATCTGAATATCTCGATTGCTGAAATTTATCTGCGTTTGAGGCAATGTGGACGATCTACAAATTGGGTATACACCACAACTATGTGGAAGTACAAAAACTCCATCTTCTAGTAGAACATACAACGGTTTTTTGGTAGGACGAGGACCTAGAAAACGCTGAGTATCGTTACGGACACGGTAGGACAATGCTTAAAGAGTGGATCGAGCTAAAAAACTGTTTGAAGATGTAAGAAAGATGCGGTATGTTAATCTGCAAAATACTTCACATGGTATCACACACAAAAGATGTATTCAAGGAGAAAACAAAAAGCGATAATCAGTGTTGGTAGAATCGTAAATATACTTTTACCATGAGGATGAACATCACATTCGAGGTTTAAAATACCAATTGATGTGCATGAGGAGTCTTTATGTTCTATTACAACAGGGTCAATGATGGCTAATTTAATCGTCTCGGTGGATCTTATCATATTGGATAAAGTTCCAATTGCACACCGTCATACTTTTGAAGCCATGGATCGGTCTATATGAGATATTCTTTCACAAGTCGGCAAAGCCACAGTTTCAAAGCCGTTTGGTGGAAAAAAGTACTGCTTTGTAGAGATTTCAGGAAAATTTTGCATATTGTACCTCAGAGGAAAAGGCAAGACACAGTAAAAGTAACACTCAACCGTTCATATCTTTTGGATTCTTGCGAGAAATACTCGCTCTCACAGAATATGAGGTTAGACCCAAAGGAGATAAAATTTGCCGATTGGATAGTGAAAGTAGGAGATGGCGTTTCCCAAAAGTTTGAGAACGAGCAGGAAAATTTCCGGGAGGAAGATAACATAAAGGTAGATGAGTCGATGTTGCTGCCAGTTACGGACCAACCACTAGAAGTTTTAAGGAACTCTGTTTATCCAAACCTGCAAAATACGTTTGAGGATAGAGCTACACTAAGGGAGTTGGCGATATTAGCACAGAAAAACGAAACAGTCAAATCAAGAAATTTATGCTCTCTAAATTTCCTGGAATGCTGAAGGCATACCTCAGTGGTGATAACATTGGTCCTAGCGAATCAACTGAAGATGAACTTTACATGTCTTACCCATTGGAGTTCCTAAATTTCTATGAGTTTCCAGGAATACCAGCCCATAAATTGTGCCTTAAGATTGGTGCCCCAATTATGCTGATAATGAATTTTAACCCGAGAGAAGGATTGTGAAATGGGACGAGGCTAGATGTCACTCACATAGGGGGATAAGTTATCAAAGAAGATTTTCTGTCTCACAATGAACAATGAAGGAAGATACTAATAACGCAGATCTTATGGCAGAAGAGCATCGGTTTTCTACGACACATTGTGTCGGAAAAAGGAGTATCAGTTGATCCAGAGAAGAGAAAATATATACAGGAGTGGCCAAGGCCAAGGAACGCCACGAAGCGATGGAATGTCCTTGGAATGGCAGGTTACTACAGGAGGTTTGTTAATGGGTTGGCAAGCAAGGCAAAGGCATGACCCGACTAACCGGGAAAGACGTGAAGTTTGAGTGGACGGACCAGGCTGAGAGGAGTTTCTTGGAGTTGAAGGACTTGCTAACCAAAGCACCAGTCCTAGCCTTGCCAGAGAATGAGGTACCTTATGTAGTTTCTACGGATGCATCCATAACCGGTTTGGGTGCATTTTGATGCAGCAGAGAAAGGTCATTGCTTATGCTTCAAGGCAGTTGAAGAAGCATGAGGGTAAGTAACCAAATCATGGTTTAGAGATGGATTCGGTAGTATTTGCCTTGAAGATCTGGTGATCTTACCTTTACGGGGCCAAGGTACAAATACTTACCGACCACACGAGCTTGAAGTACAACTTTACCCATCCAGAGCTGAACCTGAGACAACAGAGATGGATGGAATTGGTGGCCAACTATGACGTGGACATTGCTTACCATCCCGGGAAAGAAAACATAGTAGCATACGCTTTGAGCGGGAAAAGAGCCGAAGTGGCAATGGAACGAGATGCATAAGAGTTGGTAGGAATAATCAGGGCTTTGCGTCTTAATGCCTTGATGGTGGGTGATGAGCCTTTGGGTTTGGGAGCAGCGGACCAAGCAGATCTACTGACTAGGGTTGGACTAGCTCAGGAACATGATGAGGATTTGAACAAGAAGGTCAACAACAACAACACCGAGTATCAATTCTCCTACAATGGTACAATTGAAGTTAACGGCCGGGTCAGTGTACCTGACATTAAGGAATTGAAGGATGCGATCTTAAGGGAAGCACATCAGTCTAAGTTATACATTCATCTTGGACAGTACAAGATGTACCATGACCTCAAATGGTACTACCACTAGGTCGAGATGAAACATGACGTAGCTGAGTGGGTGGCTAAGTGTCCAACCTGTTAATTAGTTAAGTCAGAGCATCAAGTGCCAAGCGGCTTACTACAAAGTCTGCCCGTTCCGGAATGGAAATGGGAACACATTACAATGGACTTTGTAACCGGGTTCCCAGCGACCAGGATGAAGAGGGACATGATTTGGGTAGTGGTGGACAGGTTGACCAAGTCCACACACTTCTAAGCCATTAAGAAGACGGATGACGTTGGTAAATTTTCAGAGAGGTACATCAATGAGATTGTAAGGTTGCACAGGATTCCGGCAAGTATAGCCTCAAATAGAGATGGGAACTTCACCTCTTACTTCTGGTAGGTTTTCCAAAAATCTTTGGGAACTAGGGTGCACATGAGTACAGCTTACCATCCGCAGACTGATGGTCAGTCAGAAAAGACCATACAAACGTTGGAGGACATGTTGCGGGCATGCGTTCTGTATTTGGGTGACTCCTGGGAAAGGTAACTACCATTGACCGAGTTTTCTTACAATAACAATTTTTAAGATAGCTTAGGAATGTCACCATACGAGGCCTTGTATGGACGGCCTTACCGGAAGCCCCTTTGCTAGACGCAAGTAGAGGAGTCGAGCATGATTGGGCTAGACATTATCAAAGACACAACGGAGCGAATCCGGTTCCTGAGAAACAAAATGAAGAAAGCTCAAGACCGTCAGAAAAGTTATGCAGACAGACGTCAGAAGGACATAGAGTTTGCAGTGGGTGGCCTGGTACCTAAATATGACAATGTTTAAAGTAAGGGAAAGAGTTTCTAAAAAGGAAAAGTTGGATCCAAGATACTTAGGACCTTTCTGCATTCTAGAGAGGGTAAGAATGGTCGCATACAAGCTGGATCTGCCGAACGAGATGGATGCCTTTCACAAAGTGTTCCTTGTGTCTCAACTTCAAAAGTATTTGACGGATCAAAGTTTAATTGTACCGGAGATACCCATGGATCTCAAGGAGAACCTGACCATCGAGGCTAGACCTATATGAATCCTATATAGGTCGGAAAAAGCAACACTAAAGAAGGTGATACAAATGGTTGAAGTTGAGTTGATTTGCAACGGCACCAAGGAGATTACTTGGGAAACATAAAGCAAGATGTGGGCCGAATATCCAGAATGGTTTGCAGAGTTTGAACAGGGTGAACACCTTTACTCGAATTCAAGGACGAATCCCTTTCAAGGGGGGAGACTTGTAACACCTCTGACCCACGCTAGGGTCGGTAGGATAGACCATATGACTAGAAAAATATGACATGCGATTAAGGGAGAGAAAGAGGAGTGTTCCATGGTCAGAAGATGGCTAAGTCAGGTGAAAATAAAGCTTAGATGAGTGAGGAAGGAGCTGGATAAGGAGTTTTCAGCTAGAATGAGCTGAACGGTCGAACTAAGTCAGCTGGGTCAGCTACCACTCAGCTCAACTCAGCTGGTAGGAGTGTTGGCTAGTTGGGTCACCTATTGAGCAAAGTCACTAGCTAACTAGTGGGCGGTTATAAGCCAGGGGCACAAGTGGTTTGACACCCATTTGCTATTGGGGGGTTATGGGAAGTGATGGCCTATACAACGAGGGTCCTTGGCGTTTCTTAACCATCATTACACACATGGAATATTCCAAGAAACTACTAAGGAGAAAGCGCAGAAGGCTAAGGAAGAGAACAAGGGTTAGTCCAGGTTTCTTGGAAGAAGAATTCGTCGGTGGTTTGATAGTTTGGGAGCGGTTAAGGCATGGAATAAAGAGGGGCAACAATGACCAGCCATGGATACAAATGCGTCTAAGGAACATGGCAGGACAACTGACACACCAAAGGTGCGTTCCGAAGGCCTTACCCGAACCGCGACCACAACTAGGCAGTATGGTCGATAGATGTTGGGATGAATCAGACTCTCTCTCTCTATTTCTCGGTCATTATTATGGAACTTTGAAACCATTGTTAGTTCTGTTCTCCATAGTTCATATGTCAAGTCCGCACAAACCTTTTAAGCCGTACGCTCAGAGGGGTCGACGTTTGTGCGCGGCTGGTTGGACGGGTTTAGTCGATTGTGGAAACCAACTGATAGGCCGGTAAAGGACCTATTGGCGGTTAGGATAATCGCCAATCTGGATCGGTCCGAGCATGACCGAGTCTCTGACTTGGCTATGAACTGATGGACCCGATCACGGTTCTTGGTACGGTGAGTACCTATGACCGGAATTCGTCCGCCGTGCATCCGTGGGCTAGGGTTGAGTAACGACCAGGATTAGTTTCTCGGCATTGTCAAGTTGCGCCTAGACGGGACTTAGAGAATGTAGTTAAGGGAATTGAGGAAGCATATAGATGATTTTTTTAAGATGTTGGTTATATGTTAAGTCATTATGGATTACTTATGTATTTGTATATGCAGGACCTAAGGTTGATCGCTGTAATGACCGAGCTTAGGCGCATGGGATACGAGACTAGATGGACGAGTGGTAGAATAGACTGGATAGTTTAAGACTGAACAATATACTAGCCTTTTGTGCAAATTTATGATTGTATCAGTACCTTAATTTTATTAATGAAATACTATTTTATTGCCTATATTGAGTAATTTTGTTATCTATAGATTTAGGTGATTAGAATGTATACACGGAATAAGACTTAATCAAACGGTTGGACTGACTGTTTGGGGTCACTTAGTGACCGAATGGGGACAATCTCCTTGGGCTTAATAGTCGGGATGGGGTGTTTCACATACTCTCACCAAAAGAAACATGTCACCCTTTTACATTGAAACGGCGACGATTCCCAATTATACTATTTTATGTAATGACAATCAATAAAAACCAAGGCAAAACCTTGAAGAAGGTTTCACTGTATCTCCCAAACCCGATATTCATCCACGGTCAACTATACATTGCGTTGTCACACGTCACGTCACCTAAAGGGATCACAGTCTTGGACACATCAAGTACACAAAAAGAAAGGCAACTGTGTATAACATAGTATACAAAGAAGCTTTCAGGGATCTATACCCTAACAGGTAACATCGACAATAAACTCTATTCTGCTAATTATTGTTAACAATTAATAACCTGCCAATAAGGGAGTTCGAAAAGAATAGAACGCTTCTTCCACCGCCACTGTTCAGAGTCTTCATCACATTAATTATCTGAAAGATCGTCATTGTCATCCATCTCAGATCTCTTCCTTTTGATTCTCTTATCTAACGGCCGACCAAAATCATTTCAAAATTCTTGAGTGTCTCAAATATTTCAGAACCAGTCTGAATTCTACGTGCAACACCTTCTTCCACTGAATTATCGAACCATCCTTTCTTTCTTCTATATGGATGCCCGGGTCTGAGCCTCTTCCTATTCCTCATATAGACATGTTTTCGACTGAACTTAAGCCATCTGAAGGGTGTATCCTTTCCACAAATATTACACGCTTGCTTACCTTTCACTTTACAACCAGCAAGTGTCCCTAACCCCGGATAATCACTGATAGTCCATAACAACATAGCTCGTAATGTGAAATTCTCCTTAGAAAACGAGTCGTAAACCTCAATGCCCTCATTCCAGAGATCCTTTAGATCATCTACCAGAGGTTGAAGATACACATCGATGTTGTTGCTCGGTGCAGTTGGTCCAGGGATTAATAGTGTCAGCATTATATTTTCTGCTTTCATACACAATGTCGGATGCATGTTGTAGTTAACAAGCAACACTGGCCATGTACTGTACTTTGTACTTTGAATAGAGAATGGATTCATTCCATCTGTAGATAGACCAAGTCGTAGGTTTCTCGGTTCACCAGCGAATTGTGGCCATTGATCATTAATCTGGGCCCAAGTTAGTGAATCCACGGGGTGGCGCATTGTTCCATCAGTACTAGCGTTTGTGAAATGCCACCGTAGATCCTCACTTATTCTTTCAGATCTGAACATCCTTTTAAATCTGTCCTTTATTGGGAAATACCTAAGGACTTTAACTGGAATCCCTTTCTTTTCCTCTCCGGAATTCTTATCCAATTCCCATCTTGATGCATTACATCTAGGGCAGCTTCTCAAATCTGCATACTCCTTCCTATACAAGATGCAATCGTTCTTGCAAGCGTGTATACTATCATACCCGAATCCAAAGATCTTCAAGAATGTCTTCATCTCATCTATAGTTGTTGGAAGCACGTTACCTTCTGGTAGCATGTCGTGTACAATTTTCAGAAGCTGATCAAAATACTTCTCCGACATCCCACTCTTCACTTTGATTCTATAGAGACCCATTATTGCGGAAACCTTCGTATAGTTGGGACAGTTTGTGTAAAGTGGATTTTCTGCATCTTCCAACTTCTTCTTAAACGCTGAATCTTCTTCCCTATAAACATCCTCATTGTGAGCTCCATCAACGTTGGGAGACTGATTTTTATCTCCACCATCGGGGAAAACTGTTCTTAACAACTCATAAGCTTCAAACGATGAGTTGGTAACATCATCAGTCTCGTGCGTTTCTGCCCCATGAATACTCCAGCTTGAACTACGCTTATACTTCTGATCCATACCCCTGATTACCAGGAGATCGAGTACTGTGGCTACTGGTTGATGACTCATATTGCGGCAATCAACACATGTGCAGATTATGTTGGGAGGATTACCAAGCTTGAATGTTGATGCCTTCACAAAATCTGTAGCTCCTTGCTCATACTCACGGCTGTTTCTTGGACGCCAAACCCACGATTTGTCCATGGTACCACAGCACCACAGCTCCACGACCAAAGGAGACAGTTTATGGTAAATTAATTTTGTGTTTAACACTCTAATAACTTGGCCACTTCAAACTCACAGCAATGAAAAAAGCAGAGATGAACATATCTAGATTTATTCAAACCCGCATAGGAATGTGGGTAAATAATGTGAATTTTTATCAAAAGATCATTCAAATTTTTTCACAGAAAAATACTTAGAAAATAAAACTAGTCATGTTGAAACAAGGTTAAGATTAATGGTCTGTAAACAGTGAAATCAAACTTTAATTATAGTTGAAATAAGAGAAGTAGCAGACATAGATGATATGAACACAACCTAACGCAAATTTTAAGCTCAAATATCCATTATCAAATCCAAATTCAGAAAACATATAGATCATCAATCAACAGTTTTAGAGAACATTAATCTGAAGGTATGAGCAACAAGTCAGTTGGATTAAATATCTAAACAATGACAAATAACTAATAACCAATTCTCATTATAAAAAGATACATGTAAAGCGCCATACCTTTTAGATTGATTTGGAGACTGAATTCCTTCTCTGTATAACCCAAAACTGTGGAATCAGTATCTGAAAACAATATTCAAATCACAGAATGAAACATAAGAACAATAAGTGTCTCATACCTTTGCTGCAGACGTGAAACTCTTAGCCTGTGTAATCCAACACAAAATAAACCCTCTATCAATTTGTGAAACTAAAAACATAAATTGAAACCAAAGAGGAAGTAGATTGACAATCCCATACCTTTGCTTGAGTCAAATACTTAAATCCTTCTGTAAAACGCAAAACAATGTAATCACAATCTGAGAAACGTTACTCAAATCACAAAGTAAAACTAAGAGCACTATCTCATACCTATGCTTCTGTCGAAACTCTAGAGCTGTGAAATCCAAAAAAGATTGAATGAAAGCAATGATTGAAAAATCAATAACTAAATCGAAACCAAATAGAGAATCGACTATTAATCCCATACCTTTGTTAAATCTTCGAACAAAGAGCAAGCCACAATCTCACCTGTAAAAAAAACCCAATTGAAAATCATGTTTGTTACCTTAGCTATTTCCGAAACAGAACATCAAATCGCTGTTCAATATCTTACCTTAGCTAGTAATCGAATACAATCCGAGCTAGCTAGATCTTCAAAACCCAAAACAAATTGTTAGAAATCGATTTGGGATTCGTAACCCTAAAGCATACCGAAAGTTACACTAAATCTTTATAAATCTCTTACCTATCGATAAATAGCTTGCTCGAATTTCATCTGTAAAATCGAGGTCAACAACAAATCAATACCGACAAGAATTATGAACCCTAACTCGAAAACTCAGAAAAAAGAGAATGCAAGTAAAAAAGAAGCTACTTAACCTCGATTTCGTAAGAGAATTATGTTTGATTGAGAGTACACAAGAGAGATAAAGCTAAATATCTAGGGGGAAAGAAGTTTTAGAAGGGAAAAATAATAATAAGAGAGCGAAAAAAATTTCTAAGTAGCGGGCAAAATTTTAGTTTTCTCCGCCAAAATATTACATAGCGTTTTACGATCAAAAAAGTGCTATTCATTTTAAATTAACCAAAGCGTTACCTAAATAAAAATTCGGACTACTTATACATAGCGTTTATTTTTTGGCAAACGCTATAATAAAAATGGTTATGATTTACTATAGCATAAAATTTCAAAACGCTATATTGTAATGCTATATATACTCAAATTTCTTGTAGTGCTACCTTCTCATGTAAGATTGTATCACATTTATTTTAAATTCCAATAGCAGGGCAAACGGATAAGAAAAAAAACCAAAAAAATGGGTGACGAGGCAAGCTATACAGGTTGGACGGCCGTACTTAATCCATATATGGTGTAGTAAATCAACTAATCTTATATATAATAAGAAACCATACTCTCCCACTAAATGCCACGTGTCCAATTTTTTTATTTTGAGTGGGCCTCAAAAATCTGCTCAATTTGTTCAACCAAACACCATTATCCATCTGGGCTTTTACACATTGAACAAATCCAGTAACCGTAAGCCCACAAAGTATTCCCTTCTCTCTCTTGTCCTTCCTCCTCCCTCTTCGACAGATCGAACGGACTCCTCAACCTTCCCATGGCCTGCAACCGTTACAAGGACTTCCAGCTTCATTAGGGTTATTTAAAATACCATCAATGTCTGTTAATGCGACTGCAAGCTCTACATCTATGAATACTCGCATCTTCATGACAATCACCACAACTATATCTCCACAATTTCCCACTCGCTAAAAACTCAATAGCGCAAATCGATTTAGTAGCCAACTTAGTCTCCAACAATGACGCAACGCTCGAGGATTTGCATCTCGGCTGCTCATCCCAAGAGGTGGTTGGCCGCCTCCTGCGCTTCTGGGATGATCGCACAAATCGTGCCAGCAAGCATAGCCGGTCATATTCTTAAGGCTTGTGCTTATGCATATTGTCAAGGGTGAATCCTCATAACGTGAGGTCGTCATGTACATACTAAAATCGAACAGAGAAGAAGATAGAGTCGAAGAAAGAGACCGACCCATAAGAAAGAATTATCATTTTCCAGATTCGATTGAGGATACGAAATTGCAGAAGAAGACGAGAAACAAAATTGACTGGAAAGTGGAAAGTAGTCGGAGTAATGAGATTATCCATAGAGAGAATCGGAGAAAGAAGAGCGAAAGAAACGCATTTGAAGAAGACAAACCAAGGGAATCTTATTCTTAGCACAAAAACAGAAGTAAATAGTACAATTCCATCACCAGATGGTATTCCCGTATCTAACAGCAAGGTGGACGATAAAACGAATGTAGGAAGTCGATGCTAACTTTGATATGCATTAGTTCACCATAAAAGTTACTTTAATAATAAAGGCTGATGCTTATCAACTCTCACACCCATTGGCCTCATTGCTTCACCTTATGCTTCATTATGGACTCGCTGTTGGACTTACCAACTATTGAAGGTATTGAATTAGTCATATGCTTTAGTTTTCTGATTCTTGGATGGTTGCTTATGTGTTTATGGTTTCTTAAAAGACTATTGTTTTTGTCAAACCACCTTAATGTATTGGCGTTCTTGTGGCTCGCCGTGTTTTGAAATGTTGGAAATGGATGACAGAGTATGAGGGCAATACAGAGGTCAGTTGATCAATAGAATAGTGTATGTTATCTTTGTATGATTGATTTTGCATCTTTGATAGCTGTATAAACTAATAAAATCTCTGATTGGGATTCTGAAGACACATTAATGTTTTCTGGTTATAACTCTCCGTGTGTTCTTGTACCCGGAAACGATTTGAAATCTCTAAATGAAAACAGCGCAAAACATACCTGAGAAAGCATGATCTCAGATTATCTGCACAAAATCACTTCTTATTGAGAGAATTATTGAGCATTGGAGGTATTGATTTCTGTCTTTGCCTACTCTTTGATGTCTTGTGGAAATGCAAATAGTGATTTTATTTTCTTTTGATCCTTTTCGATTGCCAGGATAAAATATGGGAGTGGAGAAGCACTTTATCCAAGATCATTTTTTGCTATTAGTTGTAAAGGTAAATACTCTTTTTCTTTGTTAGTTAGTGTTGAAATCCTCTACGGAATTCGATCGTTGGTGCAGGTGATGTCTGCAAAGGAGACACCATTTTGTTTACACAAAAGGTTCATCACAAGTAACAACTCATGGTTCTTGGTTTACTTTTATCACCTTTTTGATTCCATAACCTCATAGTAATGTAAATTGGGTGTTGAATAGGTATGAAAAGGGGAGAGGAAGTGGAAAGGTTATGGGGAGAAGAACTATCGCTGGCCAGCTTGATAAAGAAAACTATTGTACTGCTAAACAACAACACACTTACACTGCAAGTAAGATCAACAAATGTTGATATGCTTGATCGTTTTCTATGATTTCCGAATAAACAACATATAGCTCAACAATAGACAAGATGATGAAGAGGGGACCAAAACAGGCATTACATATCAGATTCATTGAACAAACATCTTATTTGAACTAATTCAACAGAAAAGATTGGCATATATGTTTGATGCATTGCTCAAGGTATACATGTGTTCTATGATTAAATGTATTCTCATTGTTCTGTTCTATTGTGTTTCAAGCCTTTAATATGTTTTTCTCTGTTTATGGCTACTGTAGGGGGGCTTGGACGGATGACTTGATATTCCGCACAGTGACAAGAGATCTATTGGTTTCAACAAAGAAAACAAACAAGTCGATGCTGAGCTCCACAGGAACTACATCTATGGTGGTCAAGTCTAAACCTACATGATGTTGTTGAATGAAGATGAGCCGGAGAAGTTTCAAACTCACTTCGATCAGTACTTAAAGAAAGGAGTCGATGCTGAGGACAAAGCCATCCAATTGCCCTTCTATGAAATCTGCAATGTAACGTTACGCCTTTTCTTCCTGCCAGCGTATTGTGATAAAAGTTCCGTCAAAACTCTGCCATACTCCTATTTTTTATGCTGAATTCATTCAGCGGGTTTGTATTGACACTGCCATATCCTGGAAGCATAAGATAAACAGCTAACTGAAGAAAAAGCTTGAAACAAAAGCTAAAGCAGACCGTAACCCCCGCGCACGCGCGGGTTTGGTAAGTCCACTAGTAGTAATAATCTTAAATGGTTTAAAATACAAATGAACAGTGAGATTGAAGGGGTCTGGATTTTGTTTCATCTCTGAGTCAACATCAGGATCGTAATATCAATAATTTCTTCTTCCTCTGATTATTACTCCCATAAAAACTCTAAGACCACCCTTTCTCAATTTCCCCGAATAATCATCAAGGTCGATCCATGGAAATTTAAAAATGAGTTGAATCCTCGCATAACCTCATAATCGAGATCGATCTTGTAGAATATGGATCTGGTGGGGTGGGAGGGGGGGGGATGAATGATACGAAAATAAAACTTGAAGAGAAATTAGAAAAATTAAGAATTAGGGTTTTATCGGTTTGGAGGAAAATTTTCGTTATAAAGTCTACTTGTAACTATATTTTACTTTGTCATCAAGTAAAATTTGCTCTTTATATTTCTATATAAATGACTATTTATTCATTACAATAATATAGACAAATTAGTATATTTTTTTATTCACATGTTATTAATATGATTGTCTTTTTATTTATGCATCATAAATATGAAATTTAATGTATGTTTAGTTTATATATTATTTCATAGTATACTATGTATTTACGATCATAATTACATATTAATTTTTCTCTTCATATAAGATAGTTATTAATGCTTATTTAAAATAATAATTATCAATGATAATTTGTTTCTCATATTTTAATCATGTTTTTTTATCAATTCATGGTTCGTCTTAATGAAATCACATCTCTATCAATATTTTATTGTTTATAAATCTGATTATTTATAGCTTCAATTATGCATACATAATGATTATAACATGTTTGAATTGGGCTAGTAAATTATAATAACCTAAATGGTGATTATGTTATTGAATTAATGTTTTATATGTATGCTTTGTTAGATTTATGTTCAAATTTTAAAAATTTCGATTGTTACTGTATGTTAAAATATTGTCAGAGTATATACGAAAACAAAATTTTGGTAAACTATTAGGGGTTTGTCACATAATATTTTCCTCTACAAAATTATAATTTGACCTTTTACTTTATTATTTAATAGTTATGCTTAAAATAAAAAAGTTTTCCAATTAGTTTTTAATAATAAAAAGATTTTGTTTGCATTGTGTTTCCAAAAAATTTAGATTCTTTTATATTAACAAACAATTAAATTTATATTTTTAAAACATCAACATATTTCTCTTGGCCAAATATTGCTTTATAAAAAAATGACAACTTTTTTCTCTCTTTCAAATATGGTAAAATATCATTCTATAAATATATGACTTATTAGTTTTATTATTTTCCAACAGTTTTGAAACATTTAAATTAGCTCAAATGTCTATATTGGTATATACGGATCTACATATACAAAATGATAAAGTTGGATGTGTGCACTTCGTGCAAATTTGTCCGCTTCTGTGTTGCACGTGCGTGAGATGTGAACCAGATAAAAAGTATTAAAAAACACCTTTCGTCTTTCAAATTCTTCCAAATGGATGGAGAAAGCCGGCCAATCTTTAGACTAGTGACTCATCTTTACTAGTTCCAAACAGTTGGTGGCGAAGGTGGCTTCTTCTTGTTGATAGGACTTTTTTCATTCCACAACGTATATTGGTGCTCAAATTTAACATGTAATGATGAGAGACTACTCTGAATATTCATTGTACCTCTTATTTTGTTCACCCCTCCTTTAAAACAGGCGTACCACCCTGTGAGATCCGGAATTCACACTAAGAATTTGTATTCGTGGATTTGGACTTTTGGATATAGAAATGGTATAGTTTCCTATGAATCAAAGACTTTATTGAAATTGATCGTCAAGATAGAACAAACACAATCGAAAAGAGAGTACAAAGTATGATGTTCGAGCTATCTAGTCGAAGTGTTCTAAGTTAGGGTCGGAATATCAATGAGTCGCCACTTCTTCTTTTAAATAGTCTCGACTCTGGCCTCTCTGTTCCGATATTTCGGCCTCTCCTTCGTAACGAACCCCGTGATTCTCGCGGATCAGTTGAACTGGAAAAGACCGAGTCGCTCTACCTCCACGTCGTCTCCTGCCGAGCTCGAGCTCGATCGCCTCTTACTTCGGCATCGCTTGGGCCTCGTTAAAGTGTCATCCGTTTGGGCCCAACAATCGAATCCGATCGTCTCTTCGTCTTTGATCCTGGAACGGGCTCATAGATACGGGCCTTTGTCTTGTTTATTAATGGGCTGGATTTCCTAGAGGGAAATCCAGTACCAACAATAGGGCGGTGGACGTTTTCGGGAAGACGCGCGCGTGTCTCGTGCGTCGAAAAATCTAATGATTACTCTCGTCCATCCGTAGATTTTGTTGCGATCCAATGGTCAAGGACGGGCGCGTGGGACGAGCTGATCTGATTTTTAGCGCGTCAGCAGTTATGGCGTGCATCTGTTCGAGAACGTCATCTCCAGCCGTGGATCTGGTTGATCGCCAACGGCTAAGATTCGAAGGTTGCGAAGAGTCTTTTCAGGCTCGTTCTTTTGATGACGTGACCTAATTACTGTGCACCCGCAGCCGTTGATCTCAGATCTACGGTTAGATTAAGGAGAAAGCGAGGAGTCCAAATCACCTCGATTTTCTCGTAATTATTACGAGTTCGGAATCATGCGGTTGAGATTTTGCACGATTCCCACTATAATTTTCTCATATTCGCCAAGGGTGATTTCTTCTCTTCCCACTTTCACTTCTTCTCTTACTTTTGCTCTGGTTTTTACTTCTCTTCCCATCGGAAAAATTTCCTTCTAAAACTCTTTGCTTTCTTTGTTCCGATACACCTCTTTCTATGGCTCTCAGAGATGCGACATGGGCTAGTACTAGCATGGAGGCGGGTTCATTTGGCCCACATCCGCCGTCTTCCCTATCCGTAAACCAAATCGAACGGTTGCGGAGGATTTGCAGGATTCCACCGGAGGTGGAAATTGTGATTCCGTCGCCGGCGATGTCGCCGGAGACCACGGTGGAGGGTTATTGTTGCGCCTCATATGCCTACTTCTAGAAATGCGGGCTTTTCTTCCCTATTCCCCGCTTAATCTCTTTGGTGCTAGCCCAGCTTCAACTGGCGTTTCATCAAATGACGCCGAACTTTGTCCGGTATGTCATCGGACTCGGAGTCAGGGCCGCAGAAGAAGGAATCGAGTTTGGGCCTGAGGAACTTATGCGTGTTTGCTCAGTGAAACACAACGCTAAGTTCCGGGGGACTTACTACCTCTCGCCTCGTTTCGGGCGGGTCCTCGAGGAAGTTCCGACGAAAGATGTATGGAGGGACCGATATTTCTTTTTCAGGATAACCCATCATTCGGTCGGGGACTTTGATTATTCGGTTATCCCATCTCGATGGTCACCCATTGTCGGTAAGACTCTGGTTTTAGTATTTTGTTGTTTTTTTGTCAGGCCGTCCCTTATCTGGTCTGGTTTCTATCACAGAGGCTCCGGAGTCGCTTGCTACCAACCCGATCACAGAGGCTCTGATAGCTCGTCTCAGAGGGGGCGCTGTTAATTGGGGTAGTTTCACACTGAGCATGTGCAGGCTGTTCTGCGGGTCAGCCCTGAGCGAGCTCCGCGGGACCACGCTCGGGTTCCTCGAAACCCATTGCTTCCTTCTGAACCCTTCCGGACTCTCCCGGCTCAAGCTACTCAGCCTCTGCTTCGTATTGCCGAGCGGGCCAAAGAGGGTGAGTCGTTTCATTCGCAATGTTTTTGTTTATCATTGTCGTTTTGACTTGTCTGACCCTTTTCATTTTATTTATAGCTCGACCTCTTCTGGGTGACAGCTCGGCTGCTAATTCCCTTTCTCGCGAGACGTTATCTCGCAGAGTGAGCAGTCGCCGGAACGGGAAAGACCCGATCGAGCTGGTCGACAAGATGGGGGTGGGCGACCTTAGTAATGCCCTTCTATTTGCCCTCGATCGGGGTCCTCCTCCGCCTCCGACTTATCCTCCTCCTCCTGCTCAGACCTCGCTCCTTCCGGTGACGGTCCCGGAGGGAACGGTTGCGGGGGTCGTCGACGCGACTCTGCCCTTGGCCGAACGGGAGTGGTTTTACCTCGGTGTAGAGATGCTGCTCTCTGCGATTCTCAGCCGGATTTGTCCGGGGAGGGAGATCGTCGGAGTCGAGGAGGTTCTCTTCCCCCTTCGCCGAAGCGTCGTAAAATAGACGTGGGAAGGAGTCCAAAAGGATCGGACCGAGAAGAGTGCTCAGTTGTAGACGATCTAGAAGGTGTGGTTCGTCTGCTGAGGCGCGTTAGGCCTGTTGGCTCCGAGCTCCCAGTTACTGGGGAGACGGTCCTCGGTAGTGCGTATTCCGAGATGATGGCGGTCATCGGGAAGGTGAGACGTTTTTGCTTTGGTCTCCTTTTTTTTAGAGTTTTTTTTTGGTTAAACCGACGCTTTCTTTGCAGGCCGTAGAGGCTGTGAATACGTACGCCGTTCGGTCTGAGAACGAGGTGTTGGACGCTCAGACCTACGAGCTCGAATCTGCTCGGGAGGCTGCTACCCAAATGAATGCCGAGCTCCAGGAAGCTTTAGCTAGGGAGGAGCGCCTGAAGAAGAGGGTCGCGGACCATGCTGCTGCGGAGGCCAGGATTGCGCATCTCGAGAGGAGGGAGGAGGAGCTGTCTTGTCAGCTAAGCGCCGCCGAGGCTCAAATTCAGACTGTGGAAGAGTCGAGCCGGGTCGAGCTTCGTAAGGCTCGAAAAGAACTCAATGGCCAGTATCTGACGATTCTGGCCGGGATCAAAGAGAGAGCCGAGAAGAGGAAAATCCAGACTAGCGCCGAGATCCGTCTCCAAGAGACTTTGGCCAACATCGAGCTTATCCCTGAGATCGCAGCTGGAGAAGTGGATATGACCCGAGAGGTGCTTAAGCTGGCTGAGCAAAAGCGACTTGCCGCAGCGGAGATGGAGGCCGCGGCAGTCTCTGATTTTAGCGTTGGCAAGCTTGCCTTGCCGGTAATGTCGGAGGGCTCCGTGGCCATGGCGGGTTCTCCGCCTGTTCCTCCGGCTGAGACTGACCCGAGGATGACTGACGAGGTCGACTCCCGGCCGAGAAGAGAGGCAGGTGATGGGGCGGAGGGCCAGGTCGGAGGCTCCTCCTATGCTGCGTTTTAGTTAAAAACTGTTGTTGTTGTTTCCCGAGAGGGCTTTTAATTTCCTTTTTAAAACTTTGGTTGCCCAAGGGGGCTTTTGTGATATTGAGGATGTTAAGTCCTTGTTTTGTTCATGCGTTGCTTTCAAATCCTGCATGCCTTAACATAAATTTTACTGTTTAGCGCTTTAGCATAAAGTTTGGCTGTTATGGCGACTTGAACCTCCTTGGAGGGGTCGACGAATAACTTGTCTCGAATTGCCTTAGGGAGTTCTTTATGAACTTTTAAGTCGATTGTACGCGAGGCACCACTCTTTCGTAGTGTAAGATCCGAGCTTATAGCTGGATGCTTTCGAAATTGCTGAATTTAAGGAATACTAAGTATATAGGAATGAATCGAAGTAGACTTACAAATGTTGTTTGCTTGAATGACTGTCTCGACTTCGTTGTCTTTTTCTTGGAGGGAGGGGGTAGTCCCCCAATTCTTTTAATCCGTATAAGGTTTAGAAGAATTATTGGTTTTGGAAGGATCGCTCTGGATCTCTTTCTTTGGGACGATCATTTCAGTTCGTTCGAATTGGGAGGACTGTTTTGGGTCGATTGTTTTGGGACGATCATTTCGGCTCGTTCGATTTGGAAGGACCATTTCGGGTCGCTTGTTTTGGGACGATCATTTCAGCTCGTTCGATTTGGAAGGACCCGAACGATTTGGAAGGACCATTTCGGGTCGTTAGTTTTGGGACGATCATTTCAGCTCGTTCGATTTGGAGGGACCATTTCGGGTCACTTGTTTGAAGGGATAATTTCATATCACTTGGTTTTGGGGGAGGCCGTTCGAGGTCTCTCGGGAGGGATAATTTCATATCGCTTTTTTGTGGAGGGATAATTTCATATCGCTTTTTTGAGAGATAATTTCATATCGCTTGATTTTTGAAGAGAAAATTTCATATCGCTTGGAAGGGATAATTTCATATCGCTTGTTTACGGAGGGATAATTTCATATCACTTTAGCTTTTGAAGAAATAATTTCATATCTCTTTTTGAGGATGTTATGGTGAGGTATTTCGCAATGGCTCTAACTTTTATGACAGAAAGAGGCATTGGATTGAGAGACTTATTTTGATTTCACAAAGATAAGCTAGTATTGTTGAGCTCGGTAAGAGCTTTGTGTTCGGGGGGGTGGCTGCGCTCGAAGTCGAGCTGCCTACGTACCCTTTTAAGGGGATCAATCCATTTCGTAGTTCGATTATGTTGTCGTACTCCTAGTGGAAGTACTTTTTGAGGTTGATGATGTTCCAAGGTCGTAGTTCAGGTTTCTGGGTTTCCACTGACTTGAGTCGGTAGACCCCGTCCTTTACAACGTCGGTGACCTGGTAAGGACCTTCCCACTTTGCTCCTAACTTCCCAGCGTGTTCTTCCTTTTTATGGTCGAACACTTTCCGTAAGACGAGCTCTCCTACTTGAAACCTTCGAGTTTTAATCTTGGAATCGTAGTAACGAGCTGCGGCTTGTTGGTAGTTCTGGATTCGAGCTAGTGCGAGGTTCCTCCTTTTGTCGACGAGATCGAGCACGTCAGTTATCATCTTGTTATTGAGTTCCTCTTGTCGTGGGCATTCTTCTTTGCGGATGCTTGACACAAGGATTTCGGCTGGTACTACCGCCTCGATCCCGTAGGCCAGCGAGAAGGGAGTCTCGCCGGTGGATTTGCGGGGTATAGTCCGGTAGGCCCAGAGTACGACTGGGAGCTCGTTCCTCCAGCTCGTTTTGCACTCATTGAGTCTTTTCTTGAGGCTATTCATGATTGCCTTGTTAGCCGCTTCCGCCAGCCCATTCCCTTGGGGATAGCGTGGCGTTGAGTAAGTCAGCTTTATGTTCCATGTTCTGCAGAACTCCTTGAAGGCGTTTGATATGAACTGGGAACCGTTATCAGTGACGATCTCGTGGGGTAGTCCGTGCCTGCAAACGATGTTTCGCCAGACGAACTCCTTAACGTGAACGTCTTTTACCTTTTGGTATGACTCGGCTTCAATCCATTTGGTGAAGTAGTCCGTCATTACCAATAAGTGTGTGGCTTTCTTTTTGCCGGATGCGATTAGGGACCCTACGATGTCCATTCCCCATCGCATAAATGGGTATGGCAATGAGATAGAGGAGAGTTTCTCCGATGCTTGGTGGATAATCGGGGCGTGCTTTTGGCACTTGTCGCATTTTTTGGAGAATGATTCGCATTCGGTAGCCATTGTTGGCCAGAAATAGCCTTGCCTTTTGATTCGTACGGCCAGGGCTCGTCCTCCGGAATGGCTTCCGCAGGATCCATCGTGGGCCTGCGTGATCACGGCTAGGGCTTGCCTTTTGTTGAGGCATTTGAGGTAAGGTCTGGAGAGACTCCTTTTAAAGAGCTCTCCTTGTGGTGTTAATCCTAGGGCTCGACATCGTCCTGAAGGATCTTTTGGTGTTAATCCTGATTCAATTCATCAGATTACTTGATCCTAAACATGCCAGATCTAGGTTCTCTTGAATAGAAACATAAGTAGATCTCACCTTTTACCTGTTTTGTGCAGCGGAAAGGAAGAACAGGTCAGAGATCAGAGAGCCACCGAGTGATAACTCCTCCAGAGGTTCACACACGCACACCGAGCAGGAAGAAGGCTGCTAGACCGAGCTGTGGGAGGTCGCAGGGAGAGAGAGAGTCGCGGCTAGGGCTTCAGCTTGACCTGAACTCGTCTTAAGTTTATATAAAACTTGTTCAGTTCGTTTTGGGCCATTTGGCCCAAATGCCAATTAACTCCGAGGCGTTCGCGCATTGCATCGATCGTTGCACCTTATGCATCGATCGATGCACAATGGCTAAACCCTCTTATTCTCTCTAAGTATAGTAAATGCCTAGCACTTTTACCATACTCCTGCTAAACCGTTCCTACACGATTTCCTGTTAGCTTAGGCGTGTGACCCATATGGGATCATATAATAAAGGCAATAAGTCCAAGACTTATAGATCATGAGCGGACTCTAGCAAGCCATCATGACCCCCAGTATTATATGACTTATGTCTGATCTTTGACATACTCTTACTTTCTAGAGACAGTACCGAGATTACTGGACACATTTCCAACAATCTCCCACTTGTACTGGAATCTCTGTATTCATAATCCTTTTGTCACAATATCTCGATTAGTCATAAGGCAAGATTAGTGTCATCCTTATTAAGCCTAATCTTGTTCATCGGACTCTGATTTGATACTGACAATCCAAACGACTCGGGACAGTCCGTTTGAGCATGGCCATGCATTTTCCAGTATTCAAATCTCCGATTGGCCTAGAGATATTCACTCCATTTATATTGGAGGGACAAATCCCGTCTTGTTCCATCACTGTAAACTACTCATTTCATAATGTACCCAAACAAGGTCCTTATAACTATCGCAGAACGATAGCGTTAGACAATGATCAAAGTGCATCAGTCCATGTGCAGTTACATGCATGCGAACTCAGGTCTAAGGACTATACTCTATAGTCGTAGTAAGAATCTCTTATGACACAGATATAAATATCCTGAAGAGTTCTTATAAGCGGGTCTTGTCCGGTCGTATGTTCCCCAACATACACCTATGTACTGACTTTGATGCCGAGCATCTATGACACACTGAGACTTTGTCATAAGTCACGTACCAATCCAGTCTCACACGGTTGTTGGTGTTCCAATTTCAACAACTTTTGACTAGGGACAGGATGATATAAAACATCTATCAAATATAGGGTCTCATGATCAAGCTAAATGACTTCGATGACTCAAGATCAAGTCATTTACTTCGATGACCTATAAAATGGTTCATATCATTTTGGAACGATTATTTCATCACAGTTAAAATAATCTTGAAATAATAATTTCATTATCAAACATCTCAAATGTTTTACAAGAACATATCAATAACTAAATAAAGCCCTTTACTAACTCCCACTGAAATTAAGACTACATCTTAACTTCACTTATCCTACAGCTACAGTCCGTGACTCGTGCTTAGGGTTAAGGAGTGGCTTCGTTAATAGATTAGCAACGTTCTCATTTGTTGAAACTTGCTGATCTACTTAACATCTCTGTCATTTATCTTAAGGTGTTTGGACCTCTGATGTGCAGCTAGTCTCATCTATGCTGGGAATCACATCAAGTTCATTGACGAACTCTTCTTTCCAAACAACCTCTTTCGCTGCTTTCCAAGCTGCGAAATGTTCAGTTTAAGTCATGGAGTCAGCAACAGTGCCTTGCACCGCCAGACAGACACAAGATATAACCGGACTGTGACCGGAAATCATCTTTGTCTGTTGGAAACTTGCCTTTCAGACTCTGCTGACTTGTAGCACATCACTTTCTCCGTAAATCAAGAACTTATCCTTAGTATTCCTCAAATACTTTAGGACATACTTTAGGAAACTTGATTCTTTGCTGGGTTTGACTGGTCTTTACTTGTCTTGCTTAAAATTAAAGCAACATCAAACAAGTACGTTTCATGGCATACATGATAGATCCAATTGCCGATGCATATGGAATCTCATCCATGCATTTAAGCTCAGCAGTTATCGTAGGATACTGTATCTTGCTTAACTTAATGCCATGTAACATTGGCATAAAACCCTTCTTGGATTGCTTAAAATGTGTAGGACTTTGTCAATTTAAGAATCCTGACTTTGTCCTACCAGCTCTTTTGGATCTCTTTCTTTAGATCCAAAATCCAAGAACCACGTGGCTTTACCCATGTCAATCATTAAACCAACTCCCAAGCTAGTCCTTTACCGACTACAGCATTGGGACGTTATATCCGAGAATCAGTATGTCATTGACATACACTTTGAGAAATGCAATATCGCTCCACTAATCTATTAGTAAACACACAGTTCCGCTTCGTTCCTGTTCAAGTCAAAACCTTGACTACTTCAACAGAACGAAGATTCCAACTCCGATATGTTTGCTTCCATCCATGAATGGATCGATGAAGCCAACTTACACAAAATGTAATTCTTCGGAGTCTGGGCTCACTTTCGCTTCCTAGGATTTCGCAGATTCGTCGCTTTCAATGATCATAAGATCATGCGAACATTCAATGATCATCAGGCTGAACTAATGACGAGAATTCACTCTCGGACTAGTGACTGATTCTTTCATATCTGCGAACTTCAGGCTCCACAGGTTTAGATTCTACAGAAATCTGTAAATCCTTCCGCTGCTCTCCCTCAATAGGTTAAGCAGCCTCCTGTATTTCTCGAGTTGTACTTTTACTCCCACTGTTCTTCTTTGGAAAGTAACTTCCCTTCTTAGAAAACAGAATGGTCGAAAAAAAAATACTTTTTACTCCCACTGTTCTTCTTGGAAAGTAATTTCCTTCTTAGAAAACAGAATGGTCGTAAAAGTACCGAGCCTTGGTTTCCCTAAGAAAACTTCGAGTTATGCTTTTACTCCCACTGTTCTTCTTGAAAATAACTTCCCTTCTTAGAAAACAGATTGGACGTAAAAGTAACAAGCCTTAGTTTCTTTAGGAAAACCAGCGAAGTAGCACAACTACAAATACTCAGTAAAGACAAATTTGGATCGATTCCAATCCACATTAACGTGGTGTCTTTCAACTGATATTTGTGGAACTATTTCAGCGTAAACTTAGATATTTTAGAGCGTTATTCTTAAATAATATCATGGAAGATTCGTGTGACTCATCTTTAATCATTTCTAATAAGATCTGATTCTTTCTCACAGAAACACCTTCAGGTTTTCAGGAGAAATGAGCTGTGAAACGATTTCACACTCATTAAGATGATCACACAATCAATGACTTAAGTATTCTCACTCGTGACTTAATCCAGAGTCTTAATACTTTTGTCATTCAGATCCTATACTTCATTCTGGAACCTTTTCGACCATGTCAAAGAATTCCGACTTGTGTCTCATCTTATGAACACAGTCACACTCACTGAAGTAATCAGTAGAGACAATGAAGTACAGGAGATTTTCTCTGGCATTATTGCTCATTGGGCCACATACATGAGTATGTTCCAGGTCCAATAAGCCTTTGGGCTTTTCTCTAGCTCGGCTAAGATAGGCCCTTTCCCTTTTGGTCTAGTAAACAGAATTCAAGTCTCATAAGATATTTTATCAAATGAGCCCAAACGTCCATGACTATGGGATTTCTGAATCCGACTTACTCTATGTGACCAAGACTTTATGCCAAGAAAAATCAGGTTTAATTCATCAGATTTAAACCAATTCGGTATTTATGTTACATTTAGGCACTCTTTGGTTTAAGATATAAAACCCATTCCATGAATAGGGTGCTACAATTAATATTTCATTAAGATCAAAAGAACAAAACTTGTCTTTTATCAAAATGAAAAACATTCAAATTCTTACAAGAAAATGAAAGACAACTCTGCTTAAAGCAGGTACATTGTAGCAATTACTTAATACAAAACCAAGCCTCAAAGGGATCTATAAGTGAAAAACCCTACGACTGAGGCAGCATCCCAAGCTCCTTCCAGACATGTAGTTTCACTTGCCCTTCCTTCAATGTTCTACTGTTGCTTAAGCTCTGCATATTATCACAAACATCAGTGCCACAACCAGTATTCAATACCTTTAAGGTAGAACTTGAAGTAATAACATGAATACCTGAGGAAGTAGTCGCATACATCGACTTTAACTCCTCATCATCTTCCATGAATTTAATGCAATCTCTCTTCCAATGCCCTGTCTCCTTACAGTAGCAGCACTTACCAACGTAAGAGGTATCTGACTCGGGCTCAGAAGACACACGCTTGCCATGATTCAAAATCTGGACAACTTTGTCTTCACCCTTGTCAGCATTAGGTTTAGTAAACCTACCCTTCTCATTCATGAGATTGTACAGGGTACTCTTCACGTTTGGCTCAACTGTCTTGAGCATATCATGCAGTTCAGTCAGCGTCTTCGTTAAGCCTTTCTTGATATAGTTCTTTCTGAACTTATCATAGCTTGACGGCAGTGACTGCAGAATGATTTCAGTTGCCATCTCTTGGCTAACTGGATAATCCAGTTTCCTCAGGTTATCAATGTAACCCATCATTTTACTGACATGAGGACTTACTGGATGATCATTTGGCAGCTTGCAGCTAGTGAGAGATTTAACCAACTGGTATCTCTCCACTCTTATCTGCTCCTGAAATTTCAATTTCAGGCTGCTGATCATCTCTATTGGCGACTCCATGTTCTCATATTGCTTCCGCAAGTCTGAGTCCATGGTAGCCAATATCAGACCACGCACATCTACCGCATCATTATAATGCTTATTCCAAGCATCATATACTGCATGAGAAGCATTGGACCCGATCCTCACGGGGAGAGCTCTCTCAAGAACATAGTCCTTTCTCTCCTGTCTGAGGACTAGCCTCAGGTTCCGCGACCAAGTCAAGAAATTTGATCCGTTCAGCTTGTCCATCCCAAGGATAGACCGGATCGAGAAAGTGTTTTGATTGTTTGTGCTAGTCATAACTGAAATTTAAGATAAAAGGATTTTAGTTAATATGTTCAATATGATTAATCTCGTATTAAAATTAATATGATTAATCACGCATTATATTCAATAACATAAGTTACCCTCAATAGAATATAATGATTCCAAGATCCACATATAACTAAGATTAAAGTGGGCCACTGGCCGTCACCCAACCTTAGCTTATATCGGTAAGCCCTGTATCGGCTAATTATATCTGTGATATAACTCTTGGTTGTGAATCTGGGCCCGAGGCCCAATCCACTCTGATGTCTCAAGGCCCGGGACTCCCGATGGCCTAGTCAAGAAAACCAGACTATACAGTCATGTAATCATTAATGTCTGGGACTCCCAATGACATTTATGAATCACAAACCGTCTTACCCACGCAAAAGCAGACATCCTCACACTGTAAGGCCATGAATACAATTGAATGGGCTTTGACAGCTGACATAGAATGGACAAGACATCCAACGCTTGATATTATATGAGGTTCGTAGGTTTATTAAAATTTCATTCCCAAAATAGAAGATTACTATTTCGGGAAACTTTCTATTTTAGGAAACCTACTATTTTAGGAAACTTTCTAAAATTGGAAACTTTCTAAAAACGGAAACTTTCTAACTTTAGAAATTTCTTAAAATCCAAAACATGCAAATTCAGAAACTTCTATTTTAAGAAACTTTCTAATTTTTAAAATTTCGGAAACTTTAATTTAAAATCGACTTTATAATTTTATAAAATAAATTTTAAATTAATCTGAAGAAAGACTCAAATAATTGGCCCAATTGTTTTAACTTCTCGGCCCGAGGCCCAAGAATTGGTCCATGTCCAAGACATGACCCAATTGTCCAATTAAATGACATAACCGGTCTGGTTCATTAAAATTGGTCTAACCAAAATTTTAATTACTACGATGACCACAATTGTCAACCGGTTATTTACTAAACCGGATTTTTCTCAATTTATTTGGTCCAACCAAATCAAATTAGAAAATCCTGGTTTAGGCACTAAATCCAATAATTATTTCGACATTGGATTTCTTATCCCGGTTTAACCAGACTTAATAAAATTATTAAATCTGTTTATTAAACCGAGACGTTTAATTTTAATTAAATTAAACCGAGTCTAAACCCTAACCGCATCGATCGATGCTCTCAGCATCGATCCTGCAACGATCGTTCATCGATCCTGCATCGATCGATGCTCTAACGCATGCACGAACGGTTATCAGGTTTGGCCGAGAGATTCTCGCGAGATCCATGCGATCGTTTGAACGATCCATGCGATCGCGGTCAATCTCTCGCGACTGCAACGATCGATCCTTGCATTGCATCGATCGATGCAATGCGATCTCTCGTGGTTGCATCGACCGATCATGCGATCGCATCGATCGATGCATCGCGATCACAGCCGATACTTCTTTATGAAAATCGCATTCTTCCAAATCAATATAGCTTGGATTATTGCGATTTCAAATGTGTTTAGGTTTCAATTCCTTGTTGCTTAAGTGATTTTTCTCATCAGTAATTGATTCAAAATACTTCTTAAACAAGAAAACAATCCTAAACTTGAATCTAAACAAGATGAACCAGAACCAATGGCTCTGATACCACTGAAGGATCTTTTGGTGTTAATCCTGATTCAATTCATCAGATTACTTGATCCTAAACATGCCAGATCTAGGTTCTCTTGAATAGAAACATAAGTAGATCTCACCTTTTACCTGTTTTGTGCAGCGGAAAGGAAGAACAGGTCAGAGATCAGAGAGCCACCGAGTGATAACTCCTCCAGAGGTTCACACACGCACACCGAGCAGGAAGAAGGCTGCTAGACCGAGCTGTGGGAGGTCGCAGGGAGAGAGAGAGTCGCGGCTAGGGCTTCAGCTTGACCTGAACTCGTCTTAAGTTTATATAAAACTTGTTCAGTTCGTTTTGGGCCATTTGGCCCAAATGCCAATTAACTCCGAGGCGTTCGCGCATTGCATCGATCGTTGCACCTTATGCATCGATCGATGCACAATGGCTAAACCCTCTTATTCTCTCTAAGTATAGTAAATGCCTAGCACTTTTACCATACTCCTGCTAAACCGTTCCTACACGATTTCCTGTTAGCTTAGGCGTGTGACCCATATGGGATCATATAATAAAGGCAATAAGTCCAAGACTTATAGATCATGAGCGGACTCTAGCAAGCCATCATGACCCCCAGTATTATATGACTTATGTCTGATCTTTGACATACTCTTACTTTCTAGAGACAGTACCGAGATTACTGGACACATTTCCAACACGTCCTTTATGGCAGGCTCGTCCTCTCTCAAGGACAGAGCCTTTAGGGCTATGTCGATGCTTGGTTTTTCGATCCCCTCGACCGGTATGATCCTTTTAAGGTTAGAATCTGATGTCGATGCTAGTGCGGCTAGGGCATCGGCTGCGGTGTTTTCCCCCCGCGGGATCCGTGTTAGATCAAAGAATTCGATCTGTTCGGTGAGCGTATGGACTACCTGTAGGTATGCTTCCATGCGCTCGTCCTTGGCCTCGTAGTCGCCGTGATATTGGCTCGTGACCAGTTGGGAGTCGCTGAACGCGTCTACTTCTCGGGCTCCTATTGCTATTGCTAGTTTTAGCCCGGCTATTAATGCTTCATATTCTGCTTCATTATTTGATGCGGCGAAGCCCAGTCTGAAAGACTGTTCCAATACTTTGCCGGTGGGGGAAACAGTTTTACTCCGACTCCAGATCCTTGCCTTGAGGAAGCTCCGTCAACGTAGAGTTTCCATTTTTTGCGGAGGTCGGGTCAAGTTCGACGGTTGGTGGGAGATCGATTATAAAATCTGCAAGTACTTGCGCTTTTAAGCACGTCCGAGCTTTATATTCTATGTCATACTCGCTAAGTTCGATAGCCCATTTGACCAGTCGACCGGACTGGCTTGGACTGTGAAGGATGGTTCTCAGTGGCTGAGAGGTCATTACTATAATCGAGTGCGATTGAAAGTATGGTCGGAGTTTCCGAGCCGATGTCACTAGCGCTAGGGCGAGTTTTTCCATGGCGGGGTATCTGGTTTCAGCGTCGATTAAGGTCTTACTGATGTAATACACCGGCCGTTGTTCGTTCTGTTCTTCGCGAACCAGGACTCCACTTACCGCTGCCATCGAGACAGCTAGGTAGAGGTAGAGGGGTTCCCCTTCTACCGGTTTCGCCAGTATGGGTGGTTCGCTTAGGTAAGCTTTGAGCTGAGTGAACGCTTCTTCGCACTTTTCATCCCAGAGGAACTTTTTGTTCGCTTTGAGCAAGTGATAGAAGGGAAGACATTTATCAGTCGACCTCGAGATGAAACGGTTCAGAGCAGCTATTTTGCCAGTCAGGCGCTGGACTTCTCGCGTTGTTCTGGGAGATTTCATCTCTATGAATGTTGCGATCTGTTTGGGGTTTGCTTCGATCCCTCTTTCGGTTACTAGGTAACCTAGGAATTCTCCTGAGGGGACCCCGAAGGTACACTTTGCTGGGTTGAGTTTCATCCCATATTTATTGAGAATGACAAAGCATTCTTTCAGTTGTGGGATGTGATCCTCATACCTGGAAGATTTGACCAGCATATCATCGATGTAGACTTCCATAGTTTTACCTAGGAGTCCTGAAAACATCTTGTTGACGAGACGTTGGTAAGTCGCTCCTGCGTTTTTTAGTCCGAAGGGCATGACTTTGTAGCAGTATGTGCCTCGATCAGTTATGAACGAAGTCTTTTCTTGGTCCTCGGGGTTCATTAATATTTGATTGTACCCCGAGAAAGTGTCCATGAAGGATAGCAGCTGGTGTCCGGCGGTGGCTTCGACTAGTTGATCGATGTGTGGGAGTGGGAAGCTGCCCTTCGGACATGCTTTGTTGAGATCCGTGAAATCTACACAGACTCTCCACTTCCCGTTCTTTTTCTTAACCACTATAGGGTTCGCAAGCCAGTCGGGGTATTTTACCTCTCTGATCGATCCGATTTTTAATAATCGGTCGACCTCATCTTTGACGGCTTGAGCTCGTTCCGGACCTAGTTTTCGACGTTTCTGTCTTACCGGTTTGTAGGTTGGGTCAACATTCAGCTCGTGGCTGGTAACGTCGATGTTGATCCCTCTCATGTCTGCTGAGGATCAGGCAAAGGAGCGACGTTTTGTTTGAGGAAAGAGACCAGTTCATTTTTGACTGGCTCTGATAGGTCGATTCCAATGCCAACGAGTCTTTCGGGATGAGCATCGTCTATGCAAACTTGGGTTGTGAGGTCCTTTGGAGGTCCTATTTGACTCGGGTCGTTCGACCTTTTGGTATGCATGGTGGCGAGCTCGTCCTCTTTCTGTAATTGCTACGCAGGGAATTTTTCAATCTGTTTGTATCCATTCATGTAGCAATGACGGGAAATTTTTTGACTTCCGTACACGGTTTTTACCCCTTTAGGAGTTGGGAATTTTACGCATTGATGGTAGGTCGACGGTACCGCTTTCATGTCGTATATCCATGGTTGACCTAAAATAGCGTTATAGGGAGCTGGCCGGTCCACTATGACGAATTCTGTCATTCTTCGGACTCCTCCAGCTATCACCGGGGCGAAGACAGAGCCCATCGAGTATGTTGTTTCGCCAGCGAACCCTACTAGTGGTGTCTTTTCTTCCACGATCTCGGAGTCGTTGAAGTCCATCTTTTTGAACGCATCGTAAAAGAGGACATCTACCGAACTTCCTGTGTCGATCATTATCCTTGAGAGTTCGACATCTCCCACTACTAGACAAACGAGGAGAGCGTCGTCGTGTGGTTTGTCGAGATTGCTTGTCTCGCTCTCGTGGAAAGTGACCTCGTGTTCTGGACCTATCATTGGGAATCTCCCCCCATTGTCAGTTTCGACTCTTCTTTGAAGAGCTTTGATTGAATTGACTGAGTCTTGGCAAAGCTTGGAGCCACCGAAGATGAAGTCGATTCGTTTAGGGGGTACAGCCCGTACACCCCCCCCCCCCCGGCAGAGACGAGGGAGATTGATTCGTGAGCGTAAACACTTAAAGGGAGCCGGAGGTAGGGATAACGCCGAACCTTTCGGGGTGCCGCTCAGGCTGAGCTCGCCGAGAATAAACTCAACTCGCTTCCGCGACCCTTAAGAAAGTGTTTCGGGAGATTCCGGCTCCTTTGTCCGTTCTCGTTTATTTTGAGAAGGCGTCTTGGTGTTCGACTCTCTGGTCTGTTTTCTTTCTTTTTCGTCGGATGGAGTTTCCTCCTCGACTTCTGAGTCTCTTTTGCTTTCGGACTCCCTCTTTTGAGCCTCGGCTTTAGCTCGAGTATAGCAGTCTTCGGTCGAGTGTCCTCTTTTGTTGTGAAATTCACAGAATTTTTCCTTGTCGAACTCGAATTTCTTCGAGCTCTTCGGGCTCTCGACCGCATTGACGTTCCCTGATTTGCGGGAATCTTTTTTCAAGTTCGAGTTCTGCGAGCTCGAAAGGTTCTTTTCTTTTCGGTGCTTTTCTCTGAGGGTCGTGGTTTCGTCCTCGAGGCGAGCGAAAGGCCGATGCGCGATGAAGGGCGTCATCGAGTATTTGAGGTTCGCGGACTGTTATTTCCTCGCGGAACCTGGTTGAATACCATAGTCCACGTCGCAGTGCTTCTATAGCTACTTCGTCTCGTGGGTTTGCGATTTTGGATTTTATTTCCTTAAATCGGTCGATGTACGAGCGAAGCGATTCGTCGGGTTTTTGGGAGACGCCAAACAGAGCTGCCTTTGTAGTCTTTTCCTCGATAAAGACGGAGTATTGTTTGAGGAAAGCCGTCATGAACTGGGTGAAATTGTCGATGGACCTTTCTTCCAGTCCGGCAAACCATTCTAGGGCGGAGCCCGATAGGTTTTCGGCGAAGAGCCTGCAGAAAGCCGGCTCTCTCTCCTCGTCGGTAAGGTATACCCTTGCCATCGCTAGTCGGAATTCCCTGATATGGGCTTTGGGGTCCGACTTCCCAGAGAATTCCGGAAATTTAGTTTTCTTGATTTCTCGGATTCTTGCGAAGGCGATCCGGTCTGTGAACGGCGTTTGTCGCGTTTCTTCGATCACTCGATCGATGTCGGGCGCCGCGCTTGTCGCCATGTGAACTTTGGAGCTCAGACTGACGAACTGAGCCTTGGCTTGTTCAATATACTGTCTAAGCATGTCGTGGTCGTCGCCCGTCGTAGGCGCGAACTGGGCTCGTGCCTGATTGGACTCAAGTCCGGGGAAAGTGGGGTCGAGGAGATCGATTACTGGGAACGATCCCGTCTGGCCGAACTGCGGCGTTCGGCACTGTACCGTATTTGACCCGTTAACGGGTCCTGAGCTCGAGGCGAAGGCAGAGCCTCCTAGTTGCCTCGGCCGGATATTCGAACTACTCGAGAAAGGTGGTGGCCCGGGTAATGGTCGACTACCCGATCCAGTTGGATCTGTGATCGTTGAATTTGAACCGAATGGGGTTGGAGTCGCGATGGGCGTCAGTATAGGGCGAAAGCCACTATTCGACGTACTGGGGAAATTCCCCGACGTTCCCGGTGGAGTTACCACCTGGGAGAAGTCCAAGCGTGTACACGGTGGGGGACTTATAGGGGTTCGTGGATCGTGTGTTGATCTACATGAAGGAATGTTTAGATGAATCCTGATTCAATTCTCAGATTCATATCAACCTAAACATGCGGATCTAGGTTCTCTTGATTAGAAACAATTGTTAGATCTCACCTTATACCTGTTAATTGCAGCGGAAAGGGATGGTATGTCAGAGATCAGAGAGCCACCGAGAGATAACTCCTCCAGAGGTTCACACACGCACACCGAGCAGGAAGAGGCTGCTAGACCAGGAGGAAATCGGCGCAGAGAGAGAGAGGAGGCTCGCGGCTAGGGCTTCTTTCGACCTGAACTCGTCTTAAGTTTATATAAAACTCGTTCAGTTCGTTTTGGGCCATTTGGCCCAAATGCCAATTTACTCCGAGGCGTTCGCGCACTGTGTCGATCGACACGCCTTGTGCATCGATCGACACACAGTGCCTAAACCGTTTTATTCTCTCTAAGTACAGTAAATGCCTAGCACTTTTACCGTACTTCTGCTAAACCATTCCTACACGTTTTCCTGTTAGCTTAGGCGTGTGACCCATATGGGATCATATAATAAAGGCAATAAGTCCAAGACTTATAGATCATGAGCGGACTCTAGCAAGCCATCATGACCCCCAGTATTATATGACTTATGTCTGATCATTGACATACTCTTACTTTCTAGAGACAGTACCGAGATTACTGGACACAATTCCAACAATCTCCCACTTGTACTGGAATCTCTGTATTCATAATCCTTTTGTCACAATATCTCGATTAGTCATAAGGCAAGATTGGTGTCATCCTTATAAAGCCTAATCTTGTTCATCGGACTCTGATTTGATACTGACAATCCAAACGACTCGGGACAGTCCGTTTGAGCATGGCCATGCATTTTCCAGTATTCAAATCTCCGATTGGCCTAGAGATATTCACTCCATTTATATTGGAGGGACAAATCCCGTCTTGTTCCATCACTGTAAACTACTCATTTCATAATACAACCAAACAAGGTCCTTATAACTATCGCAGAACGATAGCGTTAGACAATGATCAAAGTGCATCAGTCCATGTGCAGTCACATGCATGCGAACTCAGGTCTAAGGACTATACTCTATAGTCGTAGTAAGAATCTCTTATGACACAGATATAAATATCCTGAAGAGTTCTTATAAGCGGGTCTTGTCCGGTCGTATGTTCCCCAACATACACCTATGTACTGACTTTGATGCCGAGCATCTATGACACACTGAGACTTTGTCATAAGTCACGTACCAATCCAGTCTCACACGGTTGTTGGTGTTCCAATTTCAACAACCTTCGACTAGGGACAGGATGATATAAGCCATCTATCAAATATAGGGTCTCATGATTAAGCTAAATGACTTCGATGACTCAAGATCAAGTCATTTACTTCGATGACCTATAAAATGGTTCATATCATTTTGGAACGATTATTTCATCACAGTTAAAATAATCTTGAAATAATAATTTCATTAAACATCTTAAATGTTATTTCAAGAACATATCCAATAACTAAATAAAGCCCTTTAATAACTCCCACTGAAATTAAGACTACATCTTAATTTCACTTATCCTACAGCAACAGTCCGCGACTCGTGCTTAGGCCTAAGGAGTGGCTTCGTTAATAGATTAGCAACGTTCTCATTCGTTGAAACTTGCTGATCTACTTAACATCTCTGTCATTTATCTCACGGAATAGGTTATACCTATCCTCAAGGTGTTTGGACCTCTGATGTGCAGCTAGTCTCATCTATGCTGGAAATCACATCAAGTTCAGTGACGAACTCTTCTTTCCAAACAACCTCTTTCGCCACTTCCCAAGCTGCGAAATGTTCAGCTTAAGTCATGGGGTCAGCAACAGTGCCTTGCACCGCCAGATAGACACAAGATATAACCGGACTGTGATCGGAAATCATCTTTGTCTATTGGAAACTTGCCTTTCAGACTCTACCGACTCATAGCACCTCACTTTCTCCGTAACTCAAGAATTTATCCTTAGTATTCCTCAAATACTTTAGGATATTCTTTACGGCAATCCAGTGATTCTTTGCTGGATTTGACTGGTCTTTACTTGTCTTGCTTAACATTAAAGCAACATCGAACAAGTACGTTTCATGGCATACATGATAGATCCAATTGCCGACGCATATGGATCTTATCCATGCATTTAAGCTCAGCAGTTATCGTAGGACACTGTGTCTTGCTTATCGTAATGCCATGTGACATTTGCATAAAACCCTTCTTGGAATGCTGAAAACCTGTAGGACTTTGTCGGGATAAGAATCCTGACTTTGTCTTACCAGCTCTTTCGGATCTCTATCTTTAGATCCAAAATCCAAGAACATACGAGGCTTTACTCATGTCAATCATTAGAACCAACTCCCAAGCCAGTCCTTTACTGACTGCAGCATTGGGACGTCATTTTCGAGAATCAGTATGTCATCGACATACAATATGAGAAATGCAATATCGCTCCCACTAATCTATTAGTAAACACACAGTTCCGCTTCGTTCCTGTTCAAGTCAAAACCTTGACTACTTCAACAGAACGAAGATTCCAACTCCGATATGTTTGCTTCCATCCATGAATGGATCAATGAAGCTAACTTACATAAAGTGTAATTTTTCGGAGTCCGGGCTCACTTTCGCTTCTTTGAATTTCGCAGATTCGTCGCTTTCAATGATCATCAGATCATGCGATCTTTCAATGATTATCAGGTTCAACCAATGACGAGAAATCACTCTCGGATTAGTAACTGATTCATTCATATCTGCGAACTTCAGGCTCCAGAGGTGCAGATTTCAATGATTATCAGGTTCAACTAATGACGAGAAATCACTCTCGGATTAGTAACTGATTCATTCATATCTGCGAACTTCAGGCTCCAGAGGTGCAGATTTCAATGATTATCAGGTTCAACTAATGACGAGAAATCACTCTCGGATTAGTAACTGATTCATTCATATCTGCGAACTCCATAATCCACAGGTGTAGATTCTACAGAAATCTGTAAATCCTTCCGCTGCTCTCCCTCAACAGGTTAAGCAGCCTCCTGTATGTCTCGAATTTCTTCGAGTTATACTTTTACTCCCACTGTTCTTCTTGGAAAATAACTTCCCTTCTTAGAAAACAGATTGGACGTAAAAGTAACAAGCCTTAGTTTCTCTAGGACAACCAGCGAAGTAGCACAACTACAAATACTCAGTAAAGACAAATTTGGATCGATTCCAATCCACATTTACGTGGTGTCTTTCAACTGATATTGGTGGAACCTTTTCAGCGTAAACTTAGATATTTCTAGAGCGTTATTCTTAAATAATATCATGGAAGATTCGTGTGAATCATCTTTAATCATTTCTAATAAGATCTGATTCTTTCTCACAGAAAAACCTTCAGGTTTTCAGGAGAAATGAGCTGTGAAACGATTTCACACTCATTTAGATGATCACACAATCAATGACTTAAGTGTTCTCACTCGTGATTTAATCCAGAGTCTTAATACTTTTGTCATTCAGATCCTATACTTCATTCTGGAACTCTTTCGACCATGTCAAAGAATTCCGACTTGTGTCTCATCAAATGAACACAGTCACACTCACTGAAGTAATCAGTAGAGACAATGAAGTACAGGATATTTTCTCTGGCATTACTGCTCATTGGGCCACATACATGAGTATGTTCCAGGTCCAATAAGCCTTTGGGCCTTTCTCTAGCTCGGCTAAGATAGGCCCTTTACCTTTTGGTCTAGTAAACAGAATTCAAGTCTCATAAGATATTTTATCAAATGAGCCCAACAGTCCATGACTATGGGATTTCTGAATCCGACTTACTCTATGTGACCAAGACTTTTATGCCAAGGAAAATCAGGTTTAATTCATCAGATTTAAACCAATTCGGTATTTATGTTACATTTAGGCACTCTTTGGTTTAAGATATAAAACCCATTCCATGAATAGGGTGCTACAATTAATATTTCATTAAGATCAAAAGAACAAAACTTGTCTTTTATCAAAATGAAAAACATTCAAATTCTTACAAGAAAATGAAAGACAACTCTGCTTAAAGCAGGTACATTGTAGCAATTACTTAATAAAACCAAGCCTCAAAGGCATCTACAAGTGAAAACCCTACGGCTGAGGCAGCATCCATAGCTCCTTCCAGACATGTAGTTCCACTTGCCCTTCCTTCAACGTTCTATTGTTGCTTAGGCTCTGCATATTATCACAAATATCAGTGCCACAACCAGTATCCAATACCTTTAAGGTAGAACTTGAAGTAATAACATGAATACCTGAGGAAGTAGTCGCATACATCAACTTCAACTCCTCATTATCTTCCATGAATTTAATGCAATCTCTCTTCCAATGCCCTGTCTCCTTACAGTAGCAGCACTTACCAACGTAAGAGGTATCTGACTCGGGCTCAGAAGACACACGCTTGCCATGATTCAAAATCTGGACAACTTTGCCTTCACCCTTGTCAGCATTAGGTTTATTAAACCTACCCTTATCATTCATGAGATTATTCAGGGTACTCTTCACGTTTGGCTCAACTGTCTTGAGCATATCATGCAGTTCAATCAGCGTCTTCGTTAAGCCTTTCTTGATATAGTTCCTTTTGAACTTATCATAACTTGACGGCAGTGACTGTAGTATGATCTCAGTTGCCAATTCTTGGCTAACTGGATAATCCAGTTTCCTCAGGTTATCAATGTAACCCATCATTTTACTGACATGAGGACTCACTGGATGATCATTTGGTAGCTTGCAGCCAGTGAGAGACTTAACCAACTGGTATCTCTCCACCCTTATCTGCTCCTGAAATTTCAATTTCAGGCTGCTGATCATCTCTATTGGCGACTCCATGTTCTCATATTGCTTCCGCAAGTCTGAGTCCATGGTAGCCAATATCAGACCACGCACATCTACCGCATCATTATAATGCTTATTCCAAGCATCATATACTGCATGAGAAGCATTGGACCCGATCCTCACGGGGAGAGCTCTCTCAAGGACATAGTCCTTTCTCTCCTGTCTGAGAACTAGCCTCAGGTTCCGCGACCAAGTCAAGAAATTTGATCCGTTCAGCTTGTCCATCTTAAGGACAGACCAGATCGAGAAAGTGTTTGTGCTAGTCATAACTGAAAATTAAGATAAAAGGATTTTAGTTAATATGTTCAATATGATTAATCTCGTATTAAATTTAATATGATTAATCATGCATTATATTCAATAACATCAGTTACCCTCAATAGAATATAATGATTCCAAGATCCACATATAACTAAGATTAAAGTGGGCCACTGGCTGTCACCCAACCTTAGCTTATATCGGTAAGCCCTATGTCGGCTAATTATATCCGTGATATAACTCTTGGTTGTGAATCTGGGCCCGAGGCCCAATTCACTCTGATGTCTCAAGGCCCGGGACTCCCGATGGCCTAGTCAAGAAAACCAGACTATACAGTCATGTAATCATTAATGTCTGGGACTCCCAATGACATTTATGAATCACAAACCGTCTTATCCACGCAAAAGCAGACACCCTCACACTGTAAGGCCATGAATACAATTGAATGGGCTTCAACAGCTGACATAGCCTGGACAAGACATCCAACGCTTGATATTATTTGAGGTTCGTAGGTTTATTTTAAAATCTCATTCCCAAAATAGAAGATTACTATTTCGGGAAACTTTCATTTTAGAAAACCTACTATTTTTGGAAACTTTCTAAAATTGGAAACTTTCTAAAACCGGAAACTTTCTAACTTTAGAAATTTCTTAAAATCCGAATCATGCAAATCTAGAAACTTCTATAAATTAAGAAACTTTCTAATTTCAAAATATCGGAAACTTTAATTTAAAATTGATTTATATTCTTTATAAAATAAATTTTAAATTAAATCTGAAGAAAGACTCAAATAATTGGCCCAATCGTTTTAACTTCTTGGCCCGAGGCCGAAGAATTGGTCTATGTCCGAGACATAACCCGATCGTCCAATTAGATGACATAACCGGTCTGGTTCATTAAAATTGGTCTAACCAAAATTAATTACTACGACGACCACAATTGTCAACCGGTTATTTACTAAACCGGATTTTCTCAATTTATTTGGTCCAACCAAATCAAATTAGAAAATCCTGGTTTAGGCACTAAATCCAATAATTCTTTCGACATTGGATTTCTTGTCCCGGTTTAACCAGACTTAATAAAATTATTAAATTTGTTTATTAAACCAGGACGAATTAATTTTAATCAAAATATTAAACCGAGCCTTAAACCAACCATGTCGATCGATGAACCAACCGTGTCGATCGATCCATCAAGCGCATCGGTCGATGCTCTTAGCATCGATCCTGCATCGATCGTGCATCGATCCTGTATCGATCGATGCTCTCACGCATGCACGGAACCGAGCCAAAACCCTAACCGTGTCGATCGATGCACCAACCGCATCGGTCGATGCACCAACATCGAACCTGCATCGATCCTGCATCGATCGATGCTTTCACGCGTTAACAGGGTTAGCCGATAGACTGTATCGACCGATCCATGCGATCGTATCGATCGATCCATGCGATCGCAGTCGATACTGACTTTTGAAAATCGCATTCTACCAAATCATATAGCTTGATCATGCGATTTTTCATATGTTTAGGTTTCAATTCTTGTTACTTAAGTGATTTCTCTTATCAGTAGTTGATTCAAAACACTTTTAAACAAGAAAAACAATCCTAAACTTGAATCTAAACAAGAAAAACCAGAACCAACAGCTCTGATACCACTGAAGGAATGTTTAGATGAATCCTGATTCAATTCTCAGATTCATATCAACCTAAACATGCGGATCTAGGTTCTCTTGATTAGAAACAATTGTTAGATCTCACCTTATACCTGTTAATTGCAGCGGAAAGGGATGGTATGTCAGAGATCAGAGAGCCACCGAGAGATAACTCCTCCAGAGGTTCACACACGCACACCGAGCAGGAAGAGGATGCTAGACCAGGAGGAAATCGGCGCAGAGAGAGAGAGGAGGCTCGCGGCTAGGGCTTCTTTCGACCTGAACTCGTCTTAAGTTTATATAAAACTCGTTCAGTTCGTTTTGGGCCATTTGGCCCAAATGCCAATTTACTCCGAGGCGTTCGCGCACTGTGTCGATCGACACGCCTTGTGCATCGATCGACACACAGTGCCTAAACCGTTTTATTCTCTCTAAGTACAGTAAATGCCTAGCACTTTTACCGTACTTCTGCTAAACCATTCCTACACGTTTTCCTGTTAGCTTAGGCGTGTGACCCATATGGGATCATATAATAAAGGCAATAAGTCCAAGACTTATAGATCATGAGCGGACTCTAGCAAGCCATCATGACCCCCAGTATTATATGACTTATGTCTGATCATTGACATACTCTTACTTTCTAGAGACAGTACCGAGATTACTGGACACAATTCCAACACTACACCCCTGGTTTTGGCTAGCGAGCTCTTCAAGACGGGCGTTAATACGCCTTTCCTGTTCATCGAGCTGCGCGGCCAGAGAACAGTTTGCGATCTCCTGGGCCCTTGCGCTTGCCTCATTATTTCTCGTTCGATCTACCAATAGGCTTAACATCGAACGGATTTCAGCAAGATTGTTTGGCCCTTGTCTCTGTGGAGCAGAAGGCAGTGGCGAATTGGGTCTGGGTGTTCCAGATCCGCCTCCTGGGGTGGGAATCGAATCGTTTCTCATCCACACCCAGTTTCTGCTCGGATCGTTAGTTCCTGACAAAACATTTGTCGGAGTCTGACTCGTCGCGATTATTTGGGCGACTGAGCCGGCCGGTGCCGAGGTCGCGGAGACTGAGGCAGAGCTCGTCAACACGCCATCGGTCTGACCCATGATTCTTACCCCGACGGTGTTCTGAGGAACGTTGTCGACCGTTTGAGGGTGGTCAACCCGTGGTGTGGCGCTGGGAGAGCCAGATTGGTCGGGATTCATCTCGATCTATCGGATCTAAGATCTGATTCTTAAGACAGGAAAAACTATAGATAGTCCCCACAGTCGGCGCCAAATGTGAGATCCGGGATTCACACTAAGAATTTGTATTCGTGGATTTGGACTTTTGGATATAGAAATGGTATAGTTTCCTATGAATCAAAGACTTTATTGAGATTGATCGTCGAGATAGAACAAACACAATCGAAAAGAGAGTACAAAGTATGATGTTCGAGCTATCTAGTCGAAGTGTTCTAAGTTAGGGTCGGAATATCTTGAATGAGTTGCCACTTCTTCTTTTAAATAGTCTCGACTTTGGCCTCTCTGTTCCGATATTTCGGCCTCTCCTTCGAAACGATCCCCGTGATTCTCGCGGATCAGTTGAACTGGAAAAGACCGAGTCGCTCTACCTCCACATCGTATCCTGCCGAGCTCGAGCTCGATCGCCTCTTACTTCGGCATCGCTTGGGCCTCGTTAAAGTGTCATCCGTTTGGGCCCAACAATCGAATCGGCTCGTCTCTTCGTCTTTGATCCTGGAACGGGCTCATAGATACGGGTCTTTGTCTTGTTTGTTAATGGGCCGGATTTCCTAGAGGAAAATCCAGTACCAACACACCCTTGCCCTGAAAAAATATACCATTCCTTTCAACAACAGTAATGAAGGTTTTCTAGTTGGTTTAAACATGGGGTATCCATTAAATGAGTACGTCCCAAGTTGAAAATTTTGTTTCCGCCATTTGTCTGATATCCCTTTGATCTCTATCCATATTTTTATATAATTTATAATTCATAATATTTCAGATATACCACATAATCCATGGAAACTGGCTATTTATATTATATTTGGGAACTCTCAAATAAAGATAATCCAAATTCGTAAACATTGATTATGTTGGGAATACTAAAAAATCTAGGATAAAGCCCATGTTTGATTGGCTGGTGGACATTCAAAGAGTACATGATTTATAGTTTCTTGTTCCGCTCCACATCGTGGACATTGCATATCACATTTTATACCTCTTGATCTTAAATTCTTCGTAATCGGGAGGCATCCTGATATCACTTTCCAAATATTTTTTAAAAAATTTAGAGGAAATTTTATTTTCCATGTAAGGGACTGTAGAGCTGTCACATCTGGTCCCAACCTTGGGGTGGCTTGGCCTTTGTTTAGAAATTCGCTTTCTACATGATATCCCAATTTAAACGTATACCAATTCTGTTTCGTAAAATTCCCTCCAGGTTTGTCTGGTCAGAATACCTGCTTTTATGTATACCAGATATGACAGTCGCATCCATAGGGTGAACAAGGTACTTTGTAATTTTCTTTTTCCACGAATGTGTGGATTGTTCATTCAACCATAAGAAAATGGTCAAAAATTCCTTGAGAGGAAGTAGCTTGCCTCGGGGATAGGTTGTGATCAAGGGATCAATTCTTACTGATGACAAGATGGTCAGCAACAAAGGCAGACTGTGTCTCTGAGATGATATCCGGTAAAATAAGTTTAAGCCATTGGAACAACACTTGGGAGATACTTTTGTATCCTACATTATATAAACTAATTGGCTGTAACTTTGTCATCATACTTTGTCTTTCCGTTTTAGATATTGAGCATGTATTGGTCATCTTTAAACGTTCATCCAATCCATCTGTTTGCATGAAATAATTTGCCATGTCCTTTTCAATAATCGGCCATAATTTCTGGAAAAAAGCAAATTTGCATAACATCAGGTCTTGGAGTCTTCTTCGGATGCATCATAAATAACGCTTTTATAAACTCTTCCTCTAATTCTAGGTTTGTGAGCCTATTGTTTATTTGTTCTGCTATGCATAGAGGTACTTCTCCCAGATAGCCCTCACAATTCGTAGGGGACGTTAATGTAAGGAAATCATTAAATTAATCAACTGCCACTTTTTCAACTTCCGACTCATTGGTCACTCATTCTCAATTTGCGTTATGCAAACCTACAATCCTATTCCTTGCTTGACGTTTTTTCCTGAGTGCATGGAAATCGTTTGAATATTGATCACCGCCTATATGCCATAAATTTCTATTATTTTGTTGCCAAAATAATATTTCGTCTCTATAGGTCTCTTTTAGCTTTCGTGTTATCTATGTAACCTCTTTTGGTGATCAATTATCATTATTTTGAGCTTCCACAAACTCCTTTTAAATCTCATTTATTCTTTTCTTCTTGTAGGGTAAGTTATGTTTCCTCCACTTTGATATATCAATTCAAGAATTATATTTTGGCCACAAAATCCGAATTTCATGTGTTCGATGGGTTGTTTCAACCATCCGCTATGGCCTCCATTAAGCCTTCATGACTAAGCCACCGTTAATTAAATCTGAATTGTTTTTCCCCGTCTATGCCTCTTGTCTTGAATAGTTTCCATTATGGCCTATGATCCGAGCCAACTATCCCCAAATATTTTACCATTGAGAACGGGAAAAGATTATGTCATTCTTCGGTTGCTAAAGCTTTGTCAAGATGCCATCAAATAAGTTGTTTTCTCCTTAGTCCTCTTCATGAAAATACATTTCCCACTGTAGTGATTTCTAGCAATCCTAAATTATGAATCATATTGTTAAAATATATATAGGTAGAAGCATGTTTGAGAGGGTCCCTTATTCTCACGATTACCGGTGATCTTATTAGATCTCCTATAATAAACCACATTGTAAGATCTCAACTCGGTCTATCCAAAGATAGAAAGAGTTTTAGGGTTAAAGTTAGGGATTCTAAAAGAAGGATTAATGAACGCGGTGAGATTTAGGAAAGTAGGGTTTATAAGCCGGCGTTTCCGAGATGGAAGCCGGTAAAGGGTGGTTGTAAAGTCGCCTGAGAGAATTTAGGTTAATAGTCGCTCTAAAGTCTCTCTAGCTCAGAATATTAAGAAAAGCGTAAAATATTATTGATCAATGAGGTCCCTTTTATAAGGTTACAAGTCGGTTTACAAATAAGAAAAATAGAAAACAAATGTTAAGATTTCCTAATATCCCGACTTTATCGAGATATGGAATATTTCCATATCATCGATATGGTCAAACACCGCCTTAATCTTCTTAACTTTACACCTTCCAAAACCCTAATGTAAGCCGGTTGCCCTAAGTCCGGTTTAACCTAAGTTTTACCGTCTTGGGCCCTTCCACCGACTTTCCAGTCTGGGCCGACCTATAATCATGAATAGGCCTTTTCAGGAAAGTGCTAAACTTGACTCCAACAATAAGCCCCCCCCCCCCCAGTGTGGCGACTTGTACTCAAGTCGGCATTACGAGGAGTTAACCTAAGGTTTGAGAAATGATTTGGGTAGGGCCCACATTATCTTTCAGGCCCATGTTTCGTTTTTAGGCCCGTATTTTACTAGGCCGATCTGTCTGGAGATAACCGTGCGCTTGGTTCTAAACCGATGGCGTTTTTGGCTAAACCGGAATTGATTCTTGGTTTTATCGTCGGTTAGGTACGAGACACGAAGCGTCGCCTAGGTAAATGTGTGCCTCGAGTTCCGCGCCATCATTTTCCTTATAAATAGTTCCTTCTCCTACTCTCTTCCTCATTTGGTTCAAGTGAAGAAGTTCTAAAGGTAATTTCTCTCTCTCGGTATTTATTTTCCGATCTTTCCTCCGCCGTTGCTCCGCCTTAGGTTTTATAGGTTTTAAGATCAAGCTTTTATTTTTCTCCTGTGTTCTTCATCCGTTCTTCATCGAATAAATTTCTTTGATCCGCTGTTCATCGAGTAAGGACAAGGAAGTTGTTCCAGGCTCGTCTGCGGATGATTCGTCAAGTCGTCAGCCCGGTTCTCCTGCTTCTTCGTCGTCGGGCACTTCTTCTGACTTGAGAAATCACCCAGCCCATTTTGTCATTGAAGAGCTGCGACGTCGTCGTGAGGCATCTCGCCAAAATGATGCCGCTGAGAGCTCGGGTCAGGGAGACTTAGTCATTCCTCAGCTACGAGATTCTGACGACAATGAGGATGATATCGCTATTGGTCATGACGATTCCGGAGAAGTCCTCCCTTCCGCGTTGCCGGTTGGTTCTCATGAATTTTTCGGCAATGTCGCTGAGACCAAATCGAACGCGACTTCGGTAAAATCTACGCTTCAGGATTGCGGCGCTGATCCAAGGATTAAGGTCATCATCCCTTTTCCGCTCGACCGTCCATGGACCCCTCCCCCGGGATACATAACTCTTTACGAGTCGTATTTCGTCAATACTGATACTGGGGGCAGCCATTGCTGGTTTCCTCTGCCCGACTTGCTGATCTCGTATTGTCATCGCCGCGAGATTGCCATTTCTCAGCTCTCAGCTGTTGCTGTTCGCCACATGGTCGGTCTTTTAGTGCTGGGAGCCGAAGCCGGCATAACAATAACCGCGCAAATTTTTGAAGAAATGACATCTATAAATCGCATGAAGGCGACGAACCCAGGATGTTTTGCGGTCAAATTCAAAAGCGGTAATCGTGTTTTGACGAATGCGCCTAGCAAGATCAACAATTGGCAACGATCGTACTTTTTTGTTGAATTATCTTCTTTAGTCGTTCCTGACGAGCATAGGGAGTTTATCAGGACGTCTTGGAACACTGAATATGGTAGATATCGTCCCGACTTTGCTATCCTTTGAGCGCGATCATTTACTTAATTCTTCTTTTTCTATGCAGTGCAACATCCTTTCTTGCCGCCATATCCCAAGAACTTCTTTCCTATCCTTGAGGAAATTCAGTCTCTCGGCTTACGCAAGTGGTCCGATCTTACTCGCGAGCGCATCAACAAGTTCCTTCCGCGGATTTCCGAAGGTTCGTATTTTTGTTTCTTCGCTATCTATATTTCTTCTGTTTTCTCTCTAATTTTTCGCTTGTTAACGCAGCCAAGTGGGATATTGGGAGGAAGGTTACCCCTGAGGAACTCGTCAAGCCAAAAAAGATGGGCAAGGTGCAGAGGATCGAATCGATTGATTACTCGAAGAAGATCTCGTCCAAGTCTTCGTCCCCTGCGAAGCCGGTGAAGGAGAAGGACGTCTCTGTGTCGTCGCAAGGCGGGGAGCAGTTAGTTGATGCTGGAGGTAAGTCGGCTCTTCCTCAGTCTGTGTCGGTTACCCAACCGGAAGCCGCAGCCCCGCTTCCCAAACTCCCACCTAAGGTCCCGTCTAGGAAGCGGTCAGCGGAAGGTAGAGCGGACCAGGAGAAGTCGGCCAAGAAGGCCGCCGTAGCCGGTAAAGCCGCTGTAACCGGTAAGGCCGCTAGCTCTGACAAGGCGGCCGTCCCTGATCCTGAGAAGAGCCTGGATCCGTGGCAACGCTTTTACCAAGAAGCCAGAGACGTTGTCGACGCATATGGCAATGTGAAACCGTTTATTTCTCGTAAAGAGATTGTTCACGTGCGTCCCCGTGCTCCTATAAAGGAAGGAGATGCTCGCCCTTCGATCCACAACTTTGCTTATCAATACGAGAGCGAGGTTCCGTTTATCGATAACCCACGGGCGTGCTTTGACATGCTGACCTGCGTCCGAGGGAATGAAAGAGATTGGCCGATTCTTCAGGAGCTCCCTCATTCAGATGCTATTCTTAAGTTAAAACACGCTGAAGCAACCGTAAGTCTTTATTATTGAACCTTGTTTGTTCTCTTATTTTTTGACAAGATCTTTTTCTTTTGCTTCCAGATGATTGCCGCGTCGAATCGTGTGGCCTTGGAGAGCTCTTGGAGTGCCAAAAAGATGGCCAACGCGGTAACCAAGCGGGACGAGCTTCTCAAAAAGGCTAAAGAGGAGAAGAAGGCTTTGGTGGTGGATAACGCGGTGCTTAAAGACAAGCTTCGTGGAGTGGAAGAGGAGTTGGCCCTTGTTTCAAAGAAGTCGGAAGCCAATCTCCTTAAATTGCAGAAGAAGATGGAGGGTCAACAGAAGTTCTATTCCGACATGATTCGGAAGGAACGAGACAGAGTTGAGGCCGCGGTGAGGGCGAAAGCACAAACCCATTTTGACCTTTTTCAGCGGTTTGTGAAGGATCAAGACGTCGTTGTCGCCCTCCAGGTCGAGCAGGCCCAAATTTCTGGTCTGAAGAATTGCTTGGAGAAGCTCAGTGGTGAAGGCGTCTCATTCCCTCAGGAGCTCTTGGATCAGGTCGCTGCTGACGAGATTGCGGTGAATGCTAAGATTGATGAGACAGAGGTTGTGACTAAGGACGAACTTTCGTTTGTTCTTTCCCCGGTTCAACATCCTCTTCTTAATCTTCTACACGACTCTCCTCCTCCCGTTCCGCGCAATATTGACCAGTTTGGAACTAATCATGGAGTTATCCCGGAGGCTGTTCCCGCGGATCTCGTTCGTTCCGTTAGCTCGGAGGTAGCGTCTTTGGCTGATGTTTCCAAGTCGCAAGGGGAATCTGCTGAGAAGGTTGATGAACCTGAGAAGCCGCCATCTAAGACTGACTAATCGCGCCCTTCTCTCCTTTTTTTGTAATATCTTATTTTGTAAAACTTTTTATTTATGTCTTGGCTTTGTAGACCCTACTCTTTGTTCACGCAGTAATTTAAGTTTTACTTTAAGCCTGATAGTGATTAGAATCGATCTACCTTTTAAAGCTTATTTGTTTAAACTTACTCAAATTACTGCCGAACCAAATGTAGATTTTCGTATGATCAAGTCTTGCTGTCGCATTTAAGCTTATAGCAACTTTTATCACGAAATCGCGTCACCTTGTGTAGCGACTTGCGAATTCAACTGAGTCGGACTATTCCTGTTTTAAACTTATCTTTTGATAGTTTAATCAGATAGCGGCTTCAGTTTGTGTTGAGTCGTACTAATTTTGTATTTAAGCTGTTTTTTGGCGAGTTTAGCCGGTTTCGTGACTTGGAATACGTGTTCGTAACCATGTCGAAACTTTTTCGTGTCCAAACTCGTTGTCAAAGCTTAACCAATTTAGTGACTTGCCGTAAGGCGGTTTGCGAGACTTATAGATGCTCGGCTTTATTTTAAGGGTAGGAGAATGTGCGAGTCCTTTTTGCTCGACTTATTTGTTAACTCCTACCACGAAAAATTTGCGGGACGGATCCCGGCTTTTCCTTACCGCGATGTTCACCCCGCGTGCAAGGAAGACCATGCCCCTGGCCAGGAGGCATGATGCTGATGGTGCGAGTCGTTGCTCGTCTTTCTGCGAGTCATTGCTCGTCCTTCTGCGAGTCATTGCTCGTCTTTTGCGAGTTAGAACTCTGAAAGTTAGAACTCGGCTTTTGCGAGTTAGAACTCGACTTTTGCGAGTTAGAACTCGGCTTTTGCGAGTTAGAACTCGGCTTTTGCGAGTTAGAACTCGGCTTTTGCGAGTTAGAACTCGGCTTTGTTAGTATCATTAAATATATTCAAATATTAATGAAGGGACTTACCTGTTTTGGCTTTGCATAGCTTTCAAGACGGTATTTTATCTGAAAAATGAGGATTTTATTAGATTTGTGACTGTGCCGGTAAAGGCTGTCTACGTATCTCCGAGGAGAATCAAGTCACTCGTAGTTCACTACATTTTTTTTTTTTTTTATGAAGGAAATCAGCCTTGTCGTCTTAGTGGTATTCCTTCAGGCTTGCCGAGTTCCAGGAACGAGGTAAAGCCTTGCCTTTCATAGACTCAAGCTCGTAGACTCCTGGTTTGACGACTTTTGTGACTTTATAGGGTCCTTCCCATTTTGCCCCGAGTTTCCCTGCTCTCCACTCCTTGGTGTTTTCGTAAACTTTGCGGAGGACGAAGTCACCGACTTGAAAATGGCGTTCCTTGACTTTCTGGTTGTAGTACCGAGCTGTGAGCTGCTGGTAGTTTTGAATCCTGAGTAGGGCTCGATCCCGCTCTTCCTCTATGGTGTCAAGAGCTTGGATTAGCATCTTTTCATTGACCTCAGTATGATGCGGCATGAGAGATCGGCGGAGAGTGTGAATGTTAGCTTCTGCTGGTACCATTGCTTCTACGCCAAAGGCTAACGAGAATGGCGTGGCCCCTGTTGCGCTGCGAGGTGTCGTTCTATGCGACCAGAGGACTCCGTCTAACTCATCTGCCCAAACTACTTTTTTGCTTTCAAGGCGTTTTTTGATGCCGGCAATGATAGTTTTGTTTGTAGCTTCGGCTTGGCCATTCCCCTGAGGATACCTCGGTGTCGACTTGCTAAGGCGTATATCCCACTTCTTGCAGAATCCTTCGAATACTTTCGAGATGAATTGTGATCCGTTATCTGTGACGATCTCATAAGGTAGCCCGAAACGACATATTATGTATTTCCAGACGAAATTTTGAACCTGGACATCGTGGATTGCGACGTAAGCCTTGGCCTCTACCCACTTTGTGAAGTAGTCGGTCATAATGAGCAGAAAACATCTTTGATTGGATAATGGTAATGGTCCAACGATGTCCATTGCCCATCTCATGAACGGGTAAGCCGCGGTTGACGTCGTGAGTAGTTCTGTGGGTCGATGTATGAACGGCGCATGTCGCTGACACTTTTCACACTTGTTAGAATAGGTTTCGCAGTCGGTTATCATAGTCAGCCAATAGTGGTCGTTCAACTTGATTTTGAGGGCGAGGGACCTGCCTCCGGAGTGGTTTCTGCATGTTCCAGAATGCGTTTCTTCGAGAACCCGACTTACTTCATCTCTGTTTATGCATCTGAGGAGGATCTTGTTAGCAGAATACTTGTAGAGGATACCTTCATGTATAGTGTATTGTGCGCTCTTGACTTTAAGTCGTCGTGCTTCCCATTTATCTTCTGGGAGCTTTCCCTCTGTCAGGTATGCTCTTATCGGAAGTCGCCAGTCTTTATTGTCGCCGGTTAGGACAGCGATGAGGTCTGTGCCCTTTGCTTGAATATTGTAGCACATGTCGTCCTCACCACTCGGGATTATTTCTTAAGGTTCTTCTTGATTGCTTTCAGGGGGCGGGATGCTTGGTTCATGGATCGTTTCTACCGGGATCCGTCGACAGAGATTAGGATTAGATGCCAGCGACGCGAGTGCATCTGCCGGGGCATTCTCCTTTCTTGGTATCTGGACAATGTCGAAGAATTCGAAAGAACTGGTGAGTTCCAACGCCGTCTTTCGGTAAGCTTCCATTCGTTCATTTTTAGCTTCGTAGTCGCCGTTGATCTGGTTGGCTACAAGCATGGAATCGCAATGGGCCAAGAGATGTCGTACTCCGATTTCCCTGGCTAGTCTGAGACCGGCTAATAAAGCTTCGTACTCGGCTGTGTTGTTCGAAGCCGTGAAACCTAGTTTGAATGACTGCTCTAGTATCTCGCCGGTTGGTGATATGAGACGTATCCCTATCCTGGCTCCTTTTTTGGATGAAGCCCCGTCAACGAACAATTTCCAATTTTTGTCTTCTATCTCGGTACCGACATCCAATTCAGGCGATAATTCGACAAGGAAATCAGCTATCACCTGTGACTTGGCGGTCGTTCTGTGTCTGTACTCGATGTCGTACTCACTTAACTCTATTGCCCACTTGACTAGACGGCCAGACTGCCCTGGGCTATGAAGTATCGTTCGAAGAGGTTGACTGCTTAATACGGCAATCGGATGTGACTGAAAATATGGTCGCAGCTTCCGTGCCGAGATGACGACTGCGAAAGCCAGTTTTTCCATTGCAGGATACCTGGTTTCGGCTCCGTTCATTGTTTTGCTAACGTAGAAGATCGGCTTCTGTTCCCCTCGGTCTTCCAGTACTAGTACGCCACTGACTGCTGTCGTTGAGACGGCGATGTAAAGCAACAATGTCTCACCATTCTCGGGTTTAGACAGTATCGGCGGGTTCGACAAGTAGTCTTTGAGCTGGATGAATGCTTCCTGACACTTATCGTCCCACACGAATCTTTTGTTTCCTCGTAGGAGCTCATAAAAAGGCAGACATTTATCCGTTGACCGGGATATAAACCTGTTCAAGGCGGCTATGCGGCCAGTGAGACGTTGTACCTCTCGAGTGTTCCTGGGAGATGGCAAGTCGATTATGGCTGTGATCTGCTTTGGATTAGCTTCTATTCCTCGCTGAGTTACCACGTATCCTAAGAACTCTCCTGATGTCACTCCGAACGTACATTTAGTTGGATTAAGCTTCATGCCGTACCGGTTAAGGATGTTGAAACATTCCTTTAAATGGCCGACATGCTGAGAGGCAATCAGAGATTTGACTAGCATGTCGTCGATGTAAACCTCCATTGTTGCGCCGAGTTGTCCTGCAAACATCCGGTTTACCAGCCGCTGGTAGGTGGCGCCGGCGTTTTTGAGGCCGAAAGGCATGACTTTGTAGCAATATGTGCCGCGTTCAGTGATGAAGGCCGTCTTTTCTCTGTCGTCTGGGTTCATGAGGATTTGATTATACCCCGAGAACGCATCCATGAATGATAGTAATTCGTTCCCGGCCGTCGCCTCAACAAGTCGGTCGATATGCGGCAGCGGGAAACTATCCTTGGGGCAAGCTTTGTTGAGATCTGTGAAGTCGACACATACTCTCCACTTCCCGTTTTTCTTCTTCACGACCACTGGATTGGCCAACCAGTCAGGATATTTGACTTCTTGGATTGAACCGGCTTCAAGTAACTTTTCTACTTCATCGTTGACTGCTTTAGCTCTTTCAGGGCCGAGTTTTCGCCTCTTTTGCTTGACTGGCTTGTAAGTCGGATCGACATTCAGCTCGTGAGTTGTAATGGTTGGATTGATACCCTTCATGTCCTTCATTGTCCACGCAAACGTTGTAACGTTTTGCTGTAGGAAGGTGATCAGTTCCCCCTTGATGTCGTCTGGCAACTCTGCGCCAATGCCTACACACTTGCTTGCATCTGATTCGTCAATGATGACCTGCTGGATCAGTTCTTTCTCCGGTCCCTTTCTTCCGTGTTCTGTGTTGATCATGCAGGAAGGCACCCTGATCTTACGTTCTCTCGCGAAACACGACCGGCTTGCGCTCTGGCATCCTTTGACTGTCTGGATTCCTTTAGGTGTCGGGAATTTCAGACATTGATGGTATGTCGAGGATACCGCCTTCATGCTATACAGCCATGGAGTTCCGAGGATTACGTTATAGATGGTTGGCTTGTCAATGACATGAAACCTCACCAATCTATTAACTCCTCCTGCGAAAACAGGCAACTTGATCGTTCCAATTGTGTATGTCGTCTCACTTGTGAACCCGGTGAGCGGCTTGGCCTTCTGCTTGATATCCTCCTCCTTAATGTCCATCTTCTTGAGTGTATCTAGGAAAATTAAATCTATCGAGCTCTCGGTATCCACCAGTATTCGAGATACTTGGCAACTTCCGATTAGAAGCTCAACCACCAGTGGGTCGTTATGAGGGTAGTGAGTTCCATAGAGATCCTGGTCGGTAAAGACGACGGGCGGGTCATCTGATAGGATTGGTTGAGGCGCCTTTTGCGCAGCCAATGCTAGGCGTTCATAGACCTTGATTGACCGGACCGAATCATTTACGAAGATTAGACCTCCCATGATCATGTTGATTCTTCGGATGGTCTTGGGGGTTTCTTCTTCGTCCTCCTCCTCTTCTTCTTCACGGTTACGTTTCAAAGCTATGCTTTTGATACGCCGTGGCGGTTTATCTTGATTGGGAGCGTGCTCGTCGGCTTTGTCTTCCTTCTTTTGTCCCGATTCTTCCTTCTTCAACCTTTCAATGGCCGCCTTGATCTCTTCACTGGAAAGTTGGGAGTAGAGTGCGTTTCTGAGATTCCGACATTCAGCCGTGTCGTGCGACGTAGCTTGATGGTATTCGCAGTACTTATCCCCCGTAGTGGAAGCTGTCTGTTGCGCCTTCTTTTCCTCTTTGCCCCTTTTATTCCACGGTTTTGATGATCGGGACTTGTCGGTGCCGTCTACAACCATTGTTTTGGCGTTTTTACTGTCGTAATGCTGTCTGGGTTCTCTTTCTTCCTTCTTATCTGTTTGTTTGCCAGAACCGAATCTCTTTGCCAATGCGACCTTCTTCTCCTCCAATTCCACGAACTTGTTTGCCCGATGGAGTGCGTCTTCGATGGTTAGTGGCGGGTTGATGACTAAATCTTGGTAAAACGGCGACTCATGCCAGACGGCGTTTGTCAGGGCTGCGATAGTGAACTTATCTGGTGCTTTGGCTCGTGTCATTACCGCCCTGAACCTTTCTATGAAATCTTTCAATGTTTCCTTTTTCTCTTGCGTCATTGACATCAACGCACTCAGCGAAGTGTCCTTACGAATGTAGGCAAAGTGATGCCTTACGAATGCCCATGTGAGATCGGAGAAACTATCGATTGATTTGGATGGAAGTCGTGAGAACCAGTTTAACGCGTCTCCTTCCAGGGTTTCGGTGAACAGTTGGCAGAAGCCGATGTCGCGCTCCTCACTTGATGAGAACCGCGCCTTTGCCGCCATGATTTTGAACGTTGTGAGATGGGTCGCTGGATCTTTTGTGCCGTCGTACATCGGTAGCCTGAGCTTCTCTCTTTGCCTGATATACGTGTTCGTGATGCGCGAGGTGAAGGGTGTCCTACGATTTTCTTCGATGATCCGGTCGATCTCGGGTGCGGACCCCTTCACGCCATGGACCTCCCCTTTTAATTCTTTTAGGGTGTCTTTGAGCTCAATCAGTTGTTTCTCGACATGGTTGCGACTTGCTCCGCGAATAGACGCTCCATGAGTTTTCTCGTACGACATACCTCGCTCGAGGCGATAGTTGTCTCGGTGCGAGCCATTCTCATGTCGCGAATTTCGTCTGTGGTGCACGTCCCGTGTCTGGTGACTGGTATGTTCATCCCTATCGGGTGAATACCTCTCATCACTCCGGTCGTCCTGTCTCCGACTTGGTTTTTCAGACTCCTCCTTCCGATGTGAGCTCCGCTCGCGAGTATCCTTCTTGTTGCTTTCCTTACGTGGGTTGCTCCTGGACTCGCTGCTATGGCTCTGTTCATGGTGGCTTTCCTCAGATATGCTATAGACCAGTCGTCTGGCGACTTTGTCTTTCACCTTCGACGGCACCTCTTTCCTGGGCTTTCTTGGCTGTTGTCCTGAAAGGAATTTTGCTTGCTCAGTCTGTAGCAGGTCGATTTTCTCTGAGAACGTTTTGATCAGGTCGTTTTGTGACTCGATCTTGGCCATTAGAGTAGCTAAGACCTTGTCTTGCTCGATTTGAGCCTCTGTTTCGCTGAGTGACGGGGCATGTTTGCCGCCATCTCGAGCTTTGTTTGTCTTGGCGGCGTCTCGCGGCTGCTTGCCGCCTTTCGCCGCGTCGTCTTCGTGATCACTCTGGTTGTAATCACTTTCATCTTGAACGCTTAATTCGACCCTAGGGTTTTCTTCGTCGATCTCCTTGTGATTCCCTGACATCTCGTTTCAGAAATTTCTCTTAGAAATCCCCACAGTCGGCGCCAATTGTAAGATCTCAACTCTGTCTATCCAAAGATAGAAAGAGTTTTAGGGTTAACGTTAGGGATTCTAAAAGAAGGATTAATGAACGCGGTGAGATTTAGGAAAGTAGGGTTTATAAGCCGGCGTTTCCGAGATGGAAGCCGGTAAAGAGTGGTTGTAAAGTCGCCTGAGAGAATTTAGGTTAATAGTCGCTCTAAAGTCTCTCTAGCTCAGAATATTAAGAAAAGCGTAAAATATTATTGATCAATGAGGTCCCTTTTATAAGGTTACAAGTCGGTTTACAAATAAGGAAAATAGAAAACAAATGTTAAGATTTCCTAATATCCCGACTTTATCGAGATATGGAATATTTCCATATCATCGATATGGTCAAACACCGCCTTAATCTTCTTAACTTTACACCTTCCAAAACCCTAATGTAAGCCGGTTGCCCTAAGTCCGGTTTAACCTAAGTTTTACCGTCTTGGGCCCTTCCACCGACTTTCCAGTCTGGGCCGACCTATAATCATGAATAGGCCTTTTCAGGAAAGTGCTAAACTTGACTCCAACACACATATCATCTCAATTCAGCCTCATCAGTGTTAATCTCTTCCATACTTGGCCTCTAATCTTTTGTATTGGGTCTCCGTATACAAAAGTCGTACAAGTTGTTTTTCTCCTGCACCTCTGTTTCTATATCAATCATTATGTTATTCACAAACATAATGTTAATATTATATGAGTTGTCATAATATAGAGCAAGATCTCCACTTGCACGGTTCAGTTCAATAAATATATATATCAACAAATATATATATATATATATATATATATAATATATATATATATAATGGGACTGAAACTTTTGTATAAAACCAAATTTTTGCTTTGTTTCTGTTAAGAATAGAAAACTTGGATTGTTTTTTGTACTATATCTCATTTAATTTATCGTCTATTTACTAACTAATTCTTATCAATTCCAACTCGTTATCCTCATTCTAAAAAGTAATACTTGTGGAAGCCCCCTTGGTCCAGTGGTTTGACTAAGGGTTCATTAATGCTTTTACACCAGAACATCTGGGGTTCGAATCCTATAAGGTGCGATTTATCATCTATTAATGCAGATTAGTGGAGATAAGGTTACATGAGATCTTCAGCGTGGTGCATATGCAACCGTCAAGTATGGATCTTCATAAGGCGATTCAGTGTGAGGAAGGCAGATGAAATGTAGAACCGTCAGACGTGAATCTTCATAAGACGGTAAAAATTATCCGTTGATAGAGTCGTCGATATAATAATTCTCACTGTAATATAATAGTACCAGTGTTTAAAAAAAAGTAATAATTTTCCCAGTTTATAAGATTGGATGTGATCAATCTGCTTACTTTTGGCAAAAATCTTTCAAGTAAAGAATATAGTACCCGATATTTTCCAACTACAACCTATTTCATTCAAAAACTCACGACCCATTTGTTTAAAAAAAATCTATACTTGTTAGCACCATTCAAGAACCCTTTCTCATATTCAAGTGTCTACCGCTCATAGCTCAATTCCAGGCAAAAATAGAAGCCAAACATATTTCCGTGGTTCTCCATATATATATCAATCCATACACATGTTAAATTACATTTAGGCTTTTAGAACAGAATTTAGTTAGTTCCTTCGACACTGATATCAAACCCTGAGAACCTGAGACCCTTATGAATACAGCCCAATGAACCGCAACTGTATCTCCAGTGATGTAAAATACACATGTCCGAAACAGTCCAAATAAACCGAATCGAACTACCACATTCTTCCAAATTGACCCGATTCCAACTTCATGCATTAAGTTAAGCATAACCGATACACAAATCCATGCTTTAAGGCTTACTAACACGCTTCATCCTCCATGAATTAATTTGATATTGAACACCATGAACTCTGTATCTTGTCCATACCTCTACCCAGGGGCGGAGCCACGTATATGGGAGTGGGGTCAGCTGACCTCAGTTGAATATAAATTTTTTAATTAGTTAGCCTAATTTTGTGAACTTCAATAGCATATTTGGTTAAAATATTCAATGTGACCACACTAACCAGGATAAAACCTTCAAAGTGACCCTTTGATTACTTTTTTTCCTTGCATTATTTTGTGTGTTTTCCTTTTATTAATATTTTGTATGTTTCCTCCATTTACATTAGTTATTAATATTTTGTTTGTTTTCCTTTTACAATAAATAGTTTCTTTTTATTTAAATTTATTATAGTTTCCTTATTTTTTTAATAATATATCCATATATAATATTATTTCCTTTTTCTCAAAGAATATTGACTTATTCATACATCATTTATTTGTTTGCAACAAAAATTCCCATAAACACCTCTTCATTTATTTTCTTAACATAAAACAAAAAATATTTATTTCTTTATTACCACCATTGATTATAGTTCATTTCTCATTTTTATACTTCAATTTGGTTATACAAAAACAAAATGTATATTTAAATTATTTTTGGACTATATATATATATATATATTCATTTGTTTTATTTTAAATACATTTATTTTATTTTAAAAATTTGAAGACATAGGCTAAACTTAAACGACTTGTTTATATATTTATAGCAGTATTATATTTTTTTAAATATTTTTATTTTAAATACATTTATTTTATTTTAAAAATTTGAAGACATAGGCTAAACTTAAACGACTTGTTTTTATATTTATAGCAGTATTATATTTTTTTTTTTTTTAAAAATATTTAAAAATATTTTATTTAAATTATGATCTCAGTTAAAATATTTTCTGGCTCCGCTACTGCCTCTACCACAAATAAATAATAAAAAAACCATAATGCAACCGAGAAACAATGAAATATTAGCCTAACCCAATTCCACCAAATCCAAGTATCCACCTTTGTCTGAGCAAAACTACCTTGACAGGAATTCAACCAAATACTCTGTTTCCAATAACTAAAACTATACAAAACCTTATTAGTATGAATCCCATATATCCTTGATTTTCACACATTTCCTCGTATATCACGTTTTCGAACAACTTACCTTTGATCAATAAGATGTTAAAAGACCAGGACGAATACACCAAGTAAATAGATAAGAATTTATTCATAAACTTAGACCTCATCCAATCATGTAGCTTTTTTTTTTGGTCGAACCATGTAGCTTAATCCTATTATTGCAACAACAAATTCTTTTGAAAAAACAGAAATACTAGTTTTTGTATGATCCAACAACTTCTAACGAAAAAGAGAAGATAGGTGCTTAAGCATAGTTTGACAAAAAAAAAAAAGGTACTTAGTCATCCTATATATAAAAGTAGAAGGGGAGACTCTCCTCCGTCGACACCTCAGCCTTCTCCCCATTGGTCCACGTCATTTACTAATGTCCACATAAGCCATCTCTCCAGTTTCTGGGTCTCGAAAACAAATGCTTCCCGACTAAATCTGACCTCAGCCTTATTCCCGCGTAACCTCTGCCTCTTGTATCCTTCCGGTCGTTAAATCCCGGCCGTCCGCTCTAACTTACCGATGCCGAGGTCACACCCACGGCTGATTTACCTGGGTCACAGGTCCATCCTCTTAACGGGAAAGATAATGCACATCGATACATCCAGTAGTAACTGCAAATGCTCACTCGCTCGTGGCGGCTGCCATGTAGATATCTCTCCTCCGGCCGGCGACGCAATCCTCCTTCTATCGCTCTCGAAGCCTATTCGTCGGGTAAATTCCACAATGCCTCTTAACTTCCATTGTTCGATAGCCGGTGGTCCCGCCGTCGGAACATTAAAATCGGAGGCAGAGACTTCAAAGCCACCGTTGATTGTTTGATTTTCGGCTGCTAAATTAGTGATCTCTGAATTGTCGGAAGCCTCTTGATTTTTCTCTCATCAAGAGCAAAGAGTGGTTGTATTGAAGAAGTGAATCAACTCCTACAATCAGAAGCGGAAACTGTGAGTGTAGAAGTTGAATACGCTAAGTGTATCACATAATTGGCAGAAGAGGAGTGAAATGGCTACGAAGTCGAATTGTCTTTGAACGATGCTACAATTCAATCTCTGGTGGTTTCTATTTTTCTCAGTTCACTTGCTTTGTACAAAATGTTTGATCAGCTCGATTCCCAATTTACAAAGTGTGATCTACCTGTGTGTCTTATCTTGAGTGTTTCTTTTCGAGGAATGGATTGCTCTTCTTTAAGATGAAATTTCTACGGTTGACAATGAAGTGGATGTTCTCAAATTTTTCCTTACACACTGTTTATATAAGATCTAGAGCTTATGGTTTGATTGTTATCTCTGCTTGACATTCTGGGATTTTTGTGGGTGACTTGATGTGGTTGGTGAAACAAAGAACAAGGAAGGATTACTTAGGTGATTTCATCTTTCTAACATCTTAAATCTAAACTACTTCTTCACATGAACTTAGGCTAAGTTAATTAATTTCTTATTACTTTTTGTTATACAGAGATCAGTTTATAAACCAAATGGTTGAGCTTAACAAGGAAATAAGGTTATTTTATATTCTATTGCCTTCTCACCTTATTCTGCCGGCACATATCTAAATTGCTTGCGTGGTAATAACGTGTTCCAGAAAGCAGTAGCTTCCAGTTTGGGCGATGGTAATAACAGAAAGTGAGTAGCAGTTTACTAGTCTGTGTGATGTCTCACTGTTTACTAAAAGACAATGGCTTGTGGATATGTTTCGTAATAGTTGATGTCAAATTTTTTGAGGGTGGTCATGGAGCTAATTCAGAAGCTATCAAGGATATGCAATCTTTTTACATTCTCAATTAGCAAAAGAGGAAGCAGGGTACCTGGCAGAGCAGAACATAAAAAAACAGGTGATGGACCAGGGTTTTAGTCTTAGTGTCAATCTTATACTTAGAAGTTACACCGCGGTTCCAAATGTTTGTTTGCTTATCATTCCCTGTTTTAGTGTTATTTTAATTATTTGTATGAGGAGAGCACATAAAGATTGATTACTTGGTTTTTATATTTGCAGGTGCATAAGGAACTTGATGAGTATGAAAGAAAACATGAAAAAACTATCTGTCGGGAAAACCCGCGCATATCAGAAAACGTGAAAAAGCTATCTATCGGAAAAACCCGCGCATATGCGCGGGTTCTCACCTAATATATATAATGGGAGAGACCACAACCTGCCACCTCAGCAAATTCATTTAGTCTATGTGACACTCATTAAAAAAAACCACTTAAAATCTAAGCGTAATTGTCCGGTCCACCAACAATCATTCCTCCAAAACTAGCCTTTTCTAACCTTAATTGGCCCGAATTAACTATGGATCCTACAAATTAGCTTAACCCATTATTTATTAAAATTTAATGGCCCAACCATTCAGCCCAAGTTCTCATGTTTAACCTTCCATCTCCCTCATTCTTGAGTACGAAAGCCGTGTGCACAGACCTGGAATGCGAAACAACAACGGTTTCTAGAACCTTACTCTGCTCTATATCAATACAATTTAATCTCCTCTAATTCAGCCTCCACTTGCGAAACGCCCCAAGCCACAACGAACAGTCACTTCAAATTTGGGAGGTGTATCCTATATATAATCACTCCACACAACCAGGTAATCATCTCCCCTCCTTCAGTCTTCCTAATCCAACTTCCCTTACTGTATTATCTCTCTAACGTTCCCATCCCACAAAATGCCTAGCATCGATGTTGTTGCCATTTCAGTATATGCCGATTATACCATCTTCGGTCGAAGTAAATCGTTGAACCTGCGTTGATTCAATAACTTCTGATTTATTGGTATAATATTAGGTTCTATGTTTTAGTTGTGTGTTTATCCTTTATATCACACTAGTATTCTGGCCCATGCATTGTACGGGCTAATGTTTATATATTTGATGTTGGCTAATACTTGATAACGAAATATATATTAGAGTTGACTTATAAAAGACGGTGGAAAAGTATAATTACTATTTTTAGTTAATGTTTTTTGGGATTAAATACGAAGTTATTTAGGAAGAGTCTTCTCTTCTTAATATGATTTTGGTTTAGAACCGTTTTAAAGATATATTTACAGACTCGAACCTCTTAATCATCAAAAAATTATTGGTGTAGAGTTTGTCGTAGTTCCATTTTTTAAATTAAACGTTCACATTGGTAGTTTAGATGTCAATATCATAGCAGAGCATCTTTAATTTTCAATAGTTAACATATATTAACATTATATTTTTCATTAAAAATGTATAAAAACTATTACCATATTTGACCGAACATCTATATTCAAAACTATAGTTAACTGTAATATATAAAATAAGTTAAAATAACATTAGAAAGAAAAAATACTAATCCATTAGATCCGTAAACATTGTCATGTTGAACGGTCGAATACATATTCTATAATTTTAGTTTTGTTTTCTTCAAATTTTAAAATATTTATTTAGATAAAAGAAATATTTTCTATTAATATTTTTAATTTTGGAGAAGTTTATATTTCACGAAATTTCACATAAAATAAAAATGTTTAAAAAACGTTATGAATTATAGTTTTTTTTTTGCATTACATCATAAAGATGTGTGAGGCATACCATATTTGATTTGATTAATAATATCCTTCTCTTTCTTCTTTCGAATATAATAATACATCAAATCAAAATTTTATATTAAGTTCAAAAAAATGGTTATTACTTGATGACATACGTGTTAGAGTTTATTTATTTATATGGTTGAACAATATAGTTATTGCTTTTAGTTAATGTTTTTGTTGATTTAGATACACGACTCAGTTCAAGATGACAAAAAGCTTGTTGAAATGACTTGTAGATCAATATGAAAAATAAGTCTATTGAATAAAAGAACATTTGATATGTACGGACTAAGTTTATTTACTATTTTATCAGGTTTTAATATATGGTGCTTCAGAAAATAAAATAAAAAAACTAATAGAAACAAATAATAGCATATTGAATAAATTTATTGTGACATAAAATAAATAAATAAAAATAAAAAATATGATATTTGTGGATTGGGCTAAAAGGGGGTGACGGTGTGTGGTTTGACAAAAAAAAACAAAACAAATAGAGCCGTGATCAGTTTTATCTCATCCCTTCTTCAAAAAAAAATAGTAATGATCCTCTTCAATACCTACGTCGGAGACCATTTTTTATCTTTGATTCCGAGTATGTTGAATCTTTCGTCGGTCATTATGACATACTTCTTTTTCATCACACAGTATTGAAGGTTCTTTCTCTGTAATTTTTTTCCCATCTCTTGATCTATCGCAATCTCTAGGTTTTGGAATCTCGGATTGATTTCGATCTGGATTTCTTGTATAAAATTTAAGATTTTCATATTGAATAATGTTTTATTCGATTAATTGTGCTTATCAACTGATTTTTAAATGATTTTATTCGATGAATTGTGCTTATCATCTGATTTTTAAATGATTTATGCTCGTCTGAGATAGAATTCTAAAATGGTTTGAAATAGATATCTACGTTTTGGTTGTTTGGATCTTGTTCGATCGAGTTGAATTATTAGTGTTATGTAGAAAGTGTGCAAACGATATTTGATGATATGCTTTATTTTCAATATTTTTATTATCCCTTGAAAATAAGTAACCAAGGTTTTAAAGAGCAAAATTGGAAAGCAATGTATTTTATTCTTGACTACGAATCACATTTATTTCTGAAATTACATAGAGGGACCCGAACCAGGCAAAGCTCAAAATCGCTCGAACCCAATCAAACCGGATCTAAGAGCAATTACCTGCTAGCATCAGAGGCAGGAGTGATACCAGAAACAGTTTTGTTGAAGACAAATAAAGTAAAACTAGTTTACCTCCATTTTTGGTAGAATGCGTATAGATATTGGACATACTCAACAGCTGCAAGTGAGTTCTTCACATCTGAGACATCAATATCCTAGATTGGTTCTTCTACTATTACATCCGCCACCTCAACTTCCTCCACAAATGCAGCATTATGTAACTTTATCATTATATTTAAATTCAAAGCTAACATCTTTATCAAGTTGGATTGATTATGTTTACCATTGGTTTAACTTCAGTGGTGCTTGTGTATGGCTTCTCCAGAGACATTGGCATTGGATGGTCCATTGTAGCTTCTTATTCATCCTCAATGTCATCGACAAATATACAGTCACCAAAATTGTTTGCACCTGGAACTGATGGCTTCAGTTTCTTCGTCTCTTCTTGACACAACGGCTCTTCAACTCGAGATCTGTAGGATCAAAAGAATCTGAGTTTTTTTTTTAAATTAAATCAAATCACAAGACAAATAAAAGTTGAAAGATTCACTCTTTATACCTTGTAAATGAGGTCGCAGAGGATCAAGCTTCTTCTTTTGACACCCTTCTTCTTGCCTACCGATTCATATCATCCAAAACCCATAAGCAAAATCAAATTGACAGGAAATAACATCTTCATAGAGATATCGATGAATTTACTTTGACAAGCTTCCTCTCTTGTCGACACCACAAGGATAACCTTTTGCACCACCCAGATTCTGACTGATTACACCCAAAACTCAGATCTGCATCAGTGATAAACAAAAGCTAAAATAAACAATAAACTTAGGAAAGGGGTGAAATCGACTGGAAATAGAGTGGAGAAGTTATAGAGGAAATTATAGACATAAGATAATCTGGAACATTGATGCAAGAAAAGAGATAACAAAACAAACTATCATCCATTCTAAGATAAAGAGGCATTACTTACTTTTATGTAGTTCATAAGTGCTGCAGCCTTTCTGATCATAAGAAATATTACAACCTAAAGCAAACAGAGACACGTAAGAACACCTCTGGCAGACCTTAAATTCAGTTGATATTTACACATACTTCTTATTGATAATAAAAAAGACCTTAGCCTGCCATCAACGCACAATGAGGATGGTTCGGTTCCAAAAAGGAGAATAGCAAATCCATAACCTGCAAGATTAAAATATTATCAAATCCAAATAAAATGGAACAACTTTAGGAAAAGGCAATACGATGAATGAAAATATACCTTCTCGTCCTCCACCAATGTCTTAAGAATAACATCAATTTCACATGTGAATATCTCGCAAGAGATAAATGGAGACATAAGAGAAGAAGAAGGAGAATCCATGATATTTAACAAATAAAAGCATGGGCACTGAAAAGACAAAAGAAAAGGTCATGGAAGCACATATTACTTGAAAGCACGTTTGCTATCAGCATCTTCCTGAGGTTCTTCAACAACATACCGCAACAGTTGCTTCACTCGAGCTTTATCCCTTAGACTGAAAACACCAATACTGCCTCATTCAGAAAATTTTCCAAGACATGCGAATGATGTATCGAAAAGCAAATATGTGGACACATAAAACACAACTTATTTCTCAGGACACACGATATACAACACGATAGAGGGGTTAGGGCTCTTTATGTGACTTTTTTAGAAACCCTAATACATACAAAATCAAGAGAGAAAAAAACACAACAATTTAAATCTGTGAACAAATTATTAATCATGATAATTGGAATTGAAAATAGGTGAAGAAAGCTTCAAATTTTCATGGGATAGGAGAGAGCTGTTTGGATCGGAGGGAGATCGAAAATGGTGAGAAACCAAAGAAAAAACCGTTCTTCTTCGAGGTATTCCTTTTTTGTATTTTCCTAAAACCAAAAAGAAATCGAGATGATGAGGATTGGAAATCGGAGACTCAAGATTGAATTCTTACCTTGGATCTGTGAGAGATGCAGAGACATTGTGTGAGAGAATCGTCAACTGTTTACGGGAAAGGAAAAAATGTTTGTGAAAGAATTTTTTTCTTATTAGTCACCAAAATTAAAAAGCTAAATTTAAGGTCAGCTTGACACATCAGCTTTTTCTCTCATCACTTCTCAATTATATATATTAGATATTTAATTCATTTCTTTATTCTTTTTATAAGCCATGTCCGATTTTTTTCTTGGAATTTCTTTTGTTTAATTTGTATTCATCTCCAATGATCTTAATTTGCAGATGGCGACTGAAGAAACCATTACTACAGAGGCCGTTCCTCTCACCAAGAAGAAAATGGACATGTAGTGTAGAGAAACTCTGATCGTATGTACATTTATTGGGATGGCTACAGTCAAATGCTGCTGAGATAGTAGAATTGGTTACGATATAGAGTCACTAGATTTATTGGCAGATTTTCTGTGCTTTAGATTGGATTTAGAGTTCTTAATGTCCCCTTAATCCTATAAATGAATGTGGTTAACCTGCAAGAGTTTCTCCATTTGGATGAAGATGTGAACCTCTAAGAAGAAGCGTATCCTCATGGAGAGAAGGTAAGACGGGTGTATCTTGAAACTATATCTATAATCTTTGAGTTATTAACTATTATATGGCCTTTTTCTTTTCAGGCAGAAATTGCATGTGCTTTTACTGTACTCGGATATTTGGCCAAGTTTGTTCTTGGAATCTTAGTGTTAGTTATTTATTAGAAAATAATCTACTTTACAGTTTTTTTTGGGGTGTTATGTCCTTATTTTATTGGCTAGATGTTATATAAGCATTCATAGAGGTCTTATATATTTGGGTACTCTGAATAATGCCTGCTAAGCCTCTTTTAGTTGTATTTTTAATGCCTTTGTAGATTGATCGTTTATATTGCTTGGGTTGCCCTAATTTTTTTTTTTCCTACTTTCCTCTCGTCTTCTTCTCGCGGCCGCCAACCCAACTTTTCATCTAGATCTCGTTTTGCTCCCCGGCCGGCGGTTATTGCCGTTGCCGGGGAGAGGAAGATTGTCGTTGTTGCTCCCTGTTCGGTCTACCTCCTCCCCCTCAGTGATTGCGACGGTTTTCCATCTCCCTCTTCGACTGTCGACGCTCGCCGCCGCTCTTCTCCTCCTCGCCGTCGTCCTCTTTGTACCGTCTGTGCACTCCCATGTCTCGAAGGCCTATCTCTGTTGCTTCCTTTATCCTCCGCCGCGTTTTATCTCGGTCTCTTTGGTGCGGTTGGTGTCGAAGCTCCGGAGCTCCATTCTTTTCTCGGTGTTTTCTGGTCGAGCGTAGCCGGGTCTTTCTCGGTTGAGTCGTGGATCTAACGGTGCCATTTGGTCCGGTTCTGAGGCTGTTGTTGTCGTTTCACGGTACTGGTGTGTGGTCTGAGTTTGATTTGTCGCTTTGGGGATGGATTTTGATCCGGCTTTTATCGTTTTTAGAGGGTAGGTTATCGGCTTAGATTAATATTAAGGATCTTCTGCTAAAAAAGACAGATCCTTTGGTCAACTTTTGGTACTATTTGATGTGTTTGCAGGTTGTGTGTAGTTGTGAGGGTAGTGGTGAGCGTTTTTCTTGCTGAATCATTCGGTTTCGTTGATTTCGGGTTTCAGTTGGTTGGGTTTCGCTGGAGATGTGGTTGTTGTTTAGAGCTTCTATCTAGGTGGTTATCGAGCGCATGGGTTTGTGTCTCAGCCATATCCGGAAGATTTTTAGTGGAACTATTGGCGGTTCTGTCTTGTCGGGTTATGAAGTCTAGGTTCTTTGGGTTTGGTTTTGAGAGTGTGTCTCTCTTTGTATCTCCAGGTTGCAGATGTTATCGTTTGGTGGGCCGCGGGCAACTTCGATAGATCTCGTTCATATTTCTTTGCAGGATTCATGGTTTGCAAGCGTGGTTGTTAGTGCTAGGGTTTGATTTTCTATGATCTTTGTCACTTTTAGTTGTAAGTTTTAGCTTCCGGGGATATCTCTTTAATCCGCCGGCCTAGTTGCCCGTTTGTTTGAGATTTAGTTGCCCGTTGTTTGGGTTTCAATTGCCTTTGTTTAGGCTTTGTATTAAACCTTTGTATTCCACTTTCGATAAATATAATCTATTATATAATGAAAAAACATTCTCTCCTTAGAGCATGTCCACGTGTCCCTCTCAATGATTATGCACATGGGCTTCGAAGCCCAAAATCTAAAATTCTGATGTTACCGGCCTTTAAACAAGTTAATCTCCATATCATGAACCAGCCCAACACCCTCTCCCCTCTTTTAGTTAGTCGTGACCTTCCTCCTCTTCTTCTCTTCCTGCAGCATCCAACTCGACAGAGACTTCCACCTTCCGCAGCCCGAGACGTTACATCCCTTCATAGATTACTCAAGATTATTAAAACCCAATCAATTGTTCTAGATGCGAAATGGATCTCTGCAACACCATTCGATTAAGGGAGACCTTCCACCTCCTGCCGTTTCATGTAAGTCTATCTCTATCATTCTATAAATTATTCCCTCTTTACTGCAACCAACTTCACGCCATCTTCTCCAATTTCCAGATCTGTGTTAACCATCCTCTAAATCCGTTTTGATTTTCGATGGCTTTCATGTCTCAAATCGATTTGGTCGCAATACCAGCTTCGGCTAAATACGTCATGTTCAACTATTTACATCTCCCACGTTCGTCCCAGGAGGTAGTTGTCTTTGTCCTCCGTTACTGGGATTCCCGGAATATCAAGAAGGAAGAAGAGTTCATGGAAATTGTTATTCTCCTCCTCGATGAAAAGGTAATTGATTTCTCTTACCTCCCACATCTAAACTGAAACATCTTAAAGATCACCGGTTGCAGTTACCCTTCAGATCGTGATTTTGTGGATCGTGTTTTTTTGGGATTGTAGAAAACGGAGAAGGTCTTCAAGTTCTTCACTACCAAGTAGGGCAGAAGTTTGAGCCTGGCTTTGTTTTTTCTCATAATCCCTTCTTCTCCGAGAAATTTTCTTCCGGTATGTGTTTTTAATATTCTTTCTTTTTTAGACACAATATTTTAAACTATGATTGTTAATGCTGGTGGTGAGGCCGTGTTCCCGTCAGTGAAAGGAAACATTATTGCAGTCCCATGGTGGAACGAGCTCTCAAAATGTGGGAAAGGACTCTACGTTCTACCAAAGATGCTGCTTTACTTTTCTGGAACATGAGGCCTGATGCCTTTCTAGACCCTTCGAGTTTGAACGGTGAAGAGATTCAACAAACAAAAACAAAACTCTACTTTGCTTTCACTGAGAATATTGATATTAATGAAAGGAAACAAGTGGTCATCCACGAAATGGTTTTTACGGCCAGACTAAGTTTGCAGCAAGTCTTAATCTTCAACTTTTTTTAAGATTTGTTTGTAGATTTTCACGACAGCCTAAGTTTGTGTGGATACAGAACTCTAAACAGATGTATTGTTGTCTTTATCATGAGGAAAATTTGGAATTTTCAACTTATTCTTTCAACCGTCATTTTGATTAGAGAAAGCTAAATTACTGACACTAAAACAAAGCTCCCCCGAAAGAAAATAAAACAGGATAAATAACATTCTAACCTTTCGAAATTGTGCATTATGTTATACGTAATGAGAAACATGGTTAATATATAAATCTTGAATAATCGGAGGCCCTCTACATACTTAAATAGCCATGTCTATGTAATATTATTACTTATATATGTTACTTATTGTGTTATATTATGTGTTGTATGTCTGTAGTGTGTTTTAAAATTTTAATCGTAGTCAAAGCAGCCCATTCTAAGGATATGCATATATCATGGCTGACAAAGCAAGAAGAATCATGAATTATTGCTTATGCATTGCATCAACTCATTACTTCGAAGGTTAGCTTCTCGAAAACGAACATTCAAAATTGTTTTAAAAGCAATTGAATTCTGGTATTCAAGACAGGAAGAACATATTGATTCCTAGGATTATAATTTCTTAAGGATACTGAACATCCCTTCACATTAGGAAAGCGTCAATTCCCAGTTTGCATCTCCTACGATATTACGATTAATAAAAACCAAAGACAAACGTTGAAAAGTGTCTTTGCACTTTCGTAGTCTATTTTCAGCCATGGTCAATTCTATATCTATTTTGATGTGTCACTTCACCGAAAGAATTTAGAAACAAAGAACAAAAAAACAAGAAAGGGCTTATGACCATTTTTGAAAATACCATATAGGTGATGTTTTGAAACATGTATGACCCAGCCATCACTACAAAACGTATGTACTTGATTATATTTAAGATCGAATAACGAAAATAGCACGTAACAATCATTCATACAAACGAACCTCCGCGCACGCGCGGAGGCTAAATGATTACTAGTTCCATCAGTGACAAAAAAAAAATTGCTTGGGTTGCATACATCACCATATATCTACTTCTTGCCACTCCTCTTTCCCCTTTTCTTAACGAGGTTTTTATTAAGCTTGATAACGTTTGGGGTAAGGCTGTAATTATGACAGCAAAGCCATAGGGTAACAAACGCAACCGTGACTATCGTTTCTCTCTCTTCACTCTCCTTTTTCTCTCTAGGAAACCAAAAAAAAAAAGCTTTTCCTTTTCCGGCGCCGCCGGCATATAAGCCGCGGTAGCCTTCTTCGAGCTTAATACGAAACGGGGATTCGACCAGACTGAGAGTCGTCTCGCCTGTCGTCTTTTTGGCACCGCGAGGTGTGGTTTCTTTTCACAGCGGCAGTCCGGCGCCGGAGTTCGTGGAGTCGTAGATTCCTAAGAAGTCACGGCCTTAACGCCGCTTGAGGACTGCGGTGGTCGAGGTTTGTGCAGGGAGGAAAGGCGAAGGGAGATCTGGTGTCTTGACTGTCGGTGAAGGGATGGTGGGAAGCGGTGCGTGCTGAGGAAGAGTCGCGGAGGCGGTGGCCACGTCGAGGCGACTGCGGCGGATCTGGGCTGGGAAGTGCCTCGTTGCATGCACGGATCCCCGGAGAATCTTCTGAAGCGTGAAGGCGGCGGGCTGGAGACAATCGGAGGGACAGATCTACGAGCCGTGTCCAGACAGGCGGAGGAGGAGTCGCCATCGGAGCTTGCTGGGAGCGGCTCCACCGGGTGAGTCCGGAGGGTTCCGGAGGAAGGCTAGTCGTCGGGAGTCGGCGCGAGGAGTCGGGGTCGGTTAGTCGGAATCGCCGGTGGGGGTCGGATCTCCTGTCCGTGCGTGAACGGCGGGCTTGGCTCCGCGAATCGGACTGGTTCACATCCGCCGGCGGCGAAGTCGGAATCCGTGCATGTCCTCTAAGTGTGACGGCGCTTCTTTCGTTTTTAGGTTTCTGGCCGGTTTGGGGATTCCCATCCGGTTATCTAGGTTTTCGTTTTTTTGCTCTGGTTTGGTCGATTGTACCCGGTTCGATCTCCGGTTTTCAGATCGGTTTATTATTAATTATAATATATATATTATTAAAAAAAAAAAAAAAAAAAAAAAACAAACGCAACCGTGAATGTGAGTAAAGGTGAAGCCCGGTAAAGATGAACCCTCCCAAAGTTGTCTGCCATTTTCGCGCATTTGCTTCACGTACTGTTTCCCTTTTTTTGTCTTCACAATGTCCATCTCTATCGATGTACTTTTGTGGTCTTCTATAATTTATTTAAAAGGGAGTTGAGGACATCTAATATTATTTGCAACACCAAAAGTCACTGTTATATATGGGTTTAGCACTCATAGACTTAGAAGGCCTAATATTTATTCTCTGTACAAATATCGGCCTAACAGAAACAAACTCGGCCCAACAAGCTAAAGGCCCGAACACACATGTCCAAACCGAGCCCACTACTATCGGCTCGGCTCGGCTCAGCCCACAACAGTAAGTAAGCTCGGCTCCCCTAACAGCCAAAGAAATGTACGGCTCAGCCCATCTCGTCACCAAGTACGGCCCATCCGCACGAGCTCGACAAGTGGTCAACGGCCTGTAAAAAGTACGACCGTATTTTACTATAAATAGGAGTCGTCACTGTACATTAATAGAACTTTTTGGGGATTTGTGCACTTCTTACTACTTTCTCTCTCTATAGTTAATATTTCCCGAATTGTAAAACCGAGCTCGTCTTTCGATAAGCTCGGGTTCTCACTCGAAACGATACGCTCGTTACCGAGCAACTCTCTCTTCATTACTTAACACCGAACAGACTTTCTCTTTCCTGATTCATCATTGAACCTAGTCGGTTCCTCCTTAGAGAAACTTTGACCCTCGGACCCGAGCACGTCAACTCTCCCGAGCAAGACGCGCTTCTAAACCTTTGTGACAAGCTCGGTTATCACAATTGGTACCGTCTGTGGCGAACTAAAGTTTTTTCTTCACTAACTAACTGGATCAACAATGACAGGACAACAACCGAACAGAGACTTCGTTCTTGTGACAGAAAAATCCGCCTCGGGAACAAACTCTTTTCAAGCAAGGGGCCAACCTCAGCCTCAACACGTCTCTCAAGTCACGGACCTGATTACCCAGCCAGCGGGCGCCGAGCAGCAATCTCCAAACACCGAGCAGCCTCGGCCAGAAACAAATGACCAACAAACCGAGCAGAGCACCTCTGTCTTGCTCAAGGCCCTAATGACGCAAATCTCTGAGCTGTCTCAAGGAAGTAACGCCTGATTCGACCAGCTCGCAACAGCGTATGCAATATGCCAAGGCCAGATCAACGATCTACGGGTGGCAAGCCAGCAGGACTCTGCTCCCAGGACTCGCCTCAACCGAGCATTGTTCGATAACAAAACCCCTCCGAATCCTAGGAGTCGGACGGTCACACTGCAAACCGAGGACGTCGAAGAGCCCAACAACGATGGAGCCTTAAACAACTCAACGCATGACGCCCTCAGAGATAATGAAATCGAGGAGCTGAAAATAATGTTGAAGAATATGACGTCAAAAGTCCATCAAGCAATCAGCTCGGCACCAGAGATCGATCGCATAATAGAAGAAACTCAGAACACTCCTTTTACTCAACGACTCATGAACACTCAAGCCGAGCATCCAGCCTCTAGGGTCAAGATCAAAATGATGACGTACGACGGAAAGACCGACCTGAGGCAATTCCTAACGACCTTCCGTATAGCAATGGGCCGAACTCACTTCAGCCTCGGGCAGCGAAACGCAGGTTACTGCCAATTGTTCGTGGAGCACCTGATAGGATCGGCACTGGATTGGTTCTCTCGCCTGGAATCAAACTCAATAGACGGATACGAAGACCTAACGCATGCCTTCGTAAAGCATTATTCAATGTACATACAGGAGGAAGTGTCCAACGCCGACCTATGGGCCGTTACTCAGGGACAGAAGGAGAGTCTTCGATCTTATATAACCCGCTTTAAGAACGTACTCGCCAAACTCACGATCACTGATAGCGAGTGATTACCCGCTCTCCGGAACGGTCTGTGGTACGAATCAAACTTCCGAGAAGAGTTAAAAAATAATAAGCCAAGTTCGCTCGAGGACGCCCTCCACCGAGCGTTAATCTTCATCGATCTCGAAGAAGAAAAAGAAACCAAAGAAGTTCGGCCCGAAGAGTTCAGCATCGAAAGAAAAACCCGAGAACATTGCCGATCAATACGAACCACGGCAACACTAAGACCAGGACTATAAGAAGACCAAAGAGGAATAAATCGCAAGGAAGGGAAAATCGTCATATTATGTCAGCGATCAGTCACAGGACCATCAACAGGACGAGGAACGCCCCTACCAAGGTCACCAACAAGATCGTACCGACCGACCCCAGAATTATCAGCAAGACCGACCACCTCAAGGCTACCAAGGTCAGAGTCAAAGCAAGCCATGGAACAAATTCGTCCGAGGCGACAAAAGCAAGTTATTTTGCGAATATCATCAGCGAGCGGGCCACAACACCGAGGACTTCAGAAACCTTCAAGCCCTCCTTTACGCTGACATCAAAAGGACGGCAAGACGTTGGTCCTAAACCGCAACCAACCACCCTCGAAGCACGTCAATCAAGTAGCACAGCCAAAAAACGAGGCCGAACGCTTCAAGCTCGTCCAAGAGGAAAGAAAGAAGCAGGTGGCCTTTGCCGAGGAAGTCGAGCAAATAGACGCAAACACAGCGACCGTCAATAAACGGGCTCCCGACGAGGAGGATAGAGAAGGAACACCTCCGCCGAGAAGACGCATAAACATGATAATGGGAGGACTTCCATGTAGGAATTCGTTTGGTTGATCCTGATGTAATTCACAGATTCATCTCAACCTAAACATACAGATCTAGGTTCTCTTGAATAGAAACATTAGATGATCTCACCTTTTACCTGTTTGTTGCAGCGGAAGGAATAGAACAGGTCAGAGATCAGATAGATGCACCGAGGGATGAATCCTCCAAAGGTTCACACACGCGATCACAGAAAACGGCTGCTAGACCGAGCTGATGGGAGGCGCAGGGAGAGGAGATTTTCGGCGCTGGGCATTAGGGTTGGGAGAAAGAGATTTGGCTTTTCCTTATTAAAAGCCTTCTCTTTCCCTTTTGGGCTTATGGGCCCAAAACACCAATCTGATTAAATCCCATTTAATCAGACCCATTAATCTTTCTCTCTTAGTACGACAAATGCCTGGCACTTTTGTCGCACTTCCGCTAAGCCGTTCCAACACATATTCCTGTTAGCTTAAGCGTGTGACCCATATGGGATCATATAATAAAGGTAATAAGTCCAAGACTTATAGATCATGAGCGGACTCTAGCAAGCCATCATGATCCCCAGTATTATATGACTTATGTCTGATCTTGACATACTCTTACTTTCTAGAGACAGTACCGAGATTACTGGACACAATTCCAACAATCTCCCACTTGTACTGGAATCTCTGTATTCATAATCCTTTTGTCTCAATATCTCGATTAGTCATAAGGCAAGATTGGTGTCATCCTTATAAAGCCTAATCTTGTTCATCGGACTCTGATTTGATACTGACAATCCAAACGACTCGGGAAAGTCCGTTTGAGCATGGCCATGCGTTTTCCAGTATTCAAATCTCCGATTGGCCTAGAGATATTCACTCCATTTATATTGGAGGGACAAATCCCGTCTTGTTCCATCACTGTAAACTACTCATTTCATAATGTACCCAAACAAGGTCCTTATAACTATCGCAGAACGACAGCGTTAGACAATGATCAAAGTGCATTAGTCCATGTGCAGTCACATGCATGCGAACTCAGGTCTAAGGACTATACTCTATAGTCGTAGTAAGAATCTCTTATGACACAGATATAAATATCCTGAAGAGTTCTTATAAGCGGGTCTTGTCCGGTCGTATGTTCCCAAACATACACCTATGTACTGACTTTGATGCCGCGCATCTATGACACACTGAGACTTTGTCATAAGTCACGTACCAATCCAGTCTCACACGGTTGTTGGTGTTCCAATTTCAACAACCTTCGACTAGGGACAGGATGATATAAGCCATCTATCAAATATAGGGTCTCATGATCAAGCTAAATGACTTCGATGACTCAAGATCAAGTCATTTACTTCGATGACCTATAAAATGGTTCGTATCATTTTGGAACGATTATTTCATCACAGTTAAAATAATCTTGAAATAATAATTTCATTATTAAACATCTCAAATGTTTTACAAGAACATATCAATAACTAAATAAAGCCCTTTACTAACTCCCACTGAAATTAAGACTACATCTTAACTTCACTTATCCTACAGCTACAGTCCGTGACTCGTGCTTAGGGCTAAGGAGTGGCTTCGTTAATAGATTAGCAACGTTCTCATTTGTTGAAACTTGCTGATCTACTTAACATCTCTGTCATTTATCTCAAGGTGTTTGGACCTCTGATGTGCAGCTAGTCTCATCTATGCTGGGAATCACATCAAGTTCAGTGACGAACTCTTCTTTCCAAACAACCTCTTTCGCCGCTTTCCAAGCTGCGAAATGTTCAGTTTAAGTCATGGAGTCAGCAACAGTGCCTTGCACCGCCAGACAGACACAAGATATAACCGGACTGTGACCGGAAATCATCTTTGTCTGTTGGAAACTTGCCTTTCAGACTCTGCTGACTTGTAGCACATCACTTTCTCCGTAAATCAAGAACTTATCCTTAGTATTCCTCAAATGCTTTAGGACATACTTTAGGAAACTTGATTCTTTGCTGGATTTGACTGGTCTTTACTTGTCTTGCTTAACATTAAAGCAACATCAAAACAAGTACGTGTCATGGCATATATGATAGATCCAATTGCCGACGCATATGGAGTCTCATCTATGCATTCAAGCTCAGCAGTTATCGTAGGATACTGTATCTTGCTTAACTTAATGCCATGTGACATTGGCATAAAACCCTTCTTGGATTGCTCAAAACGTGTAGGACTTTGTCAATTTAAGAATCCTGACTTTGTCCTACCAGCTCTTTTGGATCTCTATCTTTAGATCCAAAATCCAAGAACTACGTGGCTTTACCCATGTCAATCATTAAACCAAATCCCAAGCTAGTCCTTTACCGACTACAGCGTTGGGACGTTATATCCGAGAATCAGTATGTCATCGACATACACTTTGAGAAATGCAATATCGCTCCTACTAATCTATTAGTAAACACACAGTTCCGCTTCGTTCCTGTTCAAGTCAAAACCTTGACTACTTCAACAGAACGAAGATTCCAACTCCAATATGTTTGCTTCCATCCATGAATGGATCGATGAAGCCAACTTACACAAAATGTAATTCTTCGGAGTCTGGGCTCACTTTCGCTTCCTAGGATTTCGCAGATTCGTCGCTTTCAATGATCATCAGATCATGCGAACATTCAATGATCATCAGGCTGAACTAATGACGAGAATTCACTCTCGGATTAGTGACTGATTCTTTCATATCTGCGAACTTCAGGCTCCACAGGTGTAGATTCTACAGAAATCTGTAAATCCTTCCGCTGCTCTCCCTCAATAGGTTAAGCAGCCTCCCGAGTTGTACTTTTACTCTCACTGTTCTTCTTGGAAAGTAACTTCCCTTCTTAGAAAACAGAATGGTCGTAAAAATACTTTTTACTCCCACTGTTCTTCTTGGAAAGTAATTTCCCTTCTTAGAAAACAAAATGGTCGTAAAAGTACCGAGCCTTGGTTTCCCTAACAAAACTTCGAGTTATGCTTTTACTCCCACTGTTCTTCTTGGAAAATAACTTCCCTTCTTAGAAAACAGATTGGACGTAAAAGTAACAAGCCTTAGTTTCTCTAGGACAACCAGCGAAGTAGCACAACTACAAATACTCAGTAAAGACAAATTTGGATCGATTCCAATCCACATTAATGTGGTGTCTTTCAACTGATATTTTTGGAACTATTTCAATGTAAACTTAGATATTTTAGAGCGTTATTCTTTAAATGATATCATGGAAGATTCGTGTGACTCATCTTTAATCATTTCTAATAAGATCTGATTCTTTCTCACAGAATCACCTTCAGGTTTTCAGGAGAAATGAGCTGTGAAACGATTTCACACTCATTAAGATGATCACACAATCAATGACTTAAGTATTCTCACTCGTGATTTAATCCAGAGTCTTAATACTTTTGTCATTCAGATCCTATACTTCATTCTGGAACTCTTTCGACCATGTCAAAGAATTCCGACTTGTGTCTCATCAAATGAACACAGTCACACTCACTGAAGTAATCAGTAGAGACAATGAAGTACAGGAAATTTTCTCTGGCATTACTGCTCATTGGGCCACATACATCAGTATGTTCTAGGTCCAATAAGCCTTTGGGCCTTTCTCTAGCTCGGCTAAGATAGGCCCTTTTTCCATTTGGTCCACTAAACAGAATTCAAGTCTCATAAGATATTTTATCAAATGAGCCCAACAGTCCATGACTATGGGATTTCTGAATCCGACTTACTCTATGTGACCAAGACTTTATGCCAAGAAAAATCAGGTTTAATTCATCAGATTTAAACCAATTCGGTATTTATGTTACATTTAGGCACTCTTTGGTTTAAGATATAAAACCCATTCCATGAATAGGGTGCTACAATTAATATTTCATTAAGATCAAAAGAACAAAACTTGTCTTTTATCAAAATGAAAAACATTCAAATTCTTACAAGAAAATGAAAGACAATTCTGCTTGAAGCAGGTACATTGTAGCAATTACTTAATACAAAACCAAGCCTAAAAGGGATCTATAAGTGAAAACCCTACGGCTGAGGCAGCATCCCAAGCTCCTTCCAGACATGTAGTTTCACTTGCCCTTCCTTCAACGTTCTACTGTTGCTTAGGCTCTGCATATTATCACAAATATCAGTGCCACAACCAGTATCCAATACCTTTAAGGTAGAACTTGAAGTAATAACATAAATACCTGAGGAAGTAGTCTCATACATCGACTTTAACTCCTCATCATCTTCCATGAATTTAATGCAATTTCTCTTCCAATGCCCTGTCTCCTTACAGTAGCAGCACTTACCAACGCAAGAGGTATCTGACTCGGGCTCAGAAGACACACGCTTGCCATGATTCAAAATCTGGACAACTTTGTCTTCACCCTTGTCAGCAGTAAACCTACCCTTCTCATTCATGAGATTGTACAGGGTACTCTTCACGTTTGGCTCAACTGTCTTGAGCATATCTTGCAGTTCAGTCAGCGTCTTCGTTAAGCCTTTCTTGATATAGTTCCTTCTGAACTTATCATAGCTCGACGGCAGTGACTGCAGAATGATCTCAGTTGCCAACTCTTGGCTAACTGGATAATCCAGTTTCCTCAGGTTATCAATGTAACCCATCATTTTACTGACATGAGGACTCACTGGATTATCATTTGGTAGCTTGCAGCCAGTGAGAGACTTAACCAACCGGTATCTCTCCACTCTTATCTGCTCCTGAAATTTCAATTTCAGGCTGCTGATCATCTCTATTGGCGACTCCATGTTCTCATATTGCTTCCGCAAGTCTGAGTCCATGGTAGCCAATATCAGACCACGCACATCTACCGCATCATTATAATGCTTATTCCAAGCATCATATACTGCATGTGAAGCATTGGACCCGATCCTCACGGGGAGAGCTCTCTCAAGGACATAGTCCTTTCTCTCCTGTCTGAGGACTAGCCTCAGGTTCCGCGACCAAGTCAAGAAATTTGATCCGTTCAGCTTGTCCATCTTAAGGACAGACCGGATCGAGAAAGTGTTTTGATTGTTTGTGCTAGTCATAACTGAAAAATTAAGATAAAAGGATTTTAGTTAATATGTTCAATATGATTAATCTCGTATTAAATTTAATATGATTAATCACGCATTATATTCAATAACATAAGTTACCCTCAATAGAATATAATGATTCCAAGATCCACATATAACTAAGATCAAAGTGGGCCACTGGCCGTCACCCAACCTTAGCTTATATCGGTAAGCCCTATATCGGCTAATTATATCCGTGATATAACTCTTGGTTGTGAATCTGGGCCCGAGGCCCAATTCACTCTGATGTCTCAAGGCCCGGGACTCCCGATGGCCTAGTCAAGAAAACCAGACTATACAGTCATGTAATCATTAATGTCTGGGACTCCCAATGACATTTATGAATCACAAACTGTCTTACCCACGCAAAAGCAGACATCCTCACACTGTAAGGCCATGAATGCAATTGAATGGGCTTTGACAGCTGACATAGCCTGGACAAGACATCCAACGCTTGATATTATATGAGGTTCGTAGGTTTATTAAAATTTCATTCCCAAAATAGAAGATTACTATTTCGGGAAACTTTCTATTTTTGGAAACCTACTATTTTTGGAAACTTTCTAAAATTGGAAACTTTCTTAAAACGGAAACTTTCTAACTTTAGAAATTTCTTAAAATCCAAAACCCGCAAATTCAGAAACTTCTATTTATGAGAAACTTTCTAATTTCAAAATTTCGGAAACTTTAATTTAAAATCGACTTTATAATTTTATAAAATAATTTTTAAATTAATCTGAAGAAAGACTCAAATAATTGGCCCAATTGTTTTAACTTCTTGGCCCGAGGCCCAAGAATTGGTCCATGTCCAAGACATGACCCAATTGTCCAATTAATTGACATAACCGGTCTGGTTCATTAAAACTGGTCTAACCAAGTTTTAATTACTACGATGACCACAATTGTCAACCGGTTATTTACTAAACCGGAATTTCTCAATTTATTTGGTCCAACCAAATCAAATTAGAAATTTCTGGTTTAGACACTAAATCCAATATTTCTTTCGACATTGGATTTCTTATCCCGGTTTAACCAGATTTAATAAAATTATTAAAATCTGTTTATTAAACCAGAACGAATCAATTTTAATTAAAATTTTAAACCGAGCCTTGAACCGAACCGAATCGGTCACAAACCAAAACGAGTTGGTCGTGACCTAGTTTCCTTCGCAAGAAACTATCGTCCAGGCGCTCAGCCGCGAGCCAATCGATCCGTGATCGAGGCGATGTTCAGCTGCGGTCGGGACGATCCATCGGGACGTTCGGGACGGGACGATGCTTGGCCGAGACGCGACGATCGGGACGAGCCGGACGAGATCACGGACGCGATCGCCAAGCGATCGTGGTCGATCTTTCTCGCACGTCAAGCAAGCATCGGGACAGTCGGACAAGATGCGATCGGGACGATCGATCGGCCCATCTCTCGCGATCATTCGCGATCCATCCGACCATCCCTCGGCCGTGATAACCAACCGGCCAAGCCGGTCGATCTCTCCTTGGCCGATCGCAAGAACACGAGTCATATAGCTCGGTTTTGCGATTCATATGTTTGTTCAGGATTCAAATCAGTTTCTTAAGTGTTTTTCTTATCAGTAGTTGATTCAGAACACTTCTAAACAGATTAAACAACCTAAACATGAATCTAAAACAAGAAATCCTAAGAACCAATGGCTCTGATACCACTGTAGGAATTCGTTTGGTTGATCCTGATGTAATTCACAGATTCATCTCAACCTAAACATACAGATCTAGGTTCTCTTGAATAGAAACATTAGATGATCTCACCTTTTACCTGTTTGTTGCAGCGGAAGGAATAGAACAGGTCAGAGATCAGATAGATGCACCGAGGGATGAATCCTCCAAAGGTTCACACACGCGATCACAGAAAACGGCTGCTAGACCGAGCTGATGGGAGGCGCAGGGAGAGGAGATTTTCGGCGCTGGGCATTAGGGTTGGGAGAAAGAGATTTGGCTTTTCCTTATTAAAAGCCTTCTCTTTCCCTTTTGGGCTTATGGGCCCAAAACACCAATCTGATTAAATCCCATTTAATCAGACCCATTAATCTTTCTCTCTTAGTACGACAAATGCCTGGCACTTTTGTCGCACTTCCGCTAAGCCGTTCCAACACATATTCCTGTTAGCTTAAGCGTGTGACCCATATGGGATCATATAATAAAGGTAATAAGTCCAAGACTTATAGATCATGAGCGGACTCTAGCAAGCCATCATGATCCCCAGTATTATATGACTTATGTCTGATCTTGACATACTCTTACTTTCTAGATACAGTACCGAGATTACTGGACACAATTCCAACATTCCACTGGTTAATGACTCAGTCCGCTTGATTAAGGAATATGAGCGTCGAGCGGCAGCACATCAGCAAGGGAAACGAAACAACGGCGACGAACTCAGAATCGGCAGTGACTTCACCTTTCTCGAACAAGATGAGGAATGGGTGTCCAAGCCACACAACGACCCACTTGTCATTGCAATGCGGATAGGAGACTGCGAAGTCTAAAAAATTTTGGTCGATACCGGAAGGTCGGTCGACTTAATCTTCAAAGAAACAATCCAACGAATGGAACTTAGTAATTACCGTATAAAGCCATCCGTGAAACCATTGACGGGCTTCTCCAGGGACTCTATAAACACGATTGGGACGATAAAACTCCCAGTCTACGTCGTTAGAATCTCCAAGATGGTAAAATTTATGGTTGTCGATCGGCCAGCAATCTACAACGTCATCCTCGGTACGCCATGAATCCACGAGATGAAGGCAGTCCCATCAACATATCATCAATGCATCAAGTTCCCCACCCCGTTCGGTATCTTCACCCTCAGAGGAGACCAACAGGTTTCCCGATCATGTTTCCGGATCGAGCATAAGCTGCGTCGCAAGTCACAGGCTTACATGGTCGCCGAGCCCCGAATCGAGCTACCACCACCTGACCGACCGCAAAAATATGCAATCGTCCAAGTCAATATCGACATAAGTGATCCCGAGCATTGCGTGGGAATAGGAGCCGACCTCCGTGAAGATCTAAGGGATAAGCTCGTCGAATTCCTCAAGAAGAACGCCACAACCTTCGCATGGACCACCAGCGATATGACCGGAGTTGACCCATCCATCGCGTGCCACGAGCTGCACGTCGACCCAATCTTCAAACCGGTCAAGCAGAAAAGAAGGAAGCTCGGTCCCGAACGTGCCAAAGCTGTCAATGATGAGGTGAAACGACTTTCCAAGGCAGGCTCGACCACCGAAGTGAAATACCCAGATTGGCTGGCAAACCCCGTCGTGGTGAAAAAGAAGAATGGCAAGTGGCGAGTGTGCGTGGATTTTACCGATCTAAACAAGGCATTCCCCAAGGATAGTTTCCCACTCCTGCATATCGACCGGCTCGTTGAAGCAACCGCCGGACACGACCTTCTGTCGTTCATGGACGCCTTCGCATGATACAATCAGATCATAATGCATCCTGATGACCGAGAAAAAACCTCATTTATCACTGACCGTGGTACTTACTGCTACAAAGTTATGCCATTCGGACTCAAGAATGCAAGAGCAACATATCAGCGCCTAGTCAATCGCATGTTCGCCGACCAACTCGACAAAATGATGGAAGACTACATCGACGACATGCTCGTCAAATCCACCTCGGCGGACGACCATATCGGTCATTTAGCAACGTGTTTCGCATGTTTGAATAAGTACGGGATGAAGCTAAACCTTACCAAGTGTACGTTCACGGTTACATCGGGAGAATTTATCGGTTACATCGTTACGAGAAGAGGAATCGAGGCAAACCCGAAGAAGATAAAAGCCATCACCGAGCTCCCTTCTCTGAAAAGCACCCGAGAAGTCCAACGACTAACCGGACGAGTCGCTGCCTTAAACAGATTCATCTCTCGATCAACCGACAAATGCCTCCCGTTCTACAATCTCCTCCGAACAAACAAGAAATTTGAGTGGGACACAAAGTGCGAAGACGCATTTAAACAGCTAAAAACCTACCTATCCACCCCACCGATCCTGGCTAAGCCCGAGGAGGGAGAAACACTTTATTTATACATCTCCGTCTCAACTTCAGCGATCAGTAGCGTGCTCGCCCGAGACGACTGAGGCGACCAAAAGCCCATCTTCTATACGAGCAAGATCTTCGACGACGCAAAAATGGGTTACAACACACTCGAGAAACTTTCTTTAGCCGTCGTCGTCTCGGCAAGGAAGCTTCGCCCGTATTTTCTATCACATTCGGTGATCGTGCTCACGAACTAACCAATCAGAACGATCCTGCATAGCCCGAGCCAATCAGGCAGAATCACCAAATGGACAGTCGAACTAAGCGAGTACGACATTGAATACAAACCCCGAACCAGCGCCAAGGAACAGGTCCTAGCAGATTTCCTAATTGAACTACCGCCCAAGCTCAACATCAGTGAAGCTCAGGCCCCAAAGGAAAAATGGATTATGTTCGTGGACGGCTCTTCGTCAAGAAACGGTTCGGGAGTAGGTGTCAAGCTAACGTCCCCGACCGGCGAGCTAATCGAGCAATCTTTCCGACTGGCCTTCCAAGCCTCTAATAACGAAGCCGAGTACGAAGCGCTGTTCACAGGACTGCGGTAGCCTAGGTAGTGGGGGAAAAAAAGTAGAAGCGTTTGCTGACTCGCAACTCATCGTGAACAAGTTCAACGGGGAATACGAAGCAAAAAACGAGCGTATGGACGCATACCTGAAACTCGTCCAGGAAATCATCGCATGAATCGGTCGGTTACGTTAACAAAGATCCCTCGAAGTGACAACTCCTCCGCAGACGCATTGGCCGCTCTAGACTGGACTTCTGACCCCGACCTCCGCCGAATCATTCCAGTCGAATGCATAGCCCGACCGAGCATTGCACCAGATGAGGATGTACTGCTCATCACCGAGGAAGACGAGGGAATGGACGATGCTTACAAAAGCAAAGAGGCAGTCGTCAAGGACGTCAACCCCGAACCCGCAGAAGCCGTCGACTGGAGAAACGATATCAGAGAATACATACTGAACAGGAAGGTCCCCGAAGATCGCTGGGCAGCCGGCCGACTAAAATTTCGATGTGTGCAGTATGTAATGATGAAGGGCGAACTATTTCGATGGAGTGCATCCAAGGCCCTCTTACGGTGCATAAACGGGCAAGAAATCCAGTGGGTCACCGAGCAAACTCACGAAGGAGCAGGCGGAAATCACACAAGTGGCCGAGTACTGGCCGCAAAGATTAAACGACATGGTCATTTCTGGCCGACCATGATCCCCGATTACGAATATTATGTGTCCCGATGCGAGAAGAGCCAGAGGCACGCACCGAGCATACACCAGCCCGCCGAGCTCCTCACCACTGCGGCTACGCCCTACCCCTTCATGCGGTGGGCAATGGACATCGTCGGGCCCCTCCCGGCCTCGCACCAAAAGAAATATATCCTGATAATGACCGATTACTTCAAAAAATGGGTCGAAGCAGAGTCCTACTCAGAGATTCACGATCTTGATGTCCAGAAGTTCTTCTGGAAGTACATAATATGTCGCCACGGTGTCCCGTACGAGATCGTAACCGACAACGGATCTCATTTCATCTCTAACCTGTTTGAGGGGTTCTGTGCAAGATGGAAAATTCGCCTGAGAAAATCCACGCCGAGGTACCCCCAAGGCAACGGTCAAGCCGAGGCAACCAACAAAAAAATCATCGACGGTCTCAAAAAACGAATGGAAAGAAAGAAAGGCCTTTGGGCCGACGAGCTCGATGGCGTCCTCTGGTCTCATCGGACAACACCGAGAACATCAACCGGCCAGACTCTTTTCTCCCTCTCCCACGGAATGGAGGCAATGTCTCCCGCCGAGATGTGCGTCCCGACCATACGTCTTAGCGTTTCACCCGAACACGAAGAACTCAACAACAATATGATCGTTGACCGCCTCAATCAAGTGGAAGAACTACGCGACCGAGCATTGCTACGTCTCCAAAACTACCAGCAACAGATCACCCGACACTACAACAAGAAGGTTAAGGGCCGGCGTTTCATCGAAGGCGACCTCGTCCTCCGAAAAGTGTTCATAAATACTCGCGAATACCGAGCAGGAAAATTCGGCGCCAACTGGCAAGATCCTTACATCATCTCCAAGGTAGTGAAGCCTGGCGTCTACGAGCTCATCACGATGAAAGGAGAGGCCATTCCACGCTCGTGGAATGCGAACAAACTCAAGCGGTACTACTACTAGGCCGAGAATCACGCACCGAGCATCTCGCAAAAAAAAAAGACCGAACATCTCGCTCAACGAGCATCACGCTCAAAAAAAAAAAACCGAGCTCGCTATACACGAGTTCGAGTAATACGTAAAGTGAACTACGATCGGCTTGATCCCCTTTCGGGGTACATAGGCAACCTCTCACGAGGCTCAGCTATATCAATAATAAAATTTTATTAAGTATACTTGTTTCAGTTACCCGAACAAATCGACATTCTGGCCAAATGCTCGATACAGCGCAATCTCAACGCGCAAGCCGGGCCCAGTTCCCGCACAAGGCTGATCGACAGGAAATAAGCGGAACCTAGTTTTCGCATAATGTCCCGATCAGACCTTAAGGGTAAGCCGAGCACTTACTTGCACCCGATCTGTGGGATAACGAGCATAGCCTCAAACCCCACGCAACCAAGTAAGTCGAGCCCAGTTCCCGCACAAGGGCGACTGACAGAAAAATAAGCTGAATTGTCCAGGTCCATCCTATGGGGTAAGCCGAGCACTCTACTCGCTCCTCATTAACTATCTAACATAACCCGAGCATACCACTCGCTAAAATCGAAATGCGTTGTTAAGGCCAAGTACGCGAAATGAAAATCTAAGTACGCGGAAAAGCCCGAGCAAGTCGCAAATGGGTAAACATAAAACCCAAACTTAATATTATATTGCAACAAAAAAAAGCGCGTGCAGGCACGTCCGATCATACAAGGAACCCGAGCCCAGCCCGGTTACAATGACGCTGCAAAAGTACAAAAAATCCTAAGAAGCCTCGGTGGAACGGTTTTCATCTTGGACATCCGCCGTATTTTCCAACTGCTCAGAGACGCGACCCTCGTCTCGACCTTCTTCTCCGACCAACTCGGCCGCCCGGAGCCTGTCCATCATCACAGGAGTAACGATCGTTTGATTATAACCATACTGGTCAACGACAGGTACCGTTAGGTTCTCGTCAGGACGGTCTTGATCACGCGGAGGCGTCATAACGAAGTCGCTATCGATCAAGTCCGTATAATGAATCTCGCTAAGCTCTTGCTTAAAACGAGAAAAATCGGAATTGGCCCTGGCTATTCTCTCAGCAGGGATGGCAGAATCTTCGTGGACAAGTGCCTCCAGCATGGAAGCAACAACAGCGGCTTGATTCATGATTATCTGTTTCTTCCTCCCGAGCTCCTTTTCCTCATTGGCCTTCTTAATCTTCGAAAGCCGAGCTTGCGCCTTACCCGAAACGCGTTCCCTCTCCTTGAAAGCTTTACGCCTACCGGAAGCTTCGAGCCGAGCACATTCTGAATTTAGCTTATCTTCCAGATCGGAGACCCGAACAGATAATTCGTCTACCTCAGCCTGAGCCTCGGAACAGTCGGTCAGACACTGCTTGTTCTCGGTATCCAACCGAGCATTCTCAGTAACCAGATCCTCGACCTTCTTCTCCAAGGCCGCTACCTTCTCTTCCTCGGTCTTAAGAGACAAATGAAGTGCATTTGCAACAGCCGCCTCTTCGCGGTACCCTTCAAGCTTGGATATGACCCTTTCAGCCTTGGCAAGATCCCTCTTCAGCCCGCTGACCACCCTCTCGAGATCAATTCGATTCTTATCATACTCGTCAAAGAGCAGGTTGTAGTTGGCAATGCCTTGAAAAACATAAGATCAAAACTAAGCGATCACGAAAAAGGAAAGAAGGACGAACAAAAAGCCTTACCCGAACAAAATCCTTCGCCGCTGCCTTTTTGTACTGTGGAAAGTGTGTGTGGTCAACCGGAGGAAGTTGTCTTGGCGGACTATCCCTCAGCATTCGGAACAATTCCGCACAGGCCGTCTCATCACGGATGATCGACCTCGAGCCTTCATATTTCAGGGCAAAGCCGTACTCCGTAACCACGTCCTCACTCTGGCCCCCCAGAAAATGAAGTCCAGTAACCACATTTCCCTCCTGACCAGCCATTTCGCCCTGATCAGCGGCCTCATCCTCCTCTTGCCCCTCCAACCCGCATCAGCACCAGCGTACTCTGAAGATTCGACCCGAACATCCACATTCTCGGGACGAACTATCAACTCCCCTCCTCCTGTATCAAATTGCTCGGTGACATCGACCGAGACTTCGGTCGATTGATTACCGGCCTCTACTGTAGCAGCAACCATTCTGCTCTTCTTCTTCTTCATCTTCGCCAAGGGAGGCACCCCCGAGGTATCCTCGGTCTCCTAATTCTCGCCCAACGCCCGAGCTTCATCCAGCTCGGCATTAGCTGCATCATCAGCCCGAGATCTATTCTTCGTCTTCTTCTTCTTTCGACGCTTCTTAGCCTTCTCGGCCTCGATTGCGTCTACCGTCGCACTCACCTGACGAAACAAGTCCCGATAATATTCATTTACAAAAACCATCCCCGAAGGAACGGGCCCGACCGACGGAGAAAAGGGACGATTAAGATCCAGGTTGACAGGGATTACCACCTTGGTCGGAGGGACGTTCGGGACCCGAAGGCCAGTAAGGTTCTCCCCGACGTATTCAAAAACTTTGAGATCCATTTGACCCATCTCTTCCACTTGCTTGCCTCCTTTCGTGTAATGAACAAACGGCCGATTGTTATGCTCGGTCAATGACTCGATCGAACGAAGACGACAACCTACAGAAGATATCAAGATCAAGGGAGGCAAAACAAATCAAAGAAAGAAGAAAGGGAAGGTACCTCTGTCAAGACACTCTACAGCTCGTCTAACCTGACTAGAAAGGGAAGGTACCTCTGTCAAGAAATTATCTGGTGGCGGGAGAGCGAAAGGATGACGATCTGCAAAAAAGAGAAACGAGCATGAGTTAGTCTATTTAGAGGAACGAGCAAAGCAAAGATGTTTACCATGAAGATTATTCCACTGAGTCCTATATGGTCTCTCCGGATCGGGAACCGAAGTTGAATTGACCCGAGCATAAAAGTAACGATCCTGCCAGTCATCAACTTTGGATGGTTTCCCGATGACAACCTTCTAATCAAAACGGGTCCTCATGCACACATAGCGGGTCCCCACGGTCATACTATTCGTCGAAATTGACGAAATTTACTCAAAAAACCGAAGAGTCATCTCAATACCACACTCGGCGGCCAGAATCATGGAACCAACTAGGTTCTGAACAGCCGCCGGACAAAGCTGGGACAGAGCAATCCTCCTTTCTTCACAGTAGGCAACGAGCAACCTCGGTAACGGAAACCTTAAATGGATGTGCTTAAACCAAAAGTCATACAAGCACACCCATCCCTCCGGACAGTCCCAGGGTCTCTCGTGTTGCTCGGGTTTGCGAAGCTCGAGACGACCAGCGCCTCCGGTAGCACAATTGTCCGAAAGCCATTTCAAGTCATCATCTGTGCACTTCGTCGGCAGAACGGGACGCACGGGACGCATCTTCTTTCCCGAGTCACCCGAAGCCTCTTGATTCGCCCTTTTCCGAGCTTTCTTAGACTTACTCGGCACCGGCGGCAAAGAAGCGAGCATTGCTTGATCTACCATACACACGGCCTCTGACTTCACTGGAAGGGAACCCAAATGCTGACCCGACGAGGGCAACCAAGGCCGAGCACCGTCGTCTTCCGAGTCTATCAGATATGGAACTCGGAAACTCTGTAAGCTACCTGAAGCCGAAGAGGCCCGAGCTCGATTATTTCCAGGACTTTGGAAAATAAATTATGTTCGTTCCGAACCCGGCGAAGAACTCTGTTGCGCAACGGACGAACTGGACTGAGCAGAGTTACCTTCGGATAACCTTACTGAATGGAGATCCCGATCAGAGGATGATTCTGAATTAGAATCGATTCTCATGACTACTAGTACAACAACAAAGCTAGAGAGAGAATAAAATCTAGAGAGAAGGGAGAGAAAAATACCCGAGGAAGAAGAGAAATGAAAATGAAGAAGAAGCGGAGCAGAATATTTATAGCGAAGCGGGAAGTTCTCGAGGGAGATGAAATTATAACGCATATGCGACCCTTCAGTTTCCAGCAGCTATAGGTATCATCATTATATCGATGCGACTCTTCTGTATCCAGCAACTTCCCAAGAAACCTGTTGAGATTCCCGATACAAAAGCAACAAGACGAAGAAACCAAAACAGGCCGACCAAGTCCACACCGAACAGATTTTGTCCCAACTAAGCACCTGGACAAATCGCCGACTTCAAAACACCATGAAGACCGACGAACTGGGGGGGGGCTTACTGTTATATATGGGTTTAGCACCCATCCACTTAGAAGGCCCAATATTTATTCTCTGTACAAAGGTCGGCCCAACAGATACAAACTCTGCCCAACAAGCTAAAGGCCCGAACACACATGCCCAAACCGAGCCCACTACTATCGGCTCGGCTCAGCCCACGACAGTAAGTCAACTCGGCTCCACTAACAACCAAAGGAATGTATGGCTCGGCCCATCTCGTCACCAAGTACGGCCCATCCGCACGAGCTCGACAAGTGGTCAACGGCCTGTAAAAAGTACGACCGTATTTTACTATAAATAGAAATCGTCACTGTACATTAATGTAACTTTTTGGGGATTTGTGCACTTCTTACTACTTTCTCTCTCTAGAGTTAATATTTCTCGAATTGTAAAACCGAGCTCGTCTTTCGATAAGCTCGGGTTCTCACTCGAAATGATACGCTCGTTACCGAGCAACTCTCTCTTCATTACTTAACGCCGAACATATTTTCTCTTTCCTGATTCATCATTGAACCTAGTCGGTTCCTCTTTAGAGAAACTTTGACCTTCGGATCCGAGCACGTCAACTCTCCCGAGCAAAACGCGCTTCTAAACCTTTGTGACAAGCTCGGTTATCACAGTCACCTACAACGAAACTTCAACTTATACCAATATATTCAGACCACCAAATAACCGAAACAACGAAACAAAGGCAACACAGTACGTAAAGAACACTAGATCACATCTTCAAGAAGGCTAATCCTGAAAACATATGGGTCCAAAACATATACGGTGCTTTTCATCGATACCATAAATCAGTGTCTATGAACTGCATGCTTAGTCTCTGACTCTCCTACTCAATTTACTCTACATGGTCATTGTTTTTTTTTTGATAAGTATGTTAATATCATAAAAATGAAGAAGGTTTTACATGGTCATTGTTGATATGTAGTTTTGTGTTAGCCACTCATAAAGCTTTTTATTTAAAACCATTTTTACATATTCAGATGTTAACATTCTTCTTCTTATGCACTTGAGAATCTATTGTTTTGGTATGTAACTTGAAGTTTGTAGCAAATTATATTTCAATCTAAACCATTGTAAAATTCGAATAACACATGCAACCTCTAACCAGCATGAGTACTATCGCAACAAAGACAACTTTTACTAATGGTAGGATGATCAAAGCAGAACTTGGTAACACGTAAATCTAGAAACAATAATGGTGATATGAGCCAAGCCATAAATGTGGACCTATATACTCTCTTGCAATGTCACAATACATAAACACAAACAATAAATTTAGGAATACATTATGGCCATGTGTTTAACACTACATATTTGGTAGCTACTTTGGATTATACTATAAAGTTAAAATCTCCGAAATAACAGCCACTAAGTGAATTACATCGCCGAAAATTTAATTAAGCACTTCATAACTAAAAGTTAGCCCAAGCTTTATAAATTATATCTTAAAAGAAATTCTACAACACAAAGAAAATTGGAATGCAGCATCTATATATAAATACATGATCCAAACAAATAGACAAGACATAAAATAAACATATGATATTGGTGGTTGTCTGTAAACTATCGTTTGTTGATTCAGACATATTTTCATTGCCATATCAAAACAACCCTACAAGAAAACTCAGGGATATATGATCTAGCAACATCTGGTGCTACACACAGGAATTTACATTACGGATTTTATAAAAGGTTTAGATCCAAATAAACTTCATACTAAAAGAACAAGTCATATGGTTGCTTAAAATTTAATGACAGCAATATCGAATATCGGCTACAAAAACTTTCCGCGTCGTACCAAAACCAGAAAATATGAACTACATTTATATAACAATACATCGAACTGAACAAAAAAGGCGTACAATAAGAAACTAAAACTACCAATCTACTACAGGTACAAAGCGGATAATGTTGGCATTGGTAGAACTCGAGAGAAGATGCCACGTTATAGAATATCATGGTAACAATGCACGAAGAAATATCTACAGACAACATGCAAATAATCATAACATGCCACATGTTTCTGCGTTTTACGATAAAATAGTTGCATAATATTCTAAAATAAATAGCAAAAAAATTTAGAAGAGATTTTAATAGTTTAACAACAAAGCCTCGATGACAAAAAAAAAAAAAAAAAAAAAACAACAAAGCCTCGAGTTGATAGAAGCCTTTATAATATAGCTTAAGAAAAAGGATTACTACAAGAACTATAGCAACCCATAATACAGTACCTTTAAATACACTAATATAATATAAAATTCATTAAAGGAACTACTATTTGAAAAGGGATAGGGGAAGACAACATAGAACACCATGTAGATTGTTGCAAGTATTGAAGGAAAAATTGTTTGAAGGCATTCGTAATGTATATATTTTTAAAATAATTTGAATTCTAACTTATTTAAAGATTTTAACTAACTATCAATAGATGGATATCGTGAGTGGGAAAATCTTAAGAAACATTACTAACTATGTATTGACACATCAAAAGTTTCTACAACTCTCAAACAATAAGTTTGGTCGATTCGAAGAACACAAAGAATGAGAAAAAAATAGAAATCATCAGCTAAATTTGAAAAAGGAATGTGAGAAATTTTAAAACCGCAGCAGTCTCTAACAGACTAACAAATACTATTACAAACATATTATTTATTGATCTTCAACATGATGTAACAAATAATAAGCATTAACTTATGTGATAACCGAGATAGTCACGAGGTCGGGATGCGCGTCTTGTTAGAGGGTTGATGTGCTCGGTCCGAAGGAGCTAAGTTGTTCTTGAGAGAGAACCGACTAGATTCAGAGATAAGCAAGAGTAAAAGTAATGCTCGGGATGAACGAAGAGAAAATTGTATTCGGGGCTCTTTGTTGAGAATGATATGCTCGGCAACGAGCGTAGTTGGTATTCAGATTCCCGAGCAGGTCGAAAGACGTGCTCGGTTTACAATTCGGGAAATTGACTCTAGAGAGAGAAAGTAGTAAGAAGTGCACAAATCCCCAAAAGTTACATTAATGTACAGTGACGACTCCTATTTATAGTAAAATACGGTCGTACTTTTTACAGGCCGTTGACCGCTTGTCGAGTTCGTGCGGATTGGGCCGTACTTGGTGACGAGATGGGCTGAGCCGTACGTTCTTTTGGCCGTTAGTGTAGTCGAGCCGATTTGCTTGAGTTGAGCCGAGCCGAGCCGATAGTAATGAGCTCGGTTCTGGCGTGTGTGTGCGGGCCCTTATTGCTTGTTGGGCCATTTTGTTTTTGTTGGGCCGACCTTTGCTCAAAAGATAAGTATTGGGCCTTCTAAGTGGATGGGGGTGCTAAACCCATCTATAACAGTAAGCCCCCCCCAGTTCGTCGATCTTCGTGGTATCCAAAGTCGGCGAATTTGACGGTGTTTTAGTTGGGCCGATATTTATCCGGTGTGGATCAGGTCGGCTTTGTTTGCTTTGTCGTTTCCGTCTCGGGAAGCGTGAAGGGTTTCTTGGGAAGCGGCTGGAATCTGAAGGGTCGCAATGATGCCTATGGCTGCTGGAAGCTGAAAGGTTGCGTAGGGGTTCATCATTACATTTACCTCGAAATCCTCCTGCTCCGCTTATATATATCCTGCTCCATTCTCTTCCGCATCTTCATTTCTCTCCTTTCGCAGGTACTTCGCTCTCCCTTCTCTCTAGGATTTACTTTCTCTCTCTAGTTTTGTTGTTGTAGTGTTAGCAAGTTATGAGAATTGATTCCAGTACAGCATCATCCTCGGGTCGGGACCTCTACTCAGTAAGGTTGTCCAAGGGTAATTCTGCTCAGCCTAGCTCGTCAGTTGCGCGGCAGGGTTCTTCATCCAGCTCGGGGCGAACAGAGATTATCTCCCAAAATTCCGAGGGTAATCGAGCTCACAATCCTTCTGCTTCGGGTAGTGTACAGAGCTTCCGGGTTCCATACTTGATAGACTCAGAGGACGACGGTGCTCGGCCTTGGCTCCTCCCACCGGTTCGGAATCTAGGTTCTCTCCCAGTGAAGGCGGAAGCAGTGGCCATAGTTGATCAGGCTCGGTGTGACAGGATGGTGTCGGAGCCGAGCGGGTCCAAGAAAACTCGGAAAACTCGGCGAAAGGTTGCGGATGGCTCAGAAAAGAAGACGCGTCCTGTTCGTCCTGTTCTTCCCACGAAGTGCTCATACGACGACTTGGCTTGGTTGAGGGACAATTGTGATCCTGGGGGTGTTGCTCGGCTTGAGCTTCGTAAACCCGAGCCACACGAGAGGCCTTGGAACTGTCCGGAAGGATGGATATGCTTGTACGACTTTTGGTTCAAGGATATTCATCTTCGCTTTCCTTTGCCGAGGCTGCTCATGGCGTATTGTGAAGAAAGGAGGATCGCCATGTCCCAGCTGTGCCCGGCTGCCGTTCAGAACCTGGTTGGTTCTATGATTCTGGCCTCCGAGTGCGGAGTGAAGATGACTCTTCGGTTTTTCGAGGAGATCACAACGATTTCGACGAATCCTACAACCCTCGGGACCCGGTATGTTTGTATGAGGACCCGTTTTGGACAGAAGGTCGTCATAGGAAAAACGTCGAAAGTCGACGATTGGCAGGATCGCTACTTCTACGTTCGGGTTAACTCGGCCTCGGTTCCCGACCCGGAGAGGCCGTACAGAGTTCTTTGGAATCATCTTCATGGTAAATACTTTTGCTTTGCTTGTTCCTCTAAATAGACTAACTTATCCTCGTTTTCTCTTCTTGCAGATCGTCATTCTTTTGACCTCGCGGCACCGGACTATTTTTTGACTGACCTTCATAGACTTGTTGCTCGCAGCATTCAGAAGTGGCCGGACGTTCACGCTAGCCAAGTTAGACGAGCTGTAGAAGGCTTGGACGAGGGTACGTATTTCCATTTCCTTTCTCCCCCCCCCCCTTTTTGTTCGGGGTTCTTTAACAGTTTTTTACAGGTTGTCGTCTTCGTTCGATTGAGTCGCTGACCGAGTATAACAACAGACCTCTCGTTCCCGTCATCCAGAAGAGCAGGAAGAAGGAAATGGGTCGTATGGATCTGGAGATTGTGAACTATGTTGAGGAGAATCTCACCAATCAGCCGGAAAATCTTGTCGTGGAGCAGGAGAATCCTACTGGTCCTCAGGTAAATCATGATGCCCTGGATCCGAACCGACCATTTTCGCCTTGGGTTGGGGAGGTTCCCTCGGGGATGGTTTTTGTAAACGAGTATCATCGAGATTTGTTTCGTCAGGTATGCGAGGCGGTGGAGGCGGTCGAAGCTCAGAAGAAAAGGAAGAAAAAGAAGAGGTCGCACCCCGAGGAAACGACTGCCGCTGAGCCGGGGATTCCTCCTGTTCCTGAAGATGGTCGGGAAACCGAGGAGGCTGCTGATGTTCCATCCTTGGTGAGGAAGAAGAAGAAAAAGAAGACCGTTGCTACCGAGGATCGGGTGATTGATGCCGCCGAGAATGCGGATACTCAGGTCGGGAATGCTGAGGGCCCGAATATCAATGAGGCGGCTCTTCTGGAACATCCGGGTGATGATCAGGTCGCTGATCAAGGTGAAGTGGATGGTCGGGAGGGGAATGAAGATTCTGATCCTCAGAACGAACAGAATATTCCTGACCTGGATGAGATTGCCGGGCTCACCTTCCTTGGTGGGCCCGGTGAGGGTGCGTTCACAGATTATGGCTTCTCTGTGAGGTATGAAGGTTCGAGGCCACTTCTTCGCGATGGGGAAGCTTGTGCGGATTTGCTTCGGTTGATTAGGGATAGTCCTCCGAGGTCGTTGCCTCCTGTTACGCACACGCACTTCTCCGACCGTAAACAAGCAGTGGCCAAAGATTTTGTTCGGGTGAGCTATTGTTTGTTTTCTCTTTTTGATGATTCTGCCAACATCTGGTTTTGACTTAGCTTTCCTGTTCCAGGGCTTTGCCAACTATAATCTTCTTTGCGACGAGTATGAGCGGAGGGAGGTCGATCTTGAGAGGGCGATCTGCAGTCTGAAGAGGGAGCTCGGTAAAGCCGAGAGATCTATCTCCGAGTTGGAAGGGTACCGCGAGGTAGCGGCTGCTGCGGAGGCGCTCCGGTCGTCTCTCAAGGTTGAGGAGGAGAAGGTTTCAGCCTTGGAGAAGAGGGTTGCTGAGCTTTCCACCGAGAATGCTCGGTTGGATGTTGAGAACAGACAGTGTCTAGCTGATTGTTCGAACGCTCGGGCCGAGGCTGACGAGCTGATTGTTCGAGTGTCTGACCTGCAAGGTAAGCTTGAATCCGAATGCGCTCGGCTCAAATCTTCCTGTACGCGTGAAGTTTTAAAGGAGAATGAGCGCGTGTCGGTCAAAGCGCAAGCTCGGCTTTCTAAGATCAAGAAGGCCAACGACGAGAAGGAGCTCGGGCGGAGGACCCAGATATTGATGAACCAGGCCGCTGCCGTTGCGTCTATTCTGGAGACGCTGGTCAAGGAGGGGTTTGCTATTCCTCCTAATAGGATAGCCAAGGCGTATTCCGATGCTGCTCGTTTCAAGGAGAAACTCATCTCGATTGAGTTCACCGACCTGGTTGAAGGGGATTTTGTTATGACTCCGCCAGGTAGTCCAGGTCGGACCGAAGGGGCTTCTTCGGTGCCTGTTTTGGATCAGCATGTCTCGAATCGTGCGCTCGTGACATCCTCGGTGGTAGACAATCTTCGGGCGGCTGGGCTGATCGGGAGCGAAGATGAAGATCCTGCTGGCCTTGATAATACGGCTGAAGATCAAGCTCCCGAGGCTTCCTAGATTGGCTCCTTGATTTCTAGTTGTTGCTTTTCTTTCCTCGTTTTTTTTTGTAGTACCCTGATGTAATCGGATTCGCGCCTTTGCGCATTTTTAATGGATTTTGGGTTTTGCCCCTTTTTTTTTATATGCCCAAGTCAGAGCAAGGGGTGAACAAAAGTGCTCGGTTTAATCGTAGACCTTAGTGTTATTTTATATGATTAGCGAGTTTAGCAAGGAGCGAGCAAAGATGCTCGGCTTATCCCGTAGGACCGACCGGGACAGTTATGCGAAACTGTGTTCGGCTTTTTTTTTTGTCAGTCGTCCTTGTGCGGTAGCTGGGACCGGGTTACTTAGTTGTGGGGTTCGAGACTGTGCTCGTTGTACCACAGGTCGGGTGCGAGTAAGTGCTCGGCTTACCCCTAAGGTCTGACCGGGACAGTATGCGAGAGCTGTGCTCGGCTTATTTACTGTCGATCAGCCTTGTGCGGGAACTTGGCCCGGCTTACAATGTATCGAGCATCTGGCCAGGATGTCGATCTGTTCGGTGCGGTTGAAACAAAAAATTTAACAAAATTTTATTATTGATATAGCTGAGCCTCGTGAGAGGTTGCCTACGTACCCCGAAAGGGGATCAAGCCGATCGTAGTTCACTTTACATATTACTCGAACTCGTGTATAGCGAGCTCGGTTTTGGAGCGAGAGATGCTCGTTTTTTTTTTTTTTTTTTAGCGCGATGCTCGGCTTTTCCGTGAGTAAGAGATGCTCGGCCTAGTAGTAGTACCTCTTGAGTTTGTTTGCATTCCAAGAGCGTGGAATGGCTTCTCCCTTCATCGTTACGAGCTCGTAAACCCCGGGTTTTACTATCTTTGAAACGATGTACGAACCTTCCCAATTTGCGCCGAGTTTCCATGCTCGGTATTCCCGTGTGTTTTCGAACACTTTCCGGAGAACGAGGTCACCTTCCACGAAACGGTATCCTTTGACCTTCTTGTTGTAGTGTCGCGTGATTTGTTGCTGATAGTTCTGGAGACGTAGGAGCGCTCGGTCTCGTAGTTCCTCTGCTTGATCAAGGCAGTCGATGATCATGTTGTTGTTAAGGTTTTCGTGCTCGGGCGCGATACTCAGGCGTATTGTCGGGACGCACATCTCGGCTGGGGACATTGCCTCCATTCCGTGAGAGAGTGAAAAAGGTGTCTGGCCGGTTGATGTTCTCGGGGTGGTCCGATGAGACCAGAGAACGCCATCGAGCTCGTCGGCCCAGAGGCCTTTCTTACTTTCCATTCGCTTCTTCAGACCGTCAATGATCGTTTTGTTGGTCGCCTCGGCCAGCCCATTACCTTGTGGGTACCTCGGTGTTGATTTGCTCAGACGTATCTTCCACCTCGCGCAGAATCCTTCGAACAGATTGGAGATAAACTAGGAACCGTTGTCGGTTACTATCTCGTAAGGAACACCGTGACGGCAGATTATGTACTTCCAAACAAACTTCTGAACGTCGAGGTTTTTGTTCTCCGAGTAGGATTCGGCTTCGACCCACTTGGTGAAGTAATCGGTCATTATTAAGATGAACTTCTTTTGATGCGAAGCCGGGAGAGGTCCGACAATGTCCATCGCCCATCGCATGAATGGGTAGGGTGTGGCTGCGGTGGTGAGGAGCTCGGCTGGCTGGTGTATGCTTGGTGCGTGCCTTTGACATTTCTCACATCGGGCCACGTAGCTTTCGCAGTCGGCGATCATGGTCGGCCAGAAATGGCCGTGTCGCTTTATCTTTGCGGCTAATGCTCGGCCGCTTGTGTGATTTCCGCCAGCTCCTTCATGTGTTTGCTCGGTGACCCACTGGATTTCGTGCCCGTTGATGCAGCGCAAAAGAGCCTTGGATGCACTCCAACGGAAGAGCTCAACCTTCATTATCACGTATTGCGCACAGCGGGCTTTCAGTCGGCGAGCTGCCCAACGATCCTCGGGAACCTTTCCGGTTAGTATGTAGTCCTTGATCTCGTCTCTCCAATCGACAATGTCGGTATGCTCGGGGTAATTGTCCTTGATAATTCCTTCGTTGCTTCGGTGAGCGTCGTCCAGCCCCTCATATTCCTCGGTAATAAGCAACACGACTTCGTCTGGTGTAATGCTTGGTCGGGCTATGCATTCGACTGGAATGATTCGACGAAGGTCGGGGTCTGAAGTCGAAGCTAGAGCGGCTAGTGCGTCTGCGGAGGAGTTGTCGCTTCTGGGGATCTTGGTTAGCGTGACCGACCCGATCCGTGCGGTGATTTCCTGGACGAGTTTTAAGTATGCATCCATGCGCTCGTTTTTTGCTTCGTATTCCCCGTTGAATTGATTTACGACAAGTTGTGAGTCGGCGAACGCATCTACTTGCTTTGCTCCTACTACTTCGGCTAGTCGTAGTCCAGCGAGCAGTGCTTCGTATTCGGCTTCGTTGTTTGAGGCTGGAAATCCTAGGCGGAAGGACTGTTCGATTAGTTCGCCGGTCGGGGATGTCAACTTGACTCCTACACCCGAACCATTTCTTGACGAAGAACCGTCTGCGAACAGAATCCAATTCTCCTTTGGAGGCTGAGCTTTGTTGAAGGTGAGCTCGGGTGGTAGCTCGATGAGGAAGTCAGCCAGGACTTATGCCTTCGCGCTGGTTCGGGGTTTGTATTCGATGTCGTACTCGCTTAGCTCGACCGCCCATTTGGCAATTCTCCCTGACTGGCTCGGACTGTGCAGGATTGTTCTGATTGGTTGGTTCGTGAGTACGACCACCGAATGTGATTGAAAATAAGGGCTGAGCTTCCGAGCTGAGACGACGACTGCTAACGCGAGTTTCTCAAGTGTGTTGTAGCGCGTTTCCGCGTCGTCGAAGATTTTGCTTGTGTAGAAAATGGGTCTTTGGTCGCCTCGGTCGTCGCGGACGAGCACACTGCTGACTGCCGAGGTTGACACAGAGATGTACAAGTACAGCGTGTCCCCCTCCTCGGGTTTGGCCAGAATTGGTGGGGTGGAGAGGTAGGTCTTTAGCTGTTGAAATGCGTCCTCGCACTTAGCGTCCCACTCGAATTTCTTATTCCCTCGCAAAAGATTGTAGAAAGGGAGACATTTATCCGTCGATCGTGAGATAAATCTATTCAAGGCCGTGACGCGCCCCGTTAGGTGTTGGACTTCTCTGGTGTTCTTTGGCGATGGCAGCTCGGTGATTGCCGTTATTTTCTTTGGATTCGCTTCAATTCCTCTTCTCGTGACGATGTAGCCGAGGAATTCTCCCAACGTGACCGCGAAAGTGCATTTTGCTGGATTCAGCTTCATTCCGTACTTGTTTAAACTCGCAAAGCACGTCGTGAGGTGGCTAATGTGGTCGTCTGCTAAGGCGGATTTGACGAGCATATCGTCTATATAAACCTCCATTGTGTTGCCGAGCTGGTCGGCAAACATGCGATTTACGAGGCGCTGGTACTTCGCTACCGCATTCTTGAGCCCGAAGGGCATGACCTTGTAGCAATATGTACCGCGGTCGGTGATGAAGGAAGTCTTTTCCCGATCGTCCGGGTGCATCATGATCTGATTATATCCTGCAAAGGCGTCCATAAACGAGAGCAGATCGTGTCCTGTGGTTGCTTCTACGAGCCGGTCAATATGTGGTAGTGGGAAGCTATCCTTTGGGCATGCTTTGTTGAGGTCGGTGAAGTCTACACAAACTCTCCACTTACCGTTTTTCTTTTTTACCACAACGGGATTCGCCAGCCAGTCGGGGTACTTTACCTCGGTAATCGAACCGGCCTTTGAGAGACGTTCCACTTCGTCGTTGACAGCCTTAGCACGCTCGGGTCCGAGCTTCCGTCTTTTCTGTTTCACTGGTTTTAAAATCGGATCGACGTGCAGTTCGTGGCATGTGATGGTCGGGTCGACTCCGGTCATATCGCTGGTGGTCCAGGCGAAGGTTGTAGCGTTTTCCTTGAGGAATTCTATTAGTTTGTCTCGTAAGTCGGCGCGGAGATCGGCTCCTATTCCGACGCAGCGCTCGGGATCTTTGATGTCGATATTGACTTGTATCACTGCATCTTTTTGCGGTCGATCCGGCGGTGGTAGCTCAATCCGAGGTTCTGCGACTAAATACGCCTGCGATTTGCGGCGCATCTTGTGCTCGATCCGGAAGCATGTGCGGGATATCCTCTGATCTCCTCGTAGTGTATATACGCCGAAGGGGGTTGGGAACTTGACACATTGATGAAATGTGGACGGGACCGCTCTCATTTCGTGAATCCAAGGCGTGCCGAGGATGACGTTGTAGATAGCTGGTCGGTCGACGACTACGAACTTGATCAGCTTGGTGATTCTGCCGACGTAGACTAGAAGTTTGATTGTTCCGATTGTGTTGATCGAGTCTCCCGAGAAGCCGGTTAGTGGTCGTGTCGATGGTTTGATACGGTAGTCGCTGAGTTCCATACGTTGCAGTGTTTCTCTAAAAATTAGGTCGACCGAGCTGCCGGTGTCGATCAGAATCTTCTCTACCTCGCAGTCGCCGATTCGCATGGCGACGACGAGCGGATCGTTATGCGGTCGGTCCACTCCTTCGGCATCCTATTCGGTGAAACTCACTTCCTCGCCGATTCTGAGCTCGTCAGTGGCGTTTCGTCGGTAATGCTGGGCGGCCGTGGCCCTTCGTTCGTATTCTTTTATCGATCGTACTGAATCGTTGACCATAGGCAGTCCTCCCATAATCATGTTTATTCGTCTCCTTGGTGGATGTGCTCCGTCTTCCTCTTCTTCGTCGCGAGCTCTTTTATCCGCAGCTGCTGCTGCGTTGATTTGTTCAATCTCCTCGTCGAAAGCAACCTGTTTCCTTCGCTCTTCCTGGACGATCCTGAAGCGCTCGGCCTCGTTCTTCGGTTGCGTGACCTGGTTGATTTGCTTCGGGTGAGGTTTGTTGCGATCCAGCACTAGTTTATTCCCATCTTTTTGGTAATCGGCGAAGAGGAGGGCTTGAAGGTTTCTGCATTCCTCGGTGCTATGACCCGCTCGCTGATGATATTCGCAGAATAACTTGCTTTTATCGGCTCCTCGGACGAACTTGTTCCATGGCTTGCCTTGATTTTGACCTTGGTATCCTTGGGTGGGTCGATCCTGCTGATGATTTTGAGAGCGGTCGGGATGACTCTGTCGTTGATCCTGATGGGGGCGTTCCTCGTCCTGTCGGTGTCCTTGCAACTGATCGCTGACGTAATACGACGATTTCACTTTTCTCGCGGTTTCTTCTTCCTTGGCCTTTTTGTAATCCTGATCGTAGTGCTGCCGAGGTTCATATTGTTCGGTACTCTTTTCGGTTTTGTCCTTTGAAGTCGAACTCTTGGGCCCGAACTTCTTGGCTAGGGTTTCTTTTTCTTCCTCGAGGTCGACAAAGATCGATGCTCGGTGGAGGGCGTCCTCTAGCGAGCTTGGTCTATTTTTCTTCAGTTCTTCTCGGAAGCTCGATTCGTACCAGAGGCCGTTTCGGAGTGCGGGTAGACCTTCGCTGTCGGTGATCGTGATTTTGGCCAAAATGCTTTTGAAGCGGGTGATGTACGATCGGAGGCTTTCCTTCGGTCCTTGGGAGATAGCCCATAGGTCGGCATTTGATACCTCCTCCTGAATATACATCGAGTAATGTTTGAGAAAGGCGTGCGTTAGGTCGTTGTATCCGTCGATCGAGTTCGGCTCCAAACGAGAGAACCAATCCAGGGCCGAGCCGGTTAAATGCTCGACGAACAGTTGGCAGTAGCCTGCGTCACGCTCTCCAACGCTGAACTTTGTCCTCCCCATCGCAATGCGGAATGCCGTCAGAAACTGCCTTGGGTCGGATTTTCCGTCGTAGGTCGTCATCTTGATTTTGACCGCAGAGACAGGATGCTCAAACTGGATATCCATGAGGCGACGAGTGAAAGGAGTGTTCTGAGTTTCCTCCAGTACACGGTTGATCTCGGGGGCCGAGCTGATCGCTTGATGGACTTTGGACGTCATATTTTTCAACATTAGCTTTATATCTTCAATTTCGCTGTCTCTGTGCGCGTCGGGCGCTGAGCTGCCTGGGATATCCGTGTTGGGAGGTTGTTCGTCCTCGGTCTGCTGCTGCGATACTGTTCGGTTTCTCGGATTTGGAGGTGGCGTTTCTTCAAATAACGCTCGGTGAAGGTGAGTTCGGGGAACGGATCCTTGTTGACTTGCCATTCGTAGATCGTTGATTTGCCCCTGGCATACTGCATGTGCCGTGGCGAGCTGATCGAAGCGTGTGTTGCTTCCCTGGGAGAGTTCGGCTACTTGAGTCATGAGAGTTTTGAGCAAGGCGGACATGTCCTGCTCGTTTGTCTGAGTTTCCACGACTTGTTGTGGTCGTTCGGTATTTAGAGGTTGCTGCTCGGCGCCGGCCGGCTGAATGATTGGATTTGCAACCTGAGAAACGTGTTGGGGTTGCCCTCTTGCTCGGGAGGCTGTTTCTGAACTTGTTATGTCCTCGATGTGGACGTAATCCTTGTTTGGTGGTAATCCTGTCATCGCTGAATCTGCCCGTTAGTGAAGAAAAACTTATGTCCCCACAGACGGCGCCAATTGTGATAACCGAGATGGTCACGAGGTCGGGATGCGCGTCTTGCTAGAGGGTTGACGTGCTCGGTCCGAAGGAGCTAAGTTGTTCTTGAGAGAGAACCAACTAGATTCAGAGATAAGCAAGAGTAAAAGTAATGCTCGGGATGAACGAAGAGAAAATTGTATTCGGGGCTCTTTGTTGAGAATGATATGCTCGGCAACGAGCGTAGTTGGTATTCAGATTCCCGAGCAGGTCGAAAGACGTGCTCGGTTTACAATTCGGGAAATTGACTCTAGAGAGAGAAAGTAGTAAGAAGTGCACAAATCCCCAAAAGTTACATTAATGTACAGTGACGACTCCTATTTATAGTAAAATACGGTCGTACTTTTTACAGGCCGTTGACCGCTTGTCGAGTTCGTGCGGATTGGGCCGTACTTGGTGACGAGATGGGCTGAGCCGTACGTTCTTTTGGCCGTTAGTGTAGTCGAGCCGATTTGCTTGAGTTGAGCCGAGCCGAGCTGATAGTAATGAGCTCGGTTCTGGCGTGTGTGTGCGGGCCCTTATTGCTTGTTGGGCCATTTTGTTTTTGTTGGGCCAACATTTGCTCAAAGAATAAGTATTGGGCCTTCTAAGTGGATGGGGTGCTAAACCCATCTATAACGACTTAGCAATTACATGTTTCTTTTTTTTCCCTGAGATGAATGTTAAAGGGCAGTAACATATTTTTAACATATCAAAAGATTAGACACACTTAAAGAACAAAATCACAAAAGAGCACCTACACCACCTCCCTCCGCAGAGATACAATCTCTAGTGTTATTAAAGAGCAATAGCTTTGTGCCATATCGCTCACTTTGCAGGCTGAATTACATTGAGTGTATTTTTTTTACCTTTTTTGTATGTAGTTTTGTATCTTTTAACAATATATTATGTAATTTTTAGACGAAAATGCTTAAATGTTATCTTTATTTATTTTTTATTTTTTTTTCTTTTTTTTCCTACTCATTCTCTTTTTTATTTTATTTTTTTCATCCTTAATTTTTTACGGTGGATAGGATGACGGCAGTGAGGTTTCTGGTCATAGAAACCGTCAGAATGGAGATATAATCGGTCAATGTATCGAAATTCAAAAAAAACCGGACTTAATACGATCATATCACATGCTATTAGGTGTCCACCTCGTCGGCTATTCGTGGACACTATCACGATCATATCACATGCTAAACTTTTCCAATGGATAGCATGTGGCCATGCGAATGTTGTTTTTGGGTGGATAACGGGGCCCGACATACTGTTTGTCCACGATTTCACGATCATGTGAACTCTTGCCACCTTCTGTCCGTCAGAAGCTTTTAGCATGTGATATGATCGTGGTAGTGTCCACAAATAGTTGATATTGTCCACATGAGCTTTTAAAACTGTGTTTACTAGGTACATTTTCACTAGGTCTGGGCATAAAAACCGAAACCGAAGAACTGATAACCGGAACCGAAAATTTTCATTTGGTTTCATCTATATTACCCATTGGATCTTGAGTTAAGGAACCACGTGTATCGAGTAAGAACCAGAACCGAACCGAGAACCGAAACTAGGAACCGAAGAACCGAACTTATATAAGATCTAGTAAAAAGATTACCTATGGTGTCAACACCAACATAAAGAATCATATGAAAATGTTGTTAGATCCATTTAATTTATGTTTATGTTATATAATTGTAATTGATTCAAGAACTTTTTTTATTTTTGAAGGGTAATGACTTGTTGAATTAACAAAAATTTCAGAGTTTTTTTTGTTGATTTCGAGTATTTTTTTATTGATTTCGTGTATTTTTTGTTGATTTCGGGTAAAAATTGCTATTTCGGTTCTAAAATATCCGGAACCGTTTAAGAACCAAAAATTTTGGGTATTTTACGGTTCCTAAAATTATGGAACCAAACCGAACCGGAACCGACAAGAACCGAACCGGAACCAAACCGAAAATTGTAAAGTACCCATTGAATCCTAAATATATGGAACCGAATACCCGAATGCCCATGACTAATTTTCAAGATCATGTGAAATATTAGCCACCTTTTGTCATCAGAAACATCTAACATGTGATAAGATTGTGGTAGTATCCACGAATAGTCGATATTGTCCACCAGATCTCTTACAAAGGGAAAACGGCCAATTCGTATCAGTACATTTACAACTAGTACCGATTAATACCTGGGTAATTTTTTTGTGCTAATCAATACCCACATTTCGTATTATTTGAATATCCAATCACACACCATTTTTTTGGCGAATCCTGATATTCATACATTTTCATGCATTTAGGCTTGTATATAGTTCTTGTTTTGACTTCTTTTCTCCATCATTCATACCATTTTGTCGAGTCATTGTCGCATCTAGAGTCTAGAGTTGTTTAGGACTAGGAGTAGGCATTCTAGGCTTGCATTTGGAGTGTTTCTTGTGTTTTGCAGGTGAATGGAGGTGTCTAGGAGCATTGGTGAGCTTGGAAGTGGAGTCTTGAGCTCAGAAGACCAAGGAAGAGCCAGCAGAAACTCATATCGGCCTGAGTATCGGCCAGGCGGGCCGATACGACTGCTCGTCAAAGTCCCAGAGAACCATATCGGCTTGAGTATCGGTCCACCCAACCGATATGGACTCTCGGATTAAATTTCGGGACTTCATATCGGGTTACATATCGGCTAGGTGGACCGATACGCTTCCATCCAGGAAAAACTGAGAGTTGATATCGATTGGCGTATCGGTCCAGCAAACCGATACCGTCCCCAGATTTTCACTTGGATCCGGGTCAACACCCGGTTTGTTCCGGGTTGACCCGGCTCGCACCCTATTGACTATTTAAGCCAAAAACCTATCTCTATTTGTTTCTTAAGCTGTTTTTGATGTTCTAAACTCTTTTGTAAGAACAAATTTGATTCTTGAGATTAATCTAGTATTTTCTTTGTTATTCCTTCAACAAATCTCTCAATCCCTCACCAATCTCCATGATCAACTCTATTCCTATGAGTTTTGTTGATCTAGTTATGATTAGTGAGTAGTTCTCCATAGGCTTATGGGTTAGGTAGGATTAGGTTGATTTGGGGTGATCAATGGATTTCTAGTGGTTAATTGTTTAAAATCTCATCTAGCAAAGTGTGCTTAATGCCTAATTAATCTTGATCACATTGGTTAGGATGTTTAGAATTTCTTGTTCACAACATGTTCGATGAAATTCCAGTATCTAGCTTTGTTAGGACTTTCACATTCTAGCACATGAAAATGTATGTCTAGAGTGATTGTTTGCTAATTGGAACCTGTTTGAATGCTCGTTTGATTTTAATTCACAAATGATGATTTGTTCTTGAGTTAAGATTAAGTGAAGAATTGGTATTAAGAGATTAAACTGATTTACTTGGTGTGTTCCTTGCTAGGAGATTAGCTTTTAGAAGTTTGAATTAGGATTCCTTGATCATCCCGAGTCACCTATCCGTTGACCTTAACCCTTGGGCCTTATTCTTGTCATTGATTGAATCGTTTGTTTATTTGCTTTTGTTTACTTCGGTTTGATTTGCTTTTGTTAGGATTGTTAGAAACTAAAAACCAAATTGTTTGATTTGACTCTGAAGGTTTAGTGTTTGCTTATTGGTTTTATCCGTCCCAGAATAGGTTCGATACCTCAAAGCTACATCGATAAGCTTGAGGAATTGGTACCTCAAAGGATTGCAAAATCCTTGTTATCAATTTGGCGCCGTTGCCATTTTGGGATTCTGGATATATCAATTCGTTTTCTATTCCTTTTTAGTTCAAGTTATTGTTACTAATTTGCTACTTTCTCTCTTTTTGATGCAAGGTGTATGAACTTGCGCAGCAAAGGGACTACAAACTTAGTTGCAAGAGTTTACGACATCAAAGCACACGAGAGGAGATTAGCAAGGGAACAACAAGCACAAGAACGAGCTGTTAACGTTGAGAGTGTTGAGCAAACAGTTATGGATAACCACGAGGATCAAGAGCAGCAGCAACAGCAGCAGCAACAAAGGCCGGTTAGGGCCATTGGTGATGGAGATACACCTGACACAAATGCTAACCGGCATGGAATCATTCCACCAGCGGTGAACAATAATAACTTTGAGATCCGAGCTATGGTGATGAACATGGTGCAGAACAATCAGTTCCATGGGTTAGCATCTGAGGACCCGTTGCAGCACTTGGACACCTTTGACAAGATTTGTGCCACCACGAGGCTGAATGGTGTGACTGACGATGGGTGGAAAATGTGTCTCTTCGTTTTCTCTTTGGCAGGCAGAGCCAATGATTGGGAAAGCACTATCCCTCCAGGATCCATCACTACTTGGGGAGACCTGAAGAAAGCTTTCCTGAAGAAGTTCTTCTCACATACTAGGACTGCCCGTTTTCACAGTGAGCTATCCGGGTTTGTGCAGCGCAACAATGAGAGCTTCGCTGAAGCTTAGGAGAGGTTCAATAAGCTCACCACTCAGTGCCCACACCATGGTTTCACCAAGGAAACACTACTCAGCAACCTCTACCGCGGAATGCTTCCTAGAATGAGGGTAATGCTAGATTCATGCAGCAATGGACACTTCCTAGGCAAGGGAGTAGATGCAGCTATGGAGCTGATTGAAAATCTGGCAACGAGTGATGGCAACTACAATGAGGATTATGAGAGGACTAATAGAGGATCATCATCTTCAGATGAGAAGTATGAGAAAGAGATGAAAGCTTTGAATGAGAAGTTGGACAAGATGATCTCCATTGCCCAAAAGAACATCAACTTTGTGGGACACTATGAAGATTCTAAGCCACAACTTTATGATGATGATGAGGATTTGACACAAGAAGAGATCAACTTCATTGCTGGACAAGGTGGTTTCAACAAAGGCTTCAACCAAAACTATAGAAACCACCCAAACTACCGCAACACCAATGTAGCAAATCCTCAAGACCAAGTCTATCCTCAAGCTCCATCTCAAGGACAAGCTCAACAACAAGGGCAACATGGCTTTCAACAACCCCAACAGCAAAAGCCATTTGTCCCTTATACCAACCAACAAGGGTTTGGAAATAAGCCTCAGTTTCAAGGTCAACAAGGCTATGCACCAAAGCAAAACTACCCACCTGGTTTTGGTCAACAACACCAACAAACTTCTTCCACCTCGGGAGTTGACAATGAGCTGAAAAGTATGATGCAGCAACTCGTTCAAGGGCAAGCCTCAGGAGCTATGGAAGTACGGGATCTTAAGAATGAGTTGCAGAATTTGACTTCAAGGGTCACAAACATGGAAAACAAGACTGCTTCTACATCTCGCACTCAAGGTACTCTACCCGGAAAATCTGAGTAAAACCCAAAGGAATACATCAGCGCCATAACCTTGAGAAGTGGTAAAGAGCTGCAACAAAGTCAAGCGCACACACCAAAGCCAGTACCTTCACTCAATGAGGACATTGAAGTTCAAGAAGGGGAGGAGAATTCTGAAAATTCTGCTCTCAACAAAGAGAGTGATAGCGACATGGCCAAGAAGAAAGGAAAGACTGTAGTTGAAGAAGTAGTGAATGATGCACTCAAGAAGAAGGATGGTGTGTTTGTGCCACCACCTTATGAGCCCAAGCTACCCTTTCCGGGCAGATTCAAGAAGCAACTCCTAGAGAAGTATAAAGCTCTTTTTGAGAAACAGATGAAGAATGTTGAGTTGACCATGCCTTTGATTGATGCTTTCTTGCTAGTTCCTCAGTATAGCAAGTTTCTCAAGGATGCAATCAAGGAGAGAACCAAGGAAGTGCAAGGAATGGTTGTGTTGTCTCATGAGTGTAGTGCGATCATCCAAAGGGATATTGTTCCAAGGAAACTTGAAGATCCAGGCAGTTTCACTCTTCCATGTGCTATCGGCCCATACCGGTTTGAGGGTTGTCTATGTGATATTGGAGCAAGCGCAAGTTTGATGCCCTTTTCAGTAGCCAATAGGCTAGGTTTCTCTACCTACAAGGCATGTAGGATCTCCTTGGTTCTTGCAGATAGATCAGTGAGATACCCAATTGGTCTCCTAGAAGATCTTCCGGTGAAAGTAGGAGGATTTGAAGTACCAACAGATTTCATTGTATTGGAGATGGATGAAGAACCAAAGGATCCTCTAATCCTTGGGAGACCTTTCCTTGCCACAGCTGGTGCGATTATAGATGTCAGGAAAGGGAAGATAGATCTCAACCTTGGCAAGGACATAGTGCTCAAATTTGACATCAACAAGGTGATGAAGAAGCCAACCATTCAAGGTCAAATGTTTTATATTGATACTATGGATGAGCTAGCTGATGAACTCCTTGAGGATTTGAACATGGATGATCCATTAGAGGTTACCTTGACCAAGGAATGTGGGGAGTATGGGTATCTTCAAGAAGAGAGCTGGACTTATATGAGAGCGCTTGATTCGCACAAGCCTTTGTTAGAAGAGGTTGAGTTCATTGAGCTGGGATCAGATTCAGTGGGTAAGGAGCTGGAGGCGTTTGCTGTGGACATGGGTGCTGATGGCGCCAAGGGAGCAGAGCTGTGCAAGGAGCAGCTTGTAGCTGATGATTGAATCGAGCTTAAGGCGCCAAAGGTTGAGTTAAAGCCCCTTCCGCGGGGGCTTCGGTATGCATTTCTTGGCCCTAACTCTACCTATCCTGTCATTGTGAATGAGTTGCTGAATGATGATGAATTGATTGCTTTGACCACTGAGTTGAAAAAGTTTAGAAAAGCAATAGGATACTCACTCGATGATATAAAAGGATTGTCACCTAGCTTGTGTACTCATAGGATCCACCTTGAAAATGAATACATGTCTTCTATTGAGCATCAAAGAAGATTGAATCCTAATCTTAAGGAGGTAGTCAAGAAAGAAATTCTTAAATTGCTTGATGCAGGGATAATCTACCCTATCTCGGACAGCACTTGGGTTTCTTCCGTGCACTGTGTTCCGAAGAAAGGGGGGATTACTGTGGTTAAAAATGACAGTAATGAATTGATTCCTACTAGAACTATCACTGGGCATAGGATGTGTATTGATTATAGAAAACTAAATGCCGCATCTAGGAAGGATCATTTTCCATTACCGTTCATTGATCAAATGCTAGAACGCCTTGCTAATCATCCTTTCTATTGCTTTCTTGATGGATACAGTGGATTCTTTCAGATCCCGATACATCCTAATGATCAGGAGAAAACGACATTCACTTGTCCTTATGGTACCTTTGCTTATCGAAGGATGCCATTTGGCTTGTGCAATGCACCGGCTACCTTTCAGCGGTGCATGATGTCTATTTTCTCAGATCTTATTGAGGATATTGTAGAAGTCTTTATGGATGATTTCTCTGTGTATGGTTCTTCTTTCTCCTCCTGTTTGCTGAATCTGTGCAAGGTCTTAAAGAGATGTGAAGAAACGAACCTCGTGCTCAATTGGGAGAAGTGCCACTTCATGGTAACAGAGGGGATTGTGTTGGGTCACAAGATCTCAGAGAATGGTATTGAAGTGGATAAGGCTAAGATAGAGGTGATGACAAGTCTTCAGCCACCAAACTCAGTGAAGGGAATCCGAAGCTTTTTGGGTCATGCAGGGTTCTACCGGCGGTTTATTAAGGATTTCTCCAAGATCGCTAGACCACTTACACGTCTGCTGTGTAAGGAGACAGATTTTGTGTTTGATGATGATTGTTTGGCAGCGTTCCACATGATTAAGGAGGCCTTGATTAGCGCCCCGATAGTCCAAGCTCCCGACTGGGAGTTGCCTTTTGAAATCATGTGTGATGCAAGTGACTACGCAGTAGGAGCAGTCCTTGGACAGAGGAAAGACAAGAAACTCCATGTCATATACTATGCTAGTAGGACATTGGACGATGCTCAAGTGAGGTATGCAACAACTGAGAAAGAGCTTCTTGCTGTGGTGTTTTCCTTTGAGAAGTTCAGATCATACTTGGTTGGATCTAAAGTTGTGGTGTACACGGATCATGCTGCGTTAAGGTATCTACTTGCCAAGAAAGATTCCAAGCCAAGGCTTCTGAGGTGGATACTGCTGCTACAAGAATTTGATTTGGAGATCAAGGATAAGAAAGGCATTGAGAATGGAGTAGCAGATCATTTGTCAAGACTGAGAATTGAGGATGGAATTCCTCTAGATGACTCTCTTCCTGAGGAACAGCTAATGGCCTGCAAGGTTGTCAAGGATGCTCATGATACAAGAATGAGGATTGAGGAGGTCGATTCTATTAAAGACAAGGAACCGTGGTATGCTGATATAGTCAATTTCCTAGCTGTTGGGAAAGAACCACCAAGCCTCGATAGCTACCAAAGAAAAACCTTCTTTAGAGATGTCAACAGGTACTATTGGGATGAGCCTTACCTCTACACTTTGTGCAAGGATCAACTCTATAGAAGGTGCATAGCTGATGAAGAAGTGGGAGGCATTCTCCTACATTGCCATGGGTCAGATTATGGTGGTCACTTTGCTACTTTCAAGACGGTTCAAAAGGCTCTACAAGCTGGGTTTTGGTGGCCTACAATGTTCAAAGATGCCCAAGAGTTCATTACTAAGTGTGATCCTTGTCAAAGAAAGGGGAACATCAGTAGAAGAAATGAGATGCCTCAAAACCCCATCCTTGAAGTTGAAGTATTTGATGTGTGGGGCATTGATTTCACGGGACCCTTCCCATCCTCTTACGGGAATAGCTACATCTTAGTAGCTGTGGATTATGTTTCCAAATGGGTAGAAGCAGTGGCGAGTCCAACGAATGACGCCAAGGTTGTGATAAAGCTATTCAAGAGCATCATCTTCCCAAGATTTGGAATCCCGAGGATTGTGATCAGTGATGGAGGCTCACACTTCATCAACAAGCTATTTGAGAGTCTCTTGAAGAAGTATGGAGTGAAGCATAAGGTTGCAACACCATATCATCCTCAGACAAGCGGGCAAGTTGAAGTGTCCAATAGGCAAATCAAGGCTATCCTAGAGAAGACTGTTGGAGCTTCAAGGAAAGATTGGGCTAAGAAACTTGATGACGCACTGTGGGCGTATAGGACTGCTTTCAAGACTCCATTGGGCACTACACCATTCACCATGCTGTATGGTAAGTCATGTCACTTACCGGTGGAGGTGGAATACAAGGCCATGTGGGCTGTCAAGTTGCTGAACTTTGACATAAAAACCGCGACTGAGAGGAGATTGATTCAGTTGAATGAACTTGACGAGATACGGCTTGAGGCTTTTGAGAGCTCAAAGATCTATAAGGAGAGGACCAATCTTTTTCATGATAAGCTGATTCAGAAGAAGGAGTTCAGAGAAGGAGATCTTGTGTTGCTTTTTAACTCTCGGTTGAAACTCTTTCCCGGGAAGCTCAAGTCTAGATGGCCGGGACCGTTTAGAGTGAAGGAGGTGAGACCATATGGAGCGGTGGTACTTTTGGGAAAATCTGATGAAGAGTTCACGGTCAATGGCCAGAGACTCAAGCATTACTCCGTCTCAGAAGCAATAGAGGAAGGGACTTCGATCCCACTCTCTAGCCCTCCCTCAGCTTGAGATCACGGTTTGCAAAGTCGAGCTTAACGACTTTAAATAAAAGCGCACTTGGGAGACATTCCCATGTTTATCCTTGTACATACGTTTTTTTGCTTGTTATTTTTGATGTTTTGCTTTGAGTTTTGTCAGGTTTTGGCTTAAGGATGAGGTTGTAGATCAGTTGGAGTTGACCAAAGGCCGTGGAAATGAAGAAAAATGGTGCAGGAGCCAATATCGGGTTCCGTATCGGCTGGCCAGGCCGATACGGTTCTAGTAAAAATAATCCGAGGCTCAATATCGAGTTCCGTATCGGTTGGCCAGGCCGATACGGATTTCCCAGAAAGATCGATATCGGGCACCGAATCGGTTGGCCAGGCCGATACGGGATGCAACAGAAAAAACCGAGAGCCAATATCGGTCTCCGTATCGGTTGGCCAAGCCGATACGGATCTTCGGAGTGAACGAATATCGGGTTCCGTATCGGTTGGCCAGGCCGATACGTATTGCAAAAATTTAATCCGAGAGCCAATATCGGCTGGCGTATCGGTTGGCCAAGCCGATACGCCCCTTCGCCCGGGTAAGTCATCTCGATTCTAAACCGATTTCAAACCGGTTCTGACCGGATTTTAACTCAAAAATCGATTTCTTCCCCTTCTTTTCTCCTCCTCACACGCGCTTCTCTCTCTCTCTTTGCTCCTCTTGCGATTTCAACAAGAAACTTTCCAAGTTCTTCCAACTCCCTTTTCTCTCTCAAATCTTCACCAAACTTCGAATTTTCAAGTGCTAAATTCAAGGTTTTCAAAGCTCTATCACTTGCAGTCACTCTCTACCATCATCTCTCATCAGAACAGCAAGGTATAATTCACTCTCTCTCAATTTCGGATTGCTCAAAAAATTTCAGATTTTTAGAATTCGAAATTGTGGCTTTTTGCTTGATGAATATGGTTAGAAACCTTTGCTAGACTGTTTCTAGATGATTACCCAACTCAATTGCACCCTAGGATTGTTTAAATTTGATCTTTGGTGATTTAGGGTTCTTGAGAAATTTGGAATCCGAAATTTTTTGGGGGTTTTCTAATTGGATGGTTTATAATGATGCATTGGATGGTTAAAGGCTTAATTTTGTGATACTACTTGATTTGGATGAGTTTTGTTTCACAAAAGTTTCAAAAATGTGCATTGAGGACCTTTGGTTGACGAAATTGTGAATTGCTCAAGAATGTGATTGATTTGTTCGTTCATTGCGCTTATGCTGAGCTAGAATTGAGTTTGGTTAGGAGGTTTAAGCTTGTTTATTCCATTGAAAGTGAAAAGTATGCAATTGTTAAGCTCCCACAATTGTTGATCATCAATGCTTTAAGCTCCTATTGATTGTGTTGGTAGATTGTACGATGTGCTTATTCGTTCTTTGAGTTGTCTTTTGTAGGAAAATGACAAAGAAGCGCGCCAACCCGAAACCAAACCCAAAGGCACAAGAGCCGGTACAAGATGAGGGAACTTCATCAAGAGGGAAAGGGATAGCAGTTGAGGAAGAGGTACCAGAGGCCCCAGTAAGGATGATCCAGGTGCCATATAAGTACTCCACCTCTGAGATATATGACAAGCTGGAAGGGATACCATTTTGGCCAACCCGATACCCTCACACCCCGACACTTACTGCACTTGGGCTACTGGATGACTACAACGAGATTGTAGAGAACATGGGCCTTAAGGAGTTCTTCAACCTTGCCAGTGACTCCTACCAGAGCTCAGCATGCCAATTCCTCTCATCCATGAAAGCAACAGTCAACATGAGGAGAGCCGCTTTGGCAGGGGAAGTGAGTCGAGGGAAGATTGATTTCCAAATGGGTAGGAAGAAGTTCAGTATGACGTATGAAGACATAGCTGCAGTTTTTGATTTTCCAGAGAATGGTGCTCAGCTGGGAACTTTTATCCCCATTGATAAGGACGACCTCGAGGGTGTTTGGCAGATGATAGCTGATGGGCCCTTTAAGCTGGGGGCTATGAAGAACGCAAGGATCAGACACCCAGCCATTCGCTATGTGCACAAAGCATTAGCACATACTCTATTTGCTAGGAAGGAGACGGGGCAGGTCACAGAGATGGAGATGAAGCTTCTCTACATTGGGTTGCAGCCTCTCTTGCTCACATATCCCAACGGTCAGCCAATACCACCAGTTGAGCGCCTCCCAAGCTACACTTCCATTTTGATAGAGCAGTTTGATGTCCACCAAGATTGGGCAATGTCAGTGAGGGACGCTAGTACGAAGTTCAGCATGGGTGGTTTGATCACGCCGTTGCTTGTGAAAAAGAAGGTAAAACTGGAAGGAAGTCTGGATGAGAAGACATTTGGGGCGCCTTGTTGGAATTGTGTCCAGTAATCTCAATACTGTCTCTAGAAAGTAAGAGTATGTCAATGATCAGACATAAGTCATATAATACTGGGGGTCATGATGGCTTGCTAGAGTCCGCTCATGATCTATAAGTCTTGGACTTATTGCCTCTATTATATGATCCCATATGGGTCACACGCCTAAGCTAACAGGAAAATGTGTAGCAGAAGTACGGTAAAAGTGCCAGGCATTTACTGTACTTAGAGAGAATAAAAGGTTTTAGCCACTGTGTGTCGATCGATACACATGATGTGTCGATCGACACAGTGCGCGAATGGCCAAATGGCCCAAGAGGAACCGGACGAGTTTTATAAATAAAACTCGAGTCTGTTTTCTTCTTTAACCCTAGCCAGCCGCGAGCCTCCTCTCTCTCTGCGCCGATTCCCGTGTGGTCTAGCAGCCTCTCTTCCTGCTTGGTGTGCGTATGTGAGCCTTTGGAGGATTCATCTCTCGGTGTTTCTCTGATCTCTGACCTGTTCTATCTCCTTCCGCTGCAATTAACAGGTATAAGGTGAGATCTAATCATTGTTTATAATCAAGAAGAACCTAGATCTGCATGTTTAGGTTGGTATGAATCTAAGAATTGAATCAGGATCAACTAAACAATCCTTCAGTGGTATCAGAGCTTATGGTTCTGGTTTTTCTTGTTTAGATTCAAGTTTAGGATTGTTTTCTTGTTTAAGAAGTGTTTTGAATCAACTACTGATAAGAGAAATCACTTAAGCAACAAGGAATTGAAACCTAAACACATCTGAAATCGCAAAAACCAAACTATATTGATTTGGAATGCGATTTTTCAAAAGTGAGAATCGGCTGTGATCGCATGGATCGATCGATACGATCGCATGGATCGGTCGACACAATCCGAGAATATCTCGGCCAAACCTGATAACCGTCCGTGCATGCGTGAGAGCATCGATCGATACATGATCGATGCACGATCGATGCAGGATTGATGCTTAGAGCATCGACCGATGCGGTTGATGGATCGATCGATGCGGTTGGTTCATCGACCGATATGGTTGGTTTAAGGCTCGGTTTAAAATTTTGATTAAAAATCAAACGTCTCGGTTTAATAAACAGATTTAATAATTTTATTAAATTCTGGTTAAACCGGGATAAGAAATCCAAAGTCGAAATATTGGATTTTGTGCCTAAACCAGGATTTTCTAATTTGATTTGGTTGGACCAAATAAATTGAGAAAATCCGGTTTAGTAAATAACCGGTTGACAATTGTGGTCATCGTAGTAATTAAAATTTGGTTAGACCAATTTTAATGAACCAGACCGGTTATGTCATTTAATTGGACAATTGGGTCATGTCTTGGACATGGACCAATTCTTGGGCCTCGGGCCAAGAAGTTAAAACAATTGGGCCAATTATTTGAGTCTTTCTTCAGATTAATTTAAAATTTATTTTATAAAATTATAAAGTCGATTTTAAATTAAAGTTTCCGAAATTTTGAAATTAGAAAGTTTCTTAAAATAGAAGTTTCTAGATTTGCGGGTTTTGGATTTTAAAGAAATTTCTAAAGTTAGAAAGTTTCCGGTTTTAGAAAGTTTCCAATTTTAGAAAGTTTCCTAAAATAGTAGGTTTCCAAAAATAGAAAGTTTCCCGAAATAGTAATCTTCTATTTTGGGAATGAAATTTTAATAAACCTACGAACCTCAAATAATATCAAGCGTTGGATGTCTTGCCCAGTCTATGTCAGCTGTCGAAGCCCATTCAATTGTATTCATGGCCTTACAGTGTGAGGGTGTCTACTTTTGCGTGGATAAGACGGTTTGTGATTCATAAATGTCATTGGGAGTCCCAGACATTAATGATTACATGACTGTATAGTCTGGTTTTCTTGACTAGGCCATCGGGAGTCCCGGGCCTTGAGACATCAGAGTGGATTGGGCCTCGGGCCCAGATTCACAACCAAGAGTTATATCACGGATATAATTAGCCGACATAGGGCTTACCGATATAAGCTGAGTTTTGGTGACGGCCAGTGGCCCACTTTAATCTTAGTTATATGTGGATCTTGGAATCATTATATTCTATTGAGGGTAACTTATGTTATTGAATATAATGCGTGATTAATCATATTAAATTTAATACGAGATTAATCATATTGAACATATTAACTAAAATCCTTTTATCTTAATTTTCAGTTATGACTAGCACAAACAATCAAAACACTTTCTCGATCCGGTCTGTCCTTAAGATGGACAAGCTGAACGGATCAAATTTCTTGACTTGGTCGCGGAACCTGAGGCTAGTTCTCAGACAGGAGAGAAAGGACTATGTCCTTGAGAGAGCTCTCCCCGTGAGGATCGGGTCCAATGCTTCTCATGCAGTATATAATGCTTGGAATAAGCATTATAATGATGCGGTAGATGTGCGTGGTCTGATATTGGCTACCATGGACTCAGACTTGCGGAAGCAATATGAGAACATGGAGTCGCCAATAGAGATGATCAGCAGCCTGAAATTGAAATTTCAGGAGCAGATAAGAGTGGAGAGATACCGGTTGGTTAAGTCTCTCACTAGCTGCAAGCTACCAAATGATAATCCAGTGAGTCCTCATGTCAGTAAAATGATGGGTTACATTGATAACCTGAGGAAACTGGATTATCCAGTTAGCCAAGAATTGGCAACTGAAATCATTCTGCAGTCACTGCCGTCAAGCTATGATAAGTTCAGAAAGAACTATATCAAGAAAGGCTTAACGAAGACGCTGACTGAACTGCATGATATGCTCAAGACAGTTGAGCCAAACGTGAAGAGTACCCTGTACAATCTCATGAATGAGAAGGGTAGGTTTACTAAACCTAATGCTGACAAGGGTGAAGACAAAGTTGTCCAGATTTTGAATCATGGCAAGCGTGTGTCTTCTGAGCCCGAGTCAGATACCTCTTACGTTGGTAAGTGCTGCTACTGTAAGGAGACAGGGCATTGGAAGAGAGATTGCATTAAATTCATGGAAGATGATGAGGAGTTGAAGTTGATGTATGCGACTACTTCCTCAGGTATTCATGTTATTACTTCAAGTTCTACCTTATAGGTATTGGATACTGGTTGTGGCACTGATATTTGTTATAATATGCAGAGCCTGGGCAACAGTAGAACTTTGAAGGAAGGGCAAGTGAAACTACATGTCTGCAAGGAGCTTGGGATGCTGCCTCAGCCGTAGGGTTTTCACTTATAGATCCCTTTTAGGCTTGGTTTTGTATTAAGTAATTGCTACAATGTACCTGCTTTAAGCAGAGTTGTCTTTCATTTTCTTGTAAGAATTTGAATGTTTTTCATTTTGATAAAAGACAAGTTTTGTTCTTTTGATCTTAATGAAATATTAATTGTAGCACCCTATTCATGGAATGGGTTTTATATCTTAAACCAAAGAGTGCCTAAATGTAACATAAATACCGAATTGGTTTAAATCTGATGAATTAAACCTGATTTTCTTTGGCATAAAAGTCTTGGTCACATAGAGTAAGTCGGATTCAGAAATCCCATAGTCATGGACTATTGGGCTCATTTGATAAAATATCTTATGAGACTTGAATTCTGTTTACTAGACCAAAAGGTAAAGGGCCTATCTTAGCCGAGCTAGAGAAAGGCCCAAAGGCTTATTGGACCTGGAACATACTCATGTATGTGGCCCAATGAGCAGTAATGCCAGAGAAAAATCTCATGTACTTCATTGTCTCTACTGATTACTTCAGTGAGTGTGACTGTGTTCATTTGATGAGACACAAGTCGGAATTCTTTGACATGGTCGAAAGAGTTCCAGAATGAAGTATAGGATCTGAATGACAAAAGTATTAAGACTCTGGATTAAATCACGAGTGAGAATACTTAATTCATTGATTGTGTGATCATCTTAATGAGTGTGAAATCGTTTCACAGCTCATTTCTCCTAAAGACCTGAAGGTGTTTCTGTGAGAAAGAATCAGATCTTATTAGAAATGATTAAAGATGAGTCACACGAATCTTCCATGATATTATTTAAGAATAACGCTCTAAAATATCTAAGTTTACGCTGAAATAGTTCCACAAATATCAGTTGAAAGACACCACGTAAATGTGGATTGGAATCGATCCAAATTCGTCTTTACTGAGTATTTGTAGTTGTACTACTTCGCTGGTTGTCCGAAGGAAACCAAGGCTTGTTAATTTTACGTCCATTCTGTTTTCTAAGAAGGGAAGTTATTTTCCAAGAAGAACAGTGGGAGTAAAAGTATAACTCGAAGAAATTCGAGAAATACAGGAGGCTGCTCAACCTGTTGAGGGAGAGCAACGGATGGATTTACAGATTTCTGTAGAATCTACACCTGTGGAGCCTTGTCCGAAGGAAACCAAGGCTTGTTACTTTTACGTCCATTCTGTTTTCTAAGAAGGGAAGTTATTTTCCAAGAAGAACAGTGGGAGTAAAAGTATAACTCGAAGAAATTCGAGAAATACAGGAGGCTGCTTTACCTATTGAGGGAGAGCAGCGGAAGGATTTACAGATTTCTGTAGAATCTACACCTGTGGAGCCTGAAGTTCGCAGATATGAATGAATCAGTTACTAATCCGAGAGTGATTTCTCGTCATTAGTTGAACCTGATAATCATTGAAAGTTCGCATGATCTGATGATCATTGAGAGCGACGAATCTGCGAAATTCAAAGGAGCGAAAGTGAGCCCGAACTCCGAAAATTACACTATGTGTAAGGTTAGCTTCATCGATCCATTCATGGATGGAAGCAAACATATCGGAGTTGGAATCTTCGTTCTGTTGAAGTAGTCAAGGTTTTGACTTGAACAGGAACGAATTGGAACTGTGCGTTTACTAATAGATTGGTGGGAGCGATATTGCATTTCTCATATTGTATGTCGATGACATACTGATTCTCGGAAAAGACGTCCCAATGCTGCAGTCATTTAAGGACTGGCTTGGGAGTTGGTTCTAATGATTAACATGGGTAAAGCCACGTATGTTTTTGGATTTTGGATCTAAAGATAGAGATCCGAAAGAGCTGGTAGGACAAAGTCAGGATTCTTATCCCGACAAAGTCCTACACGTTTTCAGCATTCCAAGAAGGGTTTTATGCCAATGTCACATGGCATTACGTTAAGCAAGACACAGTGTACTACGATAACTGCTGAGCTTAAATGCATGGATAAGATTCCATATGCGTCGGCAATTGGATCTATCATGTATGCCATGAAATGTACTTGTTTGATGTTGCTTTAATGTTAAGCAAGACAAGTAAAGACCAGTCAAATCCAGCAAAGAATCACTGGATTGCCGTAAAGAATGTCCTAAAGTATTTGAGAAATACTTAGGATAGGTTCTTGATTTACGGAGAAAGTGAGGTGCTACAAGTCGGTAGAGTCTGAAAGGCAAGTTTCCAATAGACAAAGATGATTTCCGATCACAGTCCGGTTATATCTTGTGTCTATCTGGCGGTGCAAGGCACTGTTGCTGACTCCATGACTTAAGCTGAACATTTCGCAGCTTGGGAAGTGGCGAAAGAGGTTGTTTGGAAAGAAGAGTTCGTCACTGAACTTGATGTGATTTCCAGCATAGATGAGACTAGCTGCACATCAGAGGTCCAAACACCTTGAGGATAGGTATAACCTATTCCGTGAGATAAATGACAGAGATGTTAAGTAGATCAGCAAGTTTCAACGAATGAGAACGTTGCTAATCTATTAACGAAGCCACTCCTTAGGCCTAAGCACGAGTCGCGGACTGTTGCTGTAGGATAAGTGAAATTAAGATGTAGTCTTAATTTCAGTGGGAGTTATTAAAGGGCTTTATTTAGTTATTGGATATGTTCTTGAAATAACATTTAAGATGTTTAATGAAATTATTATTTCAAGATTATTTTAACTGTGATGAAATAATCGTTCCAAAGTGATATAAACCATTTTATAGGTCATCGAAGTAAATGACTTGATCTTGAGTTATCAAAGTCATTTAGCTTGATCATGAGACCCTATATTTGATAAATGACTTATATCATTATGTCCCTAGTCGAAGGTTGTTGAAATTGGAACACCAACAACCATGTGAGACTGGATTGGTACGTGACTTATGACAAAGTCTCAGTGTGTCATAGATGCGCGGCATCAGAGTCAGTACATAGGTGTATGTTGGGGAACATACGACCGGACAAGACCCGCTTATAAGAACTCTTCAGGATATTTATATCTGTGTCATAAGAGATTCTTACTACGACTATAGAGTATAGTCCTTAGACCTGAGTTCGCATGCATGTGACTGCACATGGACTGATGCACTTTGATCATTGTCTAACGCTATCGTTCTGCGATAGTTATAAGGACCTTGTTTGGGTACATTATGAAATGAGTAGTTTACAGTGATGGAATAAGACGGAATTTGTCCCTCCAATATAAATGGAGTGAATATCTCTAGGCCAATCGGAGATTTGAATACTGGAAAATGCATGGCCATGCTCAAACGGACTGTCCCGAGTCGTTTGGATTGTCAGTATCGAATCAGAGTCCGATGAACAAGATTAGGCTTTATAAGGATGACACCAATCTTGCCTTATGACTAATCGAGATATTGTGACAAAAGGATTATGAATACAGAGATTCCAGTACAAGTGGGAGATTGTTGGAATTGTGTCCAGTAATCTCGGTACTGTCTCTAGAAAGTAAGAGTATGTCAATGATCAGACATAAGTCATATAATACTGGGGGTCATGATGGCTTGCTAGAGTCCGCTCATGATCTATAAGTCTTGGACTTATTGCCTCTATTATATGATCCCATATGGGTCACACGCCTAAGCTAACAGGAAAATGTGTAGCAGAAGTACGGTAAAAGTTACAGGCATTTACTGTACTTAGAGAGAATAAAAGGTTTTAGCCACTGTGTGTCGATCGATACACATGATGTGTCGATCGACACAGTGCGCAAATGGCCAAATGGCCCAAGAGGAACCGGACGAGTTTTATAAATAAAACTCGAGTCTGTTTTCTTCTTTAACCCTAGCCAGCCGCGAGCCTCCTCTCTCTCTGCGCCGATTCCCGTGTGGTCTAGCAGCCTCTCTTCCTGCTTGGTGTGCGTGTGTGAGCCTTTGGAGGATTCATCTCTCGGTGTTTCTCTGATCTCTGACCTGTTCTATCTCCTTCCGCTGCAATTAACAGGTATAAGGTGAGATCTAATCATTGTTTATAATCAAGAAGAACCTAGATCTGCATGTTTAGGTTGGTATGAATCTAAGAATTGAATCAGGATCAACTAAACAATCCTTCACGCCTACACCAGTAGCGTGGCTGGATGTTCCGCAGCTTATCCGAACTCACTACCTCGCCTCCAAGCCGCCTCCAGAGCGTCATCTCTACCGGATGTGCTCGGGTACTTTCCACGAAGAAGGGTATCTCCTCCCAAACCCCGACATTACAAGCTTTGCCAACAGAGCTCATATCAGATTTTTACCGGGGGTGGAGCATGTGTTTGGACCTCACGGGTCCCAGAGAGCGACTGCAGCAGAGCCTGATACTTCCGATGCACCTGCTGGGGTGTATGGGTTGCACAGATACCTTATCGAGCCTCTAGATGATCCTATCGTGAACAAGACAGTAAGAGCACTAAGGGACCAGAACCGGGACCTCCAGAAGCAGAGCAAATGGCACGGGAGGAACATTAAGAAGATGGCTACCTGCTTGAAGAAAGTGACCAAGGTTCTTAAGATGATTGTGGGGAAGAAAGACAAGAGTAGCGCTGCGGGACAGACCTCCACATCCCGAGAGGCTCAGGCTGGTGTAGATGAGGAGATTCAGGCAGCGACTGAGGAGGTGATAGCTGAAGCCGATGTTCTGGTTGAGCAGGCTGAACTTGAGCAGGGAAGGTACTCGGTTGCTGGACACGAGACCGGAGGATCTGCGCGCATGGCTCACGACTCCTATTATGAGGATCCTCACTGCCACTCCACTCGCGAGGACAGAAGGAGAAAGAGGAGAGCCATGAGGACACCGTCCTGCTCTTCCTCAAACCCGACTTACTCAATGGGAGACTCATCACCTCCATACCTCCACTTCTAGCCAGGTTACACTCCACATTTGTACATAGTTTTTCTTCTTTCTTTCGTTTGTTTTTTTGTGTGTTTTCGGTCTTTCTTCTTTGCCTAGATCACACAAGGGACCGTGTGATTTAAGTTTGGGGGAGAGACCAGTTGCTAATTTGGTTTGTTTTGCTTCTTATTTTCGATTTTATCACTTGAGTCTCATGCATTCATCTAAGGCATAGAAAAAAAAAAAAAAAAAATTTAAAAATTTTAAAAAAATTTCAAAAAGAAAAGCATGTAGTTGCAATAGCATAATAGGATTGAGTGTAGTTGCATCATATAGGACGCATGCATAGGGAGCAATGATTGAATTTCCTTGTAAGATTGATTGAGTGATGACTTGTTCTTTATGCTAGTTGTTTGAGCTAGTTGATTGTCATAAGATTGTGATTCAAGAAGGGCTAGAAAGTTATGACGAACCATGCTCGGATTGCTTGCTTTGAAACTTGGTTTGAAACTGAAATAAGCTTTGAATTGACGCTAGCTCTACCTAAGTGAGAACCTTAATGATGACATCTAATTATCTTACTCTTGCTTTGTGTGCTAAACTCATGGATACTCTGAAAATATTTGAGCATTCTTATCCTTTCCACCCCTCTCAACTTGCTCAAATAGATTTCCATACCTTTCACCACCCTTCTTTCAAGCCACAAACACTATCTTGAGTGGTAGGCCTATTTGGAATGAGCTAGGTAAAAAGTGTTGAGTATGAGGCGACTAAGAGAATTTTCCATATAGATGCAAGCTCAACATCTTTGGCTTTGCAATAGGCTAGGATCAAAGTTTGGGGGAAGAGTTGGGAAAGGAGAGAGAGAGAGTAAAGAAAAGGAAGAATGAAAAGGGATTTTGGTTGGGATCTTATGTTTGTTGGCAAAATGTTTTAAAAGAATAAAAGCTCTTATGTGTTTAAAGAAAAGAAAAGTGTCTCATATTTTGAAATGAAAAGAAGCCAAAGGCTCACCTTAAAGAAAGAAAAGAGACCATTACTAAAGAAAGATTTGAGCTAAGTTAAAAAGAAAAGATTTGCCACTGTTTTTAAAAGCCTTTATTGATCCTTGGGGAGTTTGATTGGAAAGTGTCTGATTGAGAAAAGGGGATGAGGCAAAAATAGCCTTGGTCAAGGGTAGTATCCATTTAGGTGGGCTAGATTAGGAGAAGAAGTAATTGGGGCATGGGTAGATGGAAATCAACCTAGTATGCACCAATTGCCTCTAACTCTTAGCATTTTACTATAGCTCATTCACTTCTTTACGAGAGAACCTTCATGCTTTTGGAATAAACCCCTCTTTTGATCGAGATCACTTTAATCTCAAAAGCCTTGTCCCTTTGCCAAATGAGTTTGGTCACCTTGTATTGAGTAAGATCCACTTGAAAACCTAATGAATGTTAAAGAGCTAGTTGATAGGAATGTTTGTCTAAGTTGAGAATTGAGCTAAGAGTTTTGTCTTGATGAGCATGGCTAAATTTTTGGAGTAAGCCTAACTTGGTTGCATCTTGATGACGTTGACTCGAATTGGAACTCGTTGATCTCGGTTTTGTCTTTGGATATGAGCTCCCGCTTTCAAACATTTTCCCCAACTTGTTGTGATTTACTTATACTTGCTTGTGGACAAGCAAGATTTAAGTTTGGGGGAATTGATATTCATACATTTTCATGCATTTAGGCTTGTATATAGTTCTTGTTTTGACTTCTTTTCTCCATCATTCATACCATTTTGTCGAGTCATTGTCGCATCTAGAGTCTAGAGTTATTTAGGACTAGGAGTAGGCATTCTAGGCTTGCATTTGAAGTGTTTCTTGTGTTTTGCAGGTGAATGGAGGTGTCTAGGAGCATTGGTGAGCTTGGAAGTGGAGTCTTGAGCTCAGAAGACCAAGGAAGAGCCAGCAAAAACTCATATCGGCCGGAGTATCGGCCAGGCGGGCCGATACGACTCCTCGTCAAAGTCCCAGAGAACCATATCGGCTTGAGTATCGATCCACCCAACCGATATGGACTCTCGGATTAAATTTCAGGACTTCATATCGGGTTACATATCGGTCAGGTGGACCGATACGCTTCCATCCAGGAAAAACCGAGAGTTGATATCGGTTGGCGTATCGGTCCAGCCAACCGATACCGTCCCCAGATTTTCACTTGGATCCGGGTCAACACCCGGTTTGTTCCGGGTTGACCCGACTCGCACCCTATTGACTATTTAAGCCAAAAACCTATCTCTATTTGTTTCTTAAGTTGTTTTTGATGTTCTAAACTCTTTTGTAAGAACAAATTTGATTCTTGAGATTAATCTAGTATTTTCTTTGTTATTCCTTCAACAAATCTCTCAATCCCTCACCAATCTCCATGATCAACTCTATTCCTATGAGTTTTGTTGATCTAGTTATGATTAGTGAGTAGTTCTCCATAGGCTTATGGGTTAGGTAGGATTAGGTTGATTTGGGGTGATCAATGGATTTCTAGTGGTTAATTGTTTAAAATATCATCTAGCAAAGTGTGCTTAATGCCTAATTAATCTTGATCACATTGGTTAGGATGTTTAGAATTTCTTGTTCACAACATGTTCGATGAAATTCCAGTATCTAGCTTTGTTAGGGCTTTCACATTCTAGCACATGAAAATGTATGTCTAGAGTGATTGTTTGCTAATTGGAACCTGTTTGAATGCTCGTTTGATTTTAATTCACAAATGATGATTTTTTTCTTGAGTTAAGATTAAGTGAAGAATTGGTATTAAGAGATTAAACTGATTTACTTGGTGTGTTCCTTGATAGGAGATTAGCTTTTAGAAGTTTGAATTAGGATTCCTTGATCATCCCGAGTCACCTATCCGTTGACCTTAACCCTTGGGCCTTATTCTTGTCATTGATTGAATCGTTTGTTTATTTGCTTTTGTTTACTTCGGTTTGATTTGCTTTTGTTAGGATTGTTAGAAACTAAAAACCAATTTGTTTGATTTGACTCTGAAGGTTTAGTGTTTGCTTATTGGTTTTATCCGTCCCAGAATAGGTTCGATACCTCAAAGCTACATCGATAAGCTTGAGGAATTGGTACCTCAAAGGATTGCAAAATCCTTGTTATCAAATCTCTCCTTTGACCAAGACTCCGTTTGTCGACCCCGTTAAATCACTATTGGATTATCCGCGTTGGCACAATAAATCTGAGCTGACACTATTAAATTAAAGTGACGTCGTTTTGGTAAGTTAAATAAAAAAAATGAACCCACTAAGAGTCGAACTCGTGACCTCATAAATGGGTAAAGCTCTACCAACCAAGCTAAACAATCTTTTCATTATATGTATATCAATATATTTATATAACTTTACAAATTTTATATCACCTTCACCCTTTATTATATGTATATCAATATATTTATATAACTTTACAAATTTTATATCACCTTCACCCCATAGGCTGCAATATCCGCCTTTATTTCTTGATATCATAAATCTCTATCGGTCGGTGATTTATTTTCATTAATATTTATCAGATTTATTGGCGTAGATTTTAATGTACACCTCTTCTTTTGATTCAGTGTAAACATGTTGTTAGTAAAAAGAGAAATATCCTCTCAAGGTTGTGGAAAAAGTGAGTATCTTCGCATCAACAAGCACAAGAGACTCCATTGATGACGACAACAAACTCTGTTTCTGATTGTTAATGCTCTCTCTCAGGTATGTTTAGTTATGTTCACTGGAGGTTTTTCTGTTCAACAAGGAAAGCAAATTTAGTATAAAAACGTGTTTCTTCACCACAAAAGGTCTCTTAAGATGCCAACAAAGCTATTTTTAGAGTAGCATAACGAAAGGCATTGGTGAAAAATTGAGAAGAGAGATTGATTCCTTTAGATGCCTCGCGGTTTAAAGCTTCAGAAAGTGTAGATTTAGATCTATGAAAACATATATATAAGAGTACATGTATCTTCTGAAAGCTCCGGTTTATACCTTGTCGTTCTGTATTTCTAGAGTAGCATAACGCACGTTCACTACGCCGAGCTGATTGATAGATTCGACAAATACTTCATGAAGTTTTGGTGTCCAACGCATTCGTTGCTTAGATGTCATTGATCCGGAACAAACGAGTCAAAGAACGTGTGAAGGTCTTCAGACCAGCTCATGTCTTTATGCTCTTGAGTTTGATTGATCACTAGCAAAGATTGTGTTTCCACGGAGACACGAGGAACAGATTGCCTGGTCTGAAAGGAATCAGAAGGAAAGACAAGCCTTTCTCTTCATTATAATAAAGGCGGATACTACAACCTGTGGGGTTAAGATGATATAAAATTTGTAAAGCTATATAAAATATATTGATATATATATATATATATATAGAGTTTTTGGGCTGAGTAACACTTATTCTCTTATGGCAAAACTGACACATTATGTTGGTGTCGGGAAGGAAATACTTTTAGATGTCTAAAGTCACTGATGCCCTTGTCTTTCTCTCTCTCCAGTTTACCTGCGCGTGAGTTAGTGATTAAATGTAATTTTTGTTTCTTTTAGAGAAAAGGCATAAAATAGCACAAAAAACACATCTTATCATAAATATAGCACCAAAAGAAATAATTCACATTTTTAGCATTATTTTAATTATAAAGACTTTTATAGCATTATATAATTTAGGGTTTAGGGTTAATTATTTAGGGTTTGGGGTTTATTATTTAGAGTTTAGGGTTTAGTATTTAGGGTTTAGGGTTTATTATTCAAGGTTAGGGTTTAGTATTTAGGGTTTAGGGTTTAGTATTTAAGGTTTATGGTTAAGGCTAATTTAGTGACAAGACATGTTTTTGTGCTATTTTTATGATTTTTTTTCTTTGGTGCTAAATTTTTGATAAATCATGTTTTTTGTGCTATTAATGCGATTTGCCCTTTTTTTAATTGTCCATAACTAAAAATAAAATAAAATAATTAATTAAAAATTTGTATTTCACTGAGAAAGAATGAATTAGGAGTATATCGGTGTCAAGGGATTGCGGTTCTGAGAAAGAAACATCAGGAGTATATGGGCGATGGTATCTGATATACGATCCATGGATGATTCGAACCAAATTTCCTTTGAGGATTGGGTTCATGGAGTGCACGGAGAGATACGATATGATTCGGGAGGAGGAGAATCAATTCATGATTCAGGTCGAGATTGTATCGGGTCAGAGTATCAACTGCTCGATCTTCGGATTTGGATTTCGGTTTCTTAAGGTAACTTTCTTTTTGTACTTTGAAGGATTAGAAATCATTAGCATATGCTCCAATGATTACAGTGATATTGAATTGGTATTTTGGCCGTTCAAAGTTGGGATTTTGAGGTTATTTGCCACCAAAAGTCACGGAATTGATCTCAAGAGACGATTATGTAATCAATGTTTGATGGTCTCTATATCGAGGCATGCTGCTTGATTCATTGAAAACAATCTCTCCTATCAATGCCTGGGACAGGAAGGTATGTTGCAGAAGAATGTAAATTATTGGTGAAATGGGGTTTGGTGGATATGGTATGTTTTGATTTCTTCTCGCCATAATCTTTTTCCCTTGTAACTGAGCATCGAGAGCTTCTTAACTCAGTTAGAAATAATAGTTTGATCTGCGTTTCTCTTTTCTGCTCTGCTCTGTTCAGTTCAGTTTTATGTAGTGAATCGATGATCTTCCTTTGTAAGTTAATTGGAGGTTGGCTTTTGTTTCTTGTTACTCGATCTCGAACTTGTATCATCAAACGGTCGTGTCATTTAGGGTTGGACATAATATCCGGACCCGAAATACCGAACCGAACCCGAACCGAAAAAGTAGAACCGAACCCGAACCCGAAACGATAAAATACCCGAACGGGTCCTAAACTCCTATATCCGAAGAACCGAACCCGAACCCGACCCGAACCGAGAACCGAATGGGTACCCGAAATATCTGAATTACAATTATATACCTAAAATATTAATTATATTTAGACCTAATATAACAAAATTATCCAAAATTATAATTATAAACTTAAATATATTAGTTATTTTTAGTCTAAAATAACTAAATTATCAAAAATAAACAAAATATATGAAGGGTTTTGTTATATTTATCAAAATTTAACGAATTTTTATTTAAATATAACTAATTTTTATTTTTGTTTTATGTTTTTCGGGTACCCGAACCCGAACCGAACCCGAATGGAACCGAACCGAACCCGAACCGAAATTCTAAAATACCCGAATGGGTTTTATATCTCAGACCCGAAAACCCGAAAACCCGAAAGACCCGAACCGAATCCGAACGGGTACCTGAACGCCCATACCTAGTGTCATTGTTAAACATTTCACGGTTTTGTTATTCCTCTGCAGAGATTATAAACTTACAAGAAAAAAGATGAATTCAAGTGGCGAGGAGAAGAAGAAGTTGGGGAATGGAGTTGTGGGAATTCTAGCTGAAACAGTGAACAAATGGGAGAGAAGAACACCATTGACGCCGTCTCATTGCGCTCGCTTTTTACACAGTGGCAAAGACATAACTGGAGTTTCACGCATTGTGGTTCAGCCATCTGCAAAGCGTATCCATCACGATGCCTTGTACGAGGATGTCGGATGTGAAATCTCTGATGATTTTTCTGATTGTGGGCTTATACTCAGGAATCAAACAACCTAAGGTAAAGGCAAATAGTTTCATATTTAAAGAACCTACTAAACAAGATTATAGCGTTTAGGGTTTTGTTGTGTTGCAGCTAGAAATGATTCTTCCGGAGAGAGCATATGCTTTCTTTTCCCACGCTCATAAGGCACAGAAAGAAAACATGCCTTTGTTGGATAAAGTAAGACCAGTTTTCATTCATGTCTTTTTTTTTAGGAGGATATCTAAGGAATGTTGAAAAACAGGTATGATATGCTGATATTGTCTGAGAGAGGGACGTTATATGATCAGGTATGATCACAATTAAAATAAGGGCAAATCGCATTAATAGCACAAAAAACATGACTTGTCAAAAATATAGCACCAAAGAAGAAAAATCATAAAAATAGCACAAAAACATGTTTTGTCACTAAATTAGCTATAACCCTAAATCTTAAATACTAAACCCTAAACCCTAAATAATAAACCCTAACCTTGAATAATAAACCCTAAACCCTAAATACATACCCTAAACCCTAAATAATAAACCCTAAACCCTAAATAATTAACCCTAAACCCTAAATTATATAATGCTATAAAAGTCTTTGTAATTAAAATAGTGCTAAAAATGTGAATTATTTTCTTTGGTGCTATATTTATGATAAAGTATGTTTTTGTGCTATTTTATGACTTTTCTCTTAAAATAACAACAGGTATGATCACAATTAAAATAAAATCCAGTTATTTCTCTTGGTTTTCTTTTCTTGTTCTATAATTTATAGATCATTCTATCACGATGCCATTAAACCTTCTTGGTCACTTAGCAGCATAACTTTTAACGATGATTTTACTAGTCTTCAACAAAGTTTAAATTAACTCTCCAATAATATTTGTTAACGATTGTTATAGATGGTTAGTATTTTAGGATAGTTGAATTATGTTTCTATCTGGGACATAATACTACAACAGAGTGATGATGCGTATTGGTGGTTTTTTGTTAGTGGTTTCATATCGATGGAAGAGGGTATCGAGGCAGTTATGTGTATTAGGAATCTGCCCTTTAGGTCTTTACTTTATGATAGCATTTGTTTTGAGGTTATTTTTTGGGCAAATCGCAAAAATGGCACAAAAAACATGTCTTGTCACAAATATAGCAACAAAGAAGAAAAATCATAAAAATAGCATAAAATATGTTTTGTCACTAAATTAGCTTTAATCCTTAATCTTAAATATTAAACCCTTAAATAATAAACCCTAAATCTTAAATACTAAACCCTAAACCCTAAATAAGAAACCCTAAACCCTAAATAGTTAACCCTAAACCCTAAATTATATAATGCTATAAAAGTCTTTTTAATTAAAATAATGCTAAAAATATGAATTATTTTCCTTGATGCTATATTTTTGACAAGGTATGTTTTTTTGTCCTATTTTATGCCTTTTCTCTTATTTTTTTCAGAACTAAGTTTTGCATCAACGGTTTCTGTCATGTGGTATTTGTGTTTGAAAGGATTTGGTATCGAACTTAAAGATATAATGGGTCTTAAAGATCCAATTTTATTCATTGATGTTTTGCAACAGTTGGGAAAGCGCTTCGCTACGTGGGGGTGGAAATGATAACGTAGGGGTACTGACTTTTGGTTTGTACAGAGGAAGGCTTAAACGTCAGCGTGATATGCAGGGGCATTATGGTTTTGGTAAAAATTGGAGTGCATTATGGTGGTCTGATGCTTTGGAATATTTTATATATAGTTATCATGGATCTGGTATTTTGGAAAAGCTTGCTATAATATTAAGTTTTTTCGGTCTCATACCTATAAGATATGGACAATGTTATACCAGGGATTAGCACCCCTTTAATAACCCAACACAAATAAAGATTGGCCCATAAAGAATAATGAAAGTCCAGCCCAAATAGGTTCAAACATTGTGGCTATAAATAGCAAATAGTCATTCATTACAAGGGAGAGAATTTTTGGGGAAGAGAGAAGGCTTTCTAGAGAGAAAAATCATATACAGACATTTGGGAGAACATGCAGAAAGGCGACCCCGAGCACGGCGACAGACTCACCCGAGCTCGTCCCCGAGCACGACAACACGCTCACCTCTCTGACGAGCACAGCGACAAGCTCACCCGAGCTCGCCAAACACGCTCACCCGAGCTCGTCCCCGAGCACGACGACACGCTCACCTCTCCGACGAGCACAGCGACAAGCTCACCCGAGCTCGCCAAACACGCTCACCTCTCCGACGAGCACAGCGACAAGCTCACCCGAGCTCGCCAAACACGCTCACCCGAGCTCGTCCCCGAGCACGACGACACGCTCACCTCTCCGACGAGCACAGCGACAAGCTCACCCGAGCTCGCCAAACACGCTCACCCGAGCTCGTCCCCGAGCACGACGACACGCTCACCTCTCCGACGAGCACAGCGACAAGCTCACCCGAGCTCGCCAAACACGCTCACCCGAGCTCGTCTCCGAGCACGACGATACGCTCACCTCTCCGACGAGCACAGCGACAAGCTCACCCGAGCTCGCCAAACACGCTCACCCGAGCTCGCCTAAAAAGTTCACCCGAGCTCGCCCAACGAGCTCACTAAATTTGATATCGTTTTATGAACTACGAATGGCTTGATCTCTCCTCCGAGAGTACGTAGGCAGCCTTTTTCAAGGCGCAGCCACAAAACAGAGAACACACCAAATTGTCCTATCATCACTTAACACAAATTCCATGAGATTCTCCGAACCTCTATCTTACATTGACTATTGTCTATGTTCGATTAACTTGTTGGATCAAAAGCATCAACAATTGGCGCTAGAAGGAGGGGGGAGAGAGGATTCTCAAAAAAAAAAAAAAAAAAAAAAAAAAAAAAAAAAGGAATGACGAGCTCATCTTTATCAAATCACGCGCCAGCTCGTCTTTATCAGCCATCATCACGAGCTTGCCCTTGTCGTTCGATGCCATCAGCTTATTTTACTTGGGAAACAAAACTTCTTCCAAGCTCGTTCGTTACATCTCATCAACTGAATGTCCTTATTCCATAACGAGCTCAAAATCTCCCAAAACCTGCTCGGGACCATGAACTCGTCTCGTCTTCTCGTCGTCATTATCTCGTCATCGTCAACCTTCATCAAACTCGTCTTCGTCTTCTTAAGCTCGTGTATGTCTTCTTGTCTACGTCAAAGCCCGAGCCCACCATAATTAGCCAAGTCAATCAAAGACGAGATCACGTTCGTCACTTCCGAGCAGTTCACAACTTGGACGACTTCTCTCAATCCTCGGAGCTCAACCAATTTCGTCATGAGCTCGTCCTTGTGATTTCGTCTCCGCCAACACGTCATCATCAACTCATGATCGTCAACTTGTCTTCATTGTCGTCAGCTCGTCATCGCCAGCGTTGACTTCGGCGAGCACAAAGCGAACTATTCTCGTCTCCATCGTTAGTATCAACGTCTTTGTTTGCTCTCCGTCAACATCGCTCGTCGGCATCAACATGTCTTCACGTCTCTCACCTCTCCTTGTTCCTCAAGACGAGACGAGCTCCACATAAATGATAGCTCGTTCATAACGGATGCTTCTGGATAAACAAGCTCCCCAAAATCAAGAACGAGAGAACTAAAACAAGCTTCAAAAGATGACAGGCTCGTCGTCAAATTCTCGCCATGATCGATCTCATTAGCTTATGATATCCGGTCGTCATTTGATCCTAAGCAAACAGACCACAAAACTTGCCTGCACCATATTCTCGACGACGCGCGACGAACACCGCTACGCCAACGTCACGTTCTCAAGCTCGGTAATCAGCTCGTTTTCCCGTCTCCATATCAGCGTCTTATCATCTTCTTCGGCAGCGAGCGAAAGAAAGACGAGCCCTCACTTCATTACTCAAGAGGAGACAGGATCTCCGTCAATGGCAGCTCTTCACAATTAATTTCTGGTAACTTCTTACTCACGCCAAGATTTTTCATCAGTTCTCAAACAATATGAGTTCGTTGAATGCTGCGCAAACTCGGAAAGAAACAAAAAGGGGAAGCTCGTCATCAACCTTGCGCCGTTGCTCGTCAGCTCGTCTCGTTTTCTTGTCTTCATCAACTCGTTGTCCTCAGCACACCACGTTTGTTTTCATCACCTCGTTTGGGTCACATCGGGTCACTAAAATCACAACAAAAAGTTGGAGATAGATCAATGAAAATAGCTCGTGACCGAAACCTGCTCGGAGTTATTTGTTGTTTAGTTGCCAACCACAAGAAAGAAAAGACAAGAAATAAGTTGGGCCCAACTACGTCAAATAAATTCTCACACAAATCTGGTTTATTGGGTAATCAAATCATCCTTCCAAGTAAGCTCTCTTGTTCTCACTATTTTAATTTATTTACTTTGTTGTCTACCGAGCAATTTCGAGGCTCTTTATTTCTACCGAGCTCAACTACAACTCGTCACAATTCATTTTGTCAAACTAAAAGCATCAACATTCTGGCCAAATGTTGATCTAAAAACGTGTCCCGAACACGTAAGCCGGGCCCAGTTCCCGCACAAGGCTGATTGGCAGAAAAAATAAGCCGAACCCAGTTTCGCACAACTGTCCCGATCAGACCTTAAGGATAAGCCGAGCACTTACTCGCACCTGAATCATGGGCCAACCGAACACAGTTTCGTACCCATTAAAACAAGCCGGGCCCAGTTCCCGCACAAGGCTGATTGGCAGAAAAAATAAGCCGAACCCAGTTTCGCACAACTGTCCCGATCAGACCTTAAGGATAAGCCGAGCACTTACTCGCACCTGAATCATGGGCCAACCGAACACAGTTTCGTACCCATTAAAACAAGCCGGGCCCAGTTCCCGCACAAGGCTAATTGGCAGAAAAAATAAGCCGAACCCAGTTTCGCACAACTGTCCCGATCAGACCTTAAGGATAAGCCGAGCACTTACTCGCACCTGAATCATGGGCCAACCGAACACAGTTTCGTACCCATTAAAACAAGTCGGGCCCAGTTCCCGCACAAGGCTGATTGGCAGAAAAAATAAGCCGAAACCAGTTTCGCGCAACTGTCCTGGTCGGCCTTACAGGGTAAGCCGAACATACCACTCGCACCTAACTCAAACTTTAAACCGAGCATACCACTCGCACACTCAAATAGTCTACGACGAGCACGCTTACCTGAGCATGCACTCGCGTCCAACAGTCTACGACGAGCACGCTCACCCGAGCACGCTCACCCAAGCACGCACTCGCGTCCAACAGTCTACGACGAGCACGCTCACCCGAGCACGCTCACCTGAGCATGCACTCGCGTCCAACAGTCTACGACGAGCACGCTCACCCGAGCACGCTCACACGAACACGCTCACCCGAGCACGCACTCGCGTCCAACAGTCTACGACGAGCACGCTCACCCGAGCACGCACTCGCGTCCAACAGTCTACGACGAGCACGCTCACCCGAGCGCGCACTCGTGTCCAACAGTCTACGACGAGCACGCTCACCCGAGCACACTCACCCGAGCACGCACTCGCGTCCAACAGTCTACGACGAGCACGCTCACCCTAGCACGCTTCTCTTATGACGTCCAACATTCCTTCACAGGGATGCCGAGCATGCATTCAGGCTAATCTTGATTTACGCCGAGCTAACCTCTTTTCTTCTTACTTCTTCTGTCGCTTCTCTTCCGACGAACTGAGGGGGGGACAACTGTTATACCAGGGATTAGCACCCCTTTAATAACCCAACACAAATAAAGATTGGCCCATAAAGAATAATGAAAGTCCAGCCCAAATAGGTTCAAACATTGTGGCTATAAATAGCAAATAGTCATTCATTACAAGGGAGAGAATTTTTGGGGAAGAGAGAAGGCTTTCTAGAGAGAAAAATCATATACAGACATTTGGGAGAACATGCAGAAAGGCGACCCCGAGCACGGCGACAGACTCACCCGAGCTCGTCCCCGAGCACGACAACACGCTCACCTCTCTGACGAGCACAGCGACAAGCTCACCCGAGCTCGCCAAACACGCTCACCCGAGCTCGTCCCCGAGCACGACGACACGCTCACCTCTCCGACGAGCACAGCGACAAGCTCACCCGAGCTCGCCAAACACGCTCACCTCTCCGACGAGCACAGCGACAAGCTCACCCGAGCTCGCCAAACACGCTCACCCGAGCTCGTCCCCGAGCACGACGACACGCTCACCTCTCCGACGAGCACAGCGACAAGCTCACCCGAGCTCGCCAAACACGCTCACCCGAGCTCGTCCCCGAGCACGACGACACGCTCACCTCTCCGACGAGCACAGCGACAAGCTCACCCGAGCTCGCCAAACACGCTCACCCGAGCTCGTCTCCGAGCACGACGATACGCTCACCTCTCCGACGAGCACAGCGACAAGCTCACCCGAGCTCGCCAAACACGCTCACCCGAGCTCGCCTAAAAAGTTCACCCGAGCTCGCCCAACGAGCTCACTAAATTTGATATCGTTTTATGAACTACGAATGGCTTGATCTCTCCTCCGAGAGTACGTAGGCAGCCTTTTTCAAGGCGCAGCCACAAAACAGAGAACACACCAAATTGTCCTATCATCACTTAACACAAATTCCATGAGATTCTCCGAACCTCTATCTTACATTGACTATTGTCTATGTTCGATTAACTTGTTGGATCAAAAGCATCAACAGACAAAAGAGAAAATTGTACCGTACTCTGAAGAAGGGGGATTTTCTTTGCTCAGAATCAAATGGATCTTTTGTTCAGAACAATACTAAAGACGGGATTCAGCCTTTTGATGTTTTTTGGTTTTATAAGGAACAAGGAATTTTTGGGGTTATAAGTTATCAATGGAGAACGAGCAAAACAGGACTATGGGGAATTGTTTTTATATGAATGTATATATGAAGAACATTTATAACGTATATAAGTTTGATATGAACGTAAGTTAGTCCGAAGATAAAGCATAGTCAACCCTCTAATTGGTTTTTCTCATTGAGTTGAACTTTATCTTCTACAAATGAACGTTTATTTAGAGGTTTATACATTCATTTAAACATATACATTAATACACATATACACAAAACATGTGTATTTCTCTATTAAACTACATTGTCAATTGATATATAGAATACTAAGATAGTTTCGATACATTCAAAAATATACGTTCATATCATATATACGTTCATAGAAGACCGATTAGGGGTTTAAGGATCAGGGTTTAAGTTTTTTTTTAAAGATTTACATATTGGCTTTAAGGATTAGGCTGTTGGCCAAACTAAGCCTACCAATTTTCTTGTGATAGCAAAGCGTATATATGATGATATGGAGTTTAGGATTAGGGTGTAGGGTTTAAGGTTTAAGGTTTAGTTTTATTTTAATTTTATTTTTTTAAGCTTTTAAATTAGGGTTTAGGGATTAAGGTTTAAGTTTTCTTTTTAATATTTATATATTGGCTTTAGGGATAGGGTTTAGTTTTTTTTTTAGGTTTTCAAATTATGGTTTAAGGTTTAGAATTTAGGATTTAGCAATTAAGATGTAGATTTTAGTTTTTTCTTTATAATACGTTTTTTATTTTTTTCGTCTAAAAGAAAACATAATTTTCTTTTATTTTTTATTTTATATATTTTTAATATTAGATTATGTGTAATCATTTGATTGGTTAAAAAACCGGGTTGAACAAATGGTAGGATGAACCCAAGAAGTGTTCTTTTTTATGAACGTATATATGATGATATTAACGTAATATGTCTTCTATGAACGTATATACGTTTGATATGAACACATATATGAAGATATGAATGTAATATGTCTTTTATGAACGTATATACGTTTGATATGGGGTTTAGGGTTTAGGGTTCAGTTTTTATTTTAATTTTTTAAGTTTTTAAATTAGGGTTTAGGGGTTTAGGGATCATGGTTTAAGTTTTTATTTTTTATGATTTACATATTGACTTTAGGAATTAGGGTTTAGTTTTTTTGTTTAGGTTTTTAAATTATGGTTTAGAATTTAGGATTTAAAAATTAAGATTTAGATTTTAGTTTTTTATTAATTCTTTTTGTCTAAAAGAACCGATACTCGAAAATATTCGTTATACAAAAAAAACAATAAAAGAAATTCTCAAATTATTCAAAAATACTCGAAACTGACATAACTACTTATAATTAGGTAAAAATTCGGATTACTTCAGATACTCGTTCAAGTTTGAATCCAGATATATATATCTTTAATATAAAGATAATTTTACATAAATGAGTCTATATACTTTTATTCATTATTATATCTATAATTTTTATTCATCTATATATTAGGGTATAACTACCTAAAAATGAAGTGTGTGAACGTATATACCGAAGATATGAACGTATAAACCTTTACATGAACGTTCATAGTTTAAGCCAATTGGGATTTAGGGTTTGGAGTTTAGGATTTAGGGTTTGTAGTTTAGGGTTTCAGCCCTTTGGGATTTAGAGTTTAGGCATTAGGGTTTAGGATTTAAGACATTTACATTAATTGTTTTATCATCTAATCAATCCGTGTTGCCATGGATAGGTTCAATTAAATGTTTAAGAATATAGATTTATTATGGAAAAACATTAAAGTATAATTTTATTAATCTTTTTTATCTTTCCGTATATTATAACACATAGAGATGAAAAAGAAAGTGCCCAATAATAAGTCTTTATATTCTTATTCGTTATAATATATGTATATATATATGAATGTATATATGTCGGATATGAACTTCTATGAACGTACATACATTTGATATGAACGTATATATGATATATGATGATATGAACGTAACATGTTTTCTATGAACGTATATACGTTTGATATGAAGCGCGACCATAACTACATCGACTAGAGCTAAGATCTTGTGGTCAAAACTCCAGCTTTTTCTGGTGCAAATCCTCAATCTTTTTCACAAAACCATCCAAAGAAGTGTGTAAATATGCGAACCAAATATATATATGTATAAACTTTTAAATGAACATTCATTGTACAAGATGAAATTTAAAACCATAGTGAAACCTAAATATGAACGTATAAATCTAGGTATGAACATATAAACCTCTCAATGAATGTTCACAACTGAATTTTACATGTTCACATCTAAATATATATTTGTATATTATTTATGTGGAGTGAAATAATAAAACCAGCAGCTGTTTTCAGAAACTTTTGTGTATAATACTACAAATTTTAAAACATTATATATATGTATATTACAGTAGAATATTTTCAGACATGCATATAAAAATTCAGATGCGGTTCAAAAAAAGTATATAAAATTCAGATTATTGTATATAATAACGGTGAACGAAATGAAAAACAAAAAACCTTTTAGAAAGACCAAAAATGGGATTGTATTTGGCCTGTATACGAGCTAGTTTCTTATCTTTTTAATAAGGGGAATTTATTTATTTAGTATAAATTAATAGAGCAATTACTAGCTTAGTACTAATCTTTTAACCTTTTTTTCCTCTACTTTATTGCCTAAACTACCCTTACAACCATTTGGAAGGAAAAAAAAAATTACCGATTTGCCATTAATGATTTTTTCCAAATCTGGAAAAAATTTATTATTTACGAAACTGCCACCTTCCTTACGATTTTAAATCCGCAGCCATGTGTTGCAGATTTTTGTGTTTTGCGGATTTATTTAGAAATTTACAGATTTTTCGTTGCAGATTTAATTTTATGTGTAGCAGATTTTTTTATTTGTTGCGGATATAATATTACTCCGTAACAAAGTGTATTGCTGTTTTTTAATTACTAAAGTAGTATGCCGTGTTGCAGATTTATTTTATGTGTTACTGATTTTTTTAATTTTTTGCGGATTATATGATTTTTCCTGGCTAGTGTTGAAGATTTTTTTATTGGTTTGCGGTTTTTTCAAGGATTTTGCGGATTAAAACTGCAGAGTTTTTTTTTCCAGTGTTGCTGTTTTTTTTCCATTTGATGCAGATTTAAGAAAATCCGTTACATAGACGAAAAGGTGAAAAAAAATATTAAACCAGTGTTATATTGTTACAGATTTTTTTTATTTGTTACAGATTTATCATAATTTTGTGCAGATTTTTTATAATTTTATAATGTGACACATTTTTAATTAATTTTTTTTTTGCAGATTTATTAGTTGTTTCCATATTTACTATTGAGCACTAAATTTAAAATTAAAAAAATCTTAGGCGAAAATAGTAATGTTTAAATTTTAATTTTAATGTTTTGAGAATGATTTATGAATTTTTAAATTTAAATTTAAATGATTATAAAATGAATTTTAGTTTTTTTTTAAAAATCATATTTTTTAAAAAGTAGGTTTATAGTTTTGTAATTATATTTGAAAATTTTCTATTCTAAATTCCCAAAAATTACAAACTAATTGATTTGCAAAGTATTTTAATAATAAATTTATGCAAATAACCAAATAAGTCAATAAGTGTCTTATTAAATTTTGTTAAAATTCGGAAAATATTTTATTGTTTTTTTGACAATTTCGAAAAAAATATTTTAGGCAACTACATAATTCGAATATTACAAAAAAGGAAATATAATTTCAATCAAAAAACGGAAATATTCCGTGTTACCATATTAGGAAGCTGTAATTATTGTCATTAATTGTTGCCTTAATTGTTTTTTTTTTCATCGTTGGAAACTGGCGTTTTTCCTTTGCAAGAAAACGCCAATTCTCCAAAATTCCTCCACAGTAATCACGACATTTAGCCTTCATCTCCCACAATTTTGATTGGTGCGTACCCATGGTTAAGATTGTTCTTATGTGTGGCGACTGGATTTTTGATGAAACAAGGTGGAAATTTGTTGTGGAAGAAAGAGGAACAAGAACTGTAGTGTTAGAGGATAAGCTTAGTTTTAGCAGATTCATAGAAACAGTTTACAAGGACTTTGGTGTAGACAGCAAGAATTTCATTGGCGAGTTTAGTTATATGCTTCCAAAAGAGGTTTTGCTTAATTTAGCGAAGAGCACACCTCCTGTGAAGATTGGTAATGATAGACAAATGAAAGATTTCGTTGATCGGTTCAAAGATAAGACATGCAGGTTATGTGTTACATTTAAGAAGGTGGCGGCTGCTTCTGAAAATTCTGAAAACAACACGGAAGAGGCTGTGGAAGATGACGAGAGCGATGAAGAAGGATTAATATTTGATTGTTGTGAAGATTCGGATGGTGCTAGTTCTGGTGACGAAGATTATGATTTGTCTGGGAGAGTTCCGATAGAGTTAGAGGAACCTTGTTTGTCAAAGAAGAAAAAGGCCTCTGGGAAAGCTGTCCATGAAAGTGTTGACGATGAAAATTACAGGAAAATAGAGTTAAAAGCATTGGATATTGCTGTTGGGCAAAGATACGATACCAAAGATGCATTGGTTAATAGGTTGCAGCTTCTGTCTCTTGCGCAAAAGTTTGATTTCAACCGTGTAGAATCAAGGCCAGAGTTATTGGTTGTTGAATGTTGGGTCGAAGGCTGCACATGGAGAGTTCGCGCCGGAACAGTTGGAGATTCGCCTTGTTTTTATATCAAAGTCTACAACAAAGATCATACTTGCTCTGTCACAGAACGAGGTGGGCGGAGTCGTCAAGCTACAAAAAATATCCTAGGACAGCTGTACTATGATTCGGTGGGAAGTGTTGGACCAAAAGTGATACCAGATCATGTTGCGGTGGCTCTTAACTTCAAATTTGGTATAAAGGTTAGTTGTAATGTCTTTATCCTGGTTTCGGATTTTCTTTGTTAATTCGTTTGATGCAGATTTATAGATGCCTTACGTCCGACTAGTTGCGGATTGTTTTGCGTGAATAACATACTTAAAATAAGTTGAATATTTTGGCAGATTGACTACTGGAAAGCTCATCGGGCCCTTATATATGCACGCTTGTTGGCTAATGGTAGCCATGAGAGTGGATATGCGGAACTTCCTTCGTATTTGTACTTGATTAGAAAGGCTAATCCAGGGACTTTTACACGTTTAGCTGTGGACGAAGAAGGTCGTTTCAAGTATGCATTTATCTCTTTTGGTGCAAGTATCAATGGCTTACAATACATGAGAAAAGTGATTGTTGTCGATGGGACATATCTGAAAGGGAGATACAAAGGGACACTATTGGTTGCAACATGTCAAGATGGTAACTTCCAGATTTTCCCTATAGCATTTGCAGTTGTTGACACAGAGAACGATGAATCATGGGATTGGTTCTTCAGACAATTGAAGCGTGTATTTCCAGACGAAGCTGACTTATCCATCATCTCCGACAGACATAAATCGATAGCTAAAGCGATTGGAAATGTCTATCCACTGGCTACTAGGGGTATTTGTACATATCATATGTACAAAAACATACTTGTGCGATTTAAAGGTGGTGAGGCATTTCGGATGGTAAAGAAGGCAGCAAACGCATATAGAATATCTGATTTCAATCACATATTCAATGAGATCCAAACCCTCAAACCGAGACTTCATGCTTATTTGGAAAAAGATGATGTTAAGGTGTGGAGTCGTGCTCACTTCCCAGGACAGAGATACAATATTTTAACTTCCAATATAGCTGAGTCTATCAACAGGGTCCTATCAGACGCGAGAACGTTGCCAGTTGTCAAGCTCTTAGACGCCATTCGTTCCATGTTAACAAGGTGGTTCTCCGAGAGGAGGCGGGCGGCAGAACGAATGAGTACTAGACTGACTGATGGTGCTGAAAAACTTATTGAGGTTAGTTTTTTAAATTTCAATTGTTATCACTTAAGACTAAATGATTTGAAAATCGTTTACTTGTATGCAGCCCCGTGTTACAGCCGCCAGACTATTGGTAGTTGAGGAAATAGATGCTGATCATGTACATGTTACCAACGGGAGACAGTCAAATGTTGTCAACGTACGAGAACGGCAATGTTCATGCAAAAGATTCGATGTTCATCAATTACCTTGTGTTCATGCTATCGCTGCTGGAGTACCTAAGAAGATTAATGCGATTGGTCTTTCATCTCCATATTACTTTAAGAGTTACCTTATCAACGCATACGCCGCGTCTATAATGCCTAGAGATGTAGCTCATCCGGTTCCCGAACTCGTCGCAGCACAACAATGTCTACCTCCTATACCTCGGCAGCCTCCAGGAAGACCTAAGAAGAGTCGGTACAAATCTGCTTTAGAGAAAGCTTTGCTCAAAAAGCGTCCAAGGAAGCCACATATTTTCTTGAACTGCAACCAAAGTGGGCATAACAGTCGTACTTGTGGGCGTCTTCCAAAATAGACATTGCTTAATTTGGTGTTATCTGTTTTCGTCTACTCAAGAATTGAAAAAAAATTGCAGTTTATAGTCTTCCAGTTTAAGGTTTTATTTGGAACAAATTACTTGTTGAAACAAAGCTTTTTTATTTCGGTTCATTCTAGGGTTCATTTGACAATTTCTCCTTTATCCAAATCTTTTTTTTTGCTTGGGGTATATTTTAGTAGTATAAGCTGATATTTGAGGTTTCGTTGTAGGGTTTAGGGTTTGGGGATTCTAGGGTTCATTTGACAATTTCTCCTTTATCCAAAGCTTTTTTTTTGCTTGGGGTATATTTTAGTAGTATAAGCTGATATTTGAGGTTTCGTTGTAGGGTTTAGGGTTTGGGGATTCTAGGGTTCATTTGACAATTTCTCCTTTATCCAAAGCTTTTTTTTTGCTTGGGGTATATTTTAGTAGTATAAGCTGATATTTGAGGTTTCGGTCTAGGGTTTAGGGTTTGGGGATTCTAGGGTTCATTTGACAATTTCTCCTTTATCCAAAGCTTTTTTTTTTTGCTTGGGGTATATTTTAGTAGTATAAGCTGATATTTGAGGTTTCGGTCTAGAGTTTAGGGTTTGGGGATTCTAGGGTTCATTTGACAATTTCTCCTTTATCCAAAGCTTTTTTTTTGCTTGGGGTATATTTTAGTAGTATAAGCTGATATTTGAGGTTTCGGTATAGAGTTGAGGGTTTGGGGATTCTAGGGTTCATTTGACAATTTCTCCTTTATCCAAAGCTTTTTTTTTGCTTGGGGTATATTTTAGTAGTATAAGCTGATATTTGAGGTTTCGTTGTAGGGTTGAGGGTTTGGGGATTCTAGGGTTCATTTGACAATTTCTCCTTTATCCAAAACTTTTTTTTTGCTTGGGGTATATTTTAGTAGTATAAGCTGATATTTGAGGTTTCGGTATAGAGTTTAGGGTTTGGGGATTCTAGGGTTCATTTAACAATTTCTCCTTTCTCCAAAGCTTTTTTTTTGCTTGGGGTATATTTTAGTAGTATAAGCTGATATTTGAGGTTTCGGTATAGAGTTGAGGGTTTGGGGATTCTAGGGTTCATTTGACAATTTCTCCTTTATCCAAAGCTTTTTTTTTGCTTGGGGTATATTTTAGTAGTATAAGCTGATATTTGAGGTTTCGTTGTAGGGTTGAGGGTTTGGGGATTCTAGGGTTCATTTGACAATTTCTCCTTTATCCAAAACTTTTTTTTTGCTTGGGGTATATTTTAGTAGTATAAGCTGATATTTGAGGTTTCGGTATAGAGTTTAGGGTTTGGGGATTCTAGGGTTCATTTGACAATTTCTCCTTTATCCAAAGCTTTTTTTTTGCTTGGGGTATATTTTAGTAGTATAAGCTGATATTTGAGGTTTCGTTGTAGGGTTGAGGGTTTGGGGATTCTAGGGTTCATTTGACAATTTCTCCTTTATCCAAAACTTTTTTTTTGCTTGGGGTATATTTTAGTAGTATAAGCTGATATTTGAGGTTTCGGTATAGAGTTTAGGGTTTGGGGATTCTAGGGTTCATTTGACAATTTCTCCTTTATCCAAAGCTTTTTTTTTTGCTTGGGGTATATTTTAGTAGTATAAGCTGATATTTGAGGTTTCGGTATAGAGTTGAGGGTTTGGGGATTCTAGGGTTCATTTGACAATTTCTCCTTTATCCAAAGCTTTTTTTTTGCTTGGGGTATATTTTAGTAGTATAAGCTGATATTTGAGGTTTCGTTGTAGGGTTGAGGGTTTGGGGATTCTAGGGTTCATTTGACAATTTCTCCTTTATCCAAAACTTTTTTTTTGCTTGGGGTATATTTTAGTAGTATAAGCTGATATTTGAGGTTTCGGTATAGAGTTTAGGGTTTGGGGATTCTAGGGTTCATTTGACAATTTCTCCTTTATCCAAAGCTTTTTTTTTGCTTGGGGTATATTTTAGTAGTATAAGCTGATATTTGAGGTTTCGTTGTAGGGTTGAGGGTTTGGGGATTCTAGGGTTCATTTGACAATTTCTCCTTTATCCAAAACTTTTTTTTTGCTTGGGGTATATTTTAGTAGTATAAGCTGATATTTGAGGTTTCGGTATAGAGTTTAGGGTTTGGGGATTCTAGGGTTCATTTGACAATTTCTCCTTTATCCAAAGCTTTTTTTTTGCTTGGGGTATATTTTAGTAGTATAAGCTGATATTTGAGGTTTCGGTATAGAGTTTAGGGTTTGGGGATTCTAGGGTTCATTTAACAATTTCTCCTTTATCCAAAGCTTTTTTTTTGCTTGGGGTATATTTTAGTAGTATAAGCTGATATTTGAGGTTTCGGTATAGAGTTGAGGGTTTGGGGATTCTAGGGTTCATTTGACAATTTCTCCTTTATCCAAAGCTTTTTTTTTGCTTGGGGTATATTTTAGTAGTATAAGCTGATATTTGAGGTTTCGTTGTAGGGTTGAGGGTTTGGGGATTCTAGGGTTCATTTGACAATTTCTCCTTTATCCAAAACTTTTTTTTTGCTTGGGGTATATTTTAGTAGTATAAGCTGATATTTGAGGTTTCGGTATAGAGTTTAGGGTTTGGGGATTCTAGGGTTCATTTGACAATTTCTCCTTTATCCAAAGCTTTTTTTTTGCTTGGGGTATATTTTAGTAGTATAAGCTGATATTTGAGGTTTCGGTATAGAGTTGAGGGTTTGGGGATTCTAGGGTTCATTTGACAATTTCTCCTTTATCCAAAGCTTTTTTTTTGCTTGGGGTATATTTTAGTAGTATAAGCTGATATTTGAGGTTTCGGTATAGTAGGGTTTAGGGTTTGGGGATTCTAGGGTTCATTTGACAATTTCTCCTTTATCCAAAGCTTTTTTTTTGCTTGGGGTATATTTTAGTAGTATAAGCTGATATTTGAGGTTTCGGTATAGAGTTTAGGGTTTGGGGATTCTAGGGTTCATTTGACAATTTCTCCTTTATCCAAAGCTTTTTTTTTGCTTTGGGTATATTTTAGTAGTATAAGCTGATATTTGAGGTTTCGGTATAGAGTTGAGGGTTTGGGGATTCTAGGGTTCATTTGACAATTTCTCCTTTATCCAAAGCTTTTTTTTTGCTTGGGGTATATTTTAGTAGTATAAGCTGATATTTGAGGTTTCGTTGTAGGGTTGAGGGTTTGGGGATTCTAGGGTTCATTTGACAATTTCTCCTTTATCCAAAACTTTTTTTTTGCTTGGGGTATATTTTAGTAGTATAAGCTGATATTTGAGGTTTCGGTATAGAGTTTAGGGTTTGGGGATTCTAGGGTTCATTTGACAATTTCTCCTTTATCCAAAGCTTTTTTTTTGCTTGGGGTATATTTTAGTAGTATAAGCTGATATTTGAGGTTTCGGTATAGAGTTGAGGGTTTGGGGATTCTAGGGTTCATTTGACAATTTCTCCTTTATCCAAAGCTTTTTTTTTGCTTGGGGTATATTTTAGTAGTATAAGCTGATATTTGAGGTTTCGTTGTAGGGTTGAGGGTTTGGGGATTCTAGGGTTCATTTGACAATTTCTCCTTTATCCAAAACTTTTTTTTTGCTTGGGGTATATTTTAGTAGTATAAGCTGATATTTGAGGTTTCGTTGTAGGGTTTAGGGTTTGGGGATTCTAGGGTTCATTTGACAATTTCTCCTTTATCCAAAGCTTTTTTTTTGCTTGGGGTATATTTTAGTAGTATAAGCTGATATTTGAGGTTTCGTTGTAGGGTTGAGGGTTTGGGGATTCTAGGGTTCATTTGACAATTTCTCCTTTATCCAAAACTTTTTTTTTGCTTGGGGTATATTTTAGTAGTATAAGCTGATATTTGAGGTTTCGTTGTAGGGTTTAGGGTTTGGGGATTCTAGGGTTCATTTGACAATTTCTCCTTTATCCAAAGCTTTTTTTTTGCTTGGGGTATATTTTAGTAGTATAAGCTGATATTTGAGGTTTCGTTGTAGGGTTGAGGGTTTGGGGATTCTAGGGTTCATTTGACAATTTCTCCTTTATCCAAAACTTTTTTTTTGCTTGGGGTATATTTTAGTAGTATAAGCTGATATTTGAGGTTTCGTTGTAGGGTTTAGGGTTTGGGGATTCTAGGGTTCATTTGACAATTTCTCCTTTATCCAAAGCTTTTTTTTTGCTTGGGGTATATTTTAGTAGTATAAGCTGATATTTGAGGTTTCGGTATAGAGTTGAGGGTTTGGGAATTCTAGGGTTCATTTGACAATTTCTCCTTTATCCAAAGCTTTTTTTTTTGCTTGGGGTATATTTTAGTAGTATAAGCTGATATTTGAGGTTTCGTTGTAGGGTTTAGGGTTTGGGGATTCTAGGGTTCATTTGACAATTTCTCCTTTATCCAAAGCTTTTTTTTTGCTTGGGGTATATTTTAGTAGTATAAGCTGATATTTGAGGTTTCGTTGTAGGGTTGAGGGTTTGGGGATTCTAGGGTTCATTTGACAATTTCTCCTTTATCCAAATCTTTTTTTTTGCTTGGGGTATATTTTAGTAGTATAAGCTGATATTTGAGGTTTCGTTGTAGGGTTGAGGGTTTGGGGATTCTAGGGTTCATTTGACAATTTCTCCTTTATCCAAAACTTTTTTTTTGCTTGGGGTATATTTTAGTAGTATAAGCTGATATTTGAGGTTTCGGTATAGAGTTTAGGGTTTGGGGATTCTAGGGTTCATTTAACAATTTCTCCTTTATCCAAAGCTTTTTTTTTGCTTGGGGTATATTTTAGTAGTATAAGCTGATATTTGAGGTTTCGGTATAGAGTTGAGGGTTTGGGGATTCTAGGGTTCATTTGACAATTTCTCCTTTATCCAAAGCTTTTTTTTTGCTTGGGGTATATTTTAGTAGTATAAGCTGATATTTGAGGTTTCGTTGTAGGGTTGAGGGTTTGGGGATTCTAGGGTTCATTTGACAATTTCTCCTTTATCCAAAACTTTTTTTTTGCTTGGGGTATATTTTAGTAGTATAAGCTGATATTTGAGGTTTCGGTATAGAGTTTAGGGTTTGGGGATTCTAGGGTTCATTTGACAATTTCTCCTTTATCCAAAGCTTTTTTTTTGCTTGGGGTATATTTTAGTAGTATAAGCTGATATTTGAGGTTTCGTTGTAGGGTTGAGGGTTTGGGGATTCTAGGGTTCATTTGACAATTTCTCCTTTATCCAAAACTTTTTTTTTGCTTGGGGTATATTTTAGTAGTATAAGCTGATATTTGAGGTTTCGGTATAGAGTTTAGGGTTTGGGGATTCTAGGGTTCATTTGACAATTTCTCCTTTATCCAAAGCTTTTTTTTTTGCTTGGGGTATATTTTAGTAGTATAAGCTGATATTTGAGGTTTCGGTATAGAGTTGAGGGTTTGGGGATTCTAGGGTTCATTTGACAATTTCTCCTTTATCCAAAGCTTTTTTTTTGCTTGGGGTATATTTTAGTAGTATAAGCTGATATTTGAGGTTTCGTTGTAGGGTTGAGGGTTTGGGGATTCTAGGGTTCATTTGACAATTTCTCCTTTATCCAAAACTTTTTTTTTGCTTGGGGTATATTTTAGTAGTATAAGCTGATATTTGAGGTTTCGGTATAGAGTTTAGGGTTTGGGGATTCTAGGGTTCATTTGACAATTTCTCCTTTATCCAAAGCTTTTTTTTTGCTTGGGGTATATTTTAGTAGTATAAGCTGATATTTGAGGTTTCGGTATAGAGTTGAGGGTTTGGGGATTCTAGGGTTCATTTGACAATTTCTCCTTTATCCAAAGCTTTTTTTTTGCTTGGGGTATATTTTAGTAGTATAAGCTGATATTTGAGGTTTCGTTGTAGGGTTGAGGGTTTGGGGATTCTAGGGTTCATTTGACAATTTCTCCTTTATCCAAAACTTTTTTTTTGCTTGGGGTATATTTTAGTAGTATAAGCTGATATTTGAGGTTTCGTTGTAGGGTTTAGGGTTTGGGGATTCTAGGGTTCATTTGACAATTTCTCCTTTATCCAAAGCTTTTTTTTGCTTGGGGTATATTTTAGTAGTATAAGCTGATATTTGAGGTTTCGTTGTAGGGTTGAGGGTTTGGGGATTCTAGGGTTCATTTGACAATTTCTCCTTTATCCAAAACTTTTTTTTTGCTTGGGGTATATTTTAGTAGTATAAGCTGATATTTGAGGTTTCGTTGTAGGGTTTAGGGTTTGGGGATTCTAGGGTTCATTTGACAATTTCTCCTTTATCCAAAGCTTTTTTTTTGCTTGGGGTATATTTTAGTAGTATAAGCTGATATTTGAGGTTTCGGTATAGAGTTGAGGGTTTGGGAATTCTAGGGTTCATTTGACAATTTCTCCTTTATCCAAAGCTTTTTTTTTTGCTTGGGGTATATTTTAGTAGTATAAGCTGATATTTGAGGTTTCGTTGTAGGGTTTAGGGTTTGGGGATTCTAGGGTTCATTTGACAATTTCTCCTTTATCCAAAGCTTTTTTTTTGCTTGGGGTATATTTTAGTAGTATAAGCTGATATTTGAGGTTTCGTTGTAGGGTTGAGGGTTTGGGGATTCTAGGGTTCATTTGACAATTTCTCCTTTATCCAAAACTTTTTTTTTGCTTGGGGTATATTTTAGTAGTATAAGCTGATATTTGAGGTTTCGGTATAGAGTTTAGGGTTTGGGGATTCTAGGGTTCATTTAACAATTTCTCCTTTATCCAAAGCTTTTTTTTTGCTTGGGGTATATTTTAGTAGTATAAGCTGATATTTGAGGTTTCGGTATAGAGTTGAGGGTTTGGGGATTCTAGGGTTCATTTGACAATTTCTCCTTTATCCAAAGCTTTTTTTTTGCTTGGGGTATATTTTAGTAGTATAAGCTGATATTTGAGGTTTCGTTGTAGGGTTGAGGGTTTGGGGATTCTAGGGTTCATTTGACAATTTCTCCTTTATCCAAAACTTTTTTTTTGCTTGGGGTATATTTTAGTAGTATAAGCTGATATTTGAGGTTTCGGTATAGAGTTTAGGGTTTGGGGATTCTAGGGTTCATTTGACAATTTCTCCTTTATCCAAAGCTTTTTTTTTGCTTGGGGTATATTTTAGTAGTATAAGCTGATATTTGAGGTTTCGTTGTAGGGTTGAGGGTTTGGGGATTCTAGGGTTCATTTGACAATTTCTCCTTTATCCAAAACTTTTTTTTTGCTTGGGGTATATTTTAGTAGTATAAGCTGATATTTGAGGTTTCGGTATAGAGTTTAGGGTTTGGGGATTCTAGGGTTCATTTGACAATTTCTCCTTTATCCAAAGCTTTTTTTTTGCTTGGGGTATATTTTAGTAGTATAAGCTGATATTTGAGGTTTCGGTATAGAGTTGAGGGTTTGGGGATTCTAGGGTTCATTTGACAATTTCTCCTTTATCCAAAGCTTTTTTTTTGCTTGGGGTATATTTTAGTAGTATAAGCTGATATTTGAGGTTTCGTTGTAGGGTTGAGGGTTTGGGGATTCTAGGGTTCATTTGACAATTTCTCCTTTATCCAAAACTTTTTTTTTGCTTGGGGTATATTTTAGTAGTATAAGCTGATATTTGAGGTTTCGGTATAGAGTTTAGGGTTTGGGGATTCTAGGGTTCATTTGACAATTTCTCCTTTATCCAAAGCTTTTTTTTTGCTTGGGGTATATTTTAGTAGTATAAGCTGATATTTGAGGTTTCGTTGTAGGGTTGAGGGTTTGGGGATTCTAGGGTTCATTTGACAATTTCTCCTTTATCCAAAACTTTTTTTTTGCTTGGGGTATATTTTAGTAGTATAAGCTGATATTTGAGGTTTCGGTATAGAGTTTAGGGTTTGGGGATTCTAGGGTTCATTTGACAATTTCTCCTTTATCCAAAGCTTTTTTTTTGCTTGGGGTATATTTTAGTAGTATAAGCTGATATTTGAGGTTTCGGTATAGAGTTGAGGGTTTGGGGATTCTAGGGTTCATTTGACAATTTCTCCTTTATCCAAAGCTTTTTTTTTGCTTGGGGTATATTTTAGTAGTATAAGCTGATATTTGAGGTTTCGTTGTAGGGTTGAGGGTTTGGGGATTCTAGGGTTCATTTGACAATTTCTCCTTTATCCAAAACTTTTTTTTTGCTTGGGGTATATTTTAGTAGTATAAGCTGATATTTGAGGTTTCGTTGTAGGGTTTAGGGTTTGGGGATTCTAGGGTTCATTTGACAATTTCTCCTTTATCCAAAGCTTTTTTTTGCTTGGGGTATATTTTAGTAGTATAAGCTGATATTTGAGGTTTCGTTGTAGGGTTGAGGGTTTGGGGATTCTAGGGTTCATTTGACAATTTCTCCTTTATCCAAAACTTTTTTTTTGCTTGGGGTATATTTTAGTAGTATAAGCTGATATTTGAGGTTTCGTTGTAGGGTTTAGGGTTTGGGGATTCTAGGGTTCATTTGACAATTTCTCCTTTATCCAAAGCTTTTTTTTGCTTGGGGTATATTTTAGTAGTATAAGCTGATATTTGAGGTTTCGTTGTAGGGTTGAGGGTTTGGGGATTCTAGGGTTCATTTGACAATTTCTCCTTTATCCAAAACTTTTTTTTTGCTTGGGGTATATTTTAGTAGTATAAGCTGATATTTGAGGTTTCGTTGTAGGGTTTAGGGTTTGGGGATTCTAGGGTTCATTTGACAATTTCTCCTTTATCCAAAGCTTTTTTTTTGCTTGGGGTATATTTTAGTAGTATAAGCTGATATTTGAGGTTTCGGTATAGAGTTGAGGGTTTGGGAATTCTAGGGTTCATTTGACAATTTCTCCTTTATCCAAAGCTTTTTTTTTTGCTTGGGGTATATTTTAGTAGTATAAGCTGATATTTGAGGTTTCGTTGTAGGGTTTAGGGTTTGGGGATTCTAGGGTTCATTTGACAATTTCTCCTTTATCCAAAGCTTTTTTTTTGCTTGGGGTATATTTTAGTAGTATAAGCTGATATTTGAGGTTTCGTTGTAGGGTTGAGGGTTTGGGGATTCTAGGGTTCATTTGACAATTTCTCCTTTATCCAAAACTTTTTTTTTGCTTGGGGTATATTTTAGTAGTATAAGCTGATATTTGAGGTTTCGGTATAGAGTTTAGGGTTTGGGGATTCTAGGGTTCATTTAACAATTTCTCCTTTATCCAAAGCTTTTTTTTTGCTTGGGGTATATTTTAGTAGTATAAGCTGATATTTGAGGTTTCGGTATAGAGTTGAGGGTTTGGGGATTCTAGGGTTCATTTGACAATTTCTCCTTTATCCAAAGCTTTTTTTTTGCTTGGGGTATATTTTAGTAGTATAAGCTGATATTTGAGGTTTCGTTGTAGGGTTGAGGGTTTGGGGATTCTAGGGTTCATTTGACAATTTCTCCTTTATCCAAAACTTTTTTTTTGCTTGGGGTATATTTTAGTAGTATAAGCTGATATTTGAGGTTTCGGTATAGAGTTTAGGGTTTGGGGATTCTAGGGTTCATTTGACAATTTCTCCTTTATCCAAAGCTTTTTTTTTGCTTGGGGTATATTTTAGTAGTATAAGCTGATATTTGAGGTTTCGTTGTAGGGTTGAGGGTTTGGGGATTCTAGGGTTCATTTGACAATTTCTCCTTTATCCAAAACTTTTTTTTTGCTTGGGGTATATTTTAGTAGTATAAGCTGATATTTGAGGTTTCGGTATAGAGTTTAGGGTTTGGGGATTCTAGGGTTCATTTGACAATTTCTCCTTTATCCAAAGCTTTTTTTTTGCTTGGGGTATATTTTAGTAGTATAAGCTGATATTTGAGGTTTCGGTATAGAGTTGAGGGTTTGGGGATTCTAGGGTTCATTTGACAATTTCTCCTTTATCCAAAGCTTTTTTTTTGCTTGGGGTATATTTTAGTAGTATAAGCTGATATTTGAGGTTTCGTTGTAGGGTTGAGGGTTTGGGGATTCTAGGGTTCATTTGACAATTTCTCCTTTATCCAAAACTTTTTTTTTGCTTGGGGTATATTTTAGTAGTATAAGCTGATATTTGAGGTTTCGGTATAGAGTTTAGGGTTTGGGGATTCTAGGGTTCATTTGACAATTTCTCCTTTATCCAAAGCTTTTTTTTTGCTTGGGGTATATTTTAGTAGTATAAGCTGATATTTGAGGTTTCGGTATAGAGTTGAGGGTTTGGGGATTCTAGGGTTCATTTGACAATTTCTCCTTTATCCAAAGCTTTTTTTTTGCTTGGGGTATATTTTAGTAGTATAAGCTGATATTTGAGGTTTCGTTGTAGGGTTGAGGGTTTGGGGATTCTAGGGTTCATTTGACAATTTCTCCTTTATCCAAAACTTTTTTTTTGCTTGGGGTATATTTTAGTAGTATAAGCTGATATTTGAGGTTTCGTTGTAGGGTTTAGGGTTTGGGGATTCTAGGGTTCATTTGACAATTTCTCCTTTATCCAAAGTTTTTTTTTGCTTGGGGTATATTTTAGTAGTATAAGCTGATATTTGAGGTTTCGTTGTAGGGTTGAGGGTTTGGGGATTCTAGGGTTCATTTGACAATTTCTCCTTTATCCAAAACTTTTTTTTTGCTTGGGGTATATTTTAGTAGTATAAGCTGATATTTGAGGTTTCGTTGTAGGGTTTAGGGTTTGGGGATTCTAGGGTTCATTTGACAATTTCTCCTTTATCCAAAGCTTTTTTTTTGCTTGGGGTATATTTTAGTAGTATAAGCTGATATTTGAGGTTTCGGTATAGAGTTGAGGGTTTGGGAATTCTAGGGTTCATTTGACAATTTCTCCTTTATCCAAAGCTTTTTTTTTTGCTTGGGGTATATTTTAGTAGTATAAGCTGATATTTGAGGTTTCGTTGTAGGGTTTAGGGTTTGGGGATTCTAGGGTTTAATTTCGGTATAAGCTATTTTTTTGAGGTTTCACTAGATAAATCCGCAACACAGTACATAAATCCGCAACATAGTACATAAAAACGGGCCTTCTAATCGAAACATAGACAAGTGCAACAAGTCTCAGGGATATAGACTAAGCTTGTGTGGCGGGTCGAGGTTCGTGGCCTATATCAGCACGTCGAACCGGGTCGGACATCTGCTGCTTCTTTTCTGGGCACTCATCAAATATTTCAGCTGCTAGCTTCAAGCGCATGTCGCCCACGATCTCGTCGCTCAGATCATCCATCTGTACACCAAGCGCAAGGCACTCAATGAACTTCAATGCATATATGCCACAATCTCCCACTTGAGTGTTCTATGGTATGTCCTTGATAAAGTTAACTTTGTATGGATGCCAGTTCCATTTTTTAGTTTCACCTACAAAATGAAAAGAAACTAAAGTATTAACAAGTAGATAACAAATAATGATTTGATTAAAAACTAGAACCGACTCACCTTTTGCAGTCTCTGTTCTGATCCAATATGGTAGCATCTTTGCATACTTCTTCACCTGGTTAGTGACCAACTTCTCGCTCCCATCGTTGATGATGCTGTCATAGATGTCAATCTTTCTTTGAACCAAATCAAGTTCACATGCCACCCAATGATTGTTGTTGTAATTGTGGCAAAAGTAGACAACATCCACATCATCGAGCCATCTCTTGTTAGTACTAATATCATCGCCAAGACCAACACCAGAGTACACATCATTGTAGCCGGACTTGAATATGAACTTCGCCTTCTTCTTCTCAAATTCTTTAGTCTCCTGATACCAAAAATTGATGAACATTTGGTCGATGAAAGCAACTCGTTCAGTCCGATAAGGATTTTCATCCAGTAGTAACCGCTTGCGGAACATTCGCATAGCCGCTGACATATGCTGACAAATCCGCATCAACATAAGATAAAAATCAGCAACACAGAACAACAAATCCGCAATGATTATAAAAGCTCTTAATCAAAGATCCCAAAGATTACCTGATCGCCTAACCAACCATAATCTTCTTCTGGCCATTCTTCCTTCGGTGTCATTAGCCTTTTATAGAAGTTAACCTCAGAGTTGAATGTGCTAATTGGCTCCTCCCTATCAAACCATAGAAACCATATTTTGTATGTTTAGTGTTATGACAATGACCAACAACAAGAAAATGACATAAGAAAATACATAAACTTACTCATCCTGTTGCAGTAAGTCCCTAAGATTTTGGAGTTTCCTCTCTTCCACTTTTTCAAATGGATCATATGCAAAGTCACTTGGGAATTTTCCAAATGCTGCCCTGGTGGACATGATCCTTTTCACAACTGAACTAGGGATATAAGGGCTCTGTTGTGTCTGCGCCAAGACTCTGACCCGGCCACCATCTTCTTTATCTTTGATTTTGAGCAGCTGTGCGGCTAGCAAGTCCAAATGGTTGCCGAAATCTGTGTTATCCTCATCCGCTTCATCTTCATCTACATGTTTCACACCCTTTTTATTCTGTCTCCCCCGGTTCTTCGGTGTCACAAACTTCTCAACAGGCTCTACTTTAACCTTCACTGCCTTCTCAGATTTTCTAATCTTCTTCTCAACAGGTTTTTTGCTTGTTTTCTTCGATTTAGGTTTCTTTTTCTCGAGAGTAGGTCTTTCTAACCATGACTGCAAAAGTAATAGAACCTCAGTATAGATAAAACGATGAAACAGAAGAAATATAAAAACAAAGTAAAAGAATAGGACACAAATCTCATACCAAGTTTTCCGAAACATTGTCTTTCCTGTCTTTTTCTCCAATTAAATCAGTCTCGGCCTACAGTAATAAATAAACCCCAATATCTCATTCAGATCTTATACCGAAACTATTTATTTAAACACATTAAGGATTTGGGAAATGATGCGTACCATAGAGTTTGGTATGCTGTTTCCAGCTTCAACATTTGTATGGATATCAACTCTGACCTGCATGAGTGAAGAATGACCATGAACACAGAAGACTGTGATTAAAACCGCAATAGAGTAAAACAAATCAGCAAGAGACCAATATGTAAACGTACCGGTATTTTTGAAGAGCATGATTCTCCACGGCCTTCATGTGAAAGTGGTTTCTTCACCTCAACCTTTGCTGCATTTTGTAAACTACTAATAGCTCCTTTCATCAGTCCCACTTGGTCCGCGAGATCTTCGAACCTTGTATTTACAGTTGACAACTGCAGCTGATTTTGCTTGCCCATCTCATCTATTTTCGCACTCAAAGACCTAAGCACGGTAAGAACTTCTGTATTGGCACTGGTCTGACCGACAACCTCACCGCCTTCATTCACCACTACTTTCTTCTTTTTCGAACCAACTGGAGCTGCTCCCTCGTCTTTTGAAATTGGCCCCACACTTGAACGCTTTTTGTTTGGACGCCTCACCATCTTCTGATCAACTGAAACTCTTCCGTGCCATTCCCATGTCCATTCATTCTTCCTCAAACACTGGTTGATGATGTCTTGGATCAGTGTATCCACTCTTTCATCGTCAACTTCACAAGGCCAGTCGGGATAAATGTCAATCATTGGCTTCATTACCATATTTTTAACAGGAACCTGCAAACCAGAACACAAATTCGCAATCGTGTTAAATGATCATTGTAACATGCACCAAACCAATAATTTGAATATGAAATAAAAACAAACAAAAAAATTGAGAACGAGGCATACCACGGCGTTATCACGCTTAGCTGCAAAAACCACGTCGTCAACGTCGTAATGACAGCGTGATCCACCCCAACGAAGTAAAGGAAGCTGATCATCACTCTTTTTACGACCAAACATTTCTCCCAGCTTCGGATAAGACTCCAGAGCCCATACGGAGACCGCTTGAACAAAACCATTTATTGTAACCGAAGACGCACAAACATTTGCTTCTTTGATTGACTTCATCAGAACCTGAAATGCTAGCCGACCCCACTGAAAACTATTAAAAGCAGCTGTATCTAAAGCCATTTTAGCATACTTGAAATCGATCCTTTGACCTCTCTGATACCCAAATACACCTACATGGAGGAGGCATAACAACCCAACGACCGTCCTCTCTGGTAAGGGCCAGTCGGCGCATATATCCAAAACCCGTCGCATGTCTTTCCAATGAGGTCCATCACCTATAGCCAGCCCCATCTTTTGCCATAACTCTGTGTGATCAACAACTACTTCAACTCCCACACCATGTAGATCACAGTTCATACCTGTTATCTGTGCAAACTCGTGGAAGGAAAACCTCAGTGGATCATCTCCAATCAAACACCACATTTCCATCACTTTCTTAGTGTCCAACTGCCGTGTAAGAAAGTAGAAGAAAGTGTTTCCACAGAAAAGGAAATTATTCTCGGCAAGCTTAGCAATACAACCAAGTTTAGACTCTCTCATTATCTTCCATGCATCTACACCGAGAGTCTTTCTGGCCAGTCGCAACTGCTCTAAGCTAGTACCGTGGTTCAGACTTCGCGGCAGAGTGGGATAATTCCCGTCTTTAAACAAGCGCTGCGGATACTTCTTCTTCTTCGCATTCTCCATGTCTACAGAAACAAAACTGCAACATCATCAAACAAGAGGGTTAGATTGACAAATAAATAACCAACAAATAAATCCGCAACATGCAAAACTGAATGACAAATAAATCCGCAACATGCAAAACTGAATGACAAATAAATCCGCAACATATGCAAATAAATCCGCAGCAATGAAAAGTGAAACGGTAACAATGGAAAATAAATAAGCAACAAGGACAAATGCAACTGCAATCTAATCCATTAAATGAACAATTAAACGAGAGGGTTAGAATGAGCAGATAAATCCACAACAAGCAAGAATAAATCGCCAACAATTTTGAAATAAATCCGCGACAAAGAGTACACCAATACGCAACAACATATAGTAAATCCGAGACAAAGGAGTAAAAAGTCCATATCAAGGACAATGAAGGTGCAATCTCATAATACCAAAGGGGTAGAATGAACAAGTTCATGACTGAAAACATCAAAAATTTGAAACGAACCCGTATAAGCAAATTAGCGCACTGGCAGAGAACAAAATCAAACCGATACCAAGAGAGACAAACACGAGACAAGAACACGAGTTAAGAAATTCCGTTACAAGAACACGAGACAAGAATACGAGACAAACACGAGACAAGATACAAAGAGCAATAGACAAATCGATTTTAAAATATGAGAACAATGATAGCAAATCGGGCCAAAACAATGTCAATTTACAAAGAAGAGATTAAAATCGGACCAAGAACAACAGAAATAAATTACCTCGATAATATCGCCGGTTGAAGAGGCGACAATAAGAACCAAGGAGATATCGGCGGAGGTCGGCGATAGAGCAATTGGAGGGCGGCGGAAGTGAGGACGGTGACGGAACTAATGGAGGTTGGCGGAAGTGAGGTCGAGCCTCGTCGGAGTTGGTGTGAAGACGGCGGAAGGAGTTAAAAGTGAAACTACTAAAACTCCAAACCTAATAAATTACTTTAGCTAGCTCCTTTTTACCTTTTTTTTTTAACAATTAAATGATTGTTTCCTTAATCTGCAACTCGGATTTTTTTTTTTTTTGATCAAACAATTTTTTTAATTTCTGTAAATTTTAATTTTAAAAATTTTGTTAAGGTAAAATGTTATTAAAAATGGTAAGTGTTTATATAGGGTATTTTGGTCATTTTGGATATCCTAAACACTAAGTTAGTAAACTTATGGTTATGAATACTAAGTAAGTAATTATCCTAAAGATTCATACTACTTCGAGTAAATTTTACTTTTAATAATGAACCTAACCAGGGTTTTCTTGATCATATTTCACGGGTAGAAGGAATTCACATCGAAGCCTTTAGGTCATGGGAGATGGCTAAGAACCTAATGATCAGGAAAAGAGAGATGACGAGGAGAGTTTCTTTGATGAATTCATTAAGAAGGTCATGCGAAGATAAGAGGAAATATAGTTTAGGATTTAGAAATTAGGGTTTAGGGTTTTAGCCTTTTAAGGTTTGGCTTTAGTGATTAGGGTTTAAGTTCTTTGGGGTTCAGGGTTTGGAGTTTAGGGATTAGGGTTTAGGGTTTAGGATTTAAGCCCTTTGATATTTATGGTTTAGGGATTAGGGTTTCAGTTTTTATTTCTTTTAAGATTTCCATATTGACTTTAGGGATTACAGTTTAGTTTTATTTTTTTAAGATTTACATATTGGATTTAGGGATTACGGTTTAGTTTTATTTATTTTTTATTTTTTTTAGGTTTTCAAATTATGGTTTAGGATTTAAGATATAGGGTTTAGGGTTTTAACCCTTTAAAGTTTGGGTTTAGTGATTAGGGTATAAGTTCTTTGGGGTTTAGGGTTTATGGATAAGGGTTTAAGTCATTTGTGATTTAGGGTTTAGGTATTAGGGTTTAGGGTTCAGATTTTAGGATTTAGGGTTTAGGGATTAGGATTTAAGCCATTTGGGGTTCAAGTTTTAGGGTTTAGGGTTTAAGTCCTATGGGGTTTAGGGTTTAGGGTTTAAGTCCTATGTGGTTTAGGGTTTAAGCCCTTTAGGGTTTGTATATTCATTTAGGGCTATATACCCTGTTTGAATATTTTTCTATATCGTGTCAGATTCGGTTCGAGACTTATCGGGTTCGGGTACTTGGAATTACCAAAAAAAGTCTAAAAACTGGAATAAACTGGAATAATTTTTATTCATCTATATGTTAGGGTATAACTACCTAAAAAATGAAGTGTGTGAACGTACATACCGAAGATATGAACGTATAAACTTTTAAATGAACGTTCATAGTTTAAGCCAATTGGGATTTAGGGTTTAGAGATTAGGATTTTGGGTTTGGAGTTTAGAGTTTAAGCCCTTTAGGATTTAGGCATTAGGGTTTAAGTCCTATGGGGTTTAGGATTTTGATTTAGGGGTTTAGGGATTATGGTTTAAGTTTTTATTTTAAGATTTATATATTGGCTTTAGAGATTAGAATTTAGTTTTAAATCTCAGATTCATGGTTACAGTCGTTCCAGAATAAAACCCAAATCATTGGTACACATCGTTTAACTGCAGTCAAAATCCTTTTTTTTCTCGTACATGTGCAAAATAATGAAACTTTCGTTGGGAAAATACTGTGAATGAGCCAGTTTTGAAACCCTTGAAACCAAAAGCAGACATAACAAATTAGACGATGAGTGGCTTGAAGGAATTTCTAGCAATTCTAATCAGGATTAGCAACCCTAGTCTGAATTCCGAGCCTAGGATCTACAGGTTCATGTAATTGAATCTATCAGATCTAGTGATTACCTGGTGATTAGCAGCGGAAGTTATTTGCAAGTAATCAAGATCTAGAGCGCCTCAGCATTCCTCAGATGCTGCGCCTCTACTGGTATCCACACGCACACGAACTGAACAGGAAAGGATGCTAGTGCCTTATGAGATCGAATCTCCAGAGAGGTTTGTTTTCTGTTTCTGGTGGCTGTGAATTAGGTTCGGTTCGAGTTTAGGTCGACCATATATCTTATATATGTCGACTTAAACCGCCCCGGGATTAACTAATAATTAAACCAATTTAATCTGTCAATCCGCGAGTCGTGTCGACCGACACACTCTATGTGTCGATCGACACGGCCAATTTATGTCGACCGACACTCTTAGTGTGTCGATCGACATCGCCCAGAAATGTCGATATTGAATGCATATCAAATATGCATTCACCCGATCATTACATTAATGATCATCCTCTCATGCAATGTCCAGTTTGCTTAGGTGTGTGACCCTGTAGGATCATATAACACTAGCATTATGACTACCCTGTGTCATATGATTGTCTCATCTCGAAAACACGACTTTCTCTCAGAGTAAGTACAAATAGATTTCAGGACATTCCCAACAATCTCCCACTTGTACTGGAATCGTCTATTCCCTTTCAACCCCTTTGTATCCATATCTCAATCTAGCATAAGGCAAGAACTGTGTCATCCTTATTAAGCTAGATCACGTTTATCGAATCCCGATTTGTACTGATGAAAACAAACGACTGACAATCAGCTCGTTTGAGCGCGGCCACGCATTTCCAGTTTCAAATCTTCGATAGGCCCAGAGATATTTAACTCCTGTTATATAGGAGGTACAAATCCCATCTTGTTCCATCCATGTCTTTTTTATACTTCATGATACGCCTAATCAGTGTCTTTATGATCACCAGTTACGGCTGACGTTTGACAAAGTCAAGACGAACCAATCCATGTAAAAGAGGACATGATGAACTCAGGTCTTAGGACTATACTCTATAGTCGTAATGAGAAACTCTTATGACACTCATATAACATCTTGTAGATTCTCATTAACGGGTCAAGTCCGATCATGTGTTCTCTAACACATATCTATGTGATTGACTTTAATACACTTATTAATGACTCCATGAAACATGGTCATCAGTCACCTCACATACTAGTCTCACGTGGTTGTTAATGTCCCACGTTAACAACCTCGACCAGGGACCATTCTAATTTATGTCATTTATTGCTTATAGGGTTTCATGATCAAGTCACATACTTGATGGCCTATAAAATGTCATAAATTACTTTGGGACAATATATATATATATATATTTAATTAGCACAATTAAATAATGCTGAAACAATTTCATTAAAATAACATAACTATTATGTCTTTGTGAACATCATGTCATAACTAAAACAGATACAACTCCCACTGAAATCAAGATCATATCTTAAGATATCTAATGCCTACAACAATTGTATGAAACTCATGCTTAGGCCTTGGGAGAGGCTTGGTCAGTGGATCAGCAACATTCTCATCCGTCGGGACTCTGCTGATCTTCACATCTCCTCTATTCACAATATCACGGATAAGGTGATATCGCCTTTCTATGTGTTTGGATTTCTGGTGTGATCTAGGTTCCTTTGCTTGCGCAATGGCTCCATTGTTGTCACAATACAAAGCCAATGGCTCAGAAATGCTAGAAATCACACCAAGTTCAGTGATGAACTTCTTGATCCAAACAGCCTCCTTTGCCGCTTCAGAAGCAGCGAGGTACTCAGCTTCAACTGTGGAATCTGCTACAGTGTCCTGCTTGGAACTCTTCCAGCTTACTGCACCGCCATTCAGGCAGAAGATGTAACCAGATTGCGATCGGAAATCATCTTGGTCTGTCTGAAAACTTGCGTATGTGTAACCACTTACTACCAGCTCATCACTTCCTCCATACACCAAGAATTTATCCTTAGTATTTCTCAAATACTTCAGAATATTCTTGACTGCTGTCCAGTGACTTTCACCTGGATCCGATTGGTATCTACTCGTCATGCTTAAAGCACAAGCAACATCTGGACGAGTACAGAGCATGGCATACATGATGGATCCCAACGCCGAGGCATAGGGAATCCGACTCATGCGATCTCGCTCAGCAGGTGTCTCAGGACACTGCTTCTTGCTGAGACTTATGCCATAAGACATTGGTATGAAGCCCTTCTTGGAATCTTGCATTCTGAACCTGTGTAAGACCTTATCGATATAAGTGTCTTGACACAGTCCAATCAACTTGTTTGATCTATCTCTATAGATTCTTATTCCAAGAATATACGCGGCTTCTCCCATGTCCTTCATTGAAAAACAACTTCCGAGCCAAGTCTTAACAGACTGTAACAACGGAACGTCATTTCCGAGAAGAAGTATGTCATCTACATACAACACGAGAAATGCAACTGCGCTCCCACTAGTCTTCTTGTAAACACATGGTTCTTCTTCGCTTCTGATGAAATCAAACTTTTTGACTGCTTCATCAAAACGAAGATTCCAACTCCGTGATGCTTGCTTCAATCCATAAATGGATCGATGAAGTTTGCATACTTTCCTAGCTGCATTTGGATCGATGAAACCTTCGGGTTGTTTCATGTACACATCCTCTTCCAGAATTCCATTAAGGAAAGCTGTTTTCACGTCCATCTGCCAGATCTCATAATCATAATGAGCAGCTGTTGCTAGGAGAATCCGAATGGATTTAAGCATGGCGACAGGTGAATAGGTTTCTTCATAGTCAATACCATGTATTTGTTTGAAACCTTTTGCCACTAGCCTTGCTTTATATATCTGAATATTTCCATCCACATCAATTTTCTTCTTGAAAATCCATTTACACTCAATGGGTCTTGCACCATCGGGTAAATCAACCAAAGTCCATACTTGGTTCTGTGTCATGGATCCCATTTCGGATTCAGCGGCTTTCAGCCACTTTGCGGAGTCAGGGCTCATCATTGCTTCTTCGAAATTCGCTGGTTCGTCACTGTCAATGATTAACAAATCATGACAATTGGTTACGAGAAATCCATATCTCTCGGGTTCGTGACGGATCCTTTCGGATCGGCGAATTTCAGGCTCCACAGGCGCCGTCTCTACAACTCTTTGTAGATCCAACTGTTGCTCTTCCTCTACGGGTTGAGCATTTTCCTGCGGTTCTCGAACTTCTTCGAGTTGTACTTTACTCCCACTGTTTCTCTTGGAAAGAAACTCTCTCTCAAGAAAAACGCAGTTCCGAGCAACAAACACTTTGTTCTCGGATTGGTTGTAAAAGTAGTATGCCTTGGTTTCCTTAGGATAACCAACGAAGTAGCATTTATCAGATTTGGGTTCGAGCTTATCTGTAATTAATCGCTTGACATAAGCTTCACAACCCCAAATCTTCAGGAAAGACACACTTGGAACATTTCCAGTCCACATCTCATGTGGTGTCTTTGCAACTGATTTTGACGGAACCCTATTAAGTGTAAACGCAGACGTTTCTAGAGCGTATCCCCAAAAGGATAATGGAAGAGTTGAGAGACTCATCATTGATCGAACCATATCTAATAGAGTTCGATTTCTCCTCTCGGACACCCCATTCCATTGTGGTGTTCCAGGAGGAGTGAGTTGTGAAACAATTCCACAATCTCTCAAATGATCACTGAATTCTTGACTTAAGTATTCTCTTCCACGATCTGATCGAAGAGCCTTAATACTTTTACCAAGTTGATTCTGTACTTCATTTTGGAACTCTTTGAACTTTTCAAAAGATTCCGACTTGTGTCTCATTAAATAGACATAGCCATACCTGCTGAAATCATCAGTGAAGGTAATGAAGTATCGAAAATTTCCTCTGGCACTTGTGCTCATTGGGCCGCATACATCTGTATGTATAAGGCCCAATAGGTCACTGGCCCTTTCATTTGATTTGTTGAAAGGCGCCTTTGCCATTTTGCCTAGTAAACAAGACTCACATTTCTCACATGATTCATAATCAAATGAGCCCAAAAGCCCATCACTATGGAGCTTTTGAATCCGTTTCTCGTTTATGTGGCCCAAACGACAATGCCAAAGAAAAGTCTGATTCGTGTCATTTGATTTGAATCTCTTGGTGTTAATGTTATAGATTGGTGTAGTTTGGTTTAAAACATAAAGCCCATTCTCTAATGGGCTGCTACCATAAAATATATCATTGTAATCAAAAGAACAACATTTATTCTTAATTGAAAACTGATATCCTTCCACATCCAAAACAGGAATGGAAATAATATTTCTGCTTATAGCAGGTACATAGTAGCAATTATTAAGCTTTAAAACCAAACCAGCAGGTAAAGACAAGTTATATGTTCCTACGGCTAATGCAGCAACTCTTGCTCCATTTCCCACGCGCAGGTCCACTTGTCCCCTTTCCAACTTCCTACTGTTGCTTAGGCCCTGCATATTTGTACAAATATGAGCACCACAGCCGGTATCCAATACCCAAGAAGTAGAAACAAAAGTAGTAACATTTACTTCTACAACATAAATACCTGAAGATGAAGTCTCGAAAGTCTTCTTCTTCTTCTTCTCTTCCAAGAATTTGTTGCAATTTCTCTTCCAATTCCCAAGCTCTTTACAGTAATGGCACTTATCAGTCTCAGATGGGCCCGGCTTGGGCTTTGGGGCTGGCGCCGGCGTGTCCTGGTTCTCAACCGGGACTGCCTTGCCCTTTCCCTTACCTTTGCCAAGTTTCTTAAACTTCTTACCCCCTTGTACCATAAGTACATTAGGAGTGCCCTTCTTGATATTTGGCTCAGCTGTCTTGAGCATGCCATGCAGCTCAGTCAATGTCTTTGTCAAGTTATTCATGTTATAGTTCATAACAAACTGATCATAACGGCAGTGACTGCAGAATGATGTCAGTAGCCAACTCTTGGCTAATGGGACAATCCAGCCTCCCCAGGTTATCAATATAACCCATCATCTTAATGACATGAGGACTGACTGTACTGTCCTTTGGTAGCTTGCATTCAATGAGAGATTTAACCGTCTGGTATCTCTCAGTTCGTGCCTGCTCCTGAAACATACTTTTCAGGCTAGTGATCATCTCCACGGGCGACTCCACGTTCTCGTATTGCTTCTGCAAATCCGAGTTCATGGTAGCCAACATGAGACAATTCACATCGACCACATCATTAGAATGCTTATCCCAAGCATTCCTTTCTGCATGTGGAGCATTGGCTCTCGGTTTTTCAGGGAGAACATTTTCAAGGACATAGTCCTGCTGGTCCTGCTTGAGAACAATTCTCAAGTTCCGATACCATTCGAGAAAATTTGATCCAGTTAACTTGTCCTTCTCAAGGACGGATCGCAGGGAGAAAGAGTTGTTATGAGTGTTAGTCATAGCTGAGAACATAGAAAAGAAAAAGTTTAGTTATGATGTTCAGGAAATGAGAAATCTTAACATTTAAGAAAAACTCGCATTATATTCAATCAATGTTTCCTCAGATGAATATAATGATCCAAGACTCATATTTTACTAAATTCAAGTGAGCCACTGGCTATCACTCAACTTTAGCTATTTAGGTAAGCAACAACCTTGCTAGTTATATCCAATATAACTCTTGGTTGTGGATCGACATCTTATGTCCAATCCACCTGATGTCTCTGAGCCCAAAACGATTTTGATGGCCCAGTCAAGTGAACCAATCTCTTCAGTCATGTAATTGTTGATGTCTTGCACTGCAAGTCCATCAACACGATTACCTCTGTCTTACTCATGAAATTGTGGACATCTTGCACTGCAAGTCTATCACACAACTAAATGGGTCTTGACAGTTGACAAGATTGGAAAGACATCAAGTATCACTTGATATTTGATTGAGGAACGGAATCATTAAAACGTTCAGTTTTATTATGTTTTAATTCTTATAATTAATTGATTTATCATGCTTTGGTTCTGTGATTGCAGGCTCCAAAACCCAATCATCGAATCTGATGTCGACCGACACTACTATAGTGTCGATCGATACAGAATAACCAAAAGCAATCCGCGATAACCGATCAATCCAATTGATCCGGTTTTGAATACCGGTCGGTGTCGATCGATGCTACACTAGCATCGGTCGATACCAACCTAATCAAACCAATCGCAATTCAAACCATTTAACCAAGCTCGATAACCGGTCCAATCCAATTGAACCGGTTCATCACTCTCGCGAGGTTTGTGTCGACCGACACAACGCTTGTGTCGATCGACACTAGGCGAAAAGTTTTATTCGGGTTATCCTTCTGTGTCGACCGATACCTGCTTGGTGTCGATCGACACAGGGCGATAAACCCTAATCGATTTTTCAAATTAAAACCCTAAACTAGTTTTAATCAAAAACGAATTTCAGCATGCTTGTATCAACTATACAGAGATCCAGATTCAACTAATCTAATCAACATGCCACAGATTCAATGGAACCCTAAAGCTCTGATACCACTGAAGGAATTTCTAGCAGTTCTAATCAGGATTAGCAACCCTAGTCTGAATTCCGAGCCTAGGATCTACAAGTTCATGTAATTGAATCTATCAGATCTAGTGATTACCTGGTGATTAGCAGCGGAAGTTATTTGCAAGTAATCAAGATCTAGAGCGCCTCAGATGCTGCGCCTCTACTGGTATCTACACGCACACGAACTGAACAGAAAGGGATGCTAGTGCCTTATGAGATCGAATCTCCAGAGAGGTTTGTTTTCTGTTTCTGGTGGCTGTGAATTAGGTTCGGTTCGAGTTTAGGTCGACCATATATCTTATATATGTCGACTTAAACCGCCCCGGGATTAACTAATAATTAAACCAATTTAATCTGTCAATCCGCGAGTCGTGTCGACCGACACACTCTATGTGTCGATCGACACGGCCAATTTATGTCGACCGACACTCTTAGTGTGTCGATCGACATCGCCCAGAAATGTCGATATTGAATGCATATCAAATATGCATTCACCCGATCATTACATTAATGATCATCCTCTCATGCAATGTCCAGTTTGCTTAGGTGTGTGACCCTGTAGGATCATATAACACTAGAAATGAGTTCTCAACTCATTGATCATAAGTGACTTCTTGCAAAGCATTATGACTACCCTGTGTCATATGATTGTCTCATCTCGAAAACACGACTTTCTCTCAGAGTAAGTACAAATAGATTTCAGGACATTCCCAACATGGCTATATATCATCCACCCATCTTGTTCCAAACTCAGCTTCAGCCAAGCTATTAAATAGTTATCCTTACGGTTATAATTACACGCCAAATAGATCAACCTTGGTTTCCAAAATGCTTCCCAAAGATTCCCCCATGAGGACCGAAAAATAATTTTGACGCAAAAACTCCACTTTTGCTTTCCAAAAATCTTCAGTAGTGAATGTACCAACTTGCTGAGTCTGTCTTGTTCTTGCCTCAAAGGTCCTCAGTGTAACCATCTTTCGAATCCTGTTAATATGTGGGAAGGGAAGACCACTTCACTTGAACCTAAGGTATATGAGAGGGTTACCATCACTCCACACAAATATGTATCATGTTCCATTACAAACCCAGAAAAAAGCAAGTATAATCTAAAAATAATCCAGTTAAACGACCATAACAAAAACCAGTGTCTCCGAAAAATCTGAGTTCGTCGAAACTCAATCGTAAAAGAGAAAGTCTTCATCTGATGTACCCAAAATATGCTAACCATAAATCTATTTTTTGAACCCAGTACATAATCCAAATGTTGCACCATAAACAAATATGAAAAATTCTCGTAACCATAATATCCTCTATAACCTTTATTGCTAGTCTCTACAAATCTAATCTGAAGAGACCATTTAAACACTCTGAGATAAATGTAACACACAATCCCTTTAGAGTATACCAACATGTCCCAAAAATTCTCCGGATACCTTAGTATAATATGGACAACTAAGTCATTCATTCCACAACATAATTCTTCTTGCAAATTACTTACATACCTATTGGTCCTTTGGGGTATAGATTGCCATCTCGAAAGACCAGTGATAGACCAAACCATTAGCAACACACCAACATACCTCAGTGGAGATGTCAACATGTAAATATAGTCCATTGAAAGTGCCTTTCCTCCAGAAGTTAAAACTCTGTTGTGAGAGACAATATAAATGAGCATAACCGTTAAACTTGTATACCTAAAAAACCTTGAGGCAAATTTCAGTCTCGGATCGACAAAATTTTGCCTATTGACCACCGCAATATCAGAAAATATTATGAGACTCACCAAGATTTTGATAAGCAACCGAATCACCAAAATATCAACTTTACTCCTGCAGCGTAATATAGCTAACGACGTCGCTTTAATTTAATAGTGCCATATCAGATTTATTGTGCCAACTCGGATTATCCGTTAGCGATGTAACGGAGTTGACAAACGGAATCTTAGTCAAAGCAGAGATTCACCAAAAAAAAAATTGTGTGTGATTGGATATTCAAATCATCCGAAATGTGGGTATTGATTAGCACAAAAAATTACAAAATATTAGTCCGTACCAATTATTAATGTATGGGTATGAATTGGCCGTTTTCCCCTCTTACAAGTGTATTTAGTACTAGGTATGTTATCAACCAATAGGTTTCTATGTGAACACTAAGTCTCTTATTCATGTGTTCTCTGTACACGAATTCTAGGTATGTTATCCGCCAATACCTGCTATCCATCAAAGCATTTAGCATGTGATATCCGGATGAGGACATCAAGTCATCATCAACCAAGGAGCATGGAGAGGACATAAATCAACCAACCAAGACCTTTGGAGAGAAATAGCTTGAATGTACCAGAGACGTATGTGCATGTCTTGGAGCATATCTACCCAACAAGAAGGAGTTAAGCTACAAATCAACCTGTTCCAGAAACTTAACTCATAAAGGAATCATTGAGAGTTTGAATCATCACAAGTGGAGTTCAGATGAAAAAGTTATTCAACTTCTAAAACAGATAATTCTCAGCTTGCTTCATTTGGAGGCTCAAGGATTCAATCACTTACAAACAAGACATTGGCGACCAGGAGAGATATATAAGCATTCAGGAGACAAATTTAAACATCCAGGAGAGTTCTCTATCAAGTTCCCATACACCAGCAGCCATAGGATCAGAAGGATCTCATTATTCACACACTTGCCTTATTTGGAGCTAAAGGAGATCAAATCCCAACAGCTCTTTTTCCTGAAGTTTGGCCACAAATTGAAGCTCTCTAACATCATCCAGAATGTACCTAGGCACTCCACATTCATGCCAAAGCTTTCAAGACTCAAGAAGATTCATCTTTCCATTTCTGGCCAAATATTCCAATAAATCCCAACGACCATATTCCTTATATTTTGTGATTGTTTTCTTGTATTAGACTTTTCAGACCCTTGTCTATGAGCCTATAAAAGCTCAGCCTCGAATTCATTGTAAATCACCCTTTTCAACCATTTTAAAGTTAATAGAATTATTCTGTTTTTCTTCCAAAGTTTGTGTTCTTTGTGAAGTCTTTCTTCTCTGAATATTGTTAGTGATTCACCTTGTTCTTAGGAGTTTCAGATAAATCTATTTGAGTGATTCAGATAGCTTGTTCTTAGGTTGAGAGAGTTAATCAAACCCACTAGTTGAGAGAGTCAATCACAAGTTCCACCACCACCTCTACCTTCAATTCATCTTCCGCAAGCTTGGCTTAGGAATCATCTCATCATCAAGTGGTTTATCATCAGTGTGATTCTGAGGCTGTATCATCTGGTATCAGAGCTTCGAAAGCTCATATCCATCAGGTTGCGTTCATCCAACCCTTATCTTTTCTGTTTTGTTATTTCATTTCATTCAAATCCAAAACCCATAAAAATATGATTCTGTTTTGTTTCTGCTCAATCTGTTTTTGCATTCATATTTCTGTTTCATTTAGATCCATCCATTCTGTTTAGTTTTCATTTGATTCATTGCATCCACAAAAAGAAAAGACAAATACAAAAGTGTTTCATTGCATATTAGTCTCTTTTCATCATTGATTCAAATCGAAAATCACAAAAAAATATCTCTGTTTTTGCATTAGTTTCTTTACCATCCTCTCTTTCATCCATTTCATAGTTTTTATAAACCAAAAACCCAAAAGAAAAGTGTCCTAGGTTAGTTCTGTCGATTTTATTTATCTGAAGTTCTTAGTGATTTCATAAAACCAGAAAAACTAAAAAGAAGAGTCCTTGTGTCTTTGATTAAATTTTCCTTGCTTTCCAAGTCCAAACCCTGTTGTTTCCTTTTTCTTATTATTCAGTACCTTTATTAGCTTTTCCAATTTCGAATTTTAATCATAAGTCAAAAAAATTAACTAGAAGTTTTACTTTTCTGTTCATAACTAAGCATATATAAAGTAAAGTTAACATTCTATTGATTTTCGAAATTTTACCTTAGTTTTACTCAGAACCTATTGACACACCTTGTTTAAATTTGCATACAGGAGTTAAAGCATGGAAGATGAAGGAATGGTCAGTAATTTCAATACTTCAGAGGTAGATTGGGGAGTACTCCATACAAAATACCAGCTCATTATAAAACCATTGGCACAAACAAAGATCAATCACAACCAACTAGCACAAAGAAACCAGCCAACAAGAGGAGAGGATCCCTAGTCTTCTCAGGAACTAGCAATGATCTTGAAGTATACTTGCAGTGGAAAAGCAACATGGAACAGTGGTTACAAAACAACAAAATCACAAAGGATCATAAGCTAACACAAGCTATCTCAGCATTCACAGGAAGAACTTATGAATGGTGGATAAAAGAAAGCACTTCAACCATCTACATGAGGCCAGTAGTAGATTGGAGAGATCTCAAGTCCATAATGCATAAGGAATTTGTAAAGAAGCTTCAGGCTACAACCAAGAGAGTGAAGCCTATATCCAAAACACAGACTGCTCCTAAGCACAAGTCTGTTTGGTATCCAAAGCCCAAAGATGTGTTCTCAAAAACTTACACCTACCATGCAGAAGCTAATAAGGCTCTTCAAGCAAAACAGGATCAGGAATGGCAGAGGATCATGGAGATGTTGCAACTAAAGAAACCAGAGCAGAAGCAGAGCCTCAAAGCTTCACCCATTGCAACCGGACCCAGCTTTGATGCCTCACTCAAGCTGTTAAACATGCCAACATAAGGTAAGTGTTCTAACTTTGTAAATTCCAAAGAGCCAACATGATATAGGTGTCATAAGAGAGGACATTTTGATGCAAAATGTCCATCTAAACAATTGTTGAAAGAAACATCACTAGGACATAAAACTGCTTTAGCTAAAACCAGTGATAGTTTAGCTCATTCTGGTTTGTTTTTTCCCAAATTTAGTGTCATGCATTTGTCTTTGTCAAGAGGAATTGATACAGGGAAAGAAGAACTGAGCAGTAAAGAGCATGAGAAAACCAAAGTCAATAGGGAAGATCAAAGACCAGAGAAACATGTTTTGGTGATCAGGAAAGAAGATGAACGTTTAATGATAACTAGGTCACAAGAGCAGAAGGTCCAAACCTATACAACCTACTGAAGCTGACAATGTAAGTACAAGTATCATACAATCTGTTTATACTACTCGAAGAACATATATAATGCACTTGTTCTTCCCAATGAGCATCTCTACAGATATAAAGCACAAGGGGGAAGAGAATGTGAAGAGAAGCTCAGAAACAGCCCTTACACTAAGTGATTAGACTGATTAAGGTAGTAGAGGAAAGGAGAACATCAAGGAGAAACCCCCAGACCAAAGCAAAGACACCATATCTATTATTAACAAGGTAAGTCTCTCTTTGATACATTTTATTTCCAATGTTTCAACAGCTGTGTTAAAGAACTTGTTAAGCTTACAAGAAGATGAAATATCACTAGCACAGGAAATTGACTCTAAGGAGAAGGAAGTTGTTTATTCTGTGATAAAGAGCCCATAATGCACTTGTCTCTTTGCCAAAGTGTTGGATATATTTCAGGTCTTAAGGAGAGCAGGAGCAAGATAAGAAAAGGAGACACCATACCAGCTCAAATAAGAGGAGTACTACTATCCTATATTCTCAAAGGAGAACTAACAGACACTCCACTCATCACCAGACCACACACACATCACGGTAAGACCCTAAACTCCCAAAGGAGAATGAAAGCTAACTTGCTTTCTCTTGGTGCAGAGTATACAGTTTCGAGGTCGAAACCTTTTCAAGAGGGAGAGTATGATGAGGAAATCATGTCATCATCAACCAAGGAGCATGGAGAGGACATAAATCAACCAACCAAGACCCTTGGAGAGAAACAACTTGAATGCACCAGAGACATATGTGCATGTCTTGGAGCATATCTACCCAACAAGAAGGAGTTAAGCTAAAAATAAACCTGTTCCAGAAACTTAACTCATAAATGAATCATTGGGAGTTTGAATCATCACAAATGGAGTTCAGATGAAGAAGTTATTCAACTTCTAAAACAGATAATTCTCAGCTTGCTTCATTTGGAGGCTCAAGGATTCAATCACTTACAAACAAGACATTGGCGACCAAGAGAGATATCTAAGCATTCAGGAGACACATTTAAACATCCATGAGAGTTCTCTATCAAGTTTCCATACACCAGCAGCCATAGGATCAGAAGGATCTCATTATTCACACACTTGCCTTATTTGGAGCTATAGGAGATCAAATCCCAACAGCTCTTTTTTCTGAAGTTTGGCCACGAATTGAAGCTCTCTAACATCATCCAGAATGTACCTAGACACTCTGATAGATTCCGGGGTCATCTATCGGGCCAGGAATCCACGGATAGCTTTGAGGATGGTCGAGGTAGTCGAGACGAGCTGGTGAAGGACGAGCTGGACAATCTGGACAAGCTTTCCATGGTCGATAAGCCGAACAAAGCTAAGGACGGTCCGACAATTCAGATTATTGAATCAAGTTCAGACACATGGTCACTGTTTGATTCACATCTTCTCAACCACGGCGATTCAATACATGAAACTACTTGGAGAATATGCTCAGATCATTTTCAGAATATCTCCAAAAAGAATCACTCAAATCAGAGTTATGGTGAAGAAGTTATGCAACTTTCAACTCAGACCATTTCAAGCTTACGCGATTTGGACATGCGAGCATTCAAAGGAGATTTCAGAACGAACCAGAAGGAGTTAAGCCATGAAACTAATTTTCCTGAATTCTTGATTCATCAGAGAGGATGTGAGAATTGGAATCACCTCAATATCGGTCCATATGGAAAATATATGAATTTTACAAACCGATGGTTCTGCTTGAGGTTCTATTCCGCGACTGAGCCAAAGATTGAGTCACCCAGCTCAACTCAGGTACAATTTGGACATGAGACCAATTGGAGCTTATTCCTGGATCTCTTAGCTTTCCAACAAGCCCAGTATCAGAGGAAAAGTCCAAAGGATCAGAAAGATACATCTCGTTTTCCTAAATGTGTCAACTTGGTCCATTATTTGAAGATTGCTAGGCTCACATGGATTAGAAGCTTGCAGGCCTATGTTTGGCATCCAGGATACCTTCCTAAGCCCAAGAGGAGTTATATTTCGTGGCTCAACAAGTCAGATTCAACCAGGAAGTTCATGAGACAAATTCAATGGCCAAAGTAGTTTAAGAGTCATTCTACATAGTTTTAATGTTTGGTCTTTGGTCAAGTCTTCTTAGTTATTGTTTTCACATTTCCTAAGTAGTTTATTTGACTAGTCTCTTTGACTTCTAGAGTCCTATATGTACCAAACCTTTTACTTCATTTTGATACAATCGATTTTTCTACTTCTTTTGAGAGTTCATCTCTTTGTTCTTGGTTGAACATTCTTTCGATTCTTGGCAAGGGTTACTTCCAAGTATCAAAGCTTCTTAGAATTTCGGGGTTAAGGGTTACTTCTTCGAGTTCTTTGAAGTGGGGAATACCAAAGGCCTTCCGCAACCTTTGACGGTCTCCATCGATCCACCACTGATCCGTGATCAGATTATCATTCGATCCATCAAAGAGTCTATCCTATCCGGGAATCTATCAAGTGGTATCAAAGCCACTCTTTGTTGGTATCTTCTATCTTTTCATCTTCTCATCTACACCATTTCTTAAACACTTCTTATCTTTCTATCTAGTATTTGGGATTTGGGTCAATTCATTTCATCTATCTTTAAAAAAAAAAAAAGAAGAGTTTGAACGATTTACAAAAAAAAAAAGAGTGTTCTTAAGTTCTTAAAGGCTGAGGAGAAATCCAGCCGGCTGAGGAGAAATCCAGCCTTGAATTGGTTAAGGCAAATCCCACCAAAAATCTTTCAACTTCCTATCTTCTTCTTCTTTTCCCCCTTGTTGCTTGGAGTACTTGTGGAATTGGCTTGAGTTTGTTTGCCGAGAACATTGAGAGATTACTCGGAGTGACCAGCAAAACACTTGTGTGGGCGAGTTTAAACACTTGAGAGTGAGAGTGTTTTCTTTTAATCTGTTTGTTTAAGTGTTTTCAGGAAGCCATGACGAGTAGTGAAGAAGAAAGGGATGAAAATCCTAGGAGCGGTTTGACTAGCGCTCAAATGAGAGCTCTTAATGATCAAATGATGAAAATGTTGAATGCAAGTCTAGAGGAGATCAATGTCCGGCTTGACAGGATTCAAGAGGATCAGCAAGGACATCCTAGACATGCCACAAGGAGAAATATCCCGAATCAGGAAGGAGATTCCTATTCAGCATCTAGACTCTCTTTGAGAAAAATGCGATCAAATTCTAATAAGTTTGGTTTTCTCAAGTCTGATTTTGTGCAGAAAAAGGCACAACCAAGGAGACCACGTGAGAAGCCTAATAGGAGCAGTAGAGAACAATCCAGACCGGCCAGAGAAAGAGCGGATCATGACTACAACTGTGAGGAGCCAAAGAGTCTTCAAGCTAGCTTACACCAAAACCGGTTGACGAGAGAAAAGAGTTTTGATGATATGGAAAAGAAGATTGATGATGTGTTTGAAAGGCACATGAAGAGCAACACCACCAGCTCGTGTTCTGAAGCAACCATGGATGAACAAGAGCCATTGGAGGCTGAAATCTTTCCAAGTATTCTAAATCGATCTAAGTGTTCTTTTATTTCTTCTTCTTCTTCTTCTGATTTTGTGAATAAAAGTGAACAAGCTTCTGAAAAACTAACTAGTTTTGAACCGGAGCAACCGAGTAGACATGTCTTGAGTTCACAGGTCTTAGATGAAGGCTCACAACAGGAGGAACCAAAGGAAGCAACACCGGTTTATGATTTGGAACAACCTGCCCGTCTTGTACCAGAACCGGCCATTCATTCATTCCTTGAGCAAAACCACAACAAGCTTTTTTATGTGAAAGAGCAGGTTAAGCATGTCAAGGATTATGTCCTAAAGGCAAGAGTGATCCAAGGTTTGGATAAGAAAGTGGACTATGGACCAGGAGAACACTCGATCAAAGAATGGATTCAAAGAAGAGCAAGCCAAGGACTTCGACAAAAGAGCTTGCCACAAAAGTATGTCTTGGAGCAGCCGATCAGTTTTATGCCACAAGCAGCCATCATGTCATTTGCTAATGACAATCCAAAGCACTTGTTTTTGAAAGCACATGAAAAACAGGTTGGGAAATTTGTTTCTAGAACAAAGATGAGCCGAGTTCTTTCCAAGGGAGTTGATCATACACCAAAGAGAGTCTTGAGCCAGGATCGATCTCAAAAGGTAGAAATCAAGGAGAACAATCAACTGACTTTTCAGTCTGAAGATTGGGACTGGAAGTACTTAAGAAAGGACACTTCAAACGCCAAAGGAAGTTTCAGTCCAAGCTCTTTCATTGTCATTACTTACTTGTTTGTTTCCTTGATCTTTTTCTGTGTACTTAATTCATTTCCTTTTGATGTAGGGGAACACGATTTGAGGACAAATCCTTTTCAAGAGGAGGGGAATGATAGATTCCGGGGTCATCTATCGGGCCAGGAATCCACGGATAGCTTGGAGGATGGTCGAGGTAGTCGAGACGAGCTGGTGAAGGACGAGCTGGACAATCTGGACAAGCTTTCCATGGTCGATAAGCCGAACAAAGCTAAGAACGGTCCGACAATTCAGATTATTGAATCAAGTTCAGACACATGGTCACTGTTTGATTCACATCTTCTCAACCACGGAGATTCAATACATTAAACTACTTGGAGAATATGCTCAGATCATTTTCAGAATATCTCCAAGAAGAATCACTCAAATCAGAGTTATGGTGAAGAAGTTATGCAACTTTCAACTCAGACCATTTCAAGCTTACGCGATTTGGACATGCGAGCATTCAAAGGAGATTTCAGAACGAACCAGAAGGAGTTAAGCCATGAAACTAATTTTCCTGAATTCTTGATTCATCAGAAAGGCTGTGAGAATTGGAATCACCTCAATATCGGTCCAGATGGAAAAGATATGAATTTTACAAACCGATGGTTCTGCTTGAGGTTCTATTCCGCGACTGAGCCAAAGATTGAGTCACCCAGCTCAACTCAGGTACAATTTGGACATGAGACCAATTGGAGCTTCTTCCTGGATCTCTTAGCTTTCCAACAAGCCCAGTATCAGAGGAAAAGTCCAAAGGATCAGAAAGATACATCTCGTTTTCCTAAATGTGTCAACTTGGTCCATTATTTGAAGATTACTAGGCTCACATGGATTAGAAGCTTGCAGGCCTATGTTTGGCATCCAGGATACCTTCCTAAGCCCAAGAGGAGTTATATTTCGTGGCTCAACAAGTCAGATTCAACCAGGAAGTTCATGAGACAAATTCAATGGCCAAAGTAGTTTAAGAGTCATTCTACATAGTTTTAATGTTTGGTCTTTGGTCAAGTCTTCTTAGTTATTGTTTTCACATTTCCTAAGTAGTTTATTTGACTAGTCTCTTTGACTTCTAGAGTCCTATATGTACCAAACCTTTTACTTCATTTTGATACAATCGATTTTTCTACTTCTTTTGAGAGTTCATCTCTTTGTTCTTGGTTGAACATTCTTTCGATTCTTGGCAAGGGTTACTTCCAAGTATCAAAGCTTCTTAGAATTTCGGGGTTAAAGGTTACTTCTTCGAGTTCTTTGAAGTGGGGAATACCAAAGGCCTTCCGCAACCTTTGACGGTCTCCATCGATCCACCACTGATCCGTGATCAGATTATCATTCGATCCATCAAAGAGTCTATCCTATCCGGGAATCTATCACACTCCACATTCATGCCAAAGCTTTCAAGACTCAAAAAGATTCATCTTTACATTTCTGGCCAAATATTCCAATAAATCCCAACGGCCATATTCCTTATATTTTGTGATTCTTTTCTTGTATTAGACTTTTTAGACCGTTGTCTATGAGCCTATAAAAGCTCAGCTTCGAATTCATTGTAAATCACCCCTTTCAACCATTTTAAAGTTAATATAATTATTCTGTTTTTCTTCCAAAGTTTGTGTTCTTTGTGAAGTCTTCCTTCTCTGAATATTGTCAGTGATTCACCTTGTTTTTAGGAATTTCAGATCAATCTATTTGAGTGATTCAGATAGCTTGTTCTTAGGTTGAAAGAGTTAATCAAACCCACTGGTTGAGAGAGTCAATCACAAGTTCCACCACCGCCTCTACCTTCAATCCATCTTCCGCAAGCTTGGCTTAGGAATCATCTGATCATCAAGTGGTTTATCATCAGTGTGATTCTAAGGCTGTATCATATCCACTGCGTGTCTACAATTTATATTAAATCTAGTCCACATGTTTAAATCTTACAAGAGAAGCTAACCCATAAATCTATTGTTCATCTGCGGGTATTGTTCATCTGTGAATAAAAAAAAATTAAATACAAAAGAATATGAAGATGTATGGCATGGGGTCTGCCATCCATTCAGAGGTTCTTTTTGTCAGTAGGGGTAAAATAGTTTTTTTAATCCACAAAAACATTAAAATGATACAAAATGCAACTATATTTCTAAAGATACAACTTAGTTATTATAAAAATAAAAAGATTCACTAGGTGCAATTAATCCCACTTTGCCCTACTGTTTTATGGGCTGGTTTCAACAATGGACTACAAATTATGGTCAAATGCAAAAGTGGACCACACACTTTGGTCTCTCTATTTTCACCATTTTCTACCGATATTGATCTCGTCTATCACAATTATTTACGTAGCAAACATTTTCGAGAAGTTTACTATTAATTTTGGGCAGCTTCAAATGACTTAAACAACCTCTCTTCTACTTCATATTTACGAAAATGTCATCGTAATCAATTCTTCCAACCACCATGGACAACCAATTTTCAAGCTGTAAATGCTTCAACCACCTAAATTTAACTTTCTAAAGCTCAGTATTTGTTTCACAAACTTCATACTCCTCTCAATTATCTCTATTTTCATCCCAAACTTTATAATTTAGTTTTTTTTTGATCTTTTGGATCTTGACCCTTTTCGGCGTTTCTTGAATTCACATCGCTTGGGTTTCTTTGTTGGTGGTTGAACTTGAAGTTCTGGGTTGTTGAAAAAAATTAAAAATCCTTTTCATGTAGTTTTCTTTCAATTTTGATATGTGTCGCGATAGTACACTTCGTTGAGAAATCTAGAAGTCTACTAGTCAACATTTGAGTTAGTTTGCAATTGACTTTTTGAAAAATTTCGACAGTAAACTTCTTTTCTATTAGCGTGAAGTCTACGTCTTCTCTTTGAATGAACCAAGTCTCTATTTATAGAGTACAAAATGAAAAGTTTTGTATAATTTCTGTAATAAAATAATTAATTTCAAATATTAGAAGAGAAAAAATCTGAAAATTAAACAATAAATCAATATATATATATTTTCTCTCCTCATTCTCACACGATGGAATGTCATTTATTGCACGCTTTTTGGTATTGGTCCACATAACTTCACCATTTCTGTCTCTCTCTTTATATTTCAACTAGTTGAAAAGATTCAGTAAGGTTGAATCCACCTCATTTCAACAAGTTATTCAATACATTATTGCACTCATTCAACCGTTGAAAAAATAAATTCAACATGCCATTATAAATGGTCTTAACAGTGTTTGTTTAGCTGTTAAAATGCTGAGTTGGATGCTTAATTATCTTGTGTAAAGTAAAAAAAAATTGTTTTCATTTTTCCCATACAAAATTAACCAAAAACGATGAGGTTTTGGAATTTGTGTTAATTAAAAGAGGGAAAAATAGATTCCCAAAAAACCTTTTTTCTTCCTGATGAACTGATGAACTGTAATTGGTGAGTGAAGGATCGATTTTTCTCACCTAGGATTGTATTATCATTTTCAAAAGACAAATTATTGTGATTCTACAATTACCCAAGACTGACACATGTGGAGATACATGCGAGACGGCGACAAAGAAATCACCAGATACATGAGATCTCATCAGAACTTTATTGGGCATGATCTGTGACTCTTTGTCAATACCATCAAGTAGTCGTGAAGGAGATGGTTAGAATAATTAAACGATATATGTTTTTAATTTTCTTCATTTTATTAATATATAAAACACCCTTATTTTAGTCATTTATTTTACAAAAAAAAAAATAAAACGACCTTTTTTTTTCTTTTTTTTCTTAGAGCACCTGCAATGTTCAATTGCATTTTTCATTCTAAAATATAAAAAAATGAAATTGGAATTCAGGGTTGATCCACGCAAACAACCATAGGACACATGAGGAACTTCTACAGCTTGGCTAGCTTCTATAGAAACTTTGTCAAAGACTTCAGCACAATAGTTACTCCTCTTACCGCCATGATCAAAAAAGGATGTGGCGTTCAAATGAGGACTAGCACAAAGTGAAGTTTCAAAAACCTCAAAGATTGGTTGACTAATGTACCGGTTTTGGTTTTACCTAACTTTGACAAAACTTTCGAAATTGAATGTGATGCTTCAGGTTTAGTAATTGGAGCCATATTTACTCAAGGAGGCAAAGTCGTGGCTTATTGCAGTGGGAAACTAAGTGGAGAAACTCTTAGCTATCCCACCTACGACAAAGAGTTTTATGCTTTGGTGAGGTATTTGGAGACATGGAAGTACCATCTACTTGCCAAAGAGTTCGTGACCCGTACAGACCATGAGACGTTGAAGCACCTTTGAGGACATGCCACACTCACGAGAAGGCAATATAAATATCTGGAGTTTGTGGAGACCTTGCCCTACATCATCAAATAAAAAAGCGGAAAGACCATATATTAGTTGATGCGTTATCTTGAAGATATGTATTCTGAACACCATGGAAGCCAAGGTTATGGGATTTGAACACACGAAGGAGAACTATGAGGATGATCCAACGCTTTGGGAGATATTTCAAGAATGCAACAAAGGAGAAAAGGGAAGGTTCTACATACATCAAGGCTCAATGAGAGAGCTTATGATCCGTGAGTCACATGGAGAAAGGTTGATGGAACATTTCGGTGTGGACAAGACATTGAGTGTTCTAGTTGATCACTTGTTTTGGCCTCATATGAAAAGAGATGTGGAAGATTATTATCCAAATGCATCACCTGTCTTAAAACCAAATCTAGACCACATCCCTATTGTCTATATATTCCTTTACCTATTTTTAACAAACCTGGGGTGGATCTATCTATAGATTTTTACTAGGTTTTCCAAATATCAAATACATTGACTCTATATTCGTGGTTGTGGACCGGTTCTCGTAGATGACACATTTAATTCCATGTGCTAAGAAGATTGATGCTACACAAACATCTGATTTTTTTTTATGGAAGTGGTTATACTACATGGGCTCCCACGGTAAAATGTTTCATACAGAGACACAAAGTTCCTAAGCCATTTCCGGAGAACAATTTGGAGAAAGGTAGGAACCAAGTTACTCTTATCCACTACTTGTCATCCTCAAACAGATGGATAGAACGAGGTTGTCAAACAAACCTTATCCACCCTATTGAGGGTCACGATTGGTAAAAACTTGAGTAATTGGATGGATTGTCTTCCTTTTGTTGAATTTGCTTGTAATCATGATAACCACTCTGATAATAAGCTTTCACCTTTTGAGATTGTTTGTGGGTTTAATCCAAAGAATTCTATAGAATTAGCATCATTTCCGCCCTAGGTGATGTAAGCTCAACGGCAAGTTCACACTGAACCGATCTAAGGATGACGCCAAATCTAGAATGAAGTCACTCTCCTTGGTACCACGAACGAGATAGAGAGATGGAGCACGAGCAGCTGATGCTAGAAGATGGATCGATGGAGAGTTGAGGTTAAGTAGGAACAAGATTGGTCTGAGCAGTAGTGGTGAGTCCTCACTATGATAATCACGGCAAAAAACAAGCTAATAGCTTAGGGTTTTTCTTTGATTAAAACATGACTGAAAAATACAAGGTACTTGGTAAAATAGCCTATGGTTTTCGAAAACCCTCAAATAAACAAAAGAAATTGGGCCTTAAGTCCATACAAGCAATAAGATAGAAAATTAGAGAGAAAAAGAAGCCTTCTTCGCGTGGGGGTTCACTTGGGCTTCATGGGCCGTGCGTTCTGTTTGATGAAACATGCCTTAGTTTACCTCATTAAAAACCTTACATAGGAAAATGAGTATAACCTTTGGTCCACAGAGGTGAAACGGGCTAAGGATCAACGGCTCCTTTGGTGAAGATCATTGATGCGTCGTCGATCCTAACCTTTAGTCAGGTTCGATTGAACCGATGTCCACATCATTCTTACCCTCTTGAGAAGGTTCTGTCTTCCGAAACGCATCACTTGGAATTTTGAGTTTGTAGGTGTTGTCGTTGATCTTCTACAGGATGCGGAACGGACCGTCACATCGTGGTGCAAGCTTCGATTTTCGCTGATTTGGGAACCTCTCGGGTCACATGTGCAACCACACCCATTCTCCGGGCTTGAAGGTGATCTCCTTCCTCTTCTTGTCAGCTTGTCGTTTGTACTGGGCCGTCTTCTTATCCAATTTGTCTCTGAATTTCTGGTGCAGCTTCCTGATAGACTCGGCTTTGTGTTATCTTGATTGGTGATCTCCAGTGGTGGTAGTGTCTTGAGATCTATGGTTGTCTCTCGCTTAAATCCATACGCAATCTCAAAAGAAAAAACCTTAGTGGCAGAGTGGTTAGCATTATTATAAGAAAATTCAACGTACGAAATACAATCTAACCAGTTACTTAAGTCATTACCTACCGTGGCCCACAAGAGAGCTGGTAGCGTCCGATTAACAACCTTGGTCTGGCCGTCTGTCTGCGGATGTTAAGTCATAGAGAACAACAGCTTGATTCCTGTTTCCTCCAAAGTTTCCTCCAAAAGTGTCTCAGGAACTTTGTATCTCGTTCTGAGACGATGGTCTGGGGTAGGCCGTGAAGCCTCACTACTTCTCGGAAGAATAGTCCACCGTCTGAGTTGCGCCACTCGTCTTGGCGCACTGTATGAAATGGGCCATCTTAGATAATCGATCAAACACCACGAATATCAAATCCTTATGCCTAATATTAGGTCATAGAACGAAATCCATGGAAATATCTACCCAAGGCATGTTAGGAATCAGTAAGGGCATATAAAGACCGTAAGGATGTGACCTGGACTTAGTTTTAAGGCATGCGATGCATTTATAGGAGAATCACTCTACGTCTCGTTTCAGGTGCAACAAGAAAAAGTGGTCAGACAGAACGCTCATCGTCTTATCCACACCGAAGTGTCCCATCAAGCCGCCTCCATGAGATTCACGGATCAGTAGGTCTTGCATCGAGCCTTGCGGAATGAAAAGTCGCGGCCTCAAGCCGTCCTGCAATTTGAATGGTCCTTTAGCTCCTTTAGTGCATTCTTGAAAAATCGCACCAAAATCAGGGTCAGTGTCATAATGCTCCTTAAGTTGTTCAAACCTCAAAACCTTGGCCTCCATGGTGCTGATCAAGGTGTGTATCCGGGATAGGGCGTCGACTACGATGTTATCCTTTCCATCTTGTATTTGATGATGTACGGAAATGTCTCCACGAACTCGAGCCATTTTTTGTGCCTCCTCTTAAGCGTCCTTTTTCCCATCAATGCTTTAATGTCTCATGATTGCTGTGAATCACAAACTCCATGACCAAAAGATAATGCTTCCATGTCTCCCACGAAATCACCAAGGCGTACAGCTCCTTATCGTAGGTCGTGTAGTTGAGTGTGTTTCCGTTAAGTTGTCCGCTGAAGTAGGCCCCTAGTTGTCCTCTTTGCGTGAGTACTGCTCTGATCCCTAAACCTGAAGCATTACATTCAATCTCGAACGTCTTGTCAATGTTAAGCAAAACAAAAATGGTTGCATTAGTCAAAAGATCTTTGATCTTCTGGAATGCGTCCTCCTGCACGGGTCCCCATTTGAACAGAACGTCCTTCTTGATCACGGATGTGAGCAGTGCAGACACAGTGCTGAAATATTTGACGATCTCCGATAAAATCTAGTTAATCCGTGGAAACTCCAAACATGGCCAATGCTGGTCGGTGTTGGGCATTCCTGGATAGGCTTAACCTTCTCTTGATCTACCTGTAATCCTTAGGAACTCATAACAGAGCCTAGGAAAAAAGCTGATTAGTGCAAAATGTGCACTTTTTAAGTTTCGCATAAAGGCATTCTTGACAAAGAGTCTCTATAACTTGCTCAAGGTGCACAAGGAGGTCGGAGAAACACTTTTTTAAATTAGAATATCATCAAAGTAAACGACCATAAACTTACTGATGTAGGCCTTATAAGACCTGGTTCATGAGCCTCATGAAAGTGCTGGGAGTGTTGGTAAGACCGAACGGCATAACGAGCCATTCATAGACCCTGCTTGGTTTTAAATGCCGTCTTCCATTCGTCTCCTTCTTTTGTCCTCACCAGATGGTGGTCAATCCGTAGATCGATCTTAGAAAAACAGATACTCTGTGCATCTCGTACAACATGTCGTCTAGATGCGGTACCGGGTGTTGGTACGTGATGATGATTTTTTTGATCGCTCGGCAGTCGACACACATCCTCCATGAGCCGTCATTCTTAGGTACTAACAAGACGGGAATGGAACATGGGCATAGGCTCTCGTAGATAAAGCCCTTGGACGTTAGGTCTTGAATATGCTTTTCTAACTCCTTGGAATACGTTGGGTTTATACGGTATGCCAGTCGGTTCGGTAGAGTGACTCCGGGTACGAGGTCGATCTGGTGCTCAATGCCTCGGATGAGTGGTAAGCCGGCTGGAATCTCCTCTGGGAACACATCCTTAAACATGTCCAACAAAGAAACCACTTCTCGGGGCAACTCTATATCGCTAGAACAAGAGCGTAACACCTCCTCAAAGATCATTAGTAGCATCTGCCTGTTCTGGCTAAGAGCCTTGGATACAGAACTTGAAGTAATAAGCAGGTTGGTCTTACTGATCTTGGTGTCCTTGGAGAGTTTTAGCTGCATCTAGTGGACCTCCAGTGGTGTAAGCGGTGCAAGCTGGTACTTACACTTGTTGTGGCTGAACGAATAATGATTGGTGCGTCTGTTGTGCGGCGTCTCTTTATTGAACTGCCAGGGTCGGCCTAGAAGTAGATGACAAACTTGCATGTTCTACATACATCAAGGCTCAATGAGAGAGCTTATGATCCGTGAGCCACATGGAGGAAGGTTGATGGGACATTTCGGTGTGGACAAGACATTGAGTGTTCTAGACAAGACATTGAGTGTTCTAGTTGATCACTTGTTTTGGCCTCATCTGAAACGTGATGTGGAAGATTATTATCCAAATGCATCACTTGTATTAAAACGAAATCTAGGTCACATCCCTATTGTATATATATTCCTTTACCTGTTTTTAACAAACCTTGGGTGGATCTATTTATGGATTTTTACTAGGTTTGCTAAATATCAAATACATTGACTCTAAATACGTGGTTGAGGACCGGTTCTCGAAGATGACACACTTAATTCCATGTGCTAATAAGAATGATGCTACACAGACATCTGACTTTTTTTTTATGGAAGTAGTTATACTACATGGGCTCCCACACTACAATGTTTCGGACAGAGACACAAAGTTTCTAAGCCACTGGAGAAAGGAAGGAACCAAGTTACTCTTATCCACTACTTGTCATCCTCAAACATATGGATAGACCGAGGTTGTCAACCAAACCTTATCCACGCTATTGAGGGTCACGATTGGTAAAATCTTGAGTAATTGGTTGGATTGTCTTCCTTTTGTTGAATTTTTTTATAATCATGATAACCACTCTGCTACTAAGAATTCACCTTTTGAGATTGTTTATGGATTTAATCCAAAGACTTCTCTAGAATTAGCACCATTTCCGACCTAGGTGATGTAAGCTCCAGGGCAAGCTCACACTGAATCGATCTAATGATGACGCCAAAGCTGGAATGAAGTCACTCTCCTTCGTACCAGAAACGAGATAGAGAGGTGGAGCACGAGCAGCTAATGCTAGAAGATGGACCAGTGGAGAGTTGAAGTTGAGTAGGAACAAGATTGTTTTGAGCAGCAGTGGTGAATCCTCACAATGATAATCACGGCCAAAAATAAGCTAATAGCTTAGGGTTTTTCTTTGATTAAAACATGAATGAAAAAATACAAGGTACTTTGCTAAAATTGCCTATGAATTTGAAAACCCTCAAATAAACAAAAGAATTTGAACCTTAAGGCCATACAAGCAATAAGATAGAAAATTAGAGAGAAAAAGAAGCCTTCTTGGCGTGGGTGTAACTTGGGCTTCATGGGCCGTGCGTTCTGTCTGATGAAACATGCCTTAGTTTACCTCATTAAAAACCTTGCAAGGGAAATGAGTATAACCTTTGGTCCACAGAGGTGACACGGGCTAAGGACCAACGGCTCCTTTGGTGAAGATCATTGATGCGTCGTCGATCCTAACCTTTAGTCAGGTTCGATTGAACCGATGTCATCATCATTCCCACCCTCTTGAGAAGGTTCTGTCATCATAACCGCATCACTTGGAAGTTTGAGTTTGTAGGCGTTGTCGTTGATCTTCTCCAGGATGCGGAACGGGCCATCACCTCGTGGTGCAAGCTTCGATCTTCGCTGATTTGGGAACCTCTCGGGTCGCATGTGCAACCACACCCATTCTCCGGGCTTGAAGGTGATCTCCTTCCTCTTCTTGTCGGCTTGTCGTTTGTACTGGGCCGTCTTCTTCTCCAATTTGTCCCTGACTTTCTGGTGCTGCTCCCTGATAGACTCGGCTTTGTATTATCTTGATTGGTGAACTCCAGTGGTGGTAGTGGCTTGAGATCTATGGGCGTCTCTGGCTTAATCCATACACAATCTCAAAAGGTGAAACATTAGTAGCAGAGTGGTTAGCATTATTATGAGCAAATTGAACGTACGAAATACAATCTAACTAGTTACTTAAGTTTTTACCTACCGTGACCCACAAGATGGTTGATAGCGTCCAATTAACAACCTTGGTCAGGCCGTCTGTCTACGGATGATAAGTCGTAGAGAACAACAACTTGGTTCCGAGTTTCCTCCAAAGTATCCTCCAAAAGTGTCTCAGGAACTTTGTATCTCGTTCGGAGACGATGGTCCGGGGTAGGCCGTGAAGCCTCACTACTTCTCGGAAGAATAATCCGCCGTCTGAGTTGCGTAATTCGTCTTGGCGCACGGTATGAAATGGGCCATCTTAGAGAATCGATCAACCACCATGAATAACAAATCCTTATGCCAGATCTTAGGTCCTAAAACGAAATCCATGGAAATATCTACCCAAGGCATAATAGGAATCAGTAAGGACATATAAAGACCGTAAGGATGTGACCATGACTTTTTTTTAAGGCATGTGATGCATTTAGAGTAGAACCACTCTACGTCTCATTTCAGGTGCAGACAGAAAAGTGGTCAGGCAGAACGCTCATCATCTTATCCACACAGAAGTGTCCCATCAAGCCGACTCCATGAGATTCACGGATCAGTAGGTCTTGCATCGATCCTTGCAGAATGCAGTGTCGCTGGTCTTAGAAGGCGTCGTGCAAGTAGAATGGTCCTTTAGCTCCTTTACTGTATTCTTGAAAAATCGGACGAAAACAGGGTCAGCGTCATAATGCTCCTTAAGTTGTTCAAACCTAAAAACTTTGGCCTCCATGGTGCTGATCAAGGGTGTATCCGGGATAGGGTGTCGGCTACGATGTTATCTTTCCTTTCTTATATTTAATGATGTACGGAAATGTTTCCACCAACTTTAGCCATTTCGCGTGCTACCTCTTTAGCGTCCTTTGTCCCATAAATGCTTTAACGTCTCATAATCGGTGTGGATCACAAACTCCTTGACGAGAAGATAATGCTTCCATGTCTCCCACGATCTCACCAAGGCGTACAACTCCTTATCGTAGGTCGTGTAGTTGAGTGTGGTTCCGTTAAGTTTTTCGCTGAAGTAGGCCCCTAGTTGTCCTCCTTGCGTGAGTACTGCTCTGATCCCTAAACCTGAAGCATTACATTCAATCTCGAAAGTCTTGTCACTGTTAGGCAAAACAAAAATGGTAGCATTAGTCAAAAAGATCCTTAATCTTCTGGAATGCGTCCTCCTGCACGGGTCCCCATTTGAACGGAACGTCCTTCTTGATCACGGATGTGAGCAATGCAGATACGGTGCTGAAATATTTGATGAATCTCCGGTAAAATCTAGCTAATCCGTGGAAACTCCTGACGTGGCCAATGCTGGTCGGTGTTGGGCATTCCTGGATAGGCTTAACCTTCTCTTGATCCACCTGTAATCCCTGCAAACTCAGAAAAAGCCTAGGAAAACAAGCTGACTAGTGCAGGATGTGCACTTTTTGAGGTTCGCATAAAGGCCTTCTTGACAAAGAGTCTCTATAACTTGCTCAAGGTGCGCAAGGTGGTCGGAGAAACACTTTTTGTAAATGAGAATATCATCAAAGTAAACGACCACAAATATACTAATGTATGCCCGTAAGACCTGGTTCATGAGCCTCATGAAAGTGCTGGAAGTGTTGGGAAGACCGAACGACATAACGAGCAATTCATATAGACCCTGCTTGGTTTTAAATGCCGTCTTCCATTCGTCTCCTTCTTTCGTCCTCACCTGATGGTAGCCGATCCGTAGATCGATCTTAGAAAAAATAGATACTCCGTGCATCTCGTACAACATGTCGTCTAGACGCGGTACCGGGTGCTGGTATCTGATGATGATGTTTTTGATCGCTCGGCAGTCGACACAGATCCTCCATGAAACGTCATTCTTGGGTACTAGCAAGACGGGAATGGCACATGGGCATATGCTTTTCCAACTCATTGGCCTATGTTGGGTTTATACGGTACGCAAGTCGGTTCGGTAGGGTGACTCCGGGTACGAGGTCGATTTGGAGCTCAATGGCTCGGATGAGTGGTAAGCCGGATGGAATCTCCTCTGGGAACACATCCTTAAACATGTCCAACAAAGAAACCACTTCTCGGGGGCAGCTCTATGTCGCTAGAACAAGAGTGTAACAGCTCCTTAAAGATCATTAGTAGCACCTGCCTATTCTGGCTAATAGACTTGATACAGAACTTGAAGTAATAAGCAGGTTGGTCTTACTGATCTTGCTGTCCTTGGAGAGTTTTAGCTGCATCTCGTGGACCTCCAGTGGTGCAAGCGGTGCAAGCTGGTACTTACACTTGTCGTGGCTGAACGAAAAATGGTTGGTGCGTCTGTTGTGCAACGTCTCTTTATTGAACTGCCAAGGTCGGCCTAGAAGTAGATGTCAAACTTGCATGTTCTATATACATCAAGGCTCAATGAGAGAGCTTATGATCTGTGAGTCACATGGAGGAGGGTTGATGGGAAATTTCGGTGTGGACAAGACATTGAGTGTTCTAGACAAGACATTGAGTGTTCTAGTTGATCACTTGTTTTGGCATCATCAGAACCGAGATGTGGAATATTATTATCCAAATGCATCACTTGGCTTAAAACGAAATCTAGGTCACATCCCTATTGTATATATAGGCCTTTACCTATTTTTAACAAACCTTGGGTGGATCTATCTATGGATTTTTACTAGGTTTGCTAAATATCAAATACATTGACTCTATATTCGTTGTTGTTGACCGGTTCTCGAAGATGACACACTTAATTCCATGTGCTAAGAAGAATGATGCTACACAAACATCTGATTTTTTTTTAAAAAGAAGTGGTTATACTACATGGGCTCCCACAATACTGTGTTTCAGACAGAGACACAAAGTTTCTAAGCCATTTCTGGAGAACAATTTGGAGAAAGGTAGGAACCAAGTTATTCTTCTCCACTACTTGTCATCCTCAAACATATGGATAGACCGAGGTTGTCAACCAAACCTTATCCACGCTATTGAGGGTCACGATTGGTAAAATCTTGAGTAATTGGTTGGATTGTCTTCCTTTTGTTGATTTTTTTTATAATCATGATAACCACTCTGCTACTAAGAATTCACCTTTTGAGATTGTTTATGGATTTAATCCAAAGACTTCTCTAGAATTAGCACCATTTCTGACCTAGGTGATGTAAGCTCCAGGGCGAGCTCACACTGAACCGATCTAATGATGACGCCAAAGCTGGAATGAAGTCACTCTCCTTGGTACCAGAAACGAGATAGAGAGGTGGAGCATGAGCAGCTAATGCTAGAAGATGGATCAATGGAGAGTTGAGGTTGAGTAGGAACAAGATTGGTCTGAGCAGCAGTGGTGAATCCTCACAATGATAATCACGGCCAAAAATAAGCTAATAGCTTCGGGTTTTTCTTTGATTAAAACATGAATGAAAAAATAAAGGTACTTGGCTAAAATTGCCTATGAATTTGAAAACCCTCAAATAAACAAAAGAATTTGAATCTTAAGGCCATACAAGCAATAAGATATAACCTTTGGTCCACAGAGGTGACACGGGCTAAGGACCAACTGCTCCTTTGGTGAAGATCATTGATGCGTCGTCGATCCTAACCTTTAGTCAGGTTCGATTGAACCGATGTCCTCATCATTCCCACCCTCTTGAGAAGGTTCGGTCTTCAGAACCACATCACTTGGAAGTTTGAGTTTCTAGGCGTTGTCGTTGATCTTCTCTAGGATGCCGAACGGGCCATCACCTCGTGGTGCAAGCTTCGATCTTCGCTGATTTGGGAACCTCTCGGGTCGCATGTGCAACCACACCCATTCTCCGGGCTTGAAGGTTATCTCCTTCCTCTTCTTGTCGGCTTGTCGTTTGTACTGGGCCGTCTTCTTCTCCAATTTGTCCCTGACTTTCTGGTGCAGCTTCCTGATATACTCGGCTTTGTGTTATCTTGATTGGTGATCTCTAGTGGTGGTAGTGGCTTGAGATCTATGGTTGTCTCTCGCTTAAATCCATACACAATCTCAATAGGTGAAAACTTAGTAGCACAGTGGTTAGCATTATTATGAGAAAATTCAACGCACGAAATACAATCTAACCAGTTACTTAAGTTTTTACCTACCGTGGCCCACAAGAGAGCTGATAGCGTCTGGTTAACAACCTTGGTCTGGCCGTCTGTCTGCGGATGATAAGTCGTAGAGAACAACATCATGATTCCGAGTTTCCTCCAAAGTGTCCTCCAAAAGTGTCTCAGGAACTTTGTATCTCGTTCTGAGACGATGGTCCGGGGTAGGCCATGAAGCCTCACTACTTCTCGGAAGAATAAGTCGGCCGTCTGAGTTGCGTCATTTGTCTTGGCGCACGGTATGAAATGGGCCATCTTAGAGAATCGATCAACCACCACGAATATCAAATCCTTATGCCTGATCTTAGGTCCTAGAAAAAAATCCATGGAAATATCTACCCAAGGCATGTTAGGAATCAGTAAGGGCATATAAAGACCGTAAGGATGTGACCTGGACTTTGTTTTAAGGCATGTGATGCATTTATAGGAGAATCACTCTACGTCTCATTTCGGGTGCAGCCAGAAAAAGTGGTCAGACAGAATGCTCATCGTCTTATCCACTCCAAAGTGTCCCATCAAGCCGCCTCCATGAGATTCACGGATCAGTAGGTCTTGCATCGAGCCTTGCGGAATGAAGAGTCGCCGGCCTCAGAAGCCGTCGTGCAACTAGAATGGTCCTTTATCTCCTTTACTGCATTCCTGAAAAATCGCACCAAAATCAGGGTCAGTGTCATAATGCTCCTTAAGTTGTTCAAACCTCAAAACCTTGGCCTCCATGGTGCTGATCAAGGTGTGTATCCGGGATAGGGCGTCGGCTACGTTGTTATCCTTCCCATCTTGTATTTTATGATGTACGGAAATGTCTCCACGTACTCGAGCCATTTTGTGTGCCTCCTCTTAAGCGTCCTTTGTGGTATAGATGCTTTAACGTCTCATGATCGGTGTGAATCACAAACTCCATGACCAGAAGATAATGCATCCATGTCTCCCACGAACTCACCAAGGCGTACAACTACTTATCGTAGGTCGTGTAGTTGAGTGTGGTTCCGTTAAGTTTTTCACTGAAGTAGGCCCCTACTTGTCCTCCTTGCGTGAGTACTGCTCTGATCCCTAAACCCAAAGCATTACATTCAATCTCGAAATTCTTGTCAATGTTAGGCAAAACAAAAAATGTTGCATTAGTCAAAAGATCCTTGATCTTCTGGAATGCGTCCTCCTGCACGGGTCCCCATTTGAACGAAACTTCCTTCTTGATCACGAATGTGAGCAGTGCAGATACGGTGCTTAACCTTCTCATGATCCACCTGTAATCCCTGAAAACTCAGAACAAAGCCTAGGAAAACAAGCTGATTAGTGCAGAATGTTCACTTTTTGAGGTTTGCCTAAAGGCCTTCTTGACAAGAGTCTCTATAACTTGCTCAAGGTGCGCAAGGTGGTCGGAGAAACACTTTACTGAGAATATCATCAAAGTAAACGACAACAAACTTACTGATGTAGGCCCGTAAGACCTGGTTCATGAGCCTCATGAAAGTGCTGGGAGTGTTGGTAAGACCGAACGGCATGACAAACCATTCATATAGACCCTGCTTGGTTTTAAATGCCGTCTTCCATTCGTCTCCTTCTTTCGTCATCATCTGATGGTAGCCAATCCGTATATCGATCTTAGAAAAAACAGATATCCGTGCGTCTAGACGCGGTACCAGGTGCTGGTACTTGATGATGATGTTTTTGATCGCTCGGCAGTCGACACACATCCTCCATGAACCGTCATTCTTTGGTACTAACAAGACGGGAATGGCACATGGGCGTAGGCTCTCGTAGATAAAGCCCTTGGACATTAGGTCTTGAATATGCTTTTCCAACTCCTTGGACTACGTTGGGTTTATACGGTACGCCAGTCGGTTCAGTAGAGTGACTCCGGGTACGAGGTCGATCTGGTGCTCAATGCCTCAGATGAGTGGTAAGCCGTCTGGAATCTTCTCCGAGAACACATCCTTAAACATATCCAACAAAGAAACCACTTCTCGGGGCAGTTCTATGTCGCTAGAACAAGAGTGTAACACCTCCTTAAAGATCATTAGTAGCACCTTCCTGTTTTGGCTAATAGCCTTGGATACAGAACTTGAGTAATAAGCAGGTTTGTCTTACTGATCTTGCTTTCCTTGGAGAGTTTTAGCTGCATCTTGTAGACCTCCAGTGGTGTAAGCGGTGAGAGCTGGTACTTACGCTTGTCGTGGCTGAACGGATAATGGTTGGTGCGTCTGTTGTGCAACCTCTCTTTATTGAATTGCCAGGGTCGGCCTAGAAGTAGATGCCAAACTTTGCATGTTCTACATACATCAAGGCTCAATGAGAGAGCTTATGATCCGTGAGTCACATGGAGGAGGGATGGTGGGACATTTTGGTATGGACAAGACATAGAGTGTTCTAGTTGATTACTTGTTTTGGCCTCATCTGAAACGAGATGTGGAAGATGATTATCCAAATGCATCACTTGTCTTTAAACAAAATCTAAGTCACATCTCTATTGTCTGTTTATACCTTTACCTATTTTTAACAAACCATGGGTGGATCTACATATGGATTTTTACTAGGTTCGCTAAATATCAAATACATTGACTCTATATTCGTGGTTGTGGACCGATTCTCGAAGATGACACACTTAATTCCATGTGCTAAGAAGAATGATGCTACACAGACATCTGATTTTGTTTTATGGAAGTGGTTATTCTACATGGGCTTCCACAGTACAATTTTTCTGACAGAGAAACAAAGTTTCTAAGCTATTTCTGGAGAACAATTTGGAGAAAGGTAGGAACCAAGTTACTCTTATCCACTACTTGTCATCCTCAAAATTATGGATAGAGCAAGGTTGTCAACCAAACCTTATCCACCCTATAGAGGGTCACGATTGGTAAAATCTTGAGTAATTGGTTGGATTGTCTTCCTTTTGTTGAATTTTCTTATAATCATGATAACCACTCTGCTACTAAGAATTCACCTTTTGAGATTGTTTATGGATTTAATCCAAAGACTTCTCTAGAGTTAGCACCATTTCCTCCCTAGGTGATGTAAGCTCCAGGAGAAGCTCACACTGAACCGATCTGAGGATGACACCAATTCTGGAATAAAGTCGCTCTCCTGGGTACCACGAACGAGATAGAGAGGTGGAGCACGAGCATCTGATGCTAGAAGATGGATCGATGGAGAGTTGAGGTTGAGTAGGAACAAGATTGGTCTAAGCAGCAAAGGAGAATCCTCACAATGATACTCACCGCCCAAAACAAGCTAATAACTTAGGGTTTTTCTTTGATTAAAACATGACTGAAAAATACAAGGTACTTGGCTAAAATATCCTATGGTTTTCGAAAACCCTCAAATAAACAAAATAAATTGGGCCTTAAGGCCATACAAGCAATAAGATAGAAAATTAGAGAGAAAAAAGCCTGCTTGGCGTGGGGGTAACTTAGGCTGCAAGGTCCGTGCGTTCTGTCTGATGAAACAGGCCTTGGGATACTTCATTAAAAACCTTGCAAGAGAAAATGAGTATAACGTCCACAAAGACGACACGAACTAAGGATCAACGGCTCCTATGGTGAAAATCATTGATGCGTCGTCAATCCTAAGTAGTGGCCAGATGAACGATCCTTGTGTGAACGTATGGTCGTGGTCGCAATCAGTCGTGTTTGGGCCAGCTGGTTTAGATCGGATGATCATGGTCCAATTGGTCCAAGTGCTCCGTGATGTCGTCTATGCTGCTCCTGGTGATCAGATGCTCCATGGATCTGTTGAACTTCTCCGTGAGTCTCTTCTGGCCGGCTTGGGTCCGGGGAGCGCTCACCATGGTCGAGAATGGTTCAGCTTGGTAAGTTTATTCAGGTTCGATTGAACCGATGTCCTCATCATTCCCACCCTCTTGAGAAGGTTCTGTCTTCAGAACCGCATAACGTGGAAGTTTGAGTTTGTAGGCGTTGTCGTTGATCTTCTCCAGGATGCGGAACATGCTGTTTCCTTGTTGTGCAAGCTTCAATTTCTGCTGATTTGGGAACCTCTTGGGTCGCATGTGCAACCACACCCATTCTCCGGGCTCGAAGGTGATATCCTTCCACTTCTTGTCGGCTTGTCGTTTGTACTGGGCCTTCATCTTCTCTAGGTTGTCCCTGACTTTCCGGTGCAGCTTCTTAATAGACTCAGTATGTGTTATCTTGATTGGTGAACTCCAGTGTGTTGGATCGTTTAGTGTCTCCTGATTCCAATTCTCAGATTGATTCATCCTACTAAACATTCAGATCTAGGTTCTCTTGAATAGAAACATAATAGATCTCACCTTTTACCTTGTTTTGCAGCGGAATGGGAGGTAAGGGTCAGAGATCAGCAGAACCACCAAGAGATGGATCCTCCAAAGGCTCACACACGCACACCGGGAAATTTGGCTGCTAGACCAGCTGAGAGAGGAGGCGCAGAGAGAGAGGAGGGAGGCGCAGAGTGCTAAGAAAAATTAGAGAGCTAGGTCTGATTTTAGTCATTAAAATCCCTTCTAGTTCTCATGGGCTTTTGGGCCCAATTCTCAGTTCTGATTAAATCCCTTGGATTTAATCAGGCCCTTTAGTCTCTCTAAGTACAGTAAATGCCTAGCACTTTTACCGTACTTCTGCTAAACCGTTCCTTTGTATTTTCCCGTTAGCTTAGGCGTGTGACCCATATGGGATCATATAATAAAGGCAATAAGTCCAAGACTTATAGATCATGAGCGGACTCTAGCAAGCCATCATGACCCCCAGTATTATATGACTTATGTCTGATCATTGACATACTCTTACTTTCTAGAGACAGTACCGAGATTACTGGACATAATTCCAACAATCTCCCACTTGTACTGGAATCTCTGTATTCATAATCCTTTTGTCTCAATATCTCGATTAGTCATAAGGCAAGATGAGTGTCATCCTTATTAAAGCCTAATCTTGTTCATCGGACTCTGATTTGATACTTACAATCCAAATGACTCGGGAAAGTCCGTTTGAGCATGGCCATGCATTTTCCAGTATACAAATCTCCGATTGGCCTAGAGATATTCACTCCATTTATATTGGAGGGACAAATCCCGTCTTGTTCCATCACTGTAAACTACTCATTTCATAATACACCCAATCAAGGTCCTTATAACTATCGCTTAACGACAGCATTAGACAATGATCAAAGCGCATTAGTTCATGTGCAGTCACATGCATGCGAACTCAGGTCTAAGGACTATACTCTATAGTCGTAGTAAGAATCTCTTATGACACAGATATAAATATCCTGAAGAGTTCTTATAATCGGGTCTTGTCCGGTCGTATGTACCCCAACATACACCTATGTATTGACTTTGATGCCGTGCATCTATGACATCCTGAGACTTTGTCATAAGTCACATACCAATCTAGTCTCACACGGTTGTTGGTGTTCCAATTTCAACAACCTTCGACTAGGGACAGGATGATATAAGCCATCGATCAAATATAGGGTCTCATGATCAAGCTAAATGACTTTGATGACTCAAGATCAAGTCACTTACTTCGATGACCTATAAAATGGTTCATATCATTTTGGAACGATTATTTCATCACAGTTAAAATAATCTTGAAATAATAATTTCATTAAACATCATAAAATGTTTTACAAGAACATATCAATAACTAAATAAAGCCCTTTATTAACTCCCACTGAAATTAAGACTACATCTTAATTTCACTTGTCCTACAGCAACAGTCCGCGACTCGTGCTTAGGCCTAAGGAGTGGCTTCGTTAATAGATTAGCAACGTTCTCATTCGTTGAAACTTGCTGATCTACTTAACATCTCTGTCATTTATCTCACGGAATAGGTTATACCTATCCTCAAGGTGTTTGGACCTCTGATGTGCAGCTAGTCTCATCTATGCTGGGAATCACATCAAGTTCAGTGACGAACTCTTCTTTCCAAACAACTTCTTTCGCCGCTTCTCAAGCTGCGAAATGTTCAGCTTAAGTCATGGAGTCAGCAACAGTGCCTTGCACCGCCAGAGAGACACAAGATATAACCGGACTGTGACCGGAAATCATCTTTGTCCGTTGGAAGCATGCCTTTCAGACTCTACCGACTTGTAGCACCTCACTTTCTCCGTAAATCAAGAACTTATCCTTAGTATTCCTCAAATACTTTAGGATATTCTTTACGGCAATCCAGTGATTCTTTGCTGGATTTGACTGGTCTTTTACTTGTCTTGCTTAACATTAAAGCAACATCAAAACAAGTACGTGTCATGGCATATATGATAGATCCAATTGCCGACGCATATGGAATCTCATCCTTGCATTTAAGCTCAGCAGTTATCGTAGGACACTGTGTCTTGCTTAATGTAATGCCATGTGACATTGGCATAAAACCCTTCTTGGAATGCTGAAAACGTGTAGGACTTTGTCAATTTAAGAATCCTGACTTTGTCCTACCAGCTCTTTCGGATCTCTATCTTTAGATCCAAAATCCAAGAACTACGTGGCTTTACCCATGTCAATCATAAAACCAACTCCCAAGCCAGTCCTTTACCGACTGCAGCATTGGGACGTTATATCCGAGAATCAGTATGTCATCGACATACACTATGAGAAATGCAATGTTGCTCCCACTTATCTTTTAGTAAACGCACAGTTCCATTTCGTTCCTGTTCAAGTCAAAACCTTGACTACTTCAACAGAACGAAGATTCCAACTCCGATATGTTTGCTTCCATCCATGAATGGATCGATGAAGCCAACTTACACAAAAATGTAATTTTTTCGGAGTCCGGGCTCACTTTCGCTTCTTTGAATTTCGCAGATTCGTCGCTTTCAATGATCATCAGATCATGCGAACTTTCAATGATCATCAGGTTCAACTAATGACGAGAAATCACTCTCGGATTAGTGACTGATTCATTCATATCTGCGAACTTCAGGCTCTACAGGTGTAGATTCTACAGAAATCTGTAAATCCATCCGTTTCTCACCCTCAACAGGTTGAGCAGCCTCCTGTATTTCTCGAATTTCTTCGAGTTATACTTTTACTCCCACTGTTCTTCTTGGAAAGTAACTTCCCTTCTTAGAAAACAGAATGGACGTAAAAGTAACAAGCCTTGGTTTCCCTAGGACAACCAGCGAAGTAGCACAACTACAAATACTCAGTAAAGACGAATTTGGATCGATTCCAATCCACATTTACGTGGTGTCTTTCAACTGATATTGGTGGAACTATTTCAGCGTAAACTTAGATATTTTAGAGCGTTATTCTTAAAGAATATCGTGGAAGATTCGTGTGACTCATCTTTAATCATTTCTAATAAGATCTGATTCTTTCTCACAAAAATATCTCAAGGTTTTAAGGAGAAATGAGCTGTGAAACGATTTCACACTCATTCAGATGATCACACCATCAATGACTTAAGTATTCTCACTCGTGATCTAATCAAGAGTCTTAATACTTCTGTCACTAAGATTCTATACCTCATTCTGGAACTCTTTCGATCATATCAAAGAATTCCGACTTATGTCTCATCAAATGAACACAGTCACACTCACTGAAGCAATCAGTAGAGTCAATGAAGTACATGAAATTTTTCTCTGGCATTACTGTTCATTGGGCCACATACATGAGTATGTTCAAGGTCCAATAAGCTTTTGGGCCTTTCTCTAGCTCGGCTAAGATAGGCCCCTTTGTGTTTTGGTCCAGTAAACAGAATTCAAGTCTCATAAGATATCCGATCAAATGAGCCCAATAGTGCATAACTATGGGATTTCAGAATCCGACTTACTCTATGTGACCAAGACTTTTATGTCAAGAAAAAAATCAGGTTTAATTCATCAGATTTAAACCAATTTGGTATTTATGTTACATTTAGGCACTCTTTGGTTTAAGATATAAAACCCATTCCTTGAATAGGGTGCTACAATTAATATTTCATTAAGATCAAAAGAACAAAACTTGTCTTTTATCAAAATGAAAAACATTCAAATTCTTACAAGAAAATGAAATACAACTCTGCTTAAAGCAGGTACATTGTAGCAATTACTTAATACAAAACCAAGCCTTGAAGGCATCTACAAGTGAAAACCCTACGGCTGAGGCAGCGTCCATAGCTCCTTCCAGACATGTAGATCCACTTGTCCTTCCTTCAACATTCTACTGTTGCTTAGGCTCTGCATATTATCACAAATATCAGTGCCACAACCAGTATCCAATACCTATAAGGTAGAACTTGAAGTAATAACATGAATACCTGAGGAAGTAGTCTCATACATCAACTTCAACTCCTCATCATCTTCCATGAATTTAATGCAATCTCTTTTCCAATGCCCTGTCTCTTTGCAGTAGCAGCACTTACCAACGTAAGAGGTATCAGACTTGGGCTCAGAAGACATACACTTGCCATGATTCAAAATCTGGACAACTTTGTCTTCACCCTTGTCAGTACTAGGTTTAATAAACCTACCCTTCTCTATTATGAGATTATACTGGGTACTCTTCACGTTTGGCTCAACTGTCTTGAGCATATCATGCAGTTCAGTCAGCGTCTTCGTTAAGCCTTTCTTGATATAGTTCCTTCTGAACTTATCATAGCTTGACGGCAGTGACTGCAGAATGATCTCAGTTGCCAATTCTTGGCTAACTGGATAATCCAGTTTCCTCAGGTTATCAATGTAACCCATCATTTTACTGACATGAGGACTCACTGGATGATCATTTGGTAGCTTGCAGCTAGTGAGAGACTTAACCAACTGGTATCTCTCCACTCTTATCTGCTCCTGAAATTTCAATTTCAGGCTGCTGATCATCTCTATTGGCGACTCCATGTTCTCATATTGCTTCCGCAAATCTGAGTCCATGGTAGCCAACATCAGACCACGCACATCTACCGCATCATTATAATGCTTATTCCAAGCATCATATACCGCATGAGAGGCATTGGACCCGATCCTCACGGGGAGAGCTCTCTCAAGGACATAGTCCTTTCTCTCCTGCCTGAGGACTAGCCTCAGGTTCCGCGACCAAGTCAAGAAATTTGATCCGTTCAGTTTGTCCATCTCAAGGACAGACCGGATCGAGAAAGTGTTTTGATTGTTTGTGCTAGTCATAACTGAAAATTAAGATAAAAGGATTTTAGTTAATATGTTCAAATGATTAATCTCGCATTATACTTAATATGATTAATCTCGCATTATATTCAATAACACAAGTTACCCTCAATAGAATATAATGATTCCAAGATCCACATATAACTAAGATTAAAGTGGGCCACTGGCCGTCACCCAACCTTAGCTTATATCGGTAAGCCCTATCTCGGCTAATTATATCCGTGATATAACTCTTGGTTGTGAATCTGGGCCCGAGGCCCAATCCACTCTGATGTCTCAAGGCCCGGGACTCCCGATGGCCCAGTCAAGAAAACCAGACTATGCAGTCATGTAATCACTAACGTCTGGGACTCCCAATGACATTTATGAATCACAAACCGTCTTACCCACGCAAAAGTAGACACCCTCACACTGTAAGGCCATGAGTACAATTGAATGGGCTTTGACAGCTGACATAGACTGGACAAGACATCCAACGCTTGATATTATTTGAGGTTTGTAGGTTTATTATTAAAATTTCATCCCAAAATAGAAGATTACTATTTTGGGAAACTTTCCTTTTTGGGAAACCTACTAATTTTGGAAACTTTCTAAAATTAGAAACTTTTAATTATAGAAATTTCCTAAAATCCAAAACATGCAAATCTAGAAACTTCTAATTTAAGAAACTTTCTAATTTCAAAATTTTGGAAACTTATTAATTTAAAAATCGATTTTATAATTTTATAAAATAAATTTTAAATTAATTCTGAAGAAAAGACTCAAATAATTGGCCCAATTGTTTTAACTTCTTGGCCCGAGGCCCAAGAATTGGTTCATGTCCAAGACATAACCCAATTGCCCAATTAAATGACATAACCGGTCTGGTTCATTAAAATTGGTCTTAACCAAAATTAATTACTACGATGACCACAATTGTCAACCGGTTATTTACTAAACCGGATTTTCTCAATTTATTTGGTCCAACCAAATCAAATTAGAAAATCACTGGTTTAGGCACAAAATCCAATTTTTCGACTTTGGATTTCTTATCCCGGTTTAACCAGAACTTAATAAATTTATTAAGTCTGTTTATTAAACCGTGACGATTAATTTTTAATCAGTTTTAAAACCGAACCATTAACCGAACCGAACCGATTGGTCACGAACCGATCACGGTCGTGACCTAGCTTCGCGATCGAGAAACGATCGTCCAGCCGTAAGCCATCATGCTTCCGCGGCGGGTCGATGGTCGGGACGGGATGGGACGGTCGGGCCGTGTGATCGGGACGAGACAGCCGGGCCATCTCTCGCGATCGGAACGGAAGCGTGATCGTCGAGCTCGGGTCGTGTGGCTTCACGCGATCGCCGAGCGATCGGGACAGTCCGGGACGAGAGCGGGACGATGCTGGCTTGGCCGAGATCGGGACGATGCTGGCACGGCGTGATCGCATCGATCCAAGCCATCGATCCGCGATCGATGCAAGCGATCGGATCGGCCACGCATCTCGCTGCCCATCTCGCCGTGATCGACTCGACCACGCGACTCGATCCATCGATCGGTCCGTGCGTCTATTCGATCCGGACGTGCGGTTCGACCACACTCCGACGCAACCAATTCATATAGATTGGATCATGCGATTTCTTATTTGTTTAGGTTTTAATTCTTTGTTTCTTAAGTGTTTTTCCTTATCAGTAGGTTGATTCAAAAACACTTCTTAAACAATCCTAAACATGATTCTAAACAAGAAAAACCACAGAACCAATGGCTCTGATACCACTGTTGGATCGTTTAGTGTCTCTTGATTCCAATTCTCAGATTGATTCATCCTACTAAACATTCAGATCTAGGTTCTCTTGAATAGAAACATAATAGATCTCACCTTTTACCTTGTTTTGCAGCGGAATGGGAGGTAAGGGTCAGAGATCAGCAGAACCACCAAGAGATGGATCCTCCAAAGGCTCACACACGCACACCGGGAAATTTGGCTGCTAGACCAGCTGAGAGAGGAGGCGCAGAGAGAGAGGAGGGAGGCGCAGAGAGAGAGGAGGGAGGCGCAGAGTGCTAAGAAAAATTAGAGAGCTAGGTCTGATTTTAGTCATTAAAATCCCTTCTAGTTCTCATGGGCTTTTGGGCCCAATTCTCAGTTCTGATTAAATCCCTTGGATTTAATCAGGCCCTTTAGTCTCTCTAAGTACAGTAAATGCCTAGCACTTTTACCGTACTTCTGCTAAACCGTTCCTTCGTATTTTCCCGTTAGCTTAGGCGTGTGACCCATATGGGATCATATAATAAAGGCAATAAGTCCAAGACTTATAGATCATGAGCGGACTCTAGCAAGCCATCATGACCCCCAGTATTATATGACTTATGTCTGATCATTGACATACTCTTACTTTCTAGAGACAGTACCGAGATTACTTGACATAATTCCAACACAGTGGTGGTAGTGGCTTGAGATCTATGGGCGTCTATCGCTTAAATCCATACACAATCTCAAAAGGTGAAACCTTAGTAGCAAAGTGGTTAGCATTATTATGAGCAAATTCAATGTACGAAATACAATCTAATGAGTTAATTAAGTTTTTACCTACCGTGAACCACAAGAGTGCTGATAGCGTCCGATTAACGACCTCGTTCTGGCCATCCATATGCAAATGAAAAGTCGTAGAGAACATCAGCTTGGTTCCGAGTTGACAAGTCCTCCAAAAGTATCTCGGGAACTTTGTATCTCGGCCTCAGACGATTGTGAAGGAATGTTTAGTCAATCCTGATTCAATTTCAGATTCAGATCATCCTAAACATGCTGATCTAGGTTCTTCTCGAATAGAAACAATTGATGATCTCACCTTATACCTGTTAATTGCAGCGGAAAGAGATGGTATGTCAGAGATCAGAGAGCCACCGAGAGATAACTCCTCCAGAGGTTCACACACGCACACCAATCAGGAAGAAGGCTGCTAGGCCACTAGGGGAACTCGGCGCAGAGAGAGAGAGAGTTTTCGGCTAGGGTTTTTGGTTCTGAACTCGAGTTTTATTTATAAAACTTGTCCGGTTCCGTTTGGGCCATTTGGCCCAAACACCAATTAACTCGATGGCATTCGCGCACTGTGTCGATCGACACACCTTGTGTATCGATCGACACACAGTAGCTAAACCGTTTTATTCTCTCTAAGTACAGTAAATGCCTAGCACTTTTACCGTACTTCTGCTAAACTGTTCCTACACATTTTCCTGTTAGCTTAGGCGTGTGACCCATATGGGATCATATAATAAAGGCAATAAGTCCAAGACTTATAGATCATGAGCGGACTCTAGCAAGCCATCATGACCCCCAGTATTATATGACTTATGTCTGATCATTGACATACTCTTACTTTCTAGAGACAGTACCGAGATTACTGGACACAATTCCAACAATCTCCCACTTGTACTGGAATCTCTGTATTCATAATCCTTTTGTCTCAATATCTCGATTAGTCATAAGGCAAGATTAGTGTCATCCTTATAAAGCCTAATCTTGTTCATCGGACTCTGATTTGATACTGACAATCCAAACGACTCGGGACAGTCCGTTTGAGCATGGCCATGCATTTTCCAGTATTCAAATCTCCGATTGGCCTAGAGATATTCACTCCATTTATATTGGAGGGACAAATCCCGTCTTGTTCCATCACTGTAAACTACTCATTTCATAATACACCCAAACAAGGTCCTTATAACTATCGCAGAACGATAGCGTTAGACAATGATCAAAGTGCATCAGTCCATGTGCAGTCACATGCATGCGAACTCAGGTCTAAGGACTATACTCTATAGTCGTAGTAAGAATCTCTTATGACACAGATATAAATATCCTGAAGAGTTCTTATAAGCGGGTCTTGTCCGGTCGTATGTTCCCCAACATACACCTATGTACTGACTTTGATGCCGAGCATCTATGACACACTGAAACTTTGTCATAAGTCACGTACCAATCCAGTCTCACACGGTTGTTGGTGTTCCAATTTCAATAACCTTCGACTAGGGACATGATGATATAAGCCATCTATCAAATATAGGGTCTCATGATCAAGCTAAATGACTTTGATGACTCAAGATCAAGTCACTTACTTCGATGACCTATAAAATGGTTTTTATCACTTTGGAACGATTATTTCATCACAGTTAAAATAATCTTGAAATCATAATTTCATTAAACATTTTAAATGTTTTACAAGAACATATTAATAACTAAATAAAGCCCTTTACTAACTCCCACTGAAATCAAGACTACATCTTAATTTCACTTATCCTACAGCAACAGTCCGCGACTCGTGCTTAGGCCTAAGGAGTGGCTTCGTTAATAGATTAGCAACGTTCTCATTTGATGAAACTTGCTGATCTACTTAACATCTCTGTTATTTATCTCACGGAATAGGTTATACCTATCCACAAGGTGTTTAGACCTCTGATGTGCAGCTAGTCTCATCTATGCTGGGAATCACATCAAGTTCAGTGACGAACTCTTCTTTCTAAACTACCTCTTTCGCCGCTTTCTCAGCTGCGAAATGTTCAGCTTAAGTCATGGAGTCAGCAACAGTGCCTTGCACTGCCAGACAGACACAAGATATAAACGGACTGTGACCGGAAATCATCTTTGTCTGTTGGAAACTTGCCTTTCAGACTCTACTGACTTGTAGCACCTCACTTTCTCCGTAAATCAAGAACTTATCCTTAGTATTCCTCAAATACTTTAGGACATTCTTTACGGCTATCCAGTGATTCTTTGCTGGATTTGACTGGTCTTTACTTGTCTTACTTAACATTAAAGCAACAGCAAACAAGTACGTTTCATGGCATACATGATAGATCCAATTGCCGACGCATATGGAATCTTATCCATGCATTTAAGCTCAGCAGTTATCGTAGGACACTGTGTCTTGCTTAACGTAATGCCATGTGACATTGGCATAAAACCCTTCTTGGAATGCTGAAAACGTGTAGGACTTTGTCGGGATAAGAATCCTGACTTTGTCTTACCAGCTCTTTCGGATCTCTATCTTTAGATCCAAAATCCAAGAACATACGTGGCTTTACTCATGTCAATCATTAGAACCAACTCCCAAGCCAGTCCTTTACTGACTGCAGCATTGGGACGTCATTTTCGAGAATCAGTATGTCATCGACATACAATATGAGAAATGCAATATCGCTCCCACTAATCTATTAGTAAACACACAGTTCCGCTTCGTTCCTGTTCAAGTCAAAACCTTGACTACTTCAACAGAACGAAGATTCCAACTCCGATATGTTTGCTTCCATCCATGAATGGATCGATGAAGCTAACTTACATAAGATGTAATTTTTCGGAGTCCGGGCTCACTTTCGCTTCTTTGAATTTCGCAGATTCGTCGCTTTCAATGATCATCAGATCATGCGAACTTTCAATGATTATCAGGTTCAACTAATGACGAGAAATCACTCTCGGATTAGTAACTGATTCATTCATATCTGCGAACTTCAGGCTCCACAGGTGCAGATTTCAATGATTATCAGGTTCAACTAATGACAAGAAATCACTCTCGGATTAGTAACTGATTCATTCATATCTGCGAACTTCAGGCTCCACAGGTGTAGATTCTACAGAAATCTGTAAATCCATCCGTTGCTCTCCCTCAACAGGTTGAGCAGCCTCCTGTATGTCTCGAATTTCTTCGAGTTATACTTTTACTCCCACTGTTCTTCTTGGAAAATAACTTCCCTTCTTAGAAAACAGATTGGACGTAAAAGTAACAAGCCTTAGTTTCTCTAGGACAACCAGCGAAGTAGCACAACTACAAATACTCAGTAAAGACAAATTTGGATCGATTCCAATCCACATTTACGTGGTGTCTTTCAACTGATATTGGTGGAACCTTTTCAGCGTAAACTTAGATATTTCTAGAGCGTTATTCTTAAATAATATCATGGAAGATTCGTGTGAATCATCTTTAATCATTTCTAATAAGATCTGATTCTTTCTCACAGAAAAACCTTCAGGTTTTCAGGAGAAATGAGCTGTGAAACGATTTCACACTCATTTAGATGATCACACAATCAATGACTTAAGTATTCTCACTCGTGATTTAATCCAGAGTCTTAATACTTTTGTCATTCAGATCCTATACTTCATTCTGGAACTCTTTCGACCATGTCAAAGAATTCCGACTTGTGTCTCATCAAATGAACACAGTCACACTCACTGAAGTAATCAGTAGAGACAATGAAGTACATGAGATTTTCTCTGGCATTACTGCTCATTGGGCCACATACATGAGTATGTTCCAGGTCCAATAAGCCTTTGGGCCTTTCTCTAGCTCGGCTAAGATAGGCCCTTTACCTTTTGGTCTAGTAAACAGAATTCAAGTCTCATAAGATATTTTATCAAATGAGCCCAACAGTCCATGACTATGGGATTTCTGAATCCGACTTACTCTATGTGACCAAGACTTTTATGCCAAGGAAAATCAGGTTTAATTCATCAGATTTAAACCAATTCGGTATTTATGTTACATTTAGGCACTCTTTGGTTTAAGATATAAAACCCATTCCATGAATAGGGTGCTACAATTAATATTTCATTAAGATCAAAAGAACAAAACTTGTCTTTTATCAAAATGAAAAACATTCAAATTCTTACAAGAAAATGAAAGACAACTCTGCTTAAAGCAGGTACATTGTAGCAATTACTTAATAAAACCATTTAGGCACTCTTTGGTTTAAGATATAAAACCCATTCCATGAATAGGGTGCTACAATTAATATTTCATTAAGATCAAAAGAACAAAACTTGTCTTTTATCAAAATGAAAAACATTCAAATTCTTACAAGAAAATGAAAGACAACTCTGCTTAAAGCAGGTACATTGTAGCAATTACTTAATAAAACCAAGCCTCAAAGGCATCTACAAGTGAAAACCCTACGGCTGAGGCAGCATCCATAGCTCCTTCCAGACATGTAGTTCCACTTGCCCTTCCTTCAACGTTCTACTGTTGCTTAGGCTCTGCATATTATCACAAATATCAGTGCCACAACCAGTATCCAATACCTTTAAGGTAGAACTTGAAGTAATAACATGAATACCTGAGGAAGTAGTCGCATACATCAACCTCAACTCCTCATCATCTTCCATGAATTTAATGCAATCTCTCTTCCAATGCCCTGTCTCCTTATAGTAGCAGCACTTACCAACGTAAGAGGTATCTGACTCGGGCTCAGAAGACACACGCTTGCCATGATTCAAAATCTGGACAACTTTGCCTTCACCCTTGTCAGCATTAGGTTTATTAAACCTACCCTTCTCATTCATGAGATTATTCAGGGTACTCTTCACGTTTGGCTCAACTGTCTTGAGCATATCATGCAGTTCAGTCAGCGTCTTCGTTAAGCCTTTCTTGATATAGTTCCTTTTGAACTTATCATAACTTGACGGCAGTGACTGTAGTATGATCTCAGTTGCCAATTCTTGGCTAACTGGATAATCCAGTTTCCTCAGGTTATCAATGTAACCCATCATTTTACTGACATGAGGACTCACTGGATGATCATTTGGTAGCTTGCAGCCAGTGAGAGACTTAACCAACTGGTATCTCTCCACCCTTATCTCCTCCTGAAATTTCAATTTCAGGCTGCTGATCATCTCTATTGGCGACTCCATGTTCTCATATTGCTTCCGCAAGTCTGAGTCCATGGTAGCCAATATCAGACCACGCACATCTACCGCATCATTATAATGCTTATTCCAAGCATCATATACTGCATGAGAAGCATTGGACCCGATCCTCACGAGGAGAGCTCTCTCAAGGACATAGTCCTTTCTCTCCTGTCTGAGAACTAGCCTCAGGTTCCGCGACCAAGTCAAGAAATTTGATCCGTTCAGCTTGTCCATCTTAAGAACAGACCGGATCGAGAAAGTGTTTTGATTGTTTGTGCTAGTCATAACTGAAAATTTAGATAAAAGGATTTTAGTTAATATGTTCAATGTGATTAATCTTGTATTATACTTAATATGATTAATCACGCATTATATTCAATAACATCAGTTACCCTCAATAGAATATAATGATTCCAAGATCCACATATAACTAAGATTAAAGTGGGCCACTGGCCGTCACCCAACCTTAGCTTATATCGGTAAGCCCTATATCGGCTAATTATATCCGTGATATAACTCTTGGTTGTGAATCTGGGCCCGAGGCCCAATCCACTCTGATGTCTCAAGGCCCGGGACTCCCGATGGCCTAGTCAAGAAAACCAGACTATACAGTCATGTAATCATTAATGTCTGGGACTCCCAATGACATTTATGAATCACAAACCGTCTTATCCACGCAAAAGTAGACACCCTCACACTGTAAGGCCATGAATACAATTGAATGGGCTTCGACAGCTGACATAGACTGGGCAAGACATCCAACGCTTGATATTATTTGAGGTTCGTAGGTTTATTAAAATTTCATTCCCAAAATAGAAGATTACTATTTCGGGAAACTTTCTATTTTTGGAAACCTACTATTTTAGGAAACTTTCTAAAATTGGAAACTTTCTAAAACCGGAAACTTTCTGACTTTAGAAATTTCTTTAAAATCCAAAACCCCCAAATCTAGAAACTTCTATTTTAAGAAACTTTCTAATTTCAAAATTTCGGAAACTTTAAATTAAAATCGACTTTATAATTTTATAAAATAAATTTTAAATTAATCTGAAGAAAGACTCAAATAATTGGCCCAATTGTTTTAACTTCTTGGCCCGAGGCCCAAGAATTGGTCCATGTCCAAGACATGACCCAATTGTCCAATTAAATGACATAACCAGTCTGGTTCATTAAAATTGGTCTAACCAAATTTTAATTACTACGATGACCACAATTGTCAACCGGTTATTTACTAAACCGGATTTTCTCAATTTATTTGGTCCAACCAAATCAAATTAGAAAATCCTGGTTTAGGCACTAAATCCAATAATTCTTTCGACATTGGATTTCTTGTCCCGGTTTAACCAGACTTAATAAAATTATTAAATCTGTTTATTAAACCAGGACGAATTAATTTTAATCAAAATATTAAACCGAGCCTTAAACCAACCATGTCGATCGATGAACCAACCGTGTCGATCGATCCATCAACCGCATCGGTCGATGCTCTTAGCATCGATCCTGCATCGATCGTGCATCGATCCTGTATCGATCGATGCTCTTACGCATGCACGGAACCGAGCCAAAACCCTAACCGTGTCGATCGATGCACCAACCGCATCGGTCGATGCACCAACATCGAACCTGCATCGATCCTGCATCGATCGATGCTTTCACGCGTTAACAGGTTTTGCCGAGAGTCTGTATCGACCGATCCATGCGATCGTATCGATCGATCCATGCGATCGCAGCCGATACTCATTCTCTCGGATCAGATCGCATACCAAATCATATAGCTTGATCATGCGATTTTTCATATGTTTAGGTTTCAATTCTTGTTACTTAAGTGATTTCTCTTATCAGTAGTTGATTCAAAACACTTTTAAACAAGAAAAACAATCCTAAACTTGAATCTAAACAAGAAAAACCAGAACCTGGCTCTGATACCACTGAAGGAATGTTTAGTCAATCCTGATTCAATTCCAGATTCAGATCATCCTAAACATGCTGATCTAGGTTCTTCTCGAATAGAAACAATTGATGATCTCACCTTATACCTGTTAATTGCAGCGGAAAGAGATGGTATGTCAGAGATCAGAGAGCCACCGAGAGATAACTCCTCCAGAGGTTCACACACGCACACCAATCAGGAAGAAGGCTGCTAGGCCACTAGGGGAACTCGGCGCAGAGAGAGAGAGAGTTTTCGGCTAGGGTTTTTGGTTCTGAACTCGAGTTTTATTTATAAAACTTGTCCGGTTCCGTTTGGGCCATTTGGCCCAAACACCAATTAACTCGACGGCATTCGCGCACTGTGTCGATCGACACACCTTGTGTATCGATCGACACACAGTAGCTAAACCGTTTTATTCTCTCTAAGTACAGTAAATGCCTAGCACTTTTACCGTACTTCTGCTAAACTGTTCCTACACATTTTCCTGTTAGCTTTGGCGTGTGACCCATATGGGATCATATAATAAAGGCAATAAGTCCAAGACTTATAGATCATGAGCGGACTCTAGCAAGCCATCATGACCCCCAGTATTATATGACTTATGTCTGATCATTGACATACTCTTACTTTCTAGAGACAGTACCGAGATTACTGGACACAATTCCAACAGATTGTTCGGGGTAGGCCGTGAAGCCTCACTACTTCTCGGAAGAATATGTCGGCTATCTGAGTTGCGTCATTCGTCTAGGCGCACTGTATGAAATGGGCCATCTTAGAGAATCGATCAACCACCATGAATATCAAATCCTTATGCCTGATCTATGGTCCTAGAATGAAATCCATGGAAATATCTACCCAAGGCATATTAGGAATTGGTAAGGGCATATAAAGACCATAAGGATGTGACCTGGACTTTGTTTTAAAGCATGTGATTCATTTAGAGCATAATCACTCTATGTTTCATTTCAGGTGCAGCCAGAAAAAGTGTTCAGACAGAATGCTCATCGTCTTATCCACACCAAAGTATCCCATGAAGCCGCCTCCATGAGATTCGCGGATTAGTAGGTTTCACATCGATGTTTTAGGAATGCATAGTCGCTGGTCTCGGAAGCCGTCATGAAAGTAGAATGGTCCTTTAGCTCCTTTACTGATTTCCTGAAAATCGCACCAAAATCAGGGTCATCGTCATAATGCTCCTTAAGTTGTTCAAACCTCAAAACTTTGGCCTCTATGGTGCTGATCAAGGTGTGTCTCCGGGATAGGGCGTCGGCTACGATGTTGTCCTCTCCCTACTTGTATTGATGATGTACAGAAACGTCTCCACGAACTCGAGCCATTTTGCGTGCCTCCTTTAAGAGTCCCTTGTCCCCATAAATGCTTTAACGTCTCAAGATCAGTGTGGATCACAAACTCCCACGATCTCACCAGGCCGTACATCTCCTTATCGTAGGTCATGTATTTGAGTGTGGTTTCGTTGAATTTTTCGCTGAAGTGGGCCACTAGCCATCCTCCTTTCGTGTGTACTGCTCCGATCCCTAAACATGAAGCATTACATTCAATCTGGAAAGTATTGTCAATGTTAAGAAAAACAAGAATGGTAGCATTAATCAAAAGATCCTTGATCTTCCGGAATGTGTCCTCGTGCATGATATGCTCAAAGTTTAATTTTCTAAGTTACACTGCAAGTGCACAGGCAAATATAGTATATAGGGGTCGAACCACAAAGATTCAATAATCTTACGATTAACTATAGAATGTCCAGTAGATCTAAGCGATATAAATCAATAATAATAAACTAAAAGCAGTAAATAAATCAGTAGGCAAGCGAGTTTGTTTTCAAGAACTAAAATCGCTAGGTCAAGGGCGTTCTCAAGAAATCATGCCATGCAGATCAAATATCAATCAGGATCGAATTAAGAACCGTTATAGAACTCAAACACAGATATAAAACTAGCCAACTTTCGTTGCGATATTTACTAAGTTTAAACCCTAGATATACAAATTTCTTTGCAATTCCTAACAGATTAAACTAGCATTAAGTGCAGGTTCGATTAGTTCACAATTCAGTTAAACCAAATTTCTTTACAAATAACTAAATTGCTCAACCTAAACAGATCATATTCTAAATTACACTTTCGTGTCAATTTATAAACCCTAGATCTAGATTCCAATTGATCAGGTTAGAAAGTAGCTTTAAGTGCAATTCAAGTTGAAGAACTAAAAAGTTATGAATCCTTAACTGATTAATTCAATCTAGCAAGTCATGAAAACCCTAATGAGAATCCCTAAACCTAACAATGAATCTACTCAGACATATTGATTGAAGCAAACAACATAATATGAATAGATTGCATTAAAGAAAGAGTAGAGAATGAAAAGGGGTTCAAAATCTTCTTCAAATAGCGGTACAAGGAATGGATCAGCCCCAAAGCTCCAAAACTCTCTCTTTCTAAAAGTATGAAAAGTATCTCTAAAACAAAACACCAAAACCCTAATATAAAGTGTATAACACGTCTTGGGTCTCTTTTGTAAATACTGGAACTTTTGGGCCAATTCTGCAGTTCTTCAAAATCTTCATTAAACGCTACAAATTGTGAATCCGAGAGCTGTGTCGATCGATGCAAGGGTGCATCGATCGTCGCTCAGGTCATCTCCAACTAGTGAATTCTTCTCATCACGGCTTTAGCTCCAATCCTTGCCCAAATAGCTCCAAAATCTTCCAAAATCCTCCAAACGTGTGTAATCCTAATAAACACATAAACGACTCGAAAGACACAACAAAAGACTTTAATATATACTTATATCATGGCTTAAAACAGGTAAAAACCATGATATATCAACTCCCCCACACTTATACTTTGCTTGCCCTCAAGCAAAATAGAAAACCAAGTTGAGGTGAAGAAGTTTGAAAACTTCAGAAACTCGTTCCATCGTAGAAGTACCACACTCAGATTCCCCTTAGTAAACCACATGAAAAATGCACCTACAGATATCAAGACCAACATATACTTCCCCCACACTTAGCATATGTCATAAGTAAACTCCACAATCACATTCAGTTCATTCAAATTTACCATACTGACTTCTGTAATCTAATAAGTGCGGTCTCACCTAGGGAGTATCGATCAAGAAACACATGGACTCTTACTCTGTTAGCACCTGACCACCATACTATCATTTTCTGGTTCCTTTCTTCTCATTTTCCTTCCTTAGCAACTGATTTTTCCCCACTGGGTATCATTTTTTTTTTATCAGTGCTCTTCCCGCATTGGGATGTACTTTGGACACATTCCATACGTGCAAATGAGGTAATAGGGGTCTCTACCACTCCCGTGACCACTTGAAGCTAGTAGCTTATCCACATTTTATCTCTTTTTTTTTACTTTAAGGAAGGGGAGAATGGAACCATAATTAGACACGTTTACAAGCTGTGTCAGAACTAACAGAGGAATCCGACTCAAAGTATACCAAGCCCCTAGGTGAGAAAATTAAGTCAAGTTAAAGGTGAAGTCACTAATGGATTCTCTGAATATCTGAAGTGAAATGGGTGTCCTCAGTAAGTTGATATGCGTTGGGTTTTCTAATAGTCAGAGATCATCTGCAAGCTGATCCAATGGTCACTTAGGTTCCTGCGAGTGTAGTGAACTCCTCAAAAAGTCATAGTTTCATACTAAACTGTTTTGACTTTATAAAAAGACTCAACTGACTCTAAGAAAATAAAAAGATTATGTCAGTACCATCTCCCCCACACTTGAAACACATTGTTCCCAATGGAATCGAAGCTTAGGATCGGTAAAAGAGGAAAAATGGACTGAATGTACTATGTTCTGCTTTTCTTACCTGTCACGTACCTGCGTCGGTCGACACAGGGGTGAAACAATCGACGCATGGATACAGAGTGGTTGCAACGATCATTGCACAGGACCACGACGATCGACGCAGTGCGTGTAAGTTTCTGAACATTTTCGCAGACACCCTTAATCCGTGAGTAATCAGAAAATCTCAACATGTTAGCTATAAAAATCAAAAACAACACAAGATCAAAGCAATCAAATATTCATAAATAGCAAACTACACCAGTTTCAGACTGACATAGACTCAAGAAAAAAAAATGACTCAAGAGAAAATAAAAAGAAAGAGAGAAAAGGTACATAACCAAAGTCAAGGAATCAGAATCAAATCACATCGCTCTAAGTCTCATCATCAATACCAGCATATCGACGATCAGAGCTGCTGGAAGTCTCAAGTGTAGGCGAACGTCTGCGTCGTGGAGCAGGTACATGTACATGAACTCTCTGCTGACGTCTGCAAGTTAGCAAGCATCTTCCAAAGACCCTTCACTCTATCATTCATCATGGACTGGAAAGCTTCCAGGGATATCTCAGCAGGATCCATAGGAGGAGGAGGATATGCAATAGGCACAAAATCATCATCTCCAGCAGCATGAGCAGAAGTAGAGGCTCCGGAAGTAGATGCACCGAGAGGGTTAGCAACTGTAGGTACTATGCGCAGATCATTCTTGTGAGGCTCAAAACGCAAGGCAAGCAATGTATCCATTCTCGTGAGATCTGGTGATGGAAGCTGCACGTACAACTTACGCAAGTCTGCATCATGGAAGACCCAGAGGTTTCCATCCATCATCCACGTGAGCTCCTCAAGTGAGCAGTATCCATCCATAGTCTCGTAGTATCACACTCTCTCCCATCCGTAGGAATCCTGAAGTGCTGGAAAATAGGAGTAAGTAGACCACCCACACTCTCAGTCTTCTTCCTTGAAAATGCCTTCTTCTTCAAACTGCACAGATGATCAGCAAGGACTGCTCCAAGATTGAGCCCATGCGAAGGATCACGCAATGCAGTCTCCTCGAACAAGTGACTTAGTCCAGTGTAGAGCATCATGAGATTTTTCTTCCTCATCTTGTTAGCTTCAGACTTGCACAACAATGTGTATCCCAAAATGTGCACGACATACCTAAGGACCTGATTTCGTATTGCTGTCTACTTGGAGGTCCGCGAGTTGTATCGCTCGTTCCCAATATGGTTCCAAAAGAACTGAGTGTGCGAGTCATCCCACTCAGCAATGAGAGTGCATCGAATAGGCTCCAAACAAAATGTGGTACTTGACTCCCATACACACGAAGGTAAAAGTACCCTCAGATGCTATCTTGCGCAGCTCATGAGTGTAGTATACTCTGCAGGTCGACAACAGCTATCTGACCAAGTATGGGTAAAGCTCGTAGCTCCTCATAGGCATAGTTCCCAAGCATATCTGCTGAACCAGTCACTGAACCTCTCCCGTGATACCCAACATCTGACAAGTCATGTAGTCCAGCCAAGCGTTGTAGAAAAATGTGTCATACTCACCCCACTGCTCCGATATGTCCCTAGCATTGCAATCAGCACTCTCTGTTTCTGTCAGAGGATCATTTGCCCACTGCCTTTGCATAGGAATCCGATCCTTCTCTCCCTTAGGCCAAGGGGCTTGTATCGCTCCTGGAGCAAACAGAATGGGTGACGAAGCTCGTGAGAGCCAGTCTAGAGGAGGATAATAGTCATCTGTGACATTCAGGCGCTTCCGTGGAGGCATCTGCGATCAAAGACACAAGAAAAAAACTATCAAATTAAGCCAAAGCTCGAAGATCAACCAACACATCAAAATCAGTAACAATTATCACATCCAATCATCCGCAGCAGCAAAATCAGTATCAATCTCTCTAAACCCGTCCTAAATTCGCCTTAAATCAGAGAATCGCAAGTGTTCGTCATCAAACCGAAGGTTTTCAGAAAACTTGCGAAATTTGTCGATGCAATCAGTAGGGTAACACGAAATCATCATCACAAGCCTTAAACAAGCATCAATATACCATCAATCAGTCAAAAACGTGATGAATTTTGAAATTTCACCTTAGGGCCGAAATGAAAAACGTGGAGATTCGGAACACAAACCTCGAAATCGGATCAAATGAGTGATAGAAATTGATAGAGGGGTAAAAATCGAGGGGATTGGGCTTTTGAATCAACAAAATCGAGCAAGAAATGAAGTTTATAAGAGATATGGTGATTTAGGTCTCGGGTCACGATAGGGGGAGAAATGAAGAAGAAGAAGAAAGAAAGAAAATTTAAAGTACTTACCTCGCATGTGGGTGCATCGGTCGACGCAAGAGATGCGTCGATCGTTGCAGATCACGACCAATGAACCGCAACGATCGGCAAACTTCGTGTTGACTTCTTCCTCGTGTTTTGACTTCATCCGTTGGTTAAACCGCAAATCGAACGGTATAATTGCATTGTAAACTCGCGGTTACTCTCTTCAGCTGACCCAACCGTAACACACCTGCATCGATCGACACACATGTCCGTGTCGATCGATGCAAGGGGATTTCCAGACTCATGACTTAGCTTTGTACGATAGAAACACCAAAAACGAAAAACACCAAGTAAAATCGAATCAAAACACCAAAAAGAATATGTACAGACTTATCAGTGGGTTATACAAAAGTACCTGATCATCTGGCTCAAACTGTTTGGAGACAATCTTCTTGTCATGATATGCCTTAGTCCTCTCTTTGTACAGCTTCGAGTTTTCATAGGCATGATGACTAATCTCATCCAACTCATTCAGCTGCACCAATCTCCTCTCTGCTTCAGCGCTTCTTTAACTTTATTAGCTTGACTGGAAGGAGATTAGGCAGAGGGTTCATCATCCAGAGGCAGAATCTGACATCTTGGAATCTCGGCCCTAGCCCAATAATGCTTTACCCTCTGTCCATTGACAGTGAACTCCTTTCCTTCTGAGCTAATCAGACAACAACACCATAAGGACGCACTTCCTTGATCGTGAAAGGACCTGACCATCTAGAACACAGCTTACCTAGAAACAATTGCAAACGAGAGTTATAAAAAAGTACATGATCATCTGGCTCAAACTGTTTGGAGACAATCTTCTTGTCATGATATGCCTTAGTCCTCTCTTTGTACAGCTTCGAGTTTTCATAGGCATGATGACTAATCTCATCCAACTCATTCAGCTGCACCAATCTCCTCTCTGCTGCAGGCTTCATATCAAAGTTCATCTGCTTCACGGCTACCTTATGCTCAAGCTCAACTGGAAGGTGGCAGGCTTTCCCATATAGAAGTTGAAACAGTGTAGTCCCAACTGGCGTCTTAAACGCAGTCCTATAGGCCCATAACACATCATCTAGCTTTGCAGACCAATCCTTCCCAACTGACTTCTCCAGGATCTCCTTAATCTGTCTGTTAGAGACCTCTAATTGACCACTAGTCTGAGGATGATAAGGAGTAGCCACACGATGATGAATACCATGCTTCTGTAGCAGCTTCTCAAAGACCATGTTGATAAAGTGGGATCCTCCATCACTTATCACAATATGAGTCACTCCAAATCTAGGGAAAATGATGGTCTTAAACAGCTTAAGAACCACCGAAGAGTCATCGGTTGGACTAGCTATAGCTTCCACCCACTTAGACACATAATCCACAACAACCAATATGAACTTATGACCATGAGACGAGGAAAAAGGACCCATGAAATAAATGCCCCTGAAATCGAAAACCTCAACCTCAAGAATGAAATTCTGAGGCATCTCATGCTTCTTACTGATTTTCCCTCTCCTCTGACAGGCATCGCACTGAGAGACACACGAATGAGCATCGCTGAACATAGTAGGCCACCAGAAACCTGCTTGCAGAACCTTATACACAGTCTTGGAAGTAGCAAAATGTCCAGCATAATCCGATCCATGGCAATGAAATAGAACGTTTGGAACCTCTAATTCTGCAATGCATCTCCTGTAAATCCCATCCGAACAGTGCTTGTATAGATAACGATCATCCCAATAGAACGTTTTGAGTTCTCTGTAGAACTTCTTCTTTGCATACCCCTTGAGATCATCTGGTTCAGTCTTTGCAGCCAGGTAATTCGCAATATCAGCAAAACATGGTCGATCGGGCATCGAAAAAGCGTAAAGATCCATGTTGTAGTGACTAATCTGAACCTTCAGAGGTTCTGGGTTCTTAATCGCCTTGTGTCGATCGACGCATAGAGATGCATCGATCGACTCAGCCCCATTACGTGCATTGATCGATTCCGTGGTGGCATCGTTCGACGCATATTCTGAATCCAACAGTTCTGTAATTTTCTGTCCAAATCTTTCCGAAACACTGTCTCAATCAAATTGAATTTCTCCTAAGGCAAAAAATCATTAATAGGGACGTATTCTTCAACCCTGATCCTTGAGAGATGATCAGCAGCTCCATTCTCAACTCACTTTTTGTCTTTAACCTCAATGTCAAACTCTTGAAGAAGGAGAATCCATCTCAGAAGCCTCGGCTTAGCATCCTTCTTCTGCATCAAGTACTTAAGAGCTGAGTGGTATGTATGTACTATAACCTTGGATCCAACTACGCTGGGGCGAAATTTCTCAAAGGAAAAGACAACTGCCAACAACTCCTTCTCTGTAGTGGCATAGTTTATATGTGCATCATCTAGTGTTCTGCTGGCATAATAGATAATATGAAGTTTCTTGTCCTTCTTCTGCCCCAGAACAGCTCCTACAGCAAAATCACTCGCATCACACATAACCTCACTAATGCTTGCTTGATCTGTTCAAATGCAGTCTGGCAATCTGCAGTGAACTCAAATTTCAAATCCTTACACAGCAAAGCAGTTAGCGGTCTAGCAATCTTACTGAAATCCTTGATGAACCTCCTGAAGAACCCAGCGTGTCCAAGAAAGCTCCTCAAAGACTTCACAGAATCCAGCGCCTGAAGGCTGGTCATAACCTAATCTTGGCGCGATCCACCTCAATCCCAGCTTCTGATACTCTGTGCCCTAGAACAATACCATCTCTGACCATAAAATGACACTTCTCCCAATTCAGAACCAAGTGCTTCTCCTCACATCTAGCTAGCACTTTGCACAGATTATCCAAACATTCATGATAAGATGACCCATAGACAGAAAATTCATCCATAAACACCTCCATAAAGTCCTCAATCATGTCAGTAAAGATAGACATCATACATCTTTGGAAGGTGGATGGTGCATTACAAAGTCTAAAAGGCATTCTGCTATATGCAAAAGTGCCACATGGACAAGTAAAAATAGTCTTTCCCTGATCCACTGGATGAATGAGAATCTGAAAGAAGCCAGAATACCCATCGAGGAAGCAATAGTAAGGATGATTAGCTAACCTCTCCAGCATCTGATCAATAAAAGGTAGGGGGAAGTGATCCTTCCTAGTCGCATCATTCTACTTCATGTAATCAATGCACATCCGGTAACCAATCACAGTCCTTGTAGGAATCAACTCGTTCTTCTCATTCTTCACCACTATAACACCTCCTTTCTTAGGCATAACATGTACTGGACTGACCCAATCACTGTCAGAGATATGATAGATGATTCCAGCATCCAGCAATTTCATAATCTCCTTCTTCACCACTTCCTTCAGATTCGGATTCAGCCTCCTCTGATGCTCAAAAAATGAATTTGTCTCATCCTAAAGATGTATCCTATGCATGCATAGCTCCGGAAAGATACCTGAAATTTCATCCAGAGAATAGCCAAGAGCTTTGCGATACTTATGCAGCTTGCTCAGCAGTAAGGAAGTCTCTGCGTTGTTCAAGGAAGCATTAATAATCACTGGAAATGTCGAATTAGGTCCAAGAAATGCGTACCTTAGCCCGGATGGAAGTCTTTTTAGTTCAAATTTTGGAGCCTTTTCTTCTTCCCAGTCGGACATGATTTGCGTCGATCGATGCACATGGTATGTCGATAGACACAATGGCTCGTTCTGCACTTCCAACTTCATCACTTACTCTGTAGAGTCTATCAGTCTAGCATAACAGATAGCATGCTCGTCCTCCAGATGCTCCAATTCCAGTACTGAGCTTAGCATAACTCTTTCAAGCAGATCCTCAACATATGTCCTATGAAAGAATTCCTCTGTCAAATCACTGATAGTGGCTACATAAAAGGTCTGTCCGTCGATGGTTGGTCTCTTCACCAGCTTATCCATATCAAAACTCATCTTCAGATCACCCACATTAAGAATTATAGTTCCTTTCTTGCAGTCAATCATCGCACCAGCAATAGCTAAGAATGGTCTACCCAAGATGTGGATCCTTTGGTTCCTCTCCATACTGCAGAACCACAAAGTCTGTAGGAATCATACAATTACCAATCCTGATTGGCACATTCTCCAATACTCCTTCAGGGATCCAGACAGTCCTGTCAGCTAGAACCAATGAGATTCTAGTAGGCATGAAATCTATCATCCCAAGCTTCTTAGAACCATAGAAGGGCATAATGTTCACATTAGAACCAAGATCAAACAATGATCTCTCAAATCTATCTCTGTAGATAGAACAATCCAACACAAATCTCCCTGGATCTTTTAGTTTCTCAGGAATCCTGCCTTGAATCACAGCACTACATACCTCTGAGATAATCAGTACACTCTCCTCATTAGTCATGTTACCAGAAAGCATGTCCTTGAGATATCTCTTCATCACAAGAGTAGTCTTTAGAGCATCAATCAAAGGCACTTCAATAAGCACCTTATTCATGCTTTCCTTGCATTTAGCCAAATGCAGCTCGTACTTAGACTTCCTTGGGTTCTTAGGGAAGGGAACCTTAGGCTTGTAGACTTTATCATCTGCTTTCTTCAGCTTCTCTATGTCTGATTTCTGTGCTGGGCCAGTGCGTCGATCGACACTAGGAGTGCGTCGGTCGACGCTCGTTTCAGGTGCAACGACCTCTGTGTCGAGCTTGGGTTCAGATTCTCGATTCATGTCATGCGTCGATCGATCCTGTGTTGCATCGGTTGATGCTCTCTGCAACTCGCGAATGTGATCTTCCAACTCCTCAATCTCAACGATTTATTCCAAAATTAGACCCTTTTTCTGAGCAGGAACGGCATCCTTACCACTTCTCAACGTAATTGCATTACAATGGTACTTCGGATTAGCACCAGTTCGTCCATGGAGAGATCCATCTTGTCTCTTTACAGACCCATCAGTCTGTGCAACTTGAACATCCAATTTCTTCACATGAGTGCTTAAGGAATCAATATTCCCATTCAGATCCAAGTAAAGAGCGTCGATCTTTCCATTGAAGTCCACTGTACTCTTCTTCTGTCCTACCATAAGCTGCTCCAACAAACCATCATCTTATCAGACTGCTCATTTTGAGGAGGAGCAGGTTGATATGATGAAGTTCCATAGTTCCTGGTGAAGCTATTAGTGTTGTTTCCAGGGCTGGTGTTACTCTGATAAGACTTATGGTACTGAGGCTTAGGAGTGAAACCAAAGAAGTTTTGATTACCTGTGAAGGTACTTCTCTGACCCATTCCATTGTAGTCACCTCTGCCTTGTTAATTCCCAAATATGTTCCCCTGAAAACCAGTTCCACCAACATAATTCACATCCTCTTCCTCGCAGCCGTCATCAGCATCAAATACCTTAACATCCTAAGCAAAATGAACATTCTTCTTCCCAAGCAGAAGACTATGAACATAATCAATCTTGTTTTTCATCTCTGCCATTTGTGAGCTATCAAACTTTCCACCAGATTTCTTCCTCTCCATATCAGCATATTAGTGCTATTACTATACACCAAGTTCTCAATTAACTCCTTAGCTTGCTCTGGAGATTTAGTGTTGAAGTTCCCATTGCTATCAGCATCCAAAGCCATCTAATACCACAAATCAACACCTCTGAAGAAAATGCTCAGCAGCTGAACTTCATAGAAACCATGATGAGAGCAGTCTCTCTGGTACATCTTAAACCTCACCCTTGCAGCCTTAAGAGGCTCCGTAGGTCCCTGTTTGAACTGTAGTAGCGCTTCTCTCAGCTGGTCAGATCGAGCATCATCATAAAGTGCCTTAGGAACTCCTTTTAACTGCATCCCAAGTAGTCAGAGTCCCAGGTGGAATCTGCTTTAGCTAGTTTGCAGCTTCTCCTCCAAGAGAGTGCGGGAAAAGCTTACAGTGCAGGAAGTCATAGCTAACTCCATTATGCTTCATTCAAGTAACCAAAGACTCAAAGTTCTCTATATGATCCATAGGGTGCTCATTGGTATCTCCATGAAAGAGATACTGTCCCACAAGACTGTAGTAAGAAGTTTTCATCTCAAAGTCATTCCTCCTAATGGGAGGAGGTACAATCGCAGCCCTGTTAGTATATAACTCATCAGGAATGTTGTAATCAGCTAGGGTTCTCCCATTAGGCGGATTAGGTGCATTAGGTGGTATTTCAACCCGTGGATTTCCTTGTCCACCTGCGTCTCCAGCAGCATCATCATCCTGCGGCTGATGAATAAACTCCTGAACAATCACGTTCCCATCAGCATCAAGTCTCTGACCTCGCTCATTGCAGACATGGTTCTCTGCATCTCTCAGAACACCTTATTCATCCCGAATTTGAATCACAGCATTCACGTTTGCCATCGTAACCTGTTTTTGAGGTTTCATGTTTGTCCTTTCTAACCTTGCAATTTCTTCAAGTCCTAGATTCACGAGTTCCTTGTCCGGATTACTTCTATTTGCACGATTAGGCATGCACTAACTGTTTATGCTCAAGCATCGATCGATGTACAGGTCCACAACGATCAATTCAATTCGTGGGTGCGTCGATCGATTCAGTAGAGTGTCGGTCGATGCACGTCGTCTTCTCGCAAACCTGAAATGCCCAAAGACAGAACGAAAACAGAAAATTAGTAACAAAAACAAAAAACGAAAAACTTAGTCTAAACTCTAAACTCAAATCTATCGAAGACTAAAAAGAGTCCCCGGCAACGGCGCCAAAAACTTGATATGCTCAGAGTTTAATTCCCTAAGTTACACTGCAAGTGCACAAACAAATGTAGTATATAGGGGTCGAACCACATAGACTCAAGAATCTTACGATAGACTATAGAATGTCGAGTAGAGCTAAGCGATATAAATCAAGAATAATAAACTAAAAGCAGTAAATAAATCAGTAGGCAAGCAAGTTTGTTTTCAAGAACTAAAAGTGCTAGGTCAAGGGCGTTCTCAGGAAATCATGCCATGCAGATCAAATATTAGTCAAGATCGAATTAAGAACCGTTCTAGAACTCAAACACAAATATAAAACTATCCAATTTTTGTTTACTAAGTTTAAACCCTTGAAATCACAATTTCTTTGGAATTCCTAACAGATTAGACTAGCATTAAGTGCAGGTTCGATTAGTTCACAATTCATTTAAACCAAATTTCTTTGCAGATAACTAAATTGCTCAACCTAAACAGATCAGATTCTAAATTACACTTTCGTGTCAATTTATAAAACCTAGATCTAGATTCCAATTGATCAGGTTAGAAACTAGCTTTAAGGCAGTTCATGTTGAAGAACTAACAAGTTATGAATCCTTAACTGATTAATTAAATCTAACAAGTCATGAAAACCCTAATGAGAATCCCTAAACCTAACAATGAATCTACTCAGACATATTGATTGTAGCAAACAACATAATCTGAATAGATTGCATTAGAGAAAGAGTAGAGAATGAAAAAGGGGTTCGAAATCTTCTCCAAAAAGCAGTACAAGGAACGAATCTGCCCCAAAGCTCCAAAACTCTCTCTAGCTAAAAATATGAAAAGTATCTCTAAAACAAAACACCAAAACCCTAATATAAAGTGTATAACACATCTTGAGTCTCTTTTGTAAATACTGGAACTTTTAGGCCAATTCTGCAATTCTTCAAAATCTTCATTAAACACTGCGAATTGTGGATCCGAAAGTTGTGTCGATCGATGCAAGGGTGCATTGGTCGACGCTCAGGTTATCTCCAACTAGTGAATTCTTTTCATCACGGCTTTAGCTCCAATCCTTGCCCAAATAGCTCCAAAATATTTCAAAATCCTCCACACGTGTGTAATCCTAATAAACACCTGAAAGACTCGAAAGACACTACAAAAGACTCTAATATATACTGGTTTAAAACAGGTAAAAACCATGATATATCACTGCACGTGTTCCCATTTGAACGGAACGTCCTTCTTGATCACACATGTGAGCAGTGCAGATACGATGCAGAAATATTTGACGAATCTCTTGTAAAATCTAGCACATTCGTGGAAACTCCGGACATGTCCAATGCTGGTTGGTGTTGGGCATTCCTGGATAGGCTTAACCTTCTCATGATCCACCTGTAATCCCTGCAAACTCAGAACAAAGCCTAGGAAAACAAGCTGATTGGTGCAGAATGTGCACTTTTTGAGGTTTGCCTAAAGGCCTTCTTGACAAGAGTCTCTATAACTTTCTCAAGGTGCGCAAGGTGGTCGGAGAAACACTTTCTGTAACTAAGAATATCATCAAAGTAAACGACAACAAACTTACTGATGTAGGCCCGTAAGACCTAGTTCATGAGCCTCATGAAAGTGCTGGGAGTGTTGGTAAGACCGAACGGCATGACAAGCCATTCATATAGACCCTGCTTGGTTTTAAATGTCGTCTTCCATTCCTCTCCTTCTTTCATCCTCACCTGATGGTAGTCAATCGGAACGGGCCGTCCCCTCGTGGTGCAAGCTTCGGTTTCCGCTGATTTGGGAAACTCTCGAGTCGCATGTATAATCACACTCATTCTCAGGGCTCGAAGGTGATCTCCTTCCTCTTCTTGTCGGCTTGTCGTTTGTAGTGGGCCGTCTTCTTTTCCAGGTTGTCCCTGGCCTTTTGGTGCAACTTCGTGATAGATTTGGCTTTGCGTTCTCCATCTTGATTGGTGAAATTGTGGTAGTGGCTTGAGATCTATGGGCGTCTCTCACTTAAACCATACACAATCTCAAAAGGTGAAAGCTTGTGCCATAGTGGTTATCATTATCATAAGAAACTTCAACGTATCAATCTAACAAGTTACTTTAGTTTTTACCGACCGTGGCCCCAAGAGGGACTGATAGCATCTGGTTGACGACCTCGCTCTTGTTGGGATAGTGTCCTGAAATCACACTTGCACTCACTCCTGATGATAGTTGTGTGTCGAGATCAGACATTCGTATAATACTGGGCAGTTGCAATGTTTTGCTAGAAGCCTCTTGCAATTTGTAAGTTGTAGACTTACTGCCAGTACTATATGATCCTATAGGGTCACACACCTAAGAAAACTGGAAGCTAAAATATGGGAATGATCATTATAGTAATGATCATGTTAATGTGTATTGGATACACATTAGTATCGAGTATATGGTGTTGTGTCGATCGACACAGTATGTGTGTCGGTCGACACAGGTCGGGTTTTCGAAACAGACTTTTCGATTTATGACTTAATCAAGTCGGCCCGTTTGAGTGTTCTAGGTCTGAATAAATAGAAAGTATTTTCGACCTAGAACAGTAGCCGTCGTCTTTTTCTTGACAGAAGACGTAGAAACACCAGAACTCAGAGATCCCAAAAGATCCGACACTAGCATCCCGGTTTCCAGGTTTGTGTGCGTGTGTATCTGGTAGAGGCGAAGCATCTAAGTCGCTTACTGATCTCGTCACCAATCATTCCGCTGCCAGTTCAAAGGTAAGAACGAGGTTGGTATTTTTCAATATAACGAACCCTAGATCCTAGGAGATCCAACAGTGGTATCTGAGCATGTTAGGGTTTATACTATTGAATCTGAGGCTTTTAAATTGAAAACTGATGATTTTGATGAGTTAATTGCCTGCCAAATCGTGTTTTATAGAAATTAATCTCAGATTAAAGTTTCTGTTGAAAACGACGAACTGCTGTTGTCGCACTGTGTCGATCGACACTAAGCATGTGTCGGTCGACACGCCGCGAAACGTATAATAAAATTTTAGGGTTTGTCGCATGATGTCGATCGACACTAAGCTTGTGTCGGTCGACACACCGCGAAAACTCGTAAAAGATTTTTTGAGGTTTGTCGCATAGTGTCGATCGACACTAATCTTGTGTCGGTCGACACACCGCGAAAACGCTCACTCGGTCTTGGAGATCGCTCTGTGTCGGTCGATACACTGGGTGTGTCGGTCGACACAGACTATGCGAATGGATAGATCGGTTCAATTGGATTGAACCTGTTATCTCGCTCTGTTAATTTTAATTAACCAATTTGGTTCTGGTTTGGTAATGTCGATCGACACAGAGTTGTGTGACCATCAATATGAACTGTTAAACCGGACCGGTTCAATCAGATTGAATCGGTTAAGGAAATTCGATCCGGTTTGACCGGTTATCGAAGACCGGTTTAAATTGGGTTGTGTCGACCGATGCAAATGGTTGGCGTCGATCGACACACCAATCGCAAACTTGAAGGTTGGACCTCAAATTTGTAAATACCAGACCAAATTTAATCCTAAAGTTCTAAATGAACCTAAACTTAATAAAACTGAATGTTTTGATTAATTTAATAACTTCTTGGATGTATATTGGATATACATCAAGATTAAATAGTTCCTTTCCTCAACTAAATATCAAGTGATCTTGATGTCTTGCCCGACCTTGTCTACTGTCAAGACTCATTTCGTTGTTGGATAGCCTTGGAGTCCTTGGTATCCACAACAACATGAGTAAGGCAGGTGATCATTGATAGACTTGCAGTGCGACTGTCGATGATCACAAGACAGAAAGAGATTGGTTTACTTGACTGGGCTATCAGAAGTTCTGGGCCCAGAGACATCATAGTGGATTAGACATGGATTGTCTCGTCTGCGACCAAGAGTTGTACTGGGTACAACTAGCAATGATTTGCTTACCTAGATAACTAAAGTTTGGATGATGGCGAGTCGCCCACTCAAATTTTGGTGATCTGAGGATCTTGGTTCATTGTATTCATCTGAGGAAACATAGTTTTTTGAATACAATGCGAGTTTTCTAATTAGATAAAAATTCTCATTTCCTTGAGCATCATAACTAAAACCTCTACCTTTTTAATTACAGCTATGTCTGTCTCAACTCACATCAACACTTTCTCACTGAGATCCGTCCTTGAGAAGGACAAGTTAAATGGATCTAATTTCTTGGAATGGTATCGGAATCTGAGAATAGTTCTCAGGTAGGAGAACAAGGAATATGTCCTTGACAGAGTTCTCCCCGAGAGGCCACGTTCCAATGCCACGCAGGCAGATAAGAATGCTTATGATAAGCATTCAGCTGATGTCAAAGACGTTAATTGTCTAATGCTGGTGACTATGAACTCTGAGCTGCAGAAGCAATATGAGAACGTGATGTCACCCATTGAGATGATTAACAGCCTGAAAGCTTTGTTTCAGGAGCAAGCTCGCACAGAGAGATACCAGACGGTTAAATCTCTCATGGATTGCAAGCTGGCTAAGGACAGTCCAGTAAGTCCTCATGTCCTTAAAATGATGGGTTACATTGATAACCTAGGGAAACTGGACTGTGCCATTAGCCAGGAGCTAGCCACTGACATGATTCTTTAGTCTTTGCCGTCGTGTTTTGATCAGTTCATCATGAACTACAACATGCAAAACATGACTAAGACATTGACTGAGTTGCACGGCATGCTGAAGACAGCATAACCGAATCTCAAGAAGCCAACTCCCAGTGTACTGATGGTACAAGTGGGTAAAAGGTTCAAGAAACCTAAGAAGGATAAGGGAAAGGCCCAAGTTCTCCAGACTGAGAGTCAGGACAAGCCCAAGCCAAAGCCCAAATCCGGGCCTTCTCCTGAGGACAAATGCAACTACTGCAAGCAGTTATGGCATTGGAAGAGAGACTGCAAGAAGTTCATGGAAGATTACAAGAAGCTGAAGAAGACGTATGATGCGTCTGACTCAGGTATTTATGTTATCGAACTTACTGTTATGTCTTCTAGTTCTACTTCGTGGGTATTGGATACCGGCTGCGGTGCTCATATTTGTACTAATATGCAGGCACTAAGAAACAGTAGAACACTGAAGAAAGGACAAGTGGAGCTACGAGTCGGGAATGGAGCTAAGGTTGCTGCACTGGCCGTAGGCACCTATGATTTATCTTTACCTTCGGGCATGGTTTTAGCTTTGAATAATTGCTACTTTGTACCTGCGATTAACAGAAACATAATTTCAGTTTCCGTTTTGGATTTGGAAGGTTTTGATTTTGCTGTTAAGAATAAAGTTTGTTCTTTTAATCGTGATGGTACATTTTATGGTAGCGCCCCATTAGATAATGGGTTATATGTCTTAAACCTAGAAATGCATGTCTTTAACATAAATACAAAGCGGTTTAAGTCAAATGACGAAAACCCGACTTTCTTATGGCATTGTCGTTTGGGCCATATCAATGAGAAACGCATTCAGAAACTCCATCGTAGTGGGCTTCTGGGCTCATTTGATTTTGAATCATGTGAGATATGCGAATCTTGCTTGATGGGCAAAATGGCTAGGGCCCCTTTCAACAAACCAAATGAAAGGGCCAGTGACTTATTGGGCCTTGTTCATACTGATGTATGTGGGCCGATGAGCACTGTTGCCAGAGGAAATTATAAGTACTTCATTACCTTTACTGATGACTTCAGTAGGTATGGCTTTGTCTTTTTGATGAGACACAAGTCATAATCCTTTGATAGATTCAAGGAGTTCAAGAATGAGGTACATAACCAACTTGGCAAAAGTATCAAAGTTCTGCGGTCGGATCGCAGAGGAGAATACTTGAGTCAAGAGTTCAGCGACTATCTGAGCGAGTGTGGAATTGTTTCACAACTCACTCCTCCTGGAACACCCCAATGGAATGGAGTGTCAGAGAGGAGGAATCGAACCTTATTGGATATGGTTCGGTCTATGATGAGTCATTCAAATCTTCCATTATCCTTTTGGGGATACGCTCTAGAAACGTCTGCGTTTACACTAAATAGGGTGCCATCTAAATCAGTGGAAAAGACACCACATGAATTGTGGACTAGGAACATTCCTAGTCTGTCTTTCTTGAAGATTTGGGGTTGTGAGGATTATGTCAAGCGTTTAATCTTGTACAAATGCTACTTCGTTGGTTATCCTAGGGAAACCAAGGCATACTACTTTTACAACCAATCTGAGAACAAAGTATTTGTTGCTCGGGACTGTTCTTTTCTTGAGAGAGAATTTCTTTCTAAGAAAAATAGTGGGAGTAAAGTACATCTCGAAGAAATTCAAGATGCACAGGAGACTGCTCAACCTGCTGAGGAAGAGCAACAGTTGGACCCACAAAGTTCTGTGGAGCCCACGCCTGTGGAGCCTGAAGTTCGCAGATCCGGAAGGATCCGTCACGAACCCGAGAGATACTATGGATTTCTCGTGACCAATTCCAATGATCTGATGATCATTGAAAGTGACGAACCTGCGACCTTCGAAGAAGCAATGATGAGCCCGGACTCCGAAAGTGGCTTGGAGCCTCTAAATCCGAAATGGGATCCATGTCAGAAAACCAAGTATGGTCCTTGGTCGATTTACCTAATGGTGCAAAAGCCATTGAGTGTAAATGGATCTTCAAGAAGAAGATTGACGTGGATGGCAATGTCCAAATTTATAAAGCTAGGTTGGTGGCTAAAGGTTTCAAGCAAATTCATGGTATTGACTATGATGAAACCTTTTCCCCAGTCGCTATGCTTAAATCCATTCGGATTCTTCTAGCAACTGTTGGAATTGTGTCCAGTAATCTCGGTACTGTCTCTAGAAAGTAAGAGTATGTCAATGATCAGACATAAGTCATATAATACTGGGGGTCATGATGGCTTGCTAGAGTCCGCTCATGATCTATAAGTCTTGGACTTATTGCCTTTATTATATGATCCCATATGGGTCACACGCCTAAGCTAACAGGAAAATGTGTTGGAACGGCTTAGCAGAAGTACGGTAAAAGTGCCAGGCATTTGTCGTACTTAGAGAGATTAATGGGTCTGATTAAATCCAAGGGATTTAATCAGATTGGTATTTGGGCCCAAAAGCCCAAAAGGAAATAGACAAGTTTTATAATTAAAACTTAAGTCTGATTTTCCTTCTAACCCTAGCCCCCTGCGATTTTCCTCTCTCTCTCTGCGCCTCCCACAGCTTGGTCTAGCAGCCTCTCTTCCTGACGGTGTGCGTGTGTGAACCTCTGGAGGAGTTATCACTTGGTGGCTCTCTGATCTCTGACCTGTTCTCTCTTTCCGCTGCATAAACAGGTAAAAGGTGAGATCAATAAAGTTTCTATTCAAGAGAACCTAGATCTGCATGTTTAGGACTGTTTAATCTGAAGAACTGAATCAGGATTAACACCAAAACATCCTTCAGTGGTATCAGAGCTATTGGTTCTGGTTTTTCTTGTTTAGAATCTCGTTTAGGATTGTTTTTCTTGTTTAAGAAGTGTTTTGAATCAACTACTGATAAGAGAAATCACTTAAGCAACAAGGAATTGGAACCTAAACATATTTGAAATCGCAAAACCAAGCTATATGACTTGGATTGCGATCGGCCGAGTGTTGAACCGATCGGCTTGGCCGGTTGGATCGCACGACCGAGAGGTGCGATGGATCCGATCGCGAGATCGACCACGATCGTCGGCTTCTCCCGTCCCGATCGCATGGATCCGCATGGATCGCATGGATCTCGGCCCAACCTCGCGTCCCGATCGTAGCCTCGCGTCCCGATCACTCGTCCGGCCATTGTCCGAAGCCGTCTCGATCTCGGATCGTCGTGTGCGGCTTGCGGCTGGGCATGGTGATCGTGGAGCTAGGTCACAACCATAATTGGTTCGTGACAATTTCGGTTCGGTTCGGTTTAAAAACTTGATTAAAATCAAATCGTCTCGGTTTAATAAACAGATTTATTAATTTTATTAAGTTCTGGTTAAACCGGGATAAGAAATCCAAAGTCGAAATATTGGTTTTTGTGCCTAAACCAGGATTTTCTAATTTGATTTGGTTGGACCAAATAAATTGAGAAAATCCGGTTTAGTAAATAATCGGTTGACAATTGTGGTCATCGTAGTAATTAAAATTTGGTTAGACCAATTTTAATGAACCAGACCGGTTATGTCATTTAATTGGACAATTGGGTCATGTCTTGGACATGGACCAATTCTTGGGCCTCGGGCCAAGAAGTTAAAACAATTGGGCCAATTATTTGAGTCTTTCTTCAGATTTAATTTAAAATTAATTTTATAAAATTATAAATCGATTTTAAATTAAAGTTTCCGAAATTTTGAAATTAGAAAGTTTCTTAAAATAGAAGTTTCTAGATTTGCATGTTTTGGATTTTAAGAAATTTCTAAAGTTAGAAAGTTTCCGGTTTTAGAAAGTTTCCAATTTTAGAAAGTTTCCAAAAATAGTAGGTTTCCAAAAATAGAAAGTTTCCCGAAATAGTAATCTTCTATTTTGGAATGAAATTTTAATAAACCTACGAACCTCAAATAATATCAAGCGTTGGATGTCTTGTCCAGGCTATGTCAGCTGTCGAAGCCCATTCAATTGTATTCATGGCCTTACAGTGTGAGGATGTCTACTTTTGCGTGGATAAGACGGTTTGTGATTCATAAATGTCATTGGGAGTCCCAGACATTAATGATTACATGACTGTATAGTCTGGTTTTCTTGACTAGGCCATCGGGAGTCCCGGGCCTTGAGACATCAGAGTGGATTGGGCCTCGGGCCCAGATTCACAACCAAGAGTTATATCACGGATATAATTAGCCGACATAGGGCTTACCGATATAAGCTAAGGTTGGGTGATGGCCAGTGGCCCACTTTGATCTTAGTTATAAGTGGATCTTGGAATCATTATATTCTATTGAGGGTAACTTATGTTATTGAATATAATGCGTGATTAATCATATTAAAGATAATACGAGATTAATCATATTGAACATATTAACCAATAACCTTTTTATATTATATTTCAGCTATGACTACTACAAGCACTCAAAACACATTCTCAGTCCGGTCTGTTCTCGAGAAGGAGAAGCTGACTGGAACGAACTTCCTGACGTGGTCAAGGAACTTGAGGCTGGTCCTCAAGCAGGAGAAGAAGGATTATGTCCTTCGTGATCCTCTCCCCGAGAGGCCTGCTAACAATGCCGCCAGGACTCTGCATAATGCTTGGGAAAAGAATTCGTCAGATGAAAATGATGTGTATTGCCTTATGTTGGCGACAATGACTGCTGAGCTGCAAATGCAGTTCGAGAGTGTGTTGTCACCAATTGAGATAATGGCAAGCCTGAAATCGCTTTTTCAGGAGCAAGCAAGGACTGAGAGGTTTCAGACTGTTAAGAACCTCTTAGACTGTAAGTTGGCTGCAAATGCGGCAGTGAGTCCTCATGTCTTGAAGATGATGTGTTATCTCGATCATCTTCAGAAACTCGACTGCCCTATCAGCCAGGAACTTGCTTGCGACATCATTCTGCAGTCATTACCTGCAAGCTATGATCAGTTCATTCTGAACTTTAACATGCATGGCTTGAGTAAGACATTGCCTGAGCTTCACGGAATGCTCAAGACTGCAGAGCCCAACTTGAGGAAAACCGCCAAGGACCCCAATGTGCTTATGGTGCAAAAGGGCAAGGGGTTTAAGAAATCCTCTGCTAAGGATAAGGGAAAGGCCAAGGCTGTCCAAGTCGCGGACAAGGACACGCCAAAGCCCAAGCCCAAGTCCAAGGCTGGGCCAACTGACATATGCAGGTTCTGTAAAGAACCAGGGCATTGGAGGAGAGAATGTAAGAAATTCCAAGAAGGTCTAAAGGAATTGAAGAAGAAGACTCTCGAGACTTCTTCGACAGGTATTTTTGTTATAGAAGTTAATACAACTACTTCTGATAATACCTCATGGGTTATGGATACTGGTTGTGGGGCTCATATTTGTACTAATATGCAGGCACTCAACAACAGTAGAAGGCTGAAGCAAGGACAAGTGGAGCTACGAGTTGGGAATGGAGCGAAAGTTCCAGCACTAGCTGTAGGCACATACTTGTTGTCTTTACCTTCGGGATTGGTTTTAGAACTCAATAATTGTTATTTTGTACCTGCTATAAGCAGGAATATTATTTCAATTTCTTTGTTGGATTTGGAAGGTTATGATTTTTCAGTTAAGAATAAATTATGTTCCTTCAATCGCAACAATTTGTTCTATGGTTCTGCCCCTCTTACAAATGGGCTTTACATACTCGATCAATCCGCGCCAATTTATAACATTAATACCAAACGGTTCAAACCTTATGAGGAGAACCGAACGTTTCTATGGCATTGTCGTTTAGGGCACATCAGCGAGAAACGCATCAAGAGGCTCCATTCGAATGGACTTCTTGGCTCATTTGACTTTGAGTCATGTGAGAAATGCGAATCCTGCATGATGGGCAAAATGACACGGGCCCCCTTTAATAAACCTAACGAGAGGGCCAGTGACTTATTGGGCCTGATACACACTGATGTGTGTGGCCCAATGTCCACAAATGCAAGAGGAAACTATCAGTACTTCATTACCTTTACTGATGATTTCAGTAGGTATGGATATGTTTATTTAATGAAACATAAGTCTGAATCTTTTGAGAAGTTCAGAGAATTCCAAAATGAAGTACAGAACCAACTTGGCAAAAGCATTAAGGCTCTTCGGTCCGACCGAGGAGGAGAATACTTAAGCCAAGAATTCAGTGATCATCTAAGAGAGTGTGGGATCGTATCCCAACTCACTCCTCCCGGAACACCTCAATGGAATGTTGTGTCTGAGAGGAGAAATCGGACCTTATTGGATATGGTTCGATCTATGATGAGTCACACAGACCTTCCAATATCCCTTTGGGGATATGCTCTGCTAACAGCAGTGTTCACTCTAAATAGAGCGCCATCGAAAGCAGTAGCAAAGACACCATATGAATTATGGACTGGAGTGGCTCCAGTGCTGTCTTATCTTAGAATTTGGGGTTGTGAAGCCTATGTCAAGAGATTGATCTCAGACAAGCTTACACCAAAGTCTGATAAATGCTACTTCATTGGTTATCCGAAAGAAACCAAGGCTTATTACTTCTATCTACGTTCCGAGAACAAGATCTTTGTGCCCGGGATTGTAACTTTCTTGAGAGAGAGTTTCTCTCTAAGAAAGACAGTGGGAGTAAGGTACTGCTTGAAGAAATTCAAGATGAACAGGATACTGCTCAACCTAATGAGGAAGAGCAGCAGGAGGACCTACAAGAAATTGTAGAGCCTGAACCTGTAGTACCTGAAGTTCGAAGATCCGGGAGGATCCTTCACGAACCCGAGAGATATAAAGGATTCCTCGTGACTAACTGTCATGATCTTCTGATCATTGATGGTGATGAACCATCGAACTTCAATCAAGCCATGATGGGCCCAGATTCCTCTAAGTGGCGTAAGGCCACTGATTCCGAAATGGACTCCATGTCGGTCAACCAAGTGTTTTCGTTGGTTGACTTACCCGCTGGTGTAAAAGCCATCGAGTGCAAATGGATCTTCAAGAAGAAGATTGACGTGGATGGAAATGTCCAGATTTATAAAGCCAGGTTGGTGGCAAAAGGTTTCAGACAAGTTCACGGTGTGGATTACGATGAAATCTATTCGGATTCTACTAGCAACTGCAGCTTTTCATGATTATGAAATTTGGCAGATGGACGTGAAAACCGCCTTCCTGAATGGAATTCTGGAAGAGGATGTGTATATGACACAACCTGACGGTTACATAGATCCAAAGAATGCTGGAAAGGTATGCAAGCTTCATAAATCCATTTATGGATTGAAGCAAGCATCGAGGAGCTGGAATCTTCGTTTTGATGAAGCGATCAAGCAATTTGACTTCATTAGAAACGAAGAAGAACAATGCGTGTATAAGAAAACTAGTGGGAGCAAGATAGTATTTCTTATTCTTTATGTCGATGACATACTGCTTCTCGGAAACGACGTTCCAATGCTAAAGTCGGTAAAGGACTGGCTTGGAAGTTGTTTTTCCATGAAAGACATGGGTGAAGCCGCATACGTTCTTGGAATCAGGATCTACCGGGATAGATCTAGAAGGCTGATAGGCTTGTGTCAAGATTCATACATTGACAAAGTCCTACAAAGATTCAGCATGAAAGATTCCAAGAAGGGCTTCACGCCAATGGTACATGGCACAACGCTAAGAAAGAAGCAGAGCCCTACGACGGCTGCTGAGCTTGAGCGCATGAAGAATATTCCTTATGCATCTGCAATAGGATCTGTCATGTATGCCATGATCTGTACTCGCCCTGATGTTGCTTATGCATTGAGCATGACGAGTAGATACCAGTCAAATCCAGGTGAAAACCATTGGATTGCCGTCAAGAATATCCTGAAGTATCTAAGACATACTAAGGATAAGTTCTTGGTATACGGTGGAAGTGATGTGCTTAAAGTCAGTGGATTCACGGACGCAAGTTTCCAGACAGACCAAGATGATTTCCGGTCACAGTCCGGTTATATCTTTTGTCTGAATGGCGGTGCAATCAGTTGGAGAAGCTCCAAGCAAGACACCGTTGCTGATTCCACTACAGAAGCTGAATATATCGCCGCCTCAGAAACTGCGAAGGAAGCTGTTTGGATACGAAAGTTCATTATTGAACTAGGTGTGATACCAGATGCGGCTGAGCCTCTGGCACTGTTTTGTGATAACAATGGTGCTATCGCTCAGGCAAAGGAACCAAGATCACACCAGAAATCCAAGCATGTTCTAAGAAGATTTCACTTGATACGTGACATCATTAATAGAAAGGAAGTCAAGATCAGTCGAGTTCAGACAGATGATAACGTCGCTGATCCGTTGACAAAGCCACTCCCAAGGCCTAAGCTCGAGTTCCTGACTGCAGCTGTAGGCATTAGAGACATTGAAATGTAATCTAAATTTGAGTGGGAGTTTGAGGGCTTTATTTAATTATTTGATATGTTCTTGTAAAACATTCTATGTTTAATGAAATTATTATTTCAAGATTATTTTAACTGTGATGAAATAATCGTTCCAAAGTGATATGAACCATTTTATAGGTCATCGAAGTAAGTGACTTGATCTTGAGTTATCAAAGTCATTTAGCTTGATCATGAGACCCTATATTTGATAGATGGTTTATATCATCATGTCCCTAGTCGAAGGTTGTTGAAATTGGAACACCAACAACCGTGAGAGACTAGATTGGTATGTGACTTATGACCAAGTTTCATGGTGTCATAGATGCGCGGCATCAAAGTCAATACATAGGTGTATGTTGGGAACATACGACCGGACACGACCCGCTTATGAGAACTCTTCAGGATATTTATATCTGTGTCATAAGAGATTCTCACTACGACTATAGAGTATAGTCCTTAGACCTGAGTTCGCATGCATGTGACTGCACATGGACTGATGCACTTTGATCATTGTCTAACGCTGTCGTTCTGCGATAGTTATAAGGACCTTGTTTGGGTACACTATGAAATGAGTAGTTTACAGTGATGGAACAAGACGGGATTTGTCCCTCCAATATAAATGGAGCGAATATCTCTAGGCCAATCGGAGATTTGAATACTGGAAAATGCATGGCCATGCTCAAACGGACTGTCCCGAGTCGTTTGGATTGTCAGTATCAAATCAGAGTCCGATGAACAAGATTAGGCTTTATAAGGATGACACTAATCTTGCCTTATGACTAATCGAGATATTGAGACAAAAGGATTATGAATACAGAGATTCCAGTACAAGTGGGAGATTGTTGGAATTGTGTCCAGTAATCTCGGTACTGTCTCTAGAAAGTAAGAGTATGTCAATGATCAGACATAAGTCATATAATACTGGGGGTCATGATGGCTTGCTAGAGTCCGCTCATGATCTATAAGTCTTGGACTTATTGCCTTTATTATATGATCCCATATGGGTCACACGCCTAAGCTAACAGGAAAATGTGTTGGAACGGCTTAGCAGAAGTACGGTAAAAGTGCCAGGCATTTGTCGTACTTAGAGAGATTAATGGGTCTGATTAAATCCAAGGGATTTAATCAGATTGGTATTTGGGCCCAAAAGCCCAAAAGGAAATAGACAAGTTTTATAATTAAAACTTAAGTCTGATTTTCCTTCTAACCCTAGCCCCCTGCGATTTTCCTCTCTCTCTCTGCGCCTCCCACAGCTTGGTCTAGCAGCCTCTCTTCCTGACGGTGTGCGTGTGTGAACCTCTGGAGGAGTTATCACTTGGTGGCTCTCTGATCTCTGACCTGTTCTCTCTTTCCGCTGCATAAACAGGTAAAAGGTGAGATCAATAAAGTTTCTATTCAAGAGAACCTAGATCTGCATGTTTAGGACTGTTTAATCTGAAGAACTGAATCAGGATTAACACCAAAACATCCTTCAGCAACTGCCGCTTATTATGATTATGAGATTTGGCAGATGGATGTCAAAACCGCCTTCCTGAATGGAATTCTGGAAGAGGATGTGTATATGACACAGCCTGAGAGTTTTGTAGATCCTAAGAATGCTGGAAAGGTATGCAAGCTTCATAAATCCATTTATGGATTGAAGCAAGCATCACGAAGTTGGAATCTTCGTTTTGATGAAGCAGTAAAACAATTTGGTTTCATCAAGAACGAGGAAGAACCATGTGTATACAAGAAGACTAGTGGGAGCGGAATTGCGTTTCTTGTACTGTATGTCGATGACATACTTCTTCTCGGTAATGACGTTCCGTTGCTTCGTCTGTTAAGACTTGGCTCGGAAGTTGTTTTTCCATGAAAGACATGGGAGAAGCCGCCTACATCCTTGGAATCAGGATCTACAGAGATAGAGCGAATAGGCTGATTGGATTGTGCCAGGACACTTATATTGATAAGGTGTTGCACAGATTCAAGATGCATGATTCCAAGAAGGGCTCCATACCGATGTCTCATGGCATTATTCTCAGCAAGAAGCAGTGTCCGGCGACACATGCTGAGCGAGAACGCATGGATAGGATTCCTTATGCTTCTGCAATAGGATCTATCATGTATGCCATGCTCTGCACTCGTTCAGATGTAGCTTACGCGTTAAGCATGACGAGTAGATACCAATCTGATCCAGGTGAAGTTCACTGGACAGCTGTCAAGAATATTCTCAAGTATTTGAGACATACCAAGGATAAGTTCTTGGTATATGGAGGAAGTGATGAACTTGTGGTGAATGGATTCACCGATGCGAGTTTTCAGACGGACATAGACGATTTCCGATCACAGTCTGGATATGTCTTATGTCTAAATGGCGGTGCAGTGAGCTGGAAGAGCTCTAAGCAGAATACCGTAGCTGATTCCACGACGGAAGCTGAATATGTTGCTGCTTCAGAAGCGGCAAAGGAAGCTGTTTGGATCAAGAAGTTCATGACTGAACTAGGTATGGTTCCGAGTATCTTGGAGCCAGTGGCTTTGTTTTGTGACAACAATGGAGCCATTGCTCAGGCGAAAGAACCCAGATCACACCAGAAATCCAAACACGTAGAGAGGAGGTATCACCTGATTCGTGATATCGTCAATAGAGGTGATGTGAAGATCAGCCGAGTTCCGACGGATGAGAATGTCGCTGATCCTCTGACTAAGCCACTCCCAAGGCCCAAGCATGAGTTGTTGGGAATGTCCTGAAATCTATTTTACTTGCTCTAAGTGAAAGTCGTATAGTCGAGATGAGACAATCACATAACACTAGGTAGTCATAACGCTTTGCTAGAAGCCACTTATGATCAATGAGTTGAGAACTCATTGCTAGTGTTATATGATCCTACATGGTCACACTGTTGGGAATGTCCTGAAATCTACCGTACTATCTCTAGAAAGTATGATAAGTGTCGAGATCAGACATAAGTCATAAATACTGGGTGATCATGATGGCTTGCTAGAGTCCGCTCTTGATCTATAAGTTTAGGACTTATTACCAGTATTGTATGATCCCTAAGGGTCACACACCATAGCTAACGGGAAAGTTAAATGGAATTAATACGGTAAGATGCAGTGGCATTTACTGTATTGGATCAGAGAATTGGGCCAGACAAAATGCAGGCTTTTGCCTGATTTGTGTCTTGGGCCCAAATGATTAATGAGCCATTAGTCAAATGACTTGGGCCCATTAATGAGAGATAAAAGAATTCGAAACCCTAAGGAAGAGGCTAACCTTTGCGATTTTCTTAGTGTGGCCGCGAGCCTCTCTCTCTCTAATCTCTCTCTCTGATCATCCATATCTTTGGTCTAGCAGCCGTCCCTTGCTTGTAAGAGTGTGGATACTCAAGGAGGAATAGGTGATTAATCTGTTCTAGCTGATCTTGTCATTACCATCAATCCGCTGTGCAATCCATAGGCAATGTTACAGGTTTGTTTTATGATTCGTTTTGCAAGAACCTAGATCTGTTTAAGGATTTGTGTTAGGTTGTAATTGAGAATTAAACCTTGAATAAACACCATAATCCTTCAGTGGTATCAGAGCCAGGTTGTTAGGTTTTTGCTTTTTGGATCTAAAAGGTTTAATCGATCAATGAGTTTTCATTAGCCAACGATCGTTTTTTTATCAAACGCTTAGCTTGTTGATTTTTGTCTTCATGTGTTTGATAATTAATTGATGTCAACGATTCATGTGCTTTTTCCATTAGCTTGTTGATTCGCTTGTTGATTACGATTTGAATAAGGTCAATTTGTTTTGTCCTTTTGTGAAATCGATTTGGACTGTTTGAATTGATGTCGATCGTGTGATTGAATTAATTAAGATTTTGTTTATGTGATAATCGATTATTGAATTGGAAGCTTTTGACTTTGCTTTAGAATAATGAAACGATTTGATAGAATCGTTATTGTCATGTTCATAAGAATAATGTTGATTGATTTAATTAATAATCGATTGTAAAGTCAAAGTTGATTTTTATAATCACAAGAATCATGAGACAATCATAACAAACGATTATTTGTTTGAATTGTTAATAATTAATTATTTAATTAATTGTGGTTCAAGCGGTTAACCCAAATCGCGGTTTGCTGGAAATTATTTAATTGGTATTATTTAATTTCTGGTTAAACCGGATTGAAATTCAAAATTGAATTTTAACCTAAACCGAAGGCTGGTCTAAGTTTGATTTGGTTGGACCAAATAATTTAGAGCTGGTCTGGTTTAGTAAATAACCGATGGTTTTGATAGTTAATTTGGTCTTGGACCATAATTAATAAACCGACTCGGTTATGTCAAATTATTGGGCCAACTGGAATTCTATGGTCTTGGGCCAAGAATTGGGCCTATAATTTGTGACCCAACCCGAAAGTATTAATAAAATATTAAATTAGAAATTTCTATTTTTAGAATATTTCTAAATTTAGAAAGTTTCTAAAATAAGTAAGTTTCCCAAAATAGTAATCTTCTATTTTTGGAAATAAAACTTAAAATCCTCAAAACCAATATCAAGCTTGGATGTCTTGCCCAATCTTGTCAGCTACTTAAAGCTTATTCAATTACAGATATGGCTTACAGTGTGAGGTGTCTGTTTTTGCGTAAGTAAAGTAGTATATAGTCACTAATTTCATTGGGAGTCCCAGACTTTAGTGATTATTTGGCTGTAAGAGATTGGTTTCCTTGACTGGGCCATCAGGAGTCCCGGGCCTTGAGACATCTGGTGAATTTGGGCCTCGGGCCCAATTCACAACCGAGAGTTATTGGATATAACTAGATGTGTGTATGCTTACCAAGTAAAGCTAATTCCGGGTGACGGCCAGTGGCCCACTTTGGATTTAGCTGAACATGGGTCTCGGAATCATTGCATTCTTATGAGGTTAAACAAAGAAATTTTGAATGCAATGCGAGTTTTCTTATAAGTTGTTAAGATTACTCTTTTATGAACTAAATAACTAAAAACTCTATTTATCTCTAAATTTCAGCTATGACGAGCACAAACAATCAAAACACTTTCTCGATCCGGTCTGTCCTTGAGATGGACAAACTGAACGGATCAAATTTCTTGACTTGGTCGCGGAACCTAAGGCTAGTCCTTAGGCAGGAGAGAAAAGACTATGTCCTTGAGAGAGCTCTCCCCGAGAGGATCGGGTCCAATGCCTCTCATGCAGTATATGATGCTTGGAATAAGCATTATAATGATGCGGTAGATGTGCGTGGTCTGATATTGGCTACCATGGACTCAGATTTGCTGAAGCAATATGAGAACATGGAGTCGCCAATAGAGATGATCAGCAGCCTGAAATTGAAATTTCAGGAGCAGGTAAGAGTGGAGAGATACCAGTTGGTTAAATCTCTCACTAGCTGCAAGCTACCAAATGATCATCCAGTAAGTCCTCATGTCAGTAAAATGATGGGTTACATTGATAACCTGAGGAAACTGGATTATCCAGTTAGCCAGGAATTGGCAACCGAGATCATTCTGCAGTCACTGCCGTCAAGCTATGATAAGTTCAGAAGGAACTATATCAAGAAAGGCTTAACGAAGACGCTGACTGAACTGCATGACATGCTCAAGACAGTTGAGCCAAACGTGAAGAGTACCCTGTACAATCTCATGAAGGAGAAGGGTAGGTTTACTAAACCTAATGCTGACAAGGGTGAAGACAAAGTTGTCCAGATTTTGAATCATGGCAAGCGTGTGTCTTCTGAGCCCGAGTCAGATACCTCTTACGTTGGTAAGTGCTGCTACTGTAAAGAGACTGGGCATTGGAAGAGAAATTGCATTAAATTCATGGAAGATTATGAGGAGTTAAAGTCGATGTATGAGACTACTTCCTCAGGTATTCATGTAATTACTTCAAGTTATACCTTATAGGTATTGGATACTAGTTGCGGCACTGATATTTGTTATAATATGCAAAGCCTGAGCAACAGTAGAACGTTGAAGGAAGGGCAAGTGGAACTGCGTGTCTGGAAGGAGCTTGGGATGCTGCCTCAGCCGTAGGGTTTTCACTTGTAGATGCCCTTGAGGCTTGGTTTTGTATTAAGTAATTGCTACAATGTACCTGCTTTAAGCAGAGTTGTTTTTCATTTTCTTGTAAAGAATTTGAATGTTTTTTTCATTTTGATAAAGACAAGTTTTGTTCTTTTGATCTTAATGAAATGTTAATTGTAGCACCCTATTCAAGGAATGGGTTTTATGTCTTAAACCAAAGAGTGCCTAAATGTAACATAAATACCAAATTGGTTTAAATCTGATGAATTAAACCTGATTTTTCTTGGCATAAATGTTTTGGTCAAATAGAGTAAGTCAGATTCAGAAACCCCATAGTTATGGACTTTTGGGCTCATTTGAATGGATATCTTATGAGACTTGAATTCTGCTTATTGGACCAAAACACAAAGGGCCCATCTTAGCCGAGCTAGAGAAAAGCCCAAAGGCTTATTAGACATTGGACATACTCATGTATGTGGTCCGATGAGCAGTAATGCCAGAGAAAATTTCCTGTACTTCATTGTCTCTACTGATTACTTCAGTGAGTATGACTGTGTTCATTTGATGAGACACAAGTCGGAATTCTTTGACATGGTCGAAAGAGTTCCAGAATGAGGTATAGAATCAAAGTGACAGAAGTATTGAGACTCTGGATTAGATCAAGAGTGAGAATACTTAAGTCATTGATGGTGTGATCATCTGAATGAGTGTGAAGTCGTTTCACAGCTCATTTCTCCTGAAAACCTTGAGGTGTTTCTGTGAGAAAGAATCAGATCTTATTAGAAATGATTAAAGATGAGTCGCACGAATCTTCCATGATATTCTTTAAGAATAACGCTCTAAAAATATCTAAGTTTACGCTGAAATAGTTCCACCAATATCAGTTGAAAGACACCACGTAAATGTGGATTGGAAATGATCCAAATTCGTCTTTACTGAGTATTTGTAGTTGTGCTACTTCGCTGGTTGTCCTAGGGAAACCAAGGCTTGTTACTTTTACGTCCATTCTGTTTTCTAAGAAGGGAAGTTACTTTCCAAGAAGAACAGTGGGAGTAAAAGTGTAACTCGAAGAAATTCGAGAAATACAGGAGGCTGCTCAACCTGTTGAGGAAGAGCAGCGGATGGATTTACAGATTTCTGTAGAATCTACACCTGTAGAGCCTGAAGTTCGCAGATGAATCAGTCACTAATCCGAGAGTGATTTCTCGTCATTAGTTGAACCTGATGATCATTGAAAGTTGCCATGATCTGATGATCATTGAAAGTTCGCATGATCTGATGATCATTGAAAGCGACGAACCTGCGAAATTCAAAGAAGCGAAAGTGAGCCCGGACTCCGAAAATTACACTATGTGTAAGTTAGCTTCATTGATCCATTCATGGATGGAAGCAAACATATCGGAGTTGGAATCTTCGTTCTGTTAAAGTAGTCAAGGTTTTGACTTGAACAGGAACGAAGTGGAACTGTGCGTTTACTAAAAGATAAGTGGGAGCATTATTGCATTTCTCATAGTGTATGTCGATGACATACTGATTCTCGGATATAACGTCCCAATGCTGCAGTCGGTAAAGGACTGGTTTGGGAGTTGGTTTTATGATTGACATGGGTAAAGCCACGTAGTTCTTGGATTTTGGATCTAAAGATAGAGATCCAAAAGAGCTGGTAGGACAAAGTCAAGATTCTTAAGTTGACAAAGTCCTACACGTTTTCAGCATTCCAAGAAGGGTTTTATGCCAATGTCATATGGCATTACGTTAAGCGAGATACAGTGTCCTACGATAACTGCTGAGCTTGAAAGCATGGATAGGATTCCATATGCGACGGCAATTGGATCTATCATGTATGCCATGACACGTACTTGCTTTGATGTTGCTTTAATGTTAAGCAAGACAAGTAAAGACCAGTCAAATCCAGCAAAGAATCACTGGATTGCCGTAAAGAATATCCTAAAGTATTTGTGGAATACTAAGGATAAGTTCTTGATTTACGGAGAAAGTGAGGTGCTACAAGTCGATAGAGTCTGAAAGGCAAGTTTCCAATAGACAAAGATAATTCCTGGTCACAGTCCGGCTATATCTTGTGTCTAACTGGCGGTGCAAGGCACTGTTGCTGACTCCATGACTTAATCTGAACATTTCGCAGCTTGAGAAGCGGCGAAAGAGGATGTTTGGATAGAAGAGTTCATCACTGAACTTGATGTGATTCACAGCATAGATGAGGCTAGCTGCACATCAGAGGTCCAAACACCTTGAGGGTAGGTATAACCTATTCCGTGAGATAAATGACAGAGGTGTTAAGTAGATAAGCAAGTTTCATCGAATGAAAACGTTGCTAATCTATTAACAAAGCCACTCCTTAGGCCTAAGCACGAGTCGCGGACTGTAGCTGCAGGATGAGTAAAATTAAGATGTAGTCTTAATTTCAGTGGGAGTTTGTAAAGGGCTTTTCTAGTTGTTTTGAAAGGTTCATGTAAACATAATATTTTATGTTTATGAAATCTATGATTTCTGGATTATTTTAACTGTGATATAAATAATCGTTCCAAAATGATTCATGTCATTAAATATGGGCCATCGAAGTACATGAGTAGACTTGATCCTGAAACCCCATATTTAACGAAATGACATAAATCATAGTGTCCATAGTCGAAGGTTGTTGAATTGGAACACCAACAACCACTTGAGACTAGATTGTGTTGAGACTTATGACCAAGTTTCGAGGGGTCATAGATGCGCGGCATCAAAGTCGACACATAGGTATATGTAGGGGAGCATATGACCGGACATGGCCCGCTGATGAGAACTCTACAAGATATTAATATCTGTGTCATAAGAGGTTCTCATATACGACTATAGAGTATAGTCCTCAGACCTGAGTTCGCATGCATGTGGCTGCACATGGAGTAATGCGCTTTGATCATTGTCTAACGCTGTTTCGTAACTGGGAGCTATAAGGACCTTGGTTGGGTGTATTATGAATTGTGTAGTTCATAGTGATGGAACAAGATGGGATTTGTCCCTGCCGTTTAACGGAGGTAATATCTCTAGGCCAATCGGAGATTTGATAGCTGGTAAGAGAATGGCCATTCCCAAACGGACTTTCCCAAGTCGTTTGAATTGTCAGTATCAAATCTGTTCCGATAAACATGGTCTGGCTATATAAGGATGACACGCATCTTGCCTTATGCCAGATCGAGATATTAAGACAAAAGGACTAGGGAATGTAGGATTCTAGTACAATCGGGAGATTGTTGGGAATGTCCTGTGTAGGATTCCAGTACAAGTGGGAGATTGTTGGGAATGTCCTGAAATCTACCGTACTATCTCTAGAAAGTATGATAAGTGTCGAGATCAGACATAAGTCATAAATACTGGGTGATCATGATGGCTTGCTAGAGTCCGCTCTTGATCTATAAGTTTAGGACTTATTACCAGTATTGTATGATCCCTAAGGGTCACACACCATAGCTAACGGGAAAGTTAAATGGAATTAATACGGTAAGATGCAGTGGCATTTACTGTATTGGATCAGAGAATTGGGCCAGACAAAATGCAGGCTTTTGCCTGATTTGTGTCTTGGGCCCAAATGATTAATGAGCCATTAGTCAAATGACTTGGGCCCATTAATGAGAGATAAAAGAATTCGAAACCCTAAGGAAGAGGCTAACCTTTGCGATTTTCTTAGTGTGGCCGCGAGCCTCTCTCTCTCTAATCTCTCTCTCTGATCATCCATATCTTTGGTCTAGCAGCCGTCCCTTGCTTGTAAGAGTGTGGATACTCAAGGAGGAATAGGTGATTAATCTGTTCTAGCTGATCTTGTCATTACCATCAATCCGCTGTGCAATCCATAGGTAATGTTACAGGTTTGTTTTATGATTCGTTTTGCAAGAACCTAGATCTGTTTAAGGATTTGTGTTAGGTTGTAATTGAGAATTAAACCTTGAATAAACACCATAATCCTTCACACACACCTAAGCAAACTGGACGTTAAAGACGAGGTTAATCATTAATGTAATGATCTAGTGAATGCATATTTGATATGCATTCGATATCAATATTCTGGGGCAGTGTCGATCGACACAAAGAGTGTGTCGATCGATGCAACTCGCGGATTACCAGATTAATTCGGTTTAATCGTTGGTTAATTCCGTTATGGTTTAAGTCGACATATATAAGATATATGGTCGACCTAAACTGTTTTTTAACTTAATAGACAGCCACCAGAACTTGAATAGAAACCTCTGAAGAGATTGGATCTCTATAGGCACTAGCATCCCTCCTGTTCAGTTCGTGTGCGTGTGGATACAAGTAGAGGCACATCGTTTGAGGTGCTTCGCGATCTCGATTATCTGCAAATCTTCCGCTGCAAATCACCATGTAAATCTGAGATCCCATAGATTCAATTATATGAACCTTAGATCCTAGGCTCGGAATTCAGACCAAGATTGCCTAATTGGATTAGGATCTGCTAGAAATTCCTTTAGTGGTATCAGAGCTTTAGGGTTCCATTGAATCTGTAGCATGTTGATTAGATTGGTTGAATCTGGATCTCTGTATGAATGATACAAGCATGCTAAAACTCGTTTTGATCAAAGTAACCTAGTTTAGGGTTTTGTTCGAAAAACGTTTTAGGGTTTTTCGCATGGTGTCGATCGATGCCAATCCGGCATCGATCGACACAGGGCGAAAACCCGAAAAAAATTTAGGGTTTTTCGCATGGTGTCGATCGATGCCAATCCGGCGTCGATCGACACAGGGCGAAAACCCGAATAAAACTTATGTTTCGCCTAGTGTCGATGGACACAAGAGTTGTGTCGGTCGACACAAACCTCGCGAGATTGATGAATCGGTTGAGTTGTATTCGACCGGTTATCGAGCTTGGTTAAAGATGGTTAAACGCTAAGAATGGTTTATTGCGATTGGGTTGGTATCGACCGATGCTAATGTAGCATCGATCGACACTGACCGGTACTCAGAACCGGATCAATTGGATTGATCGGTTATCGCAGATTGGTTTTTGGTTAATCAGCATCGATCGACACTAAAGTAGTGTCGGTCGACACAAGATTTGATGGTTTAGGTTATGGAACCTGAAACCACAGAACCAAACCAAGACAAATCATTTAATTAGAAGAATTAAAACATAATAAAACTAAACATTTTAAATAGTTCTGTTCCTCAATCAAATATCAAGTGATACTTGATGTCTTTCCAATCTTGTCAACTGTCAAGACCCATTTAATTGTGCGATAGACTTGCAGTGCAAGATGTCCACAATTTCATGAGTAAGACAGAGGTAATCGTGTTGATGGATTTGCAGTGCAAGACATCGACAATTACATGACTGAAGAGATTGGTTTACTTGACTGGGCCATCAAAATTGTTTTGGGCTCAGAGACATCAGGTGGATTGGGCATGAGTTGTCAATCCACAACCAAGAGTTATATTGGATATAACTAGCAAAGTTGTTGCTTACCTAGATAGCTAAATTAGGGTGATAGCCAGTGGCTCACTCAAGTTTAGTGAAATATGGGTCTTGGATCATATATTCATCTGAGGAAACAATGTTTGAATATAATGCGAGTTTTCTTAAAAGTTAAGACTTCTCATTTCTTGAACATCATAACTAAACCTTTTACCTTTCTTTGTTCTCAGCTATGACTAACACTCATAATAACTCTTTCTCCCTGCGATCCGTCCTTGAGAAGGACAAGTTAAATGGATCGAATTTTCTCGAATGGTATCGAAACTTGAGAATTGTTCTCAAGAAGGAGAAAAGGGACTATGTCCTGGAAACTGTTCTCCCTGAAAAACCGAGAGCCAATGCTCCACATGCAGAAAGGAGTGCTTGGGATAAGCACTCTAATGATGTGGTCGATGTGAATTGTCTTATGTTGGCTACCATGAACTCGGATTTGCAAAAGCAATACGAGAACGTGGAGTCGCCAGTGGAGATGATCACTAGCCTGAAAAGTATGTTTTAGGAGCAAGCACGAACTGAGAGGTACCAGACGGTTAAATCTCTCATTGAATGCAAGCTACCAAAGGACGGTCCAGTCAGTCCTCATGTCATTAAGATGATGGGTTATATTGATAACATGGGGAAGCTGGATTGTCCCATTAGCCAAGAGTTGGCTACTGACATCATTCTGCAGTCACTGCCGTCAAGTTATGATCAGTTTGTTATGAACTATAACATGAACAACTTGACGAAGACGTTGACTGAACTGCATGGCATGGTCAAGACAGCTGAGCCTAACATCAAGAAGGGCACTCCAAATGTACTTATGGTACAAGGAGGTAAGAAGTTTAAGAAACTTGGCAAAGGTAAGGGAAAGAACAAGGTCGTTCAGGTTGAGAACCAGGACGCGCCTGCGCCACCCCCTAAGCCCAAGCCTGGCCCATCTGTGACTGATAAGTACCATTACTGTAAAGAGCTTGGACATTGGAAGAGAAACTGCAACAAATTCTTGGAAGAGAAGAAGAAGAAGAAGACTTTCGAGACTTCATCTTCAGGTATTTATGTTATAGAAGTAAATGTTACTACTTCTGGTTCTACTTCTTGGGTATTGGATACCGGCTGTGGTGCTCATATTTGTACAAATATGCAGGGCCTAAGCAACAGTAGGAAGTTGGAAAAGGGACAAGTGGACCTACGCGTGGGGAATGGAGCAAGAGTTGCTGTATTAGTCGTAGGAACATATAACTTGTCTTTACCTTCTAGTTTGGTTTTAAAGCTTAATAATTGCTACTTTGTACCTGCTATAAGCAGAAATATTATTTCTATTCCTGTTTTGGACGTAGAAGGATATCAGTTTTCAATTAATAATAAATGTTGTTCTTTTGATTACAATGATATATTTTATGGTAGCAGCCCATTAGAGAATGGGCTTTATGTTATAAACCAAAGCACGCCAATCTATAACATTAACACCAAGAGATTCAAATCAAATGATATGAATCAGACTTTTCTTTGGCATTGTCGTTTGGGCCACATAAACGAGAAACGGATCCAAAAGCTCCATAGTGATGGGCTTCTGGGCTCATTTGATTATGAATCATGTGAGAAATGTGAATCTTGTTTACTGGGCAAAATGACTAAGGCCCCTTTCAACAAACAAAATGAAAGGGTCAGTGACCTATTGGGCCTTATATATACATATGTGTGCGGCCCAATGAGCACAAGTGCCAGAGGAAATTTTCGATACTTCATTACCTTCACTGATGATTTCAGCAGGTATGACTATGTCTATTTAATGAGACACAAGTCGGAATCTTTTGAAAGGTTCAAAGAATTCCAAAATGAAGTACATAATCAAATTGGCAAAAGTATTAAGGCTCTTCGATCAGATCGTGGAGGAGAATACTTAAGCCAAGAATTCAGTGATCATTTGAGAGATTGTGGAATTGTTTCACAACTCACTCCTCCTGGAACACCACAATGGAATGGGGTGTCCGAGAGGAGGAATCGAACTTTATTAGATATGGTTCGATCAATGATGAGTCTCTCAACTCTTCCATTATCCTTTTGGGGATACGCTCTAAAACGTCTGCGTTTACACTTAATAGGGTTCCGTCAAAATCAGTTGCAAAGACACCACATGAGATGTGGACTGGAAATGTTCCGAGTTTGTCTTTCCTGAAGATATGGGGTTGTGAAGCTTATGTTAAGCGATTAATTACAGATAAGCTCGAACCCAAATCTGATAAGTGCTACTTCGTTGGTTATCCTAAGGAAACCAAGGCATACTACTTTTACAACCAATCCGAGAACAAAGTGTTTGTTGCTCAGAACTGTGTTTTTCTTGAGAGAGAGTTTCTTTCCAAGAGAAACAGTGGGAGTAAAGTACAACTCGAAGAAGTTCGAGAGCCACAGGAAACCGCCCAGCCCATTGTGGAGGAGCAACAGTTGGATCTACAAAGAGTTGTAGAGCCAACGCCTGTGGAGCCTGAAATTCGCAGATCCGAAAGGATCCGTCACGAACCCGAGAGATATGGATTTCTCGTAACCAATTGTCATGATTTGTTGATCATTGACAGTGACGAGCCAGCGAATTTTGAAGAAGCGATGATGAGCCCTGACTCCGAAAAGTGTCTGAAAGCCGCTGAATCCGAAATGGGATCCATGTCACAGAATCAAGTATGGACTTTGGTTGATTTACCCGATGGTGCAAGACCCATTGAGTGTAAATGTATTTTCAAGAAGAAAATTGATGTGGATGGAAATATTCAGATATATAAAGCAAGGCTAGTGGCAAAAGGTTTCAAACAAATTCATGGTATTGACTATGAAGAAACCTATTCAACTGTCGCCATGCTTAAATCCATTCGGATTCTCCTAGCAACAGCTGCTCATTATGATTATGAGATCTGGCAGATGGACGTGAAAACAGCTTTCCTTAATGGAATTCTGGAAGAGGATGTGTACATGACACAGCCTGAAGGTTTCATTGATCCTAATGCTGCTAGGAAAGTATGCAAGCTTCATCGATCCATTTATGGATTGAAGCAAGCATCTCGGAGTTAGAATCTTCGTTTTGATGAAGCAGTCAAAAAGTTTGATTTCATCAGGAACGAAGAAGAACCATGTGTTTACAAGAAGACTAGTGGGAGCGCAGTTGCATTTCTCGTGTTGTATGTAGATGACATACTTCTTCTCGGAAATGACATTCCGTTGTTACAGTCTGTTAAGACTTGGCTCGGAAGTTTTTTTTCAATGAAAGACATGGGAGAAGCCGCGTATATTCTTGGAATAAGAATCTATAGAGATATATTAAACAAGTTGATTGGACTGTGTCAAGACACTTATATCGATAAAGTCTTACACAGGTTCAGAATGCAAGATTCCAAGAAGGGCTTCATACCAATGTCTTATGGCATAAGTCTCAGCAAGAAGCAGTGTCCTGAAAGACCTGCTGAGCGAGAACGCATGAGTCAGATTCCCTATGCCTCGGCGTTGGGATCCATCATGTATGCCATGCTCTGTACTCGTCCAGATGTTGCTTGTGCTTTAAGCATGACGAGTAGATACCAATCGGATCCTGGTGAAAGTCACTGGACATCAGTCAAGAATATTCTGAATTATTTGAGAAATACTAAGGATAAATTCTTGGTGTACGGAGGAAGTGATGAGCTGGTAGTAAGTGGTTACACAGACGCAAGTTTTCAGACAAACAAAGATGATTTCCGATCGCAATCTGGTTACATCTTCTGCCTGAATGGCGGTGCAGTCAGCTGGAAGAGTTCCAAGCAGGACACTGTAGCAGATTCCACAACTGAAGCTGAGTACCTCGCTGCTTCTGAAGCGGCAAAGGAGGCTGTTTGGATCAAGAAGTTCATTACTGAACTTGGTGTGATTCCTAGCATTTCTGAGCCGGTGGCTTTGTATTGTGACAACAATGGTGCCATTGCGCAAGCAAAGGAACCTAGATCACACCAGAAATCCAAACACATAGAAAGGAGATATCACCTTATCCGTGATATTGTGAATAGAGGAGATGTGAAGATCAGCAGAGTCCCGAAGGATGAGAATGTAGCTGATCCACTGACCAAGCCCCTCCCAAGGCCTAAGCATGAGTTTCACATTGCTGCTGTAGGCATTAGATTTCTTAAGATATGATCTTGTTTTCAGTGGGAGTTATATTTGGTTTTAGTTATGACTTGATGTTCGTAAAACATAATGTGGTTATGTTATTTTAATGAAATTGTTTCAGCATTATTTAATTGTGTTAATTAAATATATTGTCCCAAAGTAATTTATGACATTTTATAGGTCATCAAGTATGTGACTTGATCATGAAACCCTATAAGCAATAAATGATATAAATTATAAATGGTCCCTGGTCGAGGTTGTTAAAATGGGACATTAACAACCACGTGAGACTAGTATGTGAGGTGACTGATGACTATGTTTCATGGAGTCATTAATAAGTGTATTAAAGTCAATCACATAGATATGTGTTAGAGAACACATGATCGGACTTGGCCCGTTAAATGAGAACTCTACAAGATGTTATATGAGTGTCATAAGAGCTTCTCATAACGACTAAAGAGTATAGTCCTTAGACCTGAGTTCATCATGTTCTCTTACATATGGATTGGTCCGTCTTGACTTTGTCAAACGTCAACCGTAACTGGTGATCATAAAGACACTGATTAGGCGTATCATGAAATATGAAAGAGACATCGATGGAACAAGATGGGATTTGTACCTCCTATATAACAGGAGTTAAATATCTCTGGGCCTATCGAAGATTTGATACTGGAAATGCGTGGCCGCGCTCAAACGAGGTGATTGTCAGTCGTTTGTTTTATCAGTACAAATCGGGATTCGATAAACGTGATCTAGCTCAATAAGGATGACACAGTTCTTGCCTTATACTAGATTGAGATATAGCTACAAAGGGATTAAAGGAATAGATGATTCCAGTACAAGTGGGAGATTGTTGGGAATGTCCTGAAATCTATTGTACTTGCTCTAAGTGAAAGTCGTATAGTCGAGATGAGACAATCACATAATACTAGGTAGTCATAACGCTTTGCTAGAAGCCACTTATGATCAATGAGTTGAGAACTCATTGCTAGTGTTATATGATCCTACAGGGTCACACACCTAAGCAAACTGGACGTTAAAGACGAGGTTGATCATTAATGTAATGATCTAGTGAATGCATATTTGATATGCATTCAATATCAATATTCTGGGGCAGTGTCGATCGACACAAAGAGTGTGTCGATCGATGCAACTCGCGGATTACCAGATTAATTCGGTTTAATCGTTGGTTAATTCCGTTATGGTTTAAGTCGACATATATAAGATATATGGTCGACCTAAACTGTTTTTTAACCTAATAGACAGCCACCAGAACTTGAATAGAAACCTCTGAAGAGATTGGATCTCTATAGGCACTAGCATCCCTCCTGTTCAGTTCGTGTGCGTGTGGATACCAGTAGAGGCACATCGTTTGAGGTGCTTCGCGATCTCGATTATCTCCAAATCTTCCGCTGCAAATCACCAGGTAAATCTGAGATCCCATAGATTCAATTATATGAACCTTAGATCCTAGGCTCGGAATTCATACCAGGATTGCCTAATTGGATTAGGATCTGCTAGAAATTCCTTCATGAGTTCCATACTACTGCTGTGGGCATTAGAGATCTTAAGATGTAATCTTGATTCTAGTGGGAGTTTTAGTTTTATTTTAGTTATAATAAGATGCTCTTGTGAACATACCTTTTGAAAGGTTTAATGAAATTTGATTTCAGCATTATTTATTGTGATCTAAATAATGGTCCCAAAATAAGTTTATGTCATATTATAGGTCATCAAGTTGAGGACTCGATCATGAAACCCTATAAGTTATACATGACATAAATTATGTTTTGTCCCTAGTCGAGGTTGTCAAAATGGGACACTGACAACTGCGAGAGACTAGCTTGTGAGGTGACTGTTGACTAAGTTTCATGGAGTCAATGATATGAGTATCACAGTCAGTCACATAGATATATTTTGGTGAACATATGATCGGACATGACCCGCTAATGAGAAGTCTCCAGGATAGTTATATCTGTGTCATGAGAGGTTCTCATTACGACTATAGAGTATAGTCCTTAGACCTGAGTTCATCATGCTTTCTTGCATATGAATTGGTACACTTTGACCTTGTCAAACGTCGACCCGTAATTGGCGGCTATAACGGCACTGTTCAAGTGTATCATGAAATATGCGTTGAAATAGGGATGGAACGAGATGGAATTTGTCCCTCCTGTATAACGGGATACAAATATCTCAGGGCCTATCGAAGATTTGATACTGAGAAAATGTGTGGCCGCACTCAAACGAACTGTAGTTCAGTTTTTTGGATTGTTCAGTATAAGATCAGGAGTTCAATAAATACGATATTGGCTTAATAAGGATGACACCAATCTTGCCTTATGCCAAATCGAGATATAGAGACAAAAGGATTATAGGAATTGATGATTCCAGTACAAGTGGGAGACTGTTGGGATAGTGTCCTGAAATCACACTTGCACTCACTCCTGATGATAGTTGTATGTCGAGATCAGACATTCGTATAATACTGGGCGGTTGCAATGTTTTGCTGAAAGCCTCTTGCAATCTGTAAGTTGTAGATGTACTGCCAATACTATATGATCCTATAGGGTCACACACCTAAGCAAACTGGAAGCTAAAATATGGGAATGATCATTATAGTAATGATCATGTTAATGTGTATTGGATACACATTAGTATCGAGTATATGGTGTTGTGTCGATCGACACAGTATGTGTGTCGGTCGACACAGGTCGGGTTTTCGAAACAGACTTTTCGATTTATGACTTAATCAAGTCGGCCCGTTTGAGTGGTTCTAGGTCTGAATAAATAGAAAGTATTTTCGACCTAGAACAGTAGCCGTCGTCTTTTTCTTGACAGAAGACGTAGAAACACCAGAACTCAGAGATCCCAAAAGATCCGGCACTAGCATCCCGGTTTCCAGGTTTGTGTGCGTGTGTATCTGGTAGAGGCGAAGCATCTGAGTCGCTTACTGATCTCGTCATCAATCATTCCGCTGCCAGTTCAAAGGTAAGAACGAGGTTGGTATTTTGCAATATAACGAACCCTAGATCCTAGGAGATCAAACAGCTCTGGCCGTCCGTCTGTGGATGACAAGTCATCGAGACAACATCTTGGTTTCGAGTTTCCTCCAGAGTGTCCTCCAGAAGTGACTCAGGAACTTTGTATCTCAGTCGTGGTCGCAATCGGTCTTCTCAGACATCCTCCGAGCCAACGGCTTTAGAACGGGCTGATCATGGTGCAACTGGTCCAAGTGCTCCGTGATGTCGTATATGCTTCTCCTGGTGATCAGATGCTCTATGACTTGGTTGAACTTCTCCTTGAGTCTCTTCTTGCCGGCTCGGGCCCAGGGCGCGCTTACCATGGTCGAGAATGGTTCAGCTTGGTCGGTTTGGTCAGGTTTAGTAGAACCAATGTCCTCATCACAAGGAGTATACAAATCATGATGGAGCAAGTAATGCAGAGATTATAAAAAACTACATCAGAAGGCTAAGGAAAACTTGGAAAAGAAGACAACCCAATTCAAACCTCATGCCAACAAAAAGAGGAAGAAGATCATCTTTGAACCATGAGAATAGGTGTGGCTACACATGAAACAAAAGAGGTTTCCAAACTAGAGGAAATCCAAGCTTGCCCCATGTGGAGATGTCCCCTTCGATGTCATGGAGAGAATCAACAACAATGCCTACTGACTTTAACTTCCATGTGAGTAAACATTTCGTAAGCTTTAAAGTTGTTGATCTATCTCTTTTTGTGTAGATAATGTTGTTCTGAGGTCAGAACCTTCTTAGTAGGTAGGGAATGATGAGTAAATCACCAGTGCAGAGCTAGATCACATTCACAGTGCCAAGCCAGCCCGTACGTGCACTGCCGAGCCGCCCAAGCCATTCCTAACTATGAAGAACGCACCTCAGGCATGATAAAGCCATAGGAAGTTAAGAGAGGAATTTAACAAGGCCATGGAGACATTGATCACCCAGAGAAGCCTAGAAGACATTACAGAATATTTGAACCAACTTGCATTGGATCAGCCCGTGCTAAACCAATTGGCCATGAAGATTGCCAAGATGAGCCATAAGGATACTGTCGAGCCACCTGATCAAGACAAAGGCCTGATAAACAAGTATACCATTCTAGACCAGATGAAAAGCAGACCACTCATCCATACCATCTCTTATCATTGGCCCATCCCAGTGGCTGAATGGCCCATGCTCAAAGCTGATGGCCCATATGTGATCTTCACCATCCGAGCTATCGAGCCATGATACGTTCAATCTATTTAGGCTAAAGACTATACTCTTTTCTCTTAGTATGGTTTTTTCTCCATATGTTTTCCTGCTAAGGTTTTAAATGAGGTTTAGCTCTAAGGCCCACTTCATTTAAAGAGACCAGACAACCCATCTTCTTCTTTTGTTTTATTTTCATTAGAATGATTTCTTTTTCTTTTCTTTATTAATTTTAGAGAACTTATGCTATAAATCCACATTGTATTAAATTTTTAAAGTTAAGCCTTAAGACACAAAAGTTTAGAAAGCAATATTGTTGTCCTGTCCATCGGTTCTATCTTGGACAATACGTAGCTTCCCCTTGTTCTTGAGAGACCATATTGTTACTAGCATACTTTCATCTTCCATCCTCTGATCCAAGGAAAGAGAGCCCTTTGGTCAGTTTTTTTCTTCCCACCGACTGCCCATCTATCTTAGTATTGAGAGAAGACTTCCTTGCGGTCGGTCTCCTACTCCTAGCCAGCTCATGTGTGAGATTCATACCATTGAATCTTACATCATAGTACATCCTCATCTACAAGCTTAGCATAATATGGTTCATGCTCCAGTCCATGCTCCATGTCCTCAATACTATCCAAGATTGTATCATCATCTCCCTTTGGAAAAAGATTTGACCTCAAATCTGTTTCATCAATAAAGGGAACCAATTCAGAAACATTAAAACTTGAATTCACATATACTTACTCTGAAGATCCAGCTGGTATGCATTGTCACTAATACTCCTGGTTATTTTGAAAAGGCCACCAATCTTTGGCATAAGCTTTGATTTCCTTTCAGATGGAAACTTTCTCTTCTAAAATGAACCCACACAAGGCCTCCTTGCTAGCTTGTTTAACATGAAGCTTGGTATTTTCTTATATGTTCTTCCTAGTATGCTCATGGATCTGCTTAACCAATTATTCCTTTTCCTTTCCATCAATTCTAGCTCTTTCACTCAAAGGCAAAGGGATTATAATCCACTAGGCAAAGGGATTATAACCCAGTGATGATACATTTAAAACCATATACAATTTGAAAAGTGTAATACTTAGAAGCATAATGCACAACATGATTGTATGAAAATTCTATAAGAGGTAAACAATCTTCCCAAGTTCTAAGATTCTTTTAATCAAGAGACAAAGTTAATAGCGTGACTTTGGCATAAGCTTTGATTTCCTTTCAGATGGAAACTTTCTCTTCTAAAATGAACCCACACAAGGCCTCCTTGCTAGCTTGTTTAACATGAAGCTTGGTATTTTCTTATATGTTCTTCCTAGTATGCTCATGGATCTGCTTAACCAATTATTCCTTTTCCTTTCCATCAATTCTAGCTCTTTCACTCAAAGGCAAAGGGATTATAATCCACTAGGCAAAGGGATTATAACCCAGTGATGATACATTTAAAACCATATACAATTTGAAAAGTGTAATACTTAGAAGCATAATGCACAACATGATTGTATGAAAATTCTATAAGAGGTAAACAATCTTCCCAAGTTCTAAGATTCTTTTAATCAAGAGACAAAGTTAATAGCGTGACCATGCTCGTGAGTTGCATCCAAAGCTAAGACAAGGTCAACCGGTCCCCGAGGTACAACACCATATACTATGCAAAACAGACTTAATTTGGTCCTTGATTCACTGCATAAGTACATGAAAATTCTCAATTGCGTATCATTATCTCCCAACAAACGGTTTGTAACCTCTGTCTGACTATCAGATTGAGGATCATAGGCAGAAATCATGTCGAGACTAGTACGAAGCATACGCCAAAGGGAACGCCAAAAGTGACTGAGAAAACAAAAGTATATATTCGACATAATGGACAAAGGTAGCCCATGAATGCGATAGATTTCTCGGAATAATAACAAAGCCACTTGAACCGTGTTTGGTGTTTTCTTTCATGGTTTAAAATGCGCCATTTTAGAAAAATGATCAACCATTACAAAGATGGAATAATGTCCTCTTTGTGTACATAAGCCATAGTCGATGATAATGTCAGTCCAAGGCTGAGCTGATATTGGTAACGGCATACACAAACCACTATTAGAAGCATGTCCTTTTGATTTATGGAAAACCGTGCAACGCACCACATACTTAGCCACATAACGATGAAGAGACGGCAAAAAAATGGACAAAATCAATCTTGTTCTTCATCTCTGCCATCTGTGAACTATCAACCTTTCCACCAGATTTCTCCCTCTCCAGATCAGCATTCTTAGTGCTATTGCTACACACCAAGTTCTCAATCAGCTCCTTAGCTTGCTCTTGAGATTTAGTGTTGAAGTTCCCATTGCTAGCAGCATCCAAAGCTATCTGATACCATAAATCAACTCCTGTGAAGAAAATGCCCATCAGTTGAACCTCAAAGAAGCCATGATGAGGGCAATCTCTCTGGCATGAATATTCCTTCCTCCCTAGCGTGAATATTTTCTTGTTCTAGGATTTCGTAAGTGAGCTTTAACTCTTCTTCCTTCATTTTTGGAACTATTGTGGTTTGCAACTTTATTCATTCGTCCATTATTTGGATTTCGAAGAAGTGGGTAAATCAAGAAAGTTCTTGCCCTTCCTAGTTCTTATCCGATCTTATCTTTTTCTCAAAAGTCATTTATGGCTTCATACCCCCTCTTTTGGCTTGTATCCTTTCTCTCTTGGTGGTTTTCGTTTGGTGAGTCTTAGCTCATCTTGTCCTTCCTCTATGGAATAGAGAATATTGATGAGGAAGTAGAGACTTTTCAGGATGCCATTCTTTAACATCTCTAGGCCCAACTAGGGATTCTCGCTGATCATGTTCTCGTTTAATTGGTTGTCAAACGACCGTCCAAAGTCAAAAGGTTTTGGGTGGCACGGCAAGGAAGTCCAGATCCTTACTCATTCATTTTTCCATTCCTTGTATTCCAAAACGAAGTGTGTGACTTATCCAGACTTTGCTCTTTCTTTCTAAGGACATACATGTTCCGTAGGATTTCCAGACTTGAGTTCTAGAGCCTTCTGGGCAATCAAACGTCTTGGAATTTGGGCCGAATTCCCATAAAGTTGGAGAGAATTGTCATGGAACAAGTTTTTGGATTTTGGCTTTGTGAAATATTGGCCAATTAAGCCCTAATCCCAGATCATTAAACCTAGGTACCCTTCTCCACTTTTCTTAGAAATAGGTGTTTCCACCAAAAAAGAGACTAGAAAAGAGACGAAGTTAATCTCTGCCTATTTCTCGTCTCATCAGCAATCACTGTAATCTTGCAGCAGCCGTCGCCGGAGCTCGTCATCCGCGATTCATCGTCTACCACCGTCGGTCGTCGATCTCAATTCTCTTCCCTTCTTCGTGTCTTCTCTTCTATCTTCTCCCGGGTTAAGTGAATCACTAAATCTATTATTCTTCTCTTTTCCTTGTTCTTCAATCATGGTTTGATACCTTGTGGTGTTAGATTGGAGATCTAATCTCGTTTCTTGGATATTTCACTGTTTGATGCATATCTGGGATTGTGTCAATTATGGCGTCATATTAAAATGCATTTTGATATATCATGGTTTTCTAGGTTTTTAACCATGATCTTCAGTCTTTAACCTGGTTTTTCGAGTATATCGAGTCTTTTACAGGTTAGCACTGGAGTTGAAGAAATCTTTGAATACTCATTAGGAAGAGGAAACACCATTCAAGAGCTTGTTTGAAGACTTCAAAAACTTGTGGGCTGAGATTGAGATGCTCAGACCTATTACCATTGATCTGAAGGAGACTATGGAGAGGCGTGAGGAAGATCAGGTCTTAGGGATTCTTCTCAATCTAAATGAGTCATTCCAGGGATTGATTCATCATATCTTAAGGTTTGATAAGCTGTCAAGTCTGAATGAAGTCTGCAATATGATGGAATGGAGCAAAGCTAGGAGTTTTGGAGCGTTTCTAGAGCATTCTTCAAGAAGTCCAAGTTAGAGCCGAGTATTGAAAAACGATGTCGACCTACATTGAACCTTAGTGTCGGTCGACACTGATCCCCAACAAGACTTGTGGGCGAGATTGAAGTTTATCTTTTGAATAATTACAAGAAGGCCCAGAAGTTTCACTATTTGTAACGTAGCCACAATATGTGTTTAGATTATTAATTAGGTTTTTAAGAGTCTCATATCTTATCTTTTGTTCTTGCTTTTGGCTTTTGGATATTAGAGAAATATTGCTATTTGGGGCTGATTCTGCTACTCTTTAACCTTTGAGAGAAGGATTTTGAACCCCGTTAATTTTATCTATTCAGTCTTTGATTTTCTATTCAATTATATGTTGTTCATTCGATATCATGTATGAGTAGTAACCTTTGTTGGATTTAGGGATTCTCATATGGTTTTCATGTCTTGTTAGATATCTGACTAAATAAGGATTCACAGTCAATTTGTTCATCACCTAAGTTAGACTTAAAGCTAATTCTGGACTGATAACCTAGAACTAAGATCTTAGGTTAATAAATTGGTACCAGAGTGTGGTTTATAATCTGATAGAACTTAGTGTGAGCAATTTAACTAAATGCAAAGAGATTTGATTTAGGTAAATTGTGAACAGAAGAACTTGATATTAATGCGCGTCTAGAACTCTAAGATTGTAAAGAGATTTGAATCATTAGGTTGCTAGACATAGAGAACAATTGCATCGAGAGTTGAATTGTTTGACTTTTGTGATTCTAGTTCTTTAACATGTGCTTAATCTGAATCCTGATTAGTTAGTATCTGACATAGTATGAGATCCTGAGAACTTTCTATGTCTAGCGTCTTTCTCAGATCGAAACACACTTTTATTTTACTTGCTATTTACTGCTTTTACAACCATTTTATACTACTTAGTTATGGAGAACGAACGAGCTTTCTATTAGTATTATGCGGACCATTGTTCGATACCCTAAGTACTACAACATACACTTGCAGTTTGAACTAGGGATAATTCTTAACATATCAAGTTTTTGGCGTTGTTGCTCTGGTCCTCTATTTTTTAATGATAGATATTCGTTCTATATATTTTCTAGGCTTTTATTTTTAGTTACTTACATTTTTCTACCTTGTTTGTCTTTGTTGTTGCAGGAAACAACGAGCAGGCAAAATAATTGTCGACCAACATCAATCAAGTGTCGCTCGACACTCAATCCGGAATCTGATTTTGGGTTTAGTGTATGCCTCATCGTCACACGAGACGCAACCCAGAAAAGAAGCTTTTGAATCTTGAGAATCATGAGCTTTCTAGGCTAGAAAATGTATTGTGCTGTGATTGTTGTTGCGGGTGAAGTTGGTGTTCTTCGTGATCGTGAGGGCCATGTCTACAATGACCAACGACAGAGCTTGGATGCTGCAGGAAACATTATTAATGTGCCTGTCAATGACGCTGCTGCGGGCGCAGAGCTTATTCTTCACGGAGGTGGTAATGCGAAAGGTAATGGGGAGAGTGCTGAACCAGTTCCTGTTGTGCAACCTTGACAAACTATAGCTGATTACAACAGACCACATGAGCTTTATGCTAATAGATCTGCAATCAGACCCCCTGCAATCGAAAGGAACGATTTTGAGCTGAAGACTTCCTACTACACTCTTGTAGTACAGAAAATGTTCCATGGCTATCCCAATGAACACCCCATGGACCACATCAAGAGGTTCGAGGATGTTGTGACCAGTATGAAGCACGATGGATTCAGCTATGACTTACTACAGTGTAAGGTATTCATACACTCTCTTGGTAGGGAGGCTGTTAACTGGCTGAAGCAGGTACCAACTGGTACTCTTACTACTTGGGATGCTACCAAGAAGGCCTTTCTTCGTAATTTCTATGATGATGGCAGATCAAATCAGCTGAGAAGTCAGATAACCCAGTTCAAGCAGGGTCCTACTAAAGCTTTTAAGACTGCTTGGGTATGCTTCAAGGCATATCAGCGGGACGCCAACACCTTGGTTTCTCACAGGTTCAACTACTGAACATCTTCTTTACTGGTGTAGACTGGAGGTACCATATGGCTTTGGATGCTTCTAGCAATGGGAACTTCAAAAATGTCTCATGAGAAAGCTTGTGAGCTAATTGAGAACTTGGTAACTAGCAATAGTACCAATAATGCAGACTTTGAGAGGAAGCAGCTTGCAAGCCATATGGATGGAACTCAAGCTGCTGAGATGCAGAAGAAATTGGATTATATGCATAACCTTCTGATGAACAAGAAGCAAGTTAGTATTGGTGAGGATGATGAGACCTATGAACCAGTTACTGAGTATGAGGAAGAAGATGTCAACTTTGTTGGAGGAAGTGGTTTTACAAGTCAGAGGTTTGGGAATCAGCAGGGTAAAAGACTTTACACTGGTAATGGTCAGAAGAGTGCTTTCACAGGCAATCAAAACTCTTTTGGCTTCATTCAGAAACCTGTGTTTTAGAAGCCTTACCAGCAGAACAACTCCTACCAAAGGACTTATTGACCTTCTTCTTACCAGGCACCTCCTGCACAAAGTCACGAGAGTAGGTTAGAAGCTATGATGGAGCAATTTCTTGAGGGACATACAAAGACTACAATGGACTTCAACAAGAAGATAGATGCGTTGTACACTGATCTGAATGGGAAGTTTGAGTCTTTGAGCACACATGTAAAACAATTGAATACTCAGGTTGCTCAGACTGCTGGAGATGTTAAGAGGCAAGGGGGATTCCTTCCTGGAAGGACTGATTCCAATCCTAAGGGCCAGTGCAATGCCATAACATTGAGGAGTGGAGCAGAGCTGCAATTGTTCCTAAAAAGAAGCTAGGTCCTAAGGAACTCGTAGAGTTAGAGGAAGTGGAAGAAGAAGAGAATGCCATCGACAGGTTAGTGTCGGACGACATCCAATTCTCCGAGTTCTCTTGACAGACAGAAATCGACCAGTGTCGATTACGAGGTTGACAAAAAATGGAAATCGGCCAATATCGACCGACATCAAGGTCGTATAGGGTCAAATTCTGTGAAAACGCCACTTGTTGCTGATGGGAAGGTTTATAAACCCAAGATACCTTTCCCGAGGAACCTGAGGAAGACTAAATTTGAGCGCTATAAGTCTAGATACAAGGCTTTGCTGAGCAAGCTCACTCTCTATTGCCTTTGATGGATGCTTTTAACACTACCTAAATGGTGAAGAGATGCTTTAAACAGATGTTGACTTCTGATATGGGTGATGAGGAGAGTGTGATGATGATCACTGAAGTCTGTAGTGTTGTCATCCAGAGGCGAATTCCAAAAAACTGAAAAACCAAAGAAGCTTTGTCATGGACTGTACTCTCTTCAAACATAGGTTTGAGAGATCGTTGTGTGATCTGGGATCGAGCGTCAATCTGATGCCATATTCAATTGCTAGCAAATAGGGATGACATACTTTTTACCTACTAGGATCTCTCTGATCCTAGCTTACCTTTATATCAGGATTCCTGAGGGTTTGTTGGAGGATGTACCAGTGAAGATTGGTGGATGTGTGATTCCTACAGACTTTATAGTCTTGCAGTACAATGATGAGCCTAAAGGTCGTCTTATCTTGGGCAGACCATTCTTTGCTAAAGCTGGTGATATCATTGATGTGGAGCAGAGGAATATTGGACTTAATGTGGGTGATCTGGTGATGAATTTTGACATGGACAAGCTGATGAGACACCCCACGATTGATGGATAGACGTTCTATGTTGACACATTAGAAAATCTAGCTGCAGAGTTCTTCCATCAGATGCATCCTGCATATCCTTTGGAGCGAGCATTGTTGGGTACTGAGCATGATTTGGAGATTCAAGATGGCACTACTGCTGGGTATGTCAGACTGATGGATGCTAGTGAGCAGGTGATATAGTTGGTAACTCAGGAAGATTTGGTTGGCACTTCAGAGAAAGCTCCAACACTTGGAGAATGAAGCGAGGAAAAGGCTCCAAAGATTGAGCTGAAACAAATCCATGCAGGCCTCAAATATGAATATCTTGCATATAATTCTACTTATTCTGTTATTGTTAATGCTTCGTTGAATAACGCAGAACTCACTTTATTGCTAAGTAAGCTACGCAAGCATTGCAAATCTCTTGGATATTATCTTGATGATATTTCAGGTATCTCTCCAGACTTGTGCATGCATAGGATACATCTTGAGGATGAGATTATGTCATCAATTGAGAATCAGAGGCGTCTCATTCTTAACCTGAAAGAGGGTGTGAAGTAGGAGATCATAAAGCTGCTACATGCTGGGATTATCTATCCTATTTCAGATAGTGATTGCGTCAGTCCAGTTCATGTGGTTCCGAAGAAAGAAGGTCACAGTGGTGAAGAATGATAAGGATGAGTTGATTCCTACGCGGACGCTCATTGGTCACATGAGGTGCATTGAATACAAGAAGTTGAATGCAACTACCAAGAAGGATCATTTTCCTCTTCCTTTCATTGATCAGATATTAGAAAGGTTGGCTAATCAAACATACTACTGCTTTTTGGATGGATATTCTGGTTTCTTTCTGATCCCCATTCATCCCGAGGATCAGGTTATGACCACTTTTACTTGTCCTTATGGTACTTTTGCATATCGAAAAAGGCCATTTTGATTAAGTAATGCTCATGCGACCTTCCAGAGATGCATGATTTCTATCTTCATATACATGATTAAGAACTTCATGGAGGTCTTTATGGACGATTTATCTGTCTACGGATCGTCGTACCACATTTGTCTGGATAATGTGTGTAAGGTGCTATATATGTGAGGAAAAGCACCTGGTCCTGAATTAGGAAAGTGTCATTTTATGGTCAGAGATGGAATTGTATTTGGGCATAGAGTATCTGAGGCATCGAGCTAAGATCAAAGTGATGACAGGGCTGCATGCACCATATTCGGTTAAGGGAGTGATGAGCTTTCTTGGGCATGCTGAATTTTACAGGAGGTTTATCAAGGACTTCAGCAAGATATCTAGAACACTCACTGCACTTCTCTGCAAAGATTTGAAGTTTGAGTTCACATATGAGTGTCATTCTGAATTCCCGGAGCTAAAAAAGGCTTTGATTTCTGCTCCAATTGTTCAACCTCCAGACTGGGATTTACCTTTTGAGGGTATGTGTGATGCTAGTGACTACACAGTAGGAGCTGTACTTGGTCAGAGAAAGGATAAGAAGCTTCACGCTATCTACTTATGCAAGTAGAACGCTTGATGATGCGCATATGTACTACGCAAACAACTGAGAAGGAGTTGCTAGAAGTTGTCTTTGCCCTTGAGAAGTTTCGTTCCTATTTGATTGGATCGAAAGTAATTGTGCACACAGACAATTCTGCACTTAAGTATTTAATGCAGAAGAAGGATGCTGAGCCAAGGTTGCTTCGATGGATTCTACTTCTTCAGGAGTCATCTCTCAAGGACTAGGATTGATGAGGACATTTTTATAGATGAATTTCTGCCTTAGGAGAACATCAACATGGTTGGGACAGGTCTACAAACGGAATATGCATGAATTCTGCATTCTGCACGAGTCCTAAATCGAGCGTTGGTCGACATTAACTCAATTCCGGTCGACATTGAACTCGAAAAAGCAGACGATAATCGACCCAAGTCGACATCCAATGGGAAATTAGAATCAATGTCGACCGACATTACTATTAGTGTCGGCCGACACCCACTGCAGACGAGCACAACGAGTTCAGATGGTCAACTTGACCTGTTTATAGCTGCAGTTGCCCAATGTTATCTCTCTAATAGACCTTGGTATGCTGACATCGCCAATTACCTTGCTGCAGAGGATGAGCCTGAAGTCTTTAAGGGCTATGCGAAGAAGAAATTTCTTCGAGAAATCAGGCGTTACTATTGAGATGAGCCCTACTTTTGCAAGCACTGTTCTGATGGTATCTACAGAAGATGTATCACATAGTCTTAAGTTGATAACTTTCTGTACCACTGCCATTGTTCTGAGTATACTGGACACTTTGCTACTTTCAAGACAATATCCAAGGTTCTTCAAGCAATCTTTTGGTGGCTTACAATGTTTAAGGATGCTCAGTTGTTCGTCTAACATTGTGATGTCTATCAGAGGAGAGGGAAGATAAGCAAGAGACATGAAATACCACAGAACCTCATCTTGGAAGTTGAAATCTTTGACTGTTGGGGCATCGATTTCATGAGATCTGTAGTATCCCCAAACCTGGATACTAACCCCACCCTAAACGTTTGGGCAGTCTATGGAACCATAAGATTGAGTTTAAGCTCAATGAGAGTGTTCCATAGGTAAGAGAAGGTCAAGCTCAGCTGGAAAGGAGCTTGATCTAAAGAGAAGCAGCTGGAAGGGAAGTGTTCAGCTCAAACGAGCTGAACAGTCCAGCTGGTCAGCTAAGTCAGCTGGCAACCAGCTCATCCCAGCTAGCTTGAGTGTTCAAGTGTTGGGTCAGCTGGTCAGCTAGTGACACTAGCTGACCAAGGGGTGCAATAGCGAATGGACACCAATGAAGGATTGTGTCCATTCGGCCAACCAATGCAACCTTTGAAGGATCTTTTGGTGTTAATCCTGATTCAATTCATCAGATTAATAGATCCTAAACATGCCAGATCTAGGTTCCCTTGCTAGAAACATAATAGATCTCACCTGTTACCTTGTTATGCAGCGGAAATATGAAGAACAGGTCAGAGATCAGCAGAACCACCAAGTGATAGCTCCTCCAAAGGTTCACACACGCACACCAGGCAGGAAGAAGGCTGCTAGACCGAGCTGAGGAGGCCGCAGAGAGAGAGGAGGCTGGCGCAGATGGCTTAGGGTTTTTGGGACTCAGACTTAAGTTTTATTTATAAAACTTGTCTAGTTCCTTTTGGGCTTTTGGGCCCAAATACCAATCTGATTAAATCCCTTAGATTTAATCAGACCCATTAATCTCTCTCTAAGTACGACAAATGCCTGGCACTTTTACCGTACTTCTGCTAAGCCGTTCCAACACATTTTCCTGTTAGCTTAGGCGTGTGACCCATATGGGATCATATAATAAAGGCAATAAGTCCGAGACTTATAGATCATGAGCGGACTCTAGCAAGCCATCATGACCCCCAGTATTATATGACTTATGTCTGATCATTGACATACTCTTACTTTCTAGAGACAGTACCGAGATTACTGGACACAATTCCAACAATCTCCCACTTGTACTGGAATCTCTGTATTCATAATCCTTTTGTCTCAATATCTCGATTAGTCATAAGGCAAGATGAGTGTCATCCTTATAAAGTCTAATCATGTTCATCGGACTCTGATTTGATACTGACAATCCAAACGACTCGGGACAGTCCGTTTGAGCATGGCCATGCATTTTCCAGTATTCAAATCTCCGATTGGCCTAGAGATATTCACTCCATTTATATTGAAGGGACAAATCCCGTCTTGTTCCATCACTGTAAACTACTCATTTCGTAATACACCCAAACAAGGTCCTTATAGCTATCGCTTAACGACAGCATTAGACAATGATCAAAGCGCATTAGTTCATGTGCAGTCACATGCATGCGAACTCAGGTCTAAGGACTATACTCTATAGTCGTAGTGAGAATCTCTTATGACACAGATACAAATATCCTGAAGAGTTCTCTTAAGCGGGTCATGTCCGGTCGTATGTTCCCAACATACACCTATGTACTGACTTTGATGCCGCGCATCTATGACACACTGAGACTTTTTCATAAGTCACATACCAATCTAGTCTCACACGGTTGTTGGTGTTCCAATTTCAACAACCTTCGACTAGGGACAGGATAATATAAACCATCTATCAAATATATGGTCTCATGATCAAGCTAAATGACTTTGATGACTCAAGATCAAGTCACTTACTTCGATGACCTATAAAATGGTTCATATCATTTTGGAACGATTATTTCATCACAGTTAAAATAATCTTGAAATAATAATTTCATTAAACATCATAAAATGTTTTACAAGAACATATCAATAACTAAATAAAGCCCTTTATTAACTCCCACTGAAATTAAGACTACATCTTAATTTCACTTATCCTACAGCAACAGTCCGCGACTCGTGCTTAGGCCTAAGGAGTGGCTTCGTTAATAGATTAGCAATGTTCTCATTCGTTGAAACTTGCTGATCTACTTAACATCTCTGCCATTTATCTCACGGAATAGGTTATACCTATCCTCAAGGTGTTTGGACCTCTGATGTGCAGCTAGTCTCATCTATGCTGGGAATCACATCAAGTTCAGTGACGAACTCTTCTTTCCAAACAACCTCTTTCGCCGCTTCTAAAGCTGCGAAATGTTCAGCTTAAGTCATGGAGTCAGCAACAGTGCCTTGCACCGCCAGAGAGACACAAGATATAACCGGACTGTGACCGGAAATCATCTTTGTCCTCTGGAAGCTTGCTTTTCAGACTCTACCGACTTGTAGCACCTCACTTTCTCCGTAAATCAAGAACTTATCCTTAGTATTCCTCAAATACTTTAGGACATTCTTTACGGCAATCCAGTGATTCTTTGCTGGATTTGACTGGTCTTTACTTGTCTTGCTTAACATTGAAGCAACATCAAACAAGTACGTTTCATGGCATTCATGATAGATCCAATTGCCGACGCATATGGAATCTTATCCATGCATTTAAGCTCAGCAGTTATCGTAGGACACTGTGTCTTGCTTAACGTAATGCCATGTGACATTGGCATAAAACCCTTCTTGGAATGCTGAAAACGTGTAGGACTTTGTCGGGATAAGAATCCTGACTTTGTCCTACCAGCTCTTTCGGATCTCTATCTTTAGATCCAAAATCCAAGAACATACGTGGCTTTACCCATGTCTATCATTAGAACCAACTCCCAAGCCAGTCCTTTACCGACTGCAGCATTGGGACGCTATATCTGAGAATCAGTATGTCATCGACATACATTATGAGAAATGCAATATTGCTCCCACTTATCTATTAGTAAACGCACAGTTCCATTTCGTTCCTGTTAAAGTCAAAACCTTGACTACTTCAACAGAACGAAGATTCCAACTCCGATGTGTTTGCTTCCATCCATGAATGGATCGATGAAGCTAACTTACATAAAATGTAATTTTTTTCGGAGTCCGGGCTCACTCTCGCTCCTTTGAATTTCGCAGATTCGTCGCTTTCAATGATCATCAGATCATGCAAACTTTCAATGATCATCAGGTTCAACTAATGACGAGAAATCACTCTCGGATTAGTAACTGATTCATTCATATCTGCGAACTTCAGGCTTTACAGGTGTAGATTCTACAGAAATCTGTAAATCCATCCGTTGCTCTCCCTCAACAGGTTGAGCAGCCTCCTGTATTTCTCGAATTTCTTCGAGTTATACTTTTACTCCCACTGTTCTTCTTGGAAAATAACTTCCCTTCTTAGAAAACAGAATGGACGTAAAAGTAACAAGCCTTGGTTTCCCTAGGAAAACCAGCGAAGTAGCTCAACTACAAATACTCAGTAAAGACGAATTTGGATCGATTCCAATCCACATTTACGTGGTGTCTTTCAACTGATATTGGTGGAACCTTTTTCAGCGTAAACTTAGATATTTCTAGAGCGTTATTCTTAAATAATATCATGGAAGATTCGTGTGACTCATCTTTAATCATTTCTAATAAGATCTGATTCTTTCTCACAGAAACACCTTCAGGTTTTCAGGAGAAATGAGCTGTGAAACGATTTCACACTCATTCAGATGATCATATAATCAATGACTTAAGTATTCTCACTCGTGATCTAATCCAGAGTCTTAATACTTCTGTCATTCAGATCCTATACTTCATTCTGGAACTCTTTCGACCATGTCAAAGAATTCCGACTTGTGTCTCATCAAATGAACACAGTCACACTCACTGAAGGAATCAGCAGAGACAATGAAGTACAGGAAATTTTCTCTGGCATTACTGCTCATTGGGCCACATACATGAGTATGTTCCAGGTCCAATAAGCCTTTGGGCCTTTCTCTAGCTCGGCTAAGATAGGCCCTTTACCTTTTGGTCCAGTAAACAAAATTCAAGTCTCATAAGATATCTTATCAAATGAGCCCAACAGTCCATAACTATGGGATTTCTGAATCCGACTTACTCTATGTGACCAAGACTTTTATGCCAAGAAAAATCAGGTTTAATTCATCATATTTAAACCAATTCGGTATTTATGTTACATTTAGGCACTCTTTGGTTTAAGATATAAAACCCATTCCATGAATAGGGTGCTACAATTAATATTTCATTAAGATCAAAAGAACAAAACTTGTCTTTTATCAAAATGAAAAACATTCAAATTTTTACAAGAAAATGAAAGACAACTCTGCTTAAAGCAGGTACATTGTAGCAATTACTTAATACAAAACCAAGCCTCAAAGGGATCTATAAGTGAAAACCCTACGGCTGAGGCAGCATCCCAAGCTCCTTCCAGACATGTAGTTTCACTTGCCCTTCCTTCAAAGTTCTACTGTTGCCCAGGCTCTGCATATTATAACAAATATCAGTGCCACAACCAGTATCCAATACCTATAAGGTAGAACTTGAAGTAATAACTGTTGGGAATGTCCTGAAATCTACCGTACTATCTCTAGAAAGTATGATAAGTGTCGAGATCAGACATAAGTCATAAATACTGGGTGATCATGATGGCTTGCTAGAGTCCGCTCTTGATCTATAAGTTTAAGACTTATTACCAGTATTGTATGATCCCAAAGGGTCACACACCATAGCTAACGGGAAAGTTAAATGGAATTAATACGGTAAGATGCAATGGCATTTATTGTATTGGATCAGATTTTTGGGCCAAACAAATACAGGCTTTTGTCTGATTTGTATTTTGGGCCCAAAAGATTAATGAGCCATTAGTCTAATGACTTGGGCCCATTAATGAGATATAAGAGAGTTAGAAAGCCCTAAAGGAAATTAGCACTCAAGCGACTTTTTCAAAATGGCGTCATCTCTCTCTCTCTCTTCATCTCTCTCTCTGATTCTTCCAGCTCTTTGATCTAGCAGCCGTCCCGTGCTTGTAAGAGTGTGGATACTCGAGGAGGAGCCGATTCTCATCAGCTCTAATCTGATCTTGTCATTACCACCAATTTCCGCTGCAAAAGGTAATGTCCAGGTTTGTTTTATGATTCAGTTACAAGAACCTAGATCTGTTTAAGATTATGTGTTAGGTTGCAATTTGGAATTGAACCTTGGAAACACCCATAATTCTTCAGTGGTATCAGAGCCAGGTTATTAGTTTCTTGTAAAATTGGATCATATGAAAAATTGATAATTGGGTTTTGGTTATAATATACGATGTAATTGTTGATATTCGATTAATTGAATGGCTCGCGTGTGCTGTATTATTAATTGAATGGCCATCGTTGCATGTTATATGAACCCTAAATTGGCTAAGAATGAATATGTGCTACACGATTATTAATAATTGAATGGCCATTTAGCAAGCGTGTGCCGAGCGTAAGTCAAGTGCAAGTACATGATTCATTAATGATCAGGCGCATGTGATCATTGGAAAGCATGTGATCATTCGCTTTTATTAATATCAGAGGCATGTGATGAACATGTGCTTAATAATTGAATGGGAATGAAACCCGTTGCTAAAACGTTGCAAGTGTAATGCTAAGAGCGTGAGTCGGCGTGTGTCAATCGCATGTTAACTTTAATAATTGAATGGCGCTTTTCATTGATTGAATTGATTAAGAAATCACTTGTTGACCTTTTAATATATATCGCATGTTGTGTTTGTCTTATTACGATTTGCAAAAGAGTCAAAGCGATTGTTGAACTGAATGGCGGCTGATCATGTGTGTTGTTAATGATAATAGAATGAGCCGTGGGTTGTGCCTAATTAATTATTCGATTGTTAATGGGCCTAGGGTTGGATCATGGATCCGATCGTTTGGCCCATTAAAATTTTACGTCCCGCGAATAGTCAATCGGTTAAACCGAGCTTCGCGGTTCGTTGCCCAAAACCACACCGATTAAACCGGTCCATTTAATTGGCGGTTAATTGTGTGTTTAAAGCCTAAAACCGCAAGTTAAATCAAATTGGCTAAAACACTAGGTGTTTCTTTCCGGTTTTGGATTTAACTGAACCGATCCAATTTAATTGGTGGTTCAAGCGGTTAACCCAAATCGCGGTTTGCTGGAAATAATTTTATTTCTGGTTAAACCGGATTTAAATTCATAAAATTGAATTTTAACCTAAACCGAAGGCTGGTCTAAGTTTGATTTGGTTGGACCAAATAATTTAGAGCTGGTCTGGTTTAGTAAATAACCGATGGTTTTGATAGTTAATTTGGTCTTGGACCAGAATTAATAAACCGGATCGGTTATGTCAAATTATTGGGCCAACTGGAATTCTATGGTTTTGGGCCAAGAATTGGGCCTATAATTTGTGACCCAACCCGAAAATATTTATAAAATATTAAATTAGAAATTTCTATTTTTAGAATATTACTAAATTTAGAAAGTTTCTAAAATAAGAAAGTTTCCCAAAATAGTAATCTTCTATTTTTAGAAATAGAACTTAAAAATCCTCAAAAACAATATCAAGCTTGGATGTCTTGCCCAATCTTGCCAGCTACTTAACGCTTATTTGATTACAGATATGGCTTACAGTGTGAGGTGTCTGTTTTCGCGTAAGTAAAGTAGTATATAGTCACTAATTTCATTGGGAGTCCCAGATTTTAGTGATTATTTGGCTGTAAGAGATTGGTTTCCTTGACTGGGCCATCGGGAGTCCCGGGCCTTGAGACATCTGGTGAATTTGGGCCTCGGGCCCAATTCACAACCGAGAGTTATTGGTTATAACTAGCTGTGTGTATGCTTACCAAGTAAAACTAATTCTGGGTGACGGCCAGTGGCCCACTTTGGATTTAGCTAAACATGGGTCTCGGAATCATTGTATTCTTATGAGGTTGAACAAAGAAATTTTGAATACGATGCGAGTTTTCTTATAAGTTGTTAAGATTGCTCTTTTATGAACTTAATAACTAAAACTCTATTTATCTCTAAATTTCAGCTATGACAAGCACAAACAATCAAAACACTTTCTCGATCCGGTATGTCCTTGAGATGGACAAACTGAACGGATCAAATTTCTTGACTTGGTCGCGGAACCTGAGACTAGTTCTCAGGCAGGAGAGAAAGGACTATGTCCTTGAAAGAGCTCTCCCCGTGAGGATCGGGTCCAATGCCTCTCATGCAGTATATAATGCTTGGAATAAGCATTATAATGATGCGGTAGATGTGCGTGGTCTGATATTGGCTACCATGGACTCAGAGTTGCGGAAGCAATATGAGAACATGGAGTCGCCAATAGAGATGATCAGCAGTCTGAAATTGAAATTTCAGGAGAAGGTTAGAGTGGAGAGATACCAGTTGGTTAAATCTCTCACTAGCTGCAAGCTACCAAATGATCATCCAGTAAGTCCTCATATCAGTAAAATGATGGGTTACGTTGATAACCTGAGGAAACTGGATTATTCAGTTAGCCAAGAATTGGCAACTGATATCATTCTGCAGTCACTGCCGTCAAGCTATGATAAGTTCGTAAGGGACTATATCAAGAAAGGCTTAACGAAGACGTTGACTGAACTGCATGACATGCTCAAGACAGTTGAGCCAAACGTGAAGAGTACCCTGTACAATCTCATGAACGAGAAGGGTAGGTTTACTAAACCTAATGCTGACAAGGGTGAAGTCAAAGTTGTCCAGATTTTGAATCATGGCAAGCGTGTGTCTTCTGAGCCCGAGTCAGATACCTCTTACGTTGGTAAGTGCTGCTACTGTAAAGAGACTGGGCATTGGAAGAGAGATTGCATTAAATTCATGGAAGATTATGAGGAGTTAAAGTTGATGTATGAGACTACTTCCTCAGGTATTCATGTTATTACTTCAAGTTATACCTTATAGGTATTGGATACTGGTTGTGGCACTGATATTTGTTATAATATGCAGAGCCTGAGCAACAGTAGAACGTTGAAGGAAGGGCAAGTGGAACTGCGTGTCTGGAAGGAGCTTAGGATGCTGCTTCAGCCATAGGGTTTTCACTTGAAGATGCCTTTGAGGCTTGGTTTTATTAAGTAATTGTTACAATGTACCTGCTTTAAGCAGAGTTGTCTTTCAATTTCTTGTAAGAATTTGAATGTTTTTCATTTTGATAAAAGACAAGTTTTTTCTTTTGACATTAATGAAAAATTAATTGTAGCACCCTATTCAAGGAATGGGTTTTATGTATTAAACCAAAGAGTGCCTAAGATGTAACATAAATACTGCAATTGGTTTAAATCTAATGAATTAAACCTGATTTTTCTTGGCATAAATGTTTTGGTCAAAGAGAGTAAGTCAGATTCAGAAACCCCATAGTTATGGACTTTTGGGCTCATTTGAATGGATATCTTATGAGACTTGAATTCTGCTTACTAGACCAAAAGACAAAGGGCCCATCTTAGCCGAGCTAGAGAAAGGCCCAAAGGCTTATTGGAGATTGAACATACTCATGTATGTGGTCCGATAAGCAGTAATGCCAGAGAAAATTTCCTGTACTTCATTGTCTCTACTGATTACTTCAGTGAGTGTGACTGTGTTCATTTGATGAAACACAGGTCGAAATTCTTTGATATGGTCGAAAGAGTTCCAGAATGTAGTATAGAATCTGAATGACAGAAGTATTAAGACTCTCGATTAGATCACGAGTGAGAATACTTAAGTCATTGATTGTGTGATCATCTGAATGAGTGTGAAGTAGTTTCACAGCTCATTTCTCCTGAAAACCTAGAGGTGTTTCTGTGAGAATGAATCAGATCTTATTAGAAATGATAAAAGATGAGTCACACAAATCTTCCATGATATTCTTTAAGAATAACGCTCTAGAAATATCTAAGTTTACGCTGAAATAGTTCCACCAATATCAATTGAAAGACACCACGTAAATGTGGATTGGAATCGATCCAAATTCGTCTTTACTGAGTATTTGTAGTTGTGCTACTTCGCTGGTTGTCCTAGGGAAACCAAGGCTTGTTACTTTTACGTCCATTCTGTTTTCTAAGAAGGGAAGTTACTTTCCAAGAAGAACAGTGGGAGTAAAAGTATAACTCGAAGAAATTCGAGAATTACAGGAGGCTGCTCAACCTGTTGAGGGAGAGCAGTGGATGGATTTACAGATTTCTGTAGAATCTACACCTGTAAAGCCTGAAATTCGCAGATCTGAATGAATCAGTTACTAATCCGAGAGTGATTTCTCGTCATTAGTTGAACCTGATGATCATTGAAAGTTCGCATGATCTGATGATCATTGAAAGCGACGAACCTGCGAAATTCAAAGAAGCGAAAGTGAGCCCGGACTCCGGAAATTACACTATGTGTAAGTTAGCTTCATCGATCCATTCATGGATGGAAGCAAACATATCGGAGTTGGAATCTTCGTTCTGTTAAAGTGGTCAAGGCTTTGACTTGAACAGGAACGAAGTGGAACTGTGCGTTTACTAAAAAGATAAGTGGGAGCAATGTTGCATTTCTCATAGTGTATGTCGATGACATACTGATTCTCGAATATAACGTCCCAATGCTGCAGTCGGTAAAGGACTGGATTGGGAGTTGGTTTTATGATTGACATGGGTAAAGCCACGTAGTTCTTGGATTTTGGATCTAAAGATAGAGATCCAAAAGAGCTGGTAGGACAAAGTCAGAATTCTTGAATTGATAAAGTCCTACACGTAATCAGCAATCCAAGAAGGGTTTTATGCCAATGTCACATGGCAATTCATTAAGCAAGATACAGTGTCCTGCGATATCTGCTGAGCTTAAATGCATGGATAGGATTCCATATGCGACGGCAATTGGATCTATCATGTATGCCATGACACGTACTTGTTTTGATGTTGCTTTAAAGTTAAGCAAGACAAGTAAAGACCAGTCAAATCCAGCAAAGAATCACTGGATTGCCGTAAAGAATATCCTAAAGTATTTGAGGAATACTAAGGATAGGTTCTTGATTTACGGAGAAAGTGAGGTGCTACAAGTCGATAGAGTCTGAAAAGCAAGTTTCCAATAGACAAAGATACTTCCTGGTCACAGTCCGGCTATATCTTGTGTCTATCTGGCGGTGCAAGGCACTGTAGCTGACTCCATGACTTAAGCTGAACATTTCGCAGCTTGAGAAGCAGCGAAAGAGGTTGTTTGGATAGAAGAGTTCATCACTGAACTAGATGTGATTCCCAGCGTAGTTGAGACTAGCTGCACATCAGAGGTCCAAACACCTTGAGGATAGGTATAACCTATTCCGCGAGATAAATGACAGAGGTGTTAAGTAGATAAGCAAGTTTCATCGAATGAGAACGTTGCTAATCTATTAACAAAGCCACTCCTTATGCCTAAGCACGAGTCGCGGACTGTAGCTGTAGGATGAGTGAAATTAAGATGTAGTCTTAATTTCAGTGGGAGTTTGTAAAGGGCTTTACTTAGTTATTTTGAATGGTTCATGAAAACATAATATTTTATGTTTATGAAATCTAATGATTTCTGGATTATTTTAACTGTGATATAAATAATCGTTCCAAAATGATTCATGTCATTATATATGGGCCATCGAAGTACATGAGTAGACTTGATCCTGAAACCCCATATTTAACGAAGTGACATAAATCATAGTGTCCATAGTCGAAGGTTGTTGAAATTGGAACACCAACAACCTGTCGAGACTAGATTGTGTTGAGACTTATGACCAAGTTTCGAGGGGTCATAGATGCGCGGCATCAAAGTCGACACATAGGTATATGTAGGGGAGCATATGACCGGACATGGCCCGCTGATGAGAAACTCTGCAAGATATTAATATCTGTGTCATAAGAAGTTCTCATATACGACTATAGAGTATAGTCCTTAGACCTGAGTTCGCATGCATGTGGCTGCACATGGAGTAATGCGCTTTGATCATTGTCTAACGCTGTTTCGTAACTGGGAGCTATACGGACCTTGGTTGGGTGTATTATGAATTGTGTAGTTCATAGTGATGGAACAAGATGGGATTTGTCCCTGCCGTTTAACGGAGGTAATATCTCTAGGCCAATCGGAGATTTGATAGCTGGTAAGAGAATGGCCATTCCCAAACGGACTTGCCCAAGTCGTTTGCATTGTCAGTATCAAATCTGGTCCGATAAACATGGTCTGGCTATATAAGGATGACACGCATCTTGCCTTATGCCAGATCGAGATATTGAGACAAAAGGATTAGGGAATGTAGGATTCCAGTACAATCGGAAGATTGTTGGGAATGTCCTTTGTAGGATTCCAGTACAAGTGGGAGATTGTTGGGAATGTCCTGAAATCTACCGTACTATCTCTAGAAAGTATGATAAGTGTCGAGATCAGACATAAGTCATAAATACTGGGTGATCATGATGGCTTGCTAGAGTCCGCTCTTGATCTATAAGTTTAAGACTTATTACCAGTATTGTATGATCCCAAAGGGTCACACACCATAGCTAACGGGAAAGTTAAATGGAATTAATACGGTAAGATGCAATGGCATTTATTGTATTGGATCAGATTTTTGGGCCAAACAAATACAGGCTTTTGTCTGATTTGTATTTTGGGCCCAAAAGATTAATGAGCCATTAGTCTAATGACTTGGGCCCATTAATGAGATATAAGAGAGTTAGAAAGCCCTAAAGGAAATTAGCACTCAAGCGACTTTTTCAAAATGGCGTCATCTCTCTCTCTCTCTTCATCTCTCTCTCTGATTCTTCCAGCTCTTTGGTCTAGCAGCCGTCCCGTGCTTGTAAGAGTGTGGATACTCGAGGAGGAGCCGATTCTCATCAGCTCTAATCTGATCTTGTCATTACCACCAATTTCCGCTGCAAAAGGTAATGTCCAGGTTTGTTTTATGATTCAGTTACAAGAACCTAGATCTGTTTAAGATTATGTGTTAGGTTGCAATTTGGAATTGAACCTTGGAAACACCCATAATCCTTCAATAACATGAATACCTGAGGAAGTAGTCTCATACATCAACTTCAACTCCTCATCATCTTCCATGAATTTAATGCAATTTCTCTTCCAATGCCCTGTCTCTTTACAGTAGCAGCACTTACCAACGTAAGAGGTATCTGACTCGGGCTTAGAAGACACACGCTTGCCATGATTCAAAATCTGGACAACTTTGTCTTCACCCTTGTCAGCATTAGGTTTAGTAAACCTACCCTTCTCATTCATGAGATTGTACAGGGTACTCTTCACGTTTGGCTCAACTGTCTTCAGCATATCATGCAGTTCAGTCAACGTCTTCGTTAAGCCTTTCTTGATATAGTTCCTTACGAACTTATCATAGCTTGACGGCAGTGACTGCAGAATGATCTCAGTTGCCAATTCTTGGCTAACTGGATAATCCAGTTTCCTCAGGTTATCAATGTAACCCATCATTTTACTGACATGAGGACTCACTGGATGATCATTTGGTAGCTTGCAGCTAGTGAGAGACTTAACCAACCGGTATCTCTCCACTCTTATCTGCTCCTGAAATTTCAATTTCACTTGGTGGCTCTGCTGATCTCTGACCTGTTCTTCATATTCCGCTGCACAAAAGGTAACAGGTGAGATCCATTAAGTTTCTAGCAAGAGAACCTAGATCTGGCATGTTTAGGATCTATTAATCTGATGAATTGAATCAGGATTAACATTCCTTCAGTGGTATCAGAGCCATTGGTTCTGTGGTTTTTCTTGTTTAGAATCATGTTTAGGATTGTTTAAGAAGTGTTTTTGAATCAATCTACTGATAAGGAAAAACACTTAAGAAACAAAGAATTAAAAATCCTAAACAAACAAGAAATCGCATGATCCGATCTATATGAATCGGTATGCGTCGGATCATCCCGATCGCGGAAGACGCACGAACCGATCGGTAACGATCGTGTTGCGTGGTCGCGTCCCGATCATCGGATTGATCGCGTCCCGTCCGCGTGAGTGGCTCGTCCCGTCGCGTGGATGCGGCTGTCCCGATCGCTCGGCGATCGCGTGAAGCCTGCATCGTCCCGATCGTCCAGCTCCCGTCCCGCGTCCAGATCGCTCGGCGATCGCATGACGCACGTCCCGGACTGACCCGAGAGCTCGACGATCACGCTCCCGTCCGATCGCGAGAGATGGCCCGGCTGTCTCGTCCCGATCACACGACCCGAGCTCGACGATCGATCGTCCCGTCCCGTCCGGATTCACGTGCGGCTGTCCCGATCGTTCATTCGATCGTGTGAAGCTAGGGCAACGTGATCGTGAACGGTTCACGTCCATTCGGTTCGGTTCGGTTAATGGTTCGGTTTAAAATTTTATGAAAATTAAACGTCGCGGTTTAATAAACAGATTTAATAATTTTATTAAGTTCTGGTTAATCCGGGATAAGAAATCCAAAGTCGAAAATTGGATTTTGTGCCTAAACCAGATTTTCTAATTTGATTTGGTTGGACCAAATAAATTGAGAAAATCCGGTTTAGTAAATAACCGGTTGACAATTGTGGTCGTCGTAGTAATTAATTTTGGTTAGACCAATCTTAATGAACCAGACCGGTTATGTCAATTAATTGGGCAATTGGGTTATGTCTTGGACATGGACCAATTCTTGGGCCTCGGGCCAAGAAGTTAAAACAATTGGGCCAATTATTTGAGTCTTTTCTTCAGAATTAATTTAAATTTTTTTTATAAAATTATAAAATCGATTTTAAATTAATAAGTTTCCAAATTTTTGAAATTAGAAAGTTTCTTAAAATAGAAGTTTCTGAATTTGCATGTTTTGGATTTAAGGAAATTTCTATAATTAAAAGTTTCTAATTTTAGAAAGTTTCCAAAAATTAGTAGGTTTCCCAAAAAGGAAAGTTTCCCAAAATAGTAATCTTCTATTTTGGGATGAATTTTTAAATAAACCTACAAACCTCAAATAATATCAAGCGTTGGATGTCTTGTCCAGTCTATGTCAGCTGTCGAAGCCCATTCAATTGTATTCATGGCCTTACAGTGTGAGGGTGTCTACTTTTGCGTGGATAAGACGGTTTGTGATTCATAAATGTCATTGGGAGTCCCAGACATTAATGATTACATGACTGTATAGTCTGGTTTTCTTGACTAGGCCATCAGGAGTCCCGGGCCTAGAGACATCAGAGTGGATTGGGCCTCGGGCCCAGATTCACAACCAAGAGTTATATCACGGATATAATTAGCCGACATAGGGCTTACCGATATAAGCTAAGGTTGGGTGATGGCCAGTGGCCCACTTTGATCTTAGTTATATGTGGATCTTGGAATCATTATATTCTATTGAGGGTAACTTATGTTATTGAATATAATGCGTGATTAATCATATTAAGTATAATACAAGATTAATCATATTGAACATATTAACTAAAATCTTTTTATCTTAATTTTCAGTTATGACTAGCACAAACAATCAAAACACTTTCTCGATCCGGTCTGTCCTTAAGATGGACAAGCTGAACGGATCAAATTTCTTGACTTGGTCGCGGAACCTGAGGCTAGTTCTCAGACAGGAGAGAAAGGACTATGTCCTTGAGAGAGCTCTCCCCGTGAGGATCGGGTCCAATGCTTCTCATGCAGTATATGATGCTTGGAATAAGCATTATAATGATGCGGTAGATGTGCGTGGTCTGATATTGGCTACCATGGACTCAGACTTGCGGAAGCAATATGAGAACATGGAGTCGCCAATAGAGATGATCAGCAGCCTGAAATTGAAATTTCAGGAGCAGATAAGAGTGGAGAGATACCGGTTGGTTAAGTCTCTCACTAGCTGCAAGCTACCAAATGATAAGCCAGTGAGTCCTCATGTCAGTAAAATGATGGGTTACATTGATAACCTGAGGAAACTGGATTATCCAGTTAGCCAAGAATTGGCAACTGAGATCATTCTGCAGTCACTGCCGTCAAGCTATGATAAGTTCAGAAGGAACTATATCAAGAAAGGCTTAACGAAGACGCTGACTGAACTGCATGATATGCTCAAGACAGTTGAGCCAAACGTGAAGAGTACCCTGTACAATCTCATGAATGAGAAGGGTAGGTTTACTAAACCTAATGCTGACAAGGGTGAAGACAAAGTTGTCCAGATTTTGAATCATGGCAAGCGTGTGTCTTCTGAGCCCGAGTCAGATACCTCTTACGTTGGTAAGTGCTGCTACTGTAAAGAGATTGGGCATTGGAAGAGAAATTGTATTAAATTCATGGAAGATGATGAGGAGTTGAAGTTGATGTATGAGACTACTTCCTCAGGTATTCATGTTATTACTTCAAGTTCTACCTTATAGGTATTGGATACTGGTTGTGGCACTGATATTTGTTATAATATGCAGAGCCTGGGCAACAGTAGAACTTTGAAGGAAGGGCAAGTGAAACTGCGTGTCTGGAAGGAGCTTGGGATGCTGCCTCAGCCGTAGGGTTTTCATTTATAGATCCCTTTGAGGCTTGGTTTTGTATTAAGTAATTGCTACAATATACCTGCTTTAAGCAGAGTTGTCTTTCATTTTCTTGTAAGAATTTGAATGTTTTCATTTTGATAAAAGACAAGTTTTTGTTCTTTTGATCTTAATGAAATATTAATTGTAGCACCCTATTCATGGAATGGGTTTTATATCTTAAACCAAAGAGTGCCTAAATGTAACATAAATACCGAATTGGTTTAAATCTGATGAATTAAACCTGATTTTTCTTGGCATAAAAGTCTTGGTCACATAGAGTAAGTCGGATTCAGAAATCCCATAGTTATGGACTGTTGGGCTCATATCTTATGAGACTTGAATTCTGTTTACTGGACTAAAAGGTAAAGGGCCTATCTTAGCCGAGCTAGAGAAAGGCCCAAAGGCTTATTGGACCTGGAACATACTCATGTATGTGGCCCAATGAGCAGTAATGCCAGAGAAAATTTCCTGTACTTCATTGTCTCTACTGATTACTTCAGTAAGTGTGACTGTGTTCATTTGATGAGACACAAGTCGGAATTCTTTGACATGGTCGAAAGAGTTCCAGAATGAAGTATATGATCTGAATGACTGAAGTATTAAGACTCTGGATCAGATCACGAGTGAGAATACTTAAGTCATTGATTGTGTGATCATCTGAATGAGTGTGAAATCGTTTCACAGCTCATTTCTCCTGAAAACCTGAAGGTGTTTCTGTGAGAAAGAATCAGATCTTATTAGAAATGATTAAAGATGAGTCACACGAATCTTCCATGATATTCTTTAAGAATAACGCTCTAAAATATCTAGGTTTACGCTGAAATAGTTCCACCAATATCAGTTGAAAGACACCACGTAAATGTGGATTGGAATCGATCCAAATTCGTCTTTACTGAGTATTTGTAGTTGTGCTACTTCGCTGGTTGTCCTAGGGAAACCAAGGCTTGTTACTTTTACGTCCATTCGGTTTTCTAAGAAGGGAAGTTATTTCCAAGAAGAACAGTGGGAGTAAAAGTATAACTCGAAGAAATTCGAGAAATACAGGAGGCTGCTCAACCAGTTGAGGGAGAGCAACGGATGGATTTACAGATTTCTGTAGAATCTACACCTGTGGAGCCTGAAGTTCGCAGATATGAATGAATCAGTTACTAATCCGAGAGTGATTTCTCGTCATTAGTTGAACCTGATGATCATTGAAAGTTCGCATGATCTGTTGATCATTGAAAGCGACGAATCTGCGAAACTCAAAGAAGCGAAAGTGAGCCCGGACTCCGGAAAAATTACATTTTGTGTAAGTTAGCTTCATCGATCTATTCATGGATGGAAGCAAACATATCGGAGTTGGAATCTTCGTTCTGTTGAAGTAGTCAAGGTTTTGACTTGAACAGGAACGAAATGGAACTGTGCGTTTACCAAAAGATAAGTGGGAGCGATATTGCATTTCTCATAGTGTATGTCGATGACATACTGATTCTCGGATATAACGTCCCAATGCTGCAGTCGGTAAAGGACTGGCTTGGGAGTTGGTTTTATGATTGACATGGGTAAAACCACGTAGTTCTTGGATTTTGGATCTAAAGATAGAGATCCGAAAAAGCTGGTAGGACAAAGTCAGGATTCTTATCCCGACAAAGTCCTACACGTTTTCAGCATTCCAAGAAGGGTTTATGCCAATGTCACATGGCATTACGTTAAGCAAGACACAGTGTCCTACGATAACTGCTGAGCTTAAATGCATGGATAAGATTCCATATGCGTCGGCAATTGGATCTATCATGTATGCCATGAAACGTACTTGTTTGATGTTGTTTTAATATTAAGCAAGACAAGTAAAGACCAGTCAAATCCAGCAAAGAATCACTGGATTGCAGTAAAGAATATCCTAAAGTATTCAAGGAATACACAGGATAAATTCTTGATTTACGGAGAAAGTGAGGTGCTACAAGTCGATAGAGTCTGACAGGCAAGTTTCCAACGGACAAAGATGATTTCCGGTCACAGTCCGGTTATATCTTGTGTCTGTCTGGCGGTGCAAGGCACTATTGCTGACTCCATGACTTAAGCTGAACATTTCGCAGCTTGGAAAGCGGCGAAAGAGGTTGTTTGGAAAGAAGAGTTCGTCACTGAACTTGATGTGATTCCCAGCATAGATGAGACTAGCTGCACATCGGAGGTCCAAACACCTTGAGGGTAGGTATAACCTATTCCGTGAGATAAATGACAGAGATGTTAAGTAGATCAGCAAGTTTCAATGAATGAGAACGTTGCTAATCTATTAACGAAGTCACTCCTTAGGCCTAAGCACGAGTCACGGACTGTTGCTGTAGGATAAGTGAAATTAAGATGTAGTCTAAATTTCAGTGGGAGTTAGTAAAGGGCTTTATTTAGTTATTGATATGTTCTTGTAAAACATTTTATGTTTAATGAAATTATTATTTCAAGATTATTTTAACTGTGATGAAATAATCGTTCCAAAATGATATGAACCATTTTATAGGTCATCGAAGTAAGTGATTTGATCTTGAGTTATCAAAGTCATTTAGCTTGATCATGAGACCCTATATTTGATAGATGGCTTATATCATCATGTCCCTAGTCGAAGGTTGTTGAAATTGGAACACCAACAACCGTGTGAGACTAGATTGGTATGTGACTTATGACAAAGTCTCAGTGTGTCATAGATGCGCGGCATCAAAGTCAGTACATAGGTGTATGTGGGGTACATACGACCGGACAAGACCCGCTTATAAGAACTCTTCAGGATATTTATATCTGTGTCATAAGAGATTCTTACTACGACTATAGAGTATAGTCCTTAGACCTGAGTTCGCATGCATGTGACTGCACATGAACTAATGCGCTTTGATCATTGTCTAACGCTGTCGTTATGCGATAGTTATAAGGACCTTGTTTGGGTGTATTACGAAATGAGTAGTTTACAGTGATGGAACAAGACGGGATTTGTCCCTCCAATATAAACGGAGTGAATATCTCTAGGCCAATCGGAGATTTGAATACTGGAAAATGCATGGCCATGCTCAAACGGACTGTCCCGAGTCGTTTGGATTGTCAGTATCAAATCAGAGTCCGATGAACAAGATTAGGCTTTATAAGGATGACACTCATCTTGCCTTATGACTAATCGAGATATTGAGACAAAAGGATTATGAATACAGAGATTCCAGTACAAGTGGGAGATTGTTGGAATTGTGTCCAGTAATCTCGGTACTGTCTCTAGAAAGTAAGAGTATGTCAATGATCAGACATAAGTCATATAATACTGGGGGTCATGATGGCTTGCTAGAGTCCGCTCATGATCTATAAGTCTTGGACTTATTGCCTTTATTATATGATCCCATATGGGTCACACGCCTAAGCTAACAGGAAAATGTGTAGGAACGGCTTAGCAGAAGTACGGTAAAAGTGCCAGGCATTTGTCGTACTTAGAGAGAGATTAATGGGTCTGATTAAATCCAAGGGATTTAATCAGATTGGTATTTGGGCCCAAAAGCCCAAAAGGAACTAGACAAGTTTTATAAATAAAACTTAAGTCTGAGTCTCCTTCTAACCCTAGCCCCCTCTGCGATTTCTCTCTCTCTCCTGCGCCTCCTCTCTCTTGGTCTAGCAGCCTTCTTCCTGCTTGGTGTGCGTGTGTGAACCTCTGGAGGAGTTATCACTTGGTGGCTCTGCTGATCTCTGACCTGTTCTTCATATTCCGCTGCGCCATTATCAATGTAACCCATCATTTTACTGACATGAGGACTCACTGGATGATCATTTGGTAGCTTGCAGCTAGTGAGAGACTTAACCAACCGGTATCTCTCCACTCTTATCTGCTCCTGAAATTTCAATTTCAGGCTGCTGATCATCTCTATTGGCGACTCCATGTTCTCATATTGCTTCCGCAAGTCTGAGTCCATGGTAGCCAATATCAGACCACGCACATCTACCGCATCATTATAATGCTTATTCCAAGCATCATATACTGCATGGGAGGCATTGGACCCGATCCTCACGGGGAGAGCTCTCTCAAGGACATAGTCCTTTCTATCCTGTCTGAGAACTAGCCTCAGGTTCTGCGACCAAGTCAAGAAATTTGATCCGTTCAGCTTGTCCATCTTAAGGACAGACCGGATCGAGAAAGTGTTTTGATTGTTTGTGCTAGTCATAACTGAAAATTAAGATAAAAGGATTTTAGTTAATATGTTCAATATGATTAATCTTGTATAATACTTAATATGATTAATAACGCATTATATTCAATAACATAAGTTACCCTCAATAGAATATAATGATTCCAAGATCCACATATAACTAAGATCAAAGTGGGCCACTGGCCATCACCCAACCTTAGCTTATATCGGTAAGCCCTATGTCGGCTAATTATATCCGTGATATAACTCTTGGTTGTGAATCTGGGCCCGAGGCCCAATCCACTCTGATGTCTCAAGGCCCGGGACTCCCGATGGCCTAGTCAAGAAAACCAGACTATACAGTCATGTAATCATTAATGTCTGGGACTCCCAATGACATTTATGAATCACAAACCGTCTTATCCACGCAAAAGTAGACACCCTCACACTGTAAGGCCATGAATACAATTGAATGGGCTTCGACAGCTGACATAGACTGGACAAGACATCCAACGCTTGATATTATTTGAGGTTTGTAGGTTTATTAAGAATTCATCCCAAAATAGAAGATTACTATTTTGGGAAACTTTCCTTTTTGGGAAACCTACTAATTTTGGAAACTTTGTAAAATTGGAAACTTCCTAAAAAATGGAAACTTTCTAAAATCGGAAACTTCCTAAAATTGGAAACTTTCTAAATATAGAAATTTCCTAAAATCCAAAACATGCAAATCTAGAAACTTCTAATTTAAGAAACTTTCTAATTTCAAAATTTTGGAAACTTATTAATTTAAAAATCGATTTTATAATTTTATAAAATAAATTTTAAATTAATTCTGAAGAAAAGACTCAAATAATTGGCCCAATTGTTTTAACTTCTTGGCCCGAGGCCCAAGAATTGGTTCATGTCCAAGACATAACCCAATTGCCCAATTAAATGACATAACCGGTCTGGTTCATTAAAATTGGTCTTAACCAAAATTAATTACTACGATGACCACAATTGTCAACCGGTTATTTACTAAACCGGATTTTCTCAATTTATTTGGTCCAACCAAATCAAATTAGAAAAACTGGTTTAGGCACAAAATCCAATATTTCGACTTTGGATTTCTTATCACGGTTTAACCAGAACTTAATAAAAATTATTAAATCTGTTTATTAAACCAAGACGATTAAAATTAATCAAGTTTTTAAACCGAACCTTAAACCGAACCGAACCGTGACCTAGCCGTGAGCTTCACGCGATCACGACAGCCGCAAGCCATCATGCTTCCGCGGCTCGATCATTATCGACCAGCCGCACACGATCCACGATCCGACGGACGGCCGAGCCTCACGCGATCGGGACGCAAGCAGCTGGACAGGGACGGGACGATCGGGACGATCGGTTGGGCGCGACGGGACGATTGGACGGGACGATCGCGGCGATCGTTTGATCGATCCGCTCGATCCATCCACGCACGATCAACACTCGCGTACGAGTATGACCGATCGGGACGGGACGGGACACGATCGATCCATGCGATCGTTTGATCCATGCGATACGATCGGTCCATCCTTGTGATCGTGCGCCTCATCGCTTGTGATCGTCTCGACCACGCGACTCGATCCATCGATCGGTCCGTGCGTCTAGCGATCCGGACTTGCGGTTCAAACCACAATCCGACGCAACCAAATCATATAGTTTGGTTTGCGATTTTCATTAGTTTGTTTAGGTTTCAATTCTTGTTTCTTAAGTGTTTTGCTCTTATCAGTAGATTGATTCAAAAACACCTCTTTAAACAATCCTAAACTTGAATCTAAACAAGAAAAACCACAGAACCAATAGTTCTGATACCACTGATGGAATGTTTAGTGTTAATCCATATTCAATTCTCAGATTCAACAGTCCTAAACATGCAGATCTAGGTTCTCTTGAATAGAAACTTTATGGATCTCACCTGTTACCTTGTTATGCAGCGGAAATATGAAGAACAGGTCAGAGATCAGCAGAACCACCAAGTGATAGCTCCTCCAAAGGTTCACACACGCACACCAGGCAGGAAGAAGGCTGCTAGACCGAGCTGAGGAGGCCGCTTAGGGTTTTTGGGACTCAGACTTAAGTTTTATTTATAAAACTTGTCTAGTTCCTTTTGGGCTTTTGGGCCCAAATACCAATCTGATTAAATCCCTTAGATTTAATCAGACCCATTAATCTCTCTCTAAGTACGACAAATGCCTGGCACTTTTTCCGTACTTCTGCTAAGCCGTTCCAACACATTTTCATGTTAGCTTAGGCGTTTGACCCATATGGGATCATATAATAAAGGCAATAAGTCCGAGACTTATAGATCATGAGCGGACTCTAGCAAGCCATCATGACCCCCAGTATTATATGACTTATGTCTGATCATTGACATACTCTTACTTTCTAGAGACAGTACCGAGATTACTGGACACAATTCCAACAACCTTCCCCAAGGGGCAGTTGTGGGCGAGTTTGAGGGCTATAAATAGACCCCAACAAGGCCATTTTCGCACACAATCTGGACACCAGGAAACCAAGATTATTCCTAAGGCAAAAGGCCATAAACCGAGAGAAAAAGAGAGAATTCAAGGCCGAAATACCAAGGGTATTGGCCGGCGGTTTAAGAGGACTTTTGGGAATGTTTCTAAGGCAATTCAAGGCTGGAAATAAGGAGGGAAAACCCAGAAAAAGGTGGAAGGAAATCGCTTGAAGTTTGAAGATGAAAATCGGTACTGTCCGTGGAACAGTCCGCGGATGACCGTGGGTCGCGTACGGACGAAGGTGGTTGGCGTGCGGACGACCGTGGGTCGCGTACGGATGACCGCTGATCGTTCGCGGACGACCGTAGTATGCACACAGACAACCGCGGACGACCACAACACGCACACGGACCACCACGGACGACCGTAAGGAACGCCAGGACGTCCGTGAGGGTAGCCAGGACGACCGTGCGTTCGTCAGTACGCCCGTAGCCATTCGTCAGTACGACCGTAACCGTACGTCCGTAACCGTTCGTTGGTACGTTCGTAGCTGTTTGTCGGTACGTCCGTAGCCATTCGTCAGTACGTCCGTAAGATCGCCTGTACGACCGTTCGTCGGTACGTCCGTAAGTCTGTCTGTACGACCGTAAGGTCGACAGTACGACCGCGACCGTTTGTCAGTACGTCCGTAAGTCTATCTGTACGACCGTAAGGTCAACAGTACGACCGCGACCGTTCGTCAGTACGTCCGTGAGTCTGTCTGTACGACCGTAAGGTCGACAATACGACCGCGACCGTTCGTCAGTACGTCCGTAAGGCTGTCTGTACGACCGTAGGGTCGACAGTACGTTCGTGACCGTTCGTCGGTATGTTCGTAAGGTCGTCTGTACGACCGTAAGGTCGACAGTACGTCCGTAACTGTTCGTCCGTACGACTGTAACCGTTCGTGGTACGGTCGTGACCGTTCACGGACGAACAGGACCGACCGCGGGACGTAAGTAAATGACCGTGGGTCGTAAGTAAACGACCGCGGGTCATGCGTACACGACCGCGAGTCGTACGCGACCGTCCGTGGAACATACACGACTGTTCACGAACGGACGCGACTGTCCGTGGGTCGTACGTCAACGACCGTGGGTCGAACGTCAGTGACCGCGGGTCGTACGTGACTGTCCGTGGGACACACGCAACTGTCCACGAACAGACGTGACGGTCTGAGGTCATGGAAATTGACGGGTATGCCAGACTTGACGGATTCATGTCCAATAAACCGTTCGGATTGATCGGAAGGATCAACCACTGTCATGTTTGGGATAGCGGGACGACATGAGTTGGACCGCGGATAGGATCAGGAAATATCGTGGTAGAAACGCGTGCGGACCGGTCGAACAGTCAAAGGAACTGGTTTGACGGCCAACGGTACAAACCAGTGATCAGACCTTCCGCGGAAGTGATCGGTAGAATCAATCCAACCATGAACTGATCGTTATGCCCGGCGATATTAAGGGAGACCGGTTCCAGAGCCGATCGTATCTAAGGACTTGGATCAGTCTGAAAGTCAATGAGCTGGAAGTAAATGCGGTTCAAGGAAGAGGACAAATGATAAGGGAAGACAAGGAGCAGGAATGACCACGAGCAAAGGAACTAGAAGACCCCTCTTATACTTAGTCATGTGGGGATGGTTGGATGAATGACTAAGTACAAAGGGGGTGTGTTCTAAAGGTTGCTGAACGGATGAGCTAAGCTGAACGCGGAGCTAGCTTCACACCGGCTTCACCAAGGGCTAAGGTACACGTTCAAATACTTATCTATTGTTCTAAGGACTAAATAGAATGGAAATAGTTGAACTGAACATTCTAAGTAAAAGACTTAGGTTGTTAGAAATGATTAATTATGAACCATACCTCGAAAGGGTTTTAAAGAAACCAAATAAGGTCGTATGAGGTTCACGGATGGATCGTTCTTTAGAAGAACGATAAAATGGTTAAGTAGTATTTCCGCTGCGTATTGAGTAAGTATGAAGGATCTAAGACTAGGAGTCAATAAGAGATCCGAGGAATACTTAATCCTAAAGAAATTTTTTAAATAGGACGTATTTCTGGAATGGGTATAATGAGAGGTATCCGTCTAGGCCCTATGGCCGGGATGGGTCTTTTCAAGTTGGTATCAGAGCGGAGTTGTTTCTAGGACGATGCTCTCGTAATTGGTGACTTGCAGAGACAAGTGCACCAAGGACGCACTTAGTCTTGGGCAGACTTTGAGAACAAGTCCAATGGGAATACTTTTCAACTGAGTATGGGATCAGTTGGAAGGTCGTATGTCCCAGCCGAGTATGGGATCGGTTGGGAGATTAGTTCCCGGATTTGGATCAAGGTCGCAAGACGGTGTGGGGGTGAACCGGAAGGCTCAATCACGGGAAAGTGGTTGGCCGAACCGGGAGGGACCTGGGGGTGAACCGGAGGGCGCAATCACGGGAAGTGGTTGGCCTAACCGGGAGGGACCTGGAGGAGAACCGCGTTGGCTCAAAAGACAAAATGTCCTGCCGACCTGGGAAGGACCTAAAGGGGAAATGGGATCAGTTGGAGCTGATAACCAATCCTCTAGAATCCGCACCAAAAGTACCACTTGCAGAAACAATGGAAGCGCACTTTGGAAGTGTAGAAAGCAAGTAGAGTACGTGCGAAGTGCAACAGCAAGGACAAAGGAGCCTAAGCTGTTTGCAAGATAAGGGGAAGGAAAGTGACAATGAAAGACCACTGATTTGCTTCCATTGTAAAAAGCAGTAATCAGAAGTAAAGCGTGGGAGTGAAAGTCGAACGGTAAAGGCTAAGCGCTAACCGAAGACGCCACGGGTTTACGAACTGGTTAGGGACATTGGCGGGGCCGAGTCCTATAGTGCAATTGTTGGCCAGTCACTGAACCCCACTTCTTCGAATGTATTCTGGGAATTACGTTTGGGGAAAAGGGTTAGGTTGCTTGCATTTGGAATGCGTAAGGACCTTAACCGAGGTCGAGTCCTGGAGGGAACAAAGGCCTGAGGTCGAGTCCTACAAGGAACAAAAGACCTGATTATGATCTAGTAAGAGATTTAATAAGATCGGGAAACGAAGATCTAGTCCGTAAGGATTGTGATCAGGATTTGACTAAGTCTAAGACAAGAAAAAAATCTGGAAATGATTAAGTCTTGACGGACCAAGGTCAATGGGAACTGGAAAGGTTCTTAAAGTTCGAACGGGGTAAAACCCTTGAGTCGGATTCGGGGACGAATCCCTTTCAAGGGGGTAGACTTGTAGTATCCCCAAACCTGGATACTAACCCCACCCTAAACGTTTGGGCAGTCTATGGAACCATAAGATTGAGTTTAAGCTCAATGAGAGTGTTCCATAGGCAAGAGAAGGTCAAGCTCAGCTGGAAAGGAGCTTGATCTAAAGAGAAGCAGCTGGAAGGAAGTGTTCAGCTCAAACGAGCTGAACAGTCCAGCTGGTCAGCTAAGTCAGCTGGCAACCAGCTCATCCCAGCTAGCTTGAGTGTTCAAGTGTTGGGTCAGCTGGTCAGCTAGTGACACTAGCTGACCAAGGGGTGCAATAGCGAATGGACACCAATGAAGGATTGTGTCCATTCGGCCAACCAATGCAGCCTTCCCCAAGGGGCAGTTGTGGGCGAGTTTGAGGGCTATAAATAGACCCCAACAAGGCCATTTTCGCACACAATCTGGACACCAGGAAACCCAGATTATTCCTAAGGTAAAAGGCCATAAACCGAGAACAAAAGAGAGAATTCAAGGCCGAAATACCAAGGGTATTGGCCGGCGGTTTAAGAGGACTTTTGGGAATGTTTCTAAGGCAATATAAGGCTGGAAATAAGGAGGGAAAACCCAGAAAAAGGTGGAAGGAAATCGCTTGAAGTTTGAAGATGAAAATCGGTACTGTCCGTGGAACAGTCCGCGGATGACCGTGGGTCGCGTACGGACGACCGCGGATCGTTCGCGGACGATTGCAGTATGCACACGGATAACCGCGGACGACCAAAACACGCACACGGACCACCGCGGACGACCGTAAGGAACGTCAGAACATCCGTGAGGGTAGCCAGGGCGACCGTGCGTTCGTTAGTACGCCCGTAGCCGTTCATCGGTACGACCATAACCGTACGTCCGTAACCTTTCGTTGGTACGTTCGTAGCCGTTCGTCGGTACATCCGTAGCCGTTCGTCTGTACATCCGTAAGGTCGCCTGTACGACCGTACGTCTGTAACCGTTCGTCGGTACGTCCGTAAGTCTGTCTGTACGACCGTAAGGTCGACAGTACGACCGCGACTGTTCGTCAGTACATCCATAAGTCTGTCTGTACGACCGTAAGGTCGACAGTACGACCGCGACCGTTCGTCAGTACGTCCGTAAGTCTGTCTGTACGACCGTAAGGTCGACAGTACGACCGCGACCATTCGTCAGCATGTCTGTAAGGCTGTCTGTACGACCGTCGGGTCGACAGTATGTCTGTGACCGTTCGTCGGTATGTCTGTAAGGTCGTCTGTACGACCATAAGGTCGACAGTACGTCCGCAACTGTTCGTCCGTACTACCGTAAGGTCGTCAGTGCAACCGTGACCGTTCGCGGTACGGTCGTGACCGTTCACGGACGAACAGGACCGACCGCGGGACGTAAGTAAACGACCGTGGGTCGTAAGTAAACGACCGCGGGTCATGCGAACACGACCGCGGGTCGTACGCGACCGTCCGTGGAACAGACATGACTGGTCACGAACGGACGCGACTGTCCGTGGGTCGTACGTCAACGACCGCGGGTCGAACGTCAGTGACCGCGGGTCGTACGTGACTGTCCGTGGGACACACGCAACTGTCCACGAACAGACGTGACGGTCCGAGGTCATGGAAATTGACGGGTATGCCGGACTTGACGGATTCATGTCCAATAAACCGTTCGGATTGATCGGAAGGATCAACCACGGTCATGTTTGGGATAGCGGGATGACATGAGTTGGACCGCAGATAGGATCAGGAAATCTCGTGGTAGAAACGTGTGCAGACCGGTCGAACAATCAAAGGAACTGGTTCGACGGCCAACGGTACAAACCAGGGATCAGACCAACCGCAGAAGTGATCGGTAGAATCAATCCAACCATGAACTGATCGTTATGCCCGGCGATATTAAGGGAGACCGGTTCAAGAGCCGATCGTACCTAAGGACTTGGATCAGTCTGAAAGTCAATGAACTGGAAGTAAATGCGGTTCAAGGAAGAGGACAAATGATAAGGGAAGACAAGGAGCAGGAACGACCACGAGCAAAGGAACTAGAAGACCTCTCTTATACTTAGTCATGTGGGGATGGTTGGATGAATGACTAAGTACAAAGGGGGTGTGTTCTAAAGGTTGCTGAACGGATGAGCTAAGCTGAACGCGGAGCTAGCTTCAAACCGGCTTCACCAAGGGCTAAGGTACACGTTCAAATACTTATCTATTGTTCTAAGGACTAAATAGAATGGAAATAGTTGAACTGAACATTCTAAGTAAAAGACTTAGGTTGTTAGAAATGATTAATTATGAACCATACCTCGAAAGGGTTTTAAAGAAACCAAATAAGGTCGTATGAGGTTCACGGATGGATCGTTCTTTAGAAGAACGATAAAATGGCTAAGTAGTATTTCCGCTGCGTATTGATTAAGTATGAAGGATCTAAGACTAGGAGTCAATAAGAGATCCGAGGAATACTTAATCCTAAAGAAATTTTTTAAATAGGACGTATTTCTGGAATGGGTATAATGAGAGGTATCCGTCTAGGCTCTATGGCCGGGATGGGTCTTTTCAAGATCATTCCCATCTTCCTATGGGAATAAGTATATCTTGGTTTATGTGGACTATATATCTAACTGGGTTGAAGCGATTGCTAGTCCAATCAACGATTCTTCGATAGTTCTTAAGCTGTTTAAGACTATCATCTTCCCCAAATTTGGAGTGCCTACGATTGTGATAAGTGATGGTGGTTCTCACTTCATCAACAAAGTTTTCGAGAAGCTGCTGAAGAAGCATGGTGTAAATCACATGTGGCTACTCCAAATCACCCTCAGACTGGTGGACAGGTTGAGGTCTCCAACAGACAGATCAAGGAGATTCGAGAGAAAATAGTAGGAAAGAATATGAAGGATTGGTCTGCTAAGCTAGATGATGTGTTATAGGCCTATAGGACTGCGTACAAGACTCCACTTGGGACTACACCGTTTCATATCCTCTACGGGAAATCTTTCACCTTCCAGTTGAGCTTCAGCACAAGGCTAGATAGGCTTTCAAGCATATGAACTTCGATCTCAAGCCTGCAGCAGAGCGGCGTTTGATACAGCTGAATAAGTTGGATGAAATTCACCACCACGCATATGAGACTCAAAGCTGTAGAAGGAGCGTACAAAGGCGTATCATGATAAAAACATCATCTCACGCCATTTCGAACTGAATGACCAGGTACTTCTGTATAACTCAAGTTTACAATTTTTTCCTAGAAAATTGAATTCTCGTTGGTCAGGTCCCTTCACCATCAAGGAGGTCAGAAACATGGTGCTGTTATCTTGGTGAATTCCAAAGGCGAGGAGTTTATTATCAACGGGCAAAGGGTGAAACACTATTGGGCGAAAGCTAAGATTCCAGAAGGCGACATTATTCATCTGGATGATGTGGCCGCTGCATAATCCCAGTTCAGTCAAGCTAATGACGTAAAATGAGCACTTGGTGGGAGGCAATCCACTGGTAAGTTCAAAATATTAGAATTTTTTTGTTTTTTCTTTCTGATTTTTGGGTTTTCTGTATTTTTGTGTTAAGTTCCATAGGATGAAAGGAAATCTGGAGATCAATGTTGATCGACGTTGCCTATCGGTGTTGGTCGACGTTAAGGTTGAGTTTTTCGAGCACGGACAATAATTGACCTCAGTCGATTACAAGGCTGATTAGGGGATTTGGACAATAAGTGTCGGCCGACATTAACCATTGGTGTTGATCGACATTGATAATAACGAGGTAAGTGCCCTTAAATTCTCGTGACTGAACTTCATATCCTTCATTCTCTCATTCGCCAAAATTTCCCCCAAAATCGCCAAACTTACTTGTTTCTTGACCGATTTGAGTGATTCAAAGTGCTAGACCGCTTGAGTTTTCCTCCTCTATCTATTTCTAGTCTCTGATTGGTTCGATTTCCTCCCTATTCTGATTTGTCCCTGTGGTAAAAAGCTTCAAAATTTGCCTCCAATAGCCCATTTCTATGGTTGATTCATGCCTATTTAGGTTGTGCTAGAGGAATTATAAGGTCCCCAATTAGATTTCGTGGTTAATTAGAGAGTTCCAAAAATATTTTCGATTTGATGACGAACTCAATCGTTCATTGATTCTGTTCAGATTCAGGACGAAATTGGGATGAAATATGGTTGATATTTGTTAGAATTAAGAGATTAGAAGAGTATATTGAGAGATTAAGCTAAGGAGAATGATGAACAGAAGGAAGAATCTGTAGAGAGACAGAATTAGGGTTTAAGAGAGTAAGGGAGAATTGGAGAGAGTTTAAGGGAAAGAATTCCCAAAAGTGTATTCATAATTGAATGTTTACAATAATATAAAGACAATATGGACAAAAACGCCAAATGCTCATAAGAAAATAATCAATACAAGACTGAAGAGAGAGAGAGGTCTTCAGCAGCTACAAAGGGAGAAAGGGACAGGTCTTGTTTTTGTTCCAAGGTGAAAGTGACATGTCCTACTGGTCAATACTGAGCATACACACCCTACTCTGACTCCTGATCATCCATTAATACTTCTGAACCTCTTCTCTCTTGTTTGAATAGCCAACGGTTATGTTGACACATTATTTTCACAATATTAACTTGTACACAGGTTTTGCACAAGTCTGTCTGTGTCTGTACAGACTGTGCCCCAACTTTGCACATTGATGAATCCCTTAGATCTTCATCTCAATACTCTCCCTCAAGCTTGACTACAAGAGATCAGAGTCAAGCTTGGAACAATGAAGACCTACCTCATTAAAAACCTAAGTGTAGAAAACCACTTGGGACAAAACTACACTTAGGGAAAAAGAGTATAAGCTTCAAGGTTGAGAGGAACACGGCTATGAGATGTCTATGAGTCCCAGCTTTGGATGGATTAACTCACAAATCTTCAAGCTAGCAGCCTTGGTGAATATATCAGCCAACTGATATGAACTCCTTGTGTAGCAAGGCAAGATCACTCCTTCTTGTACCTTCTGCCTCACTTTGTGGCAGTCTACTTCAATATGCTTTGTCTTCTCATGAAACACTGAATTGGATGCTATGTGAATAGCTGCTTGATTGTCACAATGCATTGTGATTAGATTTGGAGATTCAATGCCTAAGTCTTCAAGTAGAGCCTTGAGCCAAGTGAGTTCATTTGTGAGCTTCCTCATTGCCCTATATTCTGCTTCAGCACTAGAGCATGAAACCACATTTTGCTTCTTAGTCTTCCAGGTGACCAGATTTCCTCCAATGAATGTACAATAGCCCGTAGTAGATCTCCTATCCACACGATCATCAGCCCAATCAACATCACAATAGCCAACAATCTCTGGGCTTTGATTGCATCCCATCCAAATTTCTTGACCAGGAGCTCCATTGAGATATCTTAGGATGCGATCCACCATGCTCCAATGATGCATCTTAGGAGCTTGCATATGTTGACTTACCTGATTCACAGCAAAACACAATCAGGTCTAGTAATGGTGAGATAGATCAACTTACCAACCATCCTCCTATATAGAGTGATGTCCTCAAAAGGTTGATCTTCAATCTGCCCCTCTCTGATGAATTTGTAGCCATCTTCAAGAGGTTTCTTAGCTGTCTTTTCTCCCTGCTTACCTGCTTCACTCAACAAATCAAGAGTATACTTCCTTTGTGATAAGAAGAGGCCATCTTTAGAGCGGCACACTTCAATCCCTAGGAAGTATTTTAGTTCTCCAAGGTCCTTGATATCAAAAACAGATTTCAAATAATCCTTACTAGAATGAATTCCTACCTTGTCATTCCCCGAGATGATAATATCATCAACATAAATGAGAATGACTACAATACCTTCCTGGTTTGATTGAGTGAAGAGTGTATGATCAGCTTCTGATCTCTTGAAGCCTCTCTCCATAAGAGTAGTACTTAGCTTGTGATACCAAGCTCTAGGAGATTGCTTCAGACCATAAATAGCCTTCTTAACTCTCAAGACTTTCCCTGGTGTAACTATGTCTTCAAGACCAGGTGGTGGAGTCATGTACACTTCATCCTCTAGCTCTCCTTGAAGAAAGGCATTCTTGACATCCATCTGCCATAAATCCCATTCAATGTTTGTTGCCAAGGATAAGATAACTCTAACTGTGTGGAGCTTGGCTACTAGAGCAAAAGTATCACGGTAATCCTCTCCATATGTCTGAGTAAATCCTCTTGCCACCAATCTAGCCTTGTAGCGCTATATCTTTCCATTGCTTTTGTACTTTTGGTAAACACCCATTTGGAGCTCACGGCTCTCTTCTTCCTAGGTAGATCAGTCTCATACCAAGTGTTGTTGTTCACCATAGCTTTGATCTCCTCTCCTGCTGCATCTCTCCACTCCTTATGTTCCTTTTCTTCTTCATAAGTCTTTGGACATTCAGCATCAAGAGCTCCCATGAAGGCTTGATGATCTGTTGGAAAATGAGCAAGAGAGCATGTTGCTTGTATTGGATGTGCAACAGCCTGGCTTTTATAGTATACCCTTGTGTTTTTCCATTCAGATGGATCCTTCTTAACCCTAGTACTTCTCCTCAGGTTTTGAGCCGGTTGATCAGCCTCTCTTTCCTCATGATCAGCATCTCTTTCATCATGATCAACCTCTCTTTCCTCATGATCATACTCCATTTCATGAACCTCTTGTTCCTCTTCTCCTCCTTGATCATGAATGGCAGATTCATCTGCATTGTCCCCGTCATGATCAAGATGGATATCATCAGCAACTGAAGGTTCCCCAGGCATGTTTGCCTTCTGCTCTTGCTCCTTCTGCCTTGGTTGACTGATTCCAAGGTTTTCCAAAATGATCCTCAAGTTTGTGGCACGATCAGATGGATTATTAGATAGATCCTTCAGACTATCCCAACTCTTCTCCACATAATAGCCTTTTGATTCCACAAACTTAACATCTCTGGATACCAAGACCTTCCTGGTTTCAGGTACATAACACTTATAGCCCTTCTGAGTTGTGGAGTAACCAATGAACATTGCCTTTGTGCTCTTCGCATCAAGCTTGTCCCTTTGTTCTCCTGGAACCAATACAAAACACATACACACAAACACACGTAGTGGTTAATTGAAGGTTTGGTTTTGTTTAATACCTGAAACGGTGATTGATCATGCAGAACTTTGGTAGGTATTCTGTTGATCAAATAGCAAGCTGTCATGACAACATCTCCCCAAAAACGTTTTGGGACATTTGTGTAGAACATCATAGACCTTGCCACCTCCATTAGATGTCTGTTCTTCCTTTCAGCAACTCCATTTTGTTGTGGAGTGTAAGGACAGCTGGTTTGGTGAAAGATTCCATGCTTGGCTAGATGATTTTTGAATTCATGGCTAGTGTACTCTCTACCATTGTCTGATCTGAAAATCTTGATCTTAGCATTAAAATGGTTATTCACATAGTTTTGAAAGTTGGTGAAAGCCTATAACACCCTATCTTTGGTTTGGATCAAAGTTAACCAAGTATACTTTGATTTCTCATCAATAAATGTCACAAAGTACTTATGACTCTCTCTAGACAAACAAGGAGCAGTCCATACATTAGAATGAACAAGATCAAAACAATTTTCATAAATGGTTGCAGATTTAGGAAAATCAGACTTGCAATGTTTACCAAGTATGCAAGCTTCACGATCATCATTTGCAAATGAAACATTAGGTAATAACATACTTAAAGCTCTTGAATGAGGATGTCCTAGTTTAGCATGCCAAACAACATTATCATTAGCAAGAAATGAGTTAGGAGACACAAAACATAAATCAGATGATGGTTTAATGCTATCTAGAACATACATACCATCTTTACTTACTCCTTTCCCAATTACTTTGCTAGTCTCAATGTCCTGAAAATGAACATCATTAGGACTGAATATGACATTGCAATTCAAATCAATGGTTGCCTTTTTCACAGATAGCAAATTTGATGTAAAACTAGGCATATAGAAGGGTTTTGATTCCTTGTCAAACAACCTAAAATTCCCTACACCTTTAACTGGTATTCTATCTCCATTTGCTATCACAACATTCCCTAGAGCCGGTTCTACATTAGTAATCAGGTTTGAATCACTAATCATGTGATGAGATGCTCCTGAGTCTGTAATCAATGACTTAGAGATATTAGATGTATGAAGAGAGTTACCATACTTTTTAGATGCTTTCAAGGCGTCTATGAGGGCATATATATCTGATTTCCTAAGAAGATCATGTTCAGAAGACACCAAAGCATTCCCTTGTTCCTCAATGAACCGCACATGATAACTCCTTAAGGATGAACCGAATATGTCCTCATATGGAGATGACTTTGGTTCTTCACATTTGTTCCAACACTCCTTCTTTGTGTGACCTTGCTGCTTACACTGATAATACACCAACCACCTTCTTTCTTCAGGCTTATAGACCCCTTTGTTGGCAGTAACAAGCTCCTTCTTCCCAAACAATCTTTGTGCACCTTTCTCATTTTGAATTTGTGCACAAACCTGCTCAAGTGTTGGGAGCTTGTCTGACCTCAAGATATGCCTAATCATGTCATTGTAGGTAGTGTTTAATGTCAGCAGGAGAGAAAACACCATGTCTTGATCTCTTCTTTCCTTTACAACAATGGTGATGCAATATCAAGGTCTTCAGTACATGTGTTTATTATGAGAATCTCAGCCTCATAACTTCATAAAATATTCAAGGATTCTCATTCAATGGCAATGGCTAAATTGGTGGCAAGAAGACTAATTTTTTATTTAGCTAATTTTTCTCCTTTTTGTTTAAATGTGAATCATTTCTTTTAATGTCTTTTATTGTAAAGATCACCTTGTAAGAGCTATAAAAATCTCAATTGTTCTATTGTAAATAATATAGAATTTTTGGAAAATAAAAGAGATTTCTCTAAAGCTTAGGCTTTGTTTTGTTTGGATCTATGTCCTTTGTGTGGATTCACTAAGGTCTAGATTTGTGATCTTATCACAAAGGCTTTCACACCTTTGAGTGGTGATCTTCAATCCATCGTCAACTCCATCTAACCATCCATTGAGAAGCTTTGAGAGCGCCTTCGGCCAGCAAGCTTTTTCCATTCGACCACCGACCATCGTCCATCTACCACGGATCAACCAGAGAGCGTCTCCGACCAGCTGGGCGACCCAAACAACTATCCATCTCCAATCTTACATCAAATGGGATCAACTGAACTAGGTCTCAACATCTCAAGTTCAGCCCATAATGATCTGAACTTGCCAAATAGCTCTGTAAACTCCATATCTTCTTGGCTAAGACTATTAATAGCCAGCTTCACTTCATAGACTCTACTGATATTTGAAAGATTACCAAAAACCTTCTGAAGAGTTGTCCATAACTCTCTTGCGGTTTCACCATATGAATAAGCCTCCAATATTGAGGCTTCAAGGGAACTTTGGAGAATGGACAGGACCTTATGGTCTTCTTGAATCCTCCTCTCCTCATCTTGGACCAGCTGGATTGAAGCTTCATCAGTGATATACTTCCATTTTCACCATTCTTGCCCATAAATGGTAATTACACCCCTTTAGGGTCACTGGAATAAACACCTGCTCTGAGTTTTCCATGGTTACACTGGTTAACACCTTAGGAGGGAATATCATGCAGAAGAATAACTCAAAGGGAAAGAAAAATTAGGACAGAAACGAAGAACAAAAATGTTTGAAGAACACAACTCAAGAACATAGTTCAAGAACAGATTTGAGAACTTTTAAATCAGAGATTTGCGGAAGTAAATCAGGTATAGGAGCTTATAGCTCTGATACCATGTTAGAACTAAGAGATTAGAAGAGTATATTTAGAGATTAAGCTAAGGAGAATGATGAACAGAAGGAAGAATCTGTAGAGAGACAGAATTAGGGTTTAAGAGAGTAAGGGAGAATTAGAGAGAGTTTAAGGGAAAGAATTCCCAAAAGTGTATTCATAAATGAATGTTTACAATAATATATAGACAGTGTGGACAAAAACGCGGAATGCTCATAAGAAAATAATCAATACAAGACTGAAGAGAGAGAGAGGCCTTCAACAGCTACAAAGGGAGAAAGGGACAGGTCTTGTTCTTGTTCCAAGGTGAAAGTGACATGTCCTACTGGTCAATACTGAGCATACAGACCCTGCTCTGACTCCTGATCATCCATTAATACTTCTGAACCTCTTCTCTCTTGTTTGAATAGCCAACGGTTATGTTGACACATTATTTGCACAATATTAACTTGTGCACAAGTTTTGCACAAGTCTGTCTGTGTTTGTAAAGACTGTGCCCCAACTTTGCACATTGATGAATCCCTTAGGTCTTCATCTCAATAATATTGATGATGTGGAAGATTGTATAGACTCAATTTGATGATTTAATGACATTAAAATTTTGTGATTTTGAGTCTTATTCTGGGGTTGTCTGTTTTGTCTTGCAGATGGATAGACGACAACAACCTAAGCGAGCAAGGAAGACCATTGAGGGTTCTCGTTCAGGTTCTTCACCGCAGCAGACAGGGTTTGGGAAGCCGATCTTGAGATTGAGTACAAAAAGGATACCTGCACTTACAGACAGATCTCAGAGCAGTGGGATGACTACGATTCTTTGATCTATAGTGCCTGGCTAGGTGTAGACATAGTTCCCACCCAATTTTCTTGTACCATCACCATGAAGAGGTTGGGACTTCGATTGGATGTGCTCTGTATTCTGTGGAGGATTGGCTTGGGTACCACATGTACCAAGCAGTATGACTTGCATGAGGAGCTTGTCAGGCAGTTCATGGCGATAGCCAGGGTGTATTACACCAATGACATGGTCCACAAAGCTTATTGAGAGTTGAATTGTTTGACATTTGTGATTCTAGTTCTTGTACTTGTGCTTAAACTGAATCATGAGTAGTTGGTATCTGGCACTGTATGATTTCCTGAGAACTTCCTAAGTCTAGCTTCTTTCTCACATCGAAACACACTTTTATTTTACTCGCTATTTACTGCTTTACCCCCATTTTCATCTACTTAGTTATAGAGAACAAATGAATTTTCTATTAGTATTCTGCGGACCATTGTTCGATACCCTAAGTACTACAACATCGACACTGTACACTTACAGTTAGAACTAGGGATAATTCTTGACCTATCATGATTTTTTGGAGATCGGTACGGATCCACGGAACTCACGATATGTCGTTAGAAATATCTTGGTCTCAGATTTCTAGAAAAGAAAAAATAGCTCCAATCAGATATACCGTTTGAAAGTTATGGTCTTTTTCTAAATCATGTCTGTTAATGACGAATCTGTGATTAGTCTAGATATGTCTATGTTTGCGTTGGCAAAACGAAATCCGCTTGAATCCAATCTTTTCTTGGATTGATTAGACACACATATATAGCTCTCGGTTCAAGTGGAACCGATCTAGAGCTTTAGATCATTGAGAGCCGTGTGCTTCTTCAGTGATCTCTGCCGGAGTCCTTTTTGTTGGGATAGTGTCCTGAAATCACACTTGCACTCACTCCTGATGATAGTTGTGTGTGTCGAGATCAGACATTCATATAATACTGGATGGTTGCAATGTTTTGCTAGAAGCCTCTTGCAATCTGTAATTCGTAGACTTACTGCCAGTATTATATGATCCTATAGGGTGACAAACCTAAGCAAACTGGAAGCTTAAATATGGGAATGATCATTATGGTAATGATCATGTTAATGTGTATTGGATATACATTAATATCGAGTATATGGTAGTGTGTCGATCGACACAGTATGTGTGTCGATCGACACAGATCGGGTTTTCGAAACAGACGTTTCGATTTTATGACTTAAGCGAGTTGGCCCGTTAAGAGTGATTCCAGGTCTTAATAAAACTTGGAGTTTTGACCTGGAAGTGCAGTCGTCGACTTTTTCTTGACAGAGAAAGCAGAAAACACCAAAACTCAGAGATCCCAAAGATCCGGCATTAGCATCCCGGTTTCCAGGTTTGTGTGCGTGTGTATCTAGTAGAGGCGAAGCATCTGAGTCGCTAGATCTCGTTCACCAATCATTCCGCTGCCAGTTCAAGGTAAGAACGAGGTTGGTAATTTCAATATAACGAACCCTAGATCCTAGGCGATCCAACAGTGGTATCAGAGCGTGTTAGGGTTTAGTCTATTGAATCTGAAGCATTTAATTCGAAAACTGATGTAATTGAATAGATTGATGCTTGATAAATCGCGTTTTCATGATGATAATCTCGGATTAAAGCCTCTGTTGAAAATACGATGTCTGTGTTTTCGCAGAGTGTCGATCGACACAAAGCGTGTGTCGGTCGACACACAGCGAAAACGCGTAAATAATTTTAGGGTTTTCGATCAGTGATCGAATATCCGTTTTCGTACTGTATCGGTCGATGCACTGGGTGTGTCGGTCGACACAAACTATGCGAATGGATAGATCGGTTCAATTGGATTGAACCGGTTATCTCGCTTGGTTAAATTTAATTAACCAATTTGGTTCTGGTTGGGTAATGTCGATCGACACAGAGTTGTGGGACGATTGATATAGACCATTAAACCGGACCGGTTCAATTAGATTGAATCGGTTAAGGAAATTCAATCCGGTTTGACCGGTTATTGAAGTCCGGTTTAAATTAGGTTGTGTCGACCGATGCAAGGATGCGTCGATCGACACACCATTCGCAGACTTGAAGGTTGGACCTCAATTTGCAGATACCAGACCAAATTTATTCCTAAGTTCTAGATTAAACTTAAACATAATAAGTCTAGATATTATAAGAAACTTAAAATATTCTTGGATGTATATTGAATATACATCAAGATTAAATAGTTCTTTTCCTCAACTAAATATCAAGTGATCTTGATGTCTTGCCCGATCTTGTCTACTGTCAAGACTTGTTTCGTTGTTGGATAGCCTTGGAGTCCTTGGTATCCACAACTACATGAGTAAGGCAGGTGATCATTGATAGACTTGCAGTGCGACTGTCAGTGATCACAAGACTGAAGAGATTGGTTATACTTGACTGGGCTATCAGAAGTTCTGGGCCCAGAGACATCAGAGTGGATTAGACATAGATTGTCTCATCTGCGACCAAGAGTTGTACTGGGTACAATTAGCAATGATTTGCTTACCTAGATAACTAAAGTTTGGGTGATGGCGAGTCGCCCACTCATATTTTGGTGAAGTATGGATCTTGGCTCATTGTATTCATCTGAGGAAACATAGTTTTGAATACAATGCGAGTTTCTTATTAGATAATAATTCTCATTTCCTTGAGCATTATAACTAAAAATCTCTACCTCTTTTAATTACAGCTATGTCTGTCTCAAATCACATCAACACTTTCTCGCTGAGATCCGTCCTTGAGAAGGACAAGTTAAATGGATATAATTTCTTGGAATGGTATCGGAACCTGAGAATAGTTCTCAGGCAGGAGAACAAGGAATATGTCCTTGAAAAGGTTCTCCCCGAGAGGCCACGTTCCAATGCCACGCAGGCAGATAAGAATGCTTGGGATAAGCATTCAGCTGATGTCAAAGACGTTAATTGTCTAATGCTGGTGACTATGAACTCTGAGCTGCAGAAGCAATATGAGAACGTGATGTCACCAATTGAGATGATTAACAGCCTGAATGCTTTGTTTCAGGAGCAAGCTCGCACAGAGAGATACCAGACGGTTAAATCTCTCATGGATTGCAAGCTGGCTAAGGACAGTCCAGTGAGTCCTCATGTCCTTAAAATGATGGGTTACATTGATAACCTGGGGAAACTGGACTGTGCCATTAGCCAGGAGCTAGCCACTGACATGATTCTGCAGTCTTTGCCGTCATGTTTTGATCAGTTCATCATGAAATACAACATGCAAAACATGACCAATACATTGACTGAGTTGCACGGTATGTGAAGACAGCAGAGCCGAATCTCAAGAAGGCTACTCCCAATGTACTGATGGTACAAGGGGGTAAAAGGTTTAAGAAACCTGGTAAGGATAAGGGAAAGGCTAAGGCTGTCCAGACTGAGAGTCAAGACAAGCCGAAGCCCAAATCCGGGCCTTCTCCTGAGGATAAATGCAACTACTGCAAGCAGCTAGGGCATTGGAAGAGAGGCTGCAAGAAGTTCATGGAAGATTACAAGAAACCGAAGCAGACGTATGATGCGTCAGATTCAGGTATTTATGTTATCGAACTTAATGTTATGACTCCTAGTTCTACTTCGTGGGTATTGGATACCGGCTGCGGTGCTCATATTTGTACTGATGTGCAGGCACTAAGAAACAGTAGAACGCTGAGGAAAGGACAAGTGGAGCTACGGGTCGGGAATGGAGCTAAGGTTGCTGCATTGGCCGTAGGCACTTATGATTTGTCTTTACCTTCTGGCATGGTTTTAGTATTGAATAATTGCTACTTTGTACCTGCGATTAGCAGAAACATAATTTCAGTTTCCGTTTTGGATTTGGAAGGTTTTGATTTTGCTGTTAAGAATAAAGTTTGTTCTTTTAATCGTGATGGTACGTATTATGGTAGCGCCCCATTAGATAATGGGTTATATATAGTAAACCAAGAAATGCCTGTCTTTAACATAAATACAAAGCGGTTTAAGTCAAATAACGAAAACCCGACTTTCTTATGGCATTGTCGTTTGGGCCACATCAATGAGAAACGCATCCAAAGGCTCCATCGTAATGGGCTTCTGGGCTCATTTGATTTTGAATCATGTGAGAAATGCGAATCTTGCTTGATGGGCAAAATGGCTAGGGCCCCTTTCAACAAACCAAATGAAAGGGCCAGTGACTTGTTGGGCCTTGTTCATACTGATGTATGTGGGCCGATGAGCACTGTTGCCAGAGGAAATTACAAGTACTTCATTACTTTTACTGATGACTTCAGTAGGTATGGCTACGTCTATTTGACGAGACACAAGTCAGAATCCTTTGATAGATTCAAGGAATTTTAGAATGAAGTACAGAACCAACTTGGCAAAAGTATCAAAGTTCTGCGGTCGGATCGCGGAGGAGAATACTTGAGCCAAGAGTTCAGTGACTATCTGAGCGAGTGTGGAATTGTTTCACAACTCACTCCTCCTGGAATACCTAAATGGAATGGAGTGTCAGAGAGGAGGAATCGAACCTTATTGGATATGGTTCGGTCTATGATGAGTCATTCAAATCTTCCATTATCCTTTTGGGGATACGCTCTAGAAACGTCTGCGTTTACACTAAATAGGGTGCCATCTAAATCAGTGGAAAAGACACCACATGAATAGTGAACTGGGAACATTCCTAGTCTGTCTTTCCTGAAGATTTGGGGGTGTGAGGCTTATGTCAAACGTTTAATCTCTGACAAGCTAGCACCCAATTCAGATAAATGCTACTTCGTTGGTTATCCTAGGCAAACCAAGGCATACTACTTTTACAACCAATCTGAGAACAAAGTATTTGTTGCTCGGGACTGTTCTTTTCTTGAGAGGGAATTTCTTTCTAAGAAAAACAGTGGGAGTAAAGTACATCTCGAAGAAATTCAAGATGTACAGGAGACTGCTCAACCTGCTGAGGAAGAGCAGCAGTTGGATCCACAAAGTTCTGTGGATCCCACGCCTGTGGAGCCTGAAGTTCGCAGATCCGGAAGGATCCGTCACGAACCCGAGAGATACTATGGATTTCTCGTGACCAATTGCAATGATCTGATGATCATTGAAAGTGACGAACCAGCGACCTTCGCGGAAGCAATGATGAGCCCGGACTCCGAAAAGTGGCTTGGAGCCTCTAAATCCGAAATGGGATCCATGTCAGAAAACCAAGTATGGTCCTTGGTAGATTTACCTAATGGTGCAAAAGCCATTGAGTGTAAATGGATCTTCAAGAAGAAGATTGATGTGGATGGTAATGTACAAATTTACAAAGCTAGGTTGGTGGCCAAAGGTTTCAAGCAAATTCATGGTATTGACTATGATGAAACCTATTCCCCAGTCGCTATGCTTAAATCCATTCGGATTCTTCTAGCAACTGCCGCTTATTATGATTATGAGATTTGGCAGATGGATGTCAAAACTGCCTTCCTGAATGGAATTCTGGAAGAGAAAGTGTATATGACACAGCCTGATGGTTTTGTAGATCCTAAGAATGTTGGGAAGGTATGCAAGCTTCATAAATACATTTATGGATTGAAGCAAGCATCACAGAGTTGGAATCTTCGTTTTGATGAAGCAGTAAAACAATTTGGTTTCATCAAGAACGAGGAAGAACCATGTGTATACAAAAAGACTAGTGGGAGCGGAATTGCATTTCTTGTACTGTATGTCGATGACATACTTCTTCTCGGTAATGACGTTCCGTTGCTTCAGACTGTTAAGACTTGGCTCGGAAGTTGTTTTTCCATGAAAGACATGGGAGAAGCCGCCTACATCCTTGGAATCAGAATCTACAGAGATAGAGCGAATAGGCTGATTGGATTGTGCCAGGACACTTATATTGATAAGGTGTTGCACAGATTCAAGATGCAAGATTCCAAGAAGGGTTTCATACCAATGTTTCATGGCATTAGTCTCAGCAAGAAGCAGTGTCCGGCGACACATGCTGAGCGAGAACGCATGGATAGGATTCCTTATGCTTCTGCAATAGGATCTATCATGTATGCCATGCTCTGCACTCGTCCAGATGTAGCTTACGCGCTAAGCATGACGAGTAGATACCAATCTGATCCAGGGGAAGATCACTGGACAACTGTCAAGAATATTCTCAAATATTTGAGACATACTAAGGACAAGTTCTTGGTATATGTAGGAAGTGAAGAACTTGTGGTGAATGGATTCACCGATGCGAGTTTTCAGACGGACAAAGACGATTTCCGATCACAGTCTGGATATGTCTTCTGTCTAAATTGCGGTGCAGTGAGCTGGAAGAGCTCTAAGCAGAATACCGTAGCTGATTCCACGACGGAAGCTGAATATGTTGCTGCTTCAGAAGCGGCAAAGGAAGTTGTTTGGATCAAGAAGTTCATGACTGAACTTGGTGTGGTTCCTAGTATCTTGGAGCCAGTGGCTTTGTTTTGTGACAACAATGGAGCCATTCCTCAGGCGAAAGAACCCAGGTCACACCAGAAGTCCAAACACGTAGAGAGGAGATATCACCTGATTCGTGATATCGTCAATAGAGGTGATGTGAAGATCAGCAGAGTTCCGACGGACGAGAATGTCGCTGATCCTCTGACTAAGCCACTCCCAAAGACTAAGCATGAGTTCCATACTACTGCTGTGGGCATTAGAGATCTTAAGATGTAATCTTGATTCTAGTGGGAGTTTTAGTTTTATTTTAGTTATAATAAGATGCTCTTGTAAACATACTTTTGGAAATGTTTAATAAAATTTGATTTCAGCATTATTTATTGTGATCTAAATAATGGTCCCAAAATAAGTTTATGTCATATTATAGGTCATCAAGTTGAGGACTTGATCATGAAACCCTATAAGTTATAGATCACATAAATTAAGTTTTGTCCCTAGTCAAGGTTGTCAAAATGGGACACTGACAACTGCGAGAGACTAGCTTGTGAGGTGACTGTTGACTAAGTTTCATGGAGTCAATGATATGAGTATCACAGTCAGTTACATAGATATATGTTGGTAAACATATGATCGAACATGACCCGCTAATGAGAAGTCTACAAGATAGTTATATCTGTGTCATAAGATATTCTCATTACGACTATAGAGTATAGTCCTTAGACCTGAGTTCATCATGCTTTCCTGCATATGAATTGGTACACTTTGACCTTGTCAAACGTCGACCCGTAACTGGCGGCTATAACGGCATTGTTCAGGTGTATTATGAAGTGTGTATAGGAACAGGGATGGAACAAGATGGGATTTGTCCCTCCTGAATAACGGGAGATAAATATCTCAAGGCCTATCGAAGATTTGATATTGAGAAAATGTGTGGCCGCACTCAAACGAACTGTAGTTCAGTTGTTTGTAATGTTCAGTATAAGATCAGGAGTTCGATAAACACGATGTTGGCTTAATAAGGATGACACTAATCTTGCCTTATGCCAAATCGATATATAGAGACAAAAGGATTATAGGAATTGATGATTCCAGTACAAGTGGGAGATTGTTGGGATAGTGTCCTGAAATCACACTTGCACTCACTCCTGATGATAGTTGTGTGTGTCGAGATCAGACATTCGTATAATACTGGGCGGTTGCAATGTTTTGCTAGAAGCCTCTTGCAATCTGTAATTGGTAGACTTACTGCCAGTATTATATGATCCTATAGGGTCACACACCTAAGCAAACTGGAAGCTTAAATATGGGAATGATCATTATGGTAACGATCATGTTAATGTGTATTGGATATACATTAATATCGAGTATATGGTAGTGTGTCGATCGACACAATATGTGTGTCGATCGACACAGATCGGGTTTTCGAAACCGACGTTTCGATTTTATGACTTAAACGAGTTGGCCCGTTAAGAGTGATTCCAGGTCTTAATAAAACTTGGAGTTTCGACCTGGAAGTGCAGTCGTCGACTTTTTCTTGACAGAGAAAGCAGAAAACACCAAAACTCAGAGATCCCAAAGATCTGGCACTAGCATCCCGGTTTCCAGGTTTGTGTGCGTGTGTATCTGGTAGAGTCGAAGCATCTGAGTCGCTAGATCTCGTTCACCAATCATTCTGCTGCCAGTTTAAGGTAAGAATGAGGTTGGTAATTTCACTATAACGAACCCTAGATCCTAGGCGATCCAACACTTTTCTGGTTCGTTGCGGTTCATCGTCGTCATCAAAGTGAGGCGGTTTGTCCCAATTTTTATCATGCATGTTGTTCCACTTCGTGACGTCTAGAGTGGCTTGAATTAAATTGTGTGATTGTGGAGTAAGATGAAGTTAGAAGATGGCGGACCTAAAGGATTTTTATTTACTAATACTGAGGTTCTAAGTATAATTGTATAACCATAAATATATTTTTCATTATTTATAAAGTAAAGGGAAATCTAAAACTCAATTAAGAACTGGAAACAAATTGGAACTTTCTTGTTTGAAGTTAGGTTGTTAGAACGGTTGATTGCTTGTGACTTGTCGTTGTTTGTGAATCGCATAGAAATGTGGAATGGAGATATTGGTAATTGAATGAGTTAAGATATGAGAAGCAAGATAGAATGTTTGTTAGAGTTGGATTGTGGGTTGCACGATATGAGGTGGCATGCTGACGGCCGTGGTGTGTTTTCAAACATGCAACGGTGGGCCATACAGTGGTGTGAATGCTAGCGGCCGAACAGACTCGGGGGCCTTCCACTGTGTGACGTGTTGCTGGTTTTATGAGCCTTAAGTCCCGACTTCACATTTTGCTTTGCAATACTGTGAGCCGATGAGTGCTGTGGCCATGTAGTGTGTACGGACTCCAACAGTAGTGCCCAGAAATAATCGGGGACATAGTGTTTAGAGCATCATGTACCGAGGGATGACGGACTTGTTCTTTGTCATATAATTGAGCAGCATTTGTTCCTTACTGGAATTGAACCAGTTTCTTTTCATATTTCGTTTGCGGTTGGCGCAAGTCGAGCTTTCATTCCTCAAACCTTCGTATTGTATTGTTGAAGTCATAATCCTTCCTTTTTTTCCAAAGGAGTCGCACATCTCCTAGTTCCCGTTTGTTGTCTTCTTCTGGAGGTATATCTAGGTTTGTGTCTCCTCCTCTCAAATTGGATTCCTTTCTTGATCTTCCTCGTAAGAAGAAAACCATTTTACTTCTCTTGAGAAATTTGTGGGATCTCTGTGAAGTGTCTCCATTATGTTAATTTGGAATGTTCCTTTTTCCCTAGCTTCAATTTTTTCTCGTTTCGGGATATTTCTAGTGAGCTTTCACTCTTCCTCCTTCATTTTTGAAACTGTTGTGGTTTCCACTTTATTCATTAGTCTATTATTTGGATTTCGAAGAAGTGGGTAAATCATGAAAGTTCTCGCCCTTCCTAGTGCTTTTGTGATCTTATCTTTTCCTTCGAAGTCATTTATGGTTTCATAACCCCTCTGTCGACTTGTATCCTTTCTCGCTCGGTGGTTTTCGCTTGGTGATTCGTGGTTCATCTTGTCCTTCCTCCATTTATTATTATCTCTAGTTCCGACTAAGGATTGCTGGTTGACATCTTCTTGTTTGATTGTTGGTCAAACGACCGTCCAAAGTCAAAAAGGTTTTGGTGTATAGCTTGGAAGTCAAGCTCCTTACTCATTCCTTTTTCCATTCCTTAGATTCCAGAAGGAAGTGTATGACTTCGCAACAGTTCGCTCTTTCTTTCTAAGTGCCTTTTGTGTTCCATTGGGTTTTGGGACTGAGTTCCGGAGCGTTCCAAGCAATCAAACATCTTGGAATTCAGGACGAATTCCCGTCAAGTGGCAGAGAATTGTCAAGTCCCGAGTTTTTGGATTTTAGGTTTGTGAAATATTGGCCTAATTAATCCCTAAGCCCAAATAAGTAAACCTAGGTCCCCTTATCCCCTTTTATTATAAACATGTGTTGCCACCAAAGAGAAGAGGAAAGAGAAGAGACTAAGTGAATCTCTGCCTAATTCTATCTCGTCACCGTCGTCAGAATCCTCTAGCAACCGTCGTCAGAGCTCATCATCCACAATTCGTCGTCCACCACCGTCGCTCATTGATCTCGGTCTTCTCTTCGATATTCTCTCGGGTTAAGTAAATCACTAACTCTATAAGTACTTCTCTCTTCCTTGTTGCAGTTGAACTGGTTTCTTTCACTGTTTTGTTTTGAGTTCTTAATCCTCTCATGTTCTGCCGTTTCCGCTAGTTGATCTTTCGTTCCTCAAGCCTTCGTATTGGATTGTTGAAGAAGTAATCCTCCTTGTTTTACAAAGGATTCACATATCTCCTCGTTCCCTTTTGTAGTCTTGTTCAGGAGCTAATTCTGGTTTTGTATCTCTTCCTCTCGAATTGGATTCCTTCTTGTATGGGGATTCTACAAGATCTTTCTCGTAAGAAGAAAACCGCTTTACTTCTCTTGTACAATTTCTTGGATCTTTGTGGGGTGTCTCCGTTCTGTTAACCGTGGAATGTTCATTTCTCCATCGCTTCAATTTTTTATTGTTCTGGGATTTGGTAAGTGAGCTTTCACTCTTCCACCTTCATTTTTGGAACCATTGTGGTTTTCCACTTTATTCATTCATCCATTATTTGGATTTTGAAGATGTGGGTAAATCAAGAAAGTTGTCGCCCTTCCTATTGCTTATGTGATCTTATCTTTTCCTCCGAAATAATTTATGGTTTCGTACCCCCCCTCTCGGCTTGTATCCTTTCTCGAGCAGTGGTTTTCACTAGGTGAGTCTTAGCTCATCTTGTCCTTCCTCCATGAAATAGAGAATATAGATGAGGAAGTAAAGACTTTTCTGGATGCCATTCTTTAACATATCAAGGTCCGACTAAAGATTATCGCCTGATCATTTTCTTGTTTGATTGTTTGTCAAACGATCGTCCATAGTCAAAAGGTTTCGGGGTGTACTGCTTGGTAGTCCAGCTCCTTACTCATTCCTTCTCCCAAACCTTGGATTCAAAAAGGAAGTGTGTGACTTCTTAAGAGTTCGCTCTTTGTTTGTAAGTGCCTTTCGTGTTCCGTTGGGTTTTGGGACTGAGTTCCGGTGCGTTCCGAGCAATCAAATATCTTAGAATTCGGGACGAATTCCCTTTAAGTGTGATAGAATTGTCATGGCCCATGTTTTGGGATTTTGGGATTGTAAAATATTGGCCCAATTAAGCCCTAAGCCCAAATCATTAAACCAAGGTCCCCTTCTCCCCTTTTCTTATAAATAGGTGTTGCCACCAAAGAGAATAGGAAAGAAAAGAGACTAAGGGAAGCTCTACCGATTTCTCGTCTCGTTAGCTGTCATCGGAATCCTCCAGAAGCCGTCAATGGTGCTCGTCATCCGCGATCTGTCATCCACCACCATCGTTCGTTGATCTCGGTCTTCTTCTTTTCTTCGCGTCTTCTCTTCCATCTACTCTCGGTTTAAGCAAATCACTAACTCTATTACTTCTTCTTTTTTTCTTATTGGAGTTGAACAGGTTTCTTTCATTGTTTTAGTTTGAGTTCTTAGTTCTCTCATCTTCTGCGGTTTTTGCAAGTCGAGCTTTCGTTCCTCAAGCCTTCGCATTGGATTCTTGAAGACATAATCATTTCTTGTTTTCCAAAGGAGTCGTGCATCTCCTAGTTCCCTTCTGTAGTCTTTTTTCTGGAACTAATTCTGGTTTTGTGCTCCTCCGCTCCAATTGGATTCCTTCTTGTATGAGGATTCAACAAGATCTTTTTCGTAAGAGGAAAACCTTTGTTCTTCTCTTGTGCAGTTTCTGCTATCTATGTGGGGTGTCTCCGTTCTGTTAAGTTTGGAATGTTCCTTCCTCCCTCTCTTCAATTTTTAATTGTTCCGGAAATTCATAATTAAGCTTTCACTCTTCCTACAGTTTCGGAAGCATTGTGGTTTACTACTTTATTCATTCGTATTTAGATTTCAAAAAGTGGATAAATCAAGAAAGTTGTTGCCCTTCGATCTTATCTTTTCCTCCGAAATCGTTTATGGTTTCGTACCCCCTCTCTCGGCTTGTGTCCTTTTTCGCTTAGTGGTTTTCGCTTGGTGAGTCTTAGATCATCTTTTCCTTCCTCCATGGAATAAAGAATAGACATAAGGAGGTAGAGGCTTTTCTGGATGCCATTCTTTAACATCACTAGGTCCGACTAAGGATTGTCGCTTAATCATGTTCTTTTTTTATTGTTGGCCAAACGACCGTCCAAAGTCAAAAGGTTTCGGGGTATACAGCTTTGAGAGCTTATGACTTGTGATTGTTTGTGAATTACATAGAAATTGGGAATTAATTTATTGGTTGTTGAATGAGTTAAGATATGAGAAGCGAGAAAGAATGTGCGTTGGAGTTGGATTGTGTGTTGCATGATATGAGGTGACGTGCTAACAGTCGTGGGGTATTTTCGGACATGACAACGGGGACCGTACAATTATGTGAGTGCTAGCGGCCGGATGGACTCGGGAGCCTTCCACTATGGGACTTGTTTCAGGGTCTATGCACCTCACGTTCAGACCTCACATCTTGTTTGCCAGTATCGTGAGCCGATGAGTTCTGAGGCCGTGTGGTGTGTATGGATACCAATGGTAGGGGCTATAAAGTGTCGGGGACATGGTGTCGAGAGCATCATATACCGAGGGAATGCCAGACCGATGCTTCGTCATGTAATTGAGAAGCATCTATGCATTAATATAAATAAAATTTACTATTTGTTTGTAGTCTTTTAATTTTTGTCTCGGCGCTCAGTCGTTTAATGAATGTATGTTATGGGTTGGTCCAAATCGTTCTCACTGAGTAATTTAAATTACTCATCCCTCTCTCTTTAACCCCCCCCCCCCCCCTCTTCCTTTCAAGACTAGTAGCAAAAGTATAATACTGGTTGAGTTGGTGGATTTGAACAGAATGATGTGTACACAAGACTTATGGGACCATGGGAGGAAACATCGGCTAGTCATCGGGCGTATAGGCTTGTCCTAACGACGTCGTTTCTGGTTTGCAAGGAGCGGATCGTTACAAACAATTTCATGTGTTAAGCAATTATGTAACCGTCGTATCAGTTTTCATTAAAACTACAATTTGGGATGTTAATCTGGATAGCCCAGCCTAATCTTACCCAAAACTCTCAAATCCCATATATATTAGAGCCCGGTTCGGCTCGGTCCAAAACATTTTGGCCCTAGATTCTAAAGCATGGCCCGGTCCTAACTGGGCTAAAGGGCTTTTTTGGTTTTACGGATTTTTCACAATTAGATAATTTTTATAGCAAAATAAATATAAGAGAAAAATAATTATAAAAACAAAATTAATATAAATTAAAGTATATTATCAAAATAAATAAAAATTTTAAAAAAGTTGAATACTTTTTCTTAAATCTAATATAATTGAAAAATAAAAATAAAATAATTCAAATGAAATTTAGATATTTTATATTATCAAGTAAAGTATAAAATCAAAATATATCAATTTAGTTAGTCGAGTTTAGATAGAAGTCTAATTCAAAACATTCTACTTTTTTATTACCAAAATGTTCATCACAATCAAGAGTTACAAATAAAAAATAAAAATAAATATTATTAAATTTTGATTATTAAAAATACGTAAGCAATTTTCATATTCTAAAGTTTTCAAAATACTTCTAGTTCGCTAAAATGTTGATTACAATGTCGATTTTTTTTGAATTTCCTTACATTCTGATTAGCCAAAGAAGCCCATTTCCAATTAACTTAGCTATTGTTGAGTGCAGGATCAGTATTATAAATGGAGGAAGAATAGGAAAATCGGGAACAAGAGGAAGAAATCATGTCAAAAGAAGGTTTCTATGGAGAGCCATTGTCTGAAAATTGTTCCATTGTTGATTATGAGGAGGATCCAATTGATGTAAATCTTGACCCGGAACCACCAGACGAAGATCTTGTCAGAAAAGTCATGGAAAATGGTCTGAAGAAGAAGCAGAGAAAGGCTATGAAGAAGAGTGATCATTGATCAGAAAAAGAAGATGTCTTCAATTGAGAGATTGAACCAGAAGAAGAATCAGAACCAGGGGAACATCAAACAGATGAAGAGTATGAATCAGAAGAAGAACCAGTACTATGAGAGCAACAATAGAATGTAGAGTTTGGATCAGAAGAAGAAATAGAACCATGGGAGCATCAATTGGATGAAGAGATTCATTTCCCGCAAGAATAAACCACTACAGATTCTTGGGAGAATAACACCATCTCTAAAATTTATCAAGATGATGAAGAATGGCAGGAGGAAGATGAAATTTCAGAGTATAATGCCATGAATGCAAATAAACTACAACGAGGTTATGATTCCACAAGTGAGCATGAAGAAGAGGAGACCAAGCAAGAGTCATACCACATATGTTTTTCAGGAAATGGTCAAGGACTAGAAGCATATCTAAGGTGGGAAAGAGACTTGGAGGATTGGTTTCCATCAAACCAGATTCCAGAAGAGGAGAAGACATCTTATGCTTAAGAAAATCTCACCAAGGATGCCTTTATGAATTGGGATCATGCCAACATAAGTCTTTAGTATGATGTACCAGAATGTTCTTGGGAAGAAATGAAAGAGCTATTATACCAAGAGTTTGTGGACGAAGCTGAGAACAACCAGAGGTACTATGTGAATGTTCCTTCCAATCCAGAACCCAGATGATGGATTCAAGCAAGCAGACCAAGTCCAGGGGTTAAATCAAGCTAACTTGCTTTTTCTTGGTTCAGATTGTATAGTTTCAAGGTTGAAACTTCTTCAAGGGAGAGGGTATGATGAGCCACCAAGTCAACATCAGCCATGAAGGAAGGAATCATAACATATGGAGAGAAGAGCATGAAGATGAGGAGAGCTTGGGAGACATGTGAGCTTTGTTTAGCTCAAAAAGAGACCGAAACCAATGATTCCAGCTCAACCATCACTTGTCGTACACATTCAACTCATCCAGAGCACATCACGAATCAGAATTATCTCCAAATAGTTTCACATGAAGAAGATATTCAAGTTACGACTAAACATATTTCCAAGGAACCCGCTAGAGACTAACTGCCACTTATTGCAGATCTCAAATCACACTAGAAGGATCAAATCAACACTAGTTCGTTACTTATCAATACTACTGTGTTTTGAGCTAACCCTCTGAATATCACACAGTCTTAAGTTGCACCAAGCCTCAGTAGAACCTCCAGAATTTCAAAAAGTCACATTTTCCTAATTTGGAGTCAAAGGAGATCAATCACCAACAACTCTTTTCTGATAAACTTGAATACCTTTTCAAGCCACAACCAACAAATCTGTACATTCCTAAACAAAACCTCTACATGACAAAGCTGTCAAGACTCAAATAAATCATTAAAAGTCCCATTTATTCAGCCTTTTCCCCAATGGCTAGTTTCACAATAAAGAGATCTTTGTTTCGTTCTTTAAGTTTATAGATCATTGTCATGAGCACTATATACGCTCACCATCTTCCCCATATGTAAAACCACGCTTTCAGTCATTCAGTAATGCAAGAGTATTGTTTTTGATTCAAAGAAATATGTCTTTGAACATGTTATTTGTTTTTTAGGATTTAAGTTGTGAGAAGCACTTAGTTTCTATAGGATTTTTCTGGATTAATCTTGTTTGTGTGATTCAAACAACTTATTCACTCACTGATTGAGAGAGTCAATCTCATCTATCTATCCCATTCCTTGGCTTTTTATGAGAGAGTTATAAAACCAGCAGAATCAAGCTCCATATCATTCCACATCAATCAATAAATTTGTTAAATTGAAGCAAGCATGAGAAGTTGTAGTGATCTAAGAAGTTTTATGTTGGTTTAAGAGAAGAATCAGTTGCATTCTAAAAGGATGAATATGTGCTGGTTTGGTTGACTTTTAAGGGAATGGAACAGTGTTTCCCACTTTCCCCACTTATGATCAGCGATTAATGTACACTCCAAGCTCAGCCTAGTGTTTAATCCTCTCCTAACCACAAGTTTAGATATTTTTTCTTGCCCTTATCTTCTTTGCTTACTTAAGCACTTGTAACTCATTGTTTGTAAGTGGACTCACGAGAATAAGATCCGAAAGTGCTTATACAAAAATAAATTTTCATCCTCTCTTCACTTTGTTTTGTTCTGATCTTGTGTGTTGCTTTCTATATTCTCTCAAATCTACATGGTATCCGAGCATATTTGATTTCTTCTTGTTAAATCTCTGCAAATACACTGTTCATCTTCTTTGTTTTTTTTCTAGATCTACAAATAAGTGAGTGATGGTTGGGGAGACTCATAATCAGTTGGTCTTGCCGGTTGTTCTAAAAGGGGAGAACTATCTGTTGTGGGCTAGGACAGCTAAAACAGCCCTCAGAAGCCGTGGGTTATGGAAGCATGTTCTGAATGTTCATGATGGTTCTGGTGACAAAGATGAAGCTGAAGAAGAGGAAGGGGCTGAAGACTCTACATGGACCTAAGAGGAGAAGTTTGTTATGATGGTTTTACAGAACTCTCTGGAGCCTTCCATTCTTGTAGCTTATTCGTTTGTTGAGACAGCTAAGGAGTTACAGGACATACCCATGAATGTGTATGGTAATACATCAAATCTGAGGAAAATTTTTGAGTTGAAGAAAGCATTGAATACTCTTCAGGAAGAGGAAACACCATTCAAGAGCTTGTTTGGAGACTTCAGAAACTTGTGGGCTGAGATTGAGATGCTCAGACCTATTACCATTGATCTGAAGGAGATTATGGAGAGGCGTGAGGAAGATAAGGTCTTAGGGATTCTTCTCACTCTAAATGAGTCATTCCAGGGATTGATTCATCATATCTTAAGGTTGGATAAGCTGTCAAGTCTGAATGAAGTCTGCAATATGATTCAGAAAGAAAAGGGATCAAAGAGTCTCTTTAAGAGGACAAGTGAAACAACTCACTTGAGCCGTGGACCATTTCAATAGGTAGAGATGAAGCTTTACCAAGACAGGTGGAGCTTGGTGTGAAACTATTGTAAGAAACCAGGACACATTAAAGCAAAGTGTTACCTCCTCCATCAACATCTAAAGCCCAAATGGTTCAAAGGAAAAGGTCATATATCCAAGGGAAATGGAGAGATAGCTACCACTACTGCAATCACTAGTGGTGATGAGATGGTGAGGAAATCAGACTTGGAAGGTCTTATCAAGAGAATCTCCAAGTTAACCGACTCTGGTAAGAGCCTTCTGACCTCTAGAGTCATAAACCTATTATTATTGACACTGGTGCATCACACCACATGATAAGTGATCCAGAACTACTCTCCAATGGTAGACCTCATGTTGGGGAAGTTACTATAGCCAATGGACAGGATGTCTCTGTTAGAGGAATTGGGGAATTATAACTGTTTAAGAGGAACACTGATGCTCTCTTTATGCCTGAGTTTGATTCCAACCTGTTGTCAGTGAAAAAGGCAATAGAAAATCTCGATTGCTTATAGAAACCAAGAGCTTCTACAATGATAAGAGGTAGGATGACTTGAAGGACATATCCCAAAACCCTTATGACCGAGCAACTAACCTAAGAATCATCTTGGAGAACTTGGGTATTGGGCAAGACAAGAGTAAGGCTGATCCTCCAAAGAAGGATGTGGATGTAGAGAACTCAGAAACTACTGATCTTGATCATGAGGGGGGAAATCAAGAACCAGAGATAGCACAAGAAGACTTGGATCAAGTTGGTTTTATCATTCATGATCAAGATGCAATTAGTGATGTAGAGGATCATGTGGATATGGAGCAGGAACAAGAGCCACAGCCGGTTCAAACCCTAAGAAGGAGTACAAGAATGAAGAAGGACCCTTCTGAATGGAAGAACACAAGGGTCTACTTCAACAGCAATGCAGTAGCTCATCCTATCAAAGTAGTTTGTTCCATGGCTCACTTTCCTGAAGAACATCAAGTGTTTATTGGCAAGTTGGATCAAGTAAAAACTCCAACAACTTATGAATAAGCTAAGGGGCACAAGGGATGGATGGATGTTGTGATTGATAAAACCAAAGCAATGGAGCATAATCAGACTTGGTATGAGGCAGATCTTCCAAAGGAAAAGAAGGCTGTGATTTATAAATGGGTCTTCACCATCAAGTACGAGAGTGATGAAGAGATTTAATGGTACAAAGCAAGGCTGGTTGCAAGAGGGTTTACTCAGACCTATGGGAAGGATTACTTGGACACTTTTGCACCAGTAGCTAAGTTACATACAGTGAGGATCATTCTCTCCTTGGAAGCCAATCTAGAATGGGATCTTTGGAAAATGGCTGTCAGGAATGCTTTCCTTCAAGGTGAACTAGAGGATGAAGTGTACATGACACCTCCTCCTGGTCTTGAAGACACGGTTACACCAGGAAAGGTTCTTAGACTCAAGAAGTCCATCTATGGATTGAAACAATCACCTAGAGCTTGGTACCACAAGCTGAGATCAACTCTAAACGATAGAGGATTTCAAAAATCAGAAGCTGATCATACTCTCTTCACCATTCAAAGCCAAGAAGGTATAGTTATCATTCTTGTATATGTTGATGATATCATCATATCAAGAAGTGACAACAAAGGTATTCAAGACACTAAAGAATTTCTTAAATCAGTATTTAATATTAAGGATCTTGGTGAGCTAAAGTACTTTCTAGATATAGAAGTGTGTCGATCTAAACATGGACTCTTCTTAACCCAAAGAAAGTACACACTTGATCTTTTGGCTGAAACAGGAAAGCTAGGATGCAAACCTGCAAGAACACCTCTTGGAGATGGCTACAAAGTCATGAGAGAGGGGCAGATTGAAGATAACAAACCATTTGATGATATCACACAATACAGAAGGATGGTTGGTAAGTTGATCTATTTGACAACTACTAGGCCTGATATTTGTTTTGTTGTGAATCAGGTGAGCCAACACATGCAAGCTCCTAAGATGCACCATTGGAACATGGTGGAAAGGGTATTGAAATACCTTAAAGGAGCTCATGGTCAAGGCATATGGATGGGTTGTAATGAAAGCTCAGACATTGTTGGATATTGTGATGCTGATTGAGCTGGAGATAGAGTTGATAGAAGATCAACAACCGGTATTGTACCTTCATTGGAGGTAACCTAGTCACTTGGAAGAGCAAGAAGCAGAAGATTGTCTCATGTTCTATTGCTGAAGCTGATTATAGAGCCATGAGGAAGCTTACAACCAAGTTGATATGGATTAAGGCTCTTCTTAAGGATTTGGAGATTGAGTCATCAGAACCTATCAGAATGCACTGTGATAATCAAGCATCCATTCACATTACCTCTAATTCTGTCTTCCATGAGAGGACAAAACACATTGAAGTGGATTGTCACAAGGTCAGACAAATGGTGGAACAAGGTGTGATCTTACCTTGTTACACAAGGAGTGAGGAGAAGCTTGATGATATCTTTACTAAGGCAGCAAGTCAGAAGGTCTATGAGTCCATCCATTCAAAGCTAGGGCTCATGGACATTCCTCAAACGTGTTCTCTTAAGCCTTGAAGTCTATACTCTTTTTCCCAAAGTATAGTTTTATCCCAAGAAGTTTTCTATACTTAGGTTTTTAATGAGGTAGATCTTCATGGTTCCAAGCTTGATCTCAAATCCCTTGTGATTCAAGCCTGAGGGGGAGTATTGAGATGAAGACTTAATGGATTCATCAATGTGCATAGTTTGGGCACATTAAACAAGTTATACCAATCCGGGTCACATGTTTCCTTTAAGGAAGAAATGGGACAATATAACCGTTGGAGATACAGCCAAAAGGGATCAGGTTCAGAGCAGTCTGAAGATGGATCAGAGATCAAGATAGGATCAGTTGGACCACAGGGATAGGTCACTTTGACCAAGGAACAAGGCACAGACCTGTCCCTTTCTATGAACCCGGAATGGCACTCTCTCTCTCTCCTTGAGAGTTCTTGTCTTCTATCTACTTATGTATTTTGAATTATTTATGTCTTAACCTAGTTGTAACTCTATTTAAACTCTTGTAGTGCACATAAATCAAATATACTCTTTGGGAAACCTTTTCCCTTATACTTTTCTCTCGCAACCCTAATTCTCTTTCTCTACCGAGTTCATCTCTTATTCTTCCATTCTCTCTTGTTAATCTCTTATACAACTCTCTCATTCTCATATTCTTACAAGAATTACCATTCTCCAATGACAAAGCCTCTACTCTTAAGTTCCTTCTTAATGGATTGACTACTCTTGCTGGTTCAGATCATCAACCTCATGCTAGTAGTGAAACAGATCATGACACTTCTGTGAATGATCATGAAACCAATGAGGCACAGGGTAGTGAAGGCAATGGCAATGAAACAAGTGAAAATGAGGCTTCTACCACTGAATCCTAGAATGAATCTAAAGAAGAATCCTCTACAAATAAGTAATTAGAAAATGCCATAGTTGAGGATTCAGAGGAGACTGAGTCTGAGGAAGAATCACACCCACCTCTAAGAAGAAGTGAGAGGATCAAGTTGGGAGCTGAGAATTGGAAGAGCACTAGAGTCTTCTACAATAACAATGATGTTGCTCATCCAATACAAGGTGTATGCTCTGTTGCTCACTTACCACAGGAGTACAAAGCTTTCCTCTCAAATATTGATCAATACAAGGTACCTTCTACCTATGAAGAAGCATGTCCATCTGATGTATGGGTTAAGGAAGTGCTTGAGGAAATAACTTTCATGATAAGAATGGCACTTGAAACTTGTATGATCTTCCTAGCAAGAAAAATCTGGTGGGTTGTAAATTTGTTTATACAATCAAGTATACCAGCTCAGGGGAGATAGAGAGGTTTAAAGCTCGCCTTGTGGCTAAGGGGTACACTAAAAAGCATGGGATAGACTATATAGAAACGTTTGCTCCAATTGCAAAGCTGCATTCAGTAAGAGCACTTCTATCTATTTCCGCTAATCTCTCTTGGAACCTTTGGCAGATGGATGTTAAAAATGCTTTCCTTCAAGGAGACTTGGAAGAGGAAGTTTACATGGCTGCACATGAGGGTTTCTCTGAAAAAAGTAAGGTGTGATAACTTAAGAAAGCTATTTATGGTCTTAAGCAGTCTCCAAGAGTGTGGTATCAGAAGTTGAGTGGCTATCTTCTGGACAAAGGATTTCGCAGATCAGAGGCTGACCATACTTTGTTTACAACTCAAGGAGAAAATGGCATTGTGGTGGTTATCATCTATGTAGATGATATCATTATCACAAGAGATGATGTTGAAGGGGTCAAGCAAACCAAACAACTTCCTAAATCCTCCTTTGATATCAAATACTTAGAAGAGTTAAAGTACTTCTTTGGGATTGAGGTACACAAATTTGATGATGGTTTATTTCTTTCTCAAAGGAAGTACGCTCTGTATTTGCTTTCTGAGACAGGGAAGCTTGGACCTAAACCAGCTAGAACTCCCACTGAGGAACACTATAAGGATGTCCCTGAAGGGGAGCAGATCTTGGAGGTTAAGCCATACCAAAGATTGGTTGCTAAGTTCATTTATCACAATTATCAGACAAGACATTTGTTTTGTTGTGAATCAAGTGAGCCAGCATATGCAATCTCCAACCAAACATAATTGGCAGATGGCTGAGAGTATACTTAAGTATTTGAAAGGCTCACCATGAAAAGGAATATGGATGGGGCGCAATTCAAGTACTGAGATATTAGGCTATTGTGATGCAGATTGGGCAGGTGAAAGTGTGGATAGAAAGTCTACCACTGATAACTGCACTTTTTTGGAGGTAACCTTGTTACTTGTAGGAGCAAGAAGCAGAATGTTATTTCCAGAAGTAGTGCTGAAGCTGAGTATAGGGCAATGGCAAATACAACGGATAAACTTATCTGGTTAAAGAGTCTTCTTAGAGACCTTGGAATAGAGTAATCAGAACCTATCACATTGCATTGTGATAATCAGGCTGCCTCAAACTCAGTCTTACATGAGAGAACTAAGCACATAGAGGTTGATTGTCACTACATAAGGGAGAAATTTCAAGTTGGGATCATCTTACCATCGTGTGTAACGAGCATGGACCAACTTGCAATTGTATTTACAAAATCTACAACTTCTAAGGTATGTGAAGATCTTCATGTCAATATGGGATTGGTTATTCTCCATCAGCCAATCTTGAAGGGGAGTGTTAAATTGAAGCAAGCATGAGAAGTTGTAGTGATCTAAGAAGTTTTTTGTTGGTTTAAGAGAAGAACCGGTTGCATTCTAAAAGGATGAAGCAAGCATTGATACACTTTAATTTTCTGAATTTCAGAAATATGACCAGGGAACAAGAAGATCAAGCCTTTTCAAGAGAAATAAACACCTATGAAGATGAGTACTGGTCTGGAACTGATTATGAAGAATCTCCATGGCGAGAAGGTTACTCTGATTTTAAAGAAGAACAACATAAAGAGGAGATGGAACCAGAACCACCAGATTACTGTCTAGAACCAGATTATGATGAAGCAACAGATGAGGATCTCAATTATCACTCACTACCACAGAGAAAGAAGGAGATTCACCATAGTTTGGTGAAAGGCCAAGTACCAAGCTACAACACATCATCAGCCAAAACTGAGAAGAAAATCTACAAAAGGAGTGTTCCCAACACCAAGTCTTTAACCTTTGCAGTTACAGACAAAACCCTGAAGATTATCTTCAATGGGAGATCAACATGAAGCAGTGGCTGAAATCCAACAATATTCCTAAGGAGGAGAAGCTATCATATGCTGTTGATGCACTTACCGGAGAAGCATATAAGTGGTTGCTAAGAGAGTGTACTCCAGGCTTCTAAAACAAGCCAGTACTAGATTGGGGAGACCTTAAGGCAAGCATGTACATAGAGTTTGTAAAGAAGCACCAGACACACAAGAACATCATGTCAAAACCCCAATGCCAAACAACACCAAGAAGAGTGATGGTTTCACCAATATTGTAGTCTACTTCCAAGCCTAACAATCCTTACTGTCCTGAGCCCAAGCTAAGAAGACTGATCATGCAAAGAAGGATCATAAAAGACCGACCTCCACACTCTCACTAGAACCTCCAAGTATTAAAAAACAATGGCAAAGGATAAAAGAGATTTTGCAACTAAAGGAGGAGAATACAGAGCTGAAGCAGAGTCATAAAGCTTCTTCTATGAACATAGGAGAACCAAGAGTTGCAACAAAGGCAACCAAACCCAGATCCAACACCTTGCATTTTCAACCAGAGATGCCAAGCTCAGGTAAGTCTACTAACTCTAAGAAACTCAAAGATTTGACATGTTATAGATGTCATAGGAGAGGACACTTTGCTGCAACCTGTCCATCTAAAAAATTGTTGAAAGAAACATCACTAGGAAAAGAAACTGTATTAGCTAACACCAGTGATAGTTTAGCTCATTCTGATTTGTTATTTCCCAATTCTAGTGTCATGCATTTGTCTTTGTCAAAGGATTTGAAACAGGGAACGAAGAACTGAGCAGGAATGAGCATGAGAAAACCAAAGTCAATAGGGAAGATCAAAGACCAGAGAAGCATGTTTTGGTGATCAGAAAAGAAGATGAACGTTTAATGATCATTAGCTCACAAGAGAAGAAGGTCCAAACCCTCATCCAACCTACTGAAGCTGAACATGTAAGTACAAGTATCATACAATATGTTTTAAGTACTCCAAGAACATATATGATGCACTTGTTCTTCCCAATGAGCATCTCTACAGATATAAAGCACAAGGGAGAAGAGAATGTGAAGAGAAGCTAAGAAACCGCCCTTACACTAAGTGATCAGACTGATCAAGGCAGTAGAGAAAAGGAGAATATCAAGGAGAAACCCTCATACCAAAGCAAAGACACCACATCTATTAACAAGGTAAGTCTCTCTTTGATACATTTCATTTCCAATGATTCAACAGCTGTGTTAAAGAACTTGGTAAGCTTACAAGAAGATGAGATATCACTAGCACAGAAAATTGGCTCTATGGAGAAGGATTCAAGTTGTTTATTCTGTGATAAAGGGTCCATAATGCACTTGTCTCTTTGCCAAAGTGTTAAGCATATTTCAGGTCTTAAGGAGAGCATGAGCAATATAAGCAAAGGTGATGCGGTCATCAGAACCAGATCAAACCAGGCGCTCACTGACTCAATCGCTAACTCAACTACTACGTCAAGCAGCGCAAGGAGACCAAGAGAAGTCAAGGCCACAATGAGTTCTGATCCAATAAAAGGCATAGGATTGATTATACATCCAACAAGCAATCCTAAGAATACATATGACCCAGGAGGAATCATAACACATGGAGAAGAGATTATGGAGCCGAGAAGATCCAACAAGGCGTATGAGCTTATCTTAGCTCAAGTGGAGACCAAGGTCAAGAAATCTAGCTCAGCTCGTCATCAGCATGCCACTAAGAAGAGTCATCCCCAAAAGATGACACAAGAAGAAGATACCGAAAAGGAGCTAACCATATGTAGCATCACAACTAGCTCAGGAAGTAGCATCGGGACTAGCTCAGCAGACTTGCCATATATGGAAGCATTCACATTTGGAAGGTCAATTCAGCACCAAACCTTTACCTATCAAAACTACAGTGTTTTGAGCTCCTTTCCATCAAGTCCAGACGTCCTCAGCTGCACAAGACCACACAAGATTCTCCATAACTTCAACAAGTCACACTTACCATTTTTGGAGAAGAAAGAGATCAAACACCAACGGCTTCTTTCCAAGAATGAAAGCCACGAATTGTTTGTCAATCAAAATGTCCCAAGGATCCTCACTTATCCCTTGAAGCCATACAGATACAAAGAAAGCAACAAGATCAAGGATCCTCACCATATTCAGCCCAACGGCTAGTTTTCATTAAGTTTCGATTTCCTTATTTATTTTTGGTCATATGACCGTTGTGTATAGCTTATATAAGCTTAGCATAGTCCATTGTATTATTCACGCTTTCAATCAATCAACTAAGTATTATTCAGTTTCTTCAAAGAGTGTTCTTTGTTAAGAATTTCCTCTTCTCTTGAATAAGTGTGTGATTCACCTATTCTCTAGAAAACCTTGGATTAGGATTGCTTGTGTGATTCAAGCAGAACTGATTCAACCACATATTGAGAGAGTCAATCAGCCCATCGAACAAGTGAGTTGTTCATCTCATCCATTCATTCCATCCATCTCGGTCAAGTAAGAGAGCTTTTAAGCCAGTGCTTGTCCTCCATCAATCCATCGCTCAAGCTTCCGCCTTGGGGCTACATCATCTGGTATCAGAGCCGAAAGGTTCCTAATCAGGTGTTATCTATCCTTACCTTTCGGTTTTAATTGCATTTAGATTCATATTTCTGTTTTCATTCATCTTAAATCAAAAATCCATAAAAATTGTTTGTTTCATCATATTGTTTAGTTTTTATTCTCTGATTTTGTTTGCATCCTTAAGGAAAAACCCATAAAAATCTTTTGATTGCATTTTATTCACAGTTCAATTCTGTTTTGTTGTTTGCATCTTAAATAAATAAATAAAAAGTTTGTTTTGTGTTTCTTTTGATTTATATTTCTTTGTTCTTAGTTTGTTTCAAAAAGTTCAAAAAGAAAAAAAAAAGTTTCCATTCCTTTGATTCGATTTTCTTAAACCCAAAAGCCAAAAAAGTGTTCTTTCCATATTAGTTTTGTTTAATTTCGAAATTAAAAAAAAAAGTTTACATTTAAGTTTTGTGTCACCAAAATCTTGTTTCCATTTCTTGTTTATTGCATTTATAAAAAAAAGGAAGGTTTTCAATTTTCATTCAAATCACTTCGAACCCATTGATACTCTTTTAATTTGAATTATTTCAGGAACTAGATCATACATGGGAGAAGGAGCAGCTGCTGATCAGATCACCATGAATCAGCTTCTTGAAGTCTTGAGAGGCATGAGTGAGCATCTGACCCAGCTAGAGAAGTCCCATCCTACACAACAACAAGAAGAGAATGGACTTGGGAATGCACCAGTAACTACTTATGTGGAGCCTAAACCACCAGACCAACCTTGGAGAACAAGAACGACAAAGTCACATCCACCAAGGGCTTCCCAACGAAAATCAGGGAGTGACTCAAGCCGTGCAACATTCAAAGCCACCTACAAGTCAAAAGTCAGGTTAATTTGGGATGATGTATATTATTATTATGGACCCGAATTTTTTGTATATCCAGGAGGTAAAGCAAGCTATATAGATTGGGAAAGCAACATGGAAGAGTACTTTAGCTACTATTGTGTTCCTGATGAAGAGCGACTCCATATAGCACTTGGACAACTCACCAAAGAGGCTCTAAGATGGTGGAACAAGGAAGAGTATGAGAGATGGTACTACAAGGAGCCAAAGATCAGAACATGGGATGACTTAAAGTTGAGCATGTGGGAGAAGTATTGTTCACAGAACAAAACTACTTATCCACCGAAGAGATCATCAACTCCTAAACTTGTGCAAGATGCCAATAGCTCTCAAACAAAGTATCAAGGTAAGTTCTCTGTCTCTAAGAATACATTAGAACTAATGTGTTGTAAGTGTAAGAGCAGGGATCATGTTGCTAAGGACTGTCCAAGAAAGAGGACCACAACATCAAATGGTGAAAAACTAGTACCACAAGAGGCCAAAGGAGGAGAAAAGCAACCAGCAGCCTCTAAACCATTTAATGAGTTTCCCACCTTCAGATTTGCACCAGTAGAACACACTCATGAAATCCTGAAGGAGAAGCAAGAGCAGAAGCAGAGCCACAAAGCTTCACCCAATGCAACCGGATCCAGCTTTGATGCCTCACTCAAGCTCCTAGACATGCCAACACAAGGTAAGTGTTCTAACCTTGTAAATTCCAAAGAGCCAACCTGTTATAGGTGCCATAAAAGAGGGCATTTTGCTGCAAATTGTCCATCTAAGAAGTTGTTCAAAGATATAACATCAAAGTTGAAATTGGAAGTAACTAACACAAATGATAAATTTGTGCAATCTGATATTTTAATTTCCAATTCAAGACTCATGCACTTGTCTTTGCCAAAGAGTTTTGTGTTGGAATTATGTCCAGTAATCTCTGTACTGTCTCTAGAAAGTAAGAGTATGTCAATGATCAGACATAAGTCATATAATACTGGGGGTCATGATGGCTTGCTAGAGTCCGCTCATGATCTATAAGTCTCGGATTTATTGCCTTTATTATATGATCCCATATGGGTCACACGCCTAAGCTAACAGGAAACTATGAGGGAACGGTTCAGCAGAAGTACGGTAAAAGTGCCAGGCATTTACTGTACTTAGAGAGATTAAAGGGCCTGATTAAATCTAAGGGATTTAATCAAATTGGGACTTGGGCCCAAAAGCCCAAAAGGAACTAGACATAAGTTTTATGATTAAAACTTAACCTAGTCACTTTTTCTTCCTAACTCTCCCCTGCGCCTCCTATCTCTCTCTCTGCGACTTCTCCCAGCTGGTCTAGCAGCCTTCTTCCTGTTAGTGTGCGTGTGTGAGCCTTTGGAGGAACAACCTCTTGGTGGTTCTGCTGATCTCTGACTCATACCTGATTCTTCCGCTGCATAAACAAGGTATTAGGTGAGATCTCTTTATGTTTCTGCAAGAGAACCTAGATCCAATCTGTTTAGTAGAGTTTAATCTGAAAGAATTAAACCAGGACAAACACTAAACAATCCATCAGTGGTATCAGAGCCATTGGTTCTATTAGGATTTCTTGTTAGAATCATGTTTAGGTTGTTTAGAAGTGTTTGAATCAATCTATGCTTAATTTTGATAAGAAAACACTTAAGAAACCCAAGAACTAAAACCCTAATCGAAACCGCATGAACCGATCTCGGATTGGTATGCGTCGGAGTGTGGATCGCCAAAGGATCACACGTCCGGATCGGCGAAGACACACGAACCGATCGCTTGAGGATCGTGTTGCGTGGTCGTTCCGATCATCGGAGAGACGCGTCCCGATCAGCGGATGGACCGATCGATCGCACGATCGCGAGAGATCGACCGCGATCGCGTCCCTCTCTCGACCCGAACCGTCCCGCCTCTCGTCCCGATCGCGTGTTGCTTGCGGCTGTCCCGATCGTTCTCTCGATCGTGTGAGGCTTGCGTCGCGATCGTGATCGGTTCGTGACCAATCAGTTCGGTTTTGGCTGATGGTTCGGTTCAAAATTTATTAAAACTTGATCGTCACGGTTTAATAATTACAGACTTAATAAAATTTATTAGATCTGGTTAAACCGTGATAAGAAATCCAATGTCGTAAATAAATTGGATTTAGTGCCTAAACCAGTGGTTTTCTAATTTGATTTGGTTGGACCAAATAAATTAAGAAAATCCGGTTTAGTAAATGACCGGTTAACAATTGTGGTTATCGTAGTAATTAATCTTGGTTAGACCAATTTTAATGAACCAGACCGGTTATGTCATTTAATTGGGCAATTGGGTTATGTCTTGGACATAGACCAATTCTTGGGCCTTGGGCCAAGAAGTTAAAACAATTGGGCCAGTTATTTGAGTCTCTTCTTCAGATTTAATTTAAAATTTTATTTAATAATTAAAATTTGATTTTAAATTAATCAGTTTCCAAAATTTCAAATTAGAAAGTTTCTTAGAATAGAAGTTTCTAGATTTGCATGTTTTGGATATTTAGGAAATTTCTATAGTTAGAAAGTTTCCATATTTAGGAAGTTTCCAATTATAAAAGTTTCCAAAAACAGTAGGTTTCCAAAAATGGAAAGTTTCCAAAAATAGTAATCTTCTATTTTGGAATGAAATTTTAAGAAAACCTATAAACCTCAAATAATATCAAGCGTTGGATGTCTTGTCCAGTCTATGTCAGCTGTTGAAACCCATTCAATCGTACACATGGCCTTACAGTGTGAGGGTGTCTATCTTTTGCGTGGGTAAGACAGTTTGTGATTCATTAATGTTATTGGGAGTCCCAGACATTAGTGATTACATGACTGTATAGTCTGGTTTTCTTGACTAGGCCATCGGGAGTCCCGGGCCTTGAGACATCAGAGTGAATTGGGCCTCGGGCCCAGATTCACAACCAAGAGTTATATCACAGATATAATTAGCCGAAATAGGGCTTACCGATATAAGCTAAGGTTGGGTGACGGCCAGTGGCCCACTTTGATCTTAGTTATATGTGGATCTTGGAATCATTATATTCTTTTGAGGGTAACTAATGTTATTGAATGTAATGCGAGTTTACTCATATTGAACATATTAACTAAAATCCTTTCATCTTAAATTTGAGCAATGACTACAACAAGCACACAAAACACATTCTCAATCCGGTCTGTACTCGACAAGGAGAAGCTGACTGGAACGAACTTCCTGACGTGGTCAAGGAACTTGAGGCTGGTCCTCAAGCAGGAGAAGAAGGAATATGTCCTTCGTGATCCCCTCCCCGAGAGGCCTCCAAACAATGCCGCCAGGAATCTGCACAATGCTTGGGAAAAGCATTCGTCAGATGAAAATGATGTCTATTGCCTGATGTTGGCAACCATGACTCCTGAATTGCAAATGCAGTTCGAGAGTGTGCTGTCGCCCATCGAGATAATGGCAAGCCTGAAATCGCTTTTTCAGGAGCAGGCAAGAACTGAGAGGTTCCAGACTGTTAAGAACCTCTTAGACTGCAAAATGGCTGCAAGTGCGGCAGTGAGTCCTCATGTCTTGAAGATGATGGGTTATCTCGATCATCTTCAGAAACTCGACTGCCCTATCAGCCAGGAACTTGCCTGCGACATCATTCTGCAGTCTTTGCCTGCAAGCTATGATCAGTTCATTCTGAACTTCAATATGCATGGCTTGACTAAGACATTGCCTGAGCTTCACGGAATCCTCAAGACTGCAGAGCCCAACTTGAGGAAAGCCAAGGACCCCAATGTGCTTATGGTGCAAAAGGGCAAGGGCTTTAAGAAATCCTCTGCCAAGGACAAGGGAAAGGCTAAGGCTGTTCAAGTCTCGGACAAGGACACGCCAAAGCCCAAGCCCAAGTCCAAGGCTGGGCCTACTGACATCTGCAGGTTCTGCAAAGAACCAGGGCATTGGAGGAGAGAATGTAAGAAATTCCTGGAAGGTCTAAAGGAATTGAAGAAGAAGACTCTGGAGACTTCTTCATCAGGTATTTTTGTTATAGAAGTTAATACAACTACTTCTGATAATACCTCATGGGTTATGGATACTGGTTGTGGGGCTCATATTTGTACTAATATGCAGGCACTCAGCAACAGTAGGAAGCTGAAGCAAGGACAAGTGGAGCTACGAGTTGGGAATGGAGCGAAAGTTCCTACACTAGCTGTAGGCACATACTTGTTGTCTTTACCTTCGGGATTGGTTTTAGAACTTAATAACTGCTATTTTGTACCTGCGATAAGCAGAAATATTATTTCAGTTTCTTTATTGGATTTGGAAGGTTATCATTTTTCAGTTAAGAATAAATTATGTTCCTTCAATCGCAATAATTTGTTCTATGGTTGTGCCCCTCTTACGAATGGGCTTTACATACTTGATCAATCTGCACCAATTTATAACATTAATACCAAACGGTTCAGACCTAATGAGGAGAACCGAACGTTTCTATGGCATTGTCGTTTAGGGCACATCAGTGAGAAACGCATTAAGAGGCTCCATTCGAATGGACTTCTTGGCTCATTTGACTTTGAGTCATGTGAGAAATGCGAATCCTGCCTGATGGGCAAAATGACGCGGGCCCCTTTAATAAACCTAACGAGAGGGCCAGTGACTTATTGGGCCTGATACACACTGATGTGTGTGGCCCAATGTCCACAAATGCAAGAGGAAACTATCAGTACTTCATTACCTTCACTGATGATTTCAGCAGGTATGGATATGTTTATTTAATGAAACATAAGTCTGAATCGTTTAAGAGATTCAGAGAATTCCAAAATGAAGTACAGAACCAACTTGGAAAAAGCATTAAAGCTCTTCGGTCCGACCGAGGAGGAGAATACTTGAGCCAAGAGTTCAGTGATCATCTGAAAGAGTGTGGGATAGTTTCCCAACTCACTCCTCCTGGAACACCTCAATGGAATGGTGTGTCTGAGAGGAGGAATCGAACCTTATTGGATATGGTTCGGTCTATGATGAGTCACACAGACCTTCCAATATCCCTTTGGGGATATGCTCTGCTAACAGCAGTGTTCACTCTAAATAGAGCGCCATCAAAAGCAGTAGCTAAGACACCATATGAATTATGGACTGGAGAAACTCCAGTGCTGTCTTATCTTAGAATTTGGGGTTGTGAAGCCTATGTCAAGAGATTAATCTCTCACAAGCTTACACCAAAATCTGATAAATGCTACTTCATTGGTTATCCGAAGGAGACCAAGGCTTATTACTTCTACCTACGATCCGAGAACAAGATTTTTGTTGCCCGGGATTGTAATTTTCTTGAGAGGGAGTTTCTCTCTAAGAAAAACAGTGGGAGTAAGGTACTGCTTGAAGAAATTCAAGATGAACAGGATACTGCTCAACCTAATGAGGAAGAGCAGCAGGAGGACCTACAAGAAATTGTAGAGCCTGAACCTGTAGTACCTGAAGTTCGAAGATCCGGGAGGATCCGTCACGAACCCGAGAGATATCAAGGATTCCTCGTGACTAACTGTCATGATCTTCTGATCATTGATGGTGATGAACCATCGAACTTCAATCAAGCCATGATGGGCCCAGATTCCTCTAAGTGGCGTAAGGCCACTGATTCCGAAATGGACTCCATGTCGGTCAACCAAGTGTTTTCGTTGGTTGACTTACCCGCTGGTGTAAAAGCCATCGAGTGCAAATGGATCTTCAAGAAGAAGATTGACGTGGATGGAAATGTCCAGATTTATAAAGCCAGGTTGGTGGCAAAAGGTTTCTGGCAAGTTCACGGTGTGGATTATGATGAAACCTATTCCCCAGTGGCTATGATGAAATCTATTCGGATTCTACTAGCAACTGCAGCTTTTCATGATTATGAAATTTGGCAGATGGACGTGAAAACCGCCTTCCTGAATGGAATTCTGGAAGAGGATGTGTATATGACACAACCTGACGGTTACATAGATCCAAAGAATGCTGGGAAAGTATGCAAGCTTCATAAATCCATTTATGGATTGAAGCAAGCATCGAGGAGCTGGAATCTTCGTTTTGATGAAGCGATCAAGCAATTTGACTTCATCAGAAACGAAGAAGAACAATGCGTGTATAAGAAGACTAGTGGGAGCAAGATAGTATTTCTTATTCTGTATGTCGATGACATACTGCTTCTCGGAAACGACGTACCAATGCTGCGGTCGGTAAAGGACTGGCTTGGAAGTTGTTTTTCCATGAAAGACATGGGTGAAGCCGCATACGTTCTTGGAATCCGGATCTACCGGGATAGATCTAAAAGGCTGATAGGCTTGTGTCACGATTCATACATTGACAAAGTCCTGCATAGATTCAGCATGGCAGATTCCAAGAAGGGCTTCACGCCAATGGTACATGGCACAACGCTAAGCAAGAAGCAGAGCCCTACGACGGCTGCTGAGCTTGAGCGCATGAAGAATATTCCTTATGCATCTGCAATAGGATCTATCATGTATGCCATGATCTGTACTCGTCCTGATGTTGCTTATGCATTGAGCATGACGAGTAGATACCAGTCAAATCCAGGTGAAAACCACTGGATTGCCGTCAAGAATATCCTGAAGTATCTAAGACATACTAAGGATAAGTTCTTGGTGTACGGCGGAAGTAATGTGCTTGAAGTCAGTGGATTCACGGACGCAAGTTTCCAGACAGACCAAGATGATTTCCGGTCACAGTCCGGTTATATCTTTTGTCTGAATGGCGGTGCAATCAGTTGGAGAAGCTCCAAGCAAGACACCGTTGCTGATTCCACTACAGAAGCTGAATATGTCGCCGCCTCAGAAGCAGCGAAGGAAGCTGTTTGGATACGAAAGTTCATTATTGAACTAGGTGTGATACCGAATGCAGCTGAGCCTCTGGCACTGTTTTGTGATAACAATGGTGCTATAGCTCAGGCAAAGGAACCAAGATCACACCAGAAATCCAAGCATATACTAAGAAGATTTCACTTGATACGTGATATCATTAATAGAAAGGAAGTCAAGATCAGCCGAGTTCCGACAGATGATAATGTCGCTGATCCGTTGACAAAGCCACTGCCAAGGCCTAAGCTCGAGTACCTGACTGAAGCTGTAGGCATTAGAGACATTGAAATGTAATCTAAATTTGAGTGGGAGTTTGAGGGCTTTATTTAGTTATTGATATGTTCTTGTAAAACATTTGAGATGTTTAATAATAAAATTATCTTTCAAGATTATTTTAACTGTGATGAAATAATCGTTCCAAAATGATATGAACCATTTTATAGGTCATCGAAGTAAGTGACTTGATCTTGAGTCATCAAAGTCATTTAGCTTGATCATGAGACCCTATATTTGATAGATGGCTTATATCATCCTGTCCCTAGTCGAAGGTTGTTGAAATTGGAACACCAACAACCGCGTGAGACTAGATTGGTATGTGACTTATGACAAAGTCTCAGGATGTCATAGATGCACGGCATCAAAGTCAGTACATAGGTGTATGTTGGGGTACATACGACCGGACAAGACCCGCTTATAAGAACTCTTCAGGATATTTATATCTGTGTCATAAGAGATTCTTACTACGACTATAGAGTATAGTCCTTAGACCTGAGTTCGCATGCATGTGACTGCACATCAACTGATGCGCTTTGATCATTGTCTAACGCTGTCGTTAAGCGATAGTTATAAGGACCTTGTTTGGGTGTATTATGAAATGAGTAGTTTACAGTGATGGAACAAGACGGGATTTGTCCCTCCAATATAAATGGAGTGAATATCTCTAGGCCAATCGGAGATTTGAATACTGGAAAATGCATGGCCATGCTCAAACGGACTGTCCCGAGTCGTTTGGATTGTCAGTATCAAATCAGAGTCCGATGAACATGATTAGGCTTTATAAGGATGACACTCATCTTGCCTTATGACTAATCGAGATATTGAGACAAAAGGAATATGAATACAGAGATTCCAGTACAAGTGGGAGATTGTTGGAATTATGTCCAGTAATCTCTGTACTGTCTCTAGAAAGTAAGAGTATGTCAATGATCAGACATAAGTCATATAATACTGGGGGTCATGATGGCTTGCTAGAGTCCGCTCATGATCTATAAGTCTCGGATTTATTGCCTTTATTATATGATCCCATATGGGTCACACGCCTAAGCTAACAGGAAACTATGAGGGAAGGGTTCAGCAGAAGTACGGTAAAAGTGCCAGGCATTTACTGTACTTAGAGAGATTAAAGGGCCTGATTAAATCTAAGGGATTTAATCAAATTGGGACTTGGGCCCAAAAGCCCAAAAGGAACTAGACATAAGTTTTATGATTAAAACTTAACCTAGTCACTTTTTCTTCCTAACTCTCCCCTGCGCCTCCTATCTCTCTCTCTGCGACTTCTCCCAGCTGGTCTAGCAGCCTTCTTCCTGTTAGTGTGCGTGTGTGAGCCTTTGGAGGAACAACCTCTTGGTGGTTCTGCTGATCTCTGACTCATACCTGATTCTTCCGCTGCATAAACAAGGTATTAGGTGAGATCTCTTTATGTTTCTGCAAGAGAACCTAGATCCAATCTGTTTAGTAGAGTTTAATCTGAAAGAATTAAACCAGGACAAACACTAAACAATCCTTCATTTTGATGCAGGAATAAGACAAGGAGAATGGCATATAAGCAAAGGTGAAGAAAATCAATTCTTACACCTTACTTGTTCAAAGGAGGCCGAGGAAGAGGAAACCAAGCAAGACAACAACAGAAGAGTGCAAGCAAACAAGGTGAATTCTGAACTTAAAGTGAATAAACTTGTTTGTCAAACCACTGTTATGATGCACTTGTCTCTGGACCAAAAGGTTCATGAAAGTTTAGGTGCCAAAGAAGAAGTGGAGCAACACCAATGTCATGATACACAAGCAAGTAAAGGACAAGAGTACATTCAAGGTGTTGGGAATGTCCTGAAATCTACCGTACTATCTCTAGAAAGTATGATAAGTGTCGAGATCAGACATAAGTCATAAATACTGGGTGATCATGATGACTTGCTAGAGCCCGCTCATGATCTATAAGTTTAGGACTTATTACCAGTATTGTATGATCCCTAAGGGTCACACACCATAGCTAACGGGAAAGTTAAATGGAATTAATACGGTAAGATGCAAAGGCATTTACTGTATTTGAACAGAGAGATGGGCCAGACAAAATATAGGCTTTTGTCTGATTTGTCTTGGGCCCAAAAGCCTAATAGGCCATTAGTTGATAACTTGGGCCTATATAAAGCAAAAGGGAGGCGCCAGAAACCCTACCTCTTCTGCGAGTTTCTGAGCTGTGCCGTCCTCTCTCTCTGTGATTTTCCAACTTGGTCTAGCAGCCTATCCGTGCTTGTAAGCGTGTGGATACCAAGGAGGAACAGGTAACCATCTGTTCTGTTGATCTCGTCATTACCATCATTCCGCTGCAAAAGGTAATGTCCAGGTTTGTTTTATGATTCGATTGCAAGAACCTAGATCCTTGTTTAAGATTATGCGTTAGGTTGCAATCTGAGAATTGAACCATGAAAAACTCATAATCCTACAGTGGTATCAGAGACAGGTCGTTAGGTTTTTGCTTTTTGGATTAATTATGAATCGATTCGCTTATTGAATTAATTTGGAATCAATTGTTGAATTGTTTAATGGCATGAATCGATGTGAAAGCTTGATAATTAATCGTCATAGTTGAATCGATGAATTTGCTTTTGATTTGCTTGTTGACTTTTGTTAGTGATCGATTGAATTAATAAAGAAACGATTTGGTTTGTTTGATTATTAATGTTCAGAATTGCTTGTTGACTTTAAGTAAATTAATTATCAATCATTGTAATCGATCGCATGTTACCTTATTAATTATCAAACGATCAATCGTTTTTGTCTTCTTCTGTTTGCTTGAAGCAATAATTGAAAAGGTCAAAATTATTTGTCCTTTAGTGAACAAGACAATCGCATGTGGCTTTGCTTTAATAATAAGGTTTGTTAAAGTCAATCTCATGATCGTATTGTGAATCGTGTTTGTTTGTTAATTGTTGAAATCGTGTTTGTCCTTTAGTGACTTGATAATCGTGATGTAACAATACAAACGTTCTCTGGTTAAGCCATTGATTAGACGATCATGTGATTGAATTAATTGTTGAAATCGTGTTCTCTTGTTGACTTTATGAATTAATCAAACGATTTGGATTGCATGTGATCGTGAGCAATGAAATCTAAATAATTTTGTTGAAATTATTTTGTTGTTAAGCAATCATAACAATCGATTATTTGCTTGTTGTTGAATAATTAATTATTTAATTATTGTATGGTTTAAGCTGTTAACCCAAATTGCGGTTTGCTGGAAATTATTTAATACATGGTATTATTTAATTTCTGGTTAAACCGGATTGAAATTCAAAAATTGAATTTAACCTAAACCGAAGGCTGGTCTAAGTTTGATTTTGTTGGACCAAATAATTTAGAGCTGGTCTGGTTTAGTAAATAACCGATGGTTTTGATAGTTAATTTGGTCTTGAACCAGAATTAATAAACCGAATCGGTTATGTCAAATTATTGGGCCAACTGGAATTCTATGGTCTTGGGCCAAGAATTGGGCCTATAATTTGTGACCCAACCCGAAAATATTTATAAAATATTAAATTAGAAATTTCTATTTTTAGTATGTTACTAAATTTAGAAAGTTTCTAAAATAAGTAAGTTTCCCAAAATAGTAATCTTCTATTTTTGGAAATAAAACTTAAAATCCTCAAAACCAATATCAAGCTTGGATGTCTTTCCAATCTTGTCAGCTACTTAACGCTTATTCGATTACAGATATGGCTTACAGTGTGAGGTGTCTGTTTTCGCGTAAGTAAAGTAGTATATAGTCACTAATTTCATTGGGAGTCCCAGACTTTAGTGATTATTTGGCTGTAAGAGATTGGTTTCCTTGACTGGGCCATCGGGAGTCCCGGGCCTTGAGACATCTGGTGTATTGGGCCTTGGGCCCAATCCACAACCGAGAGTTATATGGTTATAACTAGCTGTGTGTATGCTTACCAAGTAAAGCTAATTCCGGGTGACGGCCAGTGGCCCACTTTGGATTTAGCTGAACATGGGTCTCGGAATCATTGCATTCTTATGAGGTTAAACAAAGAAATTTTGAATGCAATGCGAGTTTTCTTATAAGTTATTAAGATTACTCTTTTATGAACTAAATAACTAAAACTCTATTTATCTCTAAATTTCAGTTATGACTAGCACAAACAATCAAAACACTTTCTCGATCCGGTCTGTCCTTGAGAAGGACAAACTGAACGGATCAAATTTCTTGACTTGGTCGCGGGACCTGAGGCTAGTCCTCAGGCAGGAGAGAAAGGACTATGTCCTTGAGAGAGCTCTCCCCGTGAGGATCGGGTCCAATGCCTCTCATGCAGTATATAATGCTTGGAATGAGCATTATAATGATGCGGTAGATGTGCGTGGTCTGATATTGGCTACCATGGACTCAGATTTGCTGAAGCAATATGAGAACATGGAGTCGCCAATAGAGATGATCAGCAGCCTGAAATTGAAATTTCAGGAGCAGGTAAGAGTGGAGAGATACCAGTTGGTTAAATGTCTCACTAGCTGCAAGCTACCAAATGATCATCCAGTAAGTCCTCATGTCAGTAAAATGATGGGTTACGTTGATAACCTGAGAAAACTGGATAATCCAGTTAGCCAGGAATTGGTAACTGAGATCATTCTGCAGTCACTGCCGTCAAGCTATGATAAGTTCGTAAGGAACTATATCAAGAAAGGCTTAACGAAGACGTTGACTGAACTGCATGATATGCTCAAGACAGTTGAGCCAAACGTGAAGAGTACCCTGTACAATCTCATGAATGAGAAGGGTAGGTTTACTAAACCTAATGCTGACAAGGGTGAAGACAAAGTTGTCCAGATTTTGAATCATGGCAAGCGCGTGTCTTCTGAGCCCGAGTCAGATACCTCTTACGTTGATAAGTGCTGCTACTGTAAAGAGACTGGGCATTGGAAGAGAGATTGCATTAAATTCATGGAAGATTATGAGGAGTTGAAGTCGATGTATGAGACTACTTCCTCAGGTATTCATGTTATTACTTCAAGTTATACCTTATAGGTATTGAATACTGGTTGTGGCACTGATATTTGTTATAATATGCAGAGCCTGAGCAACAGTAAAACGTTGAAGGAAGGGCAAGTGGAACTGCGTGTCTGGAAGGAGCTTGGGATGCTGCCTCAGCCGTAGGGTTTTCACTTGTAGATGCCTTTGAGGCTTGGTTTTGTATTAAGTAATTGCTACAATGTACCTGCTTTAAGCAGAGTTGTCTTTCATTTTCTTGTAAGAATTTGAATGTTTTTCATTTTGATAAAAGACAAGTTGTGTTCTTTTGATCTCAATGAAATATTAATTGTAGCACCCTATTCAAGGAATGGGTTTTATATCTTAAACCAAAGAGTGCCTAAATGTAACATAAATACCGAATTGGTTTAAATCTGATGAATTAAACCTGATTTTTCTTGGCATAAATGTTTTGGTCAAATAGAGTAAATCGGATTCAGAAACCCCATAGTTATGGACTTTTGGGCTCATTTGAATGGATATCTTATGAGACTTGAATTCTGCTTACTGGACCAAAAGACAAAGGGCCCATCTTAGCCGAGCTAGAGAAAGGCCCAAAGGCTTATTGGAGATTGAACATACTCATGTATGTGGTCCGATGAGCAGTAATGCCAGAGAAAATTTCCTGTACTTCATTGTCTCTACTGATTACTTCAGTGAGTAAGACTGTGTTCATTTGATGAGACACAAGTCGGAATTCTTTGACATGGTCGAAAGAGTTCCAGAATGAGGTATAGAATCTGAGTGACAGAAGTATTAAGACTCTGGATTAGATCACGAGTGAGAATACTTGAGTCATTAATGGTGTGATCATCTGAATGAGTGTGAAGTCGCTTCACAGCTCATTTCTCCTGAAAACCTTGAGGTGTTTCTGTGAGAAAGAATCAGATCTTATTAGAAATGATTAAAGATGAGTCACACGAATCTTCCATGATATTCTTTAAGAATAACGCTCTAGAAATATCTAAGTTTACGCTGAAATAGTTCCACCAATATCAGTTGAAAGACACCACGTAAATGTGGATTGGAATCGATCCAAATTCGTCTTTACTGAGTATTTGTAGTTGTGCTACTTCACTGGTTGTCCTAGGGAAACCAAGGCTTGTTACTTTTACGTCCATTCTGTTTTCTAAGAAGGGAAGTTACTTTCCAAGAAGAACAGTGGGAGTAAAAGTATACCTCGAAGAAATTCGAGAAATACAGAAGGCTGCTCAACCTGTTGAGGGAGAGCAACAGATGGATTTACAGATTTCTGTAGAATCTACACCTGTAGAGCCTGAAGTTCGCAGATCTGAATGAATCAGTCACTAATCCGAGAGTGATTTCTCGTTATTAGTTGAACCTGATAATCATTGAAAGTTCACATGATCTGATGATCATTGAAAGTGACGAACCTGCGAAATTCAAAGAAGCGAAAGAGAGCCAGGACTCCGAAAAATTACACTATGTGTAAGTTAGCTTCATTGATCCATTCATGGATGGAAGCAAACATATCGGAGTTGGAATCGTCGTTCTGTTGAAGTAGTCAAAGTTTTGACTTGAACATGAACGAAGTGGAACTGTGCGTTTACTAATAGATAAGTGGGAGCGATGTTGCATTTCTCATATTGTATGTCGATGACATACTGATCCTCGGAAATAACGTTCTAATGCTGCAGTCGGTAAAGGACTGGCTTGGGAGTTGGTTTTATGATTGATATGGGTAAAGCCACGTAAGTTCTTGGATTTTGGATCTAAAGATAGAGATCCAAAAGAGCTGATAGGACAAAGTCAGGATTGACAACGTCCTACACGTTTTCAGCATTCCAAGAAGGGTTTTATGCCAATGTCACATGGCATTACGTTAAGCAAGAAACAGTGTCCTACGATAACTGCTGAGCTTGAATGCATGGATGAGATTCCATATGCGTCGGCAATTGGATCTATCACGTATGCCATGACACGTACTTGTTTTGATGTTGCTTTAATGTTAAGCAAGACAAGTAAAGACCAGTCAAATCCAGCAAAGAATCACTGGATAGACGTAATGAATATCCTCAAGTATTTGGAAAATACTTAGGATAAGTTCTTGATTTACGGAGAAAGTGAGGTGCTACAAGTCGGTAGAGTCTGAAAGGCAAGTTACCAACAGACAAAGATGATTTCCGGTCACAGTCCGGCTATATCTTGTGTCTGACTGGCGGTGCAAGGCACTGTTGCTGATTCCATGACTTAAGCTGAACATTTCGCAGCTTGAGAAGCGGCGAAAGAGGTTGTTTGGAAAGAAGAGTTCATCACTGAACTTGATGTGATTCCCAGCATAGATGAGACTAGCTGCACATCAGAGGTCCAAACACCTTGAGGGTAGGTATAACCTATTCCGTGAGATAAATGACAGAGGTGTTAAGTAGATAAGCAAGTTTCATCGAATGAGAACGTTGCTAATCTATTAACGAAGCCACTCCTTATGCCTAAGCACGAGTCGCGGACTGTAGCTGTAGGATGAGTGAAATTAAGATGTAGTCTTAATTTCAGTGGGAGTTTGTAAAGGGCTTTACTTAGTTGTTTTGAAAGGTTCATGTAAACATAATATTTTATGTTTATGAAATCTATGATTTCTGGATTATTTTAACTGTGATATAAATAATCGTTCCAAAATTATTCATGTCATTATATATGGGCCATCGAAGTACATGAGTAAGACTTGATCCTGAAACCCCATATTTAACGAAATGACATAAATCATAGTGTCCATAGTCGAAGGTTGTTGAAATTGGAACACCAACAACCACTTGAGACTAGATTGTGTTGAGACTTATGACCAAGTTTCGAGGGGTCATAGATGCGCGGCATCAAAGTCGACACATAGGTATATGTAGGGGAGCATATGACCAGACATGGCCCGCTGATGAGAACTCTACAAGATATTAATATCTGTGTCATAAGAGGTTCTCATATACGACTATAGAGTATAGTCCTTAGACCTGAGTTCGCATGCATGTGGCTGCACATGGATTGATGCACTTTGATCATTGTCTAACGCTGTTTCGTAACTGGGAGCTATAAGGACCTTGGTTGGGTGTATTATGAAGTGTGTAGTTCATAGTGATGGAACAAGATGGGATTTGTCCCTGCCGTATAACGGAGGTAATATCTCTAGGCCAATCGGACACTTGATAGCTGGTAAGAGAGTGGCCACTCCCAAACGGACTTGCCCAAGTCGTTTGCATTGTCAGTATCAAATCTGGTCCGATTAAAATGGTCTGGCTATATAAGGATGACACGCATCTTGCCTTATGCCAGATCGAGATATTGAGACAAAAGGATTAGGGAATGTAGGATTCCAGTACAAGTGGGAGATTGTTGGGAATGTCCTGAAATCTACCGTACTATCTCTAGAAAGTATGATAAGTGTCGAGATCAGACATAAGTCATAAATACTGGGTGATCATGATGACTTGCTAGAGCCCGCTCATGATCTATAAGTTTAGGACTTATTACCAGTATTGTATGATCCCTAAGGGTCACACACCATAGCTAACGGGAAAGTTAAATGGAATTAATACGGTAAGATGCAAAGACATTTACTGTATTTGAACAGAGAGATGGGCCAGACAAAATATAGGCTTTTGTCTGATTTGTGTCTTGGGCCCAAAAGCCTAATAGGCCATTAGTTGATAACTTGGGCCTATATAAGGCAAAAGGGAGGCGCCAGAAACCCTACCTCTTCTGCGAGTTTCTGAGCTGTGCCGTCCTCTCTCTCTGTGATTTTCCAACTTGGTCTAGCAGCCTATCCGTGCTTGTAAGCGTGTGGATACCAAGGAGGAACAGGTAACCATCTGTTCTGTTGATCTCGTCATTACCATCATTCCGCTGCAAAAGGTAATGTCCAGGTTTGTTTTATGATTCGATTGCAAGAACCTAGATCCTTGTTTAAGATTATGCGTTAGGTTGCAATCTGAGAATTGAACCATGAAAAACTCATAATCCTACACAAGGTACCATCATGGCTATTGTACCAAGACATGAGCGAGACAAGGTAAGTCAATATCTTACTCAAAATGTTCATACTGATTCCAAGGATATGATAATGCATTTGTCTTGTCCAAAAGAACTTGGGAAAAGATATAGGTCTTGAAGTCAAGTTTCGGGCAGAACCATCAACACAAAGGAATCAAGATGAGAAAGATCAGAGAGCTTCAACCAATGATGGACTAGAACATGAAACTTCTAGTAGTACACGCACTAGGAGAGAGGAAACTCTGAACCATCTTGTCAAAGCCATAATGGTAAGCTCCAACCTTGTGCAACCTGTTTTTAAAGTCTCAAACTCAGATATAATTCACTTGATCTTTCCCTTAAGAGTTGACTTAGGTACAGGTCTGATAAAGATCAATAAGCTAAGGACAGAAGGAGTCTTGAAAGAGAGACCAAAACCGAGCCATGTTTCCACACATGAACCACAAGCAAATCAAAGGCTTGAGTTATATCATGCTTCAACCAAACATGAGGTTATTTCTGAACTTAGAATGAGTATTCTTGATTATCAATCCACTGGTATGATGCACTTGTTTCTTGAGTCAAGTGTTGAGACAGGGATTAGATCTAAAGATAAGGCCAAATGAGAGATCAAGGAAAATCCACCCGACCAAAGCAAGCACACTACATCCCATGGTGACTGCCTTAAGAGAGCTATGGTCATCTCTAGAGTAAAGGAGAGTCACAGCCAAGTATCTCAAGAGCACAAAGAACAGACCATGTTACAAATTGCTAGCACCATCTCTGTGAGTTTAAGTATTTCTAGACCTATTATAGCAAATCCAAACACAGATATGATGCACTTTCTCTTAAGCATTGTTTCAGGTACAAGTACCACAAAGGAGGAACTGAGCAGGAAAGAGCATGAGAAACTCAAAGTCAGTAGGGAAGATCAAAGACCAGAGAAACATGTTTTGTTGGTCAGGAAAGAAGATGAACATCTAATGATCACTAGCTCACAAGCTGACAATGTAAGTACAAGTATCATACAATCTGTTTTTACTACTCCAAGAACAAATATGATGCACTTGTTCTTTCCAATGAGCATCTCTACAGATATAAAGCACAAGGGAGAAGAGAGTGTGAAGAAAAGCTCAGAAATAGTCCTTACACCAAGTGTTCAGACTGATCAAGGCATGAGAGAAAAGGAGAACATCAAAGAGAAACCTACGGATCAGATCAAGAACATTCAACATGTTCTTCAAGTAAGCCATAACTTAACCAGCTTTATTTCACTTACTCTTAAGTGTGTGCTACTGAAATTACTGGAACTAAAAGAAATTAAAGCTTACACAGATGTAATTCCTTGTGTAAACACACCATTTATCAAGGAAATTGTTTCATCTTATCATAAGAAACCTATGACACACTTGTTTCTTTGTCAAAGGGTTGAGAATATTTCATGTCTTAAAGAGAGCAGAAGCAAGATAAGCAAAGGAGGCGTCACACCAACTCAAAGAAGAGGAGTATCGCTATCCTATCTACTCAAAGAAGAACCACCGGATGCTTAATCACTACATCAGAATCAAAATGATTCCCAAGGTAATCTTCTAAACCCTCATTCACTTCATTGTACTAACTTGACTTATCTATGTGCAGGTTATCAAGTTTTGAGGTCAAAACTTCTTAAAGAGGGAGGGTATGAAGCGGTCATCAGAACCAGATCAAACCAGGCGCTCACTGACTCAATCGCTAACTCAACTACTACGTCAAGCAGCGCAAGGAGACCAAGAGAAGTCAAGGCCACAATGAGTTCTGATCCAACAAAAGGCATATGATTGATTATACATCCAACAATCAATCCTAAGAATACATATAACCCAGGAGGAATCATAACACATGGAGAAGAGATTATGGAGCCGAGAAGATCCAACAAGGCGTATGAGCTTATCTTAGCTCAAGTGGAGACCAAGGTCAAGACATCTAGCTCAGCTCATCATCAGCATGCCACTAAGAAGAGTCATCCCCAAAAGATGACACAAGAAGAAGATACCGAAAAGGAGCTAACCATATGTAGCATCACAACTAGCTCAGGAAGTAGCATCGGCACTAGCTCAGCAGACTTGCCATATATGGAAGCATTCACATTTGGAAGGTCAATTCAGCACCAAACCTTTACCTATCAAAACTACAGTGTTTTGAGCTCCTTTCCATCAAGTCCAGACGTCCTCAGCTGCACAAGACCACACAAGATTCTCCATAACTTCAACAAGTCACACTTACCATTTTTGGAGAAGAAAGAGATCAAACACCAACGGCGTCTTTCCAAGAATGAAAGCCACGAACAGTTTGTCAATCAAGCTGTCCCAAGGATCCTCACTTATCCCTTGAAGCCATTCAGATACAAAGAAAGCAACAAGATCAAGGATCCTCACCATATTCAGCCCAACGGCTAGTTTTCATTAAGTTTCGATTTCCTTATTTATTTTTGGTCATATGACCGTTGTGTATAGCTTATATAAGCTTAGCATAGTCCATTGTATTATTCACGCTTTCAATCAATCAACTAAGTATTATTCAGTTTCTTCAAAGAGTGTTCTTTGTTAAGAATTTCCTCTTCTCTTGAATAAGTGTGTGATTCACCTATTCTCTAGAAAACCTTGGATTAGGATTGCTTGTGTGATTCAAGCAGAACTGATTCAACCACAGATTGAGAGAGTCAATCAGCCCATCGAACAAGTGAGTTGTTCATCTCATCCATTCATTCCATCCATCTCGGTCAAGTAAGAGAGCTTTTAAGCCAGTGCTTGTCCTCCATCAATCCATCGCTCAAGCTTCCGCCTTGGGTTACATCAAAAGGAGACGCCATACCAGCTCAAAGAAGAGGAGTAATTCTATCCTATATTCTCAAAGGAGAACCACCAGAAACTCCACTCATCACCAGACCACACACATCAAGGTAAGACCCTAAACTCCCAAAGGAGAATGAAAGCTAACTTGCTTTCTCTTGGTGCAGAATATACAGTTTCGAGGTCGAAACCTTTTCAAGAGGGAGAGTATGATGAGGACATCAAGTCATCATCAACCAAAATACTTGGAGAGAACCAGTTTTAGTGCACCAGAGACATATGTGCATGTATTGGAGCATATCTACCCAACCAGATGGACTTAAGCTACAATTCAATTTGTTCCAGAAGCTTAACCCATCAAGGAATCAGGGAGAGTTCGAATCATCACAATCTGAGTTCATATGAAGAAGTTATTCAACTTTTAAAACAGATGATTCTCAGCTTGCTTCATCTGGAGGCTCAAGGATTCATTCACTTACAAACAAGACATTGGCGACTAGGAGAGATATCAAAGCATTCAAGAGACACATTTAAACATTCAGGAGAGTTCTATATCTAATTCCCATACACCAGCAACCATAGGATCAAAAGGATCTCATTATTCTCACACTTACCTTATTTGGAGCCAAAGGAGATCAAATACCAACAGCTCTTTTTCCGGAAGTTTAGCCACAAATTGAAGCTCTCTAACATCATCCAGAATGTACCTAGACACTCCACATTCATGCCAAAGCTTTCAAGACTCAAGAAGATTCATCGTTCCATTTCTGGCCAAATTTTCCAATAAATGCCAACGGCCATATTCTTCATATTTTTCGATTCTTTTCTTGTATTAGACATTTCAGACCGTTTTCTATGATCCTATAAAATCTCAGCTTCGAATTCATTGTAAAACACCCTTTTCAACCATTTTAAAGTTAATAGAATTATTCTGTTTTTCTTCCAAAGTTTGTGTTCTTTGTGAAGTCTTCCTTCTCTGAATATTGTGAGTGATTCACCTTGTTCTTAGGAGTTTCAGATCAATTTATTTGAGAGATTCATATAGCTTGTTCTTAGGTTGAGAGAGTTAATCAAACCCACTGATTGAGAGAGTCAATCACAAGTTTCACCACCACCTCTACCTTCAATCCATCTTCCGCAAGCTTGGCTTAGGAATCATCCGATCATCAAGTAATTTTAGCATTGTAGTGATATGTGCTCATCAACAACCAGCAACTTGTCTCTATTTCTATCCATCTCAAGTCTCTGATTTTGAGGCTGCATCATTATGCTTGTGGTAACAATGAAGGACTCCAGCTCGAAAGAGTTGTGGCAGAAACACAATGAGGTGTGCTTTGACATTCAACTCAGCTGGCTCATCCTGCTTGCGATTTATTATGTGGTTGTTCTTTCGCTAATTTGGCTTATTGTTGAATTTTTCGTACTTTTATCTTATTTTTCTCTATTTTCTTCGTATTGTCTCTGTATTCTGTCAAAAATAAAAATTTGGTAACAAAATCTTAAAATTTATACATATATATATATAAATAATTGGATTGACAGATTAAACAATATCATTTTCTTTACAAAATCAAGGCAAATATGGTATGAGTACAGAAATAATTTATTCGTAAATTGTAGCATGATCATTTAAGAATATAAAACTAAGATGCGTAATATAATTGGATTGACAGATTAAACAATATCCTTTCAGTCTTCGGTTTGTAGTAATTCCAAGGCATATCATACATCTTTGAATGTATTGTAAACAACACCACTAACCATCATAATATCTGTAAAACATCATAGTCCCTTTATCACATCCAACAAAATCCGCAGATAATAGAGTTCACCGAGGTCTCTTGGATAAATCACTAAATCACATGGACGTGGTTTACCTCGTAGGCGGGCTTCCATTCATTCTTTTTACAATCCCAAACAAATTTCGTTGTAATTTCTGAGTAGAGAAGAATTCTTATAAGAGGATAAACATGATTGTATCTCATCCAGGTATGAAGACACATCCTCCAAAAACCAAACCTATCGCGAAGGAAGAACAACGGACACAGCCACAAAAACAATTAGCATCACCTGCAACACAATTTAAAATAAATATGATATAATTAAAACAATGTATCAGAATAAATCAAAGATCTCTCAATATAAAATATTTAGCAAAGTATAAATGTCATTGGAATAAAATTTGGAGAAAGAAAAGTAACAGCTGGAGGGCTATCAAAATGGCAATTTAGGATTCTCGATGATTGAAGCTTGGATTTGGATTGCGGATGTTCTGGCTCTCAATGATTTTGGGAAGATCAGTCTATTCAATTCACGGGATGGTGGTTTTCAATAGGGAACGACAGGGGTATATCAGCGATGTGATTTAAAGATTTTTTGGCCACATTCACCTTTGGGGATTTGGGAGGAGGATATTGCATCGGATCGGAGTAGTAATCGTTCGATCTACGAATTCGGATTATGGTTTATTAAGGTAACTTTCTTCAACTTTTATGATTTTGACGGATTAGTAATCAATGGTATATATCCCTGTGATTACGGTGATACGAAATTGATATCTTGGGTTTTAAAAGTCATGAAATTGAGGTTATTTACTAAATATTATGGGGGTGAAGAATTGTTTTAGGAATGTAGACAACAAATTTTATATTAAGAGTCGATTATGGAATCAAAGGAATATAATCACGACGATTTTTTATGTTTTTGAAATTTGATCGGGCTCGTTTCAGGGATTAGGAGGGATTGATTTCTGTTTCTTTTAGTGCTATGGTTCCAAAGAGATTTTTTATCTTCAGTATTATGACTATATAAACAGAGGAATATCGATACATTTCTTTACATTCTTATCAAAGCTTCTCAAAGAATCTTTCGTTTTCCTAGATATTGTATCATGTCTAAAAACAATGTTACGGTTTCCAAAAGGTCGGGGAAGATGATGGCAGTCAACACTCAGGGATTTAAGATTTCGGTTCCTCTTTTTGATAATACGGAGGTGATTAAGGGGTATGCCATGACCTTGATCGGAAGCTGTATGAATCCCAAGCGTCAAGATACCAAATCTTTGGTTCATATGTTACCAAGGATATGGAAGAGGGAGGACAGATTTGCCGGTGCAGATTTGGATTTGGGGTGTTTTCAATTTGATTTCGATTATGAGGAGGATATAATGGAGGTTCTTAGAATGGAACCTTTTCACTTTGATTACTGGATGGTGTCTCTTGTACGATGAGAGCCGATAATTGATATCAACTATCCTTCAGCTATTACTTTCTCGGTAAAGGTGATGGGCGTACCACTCCATTTTGGGTATAACAAACCTTCAAAAACATTGGAGACGGTATTGGCAAGGAAGATGGTGTTCGATTTGGATAATGGAAGAGTGAGAATGGTGCTCGATATATCAAGCCGTTGGTGTTTGAGAAAATTATGGATTTCAATAATGGAATTAAAGCTTTGGTGCGAGTCTCATAATTAGAATCAGAATCAAAGACTAGGATGGTAGGAGATGGAAGAACAAGTGTTGGCTTTGAAGCCGACTCACTTGCTCAGATTTGAATGGATGTGCGAGATGGATGGGTAGATGAACAACTTTCTTGTTCAGTGGGCTGATTGACTCTCCCAATCCTTGGCAGAAACAGCCTCTTTGAATCACACATAGAAAACTAATTCTGAAACTGAGAAAAAACAATGAATAACTCAATTGAATCTAATGACATAAACTCAAAGAAAACTCACTGAAAACGAAATACTATGTTTATTATTGATTGATTGAAAGGTGAATGATACAATGGACTTAACTAAGCCTTTATAGGCTATACACAACGGCCACAATGACCAGGAATAAAGAAAGAAATCGAAAAGTGTAGAAAACTAGCCGTTAGGCTTGATTTGATAATGATCCACGGTTTGAATGCTTTTTTGTGTCTGGATTGTTTTAGGGGATAGGTTAGGATCTGTGGAACATCTTTAAAGCCAAAGAATTCGTAGATTCCTTCTTTAAAATAGAGCTGTTGGCTTGATATCTCCTTTGGCTCCAAAAATGGCAAGTTGAGCTCCTTATGATTTTGTGTGTTCCGGTGTGGTCTGGAGCAGCTTAGGACGTCTAGACTTGATGAAAATGATCCCAAAACGTTGCAGCTTTGATAGGAAAAGATTTGGTGCTGAATTAATCTTCCAAATGTGAATGCTTCCAAATATGGCAAGTTGTGGACATAGTGAACTTGGTTGATCCTTTGCTTGCTGGTGCATGGAATGTTGTTTGTTGAAGCTTCAGATAGTCTAATGAACTCTCCTGGTCTCCATTGTTGATGTTGCAAAGCTCCAAATTTTTTGGTTCTGGTGTTTTCCATAAATGGATCCAATTAGTTTTGTTGAGCAACTTAGAGTGTAGCTTGGACAGTGGCTGTTCTGACTTGGTTGTGGCCTTCTCCATGCTCCTTGGTTGATGATGACTTGATGTCCTCATCAAACTCTGATGTGGGAATCAAGCCACCCATCCCACCAGAGATGTCCTCAATGCATGAAGACGGACAAGCCGACCAAACCAAGGGTGATCAAAGCTATGGAGAGGATGAGCCTAAGGATCCAGACATTAAATCAAGAAAATGAGGACATGGGAGTGCTGAGCTAGTGCCGATGCTACTTCCTGATTTCTCTTGAATCTTTTGCAAGGTACCAGCATGGGAGACGAACAACCAGACCCTATGCAAGCCATCATGACTATGCTAGCTACCATTCATAATGACATTGCCACCATGAAAGGAGATCTTGGAACGTGTAGTACACGGCTTGACCACTTGGAGCAACCAGGACGGAATGAGCCAATAGAACCAAGGAGGAACGTACCAGCAGCTTCTCCCAGGGCTTACAATGACCCTAACCGTGTAGATGAGCCACCAGACCTGCAACAAAAACCACATCAACCCCGTGCACCTGATCCAATTCAAGCTGCTCAGGATATCCTTAACCGGAGAAACCAAGTGGCCCGCAACCGTCCAAGGGATGAAGAATGACACTGGACTCCGGAAGTTAAAATAAAAGCTCCTAACTTGGCAGGAAAGATAGATCCAGCATCCTACCTAGAGTGGGAAAGAAAAATGGAGCATCTCTTTGAGTATTATGGCTATATCGAGCCAAAGAAGATTGCTCTAGCTACAACTAGCCTCATGAATCATGTTGTAGCATGGTGGGATCGTGAAGTGGCTGAGAAGAGAAGGCTGAGATACCCTCATATCACACAATGGGCAGACATGAAGTTTGAACTTCACAAAAGGTATGTACCACCTCATTACCATCGAGATTTGCTAAAGAAATTTCGTTCTTTGTTTCAGGGAACTAGGAGTGTAGAGGAGTACTATGAGGAGTTTGATCTCCTAAAAGGCCGCCTTGAGCTAGATGAAACAGAGGAGTCCCTAATGTCCAAATTTGTGGAAGGACTCCAAGACCGAATTCAAAGGAAGGTTGAGATGCAGCCTTACAATTCCTTATCCAAGCTTCTTCATCTAGCCATCCAACGTGAGCAGCAAATCAAAAAGAAGATTACAACTAAGACTAAGGCCAGTAGCACAACTTGGAACCAACCTCAACAGCCACAACAGCCACAATAAACTTCAACTCCAACCATAGACAAAGGAAAATCAATGGTAGTGGATTCTCGGTTTAAATCCAATGACAACCGTTTTGACCAAGGTAAGTCTAGTACTTCTCAAAGATCACATGACAAGATTTGCTATAAGTGTCAAGGCAAGGGGTCATACGGCAAGAGACTGCCCAAACAAGAGAGTCATGGTGATCACACAAAATGGCTATGATTCCCAAGATGAGATCACACCAGATGATTATGATGAAGGCATTAGCATACATGCTGATAAAGGTGAGCTCTTGGTGGTTCAGAGAGTTTTGTCTTCACAACCATCTCTAGAAGCACATGAGCAAATGGACAACCTATTCCAATCTCGGTGTACAATCAAGGATAAGGTATGTCATTTGATAATAGATAGTTGTTCATATGCTAACATTGCTAGTTTCACTCTTTCTGAGAAGCTAGGTCTTGAAACCACCAACCATCCGAGACCATACAAGCTCTATTGGCTCATTGACAAACAAGAGCTACAAGTTTCTAAACAAGTTGAGGTGCCTTTCTCCATTGGTCATTACAAGTACCAAATCTTGTGTGATGTTGCACCAATGCAAGCTGGTCACATTTTGCTTGGAAGGCCATGTCAGTATGACCGAAGTGTATCTCACAATGGCCGTACCAATGAATACTCATTTCACCTTAATGATTGTAAGTTCACTCTTGCACCTTTAGATCAAAAGGAGGTTCGTGTGATGCAAGGCAAGGCTAAATCAAAGGTTAATAGTAAAGCTAGTTACTTTGCTATGGCTAGTACAAAACTTTTTTACTCCAATGATTTGATACACTTGTCTTGTCCAAAGGTGTTTAGTGCAGGTTCTAAAAGAGAGCAGACCGTAGAGACCTATAGCAGCAAGAAACTGGAGCCTTACCAACCTGATTTAACTACCACACCTCATTTGAATGCAGCCAAAGGGATTCATTACTCCCTTCTGATAGATGCAATGCACCTAGACCCCCCAAACCGACACAATGCACCAAAGCACCAAGGTAAGATTGTAGAGTCTAAACTTAGGATGCAACCTAACTTGCTCTATCTTGGTGAAGATCAAGAAGTTTCGAGGACTAAACCTTTGCAAGGGGGAGGGTATGATGTGGGAATCAAGCCACCCATCCCACCAGAGATGTCCTCAATGCCTGAAGACGGACAAGCCGACCGAACCAAGGGTGATCAAAGCTATGGTGAGGATGAGCCTAAGGATCCAGACATCAAACCAATAAAAGGAGGACATTTTCCTCAGCCAGTATATCATGAAGAAGAGCCTGGTCGAGTCATTCTGCCCATGACCAGATCGAAAATAAGAGATGCCCTTATAAGGCTCCACAAACCACCCGATAAAGCCTATGGACCATAGATGATGAATTTCAGCCCAGTACCACCAAGACCTGATCCATATGAGTACAAACCCATCTACTGGAGTCTCTTATGGAGTCCACCAGATGAAGACACGACCTGGAACAACTCGGAGCCACCTCAACCAACCAAATCTTCTTCTCGACCGCATTTGGATCCATATAAGGAAACTTCGGAAAACTATTGGACCAGCACATCTCCAGATCGTTTAATGAAGTATATAAAGACTAACAAGGACCAAGGAACACTAGAACACAGCAACTCTTGTTCAAAGTTTAATCAGAACATCCCTGACCTCATGAAGAAGAAACTTTGTATTTTCAAGACTCCTTACTTTTCTAATAAAGTAAAGAAGGGACAACATTTATTTGATCCATCTAATCTCGACCACTAATCCATACAAAGAGATCCTGGACGTCCATTCAAGCCAGAAGACCTAAGAAAACCCTTTGCTCCAGCCGCAACCCTAAAAACTTCCTCTTTAATGCCTAACGGCTAGTACATCAATGGCGATATCTATCATTCTGTTTATGCTTTGATTATGTTTTCCATTTTGATTTATGACCATTTGTTCTAGCTGTGAATGAGCTCTATATAAGCTCCTTTCATTCATCCTTTGTAGGCACATTTAATCAATAAGAATTCAGTCTTTTGCTTTTGCTTCAAACAATTGTTTTTAAATCAAAAGTTTTCTTTGCGAGTTCTAGTAGTTTGTGGTATCAAATCACTTGAATTTCGTGTAGAGTATGGTCTCTCTTGTGATGAATAGCCCTTGAGAATCATCATATTGCCCTCGTTGTTTGTGGATTCAAGCAACAACCTGGTACTTTCCATCATCCATATCATCCATCCGCAGCTTAAGTTTTTGTATCTTGTGTTACACTTGGTGGAATCGAGTCTTACATCATTGGTATCATAGCTTAAAAGCTCCTATCTAAGGTGTATTCAATCCGTATTCCTTCTCTTTGTTCTTGATTCTGCTTTGTTTCACTTTAAACCAAAAATCACAAAAAGTTGTCTTGATTCATTCCTTGTTCTAGTATTTGTCTTTGCTTGCTACAATTTTATAAAATCCATAAAAACCCATAAAAATATTTTGTGTCCTGTTTCAGTTTATTAACTCATTAGAAAACCCATACAAATTGTTTCTGGAATTTTAGGAGTCAATTTGTTATTTTTAAAACCAAGCCAGAACCAAACAGAAAAAAATCTGCCTTTTTCTGTTTTTCTGTTTTGATTTGTTTTGGATACAGATTTGATTTCTCTTGAATCTTTTGCAAGGTACCAGCATGGGAGACGAACAACCAGACCCTATGCAAGCCATCATGACTATGCTAGCTACCATTCAGAATGACATTGCCACCATGAAAGGAGATCTTGGAACGTGTAGTACACGGCTTGACCACTTGGAGCAACCAGGACGGAATGAGCCAATAGAACCAAGGAGGAACGTACCAGCAGCTTCTCCCAGGGCTTACAATGACCCTAACCGTGTAGATGAGCCACCAGACCTGCAACAAAAACCACATCAACCCCGTGCACCTGATCCAATTCAAGCTGCTCAGGATATCCTTAACCGGAGAAACCAAGTGGACCGCAACCGTCCAAGGGATGATGAATGACACTGGACTCCGGAAGTTAAAATAAAAGCTCCTAACTTGGCAGGAAAGATAGATCCAGCATCCTACATAGAGTGGGAAAGAAAAATGGAGCATCTCTTTGAGTATTATGGCTATATCGAGCCAAAGAAGATTGCTCTAGCTACAACTAGCCTCACGAATCATGTTGTAGCATGGTGGGATCGTGAAGTGGCTGAGATACCCTCATATCACACAATGGGCAGACATGAAGTTTGAACTTCACAAAAGGTATGTACCACCTCATTACCATCGAGATTTGCTAAAGAAATTTCGTTCTTTGTTTCAGGGAACTAGGAGTGTAGAGGAGTACTATGAGGAGTTTGATCTCCTAAAAGGCCGCCTTGAGCTAGATGAAACAGAGGAGTCCCTAATGTCCAAATTTGTGGAAGGACTCCAAGACCGAATTCAAAGGAAGGTTGAGATGCAGCCTTACAATTCCTTATCCAAGCTTCTTCATCTAGCCATCCAACGTGAGCAGCAAATCAAAAAGAAGATTACAACTAAGACTAAGGCCAGTAGCACAACTTGGAACTAACCTCAACAGCCACAACAGCCACAATAAATTTCAACTCCAACCATAGACAAAGGAAAATCAATGGTAGTGGATTCTCGGTTTAAATCCAATGACAACCGTTTTGACCAAGGTAAGTCTAGTACTTCTCAAAGATCACATGACAAGATTTGCTATAAGTGTCAAGGCAAGGGGTCATACGGCACGAGACTGCCCAAACAAGAGAGTCATGGTGATCACACAAAATGGCTATGATTCCCAAGATGAGATCACACCAGATGATTATGATGAAGGCATTAGCATATATGCTGATAAAGGTGAGCTCTTGGTGGTTCAGAGAGTTCTGTCTTCACAACTATCTATAGTAGCACATGAGCAAATGGACAACCTATTCCACTCTCGGTGTACAATCAAGGATAAGGTATGTCATTTGATAATAGATAGTTATTCATATGCTAACATTGCTAGTTTCACTCTTTCTGAGAAGCTAGGTCTTGAAACCACCAACCATCCGAGACCATACAAGCTCTATTGGCTAATTGACAAACAAGTGCTACAAGTTTCTAAACAAGTTGAGGTGCCTTTCTCCATTGGTCATTACAAGTACCAAATCTTGTGTGATGTTGCACCAATGCAAGCTGGTCACATTTTGCTTGGAAGGCCATGTCAGTATGACCGAAGTGTATCTCACAATGGCCGTACAAATGAATACTCATTTCACCTTAATGATTGTAAGTTCACTCTTGAACCTTTAGATCAAAAGGAGGTTCGTGTGATGCAAGGCAAGGCTAAATCAAAGGTTAATAGTAAAGCTAGTTACTTTGCTATGGCTAGTACAAAACTTTTTTACTCCAATGATTTGATACACTTGTCTTGTCCAAAGGTGTTTAGTGCAGGTTCTAAAAGAGAGCAGACCGTAGAGACCTATATCAGCAAGAAACTGGAGCCTTACCAACCTGATTTAACTACCACACCTCATTTGAATGCAGCCAAAGGGATTCATTACTCCCTTCTGATAGATGCAATGCACCTAGACCCCCCAAACCGACACAATGCACCAAAGCACCAAGGTAAGATTGTAGAGTCTAAACTTAGGATGCAACCTAACTTGCTCTATCTTGGTGAAGATCAAGAAGTTTCGAGGACTAAACCTTTCCAAGGGAGAGGGTATGATGTGGGAATCAAGCCACCCATCCCACCAGAGATGTCCTCAATGCCTGAAGACGGACAAGCCGACCGAACCAAGGGTGATCAAAGCTATGGTGAGGATGAGCCTAAGGATCCAGACATCAAACCAATAAAAGGAGGACATTTTCCACAGCCAGTATATCATGAAGAAGAGCCTGGTCGAGTCATTCTACCCATGACCAGACCGAAAACAAGAGATGCCCTTATAAGGCTCCACAGACCACCCGATAAAGCCTATGGACCATAGATGATGAATTTCAGCCCAGTACCACCAAGACCTGATCCATATGAGTACAAACCCATCTACTGGAGTCTCTTATGGAGTCCACCAGATGAAGACACGACCTGGAACAACTCGGAGCCACCTCAACCAACCAAATCTTCTTCTCGACCGCATTTGGATCCATATAAGGAAACTTCGGAAAACTATTGGACCAGCACATCTCCAGATCGTTTACTGAAGTATATAAAGACTAACAAGGACCAAGGAACACTAGAACACAGCAACTCTTGTTCAAATTTTAATCAGAACATCCCTGACCTCATGAAGAAGAAACTTTGTATTTTCAAGACTCCTTACTTTTCTAATAAAGTAAAGAAGGGACAACATTTATTTGATCCATCTAATCTCGACCACTAATCCATACAAAGAGATCCTGGACGTCCATTCAAGCCAGAAGACCTAAGAACACCCTTTGCTCCAGCCGCAACCCTAAAAACTTCCTCTTTAATGCCTAACGGCTAGTACATCAATGGCGATATCTATCATTCTGTTTCTGCTTTGATTATGTTTTCCATTTTGATTTATGACCATTTGTTCTAGCTGTGAATGAGCTCTATATAAGCTCCTTTCATTCATCCTTTGTAGGCACATTTAATCAATAAGAATTCAGTCTTTTGCTTTTGCTTCAAACAATTGTTTTTAAATCAAAATTTGTCTTTGCGAGTTCTAGTAGTTTGTGGTATCAAATCACTTGAATTTCGTGTAGAGTCTGGTCTCTCTTGTAATGAATAGCCCTTTAGAATCATCCTATTGCCCTCGTTGTTTGTGGATTCAAGCAGCAACCTGGTACTTTCCATCATCCATATCATCCATCCGCAGCTTAAGTTTTTGTATCTTGTGTTACACTTGGTGGAATCGAGTCTTACATCATTGGTATCAGAGCTTAAAAGCTCCTATCTAAGGTGTATTCAATCCTTATTCCTTCTCTTTGTTCTTGATTCTGCTTTGTTTCACTTTAAACCAAAAATCACAAAAAGTTGTCTTGATTCATTCCTTGTTCTAGTATTTGTCTTTGCTTGCTACAATTTTATAAAATCCATAAAAACCCATAAAAATATTTTGTGTCCTGTTTCAGTTTATTAAATCATTAGAAAACCGATACAAATTGTTTCTGGAATTTTAGGAGTCAATTTGTTATTTTTAAAACCAAGCCAGAACCAAACAGAAAAAAATCTGCCTTTTTCTGTTTTTCTGTTTTGATTTGTTTTGGATACAGATTTGATTTCTCTTGAATCTTTTGCATGGTACCAGCATGGGAGACGAACAACCAGACCCTATGCAAGCCATCATGACTATGCTAGCTACCATTCAGAATGACATTCCCACCATGAAAGGATATCTTGGAACGTGTAGTACACGGCTTGACCACTTGGAGCAACCAGGACGGAATGAGCCAATAGAACCAAGGAGGAACGTACCAGCAGCTTCTCCCAGGGCTTACAATGACCCTAATCGTGTAGATGAGCCACCAGACCTGCAACAAAAACCACATCAACCCCGTGCACCTGATCCAATTCAAGCTGCTCAGGATATCCTTAACCGGAGAAACCAAGTGGACCGCAACCGTCCAAGGGATGATGAATGACACTGGACTCCGGAAGTTAAAATAAAAGCTCCTAACTTGGCAGGAAAGATAGATCCAGCATCCTACCTAGAGTGGGAAAGAAAAATGGAGCTTCTCTTTGAGTATTATGGCTATATCGAGCCAAAGAAGATTGCTCTGGCTACAACTAGCCTCACGAATCATGTTGTAGCATGGTGGGATCGTGAAGTGGCTGAGAAGAGAAGGCTGAGATACCCTCATATCACACAATGGGCAGACATGAAGTTTGAACTTCACAAAAGGTATGTACCACCTCATTACCATCGAGATTTGCTAAAGAATTTTCGTTCTTTGTTTCAGGGAACTAGGAGTGTAGAGGAGTACTATGAGGAGTTTGATCTCCTAAAAGGCCGCCTTGAGCTAGATGAAACAGAGGAGTCCCTAATGTCCAAATTTGTGGAAGGACTCCAAGACCGAATTCAAAGGAAGGTTGAGATGCAGCCTTACAATTCCTTATCCAAGCTTCTTCATCTAGCCATCCAACGTGAGCAGCAAATCAAAAAGAAGATTACAACTAAGACTAAGGCCAGTAGCACAACTTGGAACCAACCTCAACAGCCACAACAGCCACAATAAACTTCAACTCCAACCATAGACAAAGGAAAATCAATGGTAGTGGATTCTCGGTTTAAATCCAATGACAACCGTTTTGACCAAGGTAAGTCTAGTACTTCTCAAAGATCACATGACAAGATTTGCTATAAGTGTCAAGGCAAGGGGTCATACGGCACGAGACTGCCCAAACAAGAGAGTCATGGTGATCACACAAAATGGCTATGATTCCCAAGATGAGATCACACCAGATGATTATGATGAAGGCATTAGCATACATGCTGATAAAGGTGAGCTCTTGGTGGTTCAGAGAGTTCTGTCTTCACAACCATCTATAGAAGCACATGAGCAAAGGGACAACCTATTCCACTCTCGGTGCACAATCAAGGATAAGGTATGTTATTTAAAAATAGATAGTTGTACATATGCTAACATTGCTAGTTTCACTCTTGCTGAGAAGCTAGGTCTTGAAACCACCAACCATCCGAGACAAGGCAAGGCTAAATCAAAGGTTAATAGTAAAGCTAGTTACTTTGCTATGGCTAGTAAAAAACTTTTTTACTCCAATGATTTGATACACTTTTCTTGTCCAAAGGTGTTTAGTGCAGGTTCTAAAAGAGAGCAGACCGTAGAGACCTATAGCAGCAAGAAACTGGAGCCTTACCAACCTGATTTAACTACCACACCTCATTTGAATGCAGCCAAAGGGATTCATTACTCCCTTCTGATAGATGCAATGCACCTAGACCCCCCAAACCGACACAATGCACCAAAGCACCAAGGTAAGATTGTAGAGTCTAAACTTAGGATGCAACCTAACTTGCTCTATCTTGGTGAAGATCAAGAAGTTTCGAGGACTAAACCTTTCCAAGGGGGAGGGTATGATGTGGGAATCAAGCCACCCATCCCACCAGAGATGTCCTCAATGCATGAAGACGGACAAGCCGACCGAACCAAGGGTGATCAAAGCTATGGTGAGGATGAGCCTAAGGATCCAGACATCAAACCAATAAAAGAAGGACATTTTCCTCACCCAGTATATCATGAAGAAGAGCCTGGTCGAGTCATTCTACCCATGACCAGACCGAAAACAAGAGATGCCCTTATAAGGCTCCACAGACCACCCGATAAAGCCTATGGACCATAGATGATGAATTTCAGCCCAGTACCACCAAGACCTGATCCATATGAGTACAAACCCATCTACTGGAGTCTCTTATGGAGTCCACCAGATGAAGACACGACATGGAACAACTCGGAGCCACCTCAACCAACCAAATCTTCTTCTCGACCGCATTTGGATCCATATAAGGAAACTTCGGAAAACTATTGGACCAGCACATCTCCAGATCGTTTACTGAAGTATATAAAGACTAACAAGGACCAAGGAACACTAGAACACAGCAACTCTTGTTCAAAGTTTAATCAGAACATCCCTGACCTCATGAAGAAGAAACTTTGTATTTTCAAGACTCCTTACTTTTCTAATAAAGTAAAGAAGGGACAACATTTATTTGATCCATCTAATCTCGACCACTAATCCATACAAAGAGATCCTGGACGTCCATTCAAGCCAGAAGACCTAAGAAAACCCTTTGCTCCAGCCGCAAACCTAAAAACTTCCTCTTTAATGCCTAACGGCTAGTACATCAATGGCGATATCTATCATTATGTTTCTGCTTTGATTATGTTTTCCATTTTGATTTATGACCATTTGTTCTAGCTGTGAATGAGCTCTATATAAGCTCCTTTCATTCATCCTTTGTAGGCACATTTAATCAATAAGAATTCAGTCTTTTGCTTTTGCTTCAAACAATTGTTTTTAAATCAAAATTTGTCTTTGCGAGTTCTAGTAGTTTGTGGTATCAAATCACTTGAATTTCGTGTAGAGTCTGGTCTCTCTTGTGATGAATAGCCCTTGAGAATCATCCTATTGCCCTCGTTGTTTGTGGATTCAAGCAGCAACCTGGTACTTTCCATCATCCATATCATCCATCCGCAGCTTAAGTTTTTGTATCTTTTGTTACACTTGGTGGAATCGAGTCTTACATCATTGGTATCAGAGCTTAAAATCTCCTATCTAAGGTGTATTCAATCCGTATTCCTTCTCTTTGTTCTTGATTCTGCTTTGTTTCACTTTAAACCAAAAATCACAAAAAGTTGTCTTGATTCATTCCTTGTTCTAGTATTTGTCTTTGCTTGCTACAATTTTATAAAATCCATAAAAACCCATAAAAATATTGTGTCCTGTTTCAGTTTATTAACTCATTAGAAAACCCATACAAATTGTTTCTGGAATTTTAGGAGTCAATTTGTTATTTTTAAAACCAAGCCAGAACCAAACAGAAAAAAATCTGCCCTTTTCTGTTTTTCTGTTTTGATTTGTTTTGGATACAGATTTGATTTCTCTTGAATCTTTTTCAAGGTACCAGCATGGGAGACGAACAACCAGACCCTATGCAAGCCATCATGACTATGCTAGCTACCATTCAGAATGACATTGCCACCATGAAAGGAGATCTTGGAACGTGTAGTACACGGCTTGACCACTTGGAGCAACCAGGACGGAATGAGCCAATAGAACCAAGGAGGAACGTACCAGCAGCTGCTCCCAGGGCTTACAATGACCCTAACCGTGTAGATGAGCCACCAGACCTGCAACAAAAACACAATCAACCCCGTGCACCTGATCCAATTCAAGCTGCTCAGGATATCCTTAACCGGAGAAACCAAGTGGACCGCAACCGTCCAAGGGATGATGAATGACACTGGCCTCCGGAAGTTAAAATAAAAGATCCTACCTTGGCAGGAAAGATAGATCCAGCAGCCTACCTAGAGTGGGAAAGAAGAATGGAGCATCTCATTGAGTACTATGGCTATACCGAGCCAAAGAAGATTGCTCTAGCTACAGCTAGCCTCACGAATCATGCACTAGCATGGTGGGATCGTGAAGTGGCTGAGAAGAGAAGGCTGAGATACCCTCAGAACACACAATGGGCAGACATGAAGTTTGAACTTCACAGAAGGTATGTACCACCTCATTACCATCGAGATTTGCTACAGAAATTCCGTTCTTTGTTTCAGGGAACTAGGAGTTGTTGGGACTATGTCCTGAAATCATATTGTACTAACTCTGATAGATAGTTGTATTGTCAAGATCGGACAATCCATGTAATACTAGGTGGTCATAATGTTTTGCTAGAAGCCGCTTATGACTTATGAGTTGTAACTCATTGCTAGTATTATGTGAACCTACAGGGTCACACACCTAAGCAAGCTGGATACACTTTGTATGGGATTCATCATTGGTATATGGTCTGGTCAATGTATATTGGATACACATTGAATTCGAGTTTTAAGAGGTGTGTTGATCGACACCATTGTGTGTGTCGATCGACACAAGGCTGGTTCCGAATCTGATGTTTCGGTTTATGTCTTAAACGTTTTGGGTTTTGATCCAATGAACGGTTTTGTCATTCCAGGTCTATATATAAGCTTATATGCACGACCTGGAAGAGCAGCCGTCGCAGTTGTTTTGCAGAAAAAAACCTAGACACCTAGAAACGCAAGGATTCCCAGGAGATCTGATTCCCGGCACTAGCATCCCGGCGGATTCAAGCTTGTGTGCGTGTGGACTGCAGTAGAGCCGCAGCATCTGAGGCGCTCTCGATCTCACTTACCTGTTCATTATTCCGCTGCAAATCTCCAGGTAAACACGAGATCCATCGGTAAGGATTCAATTACGCAAACCCAGATCCTAGGCTTAGAACTTGTGGAATTCTGAAACTGTTAGAATTGGCACAAGTTCCAACAGTGGTATCAGAGCCTTAGGGTTTTAATCATTGAATCTGATGCATGTAATTCGAATAATGATTTATTTGAAGAGGTTATTGCGTGCTGGTTTTTGTTTTGATGAAAATTATCTCGGATTTTGTTTCGTATCAAAAAACGATGAACTTGTGTTTTCGCACAGTGTCGATCGACACTAATCTTGTGTCGGTCGACACACCGCGAATACGCTTATAAAATTTTAGGGTTTCAATCTTATAGATTGAGTTCCCTGTTGCCCTACTGTGTCGATCGACACAGGTTGAGTGTTGGTCGACACAGGCCTTGCGATTGGTTGATCGGTTCAATTAGATTGAACTGGTTATCATGCTTGGTTATGGTAGATCAGATCGGTTTAAATTGGATGAATTGGTTCAATTGGATTAAACTGGTTATCTCAATTAGCATAAACCGATTTGATTGGTTAAGATCAGTTTGACTAGATGAACCGGCTCAATTGGATTGGACCGGTTATCGCAATTGGGTAAACCGGTTTGACCGGTTAATTTCGGTTCAATTGGATTGACCGGTGTTTAACCGGTTATAGAAGTCTGGTTTGTTTGGTGGTATCGATCGACAGACATGGTTTGTGTCGATCGACACAGTGCTCACAATTCTGGTTATTGAACCTTGAATTTGCAAAACCAAACTCGACTTAAACCTGGTCTATTAGAACAATTAATAAACCCATTAGGATACACATTGGATGTGTATTAGATCAAAGCTTAGTTTTCAATATGGTCAACTGTCAAGACTCATTTCGTTGGTGTGATAGTCTTGCCAAGAGCTTGGTGTCCACAACTAAATGAGTAAGGCAGGTAATCGTGTTGATGGACTTGCAGTGCTTGACATCAACAATTACATGACCTAAGAGATTGATTTACTAAATTTTTAGAGTTCCGTTTCCTCAACTAAATATCAAGTGACCTTGATGTCTTGCCCAATCTGGTCTACTGTCAAGACTCATTTCGTTGTTGGATAGTTTTGGAGTCCTTGGTATCCACGATTACATGAGTAAGGCAGGTGATCATTGATAGACTTGCAGTGCGACTGTCAATGATCACGAGACTGAAAAGATTGGTTTACTTGACTGGGCTATCAGAAGTTCTGGGCCCAGAGACGTCAGAGTGGATGAGACATGGATTGTCTTATCTGCGACCAAGAGTTGTACTGGGTACAATTAGCAATGATTTGCTTACCTAGATAACTGAAGTCTGGGTGATGACGAGTCGCCCACTCAGATTTTAGTGATGTATGGGTCTTGGAACATTATATTCATAGAGGAAACATTGTTTGAATATAATGCGAGTTTTCTTATTAGATAAGATTTCTCACGTCCTGAACTTCATAACTAAAATTTTTCTTTTCTTAGATTTCAGCCTATGTCTAAAACTACTTTCTCGTTGCGATCCGTCCTTGAGAAGGACAAGTTAAATGGATCAAATTTCCTGGATTGGTATCGTAATTCGAGATTTATTCTCAAGCAAGAGAGTAAGGACTATGTCCTTGAGAAAGCTCTCCCCGAAAGGCTTGGGACCAATGCCTCACATGCAGTATATGATGCTTGGAATAAGCATTATATTGATGTGGTAGATGTGTGTGGTCTGATGTTGGCTACCATGAACTCGGACTTAAAGAGTTAATACGAGAACATGGAGTCGCCAATAGAGATGATCACCAGCCTGAAACTGAAGTTTCAGGATCAGGCACGAGTTGAGAGATACCAGATGGTTAAGTCTCTCATTGGGTGCAAGCTACCAGAGGATGCTCCAGTGAGTCCTGATGTCATTAAAATGATGGGTTACATTGATAACCTGGGGAAACTGGATTGTCCTGTTAGCCTAGAGTTGGTTACGGAGATCATGCTGCAGTCACTGCCGTCAAGTTATGATAAGTTTAGGAAAAGTTATATCAAGAATGACTTGACGAAGACGTTGACTGAGCTGCATGGCATGCTCAAGACAGCTGAGCAAAACATCATAAAGGGAAAAAGGTTTGTGAAATCTTGTGTTGACAAGGGTAGAGACAGGGCCGTCCAGATTTGGAATCAGGATAAGCCTGTGTCATCTTATAAGCCCAAGTCCGGCCCATCTGATGTTGGTAAGTGCTGCTACTGTGATGAGTTTGGGCATTGGAAAAGAGATTGCATTAAATTCTTGGAAGATTCACAAGAGATGAAGGAGATGTACGGTACTTCTTCTTCAGGTATTGTGTTATTACTTCAAGTTCTACGAATGTATTGGATACTAGTTGTGGTACTGATATTTTTGAAATATGCAGGGCCTAAACAACAGTAGAACGTTGAAGAAAGGACAAGTGGAACTGCGTGTCAGGTATGGAGCAATGGTTGCTGCATGAGCCGTAGAGATTCTCCACTTGTAGGAGCCTTTCAAGCTTGGTTTTTGAATTAAGTAATTGCTACTATGTACCTGCTTTAAGCAGAGATGTCCTTCATTTTCTTGTAAGAATTTGGATGTTTTTCATTCTGATAAAAGACAAGTTTTGCTCTTTTGATCTTAATGAAATATTATATGGTAGCACCCCCTTTGATAATGGGTTTTATATCTTAAACCAATGTACGCTTGTATATATAACATAAATACCAAACGGTTTAAGTCTGATGACTCGGACTCGATTTTTCCTTGGCATAGTCGTTCCAACCACATAGAGTGGAGCGGATTAGAATTTCCATAGTTATGGGCTTTATGGGCTCATTTGATTATAAATCATATGAGATATGAATTCTGCTTACTGGGCCAAATGACTAAGGCTTCTTTAGCAGAGCTAAAGAAAAGGGCCAGAGGCTTATTGGGCCTTACACATACTGATGTATGTGGCCCGATGAGCATTAGTACCAGAGGAAATCTTCAGTACTTCATTACCTTTATTGATGACTTCAGTAAGTATGGCTGTGTTCATTTGATGAGACACAAGTCGGAATCCTTTGAAATGGTCAAAGGAGTTCCAGAATGAAGTATAGAACCGATATGCCAGAAGTATTAAAGATCCTCGATTAGATCGCGGAGGAGAATACTTAAGTCAATAATTGAGTGATCATCTAAGTGAGTGTGAAGTCGTCTCACAGCTCATTTCTCGTGGAAAACCTGAATGGTGTTTCTGAGAATGAATCGGACCTTATTGGATATGCCTCGATTAATGATGAGTCACACGAATCTTCCATTATCATTTTAAGAATACGCTCTAGAAATGTATGTATTTACGCCAAATAGGTTTCTATCAGAATCAGCTGAAAGACACCACATTGGATGTGGACTGGGATTTTTCCAAGTATGTTTTCACTGATTAATTAGGGATTGCAAGGTTTATGTAAAGCAGTGGTCAACAGACAACCTTGAACCCAAATCTGATAAGTGCTGTTTCGCTGGTTGTCCTAGGGAAACCGAGGCTTATTACTTTTGCGACCAATCCGAGAACAGAGTTTTGTTGTTCGGAACTCTGTTTTTCTAGATAAAAAGTTTCTTTCCAAGAAGAACAGTGGGAGTAGAAGTAAAGCTCGAAAAAATTCGAGAAACACAGGAGGCTGCTCAACCTGTTGAGGGAGAGCAGCGGTTGGATCCACAAAGTGTTGTAGGACCTACACCTGCCGAGCTTGAAATTCGCAGATCTGAATGGATCCGTCACTAACCCGAAAGTGATTTCTCGTAACCAATTGCCGTGATCTGTTGATCATTGAAAAGTGACGAACTTGCGAAATTCAAGAAGCGATGGTGAGCCCCAACTCCGAAAATTTGCTGGGTATGCATGTTAGCTTCACCGATCCATTTCTGGATTGAAGCAAACATCTTGGAGTTGGAATCTACGTTCTGTTGAAACGGTCAAAAGTTTTAACTTGATCAGGAACGAATAGGAACCGTGCGTTTACAAGTAGACTAGTGGGAGCGTAGTTGCATTTCTCACATTGTATGTATATAACACACTAATTCTCATGAACGACGTTCCGTCTCTTAAGTCTTATGTGACTTAGGTCGGAAGTCATTATCAACGATAGACATGGGAGAAGCCGCGTGAGTTCTTGGAATAAGGATCTATTGAAATAGATTGGGTAGGCTAATTGGATCGTGTCAGAATCCTTATGTTGATAAGGTATTGGACAGTTCCAATATGCATGATTCCAAGAATGGCTTCACACCAAAGGTCTTATGGCAATAATCTTAGCAAGATGAAGTGTCTTGGAGACTGGCTGAGCTAGTATGTATGAGTGTGATTCCTTATGCTTCTGCAATAGAATCCATCATGAATGCCATATTTTGCACTCGTCTGAATGCAGCTTACGCATAAGGCATGACGAGATGATACCAATATGTTCCGGTAAAAGTCACTGGACAGTTGTAAGGATTATCCCCAAGTGTTTGAGGAACACTAAGGATAGGTTCTTGTTCAACTGAGGAAGTGACGAATCTGTTAAGAGTAGTCAGACGGACAAAGACGACTTCGATTTCCGGTTCCCACCTGGTTATGCCTCTTTGTCTGTGTAGCGGTGCTATCTGTTGGAAGGGCTCCAAGCATATGACCGTTGAATAGTGCTTATTAATGAATGGCGGTGTGGTTTGTTGGAATGGTTCTAAGCAAGAACACCGCAGCCTCTCTCATAACCTAAGCACGAGTTTTATGCTGTTGCTGTAGGTACTAGATATCTGAAGACGTGGTCTTGATTCTAGTGGGAGTTATGTTAGTTATGATGTTCACATAGACATGCTATGTTCATGTTTATGAAAAACTGACATCAGCATTATTTGATTATTGGATAATTAAATAATGGTCCCAAAGTATTTTATATTCATTTTATAGGTCATCAAGTTGAGGACTTGATCATGAAACCCTATAAGTGAAAGATGACATAAAATTATGTTTGTCCCTGGTCATAGATTGTTAAAGTGGGACACTAACAACCGTTAAGACTAGTATGTGAGGTGACGTATGACTAAGTTTCATGGAGTCATTGATATGGGTATCAACGTCAATCACATAGATATATGTTGGTGAACATATGATCGGACATGACCCGCTAATGAGAACTCTACAGGATAGTTATATCAGTGTCATAAGAGGTTCTCATTGCGACTATAGAGTATAGTCCTTAGACCTGGGTTCATCATGCTTCCTAGCATGTGAATTGGTGCGCTTTGACCTTGTCAAACGTCGTTCCGTAACTGGCGGCTATAACAGCATTGCTTAGGCGTATCATGAAGTGTGTGTAGAAATAGGGATGGAAAAAGAAGGGATTTGTCCCTCCTATATAACAGGAGATAAATATCTCAGGGCCCATCGAAGATTTGATACTGAGAAAATGCATGGCCGTGCTCAAACGAGGTGATTGTCAGTCGTTTGTTTTATCAGTATAAATCAGGAGTTCGATGAACATGATGTTGGCTATAATAAGGATGACACAGTTTCTTGCCTTATGCCATATCGAGATATAGTGACAAAGGGATTAGGGGAATATTTGATTCCAATACAAGTGGGAGATTGTTGGGATTATGTCCTGAAATCATATTGTACTAACTCTGATAGATAGTTGTATTGTCAAGATCGGACAATCCATGTAATACTAGGTGGTCATAATGTTTTGCTAGAAGCCGCTTATGACTTATGAGTTGTAACTCATTGCTAGTATTATGTGGACCTACAGGGTCATACACCTAAGCAAGCTGGATACACTTTGTATGGGATTGATCATTGGTATATGGTCTGGTCAATGTGTATTGGATACACATTGAATTCGAGTTTTAAGAGGTGTGTCGATCGACACCATCGTGTGTGTCGATCGACACAAGGCTGGTTCCGAATCTGATGTTTCGGTTTATGATTTAAATGTTTTGGGTTTTGATCCAGTGAACGGTTTTGTCATTCCAGGTCTATATATAAGCTTATATGCACGACCTGGAAGAGCAGCCATCGCAGTTGTTTTGCAGAAACAAAACCTAGCCACCTAGAAACTCAAGGATTCCCAGGAGATCCGATTCCCGTCACTAGCATCCCGGCGGATTCCAGCTTGTGTGCGTGTGGACTGAAGTAGAGACGCAGCATTTGAGGCGCTCTCGATCTCACTTACCTGTTCATAATTCCGCTGCAAATCTTCAGGTAAACACGATATCCATCGGTAAGGATTCAATTACTCAAACTTAGAACTTGTGGAATTCTGAAACTGTTAGAATTGGCACAAGTTCCAACAGGAGTGTAGAGGAGTACTATGAGGAGTTTGATCTCCTAAAAGGCCGCCTTGTGCTAGATGAAACAAAGGAGTCCCTAATGTCCTAATTTGTGGAAGGACTCCAAGACCGAATTCAAAGGAAGGTTGAGATGCAGCCTTACCATTCCTTATCCGAGCTTCTTCATCTAGCCATCCAACGTGAGCAGCAAATCAAAAAGAAGATTACAACTAGGACTAAGGCTAGTAGCAAAACTTGGAACCAACCTCAACAGCCACAACAGCCACAATAAACTTCAACTCCAACCATAAACAAAGGAAAATCAATGGTAGTGGATTCTCGGTTTAAATCCAATGACAACCGTTTTGACCAAGGTAAGTCTAGTACTTCTCAAAGATCACATGACATGATTTGCTATAAGTGTCAAGGCACGGGGTCATACGGCACGAGACTGCCCAAACAAGAGAGTCATGGTGATCACACAAAATGGCTATGATTCCCAAGATGAGATCACACCAGATGATTATGATGAAGGCATTAGCATACATGCTGATAAAGGTGAGCTCTTGGTGGTTCAAATAGTTCTGTCTTCACAACCATCTCTAGAAGCACATGAGAAAAGGGACAACCTATTCCACTCTCGGTGCACAATCAAGGGTAAGGTATGTCATTTGATAATATATAGTTTTTCATATGCTAACTTTGCTAGTTTCACTCTTGCTGAGAAGCTAGGTCTTGAAACCACCAACCATCCGAGACCATACAAGCTCTGTTGGCTCAATGACAAACAAGAGCTACAAGTTTCTAAACAAGTTGAGGTGCCTTTCTCCATTGGTAATTACAAGGACCAAATCTTGTGTGATGTTGTACCAATGCAAGCTGGTCACATTTTGCTTGGAAGGCCATGTCAGTATGACCGAAGTGTATCTCACAATGGCCGTACCAATGAATACTCATTTCACCTTAATGATTGTAAGTTCACTCTTGCACCTTTAGATCAAAAGGAGGTTCGTGTGATGCAAGGCAAGGCTAAATCAAAGGTTAATAGTAAAGCTAGTTACTTTGCTATGGCTAGTAAAAAACTTTTTTACTCCAATGATTTGATACACTTTTCTTGTCCAAAGGTGTTTAGTGCAGGTTCTAAAAGAGAGCAGACCGTAGAGACCTATAGCAGCAAGAAACTGGAGCCTTACCAACCTGATTTAACTACCACACTTGATTTGAATGCAGCCAAATGGATTCATTACTCCCTCCGGATAGATTCAATGCACCTAGACCCCCCAAACCGACAAAATGCACCAAAGCACCAAGGTAAGATTGTAGAGTCTAAACTTAGGATGCAACCTAAATTGCTCTATCTTGGTGAAGATCAAGAAGTTTTGAGGACTAAACTTTCCAAGGGGGAGGGTATGATGTGGCAATCAAGCCACCCATCCCACCATAGATGTCCTCAATGCGTGAAGACGGACAAGCCGACCGAACCAAGGGTGATCAAAGCTATGGAGAGGATGAGCCTAAGGATCCAGACATCAAACCAATAAAAGGAGGAAATTTTCCTCAGCCAGTACATCATGAAGAAGAGCCTGGTCGAGTCATTCTGCCCATGACCAGACTGAAATCAAGAGATGCCCTTATAAGGCTCCACAGACCACCCGATAAAGCCTATGGACCATAAATGATGAATTTCAGCCCAATACCACCAAGACCTGATCCATATTAGTACAAACCCATCTACTGGAGTCTCTTATGGAGTCCACCAGATGAAGACACGACCTGGAACAACTCGGAGCCACCTCAACCAACCAAATCTTCTTCTCGACCGCATTTAGATCCATATAAGGAAACTTCGGATTTGGACCAGCACATCTCCAGATCGTTTACTGAAGTATACAAAGACTAAAAAGGACCAAGGAACACTAGAACACAGCAACACTTGTTCAAAGATTCATCAGAACATCCCTGACCTCATGAAGAAGAAACTTTCTATTTTCAAGACTCCTTACTTTTCTAATAAAGTAAAGAAGGGACAACATTTATTTCATCCATCTAATCTCGACCACTAATCCATACTAAGAGATCCTGGATGTCCATTCAAGCCAGAAACCTAAGAAAACCCTTTGCTCCAGCCGCAACCCCAAAAACTTCCTCTTTAATGCCTAACGGCTAGTACATCAATGGCGATATCTCTCATTCTGTCTTTTACTTTGATTATGTTTTCCATTTTGATTTATGACCATTGTTTTAGCTGTGAATGAGCTCTATACAAGCTCCTTCCATTCATCCTTTGTAGGCACGTTTTAATCAGTAAGAATTCAGTCTGTTGCTTTTGCTTCAAACACTTGTTTTTGAATCAAAATCTGTCTTTGCGAGTTCTAGTAGTTTGTGGAATCAAATCACTTGAATTTCGTGTAGAGTCTGGTCTCTCTTGCGAGGAATAGCCCTTGAGAATCATCCTATTGCCCTCGTTGCTTGTGGATTCAAGCAGCAACCTGGTTACTTTCCATCATCCATATCATCCATCCGCAGCTTAAGTCTTTGTATCTTGTGTAACACTTGGTGGAATCTGAGTCTTACATCATTGGTATCAGAGCTTAAAAGCTCCTATCTAAGGTGTATTCAATCTTTATTCCTTCTCTTTGTTCTTGCTTCTGTTTTGTTTCACTTTAAACCAAAAATCACAAAATGTTCTCTTGATTCATTCCTTGTTCTATTATTTATCATTGCTTGCTACAATTTTATAAAATCCATAAAAACCCATAATAATATTGCGTCTTCTGTTTCAGTTTATTAACTCATTAGAAAACCCATCAAATTTTTTTCCGGAATTTTAGGAGTCAATTTGTTATTTTTAAAACCAAGCCAGAACTATACCGAAAAAAATCTGCACTTTTCTGTTTTTCTGTTTTGAATTGATTTGGATACAGATTTGATTTCTCTTGAATCTTTTGCTGGTACCAGCGTGGGAAACGAACAATCTGACCCAATGCAAGCCATCATAACTAAGCTAGCTACCATTCAGAATGACATTGCCACCATGAAAGGAGATCTTGGAACGTGTAGTACACGGCTTGACCACTTGGAGCAACCAGGACGGAATGAGCCAATAGAACCAAGGAGGAACGTACCAGCAGCTGCTCCCAGGGCTTACAATGACCCTAACCGTGTAGATGAGCCACTAGACCTGCAACAAAATCCACATCAACCCCGTGCACCTGATCCAATTCAAGCTGCTCAGGATATCCTTAACCGGAGAAACCAAGTGGACCGCAACCGTCCAAGGGATGATGAATGACACTGGCCTCCGGAAGTTAAAATAAAAGCTCCTAACTTGGCAGGAAAGATAGATCCAGCATCCTACCTAGAGTGGGAAAGAAAAATGGAGCATCTCTTTGAGTATTATGGCTATACCGAGCCAAAGAAGATTTCTCTAGCTACAACTAGCCTCATATCACACGATGGGCAGACATGAAGTTTTAACTTCACAGAAGGTATGTACCACCTCATTACCATCGAGATTTGCTAAAGAAATTTCGTTCTTTGTTTCAGGGAACTAGGAGTGTAGAGGAGTACTATGAGGAGTTTGATCTCCTAAAAGGCCGCCTTGAGCTAGATGAAACAGAGGAGTCCCTAATGTCCTAATTTGTGGTAGGACTCCAAGACCAAATTCAAAGGAAGGTTGAGATGCAGCCTTACAATTCCTTATCCGAGTTTCTTTATCTAGCCATCCAACGTGAGCAGCAAATCAAAAAGAAGATTACAACTAGGACTAAGGCCAGTAGCATAACTTGGAACCAACCTCAACAGCCACAACAGCCACAATAAACTTCAACTCCAACCACAGACAAAGGAAAATCAATGGTAGTGGATTCTCGGTTTAAATCCAATGACAACCGTTTTAACCAAGGTAAGTCTAGTACTTCTCAAAGATCACATGACATGATTTGCTATAATTGTCAAGGCAAGGGGTCATACGGCACGAGACTTCCCAAACAAGAGAGTCATGGTGATCACACAAAATGGCTATGATTCCCAAGATGAGATCACACCAGATGATTATGAAGAAGGCATTAGCATACATGCTGATAAAGGTGAGCTCTTGGTGGTTCAGAGAGTTCTGTCTTCACAACCATCTATAGAAGCACATGAGCAAAGGGACAACCTATTCCACTCTCGGTGCACAATCAAGGATAAGGTATGTTATTTAAAAATAGATAGTTGTACATATGCTAACATTGCTAGTTTCACTCTTGCTGAGAAGCTAGGTCTTGAAACCACCAACCATCCGAGACCATACAAGCTCTATTGGCTCAATGACAAACAAGAGCTACAAGTTTCTAAACAAGTTGAGGTGCCTTTCTCCATTTGTCATTACAAGGACCAAATCTTGTGTGATGTTTCACCAATGCAAGCTGGTCACATTTTGCTTGGAAGGCCATGTCAGTATGACCGATGTGTATCTCACAATGGCCGTACCAATGAATACTCATTTCACCTTAATGATTGTAAGTTCACTCTTGCACCTTTAGATCAAAAGGAGGTTCGTGTGATGCAAGGCAAGGCTAAATCAAAGGTTAATAGTAAAGCTAGTTACTTTGCTATGGCTAGTAAAAAACTTCTTTACTCCAATGATTTGATACACTTTTCTTGTCCAAAGGTGTTTAGTGCAGGTTCTAAAAGAGAGCAGACCGTAGAGACCTATAGCAGCAAGAAACTGGAGCCTTACCAACCTGATTTAACTACCACACTTGATTTGAATGCAGCCAAAGGGATTCATTACTCCCTCCTGATAGATGCAATGCACCTAGACCCCCCAAAACGACACAATGCACCAAAGCACCAAGGTAAGATTGTAGAGTCTAAACTTAGGATGCAACCTAACTTGCTCTATCTTGGTGAAGATCAAAAATTATCGAGGACTAAACCTTTCCAAGGGGGAGGGTATGATGTGGGAATCAAGCCACCCATCCCACCAGAGATGTCCTCAATGCCTGAAGACGGACAAGCCGACCGAACCAAGGGTGATCAAAGCTATGGAGAGGATGAGCCTAAGGATCCAGACATCAAACCAATAAAAGGAGGACATTTTCCTCAGCCAGTACATCATGAAGAAGAGCCTTGGCGAGTCATTCTGCCCATGACCAGACTGAAAACAAGAGATGCCCTTTTAAGGCTCCACAAACCACCCGATTAAGCCTATGGACCATAAATGATGAATTTCAGCCAAATACCACCAAGAAATGATCCATATGAGTACAAACACATCTACTGGAGTCTCTTATGGAGTCCACCAGATGAAGACATGACCTGGAACAACTCGGAGCCACCTCAACCAACCAAATCTTCTTCTCGACTGCATTTGGATCCATATCGTTTTCTGAAGAATACAAAGACTAACAAGGACCAAGGAACACTAGAACACAGCAACACTTGTTCAAAGATTCATCAGAACATCCCTGACCTCATGAAGAAGAAACTCTCTATTTTCAAGACTCCTTACTTTTCTAATAAAGTAAAGAAGGGACAACATTTATTTCATCCATCTAATCTGGACCACTAATCCATACTAAGAGATCCTGGACGTCCATTCAAGCCAGAAGACCTAAGAAAACCCTTTGCTCCAGCCGCAACCCCAAAAACTTCCTCTTTAATGCCTAACGGCTAGTACATCAATGGCGATATCTCTCATTCTGTTTTTTACTTTGATTATGTTTTCCATTTTGATTTATGACCATTTGTTTTAGCTGTGAATGAGATCTATATAATCTCCTTTCATTAATCCTTTGTAGGAACGTTTTAATCAGTAAGAATTCAGTCTTTTGCTTTTGCTTCAAACACTTGGTTTTGAATCAAAATCTGTCTTTGCGAGTTCTAGTAGTTTGTGGAATCAAATCACTTGAATTTCGTGTAGAGTCTGGTATCTCTTGCGAGGAATAGCACTTGAGAATCATCCTCTTGCCCTCATTGCTTGTGGATTCAAGCAGAAAACTGGTTAGTTTCCATCATCCATATCATCCATCCGCAGCTTAAGTCTTTGTATCTTGTGTAACACTTGGTGTAATCTGAGTCTTACATCATTGGTATCATAGCTTAAAAGCTCCTATCTAAGGTGTATTCAATCCTTATTCCTTCTCTTTGTTCTTGCTTCTGTTTTGTTTCACTTTAAACAAAAAATCACAAAATGTTCTCTTGATTCATTCCTTGTTCTAGTATTTGTCTTTGCTTGCTTCAATTTTATAAAATCCATAAAAACCCATAATAATATTGCGTCTTCTGTTTCAGTTTATTAACTCATTACAAAACACATAAAAAAAAATTTCGGAATTTTAGGAGTCAATTTGTTATTTTTAAAACCAAGCCAGAACTAAACCGAAAAAAATCTGCACTTTTCTGTTTTTCTGTTTTGATTTGTTTTGGATACATATTTGATTTCTCTTGAATATTTTTCTGGTACCAGCGTGGAAACCGAACAATCAGACCCAATGCAAGCCATCATAACTAAGCTAGCTACCATTCAGAATGACATTACCACCATGAAAGGAGATCTTGGAACGTAGAGTACACGGCTTGACCACTTGGAGAAACCAGGACGGAATGAGCCAATAGTACTAAGGAGGAACGTACCAGCAGCTTCTCCCAGTGCTTACAATGACCCTAACCGTGTAGATGAGCCACCAGACCTGCAACAACAACCTCATCAACCCCGTGCACCTGATCCAATTTAAGCTGCTCAGGATATCCTTAACCAGAGAAACCAAGTGGACCGCAACCGTCCAAGGGATGATGAACGACACTGGCCTCCGGAAGTTAAAATAAAAGCTCCTACCTTGGCAGGAAAGATAGATCCAGCAGCCTACCTAGAGTGGGAAAGAAGAATGGAGCATCTCTTTGAGTACTATGGCTATACCGAGCCAAAGAAGATTGCTCTAGCTACAACTAGCCTCACGAATCATGCACTAGCATGGTGGGATCGTGAAGTGGCTGAGAAGAGAAAGCTGAGATACCCTCAGATCACACAATGGGCAGACATGAAGTTTGAACTTCACAGAAGGTATGTACCACCTCATTACCATCGAGATTTGCTAAAGAAATTTCGTTCTTTGTTTCAGGGAACTAGGAGTGTAGAGGAGTACTATGAGGAGTTCGATCTCCTAAGAAGCCGCCTTGAGCTAGATGAAACAGAGGAGTCCCTAATGTCCCGATTTGTGGAAGGACTCCAAGACCGAATTCAAAGGAAGGTTGAGATGCAGCCTTACCATTCCTTATCCGAGCTTCTTCATCTAGCCATCCAATGTGAGCAAAAAATAAAAAAGAAGACTACAACAAGGACTAAGGCCAGTAGCACAACTTGGAACCAACCTCAACATCCACAACAGCCACAGCAGCCACAATAAACACCTGAGAAAAGGGACAACCTATTCCACGCTCGGTGCACAATCAAGGATAAGGTATGTCATTTGATAATAGATAGTGGTTCATGTGCTAACATTGCTAGTTTCACTCTTGTTGAGAAGCTAGGTCTTGAAACCACAAACCATCCGAGACCATACAAGCTCCATTGGCTCAATGACAAACAAGAGCTACAAGTTTCTAAACAAGTTGAGGTGCCTTTCTCCATAGGTCATTACAAGGACCAAATCTTGTGTGATGTTGCACCAATGCAAGTTGGTCACATTTTGCTTGGATGGCCATGTCAATATGACCGAAGTGTATCTCACAATGGCCGTACCAATGAATACTCATTTCACCTTAATGATTGTAAGTTCACTCTTGCACCTTTAGATCAAAAGGAGGTTCGTGTGATGCAAGGCAAGGCTAAATCAAAGGTTAATAGTAAAGCTAGTTACTTTGCTATGGCTAGTACAAAACTTTTTTACTACAATGATTTGATACACTTGTCTTGTCCAAAGGTGTTTAGTGCAGGCTCTAAAAGAGAGCAGACCGTAGAGACCTATAGCAGCAAGAAACTGGAGCCTTACCAACCTGATTTAACTACCACATTTGATTTGAATGCAGCCAAAGGGATTCATTACTCCCTCCTGATAGATGCAATGCACCTAGACCCCCCAAACCGACACAATGCACCAAAGCACCAAGGTAAGATTGTAGAGTCTAAACTTAGGATGCAACCTAACTTGCTCTATCTTGGTGAAGATCAAGAAGTTTCGAGGACTAAAACTTTCTAAGGGGGAGGGTATGATGTGGGAATCAAGCCACCCATCCCACCAGAGATGTCCTCAATGCCTGAAGACGGACAAGCCGACCGAACCAAGGGTGATCAAAGCTATGGAGAGGATGAACCTAAGGATCCAGACATCAAACCAATAAAAGGAGGACATTTTCCTCAGCCAGTACATCATGAAGAAGAGCCTGGTCGAGTCATTCTGCCCATGACCAGACTGAAAACAAGAGATGCCCTTATAAGGCTCCACAGACCACCCGATAAAGCCTATGGACCATAAATGATGAATTTCAGCCCAATACCACCAAGACCTGATCCATATGAGTACAAACCGATCTACTGGAGTCTCTTATGGAGTCCACCAGATGAAGACACGACATGGAACAACTCGGAGCCACCTCAACCAACCAAATCTTCTTCTCGACCGCATTTGGATCCATATAAGGAAACTTCGGAAAACTATTGGACCAGCACATCTCCAGATCGTTTACTGAAGTATATAAAGACTAACAAGGCCCAAGGAACACTAGAACACAGCAACACTTGTTTAAAGTTTCATCAGAACATCCCTGACCTCATGAAGAAGAAATTTTCTATTTTCAAGACTCCTTACTTTTCTAATAAAGTAAAGAAGGGACAACATTTATTTCATCCATCTAATCTCGACCACTAATCCATACTAAGAGATCCTGGACGTCCATTCAAGCCAGAAGACCTAAGAAAACCCTTTGCTCCAGCCGCAACCCTAAAAGCTTCCTCTTTAATGCCTAACGGCTCGTACATCAATGGCGATATCTATCATTCTGTTTCTGCTTTGATTATGTTTTCCATTTTGATTTATGACCATTTGTTCTAGCTGTGAATGAGCTCTATAAAAGATCCTTTCATTCATCCTTTGTAGGCACATTTTAATCAATAAGAATTCAGTCTTTTGCTTTTGCTTCAAACAATTGTTTTTGAATCAAAATTTGTCTTTTCGAGTTCTAGTAGTTTGTAGTATCAAATCACTTGAATTTCGTGTAGAGTCTGGTATTTCTTACGAGTAATAGCCCTTGATAATCATCCTCTTGCCCTCGTTGTTTGTGGATTCAAGCAGTAACCTGTCCAGCATCCATATCATCCATCCGCAGCTTAAGTCTTTGTATCTTGTGTAACACTTGGTGGAATCTGAGTGTTACATCAAACTCAGATATGAGAGATTGTTTGGTTTCTGCAGGATATGTTATAGCATGTGTCATGACCAGGAGGTGTGTCCACAAAAGAAAGATATGAGATCAGAGGAGGAGAATTTGAGACTGAGGTGACAAAGAACCAAGAGACACGACAAATGGGTTGGGAGAAGGTTTTCAGTGGACTACCAATTATGCTGGAACGGCTCTCTTTAAAGATGATGGTGCAGTCTTTGATCTCTCCCAGGGAGAATCCCATTCAATAGGGAGAAGGAGAAGTTGGAAAAGAAATGATTGAGCAGAAGACTAAGGAGTCTCTTAATCCGATCTCGGATAAGAGAAAGGCTTCAAAAAACTGATTAGAGGGTCTTTCATTTGAATTTTTAGCATGTCCTAGTTTAATGGAGTCAATAAACTTAAAGCAAATAGTTTCATTTCAATTGTTTGAATGGTGTCTGTTTTTTTTTGTTTTTTTCCAAATCTTGTCTATTTTGGTTTCAAGTTGAGTTGTATGTGTTTAAGTAGCAGAAAATAATCTCTTTCATTGATATCAGATACTTGTGTGGAAGTTTCTCTACTAAGACTCTTCTATTATGGAAGATTTAGTATATTTTTGATAGGCTAAAGATGTAGATAATCATTTTTGTGAATGTGTGGTGCGAGATTATTGTTGTGGTAGCTAAAGTAGGCTTTCATGAAGCTTCAAGCCTGATAGTCTCTTTATCGTGGTATACTACTTGAGCAGCTGACCTCAACCTAAAATTTCAATGGCTGGGGCAGGAAGATATGTTGCAGAAGAGAGGTAACTATATACTTTGGCATGTGTTGTTACGGAATTTTGATCTAGTCCAAAAGAGTCGGGTTACGGTCAGAGAAGTCCGAACTACGAGGCGAGAGATAAACTTTAAGTGAGGTTGGAAACTGTTCTATTAATATTAATGCCGCCAAAGCCGAACAATGAACATGATGGTACGAGCTGGGAGTCCGTCGAATGACGTACTCCCTAAATGCTGCTTGAGCTCAAAGTTTTATAAGAGTAGCTCGGAGCCTTTGCATAATACAATGTGTCTAAAATGAAGGGTGAAATATCCTATTTATAGCGTGGGAAGGCTGACTACTACTGGGCCATTTGACTCCTTAGCGGGCTTATCTTTTTGAGCCGAGATGAATTGTTGAATTGGCAAAATTTCCATTAGGCTTATGGATGGGTGCTAAACCCATATCCAACAATTTGCCTCCCCCCAATTCATCAATCTAGCCCCCCCCCCCCCCCCCCCCCCCCCAGTTCATCAATCTTTAGTTCAGGTTGGAGTCGGCGAATTTCTTCGGGCCTTAAAGTCAGGGGGAAATTTTGTCAGGTCGCTTTGCTTCAATAGGTGACATCTGAGCCGTTGGATTATGTTGTATCTTTAGGTAAATGAAAGGACGCGAGCCGCGGAATGCGCTATTTTCGAGTTCCCATAAAGATCCTTCATTACGAGCCTCCGTCTTTTCAATTCTCGTGTTTTTCTTCGATAATTGCTCTTTCTTGTAATCTCTGCTTCGTACCTACTTTCCCAGTCGTCACATCTTTTCATTTGTCTTCAAATTTGCTAGTTAGTATGCGAGTAGAGGCAACTTATTATTTTTCCTCTAGTAGTAGCGACTCAGACTCTTCCGATTCATCGGGCGAAAGTCCTGTCAAGTCTAGGTCTTTTCAAGAATACGACGATTTATTCAAATCGCGCAGCGGGTGGATACCTCGTCCATTTTGGGGTGCTCCGATGGTGATGAAACCTCTTGCTTGCCAGCCTTTTATCGATTCTTCTCTTCCTCTGCTTCCAGAGAGGGAGAATTGGGATTCACCTATTGGAGAAAATCGGGGTGACGGAGGCGAGCGTGATTCGGGCGCCGATGCTGGTGTGCTAGGTCGCTGGAGTGGCGGCGATGATTCGACTGGTTCTGAGGGCAGTCGTTCGAGGCATAGTGGGACCGCTTCTGGTAGTCGCTCCCAACCGACGGTTTTGAAGGGGAAAAATAGAAAGGACCAGGGAGGAACAGTGACGAGAGAGGGGGTGGAATTTAGGAGGAAGGTGGTTCCTAAGTCGATTCCTTCATCTACTTGTAAGCAGACCTCTCAGGATGCCCTTTTGCAAGACCATACCCGTATGTCCGGTCCTGAGCTTTGTCTGCAGACCCGGGATGAGAAACTTTGGGATGCTCCTTCTAGGTGGGTTTTCCTGTATGAGAGATTGTTCTGTGAGTGTCATTTGTTGTTTCCCCTTCCAAGGCTCCTGATCGAGTATTGTGAAGCGAGGAGGCTGGCTATATCTCAGCTTTTACCAGAGGCTATCCGTAATATGGTGGGTGCTTTGATTATGGCGGCTGATGATGGCTTTGACGTGTCCGTCGACTTTTTTGAATAATTGACGTCGATAGCGACCAATCGAGGGACTTCTGGGACTTTCTATGTGAAGCCTAGGCCAAAGCGATGTTAAAAAATCGTGTCCGACCCTCCGGATAAGACGGATCGTTGGCAAGATGGCTACTTCTTTGCGTTGTTTAATGGCGCGCTATCGATTGGTATGGACAAGGTCTTCTTTTCGGGGGTGGACGTGATTGTTCAGTTGTGAATCCGGTCGGTTGCTCTACTGGGGGGTCTGCTTCGTTTGCAGGGGATTCGCCAGTTATTGATCTTGAGATGAGTCTAGTTGCTGCCGAGCGGGTTATTTCCCAGTCGCATGTCGGCAGTACGGGCGAGGGCAGGGAGGCTGCTGTCGAGGAGGTGGAGGATGACTGTGACGTTGAACGGGACCGGGAGGTCGTTTCTAAAAACGTGTTTGTCCCTGATTTGAGTGCTTTGGGTCCATATGTTATGCTTTCTGAGGGGGGTGCACTGTTTCCGAAGCCTCTGATAGTCTGCGTTGCGAGGTTGTTGGCGAGGGGCGCAGGAATGTTGTCAATCGTTCCGAGTGCGTAGACTTTATTCCTGCTTCTCCCCATGTTGGTGAACCGATAACTGGTGGTGTTTCTTCTTCTGTTGATGACCTTATTCCTGAGGGAGACGGTGGTAGCTTGGGAGCAGGCCAGGAACCTGACTCGTGGGACTTTACTTGGTCGCTTTATCACAAAGGAAAGGATCTATTGGTGGATGATAATCGATCTTGTGTCGATCTTATCCAGCAGATCACGTTGAGCCCCCCCCCCCCCCCCCCCGGAAGCTGGTTCCCGTTGCTGAGAGGCACATACCTGACCTTCATAAGGATCTCAGCCATCATCTTGTCAAGGTATGTTTTGTTGATCTTGTTTGTTATTTCGTGGGGCTGTATGTCTGGCTGATCGCTTTTCTTTCTTTGTAGTCGATTTGTTGTCCTTAACCAGCTTAGGTACTCGTATGAGCTCGAGACAAAGCAGGACGAATCGGCAAAGGGCGCTCTCAAGGAGCAGGTCGACGCACTGCGCGGTTCTGCTTGTGAGTTGGAGGTTGTTCGTAAGCAACTCGAGGGAGCTGAGGAGTCCGCTGCTGCTTTGGCATTGGAGAGGCGACGTGTAGCGGATCTTGAGAAGAGGGTGGCCGATCTCGAGGGTGCGAATCGTGATTTTCGGTGTAAAGCTGAAAGCGAGGCCGATTCCTTGAGGTCAGAAGTCAGTTATCTAACTTCTCAGTGCGGCGAGCTACGGGCTTCTTTCGATGAGCGCCTCCTCGTTGAGCGAAGAGCTCTTCATAAGGGGATCTCCTATCGTTTTGAGAAATTGAGGTCAGAAAGGGAGCGGGAGGTATCCTTGTTCCTCCCGCATTGATTGCCCAGCTGGAAGGGATGAGACCCTGCTTCGGCAAGAAGTCGAAGTGTTGAAGCCGGATGACTCTGGTCCTTGTGACTTACTCGTGTCTCTTTTCCCTGAATCGTCTAGCAGCGGCGCTATTTTTGAAGAAGTGATGGGGTGCGGAAGGGAGGCGAGTGTGCCTGCCAAGGTCGTGACTGTCCCCGGCGTGTCCGGCCTCTTGGATTAGTTATTCATGTTGTAGTTTTTTTGTGTTATCTTTTTATTTTGTTGTGGATGATACCCGTTGTGGGCTTTTCTGTCGCGGGCGATCTGAACTTTCACTACAAGAAAACAGCGTTTGTGCAACTGGATCTGGCGACTATACTTGTAGTCGTAACATTTGGCCACTATTAGGGGACAATATTTCTACTATTTTGCGACAACAGATATATGGACGTGTATTAGTCGCTTATATACGACCAAAAATGATTGTCGCCAATTTAGTCGTCGATTCACGATTGATTAACTACCATTATCGAGACCGGGAACAATAGTCGCAGGTTAGTCTGTGATATGGCGACTATTTTTGTGTCTGATGTTAAGAGTCGTAGAACAATCACGAATAGGTCAGTACATGGGCGACTAATTCGCTTCTTCGGGTATAGTAGTAACCAAGTCGTTTATTTGTCTTTATTGATACGACTAATATTCAACTCATTATCCGTGTCGCAAAGTAGTCAGGTATGGGTGGTATCATATAATATTTTTGGATTTAGTAATAATAATATGAGATAGTTTGGTCTTCTGAAGTCCATGCTTACGATGTGTTTTGAATGCAAAATTTAAATGTGCAAAAACTTTTATTGTCGTATCACAAATGAAATATATACTTTGATATTTGAAATTAACAATAACCAAACATTATTGACAAATGTGTTTTTAAAAGAAACATGAAGACGATCAACAGATCATCTAACCCAAAAATAACCAAGTTTAATACGGTCTTCTAAAACAGGTACATAATTTAGAAGATATTTAAATGGGGCATAATTTTTTCAGGATATTGGTCAGGTACCGGATTTGGAAAGCTACAAAATAGAAAACAATGTATGAATTCTGGAAACATATAAAGCATATTACATAATGAGTTGCATTTGGTTTATGACCAATACCTGTTGAGAAATCCATTAAAGTCCGGATTGTTGGTTTGATCGTACATAATCGTCGACATCTCTTCTTCTCCTTTGAGCCAAGTTACACCTAATTAAATAAATTTTATACACAAACATCATTAACATTTTAAACAATATAGAAATCAAAAGCATCATCAATCCTAAACCCAGACATGTAATACACCATGAGATCATTCTAAATATAAACTAAATTGAATTTCTAATCATACCCATTACGTGCTTTCTGTAGAAGCACCGGAGAATCACAAAGAGATGTCTATCAACATCCTTCCAAAACTTTTTTACTAGTTGCTTAGCATCTTCCCCGAGAAATAAACACCGAAGACTCCGGAGGCTAGAAAAAATGTATTTCATTTTCTATTATCAGAGACAAACAACAAAACATATGTGAGGAAGATTATATAGGCATTTGTTTAACTAACCTTAGGTCGCGAATTGTAAACTGCTGCTTTGGTCGGCCTGTCCAATGAGGTTCAAGGTTTCCTTCAAGTGTAACAACACCAAAGACATCTATAATAGAAAAATAAAATCATTTAGAAAACTATACCTTAATCTATTTAGTTAAAAATATAATTTCTACCACACATACAATTAACACGATTAATATAATCCGATAAAGGAAACAACTGTATAGACTAAAATTTACCTATAGGGTATTCATCACAGACTCTCCCATCTAACATATGCGAAAACGATTCAAACTGCATAAAATAACTTTCCGGAATATTATCATATGTGAGGCAGAAAGATGTGTTTAACCCGAATACGAGCTTGAAATCGTGAGGGATCAACGACACATATTCCGATGCTTGTACAACTCGAGTATTCCCAAGTTTAAACCAATGACCCTCACACCATGTAGAGAAACAGAATTTCTCAATAAAAGAGGCAGGAACAGGTGCATCTATTTTCATACCCTAAATCAATGAACGAATACCTTAATAAAACATGCAATAACCCAATAAATAAAACAGATTATAGAGTAAAAGAAAGATTACCTCCTCATCGACCAAAATCTTTTGGATTATTGGTTCTCCAATGGATAAAACACACATCCAAACACGCAAAAAAAAAGAACTTTTAGTTCCCAGAAACAAGGAATGAAGTTTTTGATTTGAGAAATTTTACTGAAGTCTGTGGAGCCATGAATGAGAATCGGAGAAGTTTTCGCAGAAATTATCTTGAAAAGAAGTTTTTTTCTCTCAGTAAACGGTGAGAAAATGAAGCGTGTAGGGTTTTAAATTAAATAGTTTCCCAAATTGGTGAGTAAAAGGTGTGAAGCACTAAAAGACAACCCAAATGAATTAATAATAGTAAAAGGTGTAAAAATTAGAAGTCACAACCATTGGTTTAGAAAAACTATTTGGGCCACAACCGCTAATGATATTTTTTTCGGCGGGACATTTATGCTGCATAAACGCTCCAAACTTGTTTTTACGTTTCATTTGGTAGCCTTGGGTTTATTGTTTACACATTAAATGAGAGATGAGAACAATATTCAATGTTCCTCTCAACCGATATTATTAAATTTCCTTAACATGAAAAGTTCGTATATATGCAAACAAAAAATTATCAGATATCTAAAAAGATTCACAAAATCATAATTTAGTTTCTCAAACCATCTTACAATCAGTAAGAACATTTCACACCAACCATCAAAAGGGCACTTATGGGTGTTTCTCCACGAGACCCCCATCAAATCAACACTAATCCTGGTTAAATATCATGCAAAGGAGAGTTACGATGTTTGGCTAAATTGCTCTGATTTTTATTAAATTGTGGCCATCAATTATCGACTTGATCATGCCATAACTTCATCCGTTTAGATTAGATTAATGTTTCCACCGTCGCTTTGTAAATATAACTAAATTAAGTAGTTTTATAACTTGCTTCTTTTTCATTATTTGAAAAGTCGAGCACCACATAATCTACTACATTTAACAAACTATATATTAAAAAGGATCTCCATAAAGATAATGGGGCCAAATTCCGAAATTATGTCTCATAATTGTGAAGAAGAATAGTGACTCAAGGGTCCAAAAGCATGTATCGCAGATGTTTGTACCTTTGAAACCATTGTCCCATCAACTCAAACTAGTATTTATCGGAGCACATAGACATCTATAAAGCCCTTTGATGTCTAATCCTCTTCGCTTCTTATAGAAAAATTTACACAGTCTGTCTGACCGTCCATACCTTTGTCTCATAGTTATCTTAATACGTACTCGAGTTGCATATTCACACTCAATGATGTACCCACGGTTGAAAACTTCTCCATCTCCATAAAACACCCGCATGAACATGGAGTATGCGTATATCCCCGTCTCCCAACGACTATCTGCCGATCTTTTATCATAGCCTCTCCTTTAACCATGCATTCGATGGAGGTCAACCCAACAGTCGCAATTTACAAAAAGACACATACGTCTGAGGAGAAGAGCAGAAGGGTTTTCGGATTCCAGAAATTTGGTGGCCAATTAGTTATAACCCTAGGTGGGCACCAAATATCTTCAGTTATGTTGGAGAAGTATAGATCGACCGACTTATAGAAATCTGAGCTTGCTCCGACGTTTTGCAGCGCAGTGCATGTTTCTTTCATCCGAGCCAAATAGCGTATCCTTCGTTATCGTCAATGACAACAAGAAGGATTTTTTTAGGATATCACTAGGAAGGAAATCCATTGCCGATTTTGGTTAGAAAATTTGGAAACAGATGTTTATTTATTTGAGATAGGTATTGTTTCGAAGGCATCCGCAAATGTTTATTTATAGATCGGATCCAACCTTTGAGTTTTCCATAAATTTAAATAATTTATGTTACTGTTATTTATTAATTAAGATGCATCTGATGGTGTGCATCTTCTGCTGGAGTATGTATGTATATGATTAATCTAACTCGCTAGGTAATGATATGTAATGTCACTTCATTATTTATTGCAGTTCAAAATTTCTTACAAAAATGCTTTGTTACTTGCATGGATATGTTGTTGGAAAATTATTTAGGTTAATGACCTTTTAATTTAATCATCTCGCCTTTTTTTCTTTCAAAAATTCATTTATCCATTCATAAATACTTCGGAAGTATTACCATTTTCACCCAAAGATAATGCATATACTCCTTATGATTAAAATTTTCACATAAATGAATACAACATATAATATTATTCGCAGTTTAACACATTTTAGTCAACACTAAACAATATTTAGCAAATGAAGGATATTCAAGAATCTAAACATGGCCAAATTCCAAAATTGTTTAGCAGAAGTCTGAAGTAAAATAGTGACTCTATGGACCAAAAGCATCTGTCGCACATGGTTGAACCCTTGAAACCAAAGTCCCACCAACCCTTCCAGGTTGTTATTGGAGCACACATGCAACTATAAAGTACATTGATATCTACATTCGCTTCCTTCTCAAAGAACAGAGCCGAAGGCGTTTCTTTCCATCCACGCCTATCCCTTCTAGTTATCTTTATACGTATCCGAGTGGCAAGTTCACGGTCGATGACATATCCACTGTTCATCACTACTCCATCTCCATAAAAAACACGCAAGAGCATGGAGTACGCGTATATTCATGTTTCCCATCAGCTATCTGCTGATCTTTTGATCATTGCCTCTCTTTCAACCATCCGGTTGTTGTAGATAAAACAACACATACCTTGGAGGAGAGGAGCTGCACGGTTTCCTGATTGTAGATACCTCTGGACGAAATCTTTGTTATAATGAGGTGGGCAAGCAAAGAGATTTAAGTTAATAAAACCGTAGTATAAATCGATCGACTTGTAGAAATATTGACTATGTCCGACGCTTTGAAGCGCCTTGCATGTTTCTTCGCCCTTATAAAATAGCATAAACCGTGTTCACTGTCAATGACTTCAAGAAGAATTTTTGAAAGAACATCACTTGGAAGGTAATCCATTACGAATTTGGTAATGAAGAGATGGAAGGCAAAAGGAATTTTGACAAATAATATAAGCTTTCAATATTTTAGAGGTCAAAGAAACCACCATAGTTTATTTATGGAGACAATGCACCATTTGGCTTGTCTAGGCTGTATTAATTATGTATATGTCGTATCACTAAGTCCCAACTAACAGCATTCATGATCATGATCATGGTGTTAATGGGTAAAACTAAGTATGTTTCCTTTTCTATTTCTGGTTTTGATTTTTTTTGTTTAGGTATTCGAGAATCATCTATTTTGCTAATGGCTTAAACTATGTATGTTATTTAGTAGTTCATCTTAGTCATCTATTTTGCTAACGGTTGTAATAAACATTTAATATTCTTCTTGTCTTCTTATCTTTCGTCTAAGGTTTGTGGTTTAGGGTTTATTATTTAGAGTTTACGGTTTAATGGGCATGTCAAATTAAGTTTTGGGTTTAGGGTTCAGTATTTAGGGTTTAGGGTTTAAGGTTTAGGGTTTAATGTTTGGGTTTACAGTTTAGGGTATAGGGTCATATGCAGTTATAGTCATGGATATTGTCAAAAACTATTAATTAATGCTATTACAATATTATTTAATAAAATATTATAAAATTATATATATAATAAGAAAACACCCATAAACACAAACAAACTTTTTTAGCCCTGCGAAAATTTTCAAATTATTTGGCGTAATTAATTAGGAAAACCAAACCAAATTTCTTTAGCCCGAAACTTTTCAATTACGCCTTAACCGAACAAATTTCGTCTAAGTGTCGAGAAACAATAATTTACCGCAAACATAAACCCTGATTTTATTTTGTTCTTCCCCTTCTCCAAAATCTCCTTCGAATCATCTAGCATATTTGTTTTTCCAGATCCTCCTCCCTACCGACTAAGCTCAACCTGGCATCTCTTTTTTTGAATCATTTATTCGAGGTTCTCAGTTTCATTGCTATCAACCCTCTCTAATTATTCTCTGAAACACTCCGTGATACGATGCCTCAAAAGGGAAAGAGAGGAGCTCGTAAGATAATAACCATTCCAAACGTCACTCAAAGAGATGATGGGTCCAAACCTAGTGGTTTGAAAAAACACGGAGCCCTATGCCACCCCAATACACCTTCACCCCGAATCCCGTTGTTCCTCCGACTCAGACCACTCAACGTCCACAAAAAAATCCAGCTATCCTCAAAACGTCGGCGTCAGTACCCCGGGTACAGGACTATCCACCGCCAAGACAACTATTCCAGAACTCGACTTTTAATCAACCTAAAGTCGAAGCTTCGCCGGTGTCATAAGAAGTCGAGAACAACCAGGACCCTTTTGAGGACGCCCCACCTTTGCCAGGTTACCAATCTCATGCTCAGAGTCATCCATCTTCTGAAGGCCACAACTTCATGATTTGTCGGACCTCGAGGAGGAAACACTGCGGGCTCTGAATGCTTTGCTTCGGGTTCCAGACAGGGAAACACGTTTATCACCGTACTCTCTCTCGTACCGATGCCAGACACGACTTGGTATGGCTACTGCCATGTATTGTTTCTTCAGATGTTGATATTCTCTGTATGGGTTTTTTGTTCTTCTCTTATGCCTTACCCAATGGTGTGTTTTTAAACCGTCTAGTTAGTTTTTGAATCTAACTGTTGGTTTGCTTATGAGTTATGGTGATCAGATGAGTTCGACTCTCTGATGGTTAGGATGTTAATCTTGTACATATATCATGTTTACTCATGACAGAGGATCAAAATTGGTTCGGAAGATTACAAAAAAAATTACAAACAAATTTGATAAACCTTACTATAGTTGGTCACATGTGCCTCGTGATAAAGCAGAAAGATATTTCCTCGAGTTCGCTGTACAGTTTTCTCTCCCACACCTTTCATATATACATTATGCGAGCTGGTTTAGTTCGGAGTTTCCGAGCTGGTTCAGTTCAGATTTCCGAAAATTATGCGAGTTGCCGAGCATGCTTGCGAGTTGCCGAGCACGCTTTTCGAATTACCGAGCACGCTTGCGAGTTGCCGAGCATGCTTTGTGAGTTGCCGAGCATGCTTGCGAGTTGCCGAGCATGCTTGCGAGTTGCCGAGCATGCTTTGCATGTTGGCGAGCATGCTTGCGAGTTGCCGAGCACGCTTGCGAGTTGCCGAGCACGCTTGCGAGTTGCCGAGCATGCTTGCGAGTTTCCGAGCACGCTTGCGAGTTGCCGATCACGCTTGCGAGTTGCCGAGCACGCTTGCGAGTTGCCGAGCACGCTTGAGAGTTGCCGAGCACGCTTGCGAGTTGCCGAGCATGCTTGCGAGTTGCCGAGCACGCTTGCGAGTTGCCGAGCACGCTTGCGAGTTACCGAGAATGCTTTGCGAGTTGCCGAGCATGCTAGGCGAGTTGCCGAGCACGCCTTGCGAGCTGCCGAGCATACCTTGCGAGTTGCCGAGCACGCTTGCGAGTTGCCGAGCATACCTTGCGAGTTGCCGAGCACGCTTGCGAGTTTCCGAGCATGCTTCGCGAGTTGCCGAGCACGCTTGCGAGTTGCCGAGCATGTCTTGCGAGTTGCCGAGAATGCCTTGCGAGTTGACGAGCATGCCTTGCGAGTTGCCGAGCACGCTTGCGAGTTGACGAGCATGCCTTGCGAGTTGCCGAGCACGCTTGCGAGTTGTCGAGCAATCCTTGCGAGTTGCGGAGCACGCTTGCGAGTTGCCGAGCATGCTTTGCGAATTGCCGAGCACGCTTGCGAGTTGCCGAGCACGCTTGCGAGTCGCCGAGCATGCTTTACGAGTTGGCGAGCGTGCTGCAAGCGTTTGCGTGCTCTGGTTTGCTCGGAATTTCTGAGCTGGTTTAGCTCGGAACTTCCGAGCTGGTTCAACTTGGATTTCCCAGCTGGTTCAGCTCGGATTTGAGCTGGTTCAGCTCGGATTTCTGAGGTTGTTTGCTCGGAATTTCCGAGCAGTCTTATGTTCTCGGATATATACGGTCAAGGAGCAAGATGGCTTGGAACTCCTGCTGGTGCGACGGCGAGGCATCGATGACGATTAGTTAGAGATAGTTAGATTCGGCTGTGGTGCAAAGGTGTAGCAACATATTAAAACAGATTTCTCAAGCCGTACTATTCCGGTACGATCGTCGGTTGTTTGGATTCCGGTACGGTCGTCGGTGTTTCAGACTTTGTTTGGCTTCCTGCATCGCGGATAGATCTGCAAACGAAGCAAAGTCGGAGACTCGCTCGATGATAAAAAATGGTTAGGCTCTGATCATGATATATAACTGCAAAGTCTGAAACAAAGGTGCTCATTATGTAAAACAAAATCAAAGAGCATTAGATTGTATGTTGAACATACGAAATGGTTTGACGATATATTTACGATTTCGATCAAGAGTTTATCTTGTTAATTTCTATGATCATAAAGCATTGAAAGCGAAAAACTTGTAACAAGGCTAAAATTGATAAGTCATAAAGAAGTTGAATAAATCGGAGAAATATGTAAAATAATTGATGATGATAAGGTGAATACGAATTTAGGTACTTATCTTGATAATCAGACAGATCGTAAGGTGAGTTTCAATGAAGACGATCTTTGAACACCAAAAATTGTTCTCTTTGGCTTTGGCGAATTCCAATCCGGTATTGGTATCATTGTCACGATTCTTTTTTGTTTGAGGTTGTGTACATGCATTCTTCTCCATCGACCTTGATAGTCGTCACGATCCTTCTTGGTCAGATCAATGGTGGAAGATCTGTCGTGTTAGACCTGTCCGCAGGAGGGGTTTGCTTGTTTGCAAATCGCGGTCGACGTAGCGTATGGTTTCTCGTTGAGCCGCTAGGTGTTGAGAGGTTGAGTCGCCTACGATTATTTGGTCCGAACTTCACTGGCCGAGTTCTCCAAGGTTTTTTTTCTGAGCCACTCCACTTGCTCGGTGAACGTGGTATTTGCCTTCTCCTAATACTGAGTTTTTGCATCAGTACGGCTGTCGTCTCCTTTAAATCGAATAGTGCTGTGTCGGCTGTCGTTGCATCAGTTGCGGCTGCATCTGTCGCAGCGTTATCCTTCATGGTGTCATGTGATGCGGCTGCGTCTTCTGCAGCGTTGCTCGCTACTGGATGATTTGTTCTGTCTCCGTTGGAGGCCATATCTTTGGATCCGCTAGACGGTGGTTTTTAAGTATAAGAAACTTCTATGTTCCCCATAGATGGCGCCAAAATGTGAGAGTCGAAACTCGCACGGTCAAAACTTGTAGAGCAAAACTTTTTAGGGAACAGAAACTTCAAGGATAACCACTAAACTAGCAAACCCGGAGGAAGTTTTATTGATAAGAAATCGAAAGGAGTACAAAGATCGGAGAAAAGAATACAATGAAAAGAAAATCGCTAAGAAAACTGTTTAAACTCTTAAGTCTAGATGCAAGGGTTTTTCGCTCTGCCTTTCTCGTATGACTTCCACCTCCTTATATAACTGCGGCAAGTCGGTTTCGAGAATATTTTCGCTAGATTTGCGGAAATCTTCCTGTTGTTATCTCCTTCCTTTTCCGTTAAGGTTTACATTTCTATCTCAGATTTTCCTTTTCAGCTCGGCGATATCTCTTCCTTTCTCCTTTCGTTTTATCTTCTTTCATCTTTCTGCGCTTGACCTATTTGCCGGATGGGCCGAGAATGGAAGATCCGAGCCCGTTAGTGTACAGACTTACTTATTTGGTCCAAAGTCGTCGTATGTTTGGGCCTGAGTTTTTATTTCTCTCAACTTGATCCATCAGCCCAAGTCATCGGCCAAGAAGGTACGGGCCGATGTTTCCGAAGGTGGATTCGACAAATCGGCACATGTTTCGTTAACCGTTTGGAAAGTCCAGTTCGGAAGTTTGCGAGAGATGCATTCAGCTCGGAATTCTCGAAGGGATAAACCAAGAAGGGAAGGTTCGGATCCGAGCCAAGTTGGTCGCAACCAGCTCGGAAATGAGATGGTACAGCTAGGAAAACCTGAGCCGGTTCAGCTCGGAACTTCCGAGCTGGTTTAGCTCAGAAATTCGAGCTGGTTCAGCTCAGAAATCCGAGCTGGTTTAGTTCGGAGCTTCCGAGCTGGTTCAGCTCGGAAATCTGAGCTGGTTTAGCTCGGAACTCCGGAGCTGGTTCAGTGATAGGCTTCTAAGTTTTACCCTATTCTAAACTGCAAGTGAACAGCAATGTCAAAGTAGTATCCACAGGGACACTTGGTCTCAATAGATCAGAACAGTAGAGACTAATACTAGAAAGAAAGCAATGTAATTGAATTAAAAGTGGTGCGAGAAAGTAAATCAGTAGCAGAGATTAACGGTTATGGAAGCAATAAACTAAAAGCGTCAAGCCTAGGGTATTCTCAGGAAATCAGACAAGCAGACAGTTCATTCAGCAAGGATCTAATTAAGCACAGTTCTAGAACTCAAAACACAGATATAGAATTAACCAAATTCCTTTGCGATAATTCTCTAAGTATAAGTGCAGCAAACCAAACTTTCGTTTGCGAGAACTAACAGATTAAACTAGCATTAATCCCAAGTTTGATATGTTCACAATTATCCTAAACCAAACTTCCGTTTGCGCAAAGTTTAATTGCCCAATTTAATTAGTTCAGATTCCTAAACCCCACTTCCGTGACGTATTTAGAAACCTAAGATCTAGATTCTAATTGATCAGGTTAGAACTAGCTTTAAGCACAATTAAATTGAAGAACAGATATAGTTTGAATCCTTAACTGAATTTGAACAAGTCTAGCAAGTCATGAAATCCTATGTGAGAAACCCTAAACCTAACTAGGAATCTACTCAGACATAGATAATGAAAACATAATCATAGATTGAATAAATTGCATAAAAGAATAAGAGTAAAAGGGGTTCGAAATCTTCTCCAAATACAGATGAAGTAATAGGTTCAGATCAGCCCCAAAAGCTCTAAAAATCCTTTGCTCTTAATTATCAAAGTGTCATGTAAATCGTATAAAGCGTCTCTAATTAAAACACTAAAAACTCTACTATATAGGTCTAATCTCGGCCAGGGGCTTCTTTGTAAATATCAGGAACTTCTGGATCAAAGTGCAATATCTTGACTCTTCTAAACCGCCGAGTTTTGGCCCATCTCGCTGGTGCATCGACCGTTGCAGGTGTGCAACGATCGACACCTTTCTCTGTTTCGGACAGTGAACTCTATCTCTCGGCTAAACACTTCAAAAATCTCCAAAATGCTCCATTATCTCCAATTCAGCTCCAAACCTGATTATACCTGTAAAAGACTCTAAAAGAACACAAAAGACAATAAAACACAACTATATCATGGCATAAAACCGGTAAAAACCATGATATATCAACTCCCCCACACTTAGCCTTTGCTTGCCCTCAAGCAAAACATAGAACTAAAACATGGTGAAGAGGTTTGAAAACTCTTCAGAAACTCATTTCATCCTAGAAGCTACAATACTCAGATTCCCCTTAGTAAACCACTGAAAGAATCAATCACAGGGTATCAAGACCAACATGTACTTCCCCCACACTTAGCAACTGTCCTAGGTAAACTCCACAATCACATTCAAGCATTCAAATTCTCCCTACTGACTTCTGCAAGTATTTAAGTGCGGTCTCACCTAACGAGTATCGATCAAAGGGCACATGGATTCTTACCTTATCAGCTCTAGACCACCATACTATCTTTCTCTAGTCCCTTTCTTCTCTTTCCCTTCTTTAACAACTGATTTTTCCCCACTGGGTATCATTTTATTTTTTTGTCAGTGTTCTTCCCGTTATGGGGTGTACTTTGGACACATTCCATGGATCACATGAGAGAAAATAGTGTTTGCTACCCTTCCCATGACCACTTCGGAGTTACCAACTCATCCTCAGTTTATTATCTTTCTTTTTTTTTACTTTATAGAAGGGGAGAAGGGAACTAAATAGGATAGGTTGACAGGCTGTGTCAGAACTAACAAGGGAATCCGACACAAAGTATACCAAGCCCTTAGGTGAGAAATCTAAGTCAGTATTAAATTGAAGTCAGTAAAAGGATCCTCTGATACCTGAAGTGATGTGGGTGTTCCCAGTAGGTTGATCTGTGATGGGGTTTTCTAATAGTCAGAGATAGATCCTGCAACTTCATTCCAATGGTTACTTAAGTTCCTGCAAGTCTTGTAAATCTTCTTAGAAAATCATAGTTTCTTACTTAAACAATTTTGACTCAATAAAACAAATTTTTTTTTTTTGAAAAACGGACTGACTCTTAAGAAAACAGAAAACAAAAGTCAGTAGCACCTCCCCCACACTTAAGACACACTGTCCCCAGTAGTGTCCAGCGAGGGATCGGTAAAAAGAAAGCAAAATTGAAAAAGTTCTGTTGAGTTCTGTCGGGTTTACCTCTATCGCTCATGCATCGACCGTTGCACTAAGTGCATCGACCGATACTTGGCGATTTTCGTGTATGGTCGATCGTTGCTCAGGACCGCAACGATCGCTGCAATGCGATTCCTTTCGTGTTGTGACGATCGACACATAAGTGTGTCGATCGTTGCACTGCGATTTCATCCGAGACCTGCAAACATAAACTCACCAGAAACAAAAACAAACGTAAAATCCTAACAAAAACACCAAAAATTAAGTAGAAAAACACCAGTACCTAATGGTGGGTTGCCTCCCACCCAGCGCTTGTTTAAGGTCAATAGCTTGACCGGACGGATGGGAATTTTCAAGTACCAGGAGGTCCTGACAGAGACTTTTTCTGTCTCTGTTCAAGTCTCCTCATCCAAGGTGGTGAGTAGGCTGTTGCGGAATGCTCATGTCCAAGAAAAGATGGAGTGAAATGTGCTCCAGGATCTATAACCATAGTATGATCAGACTGCTCAAAATCTGCGTCCCTTATGGTGAATGTCTGCCCATCTATCAGTGGCTTTCGCAGCTTATCCATCTCATAGTGCAGTGGTTCATCTCCCAGATGGAGGTCTATCAAGCTGTTCCTAACATCAATCAATGCTCCTGCTGTAGCCAAAAAGGGTCTCCCAAGCAATAATGCTTCATCCGGATCACAGTCATATCGCAGCACAAGGAAGTCTGTTGGAACTAAGTAGTTTCCAACTCTCACTGGAATGTCCATAAGGAGTCCTTCAGGAACTCGTATGGACTGATCAGCTAGGACAAGAGAAGTCCTAGTAGGAGTAAAATCCAGCATACCCATCTTCTCTGCCACAGAGTAAGGCATCAAACTTCCAGCAGCTCCTAAATCACACAGAGAGCGTCTAAAACTATCCTCAAAGATAGAGCAATCCAGCACAAAGACTCCAGGATCAGGCAGCTTCTTCGGGACCTTAGTTAGCAGAACATCACTAATATGCTGAGGAACTATTATCACCCAGTCTTTCAGATCATCATCCAGGGGCAACATCTTGTTCAGGTACCTCTGCACACATGGATGATAAGGTGGATTATCAGAAGTTGGAATTTCTTCCAATTCTTCACCAATCCCTTCTAATTTCTTCAGCTCTTCAATCTCTTGCCTAATCACTTCAGACACTGAGGAGTGTTGTCTAAAAATCTGTTCGTAGATCTCCTGTTGAGTAATCTCAGAGGCTCCATTGAATAGGCGATCAAGCTCCAAGTCAGCATCTATGCCATTATCATCCGACAGTTCTGTCTGTTCACGCCCTGCAACAACCGACACTAAGGGTGTGTCGATCGTTGCTATCCCGACTGGTGTATCGATCGGCACAGATGTTGCATCGATCGACGCACTGCAGCAGATTTCACCCGAGAGTTTTTCACAAATATCCGAAAATTCTTGTTTTGTCACCAACTCAGATGTACTTAGCTCAAATCTTTCACCTAGGTGAGATCCATCATTAATGTACACAGACCAGGCCTTAACATGAGTGTCTGCCACTCCTTTTCCCTTCAGTGAGCTGGACATCTGGCTCACCTGAGTGTCCAACTGCTTCATGTGAGTGCTCAGAGACTCAAATTTCCCATTGAGGTCTTCATAGACAGCGTCCAACTTCTTGTTGCAGTCCACAGAAATCTTGGTCTGACTCTCGATCAGTTGTTCCATCATAGCCTCCATTTTGCTCTCATGGGCTGTAGGTGCAGGAGGAGTCTGATAGGATGTAGATCCATAGGTTCTCTGAGTACCTTGTCCATAGGTCTTCTGAAAACCACCAGTCTGTCCTCCATTGGAGAATCTGTTCCCCTGTTGATTACTAAATCTATTACCTTGGAAACCAGAACCTCCTATGAAATTCACATCTTCTTCCTGAGTGTCCTCCTCAGTCTGAATCACCTCTACATCTTGGGCAAAGTGGACAGCTTTCTTACTTGTCAGGAGATTGTAAACTGTGTCCAATCTGGATCTTATATTAGCTATATCAGAATTCTCTACAGTTCCACCAGATTTCTTCCTCCTTTCATCCATTGTCTTGCAACTGTTGCTGCCAATCAGGTTCTCAATCAACTGCTTAGCTTGTGTAGGAGTCCTGGTGTTAAAATTAGCATTACTGGAATTATCCAGCGCAGTCTGATAAGGGAGATCTATGCCTCTGAAGAAGATACCAATCAGTTGTACTTCTGTGAATCCATGGTGTGGACAGTCACGCTGATACTGCTTAAATCTCATCCAGGCAGTCTTCAAGGGCTCCACAGCTCCTTGGGAAAAAGTGAGTATGTCCTGTCTGGACTGATCTGAGTGCGCATCATCATAAAAGTGACGCAGGAACTCACTCTTTAAGGCTGCCCAAGTAGTATACTGACCAGGTGCCAGTTATCTCAGCCAGGCACTAGCGTCTCCAGCAAGACTGTGCGGAAATAGCTTAAGGAACAGATAGTCCGAGCATACTCCTTCATACTTAATGCCAGTGACTATGTCCTCAAACTTGTCAATGTGATCCATAGGCTGCTCTGCTTGAAGACCATGGAAAGCAATCTGTCTCATCAGCTGGTAGTAGATGGTCTTTACCTCAAAATCATTCCTCTCAAAAGCAGGAAGCACTAGAGCTGCTCGGTTTGCATGAAACTCATCAGGTCTGTTGTAGTCAGCTAGTGTCCTCTCATGAACCACCATCTCTCTACCTTGGGCCTGTCCTTGACCCTGGTTTTGGTTCAGCTCCTGTTGCTGTTGCTCAGGAGGATCAAGGATGACATTCCCTTCAGTATCAACCCGATGCCCAGCAGCATTGTACGGGTTGTTATCTTGGTCCCTCAGGGTACCTTCAGCATCTGGTATCAAGATCAGACGTTCTCGTACCATTCTCTCTCTCTTTTCTCTTTTGATAGTCCTTTCTAGACGTCCAAGTTCCTCTAGTTCGAGATTAAGCAAGCTCGAGTTCAGATTACTTCGAGTTTTCTGCGTTGGCATAAACTGTCTGTAATCGTCCAACAACGATCGATGCTATCAGTGCAACGATCGATTCAATCTCAGAATCGCCTAGTGACGATCGACGCAAGGGATGCAACGATCGACGCAAGGCGAAATTCGTACCTGCGACAGAAAGAAACAGAGAAAAAGTTAGCAAAATATAAAAATAAAACGAAAAGGCAAAAACAAAAAAAGAAAAAATTCTAGTAAAAACCCTAAGTTCGGTCCTATCGAAGACTCTAAGAGTCCCCGGCAACGGCGCCAAAAACTTGATAGGCTTCTAAGTTTTACCCTATTCTAAACTGCAAGTGAACAGCAATGTCAAAGTAGTATATAGGGTTATCGAATCCACATGGACACTTGGTCTCAATAGATCAGAACAGTAGAGACTAATACTAGAAAGAAAGCAATGTAATTGAATTAAAAGTGGTGCGAGAAAGTAAATCAGTAGCAGAGATTAACGGTTATGAAAGCAATAAACTAAAAGCGTCAAGCCTAGGGTATTCTCAGGAAATCAGACAAGCAGACAGTTCATTCAGCAAGGATCTAATTAAGCACAGTTCTAGAACTCAAAACACAGATATAGAATTAACCAAATTCCTTTGCGATAATTCTCTAAGTCTAAGTGCAGCAAACCAAACTTTCGTTTGCGAGAACTAACAGATTAAACTAGCATTAATCCCAAGTTTGATATGTTCACAATTATCCTAAACCAAACTTCCGTTTGCGCAAAGTTTAATTGCCCAATTTAATTAGTTCAGATTCCTAAACCCCACTTCCGTGACGTATTTAGCAACCTAAGATCTAGATTCTAATTGATCAGGTTAGAACTAGCTTTAAGCACAATTAAATTGAAGAACAAATATAGTTTGAATCCTTAACTGAATTTGAACAAGTCTAGCAAGTCATGAAATCCTATGTGAGAAACCCTAAACCTAACTAGGAATCTACTCAGACATAGATAATGAAAACATAATCATAGATTGAATAAATTGCATAAAAGAATAAGAGTAAAAGGGGTTCGAAATCTTCTCCAAATACAGATGAAGTAATAGGTTCAGATCAGCCCCAAAAGCTCTAAAAATCCTTTGCTCTTAATTATCAAAGTGTCATGTAAAGCGTATAAAGCGTCTCTAATTAAAACACTAAAAATTCTACTATATAGGTCTAATCTCGGCCAGGGGCTTCTTTGTAAATATCAGGAACTTCTGGATCAAAGTGCAATATCTTGACTCTTCTAAACCGCCGAGTTTTGGCCCATCTCGCTGGTGCATCGACCGTTGCAGGTGTGCAACGATCGACACCTTTCTCTGTTTCGGACAGTGAACTCTATCTCTCGGCCAAACACTCCAAAAATCTCCAAAATGCTCTATTATCTCCAATTCAGCTCCAAACCTGATTATACCTGTAAAAGACTCTAAAAGAACACAAAAGACACTAAAACACAACTATATCATGGCATAAAACCGGTAAAAACCATGATATATCATTCAGCTCGGAAATCCGAGCTGGTTTGGTTTGGTTCCGAGCTGAATCAGCCGTTCTCTGTCTGTTTGGTTGTTTCGTTGATCCGCAATCCCTGTTGGAAGGTATGTTTGTCCGAATGGTCTGTCATATATGAGATGTCATTTGAAACATATCCGTTCGAATCCGTTTGTTTACTAAGTCATTCAAGTTAAGTTGGCGATACTTCATACAACTTGGTTATTCATTCGAAACTTTGTTTGTCCGATGCGGACATTTGTCTGTGTCCGATTGTCCGATCTTGTTTTCGGCTATTGGTTTCGTCGAGGGGGTTTTTGATCCCAACAAAGTGCGGGGGCACAAGTACATGTATGCACTAAATGGCATGGGAGATACTCTGCAGAGATAAAGGAGAAGGTGGTATTGTATTTAGGTACTTCCGGGATGTGAATAAGGATTTCCTAGCAAAAACGTTGTGGAGACAATTTGTTAAATTGAATATTCTCTTCTCGAAAGTTTTTAAGGGTAGATATTTTCGAAAAACTGATCCTCTTGTTCCGATAAGATTATATTCACCGTCTTATGGATGCAGAGTAGTATCTCAGCTCGATATCTGGTTAAAAAAGAACACATTAAGAGGGTAGGTATAGGGAAGCCTATTTCAATTTGAATGATCCATGGATACCAGCCTATCGCCTGAACCCAGCAAAATAAAAATTCAACACAACGCAAAACATGCTTATGGTTGACCAATTGATTTATCATCAAAATCAGGGTTGCAATAAACAGCTAATGGAGATGATTATTGAACTCGAGTATGTGAGTGGGATTATGAGTATTTCGTTTAGTCATCTAAACTGACCAAATTCGAATGGCTGGCACTATACAAAGTCCGACAGATATACGGTGAATTCATGTTATCATCTAGAAACGGGTAATCCAGATAATGGTGATATCATTCCTGTCTTGGGACAAAATGTTAAAACTCTCCAAGCTTTCTCATCGAAGATAACATGTCCCCCCAAAATAGGAAATTTTATTTAGCAAGCAATTTTAGGATTTCACCGGTCACAACAAACTTGGAGGCAAGAGGAATAAAATGTGATACACGATGTGTTTGTTGTAGAATTGAAGTGGAATCATTAAACCATGTCTTATTCGAATATCCTTTGGCTATGCAGACTTGGGCATGCTCTCAACTCCCAACAAACGTGGAATTTTTCTTTCGGCATCTATTTATACAAATACGGATTATCTTTTTTGGAAATTACCATCGGATAATAACTCCCACAATTATCATCGGATATTGTTGTATATTTGTAAAAGCAGGAATGATATGGTTTACAACCATATTGATAAAGGTTTGCAAGACACATTAAGGATGGCTGAAACAGAAGGTGAAACATGGGAAAAATGCACAATAACTTAAGGTAAAAGAACTTGCGGAAGGTAAAGGAGGAATAAGAAATAACGGAAAGATCTGTTTCAACATGGGCAATTGTGCTTTGTAGATGGACGATGGAAGGAGGGAGATCCTTTTACAGGACAAGGGTGGTATAGCTGTTATGAAGGAGGTGCAAATGTTATGATGGGAGCAATAAATATTAGGACAAGTCTGTCCCCACTTCATGCAGAATTCGAAGTCTTATACGGGTAATGGAATTTTTGAAAATTTTCAGCAAGCTCATATTACATTTGCAACAAACTGTTCAGAATTGTTAAAATAGTGTTAGAGCCAGAAAAAATGGCCAGCTTTCTCGACTAACTTGGAAGAGTTCGAATGAAGAAATGAGTACTTTACGATATTCGATCTCATACATATACCTCGCACGTGCATTTTGATGTTAGGTAGACTAGTACGGAATGCACGCCTCATATCGTCACAGAATGTTCACGTTGGTGTGGTGCCACCAACTTAGACTATTTAGAGATACATTCTATTGTTCTTTGTTGACAAAAAAATTCATTTGACACCTCATTATAAAGTACTATTAGCTTAAGGTTTCTTAGACACTATATTTTTATAATAATATAACTATAAAAATATTCTATAACCAGTATTATGCAGTGATAGATCAAGAACATATTTTAACTAGAGGCAAACACTACAAGAAATCTGGATATTAATAGCATTAAGTGATAGCGTTTTTTTAGTTATGATATAGTTGACGTAACTGTGAGTTTTTAATAGCGTATACAAATTTACAAACGTTATCATAAACATAGTGTCTAAAAATTTTTTATGCCCGCCTTTTTTTTGGAAGTGCGCTATATTTTTAACGAAGTCCGCGTGAAAGTTTTGAAATATTGAAATTTTGGTTAAGTGAAAACAAAATTATTACTTTGCCTTTACATAGTTAACTGAATTTTTAAAAAAAAACAAGGAGAAAGGGATAAAAAAAACCTAGCCAACCTCTCTATCTCTCAAATGTGGAGATGCAATCGGGATAAACCTTCGATGTGTTCATCATTCTAGACGGAAATCGCATCACCTCTCTTGGTTCATACTCTTTCTCTAACCTTTTTTGTTTTCTCTATTGATGTATTCTTACTTGTGTTTTCGTTTGATATTTTATATCCAGGGGCTATATGGAGAAGACTAAGAGTCGGTGAAGAAGTTAGAGGTGGAAGATTTATCATCGAGAGGAGCTAGCAGAAGAAATATCCGTCGCAATCTCCACCGTAAGTTATCTCCAAACCAACTCTAAACCAAATCTACTATTTTTGTTTCTTTCAGATCTGAGCCAAAATCTCAAGTGCTTGGATACACAAGTGACTGTTTTCTATGTTGTAGGTCGTCTCCAGCACAATTTCTCTCCTCTTTATGGGAAAGTTACTTGAACCTGCCTAGGGTTCCAAGGAGTTCTTTAAGTTCATCTTTGTGGTGAACTTTCTTACATATCTTTGTGTCTTCGTTACAGCCATTGCTTTATACTACATAAAGAGGCTGGAAATCTACGTGTGAGTACTCTACCAGCCTTCACAGATTAAGTTTCTTCTTTGTATGAGAGTCTTCTCAGAGTATGAACCACGGGCGAAGAAGGTTCCAGGAAATCAAGGTATATATAATATAAATTTATCTAGAGATGTCTTTTTATTTTAATTAATGTTATACATGGGTTTAGCACCCATCTAATTAGCTCGGCTCATACATGTTCTCTGGACAAATGATCGGCCCAATAGAAACAAATCTTATCGAACACTCCTCGAAGATCGCTCGTCTGATCCAAGCTCGCCACGCTCGGCTCGGCTCGCAGCATCAAGTCAGTTCGGCTTTACTAACGAGCAGAACAAGGTCGGCTTGGCCCATTTTTCACTTGAAGTACGGCCCATTCGTCACGAGCTTGACAAGAAGTCAACGGCCCGTACAAAGTACAACCATATTTTACTATAAATAGGACTGCGCATTGTACATTAATGTAATTTTTGGGGATTTGTGCACTTAACACTTTCTCTCTCTAGAATTCTCACATCTCGAATTGTAACCCGAGCTCGTCTATTAGCAAGCTCGGACCCGTTTTCACTTGAATATAAACACGCTAGTCTCTCGAAGGCCTTCCATTCCTCCCGTTCATTCCCGACCTAGTCTGTTCCTTTATAAAGATAAACTTTGACCCATTAATTTCACGGAGCACGTCAGTTCACACCGAGCAAGACGAGCATTTAACCTTTGTGACGAACTCGGTTATTACAGTTAATTGATTCTTTCCCTTGTGTTGCTTTTATATATCCTCATGTTGACAGAGGAGAAGGATGCAAGCAAGCACTTATGTGATAATTAACTAATTAACTGAGTCATGAGACAATTACTACTCTTACTATTTGCCTTGTTCGTGTGTTGTTTCAGAGACCCAAGTTCTGATCGGTTTGTTATTCTGACTTTTAACTAGAGGTCAGTTTATGTGTTGTCTCAAACATTTCTTATAACTAATGACTAACGTGTCTATTGATTGAGATATGAGGTTAACAAGAAACATACTTTAAAGTGCCAACTCTTACTTATATATGTTCGTTCGTTTTACACCTTAAGTTGATTTTTGTGTTATCCATAGTGGAGTCTGCATTGGCCAAGATGGTATGGACCGACTCGTCTAATTTCTTCGTTTACACAATATGCCTTTCCTCCTTTTATCCTCTGAGAATTGAGAATATTTTTCAAGGGATTGATTGAGATTGGTCTTTGAATATTCATGATTTGGGTTTTACATGGATGAACAGGGAAACATGGTGAAGAAGCCTCAAGTAAGCACACCAAGATTGCGTTCTTGAATCTGCATAACTATATGCAGCATTATATTCCTTAGTAATGCTTTGTTCGACTGTTTTGGTTTTTGCTCTCCTTAGGCTTTAAATGTGAAGATAGGGAATTGCGTGCAAATTGATTCTTATTAGATAGAAACCTGTTGCAGGCTTAATGAGAGGAAACATAGAAAGGAGTGATGGAGCTAGAGCTGCATGTCCATTTATTGATATTGTGGTGAAGTTTTAGAATTATGAATATTGTATTGTCATTGTGTTGAAGTTTTTTTATGAATTATCTTTTTGGTTTATGATTTTGAACTTTGTAAATTGTTTACATTAAGATTTTTTTCATGTATTAAATTGAAATTATTTTAACTTTATATATTCATAAAATAATAGTTCATAAATCCAAAAATCAAATAATAAAATACAAAAACAGTAAAAGCAAATTGGTATATATAATAGCGCTATATACAAAAAATTAACATAAGAAAATTGCTATTGTATTTAAAATTGTTGTAGATAAAAACAATAGCAACACAAAAAAAAACTATCTAAAATGCATGACCTATTATGACAGACGATGATACAGCGCTTGTAAAAACGCTATGGTATCGTTACATAGCGTTATTCAGCCGCTATGAAAAGAATTTTCTTGTAGTGTTAAACGTTATATATACTATATAAACATAATTAAGAACAAAAATCAATATATAACTATATAATCACAAAATAGAAGCAAAATTTTAGGTTAAAATATAATATTATATTTTTAGTAATATATTTTTCTGTTGACAAAATAGTTTATGAAATGTAAGATTGTATGGAGAATTACTGACGCTATCAATGAGATGATACAACATGTGATGAGCCGGCATGAGGAAGACCTCATCAAAAAAATAAGAAAGAATGAGTTGAGTCTCATAGATTAATATTTTGCTACAAGGCATTCGATTATGGACAAGGATTCAATTGTGTTGCTTCGTGATACATGACATAACACGACACTAGGTGATACACCAACTGCAGAGATGGATACATTGAGGTTCGCGATTCAACGAGTGCTTCCGATCTTCTGGATTTATCGGTTGTGGCGATCGAATCGAACAGTGATATGCAACCACCATACATGGTTCTCGATGACGACTCGAGCCTGGACTCGAGAACATAAGTGACTCCGCATCAGATTACTATGGATTCGACTCAAGAGTCAAATTCAGATGAGCTTATAACGGAGCCAATTCTGTTGGCAAAATATTTTCTTTGTTAGAGTCAAGATTAGCACTTTCCTAAGAAGGCCTATTCATGAGTTTAGGTCGGCCCAGAAGGGAAATTCGGCAACAAAGCCCAAGGCGGTAAAACCTAGGTTAAACCGAACTCGGGCTAAACCGGCTTTCACTAGGGTTTGGAGGGTGTCTAGTCCAAGGGCGCCGCGTGAGAAAGTCGGTAAGAGGAAATATTCCATATCAAGACGAAGCCGAGTTATTAGGAAATATTCGTAATTATCTCTTATTTTCCTTTATTGATAAACCGACTTGTAACCCTATATAAGGGAACCCCGACATTCAATGAAAGATACGCTTTTCTTAATATTTTGAGCCTGAGAGACTTTAACAATTCGATTTTGACCTAAATCTCTCCGGCGACATTCAACTTCTCTCAGCCGACTTTCTTCTCGGAAAAACCGGCATTTAAACCCTAATTTCCCAAATCTCACCGTGTTCCTAAATTCTTCTTTTAGAATCCCTAATTTCAAACCCTAAAACTCTTTCTATCTTTAGATAGACCGAGTTGAGATCTTACAATTGGCGCCGACTGTGGGGATTTCTAAGAGAAATTTCTGAAACGAGATGTCAGGGAATCATAAGGAGATCGATCAAGAAAACCCTAGGGTTGAATTAAGCGTTCAAGATGAAAGTGATTACGACCAGAGTGATCACGAAGACGACGCGGCGAAAGGCGGCAAGCAGCCGCGAGACGCCGCCAAGACAAACAAAGCTCGAGATGGCGGCAAACATGCCCCGTCACTCAGCGAAACAGAGGCTCAAATCGAGCAAGACAAGGTCTTAGCCACTCTAATGGCCAAGATCGAGTCACAGAACGACCTGATCAAAACGTTCTCGGAGAAAATCGACCTGCTGCAGACAGAGCAAGCAAAGATCCTTTCGGGTCAACAGTCCAGAAAACCCAGGAGAGAGGTGCCGCCGAAGGTGAAAGACAAAGTCGCCAGACAACTGGTCTACAGTACATCTGAGGAAAGCCACCATGAACAGAGCCGTAGCAGCGAGTCCAGGAGCAACCCGCGTAAGGAAAGCAACAAGAAGGATACTCGCGAGCGGAGCTCACATCGGAAGGAGGGTCTGAAAAACCCAAACGGAGCGAAAGTCGGAGACAGGTCAACTGGAGTGATGAGAGGTATTCACCCGATAGGGATGAACATACCAGTCACCGGACACGGGACGTGCACCACAGACGAAATTTGCGACATGAGAATGGTTCGAACCGAGACAACTATCGCCGCGAGCGAAGTATGTCGCACGAGAAAACTCATGGAGCGTCTATTCGCGGAGCAAGTCGCAACCATGTCGAGAAACAACTGATTGAGCTCAAAGACACCCTAAAAGAATTAAAAGGAGAGGTCCATGGCGTGAAGGGGTCCGCACCAGAGATCGACCGGATCATCGAAGAAACTCGTAGGACACCCTTCACCTCGCGCATCACAAACACGTATATCAGGCAAAGAGAGAAGCTCAGGCTACCGATGTACGACGGCACAAAAGACCCAGCAACCCACCTCACAACGTTCAAAATCATGGCGGCAAAGGCACGGTTCTCATCAAGCGAGGAGCGTGACATCGGTTTCTGCCAATTGTTCACCGAAACCCTGGAAGGGGACGCGCTAAACTGGTTCTCCCGACTCCCATCCAAATCAATCGATAATTTCTCCGACCTCACATGGGCATTCGTAAGGCATCACTTTGCCTACATTCGTAAGGACACTTCGCTGAGTGCGTTGATGTCGATGACGCAAGAAAAAAAGGAAACATTGAAAGATTTCGTAGAAAGGTTCAGGGCAGTAATGACACGAGCTGAGGCACCGGATAAATTCACTATCGCGGCCCTGACAAACGCCGTCTGGCATGAGTCGCCTTTTTACCAAGATTTAGTCATCAACCCGCCACTAACCATCGAAGACGCACTCCATCGGGCAAACAAGTTCGTGGAATTGGAAGAGAAGAAGGTCGCATTAGCAAAGAGATTCGGTTCTGGCAAACAAGCAGATAAGAAGGAAGAAAGAGAACCCAGACAGCACTACGACAGTAAAAGCGCCAAAACAATGGTTGTGGACGGCACCGACAAGCCCCGGTCATCAAAACCGTGGAATAAAAGGGGTAAAGAGGCAAAGAAGGTGCAGCAAGCAACTCCCGCTACGGGGGATAAGTACTGCGAATACCATCAAGCTACGTCGCACGACACGGCTGAATTTCGGAATCTCAGAAATGTTGGATCGTTTAGTGTCTCCTGATTCAATTCTCAGATTGATTCATCCTACTAAACATGCAGATCTAGGTTCTCTTGATTAGAAACATAATAGATCTCACCTGTTACCTTGTTTATGCAGCGGAATGGAGGTACGGGTCAGAGATCAGCAGAACCACCAAGAGGTTGTTCCTCCAAAGGCTCACACACGCACACTTCGGGAAGAGAGGCTGCTAGACCAAAAGAGAGGAGGCGCAGAGAGAGAGGAGGGAGGCGCAGAAGCTTGAGAAAAAATAAGAGCTAGGGCAAGTTTTATTTAATAAAACCCTTGTCCAGTTCAATCACAAAACCAACTCCCAAGCCAGTCCTTTACCGACTGCAGTATTGGGACGTTATTTCCGAGAATCAGTATGTCATCGACATACAATATGAGAAATGCTACATCGCCCCCACTTATCTATTAGTAAACGCACAGTTCCATTTCGTTCATGTTCAAGTCAAAACCTTGACTACTTCAACAGAACGAAGATTCCAACTCCGATATGTTTGCTTCCATCCATGAATGGATCGATGAAGCTAACTTACACAAAATGTAATTTTTCGGAGTCCGGGCTCACTTTCGCTTCTTTGAATTTCGCAGATTCGTCGCTTTCAATGATCATCAGATCATGCGATCTTTCAATGATCATCAGGTTTAACTAATGACGAGAATTCAGGCTTAGTGACTGATTCTTTCATATCTGCGAACTTCAGGCTCCACAGGTGTAGATTCTACAGAAATCTGTAAATCCATCCGCTGCTCTCCCTCAACAGGTTAAGCAGCCACCTGTATTTGTCAAATTTCTTCGAGTCATACTTTTACTCCCACTGTTCTTCTTGGAAAGTAACTTCCCTTCTTGAAAACAGAATGGACGTAAAAGATAACAAGCCTTGGTTTCCTTAGGACAACCAGCGAAGTAGCTCAACTACAAATACTCAGTAAAGACGAATTTGGATCGATTCCAATCCACATTTACATGGTGTCTTTCAACTGATATTGGTGGAACTATTTCAGCGTAAACTTAGATATTTCTAGAGCGTTATTCTTCAAGAATATCATGGAAGATTCGTGTGACTCATCTTTAATCATTTCTTATAAGATCTGATTCTTTCTCACAGAAATACCTCAAGGTTTTTCAGGAGAATTGAGCTGTGAAACGACTTCACACTCATTCAGATGATCACACCATTAATGACTCAAGTATTCTCACTCGTGATTTAATTCAGAGTCTTAATACTTCTGTCACTCAGATTCTATACCTCATTCTGGAACTCTTTCGACCATGTCAAAGAATTCCGACTTGTGTCTCATCAAATGAACACAGTCTTACTCACTGAATTAATCAGTAGAGACAATGAAGTACAGAAAATTTTCTCTGGCATTACTGCTCATCGGACCACATACATGAGTATGTTCAATCTCCAATAAGCCTTTGCGCCTTTCTCTAGCTCGGCTAAGATAGGCCCCTTTGTCTTTTGGTCCAGTAAACAGAATTCAAGTCTCATAAGATATCCGATCAAATGAGCCCAATAGTGCATAACTATGGGATTTCTGAATCCGACTTACTCTATGTGACCAAGACTTTTATGCCAAGAAAAATCAGGTTTAATTCATCAGATTTAAACCAATTTGGTATTTATGTTACATTTAGGCACTCTTTGGTTTAAGATATAAAACCCATTCCTTGAATAGGGTGCTACAATTAATATTTCATTAAGATCAAAAGAACAAAACTTGTCTTTTATCAAAATGAAAAACATTCAAATTCTTACAAGAAAATGAAAGACAACTCTGCTTAAAGCAGGTACATTGTAGCAATTACTTAATACAAAACCAAGCCTCAAAGGCATCTACAAGTGAAAACCCTACGGCTGAGGCAGCATCCATAGCTCCTTCCAGACATGCAGTTCCACTTGCCCTTCCTTCAACGTTCTACTGTTGCTTAGGCTCTGCATATTACAACAAATATCAGTGCCACAACCAGTATCCAATACCTTTAAGGTAGAACTTGAAGTAATAACATGAATACCTGAGGAAGCAGTCTCATACATCAACTTCAACTCCTCATCATCTTCCATGAATTTAAAGCAATCTCTCTTCCAATGCCCAGTCTCTTTACAGTAGCAGCACTTACCAACGTAAGAGGTATCTGACTTGGGCTCAGAAGACACACGCTTGCCATGATTCAAAATCTGGACAACTTTGTCTTCACCCTTGTCAGCACTAGGTTTAATAAACCCACCCTTCTCCATTATGAGATTATACTGGGTGCTCTTCACGTTTGGCTCAACTGTCTTGAGCATATCATGCAGTTCAGTCAGCGTCTTCGTTAAGCCTTTCTTGATATAGTTCCTTCTGAACTTATCATAGCTTGACGGCAGTGACTGCAGAATGATTTCAGTTGCCAATTCTTGGCTAACTGGATAATCCAGTTTCCTCAGGTTATCAATATAACCTATCATTTTACTGATATGAGGACTTACTGGATGATCATTTGGTAGCTTGCAGCTAGTGAGAGACTTAACCAACTGGTATCTCTCCACTCTTACCTGCTCCTGAAATTTCAATTTCAGGTTGCTGATCATCTCTATTGGCGACTCCATGTTTTCAAATTGCTTCCGCAAATCTGAGTCCATGGTAGCCAACATCAGACCACGCACATCTACCGCATCATTATAATGCTTATTCCAAGCATCATATACTGCATGAGAGGCATTGGACCCGATCCTCACGGGGAGAGCTCTCTCAAGGAGATAGTCCTTTCTCTCCTGTCTGAGGACTAGCCTCAGGTTCCGCGACCAAGTCAAGAAATTTGATCCGTTCAGCTTGTCCATCTCAAGGACAGACCGGATCGAGAAAGTGTTTTGATTGTTTGTGCTAGTCATAACTGAAATTTAAGATAAAAGAATTTTAGTTAATATGTTCAATATGATTAATCTCGCATTATTAATCTCGCATTATATTCAATAACATCAGTTACCCTCAATAGAATATAATGATTCCAAGATCCACATATAACTAAGATTAAAGTGGGCCACTGGCCGTCACCCAACCTTAGCTTATATCGGTAAGCCCTATCTCGGCTAATTATATCCGTGATATAATTCTTGGTTGTGAATCTGGGCCCGAGGCCCAATCCACTCTGATGTCTCAAGGCCCGGGACTCCCGATGGCCTAGTCAAGAAAACCAGACTATACAGTCATGTAATCACTAATGTCTGGGACTCCCAATGACAACAATGAATCACAAACCGTCTTACCAACGCAAAAGATAGACACCCTCACACTGTAAGGCCGTGTGTACGATTGAATGGGCTTCAACAGCTGACATAATCTGGACAAGACATCCAACGCTTGATATTATTTGAGGTTTGTAGGTTTATTAAAATCTCATCCCAAAATAGAAGATTACTATTTTGGGAAACTTTCCTTTTTGGGAAACCTACTAATTTTGGAAACTTTCTAAAATTGGAAACTTCCTAAATTGGAAACTTTCTAAAATTGGAAACTTCCTAAAATTGGAAACTTTCTAAATATAGAAATTTCCTAAAATCCAAAACATGCAAATCTAGAAACTTCTAATTTAAGAAACTTTCTAATTTCAGATTTTGAAAAACAGATTAATTTAAAATCGATTTTAATTTTATATAAATAAATTTTAAAATAATCTGAAGAATAAGACTCAAATAATTGGCCCAATTGTTTTAACTTCTTGGCCCGAGGCCCAAGAATTGGTCCATGTCCAAGACATAACCCAATTGTCCAATTAAATGACATAACCGGTCTGGTTCATTAAAATTGGTCTAACCAAAATTAATTACTACGATGACCACAATTGTCAACCGGTTATTTACTAAACCGGATTTTCTCAATTTATTTGGTCCAACCAAATCAAATTAGAAAACCACTGGTTTAGGCACTAAATCCAATTTTTCGACTTTGGATTTCTTATCCCGGTTTAACCAGAACTTAATAAATTTTATTAAGTCTGTTTATTAAACCGTGACGTTTAATTTTAATAAGATTTTAAACCGAACCGAGCCGAATTGGTCACGAACCGATCACGGCCGTGACCTAGCCGCAATCGAGACGAGACATCGGCCAGCCGCAAGCAACGGACGCGATCCAAGATCGGTCCATCTCTCTCGTGACGATGCTCGGACAATGCTCGGTCCATCTCGATGCTCGAACGGGACGCTCGGGACAGCACGGGACAGACTCGACGGGACGAAGCGGGATGCGATCGCGATCGATCCAAACCGCTCGGTCGTACGGTCCACCTCCTGCGATCGTGTCGTCGACACAAGCCGATCCATGATCGGTTTGTGCATCAAACGATCCGGACGTGTGATCCGAAACTGATCAACACTCCGACGCATACCAATTCATATAGATTGGATCATGCGATTTCTTGTTTGTTTAGGTTTTAATTCTTTGTTTCTTAAGTGTTTTTCCTTATCAGTAAATTGATTCAAACACTTCTTAAACAATCCTAAACATGATTCTAAACAAGAAAAACCACAGAACCAATGGCTCTGATACCACTGTTGGATCGTTTAGTGTCTCCTGATTCAATTCTCTGATTGATTCATCCTACTAAACATGCAGATCTAGGTTCTCTTGATTAGAAACATAATAGATCTCACCTGTTACCTTGTTTATGCAGCGGAATGGAGGTACGGGTCAGAGATCAGCAGAACCACCAAGAGGTTGTTCCTCCAAAGGCTCACACACGCACACTTCGGGAAGAGAGGCTGCTAGACCAAAAGAGAGGAGGCGCAGAGAGAGAGGAGGGAGGCGCAGAAGCTTGAGAAAAAATAAGAGCTAGGGCAAGTTTTATTTAATAAAACCCTTGTCGAGTTCTTATGGGCTTTTGGGCCCAATTCTTAGTTCTGATTAAATCCCTTGGATTTAATCAGGCCCTTTAGTCTCTCTAAGTACAGTAAATGCCTAGCACTTTTACCGTACTTCTGCTAAACCGTTCCTTCGTATTTTCCCGTTAGCTTAGGCGTGTGACCCATATGGGATCATATAATAAAGGCAATAAGTCCAAGACTTATAGATCATGAGCGGACTCTAGCAAGCCATCATGACCCCCAGTATTATATGACTTATGTCTGATCATTGACATACTCTTACTTTCTAGAGACAGTACAGAGATTACTGGACATAATTCCAACAAGAAACGCACTCTACTCCCGACTTTCCGATGAAGAGATCAAGGCAGCCATTGAAAGGTTAAAAAAGGAAGAATCGGGGCAAAAGAAGGAAGACAAAGCCGACGAGCAGGCTCCTAAACAGGATAAACCACCACGGCGTATCAAAAGCATAGCTTCGAAACGTAACCGTGAAGAAGAAGAGGAGGAGGACGAAGAAGAAACCCCCAAGACCATCCGAAGAATCAACATGATCATGGGAGGTCTAATCTCCGTAAATGATTCGGTCCGGTCAATCAAGGTCTACGAACGCCTAGAATTAGCCGCGCAAAAGGCGCCTCAACCAATCCTGTCAGATGATCGGCCCGTCATCTTTACCGACCAGGATCTCTATGGAACTCACTACCCTCATAACGACCCGCTAGTGGTTGAGCTTCTGATCGGAAGTTGCCAAATATCTCGAATACTGGTGGACACCGGGAGCTCGATAGATCTAATTTTCCTAGATACACTCAAAAAGATGGATATTAAGGAGGAGGATATCAAGCAGAAGGCCAAGCCGCTCACTGGGTTCACAAGTGAAACGACATACACAATTGGAACGATCAAGTTGCCTGTTTTCGCAGGAGGAGTTAACAGATTGGTGAGGTTTCATGTCATTGACAAGCCAACCATCTATAACGTAATCCTCGGAACTCCATGGCTGTATAGCATGAAGGCGGTATCCTCGACATACCATCAATGTCTGAAATTCCCGACACCTAAAGGAATCCAGACAGTCAAAGGATGCCAGAGCGCAAGCCGGTCGTGTTTCGCGAGAGAACATAAGATCAGATTGCCTTCGTGCATGATCAACACGGAACACGGAAGAAAAGGACCGGAGAAAGAACTGATCCAGCAAGTCATCATCGACGAATCAGATGCAAGCAAGTGTGTAGGCATTGGCGCAGAATTGCCAGACGACATCAAAAGGGAACTGATCGCCTTCCTACAGCAAAACGTTACAACGTTTGCGTGGACGATGAAGGACATGAAGGGTATCAATCCAACCATTACAACTCACGAGCTGAATGTTGATCCGACTTACAAGCCAGTCAAGCAAAAGAGGCGAAAACTCGGCCCTGAAAGAGCTAAAGCAGTCAACGATGAAGTAGAGAAGCTACTTGAAGCCGGTTCAATCCAAGAAGTCAAATACCCCGATTGGTTGGCTAATCCAGTGGTCGTGAAGAAGAAAAACGGGAAGTGGAGAGTATGTGTCGATTTCACGGATCTCAACAAAGCTTGCCCCAAGGATAGTTTCCCGCTGCCGCATATCGACCGACTTGTTGAGGCAACGGCCGGGAACGAATTGCTATCATTCATGGATGCGTTCTCAGGGTATAATCAAATCCTCATGAACCCAGACGACAGAGAAAAGACGGCCTTCATCACTGAACGCGGCACGTATTGCTATAAAGTCATGCCTTTCGGACTCAAAAACGCCGGCGCCACCTACCAGCGGCTGGTAAACCGGATGTTTGCAGGTCAACTCGGCGCAACAATGGAGGTTTACATCGACGACATGCTAGTCAAATCTCTGATTGCCTCTCAGCATGTCGGCCATTTAAAGGAATGTTTCAACATCCTTAACCGGTACGGCATGAAGCTCAATCCAACTAAGTGCACATTCGGAGTAACATCAGGAGAGTTCCTTGGATACGTGGTAACCCATAGAGGAATAGAAGCTAATCCAAAACAGATCACGGCTATAATCGACTTGCCATCTCCCAAGAACACTCGAGAGGTACAACGCCTCACTGGCCGCATAGCCGCCTTGAACAGGTTTATATCCCGGTCAACGGATAAATGTCTGCCTTTTTACGAGCTCCTACGAGGGAACAAAAGATTCGTGTGGGACGATAAGTGTCAGGAAGCATTCATCCAACTCAAGGACTACTTGTCGAACCCGCCGATACTGTCTAAACCCGAGAATGGTGAGACATTGTTGCTTTACATCGCCGTCTCAACGACAGCAGTGAGTGGCGTACTAGTTCGGGAAGATCGAGGAGAACAGAAGCCGATCTTCTACGTCAGCAAAACGATGAACGGAGCCGAAACCAGGTATCGTGCAATGGAAAAACTGGCTTTCGCTGTCGTCATCTCGGCGCGAAAGCTGCGACCATATTTTCAGTCACATCCGATTGCCGTATTAAGTAGTCAACCTCTTCGAACGATCCTTCATAGCCCGGGACAGTCTGGCCGTCTAGCCAAGTGGGCAATAGAGTTAAGTGAGTACGACATCGAGTACAGGAACAGGACAACCGCCAAGTCACAGGTGATAGCTGATTTCCTTGTCGAATTATCGCCAGAATTGGACGTCGGTACCGAGATAGAAGATAAAAATTGGAAATTGTTCGTTGACGGGGCCTCATCCAAAAAAGGAGCCGGGATAGGGATACGTCTCATATCGCCAACCGGCGAGATACTAGAGCAGTCATTCAAACTGGGTTTCACGGTGTGTAACAAAACAGCCGAGTACGAAGCTTTATTAGCCGGTCTCAGACTAGCCAGGGAAATCGGAGTACGACATCTCTTGGCCCATTGTGACTCCATGCTCGTAGCCAACCAAATCAACGGAGACTACGAAGCTAAAAACGAACGAATGGAGGCTTATCGAAAGAAGGCATTGGAACTCACCAGTTCATTCGAATTCTTCGATATTGTCCAGATACCAAGGAAGGAGAATGCCCCGGCAGATGCACTCGCGTCGCTGGCATCTAATCCCAATCTCTGTCGGCGGATCCCGGTAGAAACGATCCAAGAGCCAAGCATCCCGCCCCCTGAGAGCAATCAAGAAGAACCTGAAGAAATAATCCCGAGTGGTGAAGATGACATATGTTACAATATTCAAGCAAAGGGCACAGACCTCATCGCTGTCCTAACCGGCGACAATAAAGACTGGCGACTTCCGATAAGAGCATACCTGACAGAAGGAAAGCTCCCAGAAGATAAATGGGAAGCACGACGACTTAAAGTCAAGAGCGCACGATACACTATACATGAAGGTATCCTCTACAAGTATTCTGCTAACAAGATCCTCCTCAGATGCATAAAAGGAGATGAAGTAAGTCGGGTTCTCGAAGAAACGCACTCTGGAGCATGCAGAAACCACTCCGGAGGCAGGTCTCTCGCCCTCAAAATCAAGTTGAACGGTCACTACTGGCCGACTATGATAACCGACTGCGAGACTTATTCTAACAAGTGTGAAAAGTGTCAGCGACATGCGCCATTCATACATCGACCTACAGAGTTGCTCACGACATCAACCGCGGCTTATCCGTTCATGAGATGGGCAATGGATATCGTTGGACCGTTACCATTATCCAATCAAAGACGTTTCCTGCTCATCATGACCGACTACTTCACAAAGTGGGTAGAGGCCAAGGCTTACGTCGCAATCCACGATGTCCAGGTTCAAATTTTCGTCTGGAAATACATAATATGTCGTTTCGGGCTACCTTATGAGATCGTCACAGATAACGGATCACAATTCATCTCGAAAGTATTCGAAGGATTCTGCAAGAAGTGGGACATCCGCCTTAGCAAGTCGACACCGAGGTATCCTCAGGGGAATGGCCAAGCCGAAGCTACGAATAAAACCATCATCGCCGGCATCAAAAAACGCCTTTAAAGCAAAAAAGGAGTTTGGGCAGACGAGTTAGACGGCGTCCTCTGGTCGCATAGAACGACGCCTCGCAGCGCAACAGGAGCCACCCCATTCTCCTTAGCCTTTGGCGTAGAAGCAATGGTACCGGCAGAAGCTAACATTTCCACTCTCCGCCGCTCTCTCATGCCTCACCATACTGAAATCAATGAAAGGATGCTAATCCAAGCTCTCGACACCTTAGAGGAGGAGCGAGATCGAGCCCTACTCAGGATTCAAAACTATCAACAGCTCGTAGCTCGGTACTACAACCAGAAAGTCAAGGAAAGACACTTTCAAGTCGGCGACTACGTCCTTCGCAAGGTCTACGAAAACACCAAAGAGTGGAGAGCAGGGAAACTCGGGGCGAAATGGGAAGGACCCTACAAAGTCACAAAAGTCGTCAAGCCGGGAGTCTACGAGCTTGAGTCAATGAAAGGCAAGGCTTTACCTCGATCCTGGAACTCGGCCAGCCTGAAGGAGTACCACTAAGACGACAAGGCTGGTTTCTTTCTCCAAAAAAAAATAATAATAAAATAAATGTATTGAACTACGAGTGACTTGATTCTCCCTCGGGAGATACGTAGGCAGCCTTTACCGGCACAGTCACAAATCTAATAAAATCCTCATTTTCTCAGATAGGTTACCGTCTTGAAAGCTATGCAAAGCCAAAATATTTAAATATATTTAATGATACTAACAAAGCCGAGTTCTAACTCGCAAAGGCCGAGTTCTAACTCGCAAAAGCCGAGTTCTAACTCGAAAAAGCCGAGTTCTAACTCACAGAGACGAGCAATGACTCGCAGAGAGACGAGCAATGACTCGCAGAAAGACGAGTAACGACTCGCAGAAAGACGAGCAACGATTCGCACCATTAGCATCATGCCTCCTGGCCAGGGGCGTGATCTTCCTTGCGCACGAGGTGCACATCGTGGTAGGGAAAAGCCGGGATCCGTCCCGCAAATTCTTCGAGGTAGGAGATAACAAATAAGTCGAGCGAAAAAGACTCGCGTATCCTCCCGCCATTAGAATAAAGCCGAGTATTTATAAGCCTCGCAAACCGCCTTACGGCAAGAGTCGCTAAGTCGTTCAAGTTTGACAAACAAGCTTAATACGAGATTAGTCCGACTACCTGAAAGGTGCTGACTCGTTCAAGTTTAATACGAGATTAGTCCGACTACCTGAAAGTCGCCGACTCGTTCAAATTTGATAATACGAGATTAGACCGCCTATTAAATAGTCGCCAAATTGTTTGAGTTTTGATGGTGAGTTTAAGTACAAAAGTTTCGAACTGGCCACGAGCACGAAACCGATTAAACTCGCTAAACCACAAGCTTAAAACAAGATTGGTCCGATCATCTAAAAATCACTACTTGGCTAAAATTATCCAGAATAATTAAGAAGCGCGACATAATGATGAAAATCGAAGAATGATTCATCTTATTACCGCCACCTAGTTAAGTTTGACAAAATAAAACTCTAAAGGCGAAATGAAGTTACAACTTATTACAAAATTAAACAAAAGTTTTCAGAAACAAAAGGAAACAGGGCTCCTTCAGTCAACTCCAGCCGACGACTTCTCAGCATCACCAGGACCGCTCTTCTCAATATTCTGATCCTGTACCACGGGGGCACCCTCTAAAGCCGCAACCTCTGACCGGACAGACGAGACGAGATCAGCAGGAACCGCCTCCGGAATTATCCCATGATTGGTTCCGAACTGGTCAACGTCCAATGGAACAGGGGGAGGGGAGTCGTGAGAACGATCGAGAAGAGGATGACGTAGTGGAGAGAGAACAAATGTGAGCTCCTCCTTCGTCACGACATTCATGTCGTCCAGCTCCGCGTCGGCCGCAGCCTCGTCCGCAGCAACCTTGTCCAAGACGGCCTGAGGAATCGGCACGCCCTGCTCGCTAAGTTTGAGCAGACACTTCCTGAGTCCAGAAATTTGGGCCTGCTTAACCTGAAGCGCAACAGCACCCTCCTGGTCCTTGATAAAAAGCTGAATGAGGTCGAAATGAGTCTGCGCTTTTGTCCTGACAGCGGCCTCGACTCTTTCCCTTTCTTTGCCGACCAGGTCAAGACAAGATTTGTGCAGCTTCTTCTTCTCTGACTTAAACTTAAGGGAGTCGGCCTTCGACTTTTCTTCAGCTTGTCTAAGCTTACCCTCGAGAACCAAGTTGTTCCCTTCCAACACCTTCTTCTCCTCTTTGATCTTCTTAAGGAGGTCGTCTCGTTTGGTGACTGCGTCAGCCAGTTTCTTTTGGGCCCAGGAACTCTCCAGAGCCACCCGGTTCGAAGCCTCGATCATCTGAAAACAGCACACAAGTGTCATTTTGGCAAAAAATGCAAAATTTTAGTACGAGGAACTTACTGTCGCCTCAGCATGCTTTAGCCTGACGATGGCATCTGAGTGAGGCAATTCCTCCAAGACCGGCCAATCTGATTCGTTCCCCCTCACGCACGTTAGCATGTCAAAACAAGCCCGGGGGTTGTTGATGAAAGGAACCTCGCTCTCATATTGGTAAGCAAAGTTATGAATTGAGGGGCGCACTTCCCCTTCTTTCACCTCGCGCCTTGGTCGCACCAGGACGAGTTCCTTATTAGACTCAAAAGGCTTAGAACTGCCAAACGAGTCGGGAACGGTCCCCTTGAACTTGTAGAAACGCTTCCACGGGTCCTTTTGTTTAGCGGGCTCGCTGGCGGTCGCCACCTCATTAGAAGCATCTTGGGCTGATATGCTGGTCTTTGACACCTTTGCCGGTTTGTCTTGAACCGACTTATCATCAGCAGGCCTCTTCCTTGATGGAACCTTAGGCGGAAGGGCGGGGGAGTTTACCACTCGAGCCACTGTTTTCTCACCAACGTCCGAAAGCTGTCTGCCATCTGGAGCCGGAGGAGGCGCGTCCGTCCCTTTCGACGACTTGGCAGAAGAAGACGATTGGGATGAGATCTCCTTGGAATAATCGACGGAGCTGATTCGCTTCACCTTACCCATCTTCCCAGGTTTCACAAGTTGTTCAGGAGTGACTTTCACCGTGGTATCCCACTTCACTAAAGAGAAGAAAAAGCAATTTAGAAAAGAAAATTTGAAATGACGAGGTACGCTCATCACAAAGCGGCAAACTAACCTTTGGATATTTGCGGAAGCGTCCTGGTTATGCGATCCCGAGAGAGGTCCGACCACTTGCGAAGGCCGAGAGATTGGATCTTTTCGAGAATCGAGAAATAACTGTCAGGGTACGGCTTGAACAAAGGATGATGCACTGCAACAACAAAAGAAATTTGAGTAAATCATCACATGCGAATGACGGCAAATTTAGAACGACATCTACCAAGATCTGTGTTCCAAGAAGTCCTGACGAGTTCCCTGTGCTCATCAGGGATGACTAACGAGGAAATTTCAACAAAGAAATAATATCTCTGCCAGTTATTAATTTTCTTAGGGGCATCTGTCAGTATACGATGGCCGCTTTTGAACTTCACCGCATAGCACCCCGGGCTGGAACTCATAGCATTGATCGACGTCATTTCTTCAAAAACACTCGCAGTTATTGTGACGCCGGCTTCAGCACCCAGCATTAAGAGACCGACCATGTGGCGTACCGCAATAGCCGAAAGCTGGGAAATGGCGATCTCACGACGGAAGCAGTACGAAACTAGCAAGTCAGGCAACGGAAACCAACAACGACAACCCCCAGACTTGGTGTTCATAAAGAATGATTCATACACGGTCATATAGCCGGGCGGAGGAGTCCAAGGACGGTCGAGCGGAAAGGGAATAATAACCTTAATCGCCGGATCTGCTCCACAACCGCGAAGCGAAGATCTAACCGTCTCTGCAGTAGATCGAGTCCCGAAGACATTATCATACAGCTCTCTAGGATCAGCAGGCAGTACAGGAGAAGAGGCGTTTCCATGAAAACCGTCTTGATCAGTATCAATAGCATCCTCATCTCGAAGTTGCGGGATGGTAAAAACCTCCCGGCCAGAACTCTCGGCAGCAACGGTTTGGCGTGACGACTCGCAGCGAAACCCGAACTCTTCAATATCAGAACGAGCAGGACGGCTTTCCAAGTCGGACGAAGCACTTGAAGAAGTAGAAGCGGATCGACGACTTAACGAATCATCCGCGGATGAGACTGAGACAACTTCTTTATCTTTTCCCGACGAACAGCGAATCAAAGACATAATTCTCGGAAGAACAGAAGAAGAACACAACAAAAAAGTAATGTTTCGATCTAAAAATCCTAAAAGCACAAGGCGGAGCGGCGGCGGAAATATGGCCGGAAAATAAATAAGACAGAGAGAAGATTACCTCTTGAAACTTCTCCACTTGAGCGAAATGGGAAAAATGAAGTATGAAGGGACTATTTATAGCAAAATGACGGCGCAGGAACCAAGGCGCATCGTTACCTAGGCGACGCTTCGTACTTTGCACCTACCCAGTGATTGAACCGAGAATCAATTCCGGTTCCGCCGGGTCATCAGCGGTTTTCAAACCGGTTCGATTTCGTCATTCCGGACCAAGCTAGACCAGCCCAATAATAATATGGGCCAAAACAGCGATGTAACTCGCCAGATGACGGATATGGGCCAACCAGAATCATATCATAAACCATAAGTTGACTCCTCGTAATGACGACTTGAGTACAAGTCGCCACACTGGGGGGGGGGGGCTTATTGTTAGAGTCAAGATTAGCACTTTCCTAAGAAGGCCTATTCATGAGTTTAGGTCGGCCCAGAAGGGAAAGTCGGCAACAAAGCCCAAGGCGGTAAAACCTAGGTTAAACCGAACTCGGGCTAAACCGGCTTTCACTAGGGTTTGGAGGGTGTCTAGTCCAAGGGCGCCGCGTGAGAAAGTCGGTAAGAGGAAATATTCCATATCAAGACGAAGCCGAGTTATTAGGAAATATTCGTAATTATCTCTTATTTTCCTTTATTGATAAACCGACTTGTAACCCTATATAAGGGAACCCCGACATTCAATGAAAGATACGCTTTTCTTAATATTTTGAGCCTGAGAGACTTTAACAATTCGATTTTGACCTAAATCTCTCCGGCGACTTTCAACTTCTCTCAGCCGACTTTCTTCTCGGAAAAACCGGCATTTAAACCCTAATTTCCCAAATCTCACCGTGTTCCTAAATTCTTCTTTTAGAATCCCTAATTTCAAACCCTAAAACTCTTTCTATCTTTAGATAGACCGAGTTGAGATCTTACATTCTTGCCATGTATTCTATTATGGTGATGGATAATATGGTGTTACAGGTCTAAATTTCTAAATTGGATCCATGCTTTCAAGTTTTCACTGTATCAGTTGGTGTTGGCAAAGTTAGGCAAGTGAAATAAGGATTAGATGATTCTTTTGATCGTAGCTTCGAGAGCTTCCAAGTTCCATCCGCTGAAGTCCAGCCTGAATTTTCTCATGAGCCAGCCGATGTTATGGTGATACACATTAAACCGTTACAAGTTCAAAATCTTGGATGTTTAAATACAAATCTATGGCGTAAAAGATGTGGCACCTAGACATTCAGAGCTTATATATAGCAAGTTTTTTTGATTTGGGAAGGCTCTTAAATTGACTCCTGGAGCGTAGACATGTGTGGTACTGGACTAACATCAAGTGAATGACACTAGAGAAACAAGACAAGATATCGTCGCTGCGAATGGCATTCGGCTCTGGTTCATTTTGCTTTAGAGAATATTTGTTTCAGCAAATGGAATGAAATTTCTATTACAGTGACAGAACACTGTGAGTTGTACAAATTCAGACCTCACTACAACGTTCTTAGAGTTGTTACCACACTATGAGACAATATTGAAGTAGACTTTAATGCATCGCAAAGAATTCCAGCGAGTGTTTACTTTGGAAACTATTAGCAGCCTGCTGGTTGAGTTTCTTTCAAGATGTGAGAAATAAGATTATGTCATGATTGCAGTTCTTTCTCAGGAAGTTTTCACTACTTGGGTGTTTTACTTTTCAAACATCAGGACGTGGTTGTTTGAAGAGGAAGGATTTGATATAGATAAAGAGAATAAGGGACTGCTCATGCCACATGTATTGTGATAATAATGAGTAGGGATCAACGGCAAAGATCAAACAGAGCTCAATCCAGAATCAAGAGTATAAATGAAGAAGATCTCGATCATAATCTTATTGTTGTTGTTCATATTTCTATCTCGTTTTCCATCTCTTTCTTTGTAAAATAATTTGATTCATCCTCTCTAGAAATCGTTCTTGTTATCGATATTTCTTGAAGATGAGTTCTGAAATTCTTGTTTACCTTGAACATTGGATCTTGTATCACATAAGCTTTGATTAGGGTTTCCTAACAGCTTTGGATTAAGGTCTTGTGATGAAAACGATCTCAAATGTGTTTGTGGCTTTTCAAGAACAAGGGATCACTCAAAGAATGAAAGAACTTATGCAAAATGCAAAGAGTAAATAACAATATAGGCATACAAGGATAGACTCGCATCTATCAAATGCCCAAGATAATCCTGCTTAAAGTTCTAAGCCCAAGAAATTCCATCCGAATCTACCCTTTCATAAGGCTATTTGTCTTCTTAAACTACAAAACACCATCTCTTCTTTTTAAGCACTTACAAAACTTTTTTTCCAATTATTTTATCTATGATGGGGTCTAAACTCGTTTACTTTCACTATAGCTCTTTTTAGTCTAGTCTCTTTCCTTTTCTTTTCTTTTCTTATTTGAGCATTTTTATTCTTTTCTTTTTCTTTCGTTGTCTTTTTAAAACTTTCTTTTACTTTTGCTTAGAGATATTTCAACATTTCTTTTGTCCATCAAATCTATATTTTGTTTTCTCATATTTTATTCCCAAACTTTTCAAATGATTTCTATTACTCCCCCCCCCCCCCCCAAACTTTTTTACTATCCTCTCCTTAGCCTAAATGATTCAAGCCAAGCTTCTACAAGGAAGAGTTTCCTTGTCACTTTAAACTCAACATTTTTTACCAAGTTAGTTCGAAAGAAACCTCATAACTCTCAAATAAGTGTTTTATACTACATGAAAAATGCATATTGTTAGCGTCGTGAAAACGCTATAATATGTTTTAGGGGTTTTAATGTTGGCCATGACATGAAGAGTTATCTTAGACCCCTTCCTCCAATAGCGTATTTTTTCTGCTATTATATGGTGATTTGTAATAGCATGAAATTGTTTGGTTTTATATGATTAATAATAGCTATGTATTATTGTCATTTTATATTTTAAAGTAGCTTTAATATTCCGCTTAAATATATTTAGCTGTAGCATAATTTTCTCGTTGTATTATATTTTGTAGTGGCTTTTTATATTCGTTATATTAATATAAGCTATATCAAAACATTTTGTAGCCAAACCGAACAATATTAAATTATTATTATTTTATATTTTGTATCAATTGAATTTATATGAGAAAAGTTCTCTTAAATATTTTATTAATAACTCAAGTGTTAAATAAATAACAATCAAGTTTTAAACTAACTTAGTCTACCACTAAACCAATTGCTTCAAAGATCATTGTCTTAACCTCTTTTAATATCTCCTTTGATAAAGAGATTTCAGCAAGAAGATTCGATGCCTTCTCGTCTGAAGCTCCTTCGTAGTCTTTTTTTCTATTTAACACCATCTGACCACTCATTTCCCAAACCGCTGGATTCATTTGCGTACCCAACAGCTTTGAGTTAACTTCCCCTAAGACTTGTTTCTCTACTTAACACTACAAACAAAAAATAAAAACAAATCAAGACCTGAGATTCTTGACATGAGTTCCTAACAAAATCAGATACATGAGATCAAATATAAGAAATATGCTTGAATAAGTCCCTTTCCTCCTCTTACAATATACTCGTTTGCTGTATTAAAAAAAACAAAAATGTAAGGAAAACAAGACTATGATACGATAGGCAAACACAGACAAATCCCATTTTTTGCCAATTCCTCTTTTGGCATCCAAAAACGTGAGAAACATAGTTTAAACTTATGAATTTACAACAAGAATTCAAGAACCTGAGAAAATCTGGGATATATATCTCTGCACTAAACGGAAGAGTTCAACGTATCTCAAAAGAAAATCTAGCTCGGTTTTGTCAACACCTGAGATTGGTTTTTTTTAACAAATGAGAAAGGAATTGAAAAACGATACCAATATCCAAAAACACATGACCAGAGTAAACACATGCCACAGTAATACAAAAGACACATGCTTTCATCAGAAAAACAACATTTTACCAATGAGAGTTGCTCAGTTAGTAAAGATCGGCTAGTAGCTTTTCGCTAATATGGATTCGATTTTTGTTGGAAGGGGTCTCCCCTCTAAAAAAAGTGATTTTAACATGGTTTGAGCTTCGCTTTACGGGGACGTAGGAGCCTACGGGCCTCGAATCTTCTAGTCATTCAAAAAAAAACAACGTAGTTTTTATGTGCACTTTGTTCGTAATATCATCATTTTGCAAATAGATACAAGTCGTTTACAACTAAAAGAATATGCGATAACCTGAAAAGATAAATATATATTAGAGTCTACCTTTTGATATGCTCAAAGTTTACTTCCCTAAGTTCAACTGCAAGTGCACATGCAAATGTAGTATCTAGGGGTCGAATCCACAGAGACTCAAGAAATCTTACGATAGACTATAGAATGTCAAATTAAGCTAGGCGATACTAATCAGAAAATAAATAGCTAAGCAGAAAGTAAATCAGTAGCAAGAACGGTTGTTGTGAAGCAAGTACTAAAAGCGTCAAGTCTAGGGAGTACTCAGGAAATCAGACAAGCAGATCAATTATCAGTCACAATCAAATTAAGTTCGGTTCTAGAACTCAAACACAAGATATAACTAACCAACTTTCGTTGCGAGAATTCTCTAAGTCTAATTAGCAGAAACCCAAATTTCTTTGCAATTCCTAACAGATTAAACTAGCCTTAAGTACAAGTTTGATTTGTTGACAATTCAATTAAACCAAATTTCTTTGCAGATAATTAAATTGCTCAACCTAAATAGATCAGATTCTAAACCACACTTTCGTGTCAATTTATAAACCTAAAATCTAGATTCTAAGTGATCAGGTTAGAAACTAGTATTAAGCACAATTCAGGTTGAAGAACAATTAAGATATGAATCCTTAACTGATAAATTAATCTAGCAAGTCATGAAATCCCTAACGAGAATACCTAAACCTAACTATGAATCTACTCAGATATGATTAATGAAACACAAATCAATGAATAAATAGATATCATAAAATCAAAGAGTAAAGATTTAAAGAGGTTCGAAATCTTCTCTCTGGAGTACAAGAACGATCAGCCTCTCGGTCTCTCTCTCTAAAAATCTAATAGTATGAATGCGTGTCTAAAACAAAACACCAAAAACCTAATTATAAAGCCTTAATCACGCTTGGGGTCTTTTCTCAAATACTGGAAATTTTTGGGGCAAAACTGCAAATCTCCAAATTCTTCATTAATGTGGTGGCGCAGAGGTGTGTCGATCGATGCCAATGATGCATCGATCGGTGCACGGGTCGTCCAGACTTGGTGAAACTAGCTCTCTCGGCTTAAGTTCCTCATTTTGCCCAAAATGCTCCAATATCTCCAATAATCTTCCAAACATGCATGTACCTAATAAACACCTGTAATGACTCTAAAGACACGACAAAAGACTCTAAAACACACTTATATCATGGCTTAAAACAGGTAAAAACCATGATATATCAACTCCCCCACACTTAGCCTTTGCTTGCCCTTAAGCAAAACAGAAAACTAGAATGTGGTGAAGAGGTTTGAAAAATTTCAGAAACTCTTTTTATCTTAGAAGCACAACACTCAGATTCCCCTTAGTAAGCCACATGAAAGATTCACCTGCAAGACATCAAGACCAACATATACTTCCCCCACACTTAGCAACTGTCCTGAGTAAACTCCACAATCAATCCAAAGCATTCAAATTCACCCTATTGACTTCTATAAGCAATTAAGTGCGGTCTCACCTAAGGATTATCGATCAAAGGGCTCATGGACTCTTACTCTGTTAGCTCTAGACCACCATACTATCTTTTTCAGGTTCCTTTCTTCTCTTTTCCCTTCCTTAGCAACTGATTTTTCCTCATTGGGTATCATTTTATTTTTTTATCAGTGCTCTTCCCGTTATAGGGTGTACTTTGGACACATTCCATGGATGCACATGAGGTAATAGGGGTCTCTACCACTCCCGCGACCACTTCGGAGCTACTAGCTCATCCTCAGTTTATTATTCTCTTTTTTTTTTTACTTTAAGGAAGGGGAGAAGGGAACCTTACTTGGACAGGTTTACAAGCTGTGTCAGCACTAACAGAGGAATCCGACTCAAGGTATACCAATCCCTTAGGTGAGAAAAGTAAGTCAAAATTAGGGCGAAGTCAGTAAAGGATTCTCTGAATACCTGACTTGATATGGGTGTCCTCAGTAGGCTGATCTGCATTGGGTTTTCTAATAGTCATAGATTGATCTTGGAAGCTCATCCCAATGGTTACTTAAGTTCCTGCAAGTGTTGATGGCTTCTCAAAAATTCATTGTTTCCTACTTAAATTGTTTTGACACGATAAAACTAATTTGGACTGACCTAAGAAAACAAAAAGCGTGCGTCAGTAGCTACCTCCCCCACACTTGAAACACACTGTCCCCAGTAGTGTCAAGCTTAGGATCGGTGAGAAAATAAATCGGAATTAAGAGAATCTGAAAAAGAGTCAGAACACTTACCTGTCGTCGGCCTGTGTCGATAAATGCCACAATGGTGTCGATCTATGCAAGGCGATTATGCCCGCGGTTACGTAGATAACCGTTGTCTGAACCGCAATTGAATCGGCAAACCGTAAATCGCAACTGTGTCGACCGATGCACTACGTGTGTTGATCGATGCAGTGCGATTCTGCCTGTTTCTCACGCTTTTGAACACACCAAAAAAGAAAATCAAAAACACCAAATCAAAACGAAAAATGAAAAGAAAAACGAACCTAATAGTGGGTGGCCTCCCACTCAGCGTTCTTTTAACGTCATTAGCTTGACCGGACGAACGAAATCAGGCTCCTGTAGGTTTCGACAGAGACTGTGAGTGCCTTTGCGAAAGTCTCCTCATCCAAGGTGGAGAGTAAGCATTGTCAGTGTGAGCTCGTCCAAGAAACGAAGGGATGCAACGTTCTCCTGCATTCACAGCAGTAAGGTCAGTAGAACTGAGTTTGGAAGCCGCGTACCTTTGCTTTGGTGAGGCTCTGATGTTAGGAGCTTTCTGCTTAGAAACAGTTGCAAGCTCTGAAGATATTAGAGTGGAATCTGCAAAAACAACCATCCTCTCCTCTCCAGGATCAGAAATTAAAGTCTCACTCTTCTGCGCTTCCTGTCCATCCTCAATGCTAAAGGTTTGACCATCAATCTTTGGCATGCGCAGCATATCCATCTCAAAGTGTAGAGGCTCATCTCCCAGATGTAGATCAATCAGACCATGCCTCACATTAATCTTCGCACCAGCTGTGGCCAAGAAAGGTCTTCCCAGTATTAGAGCATCATCTGGCTCACTATCGTACTTAAGCACCACAAAATCTGTCAGAACTAGGTAGTTTCCAACTCTGACTGGGACATCCTCAAGAACTCCTTCTGGAATCCTTATTGACTGATCAGCTAGGACCAGAGAGGTCCTAGTGGGTGAAAAATCTGCCATCCCCAGTTTCTCTGCCACAGAGTATGGCATGAGATTTTCAGCAGCTCCTAAGTCACACAAGGAGCGCCTGAAGCTATCCTCAAAGATGGAACAACTCAGCACAAATATACCAGGATCAGGTAGCTTCTTGGGGATCTGAGTTAGCAACACATCACTGACTTGTTTAGGTATCACTATCACCCAATCTTTCAACACTTCGTCCATAGGTAGCATCTTCTCCAAGTATCTCAGCACACAAGGGTGATATGGTGGATCATCAGGTTGTGGTTCTTCTTCCACCCTCTCATCCATTACTTCCAGCTGTCTGGCTTCATCAAGTTCTTGTTGAGATATCTCAAACACCTCAGGGAAAGGTGTAGTAGGATTGTGAGCTTTCTCTTCAGAAATACCACGAGAAACAAGTGAGGCTGATTCTTCACGACATGCAATGATCGCTGCACCTGGTGCAACGGTCGATGCAGCTAATTCATCACTAATGTCGACCGACACTTTTGTTTCAGTCTCGGGTTTTTCAGCTTCTTCCACGAGTTCAGCTGTATTAAACTCAAATTTCTCTCCTTGGTTTGATCCATCATCAATCTGAGCTGACCAAGCTTTGATGTGGGTATCCATGACATTCTTCCCTTTGACTGAGCTTGAAATTTGGTTCACTTGTGTATCCAACTGCTTCACATGTGTACTCAAGGATTCAAACTTCCCATTACGATCTTCATACACAGCATCCAGCTTCTTGTTGAAGTCTACAGCAGTCTTAGTCTGACCCTCCAGCAACTGCTCCATCATGGCTTCCATCTTGCTCTCATGAGCACTGGCAGCAGAAGGTGTCTGATATGAAGATGATCCATAAGTCCTCTGATAAGAATTACCTTGCTGAAAAGGTTTCTGATAACCAGCAGTCTGTCCATATCCAGAAGAGTTCTGGTTTCTTGTGAATGCACTCTTCTGTCCACCATTAAAGAACTTGTTGCCTTGCTGATTTCCAAACCTGTTTCCTTAAAATCTATAGCCACTGATGTAGTTCACATCCTCTTCCTGGTGATCTTGTTCAGCTCCAAACACTTCAACTTCCTGAGCAAAGTCGACAGCTCTCTTTCCTTCTTCTATCAGCAGGCTTGGTGCTATTACTGCTCACCAAGTTATCTATCAGCGCCCTAGCCTGTTCAGGAGTCCTTGTATTGAAAATGCCATTGCTGGCATTATCCAATGCAGACTGGTAATGGAGATCAATTCCTCTGAAGAATATGCCCAGCAGCGTCACTTTAGAGAATCCATGATGAGGACAGTCACGTTGGTACTTCTTAAACCTCATCCAAGCAGACTTAAGAGGCTCTGTAGGACCTTGGGTAAAGGTGAGAATATCCTGTCTCGACTGATCAGAGCGAGCATCATCATAAAAGTGCCTCAAAAACTCCCTCTTCACAGCATTCCAAGTAGTGAACTTCCCAGTTGGAATTTGTTTCAGCCAAGCTGCAGCCTCTCCAGCGAGAGAATAGGGGAAAAGTTTGAGATACATGTAGTCATAGTTTACCCCATTGTACTTCATTCCAGTGATGAAGTCTTCAAAATCATCAATATGATCCATGGGTTGCTCATGTGGGAGACCATGGAAAGGATTCTGCCTAAGAAGAGAGTAGTAGACAGTCTTGATTTCAAAGTCATTCCTCTCAAAGCCAGGAGGTACAATTACTGACCGGTTAGCATAGAACTCATCCGGTCGGTTGTAGTCAGCAAGAGTCCTATCATCAGCATGAGGATTAATAATCTGCCCCTGACCTTGGGGCTGTTCAGGCGCAGGTTCAGGATCAGGGATCACACGTCCCTCAGCATCAATCCTTAGCCCGTCATTATTGTACCGGTTGTTCTGTTGGTCTCTCTGAACACCTTCAGCATCAGGTCTCAAAATCAAGCGATTGTTCATCATCCTAGCTCGTTGACCTTTTCTGTTTGCTCTCTCTAGTCTAGAAAGTTCCTCAAGTCTGAGATTCACGAGATTCGCGTTCCGATCACTTCTGGTCTCACGCTTCTGCATAAACCGTCGGTAATCGTACTGCAACGATCGATGATAAGTCTGCAACGATCATTTTAACTCGGGATTCGCCTTGTGTCGATCGATTCAAAAGATGCGTAGATCGATGCTAAGCGATATCAGACCTGAAACCCACAGAGAAAAACAGAGAAATTAGTAACAAAAACAAAAAACGAAAAACCTAGTCTAAACTTTAAATTCAAATCTATCGAAGACTCAAAAGAGTCCCCGGCAACGGCGCCAAAAACTTGATATGCTCAGAGTTTACTTCCCTAAGTTCAACTGCAAGTGCACATGCAAATGTAGTATCTAGGGGTCGAATCCACAGAGGCTCAAGAAATATTACGATAGACTATAGAATGTCAAATTAAGCTAGGCGATACTAATCAGAAAATAAATAGCTAAGCAGAAAGTAAATCAGTAGCAAGAACGGTTATTGTGAAGCAAGTACTAAAAGCGTCAAGTCTAAGGAGTTCTCAGGAAATCAGACAAGCAGATCAATTATCAGTCAGGATCAAATTAAGTTCGGTTCTAGAACTCAAACACAAGATAGAACTAACCAACTTTCGTTGCGAGAATTCTCTAAGTCTAATTAGCAGAAACCCAAATTTCTTTTCAATTCCTAACAGATTAAACTAGCCTTAAGTGCAAGTTTGATTTGTTCACAATTCAATTAAACCAAATTCTTTGCAGATAATTAAATTGCTCAACCTAAATAGATCAGATTCTAAACCACATTTTCGTGTAAATTTATAAACCTAAAATCTAGATTCTAAGTGATCAGGTTAGAAACTAGTATTAAGCACAATTCAGGTTGAAGAACAATTAAGATATGAATCCTTAATTGATAAATTAATCTAGCAAGTCATGAAATCCCTAACGAGAATCCCTAAACCTAACTATGAATCTACTCAGACATTATTAATGAAACACAAATCAATGAATAAATAGATATCATAAAATTAAAGAGTAAAGAGTTAAAGAGGTTTGAAATCTTCTCTCTGGAGTACAAGAACGATCAGCCTCTCGGTCTCTCTCTCTAAAAATCTAATAGTATGAATGAGTATCTAAAACAAAACACCAAAAACCTAATTATAAAGCCTTAATCACGCTTGGGGTCTTTTCGTAAATACTGGAACTTTCTGGGGAAAAACTGCAAATCTCCAAAGTCTTCATTAATGTGTTGGCGCAGAGGTGTGTGGATCGATGCCAATGATGCATCGATCGGTGCACGGGTCGTCTAGACTTGGTGAAATTAGCTCTCTCGGCTTAAGCTCCTCATTTTGCCCAAAATGCTCCAATATCTCCAATAATCCTCCAAACGTGAATGTACCTAATAAACACCTGTAATGACTCTAAATACACGACAAAAGACTCTTAAACACACTTATATCATGGCTTAAAACAGGTAAAAACCAAGATATATCACCTGTCCTCTAGTAGTTCTTGGGAATCGGAAATTGAAGTCATGTCAACATAGGCCTGAGCTATGATAAATAAATCTACGCAGACCTAAGGCATGCATGGATGCATTAGATAGCGAAATATAATGCAACAACTAAGAGAGTGCTAAGCAGTAAATGATTGATATAGAGATCGAAACATGATAGGTATCAACAGGCATACTATCGGAAGAAGAAGAAACAGGGGATTTGTGAGACGTTGAAGGATGCTGACGTGTCAAGAGCCGTTGACTGATAAGCCAAATTCAAATAAGAGCAAAGCATAGGTGGCGTTATGGAATTGTAATTGGAATTCTTGAATTCTTATGCTTGATTTGTAATTGGAACTCTTATGCTTGATTTGTTATTTCTAGAGTCGTTATAAGACTTAGCTCACGACCGTTATGAGATCGGAGAATCACTTTGCAATCGCTATGAGGTTGTAATCTGAATTTCACAATCGATTTTGTAATTCTTTTCATTCATCAATCGGAGAAGCATTTCAGTTACAGGAGTTCTTAGAGTTTGAGATATCGAAATTCTCTATCATTGGTGCGGTTGAAACCGGTTCGTACTAGACGCGATGATGAAGAAGAACGATTCGCAGTCGGTTCTGCAGGATCGAGTAGATTCCGATGAGAGTGAGGTGTCGTTGAAAAAGGACCTGGGATTTCTTCGCGGTGGTTATCAGATTTTGATGAAGGAAGCATCGGAGAGTAAACATCGCTTTGCGGCGATGGAGGATCACTTCAAATCCTTTATGAAGATGATGGGGAAACAACCGAGGAATGAGAATCATGTCGAATCACCGATATCGCATTCGGGGGAACAATTGCGATACACAGATTAGGTACCAAATCCTAATTTCGAACACTATCGGGATGATCCTCCATTAGGTTATCGACCTGGTCAGCTGAATCTAGCTACTCGTGATAGTATGTTGAAAAAAAAAATTGAGATGCCGACTTGCGATGGTGTTCATGTTCATGATTGGTTGGTTGTTATTGAGCATTTTTTCTTGGTTGGTCGTTTCCGTGAGGAGGATAAGCAGGATATGGTGGCGTTGTGTGCGGAAGGGAAGGTTAAGAAGTGGTTCGCATGGGTGATCCGTCGAGGTGGTTTTCGTGATTAGCAGGACTTTAAGCAGAGATTAGCGGTGAGGTTCTCTGAATCTATTGATGAGGATCCCAGTACAAGACTGTTTTCTCTGAAACAGACAGGATCAATTTTGGAGTATGTGTCGGAGTTTGAGGATCTATCTGCTCAAGTACCTGGATTGGAGGATTCTCAATTGGAACGTATATTCTATACTGGTTTGCCTCAGGAGATAAAAGACGTTATTCGGATCAAAGATCCACAAGCTCTTCAGAACTTTATTGCAGCAGGTTTGAAGATTGAAACCAGTATGTTTTGTTAGGTGGTTAGTGAGGCTTCACCATTGGTTGCCAGAAGTTCTCGGTCTCGACCACCTAACAATAGACAGAGTGGTACAGATTTTTATAATCGCTGTGGAATGGACAGTACTTGGAGTGAGTCAGGAATACATAAGGAAAATTTACCAATGACACAACAGAATGTGAGGCCACGACAGAAGTACACAGATACAGAGCTTTATGCTATGAGAAGAGATAAGAGATGCTTCAAGTGTAAAGCCCCTTGGTCTCGAGAACATATGTGTCCTAATCGAGCCTTGCGTGTTCTCACTGTGGTTAATGGTATAGAAATGGAAGTTCTGAATCTGGTTGAGCATTCTGAAGAGGAAGTCTGGCAAGAAGCGATTCAGGAACTTTTCACTTTATCATTGTATTCCTTCCTGGGTATTAACTCTCATAAGATGGCTAAGCTCAGGAGGAAGATACAAAACAAAGAGATGATATTCATGCTTGATAGCGGAGCTTCTCACAACGTCATTTCTCCACAAGTTGTGAGCAGGTTGCAGTTGAAACTTTCTGCAGAATGCAACCTAGATGTGTTGTTGGGAAATGGTATCACGGTAAATGTTGTTTGTGTTTGTCATGATATCACTTTCCAACTAAATCACCATGTTTCACATCGGATTTCATCTCTTTAGAATTGGGACAAGTAGATGTTATACTCGGAGTTCAAAGGTTGGAAACATTAGGGAAATGTGAAGTGGATTGGAAGAAGCAAGAACTTTCTTTTGCCTATAAGGGGAGTAAAGTGACTTTGTTGGGAGAACCATCATTAAATTGTCCTAAGCTCTCTTTCAAATCATTAACTCCGATCTATTCAGATAGTTCTTCAGGAAGTGAAGTGTTTTTAACTACCTCTATGGTGACTTCTACTTCACCAGAGATTGGTTCTGATCTTTATGCATTATTGGAGTCCTTTTCAGACATTTTCTCCTTACCTCAAGGTCTTCCTCCAATGCGAGGTCATGAACACTCCATTGTTCTTCAATCGGGTGTGGCAACAGTTTCAGTTAGACCCTATCGTTATCCCCATGCTACTAAGGTGGTCATGGAGAAGATGGTGGCTGAAATGTTGGCGACTGGAATCATCAGGCCGAATACTAGCCATTTCTCCAGTCCTGTTCTGTTAGTCGACAAAAAAGATGGCACTTATCGGTTCTGTGTTGATTACCGTGCCTTGAATCGAGCAACAAAAGCAAACAAATATCATATTCCGGTTATTTACCAGCTTTTGGATGAGCTACATGGAGCTAAATTCTTTTCCATGTTGGACTTGCACTCTGGATACCACTAGATTCGAATGATGGAAGGTGACATACAGAAAACGGCTTTCAGAATAGTGGAAGGTCATTACGAATTTCTTGTGATGCCTTTTGAGTTGACTTATACCCCTGCAACCTTTCAGGCACTCATGAACAAGATCTTCAAAACTTTCATGAGGAAGTTTGTGCTTATCTTCTTTGATGACATTCTTGTCTATAGTACAAGTTTGGATCAACATTTGGTTCATTTGCAAGCTGTTTTGGGCGTGTTGAGAGAGCAGAAGTTATATGCGAATAAGAAGAAATTTGTGTTTGGTGTTGAGCAAGTTGAATATTTGGGCCATGTTATCTCAGAGTTAGGGGTGGCTACGAATGTTAAGAAGACAAAAGCTATGAATGCTTTTCCAACTCCCATGAATGTTAAGCACTTGAGGGGTTTTCTGGGATTGACCGGGTATTATAGGCGTTTTGTGCGTGATTATGGGTCGTTGGCTCGTCCGTCGACAACCTTATTGAAGAAGGATCAGTTTGTTTGGACTCATGAATCACAAGTGGCTTTTGAGAAGTTAAAGGCTGCTATGGTCCAAGCTCTTGTTCTAGCTCTCCTTGACTTTGACAAGGTGTTCATTTTGCAGTCGGATGCGTCTGGATTTGGCCTTGGCGCTGTGTTGATCCAAGGCAAGAATCCTATAGCCTTTTTTAGTCATGCCCTTACGCCTAGGGAGCAACTTAAATCTGCGTACGAAAGGGAGCTCATGGCTATTGTCATGGCTGTTAGGAAGTGGAAGCATTATTTCATTGGGAGGAGATTTAAGGTCCATACTGATCAGAGGAGTCTTAAATATTTTTTGGAGCATAAGGAGGTGAATTTTGAATATCATAAGTGGTTGATCCGTTTGCGTGGCTTTGATTTTGAAATCTTTTACAAACCTGGCAGTGAAAATAAGGATGCAGATGGATTATCTCGGTGTCTGTCAATCTTTGACTTTACTCCTGACTTTGACAGTTTCTATGGCTTTACAAGGGCAGAATTTGTTTAATGAAATCGCTTGGATATTCAAAATACTATTAAAAGGATTCAGTACAAGTCCTTGTCTTCTACCAAGTTTCAGGTGGTTGATGGGAAACTTTGGTCGAAGCACATGCTCGTTATTTCTAAACATTCTGCTTTTATCACTTTGATCTTGTCGGAAGCTCATGATAGTAAGATGGGAGGCCATTGGTGTGTTGAAGACACTGAAGCGAGTTCAAGATTCATTTTATTGGGAAGGTATTCTGAAAACAGTCCAGAATTATGTAGTTGAGTGAGTTGTTTGCCAAACACATCAATATTCCACTCTTTCTCCTGCTGGTTTGCTTCAGCCATTGCCCATTCCTGAACAGATTTTGGGAGGATATCAGTTTGGATTTTGTGGAAGGGTTGCCTACTTCGAGTGGAGTTAATGTGATTATAGTTGTAGTGGATCGGTTAAGAAAATATGCCCATTTTGTCCCTCTGAATCACCCATTCTCAGCTGTTGATGTAGCAAGGAAGTTCATTTCAGAGATAGTTAGGCTCCATGGTTTTCCTAAGACCATGGAGAACCATGGAGCCTGATCGAGATAGCATCTTTCTCAGTGCTTTTTGGGCTGAGAATTTCAAGTTGGCAAGGACAAGGCTCAACTACAGTATTGCGTTTAACCCTCAACCTGATGGCCAGACTGAAGTCTTGAATCGTTGTCTTGAAACTTACCTTCTATGCTTTGCTTCAGTTCATCTGAGAACCTGGTATCAGTTCTTGGCTTGGGCCGAAATCTGGTACAATACTTCTTTTCACACTTCATTGCAGACTACACCTTTTCATGTTTTCTATGGTCGAGCTCCTCCTCTTATCCCCTATGAATCTGGTTCCACTAAGATCTTTGAGTTGGAACGTTCTCTCAAAGAACGTGATCAGATGTTGTCTCGGTTGAAGCTGAGCTTGGAACGTGCACAACAACTCATGAAGGCACATGCAGATAAGAGGAGAGGTGATGTGGAATATGAGGTGGGAACAATGGTGTATCTTAAGCTTAGGCCATATCGACATAATATGGTGGCTCGTCGATTCTGTCAGAAGCTGGCAGCTAAATTCTATGGTCCTTACAAAATTGGCAAGGGTTGGTAATGTTGCGTACAAGTTACATTTGCCCAAGGAGTCGAGAATCCATCATGTTTTTCATGTTTCTCAGATTAAACAGGCATTGGTTCGGCAAGATGTTTCTCAACCATTGCCTCCTACTTGTATGGAACCGGTTGATGTTTTTACTGAACCTGGGGATGTTGTTGATAAGCGTTATGCTGACAAAGGAGAGTTAGAGCTGTTGGTCAAGTGGAGGGGTCTTCCTTCTTTGGCGAACTCATGGCTGATGGCTAAGGAGTTCATCAAGCTTTACCCTTCATTCAAGCTTGAGGGCAAGCTAGATTTTCTTGGAAGGAGTATTGATAGGTATCAGCAGGCATACTCTCGGAAGAAGAAGAAATAGGGGATTTGTGAGACATTGAAGGATGCTGACGTGTCAAGAGCCGTTGGCTGATGAGTCAAATTCAAATAAGAGCAAAGCCTCTGTGGTATTTAGAGGGTTTGCCGTTTAAGAAGAAGTGAAGAATCGAAGTACGGAGCTGAAGTATAAATAAGATTGAGTTGTAATTGGAATTATTATGCTTGATTTATTGTTGCTAGAGTCGTTATGAGACTTAGCTCACAATTGTTATGAGATCGAAGATTCACTTTGCAATCGTTATGAGTTTGTAATCTGAATTTCACAATCGAGTTTGTAATCCTTTTCATTCATCAATCGGAGAAGCATTTCAGTTACAGGAGTTTTTAGAGTTTGAGATATCGAAATTCTATCAAAACACTTTTGGTTAATTCCCTACATTCAGATCTATTGGTCCTGGTATTCAACAAATTCAATAGCCATGGTCCTTGACATTTTGTCGGCAGGTTGTAGTAACTTATGGGCTACCCGAAATCTATAATATAATAAGAGACCATTCTGTTCAATGAAGGTGTCTGTGTGTCTCCAATTCTCTTTAAAAGATTAGCTTCATACCACTTCTCACAAAAAAATAAGTCTTATCTCGAAAGCCCACATTTCTTTCTTCTTCCTCATGCCAATCAACCTCGCCTACTCCGCTCCATAACGAGTCTTTTGGTCAATTTCTAGAAAGAGAGAGATTTATGTTTGAAAATGGTGGTGGAAGAACGAACACTCCATTTACATCTTGCACATCTTCAGTCATCGATTAATCTTCAACAGGAACTTAGCCGTTTCAGCAACTCACTCAATTCATTGATATCTTTAATCCTTTTTTAAATGTACTTACAATTATCTTATTCAACCCCCAACCCATCCATATCCTCCGTTGTTCCTCATACTCTTCTCTAATCACTTATTGCAATCCCATAAAAACCTTCATTTTCGAATTCGTCCATGGCTCAGCTTGATCTTGAGAGATACATAGAGAAAGATGTCTAAACAGCGAGAAGACAAGGTGATGGGATACCATTGCTGCCTCCTCTAAGAGGCGTTAATCAACCACCTCACCTTAGAGCCGACATGTCGACCGCGAAAAGGTTTGTATTTGATTCATAAGCTCGTATTGGTGGAAATCTTCTTAACTATTTCTAGGGATTTATCGCTTTCTATGCGGAAGCCAATCTCTCTTGGTTTCTTAAGTTGGAAAATATTTCTTTCATGGGTTTCTATTTTCACTCACTGATTCCTTTTTCTATAACTTTGGAATCGCAGACATGTCCACTGCTTCTTGGTGTTTTCACCAAGGTACGTTTTCCAATTTTGCTCCCTTTCCTTTTTCTACCTGTAGATAACTGAACCGAAGTTTCATAAACCCTTCTGTGTCTGGTGACTGATTTCCGTAATTTGATCCTTTTGAGCTGCAGTTGTAGTTTGGTTTACGAGGATTTTTTTTTGGCGCACTTGATTAGGATAATTTAACTTCTATAACCACATGTTTGGTTTTGAATGTGCATGTTGTCAGCCAATTGAGTGTTTTCTGTGGAACTCCTAAGAAAGAAAGTAGTGAGAGGAAACTTGTAATGGCCCAAAACCTGTAGCCCAAAAATTTTTAAAAGAAGAAAAAGTCCAAAAGCCCAGCCCAAACCCACATTCCTTTTCTGTAAACCCTAGGGTTCCCTTCCCCTTCCCCTTTTTAAAGAGATGGCCACCCATTGGAAATTGTGAAGAAAAGAGATCCCAGCGAAGCTCTGCTCCTCTCCCGTCGCAGCCACCATCTCCAGACATTTGATCTAGGGCTCCTCCAATTTTAATGTTGAAGGTAATCACGAAAACTTGTTTTCAAATCTGATTCTCCCTAACCTGACCACTAAAAGCCTCATAACTTCCTATATGTGGTGAATCTGGAAAATCCGAGACCACCATCGCGTTTCTCTCGACGAGACGAAGTCGTAGCCATCAACCGCTCCTCCGTAGGCCACCGGACGTGACCGTTGCCGGAGATTTTCCAGAGCGCTGCCGTCCGCCGCCGCCGGAGCCGCCGTCGCAGTGGCAGGAGCCGCCGCCGAGTCAACTCGCCGGCGACCGAGTCAACTTGGTTGACCGGTCCGGGTCGGGTTGACTGGTTCGGTTTAGGTTAACCGGTTTGGTTTGGTTCGTTTTTCCAATTTCACTTTCAATTTCAATTCCGGTTTAGTTCAGTTTAGGTTGGTTTAGCTGGTTTGGGCTGGTCATTTTCAATTGATCATAACTAGCTCATCCTTAGGCCGATATAAGCGAAACGAAAGCATATCTCACTCGATTTTCCGTCCTCTTTCCATATCTCAAGTCCGTTCGGGCTTCAGGAACTTCCAATTGACGCTTTTGCCCTTTTTGGCCAAGGTGAGGATCGGTCTTGGCCATTGCTTACCTCATTCCATTCCGGACGATAGTCCTTCGTTAATACCGTCTTTCCTAGGTAGCGTAAGGATAGTAGAGTACTCGATGTGATTGATTGCAGAACATAGAACTGCTAGGTTATCGCTTAAACCGAAAAAGTTGTTTGTGCGTGATGGATATGCGTGGTAATTGTGTGCTAGGGCTTTGCATGTAGGGCGTGGGATGTCCTTGTCGTCAGGGAGGGTGTGACGAGCCCTCCAAACTTGTGCGTGGGATGCACCGTGGGGCAGTGTGGCCCGTAGGTGTTCATGAGTGTGAGCTGGGAGCTCGTTATGCACGATTGGGCGTTAGATTGTGTGGTGAAGCCTTCGGGCGTGTGTGCAAGGTGTTATTAGCATAGGAGGTTCGTAATTGTGTGGCGTAAGCCGGGATCGCGTTCTTATAAATCCGCCCTCACTGGGTAATTGTGTTTTGAAATAATTACTCAGTCCTCTTCCCCTTTCATGTCCCCTTTTTCTTGCAGGTGCGGACGCGGGACTGATCGATCACTGATGTTCTTGGTGGATTTCAAACCAAACGAAGAGTGCGGGTTCCTGGGACCTATTGAGAAGGAAGCCCGGTCGAACCATTCCTGGGTCGATGGATGCCCTAACGCTGCGTATCCGGTAAAGCCGGGAAACGGGTGTTACAAAACTGTTCGATAAAATGCCTCAAAGATGCTTTTTATAATTTGAACTCAGTTTATCTGCCGTATAGATAGCTTTATCCTTTGAATGTAAATTTTTTGTTTTGAAAGTGATTTATTAATTCCCTTATTTATCGTGATCCGAATCATTTGTTGATCTAGCTCAAAAAGTTTTTGGTTTTGTTCAATTCAGCTCCAACTTAATTTGTCAAAGTATGTCAATTGTCATTTGTTAATAACTATCTTTCAACGCACATGACAGAGGATGTGCGCGTGGGCTTTCACGCGATTGTCTAATTCTCTCCCAAAACAAAAAGGGTCTCCGTCGATACCGAGAGAAGCCTCAGGTGGTCCTTAGTGATTCATGGTCAACCGTGGTCTCCGATTTGCGCTATAAGTGTCGCGGATTTGTTTCAAAGGTAGCGCGAGTGCGGGTTTCTTCGCGGCGCAGCAGGAGGCGGTGGGTGAAGTTCAATTCGTCAGATCTTACTAAGTCGCGTGTTTGTGTGCCGCTTAAGGACTGCGGCAGAGCAGATCGTGCAGATAGGATGGCGGAGAGAGGTACATCTGGGTCATCTTTTGCGTGGAAGTCGCCGCAAAGATAGGAGGGTTGGAGCTGCGATTAGAGGAGGTTAGCGGTGGTCCGTGACCGAAGCTCGTCTGAAGATATCTCACCGGCGACTTGTGCTAGCCCTTTTGTCCGTCGGCGTTGAATGAGTGTCCTCCTCGTCCGGCGAGGTAAGTCTTGCGATAGCTTGTGGGAGACAGACCGTGGAATCGAGAGAGAGGGAAGAGGTTTCGTCGAAGAATCCTCGCATCACCGAGGGTCACCGGTTCAGTCTATGGACGGAGGTCTCCGTACTCGCAACTGTTGTGTATCGGAGGCGGAGTTCGCCGGATTGCCCCTAAATAAGTCGGCGGAAATTTCTGAGTTTCTCTTTAGGGTTTCAGGTTCTTCCCAGTTATGTTAAGATTGGTTCTTTTGGCTTCTGGTTTAGCGTCAATTTATAATTTCGGTTATCTGCCTGGTTTAGGCGTTTTAAAATATATATAATATTATATTTAAAAAAACTATCTTTCCTGACAATGTCATTATGAGTTCCTATACTGTAACTATTGTTGCTTATGATAATCTTTTTTATGTCTGAAAACGGCGGTGGAAGAGCGATTCATGGTGGTGAAACATTGGATTGCGAAGATGAGACTGCGATTGATCTGAATCTGGTTTTGTCATTAGGAGATCGTTTCGGCTTAGATAAGACTCCGGGAAATCTTAAACCATCTTCTTCCGTTTTGGAAACTAAGTTGTTTGTTGCGGCTAAGACGGAGGAGGTTGGCCCGGAAAATTACACGGTGGCTCTAGCGAGAACGTCGATGTTACCGACGAAGAGGAATGGGAGAAAAGGAAAGAGATGCAGTCGCTTAGGAGAATTGAAGCTAAGAGGAGGAGATATGAGAAACAGAGTTTCATAGTTGGGACTGAGAGATGGGTCTACGAGTAAAAGTGGGGTTTCTGGAGAGACATTTGGTTTGTAATATTTCGTTCAATGGCGACAAGTTAGAAAACAAATATATATAAGGTTCCTCATGGACTTGATCATCCAAGACACAAATCTCTGAAGAGTAAGAGAGATCAATTTGGCATTTTCAGTTAAATTTGTATTGATGAAGAGAAGTTAAATTTTAGTAATAATATCAGCTACTAACATGGAACTATGATTTTTATTTGGGAAAATCATGTTGTTTTTAATTATTATTTGTTCCTTATTTGATTTTCACAAACTTACTAATGCTGAAGTACGAAGTAGTCAGTATGATGGCAGCTTGCAGTAGAAGTCAGAAATACGGAAAGGTTGGTTCGAATATGGTCACAGACTCAAAGTTGTACATTTATGTTAGTCTCTTCCCTTAACGAAAGACTAAATTATGATTCTCTACAGCTCGAGAAGGGACAACTTCTGAAGTTAGTTCATTACTTGGTTAAGAAAATCATGCATCACTTTCATTACATAGAAACTATTGAGATCGACCAATTTGATTCTCGGCTTCATTGGCTCATATGGGTCGGGGAACACATCCAAGTCAAAGATCCTGTGTGGATGATCAGATGATCTCTTCCTTCACCAGAGAGAAATGCCATACACCAATCGAGACTCGACAAAGCATATGTAGAATCGGGAATACGAAATATGCGTCTTATGATCTACGCCTCACCGTGACTCTAGAAGTGATCATGGAGATTTTTAACTACATCAGCTCAGAAAATATCGACATATATGACTGATATGTTCAGAGTTTAATTCTCTAAGTTACACTGCAAGTGCACATGCAAATGTAGTATATATGGGTTGAACTACAGAAACTCAAGAATCTTGCGATAGACTATAAAGTGTCGAGTAGAGCTAATCAATAGCAATCAATAAGCAGTAATTAAAAAGCAGTAAATAAATCAGCAAATCGGTGTGTTTATCAATACTAAAAGCGCTAGGTCAAGGGAGTTCTCAGGAAATCAGGTCATGCAGATCAACAATCACTCAGGATCGAATTAAGTACCGTTCTCGAACTCAAACACAGATGTAAAACTAACCAACTTTCGTTACGAGAATTCACTAAGTCTAAACCCTATAAATCCAAAATTCTTTGCAATTCTTAATAGATTTAACTAGCATTAAGTGCAGGTTCTATTAGCTCACAAATCAATAAAAACAAAATTTCTTTGCAGATAACTAATTTTCTCAACCTAAATAGATCAGATTCTAAATCACACTTTCATGTCAATTTATATAACCTAGATCTATATTCTAAGTGATCAGGTTAGAAACTAGCTTTAAGAACAATTCATGTTGAAGAATTAACAGGTTATGAATCCTTAATTGATTCATTCAATCTAACATGCCATGAAAACCCTATGAAAATCCCTAAACCTAACAACGAATCTACTTAGACATATTGAATGAAACAAGCAATATAATATGAATAGATTGCATTAAAAAAGAGTAGAGAATAGAAAAGGGGATTGAAATCTTCTCCAAAAGCAGTATAAGATACATATCAGCCCCAAAGCTCCTAAACTTTCTCTAGCAACACGCCTTGGGTCTCTTTTATAAATACTGGAACTTCTAGGTCAAAACTGCAATTACTCAAATCTTCATTAATTCGCAGGAAGTTGCTATTTGGGATGTTGTGTCGATTGATGTATGAGTGCATCGGTTGATGCTCAGGTCGAGTCCAAATAGTGAATTCTGCTCATCACGGCTTCAACTCCAATCTTTGCCCAAAAAGCTTAAAAATCTTCCAAAGTCCTCCAAACGTGTGTAAACCTAATATGCACCTTAAAAGACCCGAAAGACACTACAAAAGACTCGAATATATACTTATATCATGGCTTTAAACAGCTAAAAACCATGAGATATCAACTCCTCCACACTTAACTTTTGCTTACCCTCAAGCAAACAGAAAACCAAGATAAGGAGAAGAAGTTTGAAAACTTCAGAAACTCGTTTCATCGTTGAAGTACTACACTCAGATTCCCCTTAGTAAACCACATGAAAAAATAAACTTGCAGACATCAAGACCAACATATACTTCCCCCAAACTTAGCAACTGTCCTAAGCAAACTCCACAATCACATTCAGAGCATTCAAATTCACCATACTGACTTCTATAATCTAATAAGTGCGGTCTCACCTAGGGGTATCGATCAAAGAACACATGGACTCTTACTTTGTTAGCATCTAACCACCAAACTATCCTTTCCTGGTTCCTTTCTTCTCGTTTTCCTTCCTTAGCAACTGATTTTTCCCATTTGGATATCAATTTTTTTTTATCAGTGCTCTTCCTGCATTGGGATGGACTTTGGACACATTCCATGACTGCACATGAGGTAAAAGGGTCTCTACCACTCCCGTGATCACTTTAAAGGTACTAGCTTATCTGCAGTTTATCTCTTTTTTACTTTAAGGAAGGGGAAAAGGGAACCATACTTATAAAAGTTTACAAGCTATGTCAGAACTAACAGACGAATCCGACTCAAAGTATACCAAGCCCCTAGGTGAGAAAAATTAAGTCAAGTTAAAGGTGAAGTCAGTAGTGGATTCTCTGAATACCTGAAGTGGTATAGGTGTCCTCAGTAGGTTTATTTGCATTGGGTTTTCTAATAGTCAGAGATCATTTGCAAACTCATCCAATGGTCACTTAGGTTCTTGCGATTGTAGTGATCTCCTCAAAACGTCATAGTTTCTTACTAAACTGTTTTGACTCAATAAAACAGACTCAACTGACTCTAAGAAAAGAAAAAGATTATGTCAGTACTACCTCCCCCACACTTGAAACACACTGTCCCCAGTGGAATCGAAGCTTAGGATCGGTAAAAGATGAAAAAGGGACTGAATGTACTTCTGGTCGCGGAACTGCGTCGACCGACACAGGGGTGAAACGATCGATGCATGTTTACATAATGGTTACAACGATCGTTGCACAGGACCACAACGATCGATGCACTGTGTATGTGTTCTGTGCATTTTTTGCAGACAACATCTGTTCCGTGAAAAATCACAAAAACTCAACTTGTAAGCTATATAAACCAAAGACAACACATGATCAAAGCAACCAGATAGTCAAAAAAAGCAAAGTACATTAGTTTCAATGTAGACGGGCTAACATAGACTCAATAAAACATAAAATTTGCTTAAGGAAAAATAAAAAGAAAGAAAGAAAAGTACATAACCAAAGTCATGGAAACAAGATTAGATCTCATCAGACTCAGTCTCATCATCTATACCAGCATATCGATCAGAGCTACTAGTGGTCTCCGGAGTGGGCGAACTTCTGCGTCAAGGAGAAGGTGCAGGTACATGGACTCTCTGCCGACGTCTACAAGAGCAGCTAGCTATCATCTCCCAAAGTCCCATCACTCTGTCGTTCAACATGGTCTGGAAAGCTCATCTGCCCATCTCTGCGGGATCCATAGGCGGATCAGGATACGGTATAGGTACAAATTCACCTGCTGCATCTGCAGGTGCAGGAGGAGGGGCAGCAAAAGTAGAAGCTCCACAAGTAGAATCACCGAGAGGGTTAGCAGTGGTAGGTTCTCTGCACAGATAGTTCCTGTGAGGCTCAAAGCTATCAATGTATCCACCTTCGTGACCTCCGGTAAAGGAAGTTGCACGCACCACTTACGCAAGTCTGCATCATGGAAAACCCAGAGGTTTCCATCCTTCATCCAAGTGGATTCCTCAAGTGAGTATCATCCATCCATAGCCACTTGGTCACACATTCTCTCCCATCCATTGGGATCCTAAAGTGTTGTAAAATAGGAGTAAGCAGACTGTCCACAGTTTCAGTCTTCTTTCCTTTAAATGCCTTCTTCTTCAAACTGCAGAGATGATCACCAAACACTGCTCCCATGTTAAGCCCAGGCGCAGGATCAGTCAAGGAAATGTCCTTGAACAAGTGCCTCATCCCAATGTAAAGCATCATAAGCTATTTCTTCCGCATCTTGTTTGCTTCAGACTTGCATAACAATGTGTATCCCAAAATGCGCACGACATACCTCAGGACCGGATATGGTACAGCTGTCTGCTTGGAGATTCGTGAGTAGTATCGCTTGTTCCCAAAATGAGACCAGATGAACTGAGTGTTTGAGTCATCCTATTCAGCAATGAGAACGCAGCGAATAGGCTCCAAAATGAACCCGTAGATACGGCAGAGGTTTAGAATTGAAATGCGGTACCTGACACCCATACACATAAAGTTAAAGGTCACTTCAAATGCCCTCTTGCGCATCTCATTAGTGTAGTACACTCTGCAGGTAGACAACAACTGTCTGACTAAGTCTGGGTAAAGCTCATAATTCCTCATAGGCATTGCTCCCAAGCCTATCCTCTATACCAGCCTCTGCACATCCTCTGTGATACCCATCATCTGACAAGTCATGTAATGAGCAAAGCGTGTAGGCTCGATGTCCATGTTAGCCAAGTATTGTAGAACAACGTATCGTACTCATCCCGCTGCTGAGATATGTCCCTATTAGTGCAATCAGCACTCTCTGTCTCTGTCTTAGGATCATTCACCCAATCTCTCTATATAGGGATCCGATCCTTCTCTCCCTTAGGCCAAGGAGTCTGTATTTCTCCAATAATAGGCTGAATAGGTGCGGGAGCTGATGAAGCGTGTGAGAGCCAGTCAACAAGCACATCAGAGTCATCTGAGACATTCATGCACTTTCGTGGAGGCATATGCGATCAAAGACACAAGAAAACAAACTTGTAAATTAAGCCAAGGCTCTAAGATCAACAAATTCATCAAAATCAGTATCAATCATCCCAAGCAGTCATCAGCAACAACAAAACCAGTATCAATTCCCCTAAAATACGTCCTAAATTTGCCCTAAATCAGAGAATCGCAAGTGTTCATCGTCAAATCGGAGATTTTCGAAAAACTTGCTTAATATGTCCATGCAATCACTAAGGAAACACGAATTCATCACTAACAACCTCAGACAAGAATTAATATATCATGAATCAACCAAAAACGTTATCAATTTCGAATTTTTCAACTTAGGGCCAAAACTTAGAAATCGATATACGGGGTACATATCTTGGAATCAGATGAAATGAGTGATAGAAATGAGAAGAGGGGTAAAAATCGAGTGGAATAGAGCTTTGAATCACCAAAAACGAGTGAGAAATGAAGATTTTAGGGTTTGGGGCGATTTTGCTCAAGAGTCGCAAAGGAGAAGAAAAATGAGGAAGAAGAAGAAAGAAAGAAATTTAAGGGTCCTTACTTCTTGTGCAGGTGAGTCGATCGACGCATAGGGTGCGTCGATCGTTGCATTTCGCGATCTGACGAACCTGGCCGGTTCAAGTCGAATTTCTGGTTTAGAGCATACCTTTTGATTTCTTCTTATTTGGACCAAGTACGTATGACCGCAGCGATCGACACACTTCATTTCCCTTCTTCCCGCGGTTTGATTCCAACCACTGCTCGATCTACAAACTAAACGGCATAAATTCGTTGTATATTCGCGGTTACATTCTTGCACTGTCCAAACTGTGCGTCGATCGATGCAAGGCGATTTCCAGACTTAGACTTAGCCCTGTACGACAAAAACACCAAAAACGAAAAATACCAAGTAAAATCGAATAAAAAACACTAAATAGAATATGTGCAGATTCACCAGTGGGTTGCCTCCCCTTAAGCGCTTCTTTAACGTCATTAGCTTGACTGAATGGAGATCAGGCAGAGGATGCATCATCCAAAGGCAGAATCTGACCTCTTGGAATCTCGGCCTTAGCCCAATAATGCTTCACCCTTTGTCCATTGACAGTGAATTCCTTCCCTTCTGAGCTAATAAAAACAACAGCTCCATACGGACGAACTTCCTTGATTGTGAAAGAACCTGACCATCTAGAACGCAACTTACTTGGAAACAGTTGCAAACGAGAATTATACAAAAGTACTTGATCATTTGGTTCAAACTGTCTGGAGAAATCTTCTTGTCATGATATGCTTTAGTCCTCTCCTTGTACAACTTCGAATTTTCATACGCATGATGCATAATCTCATCCAACTCATTCAGCTGCACCAATCTTCTCTCTGCTGCAGACTTCAAATCAAAGTTCATCTTCTTCACAGCCCATGCTGCCTTATGCTCAAGCTCAACTGGAAGGTGGCAGGTTTTCCCATAGAGAAGATGAAAGGGTTTAGTCCCAAGTGGCATCTTAAACGCAGTCCTATAGGCTTATAACGCATCATCCAGCTTTGCAGACCAATCCTTCCTTGTCTTCCCAACTATCTTCTCCAAGATCTCCTTAATTTGTCTGTTAAAGACCTCTACTTGCCCACTAGTCTGAGGATGATAAGGAGTAGCCACACGATGATGAACACCACACTTCTGTAGCAGCTTTTCAAAGACCTTGTTGATAAAGTGGGATCCTCCATCACTTATTACAATCCGAGGCACTCCAAATTTACGGAAAATGATGGTCTTAAACAGCTTAAGCACCACCTAAGAGTCGTTGGCTGGAATAGCTATTGCTTCCACCCACTTAGACACATAATCCACAACAACCAATATGAAATTATTCCCATGAGATAAGGAAAAAGGACCCATGAAATCAATGTCCCAGCAATCGAAAACCTCAACCTCAAGAATGAAATACTGAGGCATCTCATGCATCTTACTGATTTTCCCTCTCCTATGACATGCATCACATTGAGAGAAAAACGAATGAGCATCTCCGAACATAGTAGGCCACCGGAAACCTGCTTACAGAACCTTAGACACTATCTTGAAAGTAGCAAAGTGTCCAGAATAATTGGATCCATGGCAATGAAATAGAACGTCTGGAACCTCTGATTCTGCAATGCATCTCCTGTAAATGCCATCCGAACAGTGCTTATGCAGATAAGGCTCATCCCGCTAGAGATCATCGGGTTCAGTTTCTGCAGCCAGGTAATTCGCAATATCAGCAAACCATGGTTGATCGGGCATCAAAACAGCGTAAAGATCCATGTTGCAGTGACCAATCTGAACCTTCAGAGGTTATGGGTTCGTAATCGCCTTGTGTCAACCGACGCATGGGTGTGCGTCGATTGACTCAGCACCGAGATGTGCATCGATCATTGGTAAGGTGGCATCGACCGATGCATTATCTGCAATCTGACAGCTCTGTAAATTTCTGTCTAAATCCGTTCTGAACACTGTCTCAATCTAATTGACGTTCTCTTCTGGTATAAAATCATCAATGGGGACGTCTTCTTAAACCATGATCCTTGAAAGATGATCAGCAACTCCATTCTCAACTCCCTTTTTTCCTTGACCTCAATGTAAAACTCTTGAAGAAGGAGAACCCATCTCAAAAGCCTTGGCTTTGCATCCTTCTTCTGCATCAAGTACTTCAGAGCTGAGTGGTCTGTATGTACTATAACCTTGAATCCAACCAGATAGGGGCGAAATTTCTTAAAGGCAAAGATAACTGCCAGCAATTCCTTCTCTGTAGTGGCATAGTTTCTTTGCGCATCATCTAGTGTTCTGCTGGCATAATAGATAACATGATGTTTCTTATCCTTCTTCTGCCCCAGAACAACACCTACAGCATAATCACTTGCATCACACATAACCTCAAAAGGTAAATCCCAATGTGGTGGCTCCACTATAGAAGCACTAACTAATGCTTGCTTAATCTGTTCAAATGCAGTCTGGCAATCTGCAGTGAACTCAAATTTCACATCCTTACACAACAAAGCAATTAGTGGTCTAGAATCACTTGTAGAACCCAACATGTCCTAGAAAATTCCTCACAGACTTCATAGAATATGGCGCCTGAAGGCTGGTCATAACGTCAATCTTGACGCGATCTACCTCAATCCCAGCCTCTGATACTCTGTGCCCAAGAACAATACAATCTCTTACCAAGAAATGACACTTCTCCCAATTAAGAACCAAGTGCTTTTCCTCACATCTAGCTAGAACTTTGCACAGATTATCCAATCACTCATGATAAGATGACCCATTGACAGAAAAGTCATCCATAAACACCTCCATAAAATCCTCAATCATGTATGTAAAGATAGACATAATACACCTCTGAAAAGTGGCTGGTGATTTACAAAGTCCAAAAGGCATTTTGCGTTATGCAAAAGTGCAATAGGGACAAGTAAAAGTGGTCTTCCCCTGATCCTCTAGGTGAATGGGAATCTGAAAGAAACTAGAGTACCCATCAAGGAAGCAATAATAAGGAAGATTATCTAACCTCTCCAATATCTGATCAATAAAATACAAGGAGAAGTGATCTTTCCTAGTCGCAGCATTCAGCTTTCTGTAATCAATGCACATCCTGTGTCTAGTCACAGTCCTTGAAGGAATCAGCTCGATCTTCTCATTCTTAACCACTGTAACACCTCCTTTCTTAGGCACAACATATACTGGACTGACCCAAGCATTGGGAGAGATATGATAGATGATTCCAGCTTCCAACAGCTTTAGAATCTCCTTCTTTACCACTTCCTTCAGATTTGGATTCAGCCTCCTCTGATGCTCCACTGATGACTTTGTCTCATCCTCAAGATGTATCCTATGCATGCACAGATCCGGAGAGATACCTGAAATGTCATCAAGAGAATAGCCAAGAGCTTTGCTCTACTTCCGCAGCTTGCTCAGCAGTAAGGAAGTCTCTGCGTTGTTGAAGGAAGCATTAATAATCATTGGGTATGTCAAATTAGGTTCAAGAAATGCGTACCTTAGCCCAGATGGAAGTTGTTCAAGGATGTGATGTGCGTTGATCGATGCTCAGGTGGCGTCTATCGATGCTTCTACGTGTTCTGCCCTTCCATTTGCATGACTTGCTCTGTTGAATCCATCAATCTAGCATAACTGATAGCAGGGCTCTTTCCAACGGATCCTCAGCTTGTGTCATCTGAAAGAACTCCTCTGCCAAATCACTGAGAGTGTCCACATAAAAGGTCTGTCCATCGATGGTTGGTCACTTCACCAGCTTATCCATATCAAAACTCATCATCAGATCACTCTCATTCAGAATGATAGTCCCCTTCTTGCAGTCAATCATCGCACCAACAATAGCTTTGAAAGTTCTTCCCAAGATAAGTGGATCCTTTCGATCATCTCCATACTGCAGAACCACAAAGTCTGTAGGGATCACACAGTTACCAATCCTGATTGGCACATCTTCCAATACTCCTTCAGGGATCCGGACAGTCCTGTCAACTAGAACTAATGAGATTCTAGTAGGCATGAAATATGTCATCCCAAGCTTCTTAGCAAAAAATAAGGGAATAAAGTTAACACTTCGACCAAGATCACACAATGACCTCTCAAATCTATCTTTGTAGATAGAAAAATGCAACCCAAAGCTCCATGTATCTTTCAACTTCTCAGGAATCATGCCTTGAATCACAACACTACATACCTCTGAGATCATCAGTACACTTACTTCATTAGTCATGTTACCAGAAATCATGTCCTTTAGACATCTCTTCATCACAAGAGTAGACTTTAGAGCATCAATCAAAGGCACTTCAAACAACACCTTATTCATTATCTCCTTGCATTTAGCCAACTGCAGCTCATACTTAGACTTCATATGGTTCTTAGGGAAGGGAACCTTAGGCTTGTAGACTCTTTCATCAGCTTTCTTCAGCTTCTCTGTATTCTCATTCTGTGCACGGCCACTGCTTCGATCGACACTAGGGGTGCGTTGGTCGACGCTTGTCTCGGTGCAACGACCTCTGGGTCGACATTAGGCTGAGACTCTTGATTCACGTCCTGCGTCGATCGATGTTGGAGTGCAACGGTCGGCGCACTCTGCAACTCGCGAATGTCATCTTTCATCTCCTCAATTTCAACGATTTCCTCCAAGCTCAGACCCTTTTTGGTGCATGAATGACCTCCTTACCACTCCTCAACGTAATTGCATTACATTGGTACTTCAGATTAGCATCAGTTCATCCAGGGAGAACTTCATCTTGTCTCTTTGCAGACCCAGCAGTCTGTTCAACCTGAACATCCAGCTTCTTCACATGAGTGCTCAAGGCATCAATCATTCCATTCAAATCCAAGTACAGAGCATCTATCTTTTCATTGAAGTCCAATGTACTCTTATGCAGTCCTTCCGGAAGTTGCTCCAACAAACTCATCATCTTATCAGACTACTCATTTTGAGGGGGAGCAGGTTGATAGGATGAAGATCCATAGTTCCTAGTGAAGCTACTATTGTTGTTCCCAAGGATGTTGTTACCCTGAAAAGGCTTAGGAGTGAAACCAGAGAAGTTTTGATTACCTGTGAAGGTACTCCTCTAACCCATTATATTATAGCCACCTCTGCCTTGCTGATTCCCAAATATGTTACCCTGAAAACCAGTTCCACCAACGTAGTTCACATCCTCTTCATCCCAGCCCTCTTCAGCATCAAATACCTTAACATTCTGAGCAAAATGGACATTCTTCTTCCCAAGTAAAAAACTGTGAACAGAATCAATTTTGTTCTTCATCTCTGCTATCTGCGAGCTATCAACATTTCTACCAGATTTCTTCCTCTCCAGATTAGCATTCTTAGTGCTATTGCTACACACCAAGTTCTCAATCATATCCTTAGCTTGGTCTAGAGATTTGGTGTTGAAGTTTCCATTTATAGCAGCATACAAAGCCATCTTATACAACAAATCAACACCTCTGAACAAAATGCCCGGCAGTTGAACTTCAGAGAAACCATGATGAGGGCAATCTCTCTGGTAAATCTTAAACCTTACCCACACCGCTTTCAAAGGCTCTGTAGGTCCCTGTTTGAACTTTAGAAGATCCTCTCTCATATGATCAGATGTAGCATCATCATAAAAGTGTCTAAAGAACTTCCTCTTAACTGCATCCCAAGTAGTCAGAGTCCCAGGTGGAATCTGCTTCAGCTAATTTGCAGCTTCTCCTCCAAGAGAGTGTTCGAAAAGCTTACAGTGCAGGAAGTCATAGCTCACTCCATTATGCTTCATTCCAGTAACCAAAGATTCAAACATCTCTATATGATCCATAAGTTGCTCATGTGGGTGTCCATGAAAAAGATGATGTCCCACAAGTGTATAGTAAGAAGTCTTCAGCTCAAAATCATTCCTCTGAATGGGAGGAGGCACAATCGCAGACCTGTTAGCATAGAACTCATCAGGCCTATTGTAATCAGCTAGAGTCCTCCCATTAGGCGGATTAGGTGCATTAGGTGGTACTTCAACTTGTGGTTTTCCTTGTCCACTTGCACCTCCACCAGCACCACCATCATGTGGATGCTGAATAATCTCATGACCAATGATGTTCCCATTAGCATCAAGTCTATGGACATGTTCATTGCAGACATGGTTCTTTGCTTCTCTCAGAACACCTTGTTCATCTTGAATCAAAATCGCAACATTTGCATTCGCCATCTTAACTGGTTTCTAAGCTTTCCTTGTTGTCTTTTCTAACCTTGCAAGCTCCTCAAGGCTTGATGAAGCACAAGTGATGATACCTTGATGAGTTAAGTTTTTGGAACAGGTTGATTTGTATTAGATCCTTCTGGTTAGGTAGATATGCTCCAAAAGATTCATATATATGTCTCAGGTATGATCAAGTTTCTTCTCTCCAAGGGCATGGACCAGCTGGATGAACCCTCCTCTAGTCTCCTTGTTTGATGATGACTTGATGTCCTAATCATACTTTCCTTCTTGAAAAGGTTTTGACCTCGAAACTTTATAACCTGCACCAAGAGAAAGAAAGTTAGCTTTCATTCAAATTTGCAAGTCTAAGGCCTTACCTTGATGGATTTGTGTCTCATTAAAGTAAGGGATATCAGGTGGTTCTCCTTTGAGTAGAAAAGTCAATATCACTCCTCCTTTCTGGTTTTCTTGCCAATGACGAGTTGATGTACTATCATCTCATTGGTCTTGTTCTCTTTGGTGGTGGTGATGCTTACTTGCACCGTCTATGGTATGGTCGTACTTTTTTTTTGTTCTCTTTCAAAGTTCCTGCAATAAGATGGACATATTTGGCGAGAAACAAGCGCATTAGGTGTTTTTAGGACATAATTAACGTGTTGAATATATGCTCTTATCATTTTCTAGTTGTGGTTTTAATATTTGAATCCTCATTTTCTTTCAAATTTATTAAATCTTTTAGCACTGCTGTAGAATCAGTAGAAATAATTTGGGTTAATGAAAAACTTACCTGATTAACGCTCTTAGTGTTCTTGTTCAGGTCTGATGGATTCTATTTGATTTCAGCTTTGTCTCTGGGCCCTTGGTCAGCCTCAGTCCTATGATATTGGCCGAAGCTTGAATTATCTTAAAGTCTTGGATCATTTTAGATTCAGGTAAGGTTAGTTTGGCAAGAAATTGCAGTCTTTCTTCATATTTCCTTGTGTTCTAGACTCCATAGTAGAACTTGTACCTACATGAACTCCAAAAGACAAGAGCAAGTGCATTATAAATGTGTTAAAAGGTTTAAAGACATGTTGTCTAAGATATAAGCTTATCTTGATAGTTTCAGAAAGTTGAAATATGCTTTCTCTTTGGCTGCTTTAGTGCTGCAATTGGTGTTGTTCACTAGCCCATAGATGGCTGCGACTCCTTCGGATTCCTCAAGTTTGATTATCTTTTGCATTGGACTCTCTAGGTTTTGGTTCTGCCCAGCAGTAGCTTCTTCTCCTTTGGATGCTTGGTTGCCTTTAATCTCGTCTCTTGCACCTACATTATCTCCAACACTCTTGTTAGTAACCAAGACTTGAATCTCTTCAAGTGAGGGGCTGACGTGCGGTTTAGGAAACGAATTGGTGCCCGGCTCTGATTTTTTCTTCAAGGCTTCTTAAGTGTGATCTGCTTGTTGCAATTTGAAGGTTAGAAGCTCTTTAAACGGCTCAGCAGCTGTTGTTTTATTCAGTGATGGTTCTCCTTTTTCTTGATTATGGTCGGAGAGGGCTTCTTCTTTCATTGGAGTGTTTGCTTGGTTCATTTGTTCCTCTATTGTACCTGCATCTTTCTAAACAGTCTGGACATGGAAAGTGCATTAAAACAATTTTTGGATCCTGGTAAACATATTGACAACTGCCAGTGTGGACCTTTTAAATTTTCATATGTGGAGATAATATCTACATTCTCATTAACTTGCAAGTCAAGACTATGTACTTAATCCGTTTTTACTTCAGCATCTAATCCTTGCATGGACTGAATAATTATCTTCATTTCAAATATTATTCATGTTACTTACATTGAGTGAATTAGCTTGAGAAAAACATGTCACATTTTGTTGCACCAGTTCTGGTTTTGTGGTATCTTTCCTTGTGGGACAGATATTGGTAACATGTCCTTATGCTTTGTACTTGTAGCAAGTTAGTTTTCTTAAGTAAATTAGGTAAGAACACTTACCTTGGGGGGGGGTAGCTTTTAGCTTAAGCAAGCATGCTGGATTTGAAGCTTGTTTCACCAAGGATGTTGTATTTGTGCTTGGACGGCTTCTTGGTGGCGGTCTATGTGCGACCTAGTGCTCATACATAATCCTAAGTGTGTGCTGGCTCTTTGTAGTAGACTCGCCATTACCCCTCGTGTATCCACCAAGAATAGGCTTCTCCGGTTAAGGTGTGGATTGCATACGAGGGCTTGTTTCCTTCAAGGATGTTATATTCCCAATATAATCCTCGAAATCTTCTTCCCAATGAAGATAATTCTCTATTTCTACAAGAATTATGGGTTTTGTGACTCGGGCTCCATCTTTTCTACGCCATGATATTCATCAGTGTCCTCATGTTGATTGGCAAGCACATATTTTCCTCTCAAAGCTTGGAATGGTGGTTGTCTAGGAGATTATGGATGTGCTGGTGGTTGTTTCTCAAGTCAGTTCAGGCGCTCTCCAATGGCTTAGATTGCTCCAAGTAGTTGGTCTAAGCCAACAGGTGCATTGTTTTCTCCTATGGTTCTTGTTCCGGTAAAATTAACACTATACAAGATATCAAGTGCAAAGGAAAAAAAAACATGCAAAAACAACAAAAGGAAATCGCACACAAAGAAAATGCAAGTGGCTAGAAAATCGGAAACTTCACAAACAAGAAATTTCTAATTTTATGAAGGCTTTTCGGTTTCTAACTCTTTTTAAAATTTATGATGAAAGCTAATGTAAATATCCCGAAAAACTAACAACCTAATAATAATGATAACAAATTTCGAAACTAATGCAATAAGGCAAAAAATCGGATGCACTTAAAATGAACTAACAACTTAGACTTCATAATTCAGATATCAGATGATAGCTAAAGAAGAAACAAAGCAAACAACTTTGAAAACAAGCAAGCAATCAATTGATCCGATGAAAGCCTAGAGAGAGATAGACAATGACCGTTAGTTGAGAGTGGCTTTGTTTAGTTTTTTACTTGAAGTAGGCGACTGCTCGGCCTCGTTGAGTACGCACAGTTATGTTCCCTAAACATGAAGCATAACATTCAGTCTCGAAATTTTTGTCAAAGTTAGGTAAAACCAAAAAAGGACTGTTAGTTAAAAGATGCATGAGCCTCCGAAATGCCTTTTCCCCCCAATTGAACGCAATGTCCTTCTTGATCACGGCCATGAACGGTGCAGTTACAGTACTAGTCTTTGACAAATATTCGGTAAAAATTAGCCAATTCGTGGAAGCTCAAGACATGTCCAATGTTGGTCGGTGTGGGCCATTCCTGGATAGCATTAACCTTCCCCCTGATCCACATGTAATCCATGCGAACTCATAACAAACCCTTGGAAAACAAGCTGATAAGTGCAGAATGTGCTTTCTTGAGGTTCGCATAAAGACTAAGAGACTTTATTACTTGCTCAAGGTGCACAATGTGGTAGGAAAAACATCTACTATATATTAAAATATCATCAAAATAAACGACAACAAACTTACTGATATAGGCCCCTAAGACCTGGTTCATGAGTCTCGTGATTGTGTTGGGGGTGTTGGTAAGACCGAAAGGCATGACGAGCCACTCGTATATGCCATGTTTCGGTTTTGAAAGCCTTTTCTACTTGTCCCCTTCTTTCATCCGCACCAGATGATAGCCACTTTGTAGATCGATAATTTAGAAGACGGATGCTCTATGAAATTTGTCCAACATGTTATCTAGGCGCGGTATCGGTTGTCGGTACTTGATGGTGATATTTTTGAGTGCTAGACAGTTTATGCACATCCTTCAAGTTCCCTCTTTCTTGGGCACCAACAGAACTGGAACTGCACACAAGCTGAGATTCTCACGTATGTATTCTTTGGACAAGAGGTCTTGAATCTGTTTCTCCAGCTCATTGGATTCGGTCGATTTCATCTTGTAGGCCGGTCGGTTTGGTAGGGCTGCACCAGGAACGAGGTAGCTCGGATGTTCGATGCCTCTAATCAGGGGTATGGTTTTTATTTCGTGGATCCCCAAAGGCGTGAGGGGTGCAAGTAGGTATTTTCGTTTATCATGGCTGAACGAGTAATGGTTGGTACGACTGTTGTGCAGAGTCTCACTATCGAACTGCCGGGGTTGTCTTAAGAGTATATGGCCGACTTGCATGAGCACGAAATCTCCGTATACTGCTTGGTCACTGTATTTTCGCACACTAAACAGTACAGTGACTTGATCGGCTATCCCAATCTTTGTGTTGTCGTTGATCCACCTAGGTTGATATGGCCGCGGATGATTTGTGACTTTAAGGCCTAGCTTATAAACCATGTATATGCTTTCCACGTTAGCACATGAACCCCCATCTATGACGAGGCTACACACCTTGTTGTTTACGGTACACGGGGTATGGAATATGTTTTCCGGATATATCATCTCGAAGTCTACTATGGAACTTTGACCAAAAAAAAGTGGTAGGAAATTTACCTGCCTCGAAAGGGTTGAATTATGGAGCCTCGTTGTTCTGTCTTTTGAACCATTACTCGATGTTAATGAACTTTCCATTGTCTTCGACTTTGGGTGCGGGCAGCGTCCATATCGAGTTTCTCCTCACTCGGTTTGTAGTGGCCGTCTTCCGCTTGATGTGCTGCTCGGCATGAACACTCATATAAAGTAGCTCAGACATGTCGTGGTACAGTTTGATCTCGAAATTCCTTGTGATGCGATCGTGCATGCCGTCGATAAACTGGGCCATAAGATTCTCCTACGATTTGTCTAACTTGAGTCGGTTCCATAGTTGTTCAAAGTCTTCAAAATAATCTTCTACGGACATGTTTCCCTGCACAAGCTTCTGAAACCTTTTTTATAAGTAATTATGAAAATTTGGTGGCACGTACCTTTGCCTTAGGCTGTATTTCATGGAGGCCTTTGTGGTGATTTTTTCGTATCCATATGGTCTCCGCTCGGAAACTCTTTGTCCCACCAAGATAAGGCGTGGTCCATGAGCTGAGCCTCTGCTAAAGCCAACTTCTTCTGGTCGTTGTAGGCATAGTAGTCGAAGATGTGCTCCATCCTCCATTCCGATTACAGATACGACTCGTGATTAACCTTTCCTGAAAAAGTAGGAGCAGTCAGTTTAATGTCATTGTGAACGGGTCGTGGTACCGCTTCTTCTCGCATTCAGCCTCGATGGACCGGGTCTCGCGGTTGGTTGAACGGTCGAGGATTCTGGTTGGGCGGGTCAGCCCCGAGCTCAGGCATGTCATCGTAAACACAAAAGGAAAAGAAGACGAACAAACAAATAAAAATGCAAACTTTGACAACAAAGAAAGGTAAATGTCACAAAATTGGAAAATATGCAAATAAGATATGGACCGACTTACTTTTTTGACTAAAGAATGCAGCAAAGAATGTTATATGTTAAGTCTGATTGGTATGAGTTCATAATAGGCAACAAGCAAGGTCAGAAACCACACGGCTCAGGTTGTTAAACCCTTGCCGCAGCCGCACTAGCAACCTAACTAATACGAGCCGTGTATGCAAACTAGATCCTATGTTCATTTCCCTTTAATTTTAATGATGCACTGAAAGTATACCTAGAAACCTAGTTAAATCAGAAAAAAAAAAGCTAAACACATAAGCAAATAAAATGCAACAACATTAACAAGGCAATACACACTTCAACATGCCAATCCACCTAGTACTAGATGCATCCGGTTAATACCCTACGAAGCTCTATTATATTTTTATTCTTTATTTTTACTTTTATTTTATGATGCAACAGAATGCTGAACTATTAATCAAACTAACAAATGTGAACAAGCTAACAAAAACAAGAAAAACAATCAGCTCAACCAATCAAGCTAACAAAGAATCAAGCGATACCACCCCTAAGAGATGCAACAGCCGATACTAAACAAGCTGAACCTAATACCTTTTTATTTTATGCAAACTAAGAAATCAAAAATCAACCTAATGCAACTAGAACCGAAAGCAACATCTGAATCAAGTAAAACAAATTGGCAACAAGCAATAAAAACACATGGTTCAATCAAACCCTAATGATGATGATATGCAGCTGGCTCCTAGCAAACACCCTAACACTCTTTTTAGATTTTTGATATGAGCATCCTACAACAAGCAAAGAACAAAGTAAAAAGGTGCAAGTTAAACATGTAACCACTTGGTTTCAATAGATTACTCTGATACCAGATGATGTAATACTTACGGGAAGCTCACAAATAACCGTTTTGGGTGGTACAGAGAGCTGGTTAGACGGACGCTGTCTCCTTCGACCGATGGAACGATGGGCGGTATATATAAGAAACTGGTCGTACGGACGCTCTCTGCTGATGTTAGAGGTTGGTTTGAGGATTGAACAAGGAACAGCTAACAAGGGATCTTTAAGCAAGGGTGACCACTCAAGCTTAAGAATCAGCGGTCGTTAGGCAAATAACAACACTAGGTTTTTGTGTAATGATAACTTAACTTCTAAAAAATCATTACAAGGGTTTTTGTAACATGTTTGTCAAAAGTAATAAGTAAACCAAGGCAAATATGGGCCTGGTCGAAAGTGCAAGAAAATAACAGAAGGAAGAAAAATGGGCCGACTTCTCTTTCTCATGAAACAGGCCTCAAATTACTTCATTAAAAACCTTGCAAATAAAACCCATTTGGGAAAAAAATAAACTTGCAAGGAAAAAAGAGTATAATCGTCGGCCCAAAGATTCAGCACAATCTAAGGCTCAATGGATGTGATGGTGAAAATAACAGATAGGTTGTTGGTCTTGAGAATGGACCACTCGACTGTTAGGCCAAGCCAAATGGAAGAACTTGATGTGTTCATGTGTCCTTGATGGTCTTTTGTTCCATACAGTTATCCATAATTGAAATGGCCTTGATATAGCTTGGATGGGTTGGTAGCTTCAGTCGCTCTCGTGTCATTCATTTTTGAGGCCAGCTGTTCCAAATGCTCCATAATGTCTTTTATGCTTTTCCTGGTGATAAAATGTTTCATGGCTCGTATTAAGTCCTCTTTGAGCTTCATATGTCATGACCGGGTCTGTGGTGCGGTCCTCCTAGCCGTAAATGGCTCGGGGGATTGGTCTGATCCGACTGGTCTGGTTCGGTCATGCTGGTGTCGTCATCATTCCCAGACCACTTGAGAAGGTCCTGGCCTCAAAACATCATCATATTCACAAAGAGGAGATAAATTAGTAACATTAAAGCTAGAAGAAATGTTTAACTCACCGGGTGGTTCGGTCTGATACGACTGGTCCGGTTCGGTCGTACTGGGGACCTCATCAGTATGTGAGGTGTCCGGCAGAGTACCAAGTGGACTTTGTCACTCGACATATTAGAGATGATGCCCTGTGCTGGTGCAAGGGAGTTGTCGATGGAGCTTGCAGTTGCTGTCAGCTTACCTATGAGGATATCGGGAGGGAGTTTAACATGAAGTTCTTCCCTCGAGTGACCATGGATTAGATGCAAAATATATGTGAGAATGTTTGTCAGGGTACCTGGACAGTCATAGAATATGAGCATGATTTCAGCGAGCTTAGAAGGTTTGTGAGGGCTATTATGGATGAGGATGATTTGATCATGAGGTTCCTGAAGGGTTTGTGAGTTGATATTCGCAAGCGTTGTGCTGTTAGGGACTACCACAACCTATCAGAGCTAGTAAAGAAGGCTGCTTTTCAGGAGGTCTGGATAGGTAAGGAGCATAAATTCCTTAAGGTGATACAAGCAAAGCCTGGAAAGGCTCCTGAGGCATCTTGGAGGACATCGTAGCAAACATGATCACCATTTTGTTCTTGTTGCGACCGACATTATTTTGGAGATTTCCCCAAGTGTTTTTCTTGCGGCTGGACATGCCATGTTGCGAGGAACTATCGGGTTAAGCCAGTGGATGCACCAGTTATCATGGAAATTGCAGCAGTCGCACCAGCACATGTAGTTTCACCCTAGACGTGTTACAATTTTGTTCAGCAGTGTCACATTATGAAAGACTGCCCACAAATGGCGCAGGGGCTGCTTCCGCCACCGCCCAAGCGTCAAGCCACTATTGCACGAGTGTTTTCTAAAGGATACCATGTGGGACTAGAGCTGATAGCCGGTACGTGACTCTTGTTTATACTTGATTTTGTTTTTGAGTGTGTGTCTTTTGTGGAGTATACTATTTGTTAGCATACTTTTGTGAGATCGGTTTCGATTGGGGTTGGGCAGCTTACACTTGTTTGGTATTGGTGCTACGAATAACTTTGTAAGTTTAAGTTTTGCCAAGTGTTGGCCATTTTGGGGTACATTCGACCCAAAGATTAAACATATTCATACAGTCGGCACAAAATTCGGGAGCTACTTGTTTTCATCGAAAGTACAAGCCGTACTCAGTGGGACTTGAATTTTAAGCAGCATATATGGATTGAGTTGTTGGCATACTACAATTTGGAGATCAATTATTATTTGAGCATTGACGTTGCACCGTAAGAGGCTCTTATTAAAGGCGGTGTCGTCCAGTACTATGTTGGTCAAAAGTTGGGGAGCGACGAGTCATAGAACGAGCAACAAGATAGCACACCAAGTGGATATGTAGAAAAGGTAGAAAAGAATAATACAATCGTCGTTAAGCAGTTAGGCGCAAGAGCGATTTGGAGTTTCAGATGGAAAACTAAGAATAGCTGAAAATGAGGATATTTTAGGGAGGAATTAAGACTTGAAAGCTGAAGAAACTTAAGTCGAGATACATTAGACCATACCTTATTGTTATGCGAATTATGGCATTAACTTATCGGTTGGACTTGCCATAAAAATTGGCATGATTTCATGTTGTGTTTTAGATGTCAGTATTTAGAAAGGTTGCCAAAAATAAGAGCTTCTTTTCATCATCCATCCAACGATCTCAGTAAGGACCTGTCAGCACCTTGCTAATCTGGCGGTTCTGGAGCATTAGGAAGGCAAGTGCAGGGGGAAAGTGACTACAATGGTCGGAGTCTGTTGGGATATGGACTAGATTCCGGAGAAATCCTTGGAGTCCGAAGAACATATGTGGTTAGATTACCTAAAGCCTTTCAGAGTTGTAAGCGAGCAGCCGAGTCCAGACCTGAATTCGTGGGAGAACTCCTTATTAGTAGGGGAAATTATAACGACCCACTATTGTTTTTGGCCGAGTAAATTCATATCCCTTTAAGGGAAACCCTAGTTGTTTTCTTCATATAAATATAACTCTTTCCCTTTTTTTCACAAAAACCTAAAATAAGCGAAGCTCTAGAGAAATCGAGCCGTCATAGAGAAAGTGAAAAATGGTCAAACCCAGTGCTTCCTGTGCGTAGATCATCTCACATAGCATCAATTCATGAAAAAGTTATTTCTGAAAAAACCATTTTCCGATATATTTTACCCTAGTCGAGCACTAAAACTATCATAAGTTTCGAACAATGTGGAATCTTGAAATTCCAAAGCCACTGTTGGATTTAGCTCGACGAGATAAATCAAGAGGTCTAATTCCCACCCCAGCCATCCCCCAGACACGCCCGCATGATTCACCACAAGATCAGCCCATGCGTACCATGCCCTCCACGCACCGTATTCTCCGCTGCCGCCATCAGCCGCAAGTAAGCTTTTGTCGCCGCCGACAGAGTCAACTCAGCTGGTCAACTCAGTTGACCTATTAGTTGACTATTTTGACCGGTTTAAATTGGTTAAATATGGTTATCTGGTTAAATTAGTTGACTATTTTGACTGTGCTTAGCTATGGATAGCCACGAACTTGTCGTAGCTAATATCTATAGCTACGAGTTGCCACGAATTTTCCGTGGCTCCACCGAAAAATGGATTTGACAACTCTAAATGGCTGATTGACCTGACTCCTTATCGAATCTTATCTTCTGCGACGACTTCTAATCAACTATCTAACATGTGATGTTTGAAATGATAAGAGTACATAGCCACGGATAGCCACGAATTATCCGTGTCTATACAAAAAAGTTTTTGCTACGAATAGCAACGAATTACGTCGTAGCTATTTCTACGAATAGCCACGAAAGTTAACCCTGGCTATATAGCCACGACATATTTCGTGGCCAGTCGTGGCTAATATTAGCCACGGATTATTCGTCGCTATTCATGGCTAAATAGCTGCGAATAGCCATAACCCATATTCCGTAGCTATTTAGCCACGAATTGCTACGAATTAGCCACGAACTGCGATTTTTTAGATACGTGGCTAATTCGCGGCAATTTGTGGCTCAAAAAAATGAGCCATGAAAAATTTGTAGCCAATTCGCGGCTGTTCCGCAGTTTTCTTGTAGTGGTTCGTCATAATATCAAAAATTTATTATATATTTCCAGAATTTATAAACTGCCAACCATACGTATATTTATTTTTTTCCATATTTTTAAGTTGTATATGTTTATTTGATTTTTTTCATATCTTTCTTTCTATTTTTTCTAAGTAGTTATCTTTTCGATTATTTATTGAATATATTATCGACTTATGGTTTTATAATTCTATTTTTCTTCAATTTTTTAAAATTTTTATTTTCATTTTTGGTCTCGAAATTGATATTTTCATTTGTATTAAAATTCAATTAGCATCATTAGACGTAATAAGTCACACAGAATATGAAAATATGCATTTTAATCTTATATTATAAAATATTTATGTGTTTATAGTAATTTCAAATTAAAACATGAAAGCATTTATTTTATATTTATTTTTTAATGATTTAAAATAGTTAAATTCAAAAAAAAAAATTAAAAACTAATTGTATACTCATGTTTATTTTAAATTATACCTCAATTAAATTAAATTAGAGAGTCTTCTTTATCTATTATATTATAGTTAGAAAAAAATGAGGAAAATTCCGAAGCCATATTTGGTCATGCAGGAGATGATAAAGATATTTTGGATAGGAAATTGTTTCCGAGTAATATGAGAAAATGTTACCGAATTAACATATTTTAGTCGAATTGTAATTTGAAAGCTGAAATTGATAATGCTTGGTCGGTTGCAATCACTGCATTACAAAATAAAATAACAGGTGTGTTTATTATATGACTGTTATTAAAATAAATGAAATAGTTTATGCTATTTCTATAAATTTGTAATGACACGTTTTATATGCATTTTGATCATATCACATTTTTTATTAAATTTTTATTTACAGAACTTACAATAAAAAAAAACCCGATTATTTAACATAAATCATATCTTGTGAGTGTAATTAATAAAATTAATTAGCACGACCCTTGTTGTTTGCATAATCTTATGATATTAAATATTATGTTTTATATTTTTTAGACCATATCAAGTCTGTATAAAAAATGATATTTAGATAAACTACATTAATAAAAATGTTGAAGACAAATATTATCTTTTTAATATAGATTATTTTTTTTTACTGTCACATGTAACCTGTTTAAGTGATTTTTAACATCAGTTGTTAATATGGTTCATTGGACTGGTTAAGTTATAAAGATATATGGACATCCGTTAATCGAAATAACTTTATAGGTTTTTTTGCATACAATCCGTACGGTTTATGGAGAAAAGTAAAATGGGCTAAGGGTTCATGGTTTACTACAACAACCCTATATCTTTTCATCCATTTTTTTATAACTAGAGTTGTCATCAAAGAAAAAGTAATAGAGGAAAGTGGAGCAAAGCCCTGCCAAAACGTATAGATTTGGCTACCGCCAACAACCTTATCACCACCGACTGGAGCCGCCGACTGTGGCCGACCGCTGCCGACCAGAGCCGCTTGAGTCACTTTCCAGAGACGCCGTCCGTCACTGGATTTTTTTTTCTGGCCACCACCGTCGTCTTCCGCCTAAGATCGTCGTCGAGTTTCGACATCGAGCTATCGTCTCCTTGATCGTTTGACTGCCATTTTATTTGTTCTTCTCGAAACTAATGTTGATCCAGAGATCCTGAGCATCTCTTCCCTTTTTCTCTTTCTTCTCTCGCGGTCGTCGCACCCCGGGTGTCGGATTCAATCTAACTAGATCTCTCTTCTCCCTTTCGCATCTCCCATGTTCAGATCTGAAGATCGGGAATCCTTGTTTCTAGATCCGAGACCATGAATCCATCTCCGTCTCTCTCTCTCTCTCTCTCTCTCTCTCTCTCTCTCTCTCTCTCTCTCTCTCTCTCTCTCTCTCTCTCTCTCTCTCTCTCTCTCTCTCTCTTCTCTCTCTCTCTCTCTCTCTCTCTCTCTCTAATCAGATCCGTCTTTTGCCGTCTTTCTAAGTTAAAGGTGAGGACTTTTCGCGATCTCTTCCTCTTTCTTTCTCAAATATCAGGGTATGAGTTCGTTGTTAATCGCACTTCCATAGATAGAAATGTGAAGATCTAATTGTTGGTTTTTGGTGATATTATTGAAAGCATCTAGAAACATAGGTTATCATTAAACAAAAAATGGTGACTGATGTTTGAATGATGTGTGTTATACTTGCATTAGGTTTCCTGTGGAGGAATATTGTTTGTCAGGGCACGTGGGTCGATGTGTGTTTCTGGTGCTGCCTAATTTCGTCAAGGAGGGAGTAATGAACCCTCCGTGGATTCCGTGTAGGAATTTTGTGTTTGGGGAAGTGAGACATGCAGTGGTGGTAGCCGAGAGATCTTAGAGTTGATAGTGGGGATGCCACTTTAGGGACAATGAGTGTATGGGCAAAAGGCTTGATGAAGCACAAGTGACGATATCTTGATGAGTTAAGTTTTTGGAACAGGTTGATTTGTATTAAATCCTTCTGGTTAGGTAGATATGCTCCAAAAGATGCATATATGTCTTGGTATAATCAAGCTTCTTCTCTCCAATGGCATGGACCAGCTGGATGAACCCTCCTCTACTCTCCTTGTTTGATGATGACTTGATGTCCTAATCATACTTTCCTTCTTGGAAAGGTTTTGACCTCGAAACTGTATAACCTGCACCAAGAGAAAAAAAGTTAGCTTTCATTCAAATTTGCAAGTCTAAGGCCTTCCCTTGATGGATTTGTGTCTCGTTGAAGTAAGGGATATCAGGCGGTTCTCCTTTGAGTAGATAAGTCAATATCACTCCTCATTTCTGGTTTTCTTGCCAATGGCAAGTTGATTCACTATCATCTCATTGGTATTGTTCTCTTTGGTGGTGGTGATGCTTACTTACACCGTCCATGGTCTGGTCGTACTTATTTTTTGTTCTCTTTCTTTTTTTTTTTGGACAAATTTTTTGTTCTCTTTCTTAGTTCCTATAATAAGATGGACATATTTGGCGAGAAACAAGCGCATTAGGTGTTTTTTTAGGACAAAATTAATGTGTTAAACATATGCTCTTATCATGTTCTAGTTGTGGTTTTAATATTTGAATCCTCATTTTCTTTCAAATTTATTAAATCTTTTAGCACTTCTGTAGAATTAGTAGAAATAATTTGGGTTAATGAAAAACTTACCTGATTAACGCTCTTTGTGTTCATGTTCAGGTCTGATCGTTTCTATTTGATTTCAGCTTTGTCTCTGGGCCCTTGGTCAGCTTCAGTCCTTATGATGATGGCCGAAGCTTGAATCATCTTAATGTCTTGGATCATTTTAGATTCAGGTAAGGTTAGTTAGGCAAGAAATTGCAGTCTTTCTTCATATTTCCTTGTGTTCTAGAATCTATAGTAGAACTTGTACCTACATGAACTCCAAAAGACAAGAGCAAGTGCATTATATATGTGTTAAAAGGTTTAAAGACATGCGGTGTAAGATATAAGATTATCTTGATAGTTTCAAAAAGTTGAAAGATGCTTTCTCTTTCGCTGCTTTAGTGCTACGATTGGTGTTGTTCACTAGCCCATAGATGGCTGCAACTCCTTTGGATTCCTCAAGTTTGATTATCTTTTGCGTTAGACTCTCTAGGTTTTGGTTCTGCCTAGCAGTAGCTTCTTCTCCTTTGGATGCTTGGTTGCCTTTAATCTCGTCTCCTCCACCTACATTATCTCCAACACTCTTGATAGTAACCAAGATTTGAATCTCTTCAAGTGAGGGGCTGACTTGCGGTTTAGACAACGAAATTGTGCTCGACTCTGATTTTTCCGTCAAGGCTTCTTAAGTGTGATCTGCTTGTTGCAATTTGAATGTTAGAAGCTCTTTAAACAGCTTAGCAGCTGCTATTTTATTTAGTGCTGGTTCATTATGGTCGGAGAGGGCTTCTTCTTTCATTGGAGTGTTTGCTTGGTTCATTTGTTCCTCTGTTGTACCTGCATCTTTCTCAACACGTTTGGACATGGAAAGTTCATTAAAACAGTTTTTGCATCCTGGTAAACATATTGACAACTGCCACTGTGGACCTTTCGATTTTCATATGTGGAGATAATTTATACTTTCTCATTAACTTGCAAGTCAATATACTAGGTACTTAATCCGTTTTTACTTTAGCATCTAATATCTTCATCCTTGCATGGACTTAATCAATGTCTTCATTTCAAATGTATTCATGTTACTTACATTGAGTGAATTAGCTTGAGAAAAACATGTCACCTTTTGTTGCACCAGTTCTGGTTTTGTGGTATCTTTACTTGTGGGACAGAAATTGGCAACATTTCCTTATGCTTTGTACATGTAGCATGTTAGTTTACTAAAGTCATTTAGGTCAGAACACTTACCTTGAGGGCTTAGCTTTCAGCTTAAGCAAGCATGCAGGATTTGATGCTTGTTTCGCCAAGGATGTTGTATTTGTGCTTGGACGGCTTCTTGCTGGCAGTCTATGTGAGACCTAGTGCTCATACATAATCCTAAGTGTGTGCTGGCTCTTTGTAATAGACCCGCCATTCCCCCTCGTGTATCCATCATGAATAGGCTTCTCCAGTTAAGGTGTGGATTGCATACGAGGACTTGTTTCCTTCAGGGATGTTATTTTCCCAATATAATCCTCGAAATCTTCTTCCCAATGAAGATAATTCCCTGTTTCTGAAAACTTATGGGTTGTGAAACAAGGTAATAAGTATTATATTAAAATTTAACCCATGGTTGTGAGGAGCTTAGTCTGGTTATGTGGTTCGTGTAGCAACGGTTTGGTGACTCGGGCTCCATCTTTTCTGCGCCATGATATTCATCAATGTCCTCCCGTTGATTGGCATGCTCATAGTTTCCTCTCATAGCTTGGAATGGTGGTGGTCTAGGAGATTGTGTATGTCCTGGTAGTTGTTGCTCAAATCAGTTTAGGCGCTCTCCAATGGCCTAGATTGCTCCAAGTAGTTGGTCTAAGCCAACAGGTGCATTGTTTTCTCCCATGGTTCTTGTTCCCATAAAATTAACACTAGAAAAGATATCAAGTGAAAGGGAAAACAAAAAACATGCAGAAACAACAAAAGGAAAACGCACAAAAAGAAAACGCAAGTGGCTAGAAAAATGGAAACTTCACAAACAAGAAATTTATAGTTTTATGAAGGTTTTCCGGTTTCTAACTCTTTTTTTTAAATTTATGATGCAAGCTAATATAAATATCCAGAAAACTAACAACCTAACAATAATGATAACAAATTTAGAAACTAATGCAATAAGGCAAAACCGGATGCACTTAAAAATCCTAATTGAAATATTAATGCAGCATAATTTCTTTTTGTTTTTTCTGGTGCAAAGAGATGAACAAACTGATGAACTAACTAGGCAGAACAAGGACGAGAAAACACTAATGCAGAAAAACAAATGAAACAACACGCAACTAGCTACTAATGCAATGGATGCAAGAAACCTTAATCGCGGCTAATGCAAATAATGACATAACTTTGGTTTCTTTTGATTTTCTGATGCAAACAATAGAATGAGCTAACAACTTAGACTTCCTAATTCAGATATCATATGATAGCTAAAGAAGAAACAAAGCAAAAAACTTTGAAAACAAGCAAGCAATCAATTGCTCCGATGAAAGCCTAGAGAGAGAGACAACGACCGTTATGCAACAATTCAACTGAAACACTTTTATTTTTAGATTTTCTAGAAAGTAAACAAGAATGATCTCACCAAGGCGTACAACTCTTTGTCGTAGGTCGGATAGTTGAGAGTGGCTTTGCTTAGTTTTTCACTGAAATAGGCCACTGCTCGGCCTCGTTAAGGACAGCTATGTTCCCTAAACATGAAGCATAACATTCAGTCTCGAAATTTCTGTCAAAGTTAGGTAAAACCAAAATAAGCACGAAATCATCGTATACTACTTGGTCACTGTATTTTGCCACACTAAACAGTACAATGACTTGATCGGCCATCCCAATCATTGTGTTATCGTTGAGCCACCTAGGTCGATATGGCCGCATATGATTTGTGACTTTAAGGCCTAGCTTATCAACCATGTATCTACTAGCCACATTAGCACATGAACCCCCATCTATGAAGAGGCTACACACCTTGTTGTTTACGGTACACAGGGTATGGAATATGTTTTCCGGTTAGATCATCTCGAAGTCTACTATGGAACTTTTTCCAAAGAAAAAAAGTACTAGGTAACTTACCTGCCTCGAAAGTGATGAATTAAGGAGCCTCATTGTTGGGTCTTTTGAACCATTACTCGATCGTAATAGCCTTGCCATTGTCTACGGCTTTGGGCTCGGTGGCGTCCATATCGAGTTTCTCCTCGCTCGGTTTGTAGTGGACGTCTTCGTCTTAGGCTGTATTTCATGGAGGCCCTTGTGGTCATTTTTTCGTATCCATATTGTCTCCGCTCGGAAACTCTTTGTCCCACCAAGACATGGCATGGTCCATGAGCTGAGCCTCTGCTAAAGCCAACTTCTTCTGGTCGTTGTAGGCATAGTAGTCGAAGATGTACTCCATCCTCCATTACGATTCCAGATATGACTCATGATTAACCTTTCCTGAAAAAGTAGGAGCAGTCAGTTTAATGTCATTGTGAACGGGTCGTGGTATGGCTTCTTCTCGCATTCGGCCTCGATGGACCGGGTCTCGCGGTTAGTTGAACGGTCGAGGATTCGGGTTGGGCGGGTCATCCCCGATCTTGGGCATGTCATCGTCATTATCCTCTAGATGGTTGGCCCAGACGTGTCGACCTCTCCTATCTGGGGCTGGTGGCGGTAAAGGCGGTTCATCACCCGTGGACAGAGGCTGCTGTTCAAGCCGGTTCAAACGCTCTCCTATGGTTTGTATGACTCAAAGTATTTAGTCCAAGTCGACGACTGCATTTTGGTTGCCCATGTTGTTGAATTCTTATACGCACTATAACACGATATTAAACACAAAAGGAAAAGAAGAAGAACAAACAAATAAAAAGGCAAACTTTGACAACAAAAAAGGTAAATGTCACAAAATTTGGAAAATATGCAAATAAGATATGGACCGACTTACTTTTTTGACTAAAGAATGCAGCAAAGAATGTTATATGTTAAGTCTGATTGGTATGAATTCATAATAGGCAACAAGCAAGGTCAGAAACCACACGGCTCAGGTTGTTAAACCCTTGCCGCAGCCGCACTAGCAACCTAACTAATACGAGCCGTGTATGCAAACTAGATCCTATGTTCATTTCCCTTTAATTTTAATGATGCACTGAAAGTATACCTAGAAACCTAGTTAAATCAGAAAAAAAGCTAAACACGTAAGCAAATAAAATGCAACAACATTAACAAGGCAATACACACTTCAACATGCCAATCCACCTAGTACTAGATGCATCCGGTTAATACCCTACCAAGCTCTATTATATTTTTATTCTTTATTTTTACTTTTATTTTATGATGCAACAGAATGCTGAACTATTAATCAAACTAACAAATGTGAACAAGCTAACAAAACCAAGAAAAACAATCAGCTCAACCAATCAAGCTAACAAAGAATCAAGCGATACCACCCTAAGAGATGCAACAGCCGATACTAAACAAGCTGAACCTAACACCTTTTTATTTTATGCAAACTCAGAAATCAAAAATCAACCTAATGCAACTAGAACCGAAAGCAACATCTGAATCAAGTAAAACAAATTGGCAACAAGCAATAAAAACACACGGTTCAAGCAAACCCTAATGATGATGATATGCAACTGACTTCTAGCAAACACCCTAACACTCTTTTTTAATTTTTGAAATGAGCATGCAACAACAAGCAAAGACCAAAGTAAAAAGGTGCAAGTTAAAGATGTAACCACTTGGTTTCAATAGCCTAAACTCTGATACCAGATGATGTAATACTTACGGGAAGCTCACAAATAACCGGTTTGGGTGGTACAGAGAGCTGGTCAGACGGACGTTTTCTCCTTGGACCGATGGGATGATGGGCGGTATATATGAGAAACTGGTTGGACGGACGCTATCTGCTGATGTTAGAGGTTGGTTTGAGGATTGAACAAGGAACAACTAACAATGGATCTTTAAGCAAGGGTGACCACTCAAGCTTAAGATCAGCGGCGGTTAGGCAAATAACAACTCTAGGTTTTTATGTAATGATAACTTAACTTCTAAAAAATCATTACAAGGGTTTTTGTAACATGCCTGTCAAAAATAATAAGCAAACCAAGGCAAATATGGGCCTGGTCGAAAGTGCAAGAAAATAAAAGAAGGAAGAAAAATGGGCCGACTTCTCTTTCTCATGTAACAGGCCTCAAATTACCTCATTAAAAACCTTTCAAAGAAAACCCATTTGGGACAAAAACCTTGCAAGGAAAAAAGAGTATAATCATCGGCCCAAAGATTCAGCACAATCTAAGGCTCAATGGATGTGATGGTGAAGATAACAGATGGGTTGTTGGTCTTGAGCATGGACCATTCGACTGTTAGGCCAAGCCAAATGCAATAAATTGAAGTGATCATGTGTCCTTGATGGTCTTTTGTTCCATACAGTTATCCATAATTGAAATGGCATTGATATAGTTGTTGGGAATGTCCTGAAATCTGTTGTACTTACTCTGAGAGAAAGTCGTGTTGTCGAGATGAGACAATCATATGACACTAGGCAGTCATAACGCTTTGCTAGAAGCCACTTATGATCAATGGGGTAAGAACTCATTGCTAGTGTTATATGATCCTACAGGGTCACATACCTAAGCAAACTGGACATTGTATGTGAGGTTGATCATTAATGTAATGATCGGGTGAATGCATATTTGATATGCATTCAATACCAACTTTTCTGGGCAGTGTCGATCGACGCACTAAGTGTGTCGATCGACACATAGAGTGTGTCGGTCGACACAACTCGCGGATTACCAAATTATATCGGTTTAATCGCTGGTTAATTCCGTCATGGTTTAAGTCGACATATATAAGATATATGGTCGACCTAAACTCGAGTTTAACCTAATACACAGCCACCAGAACTAGAAAAGAAACCTGACAAGAGATTAGATCTCTGATAGGCACTAGCATCCCTCCTGTTCAGTTTATGTGCGTGTGGATACCAGTAGAGGCACAACGTTTGAGGTGCTTCGTGATCTCGATTATTTGCTAAAACTTCCGCTGCAAATCACCAGGTAAATCTGAGATCCCATAGATTCAATTATATGAACCTTAGATCCTAGGCTCGGAATTCAGACTAGGGTTGCTAATCTTGATTAGAACTGCTAGAAATTCCTTCAATAGTTTGGATGGGTTGGTAGCTTCAGTCTGTCTCGTATCAGTCATCCTCCGAGGCCAGCTTTTCCAAATGCTCCATAATATCTTTTATGCTTCTCCAGGTGATAAAATGTTTATTGGCTTGTATTAAGTCCTATTTGAGCTTCATATGTCCTGACCGAGTCTGTGGTGCGGTCCTCCTAGCCGGAAATGGCTCGGTAGTTTGGTCTGATCCGACTAGTCTGATTCGGTCATGATGGTGTCGTCATCATTCCCAGACCACTTGAGAAGGTCCTGGCCTCACCGGGTGGTTCGGTCTGATCCGGTTCGATCGTACTGGTGACCTCATCAGTATGTCCGACAGAGTATGGAGTGGACTTAGCCACTCGACATCTTAGAGATGATGCCATGTGCTGGTGCGAGGGAGTTGTCGATGGAGATCGCAGTTGCTGTTAGCTTACCTGTGAGGATATCAGGAGGGAGTTTAACATGAATTTCTTCCCTCAAGTGGCAATGGATGAGATGCAAAATATCTGTGAGAATGCTTGCCGAGGTACATGGACTGTCAGAGAGTATGAGCATGATTTCAGCGAGCTCGGAAGGTTTGTGAGGGCTATTATGGATGGGGATGATTTGATCATGAGGTTCCTGAAGGTTTTGTGAGTTGATATTCGCAAAAGCGGGACTGTTAGGGACTACCACAACCTATCAGAGCTAGTAAAGATGGCAGCTTTTTACGAGTTCTGGATAGGTACGGAGCAGAAATTCCTTAAGGTGATACAAGCAAAGCCTGGAAAGACTCCTAAGGCATCTTGGAGGACATCATAGCAGACTTGATCACCATTTTGTTCTTGTTTCCACCGACATTATTTTGGAGATTGCCCCAAGTGTTTTTCTTGTGGCTGGACATGCCATGTTGCGAGGAACTATCGGGTTAAGCCAGTTGATGCACCAGTTATCATGGAAATCGCAGTAGTCGCACCAGAACCTGTAGTTTCACCTAGACTTGTTACAATTTTGGTCAGCAGGGTCATATTATGACAGACTGCCCACAAATGGCGCAGGGGCTGCTTCCGCCACCGCCCAAGCGTAAAGCCACTATTGCACGAGTGTTTTCTAAAGGATACCACGAGGGAGTTGAGCCGGTAGCCGTTACGTGACTCTTGTTTATACTTGATTTTGTTTTTGAGTGTGTGTCTTTTGTGGAGTATAATATTTGTTAGCATACTTGTGTGAGATCGGTTTCGATTGGGGTAGGGAAGCTTACACTTGTTTGGTATTGGTGCTACGAATAGCTTTGTAAGTTTAAGTTTCACCAAGTGTTGGCCATTTTGGGGTACATTCGAGCCAAAGATTAAATATATTCATACAGTCGACACGAAATGTGAGAGCTACTTGTTTTCATCGAAAATACAAGCCGTACTCAGTGGGACTTATACTTTAGGCACATATATGGATTGATTTGTTGGCATACTACAATTTGGAGATCAATTATCATTTGAGCATTGATGTGGCACAATAAGAGGCTCTTATTAAAGTCGGTGTAGTCCAAGACTATGTTGGTCAAAAGTTGGGGAGCGACGAGTCATAGAACGAGCAACAAGATAGCAGAGCAATTGGAAATGCAGAAAAGATTGAAAAGAATAATAATATTGTCAGAGGAGTTAATCAGTTAGTCGCAAAGAGCGATTTTGAGTATTAGAAGGAAAACTAAGAATAGCTGAAAATGAGGATATTTTAGGGAGGAAATAAGACTTGAAAGCTGAAGAAACTTAAACCGAGGTACATTGGACCATACCTTATTGTTATGAGAATTATGGCATTAACTTATCGATTGGACTTGCCATAAAAGTTGGCATGATTCCATGTTGTGTTTTAGATGTCATATTAAGAAAGGTTGCCAGAAGTAACATATTATTTTCATCAGCCATCCAACGATCTCAGTAAGGACCTGCCATCACCTAGCTAATATGGCGGTTCTAGAGCATTAGGGAAGCAAGTTCAGGGGGAAAGTGACTACAATGGCCGGAGTCTGTTGGGATATTGGCTAGATTCAAGAGAAACCCTTGGAGTCCGAAGAACATATGAGGTTAGATTACCCCAAGCCTTTCAGAGTTGTAAGTGAGCAGCCAAGTCGGAACCTGAATTCGTGGGTGAATTCCTTTTTAGTGGGGGAGAAGTTTAACTACCCACTATTTTTTTTTTTTTGGCCGAGTAAATTCCTATCCCTTTAAGGCTAACCCTAGTTATTTTCTTCATATAAATATAACTCTTTCCCTTCTTTTTTCACAAAAACCTAATATAAGTGAAGCTCTAGAGAAATCGAGCCGTCATAGAGAAAGTGACAAATGGTAAAACCCCGTGCTTCCTGTGCGTAGATCATCTCACATAGCATCGATTCATGAAAAAGATATTAATGAAAAACCGTTTTCCAATATAGTTTACTGTTGTCAAGCACTAAAACTATCATAACGTTCGAACAATGGAGAATCTTGATATTCCGAAGCCACCACTGGATTTAGCTCGACGAGACAAATCAAGAGGTCTAAATCCCACTGATGCCATCCTCCAGACACGTCTGCATGCTTCGCCAGAAGATCCGCCCATGCGCACCACATCCTCCATGCGCCGTATTCTTGATGGATCGTTTAGTGTCTCCTGATTCAATTCTCAGATTGATTCATCCTACTAAACATGCAGATCTAGGTTCTCTTGAATAGAAACATAATAGATCTCACCTGTTACCTTGTTTTGCAGCGGAATGGGAGGTAAGGGTCAGAGATCAGCAGAACCACCAAGAGATGGATCCTCCAAAGGCTCACACACGCACACCGGGAAATTTGGCTGCTAGACCAGCTGAGAGAGGAGGCGTAGAGAGAGAGGAGGGAGGCGCAGATGTGCTGAGAAAATTAGAGAGCTAGGTCTGATTTTAGTCATTAAAATCCCTTCTAGTTCTCATGGGCTTTTGGGCCCAATTCTCAGTTCTGATTAAATCCCTTGGATTTAATCAGGCCCTTTAGTCTCTCTAAGTACAGTAAATGCCTAGCACTTTTACCGTACTTCTGCTAAACCGTTCCTTCGTATTTTCCCGTTAGCTTAGGCGTGTGACCCATATGGGATCATATAATAAAGGCAATAAGTCCAAGACTTATAGATCATGAGCGGACTCTAGCAAGCCATCATGACCCCCAGTATTATATGACTTATGTCTGATCATTGACATACTCTTACTTTCTAGAGACAGTACCGAGATTACTGGGCATAATTCCAACAATCTCCCACTTGTACTGGAATCTCTGTATTCATAATCCTTTTGTCTCAATATCTAGATTAGTCATAAGGCAAGATTAGTGTCATCCTTATAAAGCCTAATCTTGTTCATCGGACTCTGATTTGATACTGACAATCCAAACGACTCGGGAAAGTCCGTTTGAGCATGGCCATGCATTTTCCAGTATTCAAATCTCCGATTGGCCTAGAGATATTCACTCCATTTATATTGGAGGGACAAATCCTGTCTTGTTCCATCACTGTAAACTACTCATTTCATAATACACCCAATCAAGGTCCTTATAACCATCGCTTAACGACAGCATTAGACAATGATCAAAGCGCATTAGTTCATGTGCAGTCACATGCATGCGAACTCAGGTCTAAGGACTATACTCTATAGTCGTAGTAAGAATCTCTTATGACACAGATATAAATATCCTGAAGAGTTCTTATAATCGGGTCTTGTCCGGTCGTATGTACCCTACATACACCTATGTACTGACTTTGATGCCGCGCATCTATGACACACTGAGACTTTGTCATAAGTCACATACCAATCTAGTCTCACACGGTTGTTGGTGTTCCAATTTCAACAACCTTCGACTAGGGACATGATGATATAAGCCATCTATCAAATATAGGGTCTCATGATCAAGCTAAATGACTTTGATAACTCAAGATCAAGTCACTTACTTCGATGACCTATAAAATGGTTCATATCATTTTGGAACGATTATTTCATCACAGTTAAAATAATCTTGAAATAATAATTTCATTAAACATAAAATGTTTTACAAGAACATATCAAATAACTAAATAAAGCCCTCAAACTCCCACTCAAATTTAGATTACATTTCAATGTCTCTAATGCCTACAGCTTCAGTCAGGAACTCGAGCTTAGGCCTTGGGAGTAGCTTTGTCAATGGATCAGCGACGTTATCATCTGTCTGAACTCGGCTGATCTTGACTTCCTTTCTATTAATGATGTCACGTATCAAGTGAAATCTTCTTAGAACATGCTTGGATTTCTGGTGTGATCTTGGTTCCTTTGCATGAGCAATAGCACCATTGTTATCACAAAACAGTGCCAGAGGCTCAGCCGCATTTGGTATCACACCTAGTTCAATAATGAACTTTCGTATCCAAACAGCTTCCTTCGCAGCTTCTGAAGCGGCGATATATTCAGCTTCTGTAGTGGAATCAGCAACGGTGTCTTGCTTGGAGCTTCTCCAACTGATTGCACCGCCATTCAGACAAAAGATATAACCGGACTGTGACCGGAAATCATCTTGGTCTGTCTGGAAACTTGCGTCCGTGAATCCACTGACTTTAAGCACATCACTTCCACCGTATACCAAGAACTTGTCCTTAGTATGTCTTAGATACTTCAGGATGTTCTTGACGGCAATCCAATGGTTTTCACCTGGATTTGACTGGTATCTACTCGTCATGCTCAATGCATAAGTAACATCAGGACGAGTACAAATCATGGCATACATGATAGATCCTATTGCAGATGCATAAGGAATATTCTTCATGCGCTCAAGCTCAGCAGCCGTCGTAGGGCTCTGCTTCTTGCTTAGCGTTGTGCCATGTACCATTGGTGTGAAGCCCTTCTTGGAATCTTTCATACTGAATCTTTGTAGGACTTTGTCAATGTATGAATCTTGACACAAGCCTATCAGCCTTCTAGATCTATCTCGGTAGATCCTGATTCCAAGAACGTATGCGGCTTCACCCATGTCTTTCATGGAAAAACAACTTCCAAGCCAGTCCTTTACTGACTTCAGCATTGGAACGTCGTTTCCGAGAAGCAGTATGTCATCGACATACAGAATAAGAAATACTATCTTGCTCCCACTAGTTTTCTTATACACGCATTGTTCTTCTTCGTTTCTGATGAAGTCAAATTGCTTGATCGCTTCATCAAAACGAAGATTCCAGCTCCTCGATGCTTGCTTCAATCCATAAATGGATTTATGAAGCTTGCATACTTTCCCAGCATTCTTTGGATCTATGTAACCGTCAGGTTGTGTCATATACACATCCTCTTCCAGAATTCCATTCAGGAAGGCGGTTTTCACGTCCATCTGCCAAATTTCATAATCATGAAAAGCTGCAGTTGCTAGTAGAATCCGAATAGATTTCATCATTGCCACTGGGGAATAGGTTTCATCGTAATCCACACCGTGAACTTGTCTGAAACCTTTTGCCACTAACCTGGCTTTATAAATCTTGACATTTCCATCCACATCAATCTTCTTTTTGAAGATCCATTTGCACTCGATGGCTTTTACACCAGCGGGTAAGTCAACCAACGAAAACACTTGGTTGACCGACATGGAGTCCATTTCGGAATCAGTGGCTTTACGCCACTTAGAGGAATCTGGGCCCATCATGGCTTGATTGAAGTTCGATGGTTCATCACCATCAATGATCAGAAGATCATGACAGTTAGTCACGAGGAATCCTTGATATCTCTCGGGTTCGTGACGGATCCTCCCGGATCTTCGAACTTCAGGTACTACAGGTTCAGGCTCTACAATTTCTTGTAGGTCCTCCTGCTGCTCTTCCTCATTAGGTTGAGCAGTATCCTGTTCATCTTGAATTTCTTCAAGCAGTACCTTACTCCCACTGTCTTTCTTAGAGAGAAACTCCCTCTCAAGAAAGCTACAATCCCGGGCAACAAAAATCTTGTTCTCGGAACGCAGGTAGAAGTAATAAGCCTTGGTTTCCTTCGGATAACCAATGAAGTAGCATTTATCATACTTTGGTGTAAGCTTGTCAGAGATCAATCTCTTGACATAGGCTTCACAACCCCAAATTCTTAGATAAGACAGCACTGGAGCTACTCCAGTCCATAATTCATATGGTGTCTTTGCTACTGCTTTCGATGGCGCTCTATTTAGAGTGAACACTGCTGTTAGCAGAGCATATCCCCAAAGGGATATTGGAAGGTCTGTGTGACTCATCATAGATCGAACCATATCCAATAAGGTCCGATTTCTCCTCTCAGACACACCATTCCATTGAGGTGTTCCAGGAGGAGTGAGTTGGGACACGATCCCACACTCTCTTAGATGATCACTGAATTCTTGGCTTAAGTATTCTCCTCCTCGGTCGGACCGAAGAGCCTTAATGCTTTTGCCAAGTTGGTTCTGTACTTCATTTTGGAATTCTCTGAACTTCTCAAAAGATTCAGGCTTATTTTTCATTAAATAAACATATCCATACCTACTGAAATCATCAGTGAAGGTAATGAAGTACTGATAGTTTCCTCTTGCATTTGTGGACATTGGGCCACACACATCAGTGTGTATCAGGCCCAATAAGTCACTGGCCCTCTCGTTAGGTTTATTAAAGGGGGCCCGTGTCATTTTGCCCATCATGCAGGATTCGCATTTCTCACATGACTCAAAGTCAAATGAGCCAAGAAGTCCATTCCTATGGAGCCTCTTGATGCGTTTCTCGCTGATGTGCCCTAAACGACAATGCCATAGAAACGCTCGGTTTTCCTCATTAGGTTTGAACCGTTTGGTATCAATGTTATAAATTGGCGCGGATTGATCAAGTATGTAAAGCCCATTCGTAAGAGGGGCACAACCATAGAACAAATTGTTGCGATTGAAGGAACATAATTTATTCTTAACTGAAAAATCATAACCTTCCAAATCCAACAAAGAAATTGAAATAATATTTCTGCTTATCGCAGGTACAAAATAATAATTATTGAGTTCTAAAACCAATCCCGAAGGTAAAGACAACAAGTATGTGCCTACAGCTAGTGCAGGAACTTTCGCTCCATTCCCAACTCGTAGCTCCACTTGTCCTTGCTTCAGCCTTCTACTGTTGCTGAGTGCCTGCATATTAGTACAAATATGAGCCCCACAACCAGTATCCATAACCCATGAGGTATTATCAGAAGTAGTTGTATTAACTTCTATAACAAAAATACCTGATGAAGAAGTCTCGAGAGTCTTCTTCTTCAATTCCTTTATACCTTCTTGGAATTTCTTACATTCTCTCCTCCAATGCCCTGGTTCTTTACAGAACCTGCAGATGTCAGTAGGCCCAGCCTTGGATTTGGGCTTGGGCTTTGGCGTGTCCTTGTCCGAGACTTGGACAGCCTTAGCCTTTCCTTTGTCCTTGGCAGAGGATTTCTTAAAGCCCTTGCCCTTTTGCACCATAAGCAAATTGGGGTCCTTGGCGGTTTTCCTCAAGTTGGGCTCTGCAGTCTTGAGCATTCCGTGAAGCTCAGACAATGTCTTACTCAAGCCATGCATATTAAAGTTCAGAATGAACTGATCATAGCTTGCAGGTAAAGACTGCAGAACGATGTCGCAGGCAAGTTCCTGGCTGATAGGACAGTCGAGTTTCTGAAGATGATCGAGATAACCCATCATCTTCAAGACATGAGGACTCACTGCCGCATTTGCAGCCAACTTACAGTCTAAGAGGTTCTTAACTGTCTGGAACCTCTCAGTCCTTGCCTGCTCCTGAAAAAGCGATTTCAGGCTTGCCATTATCTCGATGGGCGACAACACACTCTCGAACTGCATTTGCAGCTCAGCAGTCATTGTCGCCAACATCAGGCAATAGACATCATTTTCATCTGACGAATGCTTTTCCCAAGCATTATGCAGAGTCCTGGCGGCATTGGCAGGAGGCCTCTCGGGGAGGGGATCACGAAGGACATAATCCTTCTTCTCCTGCTTGAGGACCAGCCTCAAGTTCCTTGACCACGTCAGGAAGTTCGTTCCAGTCAGCTTCTCCTTTTCGAGAACAGACCGGATCGAGAATGTGTTTTGTGTGCTTGTAGTAGTCATAGCTGAAATATAAGATAAAAAGGTTATTAGTTAATATGTTCAATATGATTAATCTCGTATTAAATTTAATATGATTAATCACGCATTATATTCAATAACATAAGTTACCCTCAATAGAATATAATGATTCCAAGATCCACATATAACTAAGATCAAAGTGGGCCACTGGCCATCACCCAACCTTAGCTTATATCGGTAAGCCCTATGTCGGCTAATTATATCCGTGATATAACTCTTGGTTGTGAATCTGGGCCCGAGGCCCAATCCACTCTGATGTCTCAAGGCCCGGGACTCCCGATGGCCTAGTCAAGAAAACCAGACTATACAGTCATGTAATCATTAATGTCTGGGACTCCCAATGACATTTATGAATCACAAACCGTCTTATCCACGCAAAAGTAGACACCCTCACACTGTAAGGCCATGAATACAATTGAATGGGCTTCGACAGCTGACATAGACTGGACAAGACATCCAACGCTTGATATTATTTGAGGTTTGTAGGTTTATTAAAATTTCATCCCAAAATAGAAGATTACTATTTTGGGAAACTTTCCTTTTTGGGAAACCTACTAATTTTGGAAACTTTCTAAAATTAGAAACTTTTAATTATAGAAATTTCCTAAAATCCAAAACATGCAAATCTAGAAACTTCTATTTTAAGAAACTTTCTAATTTCAAAATTTTGGAAACTTATTAATTTAAAAATCGATTTTATAATTTTATAAAAATAAATTTTAAATTATTTCTGAAGAAAAGATTCAAATAATTGGCCCAATTGTTTTAACTTCTTGGCCCGAGGCCCAAGAATTGGTCTATGTCCAAGACATAACCCAATTGCCCAATTAAATGACATAACCGGTCTGGTTCATTAAATTTGGTCTAACCAAAATTAATTACTACGATGACCACAATTGTCAACCGGTTATTTACTAAACCGGATTTTCTCAATTTATTTGGTCCAACCAAATCAAATTAGAAAATCACTGGTTTAGGCACAAAATCCAATTTTTCGACTTTGGATTTCTTATCTCGGTTTAACCAGAACTTAATAAATTTATTAAGTCTGTTTATTAAACCGTGACGATTAATTTTAATTAAAATTTTAAACCGAACCTTAAACCGAACCGAACCATCACACGCCAAAACCCTAACCGGTCGGGACTGTCGCAGCAGTAAGCATCACGCGATGCAAGCATCACGCGATCGTACGGACGGCGTGGGACGGGACGATGTTCGGGTCGATGCTCGGCCTCGGTCACGCGGGACAGTGCTGGACGATGCACGGCTCTCGGTTACAACGGGACGGGCAGGACGCGACGCAAGCATCGATCCATACCATCGATCCGCGATCGATGTATGCGATCAGCTCGGTCGCGCAGCCTGCGATCGTCTCAGCCGAGCATCTCGCGGTCCATTGCAGCTGATCGGTCCGACGCATACCGATCCATGATCGGATGACGCAACGCGACTCGATCCGGACGTGTGATCCTTTGGCGATCAACACTCCGACGCATACCAATTCATATAGATTGGATCATGCGATTTCTTGTTTGTTTAGGTTTTAATTCTTTGTTTCTTAAGTGTTTTTCCTTATCAGTAGGTTGATTCAAAAACACTTCTTAAACAATCCTAAACATGATTCTAAACAAGAAAAACCACAGAACTTGGCTCTGATACCACTTGATGGATCGTTTAGTGTCTCCTGATTCAATTCTCAGATTGATTCATCCTACTAAACATGCAGATCTAGGTTCTCTTGAATAGAAACATAATAGATCTCACATGTTACCTTGTTTTGCAGCGGAATGGGAGGTAAGGGTCAGAGATCAGCAGAACCACCAAGAGATGGATCCTCCAAAGGCTCACACACGCACACCGGGAAATTTGGCTGCTAGACCAGCTGAGAGAGGAGGCGCAGAGAGAGAGGAGGGAGGCGCAGAGAGAGAGGAGGGAGGCGCAGATGTGCTGAGAAAATTAGAGAGCTAGGTCTGATTTTAGTCATTAAAATCCCTTCTAGTTCTCATGGGCTTTTGGGCCCAATTCTCACTTCTGATTAAATCCCTTGGATTTAATCAGGCCCTTTAGTCTCTCTAAGTACAGTAAATGCCTAGCACTTTTACCGTACTTCTACTAAACCGTTCCTTCGTATTTTCCCGTTAGCTTAGGCGTGTGACCCATATGGGATCATATAATAAAGGCAATAAGTCCAAGACTTATAGATCATGAGCGGACTCTAGCAAGCCATCATGACCCCCAGTATTATATGACTTATGTCTGATCATTGACATACTCTTACTTTCTAGAGACAGTACCGAGATTACTGGACATAATTCCAACAATTCTCCCATGCTGCCATCAGCCGCAAGTAAGCTTTTGTCGCCGCCAACCAAGTCAACTCAGTTGATCTCTTAGTTGACTATTTTGACCGGTTTAAATTTTTTAAATATGGTTAGCTGGTTAAAATCAATTGTACCTTGTTTAGTTTGTTAAATTCAATTGAATTGGTTTAATCTGGTTTAACTGATTTAAAATTTTAACTGTATTAGTTAAATTGTTTTAGTTTAATTCAATTGGACCTGGTTTAATTAAGTTGAATTCGGTTTAGGTGATTATGTTTGGTTGGGATTGGGTGGGTTAACGGATCAGGTCATTGGGTTAACGGGTCGGGTCTTGGTTTGGTTTGGGTTGACCGGGGTTATATTGATAAGGTTGATTTTGACCTTGACCGTTGGCCTTTGAACCATGACTTTTTCAATTGACCTTAACTAACTCAACCCTTATCGGTTTTGAGTCAAACAAAAGCCTATCTGACTCGAATTTTCCCCCAGATTTTCGATTAAAATCCCGTTTGAGCATCAAGAGTCTCCAAATTACACTTTTATATTTTTTTTTGGTTAGAGCTATTTTGCAACTCTTCGTTTTCCATCTTTACCCTATAATATAGCTAGTATTGTCAGGTTTGCTTTGAGTTCACTTGGAATCTCTTGCACAACCACATCTTGATCCAACAAGCGCTTGCGTAACCGTAAAACACGGAACACGTTGTGGAGGTAATCCAACTCACTTGGAAAATCCAACTTTTATTCGACTGCCCCCACTCTTTCTATGATTCGGAACGGCCCCAAGTACCTTGGATCCAGCTTCCCACATTTTGAGAATCTTGCTATTCCTTTGAAGGTGGTCATCTCTTATCTGCATAGCTCTTTTAGCGATCTTGAGCTTCCTTCATTTTGGCCTTTAGAAATCAGATCCGTTCAGTGGTTTCTTCAATAATGTCTGGACCAATCGTGCTTGATTCCACCACTTGCGTCCAACATAATAGGGTTCGGCATGGCCGCCCATACAAAGCTTCATATCGTGACATTCCTATGATTGTGTAATAACTATTTTATAAGCAAATTTGGTCAAGGGTAAGTACCTTTCCCATGAGTTACCCAATCTAGAATACATGCCCATAGCATGTCTTCCAAGGTTTGTATGTCCTTTCCGATTGTCCACTCGTGTGTGGTTGATATGATGTGCTCCTGTTCACTCTTGTTCCTAGGACTTTTTGAAAAGCTTGCCAGAAACATGAAGTGAACCGGCCATGTCTGTTTGAGACTATACTTGCTAGGATTCCATGCAATCGCACAATCTCATCAATGTATTTCTCAACAAGTTTCCCTACTCCATCAGTCTTCGTGATGGCTAGGAAATGTGCGGATTTGGTTAGCCTATCCACAACTACCCAAATCGTGTCTCTCCTCATCTTGGTCATTGGAAATCCAATTACAAAGTCCATTGCTATGTTTTCCCATTTCTACTCTGGAATGGGGATACTTTGTAACAGGCCGCTTGGAACTTGGTGTTCCGCCTTGATCAGCTGATAGGTTGGGCACTTGGCCACCCATTTAGCAATATCTCGCTTCATCCCGACCTAATGATAGTACGGTTTGAGGTCATGGTACATCTTGGTATGTTCGGGGTGAATGGAGAACATAGACTGATGTGCCGCTTTTAGTATTTCCTCCTTCAACTCCAACACGTCAGGTACACTAACCCGTCTATTCACCATGATCGTCTCATTGTTGAAGATCTGGAATTCTGTGTTGTTGCTGTTGGCGGATTTTATCAATTCTTCATCGTCCTTATGAGCCAGACGGACCCTTGGTAGCAGGTCTGCTTCGTCCGCTGCTCCTAAGCCCAAGGGCTCACTGCCCACAGTCAATGCATTGAGATGCAATGATCAGAACATCCCTACCAAAGTCTCTGCATCCCATTTCACGGCCACTTCAGTCCTCTTTCTGCTCAAAGCGTCTGCAACGAAATTTGCTTTCTAGGGCTAGTAAGTGATGTCCAGATCGTAATCGGCCACCAATTCCATCCACCTCTTTTGTCTGAGTTTTAAATCCGGTTAGGCGAAAACATACTTCAAGCTTTTATGGTTGGTAAATAGTTGCACCTTAGCTTCGTAGAGATAAGATCACCAGATCTTAAGTGCAAATACTATCGCAGCCATTTCAAAGTCAAGAGTCGGGTAGTTACCCTCATGTTTCTTTAATTGTCTTTTATTGGTGGATAGTTACCCTCATGTTTCATTAATCGTGTTTTTGGCGGAAAAACGCAGAATCACGTTTTTAGCGGGAAAACACGGAATCTCGTTTTGGCGAGAAAACATGGAATCGTGTTTTTGGCGGAAAAACGCGGTATTTCTTTTTTGGCAGGAAAATCACGGAATCTCGTTTTTGGCGAGAAAGTCACAGAATCTAGTTTTTAAGGGGAAAACGCGGAATCTCGTTTTTGGCAGGAAAATGTGGAATCTCGATTTAGGCAAAAAATGTGGATCTCGTTTTTGGCGGAAAAACTCGTCATCGTGGTTTTAGGAGGAAAACACGGAATTTTGTTTTGGCGAAAAAATTGGAATTTTATTTTTGGCGGGAAAATTTGGAATTTGATTTTGGATGAAAAATCTAAATCTCTTTTTTTTTGTGGAAAATCCAAAATCACATTTTTGCGGAAAAAAAAATTGGAATCACATTTTTGGTGGAACATTTTTCTGAATATTATTGAAATTGTTTATAAAATGTAATTAATTAAACAAAATAAAAAATTAGATTTCAGTTGTTAATGTATATATATATATATTAAATAAAAGAAAATAAAAATTCATATCTAATTTAAATAGGTCTAAATAGGTTTAAATGGGTAAGTGTAAAATTAATGGGTCAAAATGGGTAATCCTATTAGACCTTAAAACTAAATGGGTCTTAAAGAGTTTGGTGTTTAAATGGGTTAGGGTCTAAACGGGGTGGGTCTAAATGGGGTGGGTTTACCCATATTAATATCCATATCTTGAAGCATAGGCAATCTCCTTCCCTTGCTACATCAAGACACATCCTAACCCCTTGATGGACACATCCGTGTATACCACATAGGGTATGGCATTATCTGGTTGGGTTAAGACTGGTGCCTTAGTCAGCATCTCCTTTAGCTCAGAGAAACTCTTCTCAGCTGCATATGTCCGTCCACTCGAACATAACGTTCTTCCCAGTCAGTGGGTCATAGCCCGTGCTTTTCTTGCAAAGCCTGGGAAAAACGTCTGTAATAGCCGGCTAGTCCGAGGAAACTCCTAACCTCCATAGCGTTCCTCGCCATTCCTCGATCAACCGGATCTTCTCGGGGTCGACCGACACTCCCTCGTTCGACAATTTGTGTCTGAGGAAACCGATCCTCCTTTCCAAAAACAGCATTTACTCAGTTTGGCATAGAGCTCCTGCTCCCGTAATCTTCCCATCACCATCCGTAGGTGTTCCAGGTGTGCACTCCGGTCTTTGCAATAAACAAGGATGTCATCGATGAATATGATCGCAAACTGTCTAACCATTCTCGGAAGACCCCGTTCATCATTTCATGAACACAGCCGGTGTGTTTGTTAGACCAAATGGCATGACCACAAACTCATAATGACACATACCTTGTTCGGAACGCCGTTTTCTTCGCATCCTCTGGTGCAATCGGGATTTAATGGTCCCCCAATGCTAGATCGATCTTGGAATACACAGTTTCTCCCTTTAACAGACCCAACAACTCGTCTATATGAGACAAGAGGTACTTGTTCTTCACAGTAAACCGGTCCCCGGTAGTCAATGCAAAATCTAAGGCTTCTTTGCTTCTTCTTTGCTCATGGAGAACTGCTCGGCCTTATGAACCCCTTGTCCAACAGCTCCTCCAGCTGTTTCTTATGCTCGGCCATCTTGGCTGGTGCCATCCTGTATCATTCCTTGGATATGGGAGTGGTCCCTGATTCAAGTTCAATGGTGAACGGGTCAAACCGGTCAAGCGGTAAGCCTTGTAAGGCCTGGAACACGTCCTCAAATTCCTTCACCACTTGGATCTCCCCAATCTTCACCTCCTTTCCAACCTCCTTGGTTGTGGTGGTGGCTAGGTATGCCTCGAAAACCTTTTCCAACATCTTGTATGCTTGGATAGCAGAGACAACCAGATTTCCTGAAATCGGTCTTACACCTTGAAACTCCATTCTTCCTTCAGTTCTCTAGAACCGTACTCTTCCAGAGTAACTTTCAATGGTGGCTCGGTTTTGTCCGAGCCAATGTATACCCAAAATCACTTCATGATAATTTTAGTTGGATAAAAACCAGTTTGGCTGGCATACTCACGCCTCCTATGGAGACGGGTATGTCTCGGACCAGACCTAACATGGGCATGGTCTGCCCACAAGCCGCATTCACAATGCTCAGGTCGTCTACTTGTTCCTTATGGAACAATCTTTCCCAATAATTCCCAGAATCACAAAACTATGTGTATCCCTGGAGTCAAACAAGGTTTGTGTTTCTACACCATCTATGGTTACGGTCCTAGTAATCGCATCGTATGAGCCGTCCACGCCAGTGTTCTTGACCAGTTCGTAAACCCTTGATGTCCCAGTCTTTCCCTTAGCCCTTGCCGTTCTCTAATGGTCATGGTTCACTTCTAGTCCTTTCTGCTTTTCTTCTAACAACTTCAGGCATTCTCCCATAAAGTGCCCGGCCTTCCCACAGTGGAAGCAGGTTTTGGGATTTTCTTTTGTCACTCTTTCTTGCCCCTCGTCCTGTGGACACCTTCGGATTCCGTGGTCCTTGCTTCCACACTTCGCACACACCTTCCTTGCCTTCCAACATTCTGTTGGGAATGTCCTGAAATCTACTGTGCTATCACTACAAGAAAAATCAACATTAATAGCACATGATACAAGCTATCGTATGTAATAGATAGCGTTTTCACAAACGCTCTGACAGCGGCAGCTATAATAGACCCCCCCTCTACCATAGCATTTTGTTCGTGCTATGTTAGTAGTGCAAATAAATAGCGTTAAATTTTTTTTGCTATGTTTAGTGCACTCTATTATAGCATCAATTTAAAGCTATATTTTGTAACCGAGCCTAGCCGAGCCGAGCCGAGCCGTATTAAATTATTAGTATTATTATATATATTTTTGTTATTATATATAGCTTTGTATCAATTGGATTTATATAAAAAGTTATATTTGAAACTTGATTTACTTTGACCAAAAAAAAACTTGATTTACAATATGATTTTATTAATAATCCAAAACATGTTTTACATTTACATATATCATATCAAAAAAAGTCAAGTAAACATCTTCATACACTAAACTAGAGCTTTGAAAGATACTTCAAGCTTCCTTGTAAAACAACACACAGATTATCCTTTGTAACTAACACAGAACTCGTATCAAATCCACTTTCGTCCAGTAGCTGCAATCATATATTATTAACAATATCAATACCTCACAATAAACAATATAACATTCATCCAATGCATCCAATGAGCTTGTTAGTGTAATATCTTATTGAAATCACATAATCAATTTACCTGTTCACATTCTTCTTTGAAGAATTCCAACAAATCCATCCTAGCAACAACGTCAAGGTCCACAGTAACCTCATCCAGTAATAATACCTTGATAATGAACTCTGTATCTTAACAGATGAGAGAATCAATGTATTACCTTGAATGGAAGTAAAAGACCCATGCATATTTGCACTCGACGTCTCTGCCCATCAGAAACCTTGTGCATACGCCATTGAAGATTGATATCAAGAAGATCAATCAACTCGTCTCTTCTTATAGGATCAATCCCTTCAACTGCTTGGAAAACAAAAACACAAACACATCCCTGAGTTTCAAAAGGCGAATCAAAAATTCATGCGGAAAAGTGAATAATAAAACACCTCCAGATATCATATGTTCTGCTGAGAAATCTCCCTGAAGAGGAATCTCACCCTAAAATTCATATTAAAAAAAAATCCAAGAGTTAAGACACAAAATATACAGAACACGGCGTTTTAACATGAGAGCTCAGAAAGCAAAAGTAGAGGAGGAAGTTTACTGACAGCAGAACCAGCAGTTTTACTCCATGAACCTCCAAGGTAAGACAAATCACCACTACACACAAATCACCATGAGCATGAAAGAGGAATGTGCTTACTTGTTCCCCAGACTGGTACCCATTTGCAACAGATTGAATTACCGACGAACGATGAGCACAATCACCATATAAATCCAATAGCTCAGCCACAGATTTTTCAAGGTCTTTAACCTGTGGACAATATATTGTCAGAAAGAGAGACGTGATAACACGTTGAATAGAAATTCAGTGATCCAATGATAAACCAAAATCAAAAGATGAAAGTTCAAGCAGTTTCCATATGTACAGAGAAGCGACTAATGATTATTAGACATATACAAAAACTTAAGGAGACGAAACAGCCTTCCCAGATATAGTTGCGTTGAAGCTGAACTCCTCTCAACTCAAAATTTTTACAGATTGGATAAGAAAAAAAAACGAAAATTTGAAAATAACCTACCTTCTCAGTTTGATTATCTTTCCAGCGTTCTATTGCTTCACTGTCTCAGTCCGAGTCAGGGACGTTGAAATGCCTTCTCTTGCTAGTATGTTACTAGTACCATCCAAAACATGGTTATTTCTATAAAACGAAACAATTCTCTGAAAGGATCAGAGCTTCTTCACTAACCTCAGTGGCTCCAACAATGATATCGCCTCACTAAGACCAGTGCCTGAACAAGAGATCCCCACTGCGAGAGCCGCACCATAACAAACCTACACACAAACGTGGGTGTAATCTCCATTGCTTCTATCACCAATGCTACCTGTGAGAGTAAACTGAATCAATAGAGACTGGTTTTTTATAAACACACAAACGGATTCATCTATCTAGACTGAGATAAACGGCACTTTAAAGTTCTCAGACCCTCACCTACAGATATAGCGACAATGCCTCTCATTTGATACTGAGATGTGTAAAGATAGTCAAGCATATCTTTTTCTTTCTCCTCAGATAAACTCTCTTTCGCTTTGAGTAAACACACATGCTCCACTACTTTCCTGAGTTACATAAATAACAGCACTAGGTTGATAAATTGGTTATAAAATTAAGGAATGCAAGCGAGCACAAGAGTCCTTAAGGCGTTAAAGAAATGTGAATATACACTAAAGAAATGTGAATATACACTGACCTGTAAAGGACAAATCCAAGTGCAAGAACTGCAGTTCTCCTGACTTTGTTGGCGGATGGCTTTGTTGTTTGCGGTTCCACTGTAAGCCAATCCCCTAAAAACACAAAACCAGAAGCTAAATATCAAAAGAGAAGAACTGAAACTGAGTGGGAAGGTACCTTCTTTGTCTTGGATCTTGGCCTTGGCATTGTCGATGGTGTCGTTGCTCTTGACCTTTAACAGTAGCTGGAGATGCGACTTTATCTGGATGAGCTTGGGGACTGGCGGAGACGGAAGTGGCTGAGGGAGATTGTCGAAGACAGTTGCCAGAGGAACATGAGGGTCTCGCGGTGGAGCTAGGTCCAGCAACAACAATGGCGAATTCAATGGTGGAGCAAAAGAAAAAAAATTAGGGATTTGAGATTTGGGGATCTAAGGGAATGTGGAGGATTGAGAAAAGAAACCTCTCCTCAAGTGAATGAGAGGTCGGAAAAACAAGCAGAGGAGGAGATGGCTGACGGCTGAGGTTTGGTGGAGAGGAAAACCTAAGAGACGAAGAAGATGAATTTTTTTTTTCCTTGGATCTGAATGAATTGAGTTTTTTTTTAACAAAGGTTTTTAATGAAAGGATGAGGGAAAAGAGGGGAAAACCCCAAGTCTTTGCCGCTTATTCTAATTTTCGGCTAAATGTTGGCGGATTAAGTGATTTTCATTTCCCGCTTACTGATTCCCTATCATAGCGTTATTTAAATGCTATTATTAGAAATCAAAATCAAAATTTAATCTTTTATAGAAGTTTGTAAAATCGTGCTATCGTCAAGTGCTATCAATGCCCTTTTTTTTGTAGTGTATCTCTAGAAAGTATGATAAGTGTCGAGATCAGACATAAGTCATAAATACTGGGTGGTCATGATGACTTGCTAGAGCCCGCTCTTGATCTATAAGTTAAGTACTTATTACCAGTATTGTATGATCCCAAAGGGTCACACACCATAGCTAACGGAAAAGTTTAAAAGGAATTAATACAGTAAGATGCAAGATATTTACTGTATTTGTACAGAGAATTGGGCCAGACAAAATACAGTCTTTTGTCTGATTTGGGTCTTGGGCCCAAAAGCCTAATAAGCCATTAGTTTAATTACTTGGGCCCATATAAGGAAGAGGAGGCGCCAGTTAGCCAAAGGTTCTGCGATTTTAGGTCTGGCCGTCCTCCTCTCTCTCTGTTGTTCCAGCTTGGTCTAGCAGCCTGATCCAGTAGCTTGTAAGCGTGTGGATACCTAGGAGGAGCCGGTATTTATCAGCTCTCAGTGATCTCTTCATTACCACCAATCCGCTGCACCTAATCATAAGGTAATGATTCTGATCTGTTTATGATTCAACTGCAAATCACCTAGATCCTAGTTGATTATGTGATAGGTTGTAATCTGATAATTAAACCTATGAACAAACATAATCCTTCAGTGGTATCAGAGCATAGGTCGTTAGGTTTTTGCTGTTTGGATCATATTTAGGTTGTTTTTAAATGTTTAGAATCGAATTTGTGTTAAAAAATTTGATTAGAAAACTTGAAAACCTAATATGTAAATCGCATGAACCGATTGAAACCCATCGGTATGCGAAGTGGACGCCCGTATCGATCGACGAGGGAGCGTGATATCGATCGATATCAATCGGATCGATTGCTTCTCGCTGTCCCGATGACCCGATCGCAACGAGCTGATGCACGCGAGTATCGATCGACGAGGAAGCGTCATATCGATCGATATGCTGGCGAGGCATACGTTCCGCGAGTAGCCAATCGGTTCAGCCGAGCTTCGCGGTTCGTCCTTCCCTAACCCGCGACAATGAACCGATCAATCCGATTGTGTTTCATTGTTAGCTTAAGCTTAACCCGCAAGTTAGGTCAAAATCAGCTAAAATTGATTGGTTAGACCAATCTATTTCTTCTTGATTTGGACTTAACCGAACCGATCCAATTTAATTGGTGGTTCAAGCGGTTAACCAAATCGCGGTTTGCTGGAAATTATTTAATACAATTGGTATTATTTAATTTCTGGTTAAACCGGATTTAAATTCAAAATTGAATTTTAACCTAAACCGAAGGCTGGTCTAAGTTTGATTTGGTTGGACCAAATAATTTAGAGCTGGTCTGGTTTAGTAAATAACCAGTTGGATTTAGTAGTTAATTTGGTCTTGGACCAGAATTAATGAACCGACTCGGTTATGTCAAATTATTGGGCCAATTGGAATTCTGTGGTCTTGGGCCAAGAATTGGGCCTATAATTTGTGACCCAACCGAAAACTTTAATAAAATATTAAATTAGAAATTTCTATTTTTAGCATGTTTCTAGATTTAGAAAGTTTCTAAAATAAGTAAGTTTCCCAAAATAGTAATCTTCTATTTTTGGAAAGAAAACCTAAAATCCTCAAAACCAATATCAAGCTTTGATGTCTTGCCCAATCTTGTCAGCTACTTAACGCTTATTCAATTACATATATGACTTACAGTGTGAGGTGTCTGTTTTTGCGTAAGTAAAGTAGTATATAGTCACTAATTTCATTGGAAGTCCCAGACTTTAGTGATTATTTGGCTGTAAGAGATTGGTTTCCTTGACTGGGCCATCGGGAGTCCCGGGCCTTGAGACATCTGGTGAATTGGGCCTTGGGTCCAATCCACAACCGAGAGTTATATGGATATAACTAGCTGTGTGTATGCTTACCAAGTAAAGCTAATTCTGGGTGACGGCCAGTGGCCCACTTTGGTTTTAGTTGAACATGGGTCTCGGAATCATTGCATTCATATGAGGTTAAACAAAGAAATTTTGAATGCAATGCGAGTTTTCTTATAAGTTATTAAGATTACTCTTTTATGAACTAAATAACTAAAACTCTATTGTCTCATAATTTCAGCTATGTCAAGCACAACAACACAAAAAACTTTCTCGATCCGGTCTGCCCTTGAGAAGGACAAACTGAACGGATCAAACTTCCTGAACTGGTCCAGGAACCTGAGACTTGTGCTCAGGCAGGAGAAGAAGGCTTATGTCCTTGAAAGAGTTCTCCCCCCTAGACCTGCGAATAATGCCGCACAAGCTGTGAAGAATGCTTGGGATACGCATTCTTCAGATGCTAATGACGTGGTTTGCCTAATGTTGGCGACAATGGCTCCCGATCTGCAGATTCAGTGGGAAGGCCTGACTTGTCCCATGGAAATGATGGCAAACCTGAAAGCGTTGTTTCAGGAGCAGGCTCGTACAGAGAGATTCCAAACTGTAAAGAATCTCTTGGACTGTAAAATGGCTAAGGATGCAGCAGTGAGTCCACATGTTCTGAAAATGATGGGTTATCTCGATCATTTGACAAGACTCGACTGTCCTATAAGCCAAGAGCTTGCTTGTGATATCGTTCTGCAGTCTCTTACTCCTGCATATGACTAGTTCGTCTTGAACTATAATATGCATGGGTTGACAAAGACTTTGCCTGAGCTACATGGTATGCTCAAGACTGCGGAACCTAATCTGAAGAAGGCCAAGGACCCGTCTGTACTCATGGTGCAGAAGGGCAAGGGTCACTACAAGAAATATGAGTATTGATAGCACCACGAAAACGCTATCATATGTCTATGATAGCGTTTCCATAAACGCTATGTTTGCCGCTGCCATCTTAGGTCTGCCATCTACTATAGCACTAATTTGAGATGCTATCATATACCTGTCTACGATAGCGCTAATTTTGATGTGATTATATAGTTTTCAGTAGCATTGGTTTATCGCCATTTTATAAATTAATGCAGCATATTATTCGTGCAATAATACATATTTTGGTGGCAATATTTTAGAGTTGTATTATACTTTATATTAACGTTTTATAGTTGTTATATTATTATTTATCATAGCCAATCTTTATGGTTATTGTATATTTTATGAACACTTTTATTTTTTGCTATGTTTAATATTAATAAGAGCCATTAAAATTTTATTATATAGTATTATTTTAAATTATTTATGAATTATTATTTAAAAATCAATTAAATTTTTATAAAAACAATTATATTTAAAATTTGACATTGTTATTAATAACTTAAAACATGTTTTACACAAACATAATAAAAAATACATATTAAGAAATTCCTAACATATTTCTAACATTGTTCTTATCATTTCTTCAAAATTTAAGAGTTGCATCCACTTGGTCTATTCCATCCTTGACATGTTGATCCTTTTGCATCAGCTAGTCGGATTGCAGCAGAGAGAGTCCCACCAGTGGCACTGAGGTCATCTATGATGATAGCACGCTCACCAGGCTCTACCGCACCTACATGCATCTCTATCTTATATGTTCCATACTCCAAAGAATACTCCTCCGAGATTACCTTCCCTGTTAATAGCCATTCTTTTAGTGTCTAAATTGACTTAACAAACACCTTTCTCGAAATTGGTCAAGATAACAATTTAGTCCATCGCTATATAACAAAAACAAACAACCACTTAGGCTACTGAAAGTTACCAAAAAGATATATGAACTACCAAACGAGTAGAAGATATAGCTAGCTAAAAGTCACTTTGCTCAAGTCCACGACAATATAAAGATTGTAAACTTGAAGCAAGATATAGAATTTTCAATAAAGATTGAGAGAAGCTATTGGATAAGAGAAGCTTAGTTTAAATGGCTGACCAGGTGGTTTGTTTGAAGTAGTGACTTGAGGAGGAGGAGGATGCATGTTGTTTGTTTGCAATGACTTTGAGATCTTACTAGATCCCTTGACGGTCTTCTCGTTCTACTGGATTATAATTCCTACAATGATGAAACCAGTGGAGTGACATTAAGAAGACTTACAGTTATTATTACTTATAAAGACAAGCAAAATAGTCCATACTCATTCATAATGCCGCCGTTTATGGAATCACAAAAACGTTTCAGCCATTGTAGAAACTCCAAGTTGTCTAGTGGTCGGCCTTTGACAAGTCTGTTGACTTCCAATGGCTGAGGTATTTCCCATTAAGACAACAACATTGTAAGTGATATACATATGTTGAAGGTGTTAGCTCACATGATCTTTATATCTAAGAAAAAGAATAACCTTTGTAATTTTCAATTTGGTGAAGACTTCTTGCATGACTTTGTAGTTTTGTATCATCTCGTACTCGTTCTTTGCATCAAAATTAACCTGAAAATGGAAGATTTAGATTGGTCTGCAAAGAAGCAAGCAAGAGATGCTGATGGAAATTAATAAACTCACCTTGTGCATTGGCACAACTCCTGGAAATGTCATGTCCATCATTTGACATTGAACAGCACCTGATGCAGCCTACCCAAAGAAAACAACAACCATAAGCCATTTGGATCAAACAGTCTCACAAGCAAGAGGAATTACAACAGTTTCAATGCTGTGCAAGAGTATCAGTTGAACTTGAAATCAAACAAGCAATAGAAACAGCTCCAACACAATTCATGACCATCTTAATGGCTCTTGCATGAAGCCTTTTCAATATCAAAGGCAAGTATCAAGCTGACAAATGTAGATTACATAACATAATTTGCAAGTAACACTTTTCTATAAATCCAAACACTGATATATAAACCGGAATATTCAACAACAAACATATGAGTTGCTTCCAATAGCTAAGCAATAAGCATCAAAACACAGAGCAAGAAAAGAACCATCAGAGAGTCATTGAAATTGCATCTTAACACACTCAAAAACACACCTTGATTATCAGACAGAACCAAAGTTAAACCAACCATGTTCAACAGTCATCCGGCTTAGTTCCGCCATCTACAAGCAAATTATCAGCCTCTTAAAAACTAGCATCCCAACAAACAAGACTAATCAAGGCCAGAAAGTTCATTAATCTATTGAAGAAATTGCACAAATGGTAATATGGTATAGAGAGCAATGACATTATTGGAAAAAAAAATAAACCATAAAGCAAATTTAACATTGAAGATCATCCGAGTGTATTTAATTTCATAGATGCGATCTCTGCTTTAATTTCGATCAATTAGATTCGAAGAATCATGAATCGAGACCTTTTCTTCGCGCTTGGATTCTCGAAGGTCAGGCAAGGAGTTGGATCGGTCGGAAGCAGTGCTAAGAAATGAAATCTCAATGTTTCGGGGGGGAAGTGAAGAACATACGGTGTATCTCTCTTTTGAGAACGGGAAGGCAGTAGTTGTGCGGTTGTAAACCACCTTGGAAAAGAGCGTTCCTGTTGAGAAGGAGATGCTGTGGTGTGACTGTTGCACCCACAAACCCTAGAAAGGGGATACACTCGATTGATTGAAGAAAATCGAACCTGAGTCAACCTCATACTCTGTGACTCAACCTCTCCGACACCATTCTCTGGTTATCATCCTTTACTGAGCTCCTGTGCAGAAGCATCCTGGTCACCGAGATTAAATGAGATTTCCGACTGTCTCACTAAACAGGCTAAATCTCAGTTTCCATTGAAGGAAATTGGAGAAGAACGAAACCCTAGAGAGTTGAGAGAAGAGAGTGATTTTTTATCTAAGAGAAGGAGATGATGAAAAGGAAGAAACGTCTTCTCTTCTCGTCTCTTTCAGAATCTCTGACTTTGGAATTTTTAGATTTTTAGATTTGTTTAGGTTCTGGGAAAAATTAAAATTTTAAGTGTTTTGGGGGTACACTAAAATTTTCCCCAAAAGTTTTGGCGCTCTAAGTGAACCATAGCCTAAATTTGGCTAAAAACTTTTTTAGTAACTAAAAATTGTTTGACAAATAACTAAGTAAAATTTATATTTAGGATTAAAAATCTAGAATTTAGGGTTTCAACTTTAGGGTATAAAATTAGGATTTGAATTTTGGGTTATAGGTTTATGATTTAAATTTAGGTATAAGTTAATTTTTTATACTTAATATATTTTTATATCAAACCCTAAATCATATATATGCTCTAAACTAAAATCTGAATATTAATTTTATAAATAAAGTTTTTAATAAAAATAAAAACATTACATTATAAAAATACAAACTACATAATAAATTAAATTTTTCAACATCTAGTTCATAAAATTCACCACAATATGATGATAATATATTTTGTAAGTGTAAATCCAAAGCTTTTACCCTTTATTATCTTAGTCTAACCCTAACCCTCCAATACCCTAAACTCTAAAAAAATGTTTGTAGAAATTTAACTTTTATATTAGTTTATAGTTAATATCATAACCCTAAATCCTATTTATATTTGGATAGCATTTCATGATTAGGATTTAAATTAAGTTTGGGGTATAGGGCTAAAGTTTAAGTTATGGTCGGTTTATATGGTTAGGGTTCGAAATATAGGGTTAAAGTTAAGTTAGTGTATGAGATTAGGGTTTGCAAAAAAAAAAATTGAAAATTAATAATTTATTTATAAATTTTAAATCTTGTTTCTTAGATAGGTTATAGTAGTTACATTTTTTAACCCTAAACCCTATTTATACCCTAAACCCATAAACCCTATCTTTAACCCTATATGAATACCTTAAACTAAAATTGATTTTTTTGTTTGTTCATTTTTTTTATTCATAAGTATTTCTAACAAAATGATTTAAGTTTTTTTTTGTAACTGAATTTGTTTTACTTTTCTTTTGAATCAAATTTGCAGTAACCTTAAACTTAACATTAGAATCAACTGCTTATCAATGTAATGCAACAAATAATACAAATCCAAGTAATGGGATGACGCATTCAAGCCACCACAATAAGATAACATAATACAAAAGTTCCCAGTTGCATTTAACAAGAAATTTCACACCATGTTGTTGAATCTTTATAAGTTAAAAATGTAAGAACAACTTTTATTTCCAATGCAACGAGAGCAGCGAACCATGTGAGTGTCCCATGCCACTGACTCAGCTAAGCATTCTTTCCAAGTCACAACACCTGTCACAAGTAGGACTGATAATCCAAGAATGGCTGCAGTCACAGCATCTACACTCAGCTTAGCTCCAAAAATCCAGAGACCAACCTGTGTCAAGGAGAGAACTTGTTAAGACAAAAGAAAATCGTGTGTCTAATACAACACCAAAACCAAAACATTGTAACTCAAAGCAAGTTTAAACACAAGCAGAGCCCTCAATCTAATGAACCACAAACAGCTAAAGTATCTAAACAGAGCTCATGAAGCAGAGAAAGCACACTTACCGTGAGAAACAAAGTGGCAGCCATAATCATCTCGTTCTTGGACATAGGTCCCATCTTATCTAGCTTCTCCTGAGCCAGCTTGGGGGCATCAGGGCTGCTTTTCACCGTGGGTGGATATATAAGATACAAAAGAAACGGAACAACAATCAATGACACAAGTCCTGGTACAATCGCAGCTTTAGCCCAATCAGTCCATCCAATCGTCTGCTTGATCGTATTGAACGCCAGATTAGCACTCAATGGATTCGCTGCCATAAGCCAATCACTTGCTTATTACAGTCAAATGATAGGGCTTCGTTATTTTAAGGACCAAACCAAAATGATCAGAGATAGTACCTTTTCTGCTTTGCATCGGTCAAGTAGCCTGAGTTCCATATCATGTATCCAAACCTAGAGTCTATACCACCCTGTACTGGACTGAACAAAATAAAATATACAGTTAAAGAAGAATGAATGAGAGTGACATCGTATATTTATTCCAAGAAGCTAATGCCAAACCTGATGCCCCATGAATCGAGGCATATAGAACTTCAGAGTCTTCTTCAGACAGAACAGGGTCAGCCATTACTTTCTGAACAGCCTTGATGGCTCTGAAAGTCGCGACATCAACGAAGAGGTTGTGAAGGAGAAACACTTTTCTGTCTCTGACCTGTCTGTCCTCTGATGTTTTGCAAGGCATAGATGCGATAAAGGCAAATTCGTTGGCCCATGGAACCAAATCGTAACTGCCATCTCTTCCTTGACCACCACCGTCCCCTCCCCATCTCTCATCCTCAACAGGGAGAGGCGGAAACGCTGCTGGTGACTGCGCTGCAGTAGGCGGGATGAGCCATGTGTTTGCTCTAAACCCATATGGAAGATTCCCAAACTGCATATATATAGATTAAACGCTCATTAACCTAACTAAACCCAATTCAACATCAACTAAATCTTCATTCAGACAATACAAATATACCTTGTTGCGCTCTGAAAATGCTTTCAGGAGATCATTGTAAGCCTAGAAATGATAAAAGGATAAGATCAACTCAACACGGAGCTAATAACATTACGGTATATGGATTGATCATAATGTAAGACAGCCGAAATAAGATCTTACATTATCGAAGGCTCTACTAATTTGTCTTAGCAAATCAACAAGATTGTGACATATGATTCTTTGTTTCCCAATGCTGTAGAATCCTTTTCTGCAACCTTCAATATGAACGAGCTTCCCGTTACAAAGCTTCACCTGAATTAAAAGTTTGAAAGGCAAATGGTATCACCAAAAAGGCCGATTGCTACAACGAGAAACAACCAATTGAGATAGAAGTAGAAATTTTGGGTCATCATCGTCGTCAGCTTACATCGATGGAGAGAAGATGATCTTCCGTCGCGATATCTTCAATTTCCCGCTTCTCCAGGAGCCGTATATCTAAAAAACACTAATTACCGTAAGTTGGGACAAAATCGATTGAGAAACAGGCAACGAATTTGAGGGTTATAGAGAGACGTTTGGGTACGGGATGTGGAGGCCATCATCTGGGTTTTCGTAGAACACCCAGAAATCGATCGATTGTAAGAGGAAATTGAAAGAACAAATTAGGGTTTGGGTACGGGATGTGGAGGAGGGTGGCGAGGGGAAGGAGGGTATGGAGAGTCGGCCAGCCATACCGGCGCAGAGGTAGAGATTATATATGAGATCGTGGAGGAGAAGATCGGAGATGAAGTTGGTCTCAAGAGATCTCTGTCTTTGATTTTTTTTTTTGCTCAAATTTATTTTTTTGGTGTTGTTACTAATTAACAAAAACAAATGACTTTTAAGATTGGCGCTAACTTTTCCTAAGTATTTTGGCGCTCATAGTTTCTATAGCATAAAGTGGGCTCCAAATCTAATTTTTGTTTTCTATTTAGCGAAATAATTGTATAGCTTTCATCTAATGCTGTAATATATTACCCATCCGAGCATACCTTCTACAATAGCATTTTCCAAAATCGTGCTATCCTCATATGCTATGAATACCTATATTTCTTGTAGTGGGTTTCAAGAAATCTGCTGCAGACAAGGGAAAGGGCAAGGCTGTCCACAACGAAAAGGCCAAACCCAAGCCCGTGTCTAAAGCTGGGCCTTTTGATATCTGCCACTTTTGCAAAGAGGCAGGGCATTATCGCAGGGACTGTAAGAAATACCAGGAAAGTCTAAAGGAGAAGAAGAAGTCCTTCGCGACTACTTCTTCAGGTATTTTTGTTATTGAAGTAAATACTACTACTTCTGATAATACCACTTGGGTATTAGATACTGGATGTGGGGCTCATATTTGTACTAATGTGCAGGCGCTCAGCAACAGTAGAAGGTTGAAGCAAGGGCAAGTAGAGTTGCGGTTTGGCAATGGAGCGAAGGTTCCAGCACTGGCCGTTGGCACTTACTTGTTATCTTTACCTTCTGGATTGATTTTAGAACTTGAGAATTGTTATTTTGTACCTGCTATAAGCAGAAATATCATTTCAGTTTCATTATTGGATTTACAAGGATTTGATTTTTCTATTAAGAATAAATTGTGTTCCTTTAATCTCAATGATATGTTCTATGGCTGTGCCCCTTTTATTAATGGGCTGTACATGCTAGATCAATCTACTCCAGTATATAACATTAATACAAAACGGTTCAAATCTAACGAAGAAAATGAAACGTTTCTCTGGTATTGTCGTTTGGGGCACATTAGTGAGAAACGCGTCAAGAGGCTCCATTCAAATGGACTCTTGGGCTCATTTGACTTTGAGTCTTGTGAGCAATGCGAATCTTGCCTAATGGGCAAAATGACACGGGCCCCTTTTAATAAACCTACAGAAAGGGCCAGTGAACTATTGGGCCTGATACATACTGACGTGTGTGGCCCAATGTCCACAAATGCTAGAGGAAACTATCAGTACTTCATTACATTCACTGATGATTTCAGTAGATATGGATATGTCTACTTGATGAAACATAAGTCGGAAACCTTTGAGAAGTTCAAAGAATTCCAGAATGAAGTACAGAACCAGCTTGGTAAAAGTATTAAGGCTCTTCGGTCGGACCGAGGAGGAGAATACTTGAGCCAGGAATTCCGTGATCATCTGAGTGAGTGTGGGATCATTTCCCAACTCACACCTCCTGGAACACCTCAGTGGAATGGTGTGTCTGAGAGAAGGAATCGGACATTGTTAGATATGGTCCGATCCATGATGAGTCACACAGACCTTCCTATATCCCTTTGGGGATATGCTTTGCTGACCGCAACGTTCACACTGAACAGAGTGCCATCAAAAGCAGTAGCAAAGACACCATATGAGTTATGGACTGGAAAAGCTCCAGCAATGTCTTTTCTCAGAATTTGGGGTTGTGAAGCCTATGTCAAAAGATTAATCTCAGACAAGCTTACACCAAAATCTGACAAATGCTACTTCATTGGTTATCCTAGGGATACCAAGGCTTATTACTTCTATCTGTGATCCGAGAACAAGATCTTTGTTGCTCGGGATTGTACTTTTCTTGAGAGGGAATTTCTCTCTAAGAAAGATAGTGCGAGTAAGGTACAACTTGATGAAATTCAAGAAGGACAGGAACCTGTTCAACCTAATGAGGAAGAACAGCAGGATGAATTACATGAAGTTGTAATAGAACCTGAACCTGATGTACCTGAAGTTCGAAGATCCGGAAGGATCCGTCACGAACCCGATAGATATCAGGGATTCCTCGTGACTAATTGCCATGATCTTTTGATCATTGACGGTGATGAACCCTCGAACTTTGAAGAAGCCATGATAGGCCCTGACTCCTCAAAGTGGCGTGAAGCCACTGAATCCGAGATGGACTCCATGTCAGTCAACCGAGTGTTCTCACTGGTTGACTTACCCGCTGGTGCTAAAGCCATCGAGTGTAAATGGATCTTCAAGAAGAAGATTGACATGGATGGAAATGTCCATATTTACAAGGCCAGGTTGGTGGCAAAAGTTTTCAAGCAAATTCATGGTATAGACTATGATGAAACCTATTCACCAGTGGCCATGATGAAATCAATTCGGATTCTCCTAGCAACTGCCGCTTATTATGATTATGAGATTTGGCAGATGGATGTGAAAACCGCCTTCCTGAATGGAATCTTGGAGGAGGATGTGTATATGACACAGCCTGACGGTTACATTGATCCTAAGAATGCTGGGAAAGTATGCAAACTTCATAAATCCATTTATGGATTGAAGCAAGCATCCAGGAGTTGGAATCTTCGTTTTGATGAGGCAATAAAGAATTTTGACTTCATCAGAAACAAGGAAGAACAATGTGTGTATAAGAAAACTAGTGGGAGCAAAGTGGCGTTTCTTATCCTATATGTCGATGACATATTGCTTCTTGGAAATGATATTCCAATGCTGAAGTCTGTTAAAGACTGGCTGGAAAGTTGTTTTTCCATGAAGGACATGGGTGAAGCCGCGTATGTTCTTGGAATACGAATCTTTAGAGACAGATCTAAAAGGCTGATTGGACTTTGTCAAGATTCTTATATAGACAAAATCCTGCATCGATTCGGAATGGATAAATCCAAGAAGGGATTCACGCCAATGATACATGGTGCTACACTAAGCAAGACTCACTGTCCTAAAACACCTGATGAGCTTAAGCGCATGAGTAGGATACCTTATGCTTCGGCTATAGGATCTATCATGTATGCCATGATCTGTACTCGTCCTGATGTTGCTTATGCACTAAGCATGACGAGTAGGTACCAGTCTAATCCAGGTGAGAATCACTGGATTGCCGTAAAGAATATCCTGAAGTATTTGAGGAATACTAAGGATAAGTTCTTGGTTTACGGAGGAAGTGAAGTGCTTGAAATGAGTGGATTCACGGATGCAAGTTTTCAGACAGATAAAGATGATTTCCGGTCACAGTCTGGTTACATCTTCTGTCTGAATGGCGGTGCAGTAAGTTGGAAGAGCTCCAAGCAGAGCACCGTGGCAGATTCCACAACTGAAGCTGAATAGATCGCTGCTTCAGAAGCTGCGAAGGAAGGAGTTTGGATAAGGAACTTCATGATTGAACTCGGTGTATTCCCAAATGCCACTGAGCCTCTAACACTGTATTGTGACAACAATGGTGCAATTGCTCAAGCTAAGGAACCGAGACATCATCAGGAATCAAAACATATTATGAGAAGGTATCACCTGATTCGTGATATAGTGAATATAGGTGAAGTGATGGTCAGCAGAGTTCCCACTGATGAGAACGTGGCTGACCCGTTGACAAAGCCACTCCCGAAACCTAAGCACGAGTTGCATACTGCTGCTGTAGGAATTAGAGATATTCAAATGTAATCTCTTTTTGAGTGGGAGTTATGAGGGCTTTATTTTAGTCATTTTGATTGGTTCATGTAAACATTTTAATGTTAATGAAATTCTATTTCTGGATTATTTTAACTGTGATATAAAATAATCGTTCCAAAATGATTCATGTCGTTATATATGGGCCATCGAAGTACATGAGAAAGACTTGATCATGAAACCCCATATTTAACGAAATGACATAAATCATAGTGTCCATAGTCGAAGGTTGTTGAAATTGGAACACCAACAACCACTTGAGACTAGAGTGTGTTGAGACTTATGACCAAGTTTCATGGGTCATGGATGCGCGGCATCAAAGTCAACACATAGGTATATGTAGGGAGCATATGACCGGACATGGCCCGCTGATGAGAACTCTACAAGATATTGAAATCTGTGTCATAAAAGGTTCTCATTTACGACTATAGAGTATAGTCCTTAGACCTGAGTTCGCATGCATGTGGCTGCACATGGATTGATGCGCTTTGATCATTGTCTAACGCTGTTTCGTAACTGGGAGCTATAAGGACCTTGGTTGGGTGTATTATAAAGTGTGTAGTTCATAGTGATGGAACAAGATGGGATTTGTCCCTGCCGTTTAACGGAGGTAATATCTCTAGGCCAATCGGAGACTTGATAGCTGCTAAGAGAGTGGCCACTCCCAAACGGACTTGCCCAAGTCGTTTGCATTGTCAGTATCAAATCTGGTCCGATGAACATGGTCTGGCTATATAAGGATGACACGCATCTTGCCTTATGCCAGATCGAGATATTGAGACAAAAGGATTAGGGAATGTAGAATTCCAGTACAAGTGGGAGATTGTTGGGAATGTCCTGAAATCTACTGTGCTATCTCTAGAAAGTATGATAAGTGTCGAGATCAGACATAAGTCATCAGTACTGGGTGGTCATGATGACTTGCTAGAGCCCGCTCTTGATCTATAAGTTAAGTACTTATTACCAGTATTGTATGATCCCAAAGGGTCACACACCATAGCTAACGGGAAAGTTTAAAAGGAATTAATACAGTAAGATGCAAGATATTTACTGTATTTGTACAGAGAATTGGGCCAGACAAAATACAGTCTTTTGTCTGATTTGGGTCTTGGGCCCAAAAGCCTAATAAGCCATTAGTTTAATTACTTGGGCCCATATAAGGAAGAGGAGGCGCCAGTTAGCCAAAGGTTCTGCGATTTTAGGTCTGGCCGTCCTCCTCTCTCTCTGTTGTTCCAGCTTGGTCTAGCAGCCTGATCCAGTAGCTTGTAAGCGTGTGGATACCTAGGAGGAGCCGGTATTTATCAGCTCTCAGTGATCTCTTCATTACCACCAATCCGCTGCACCTAATCATAAGGTAATGATTCTGATCTGTTTATGATTCAACTGCAAATCACCTAGATCCTAGTTGATTATGTGATAGGTTGTAATCTGATAATTAAACCTATGAACAAACATAATCCTTCACATTCCCCCATGTAGTACTTCCCACAAGCGGTGCATTTTGTGCGGCTCTCAGAGTTATTGTGATCATCCCCGACTTGATCCTACTTCCTCTTTAGGTCCTTCCCTGATCGACTAGCCACTTTTTCATGTGACTTATCTCCCACTCAGTTCTCCTCGGCCAAGTTGGTATCCACTGTAGCAGCCCTTTCGGCCAGCTCAGAAACGGAGTCATAGGTACAAACTGAGCAGTGAGTACGAAGTTCTACCCGCATACCGCAGAGGAAACATTGCGCCTATGCTGGTTCGTCCTCAACAACTCGTCCCACATAATATTTGAGTCAGTCAAACTCTGCCTTTTACTCACGAACCGTCTTGTGACCCTGGACCAAGTTCAAGTACTTCCCTTCCATACGATCCCATTCCTCACCTGGAAAGTACTTCCATTTGAACTCAATCTCAAAACCAGCAAACGACTCAATGAGCCCTTTGGTGCGCCTGTCCACGGCCATATCTTTCTTGTAGTCCTCTGGAAAACGGATAAATCGGAAGTTCTGAACCAACCGGTTCTTCCACTACTCAGACTCAACTGGGTCCACACTTCCCTTGAAGTGTTTCGTTCCCAGCTTGGTAATGTGGCCAAGGACATTGAGGTAGTCCACCTTACGGCTTTCCCTAGGGGCCAGTGGCTCTATCTCAACCACGTCCTCCTCATTGTAATCCTGATCCTTGGTCTCCAGAATGGTGACATGGATCCGAGCTCCATCATTTGCCAATTTCTGACCTAAAGTGATGTTCTGGTTCAGAACCATCAGCTGGTCCCTGATGTTTGGGACCGCGGTTGGTGGATCACCACCACCCGTAGCACCATTTACCATATTTCCGATCTCACTGTGAGCCGCATGTGAAGAAGACTCGCCCATCTCCTCCAGTCCTTCCTTATACTGGAGATTAGGGTCCATGACTCCAGTATGAATAAGTGCAGGAGGAGCCATAGGCTGTGTGCTCTTCTGGGTAACAACATGTACGGTTACACCAAATGATAGGCGTGGTCTGGTTCTTTGATCCTTGCCCGGTACGAGCCACCTCCTTATCCTTAGTTCGCTTTTCAGTATTTTTTTCCAACCTAAAGGTTCAACAAAGTTAGTCCACCTAACAGACAACCTCCAAGCCTAAGCAAAACTAGCTAACACAGGCATCTAACCCCGGACGAGTGGTGTATCCCTAACCCCGGACGAGTGGTGTATCCCTAACCCAATTGTCCTATAAACAACATGGCTTTGATACCAACTTGAAACGTCCTATCCCGGCCATAGGTCCTAGGAGGTTTACTCCTATTCTATATGTTCCATTCTTAGGATTCTATCCTCTTATAAGTCTTAAATCATTCCATTCATTCATACATTCCATTCACTTAAATCGGAGGCAATGAGTATAAGCATAAGCATAAGATAAACTGTCATTTTATTAATCAAACTAAAAGTATTGAATACAATATAAAGTATGCTCAACAGACTAGTTTATTATTCCAGTCCTAACTAATTAGTCTATCAAAACCCCACTCGTCCGAAAGGTCTTGTTTCTGCATCCTAGTCTTTATCATCCCCACGACAAACCTCATGTCCTGCATGTACAAATATATCAATAGTCTAATAAGACTTAATCATGCAATGTCCATCAACCCAACAAAGCCATTTCTATATGCAATTTGTTCCCCCATCAAACTGCATACATAACCCTATTTCGTTCTAGTTCCCTAAATCTAATTTAAGTCCATCCAAGTTAGTTGGCATTCAGTTACTGAATTATTGTACATATCGTTCCTTGATCCGTACCCGATCATCCCAACCAACCGAGTAATGCCGAGAGCTCCGTGCACCCTCCGACCATGACCGTTGGGATCGTACCGTCCCGTACCGCGAACGTGCCAAATTGGGATGCCATCCGTCGTCCCACGGTACCATCCCACGGACGTACCGTCTAGATCATACGCGATCCGCCCCAGGTCTATTTGCACACGTCGCAAGGTCAATCACCATCGACTCGTTACTCGCACCCGTCCGTGATCAAACATTTGGCCGATCATGGAATTTTCCAGACTTTAAACCGAACATCCTAGTTATGAATTTCTTATCATCCGTTTTTATATTCCAATTAGAAAAACACCGACCACCTATCCAATCAGAACGTTGACCGGACGGCTAGGCCGTGTCGCGATTTAAGGAAGGGCTCGGTTCTAACCTTAGAGGTGGTAGCAGATTTGCCTAACGTTTGGCTGCACTGGAAGCCATTCCGATTCCCTTTGCAACTCCTTTTATCCCTCCACAAAATCCGCCATTCTTAGCCTCGTGATCGCCGGCCAATCCCTCTCTTTTCTCTCTTTGAATTCTCCCTTTTCCTTAGGAAAATTCTGAGAATTTTCCCTTGTATGTGATGATATCGAAAATGGCCAAGGATAAGGCTAAGCCTTGGTGTCCATTCTGCCCTTAACCGCCCTTGACCAACTAGTGACACTAGCTAGTCTAGTCCACCAGCTGACCCAAGTGGTCAACACTCCGTCCAGCTGGGTTGAGCTGGTTGCCAACTGACCCAGCTGACCAGCTTGACCATCCAGCTTGTTTAAGCTGAATACTCACGGTTCAGCTCCTTCCCACCTGACCAAGATTCTTTCCAGATTGAACTTGGTCCTTTTATGACCATGGAAACAGTGTGCCAACAACATTCATGAAGATGACAAACAATGTTTTCTGGTAATACATGGACATCTGCATCCTTGTATTCATTGAAGATATCTTGGTCTACTCGAGGAGCAATGAGGAGTACTTGTGGCATCTGTGGATTATCTTGAATAAGCTTCGGGAGCTGTAGTTGTTTTCCACGCTTAGAAAATGTAGTTTACAACATATGAATATTGGATCCCTAGGCCACGATATTTCATAAGTTGGAGTAGCAGTAGACCCCATAAAGATTGCTTCCATCGCCAATTGGCCGGCACCTAAGAGAGCGCCACTGAGATTCGTAGTTTCATGGGATTGGCAGGATACTACCAGAAGTTCATGAATGATTTTGCCGGCATGGCCAAGACATTAACAACCTTGACAAGGAAGGACGTCAAGTTTGTGTGGACGGAAACGTTTGCCAAGATTTATGAGAGGCTAAAGGAACAATTGACTCAATCTACGGTGCTAGTACTACCAAGGCCGCCTACACCAACGCTTTGGGATGTGTCTTGAAGCAAGGAAGAGGATCGACGTAAAGAGGGAGCAATAGTCTCTGACTTCTTTCTCATCAAATTTGGAATCACAAGTTTTTTATTTACTTCTTTATATTGATTTACGATTGGTTATGGGTCTTGATTTAATTGACTTGTTCTTGCTTTTTAATTTGATTTCTTCAAATAGACTCATGGTTTTGTTTTGGGTTTTTTTGAGGGAGAATATAAGAAGAAAAAATGGGGAGAAGATGAACAAAAAAATATATCCAACTATATATGGTTTAGCTCTCACATAAACAACATAACTTTTTAAAATATGTTGTTTAAGTTTCTCCCCAAACAGTTTGTTTCACATTCTGTGACATTTACAAACAATACCACATCATCTACACATGAGTTCTATTAGAAATCGAACTGCATTTATTACGGATGGTGGGTTGATCCGAAATTTAGTGTCACTTTATGGGCTTATTTGCAGAAACCCTTATGAAATCGAGTAAATGAAAATAATACAAAATCAAGATACTTACAATTTCAGTCAAAAAAAGAGAGGACAATACATATTTTCAATAGCTAAATTTAAGGCGGAGTTTGATGGAGATGGATGTGAAACTCAAAACTCTATAAAATCATATGCCATGTTAAGGACTATACAACGTCTAATCGGAACATCCATATTCGGTTATTGTACTGACTTGCCGAACATTGTCTGACTATCTAATATAGTCACAACTTAGTCGTAATATATGTGACTATTTGGCGGCTGTTTATTGACTAATTTAACGATTATATGACGACTAAAGGGAAAATCCAAATATAATTATGGTAAACATTTTGCTATTAATTAGCGACTGTTTAATGACTATAATAACGACTATATAACATCTAATCGGAACATCCATATTTGATTATGGTACCGACTTGCCGAACATTGTCTGACTGTCTAATAAAGTCAAAACTTAGTCGTAAGATATGGTGACTACTTGATGACACTTTAGTGACTAAATAATGATTATTAAGCGACTATTAGAAAAATCCAGATTCACTGATGGTAAATATTTTTCGACTAATTTGTGTGTGTAGTGAAAATAACTGACGACTGTTTAGTGACTTTTATTCGTTAAAATAAGAATTTGGATTGTTTTAATTTACTATTTGGTAATTGGTGATGCCATAATTTGAATGGTACAAGAAATGTAAAAGACATTTGCTTCAAAATAACATAATATGTATACTTATGTGTAGCATGTAGACACAAACGATCTACATACGCAAACTCCAGCATTTAGGAGTTGCCAAATCATATCCCAAAAAATTAACAAGTGCAAGAGACAGTGATAAGGAACATAAGAAGCAGATGGTGTTTTAGTTTTACGTTGAGCTTCCTTCAGTTTCTCTTAGTGGGCCACAACGCTGAAAAGTGTTTGGGCTGCTTGCGCTTGCCCATTAAGGATTTACTCGTCCATCCTTCTCAGTGGCTTGTGACAATTAAAGACAGTAAGAGAAAAAAAATTAAATAAATAACATGAGATGACTTTATAAACATGGATTGTGAAAAATGTTAATTTACCCGAGGAAAGATGTTGTTATATTCATTTGTTGATATCTCTCGAGGTCGAAGTTCTTTGCAGTGCTTCTGCAGTCCTTTGTAGTTCTAACCATGTCTTTCATCCTGTCATTGACAGATCTCCTAAAAAAATGTTTTATAATAAAGTTATGGATTCTTTGGTCATGCCTCAAATGATACAAACACTATCTTGTAAGCGCTCATATACTTGAACTTAACAAAACACGGAGAGTATTTAAACAGAGACGTCAAACTCAATTGCTTGCTAACTATAAGATTAACATTCTAATCATCATACTCTATCTCATTAAACACATTAAAAAAAATGTAACCAAAAACAAAGCAAAGCAGAAGCTGTCCCGTTTAATTGTTCCAACACAAGCAAACCACAAGTAATCATAAGCAAACCAATAATCAAATTTATAATCTGTCCCGTTTCAAAAGCAAAGCAAAGTAGAAGCCAACTAGATGGTTTAACACACATCCAAACATCATATCTTACTTTTAATTGTAGGCATCGTATGACGGAGGGTTTCGTGATTAAGAGATTCAAGAAAGAGTTTGAGAGGGTCTGCCAAAGTTAGCAATGAAAATGAGTGCGTTGAATAAGAGATTCAAATAGGAGTATCATTTTGATATGGATGGGCATAGAAGAATATTTTGAGAGAGATTAGAGAGATGATTCGAAAGAGATTTCTGAAAAGGGGAAGAACTTAGTAAAAATAGGGTTTGTCGTATTTGATGATTTCTCGACACTTTGTCAAAAATTCTTGGGTATAGGCGGATAATTGAAATATTTTGGGCTATAAATTTGAGTTTTGGTTTCCCGGATTAGTCTGGCAAATGTTTTGAATTTTTACCCACTTGTAGGCAACGTAGTCGTAATATATTCCATTTTATTGTCTCCATTTTTTCAAAATTTAAACTTATCTATTATACTTTTAGTAAAATCAGAAAACGTTTGCTCACAATATAAAGTACAATTGAAAACAGGTTTTCTAAAAGCAAAACTTTTGAAATTTTTGAATATACTTCCCAAATTATAAAATTATAAATCACAAGAAATTTAGGAAATAGTTTTTGAATTTTTGTAACCCTAAAATTTAAAATAGTACACATAAAAATTTAAGAAATAATTTTGGGACTAGAATGTAAAAGCAAAGATGAAACTTTAATTTTTCAGGGTTTGTGGTTTTGGGTTTTTTTTTTGTGTGAGCAAAACCTCAAATTTGAGGTTTCATCTTCTCTTTTACATTCTAATCATTGTAATTATACATTTAATTAGTTTAGTCCTTAAATAATTTTACATCCAATGAAAATGTATGATTTCAACATAAACACTCGTTTATCACTTCGACATGCACTGATTGATTAGTCATATTTGAGAACATAACACATATAAACAAATTTAAACTAGATCATCCGATAAACCAGAACCTGAATCTCCAAGATCATCGAAATATTGTCGATAAAATAAATTTCATGGTGCTAAGGATCGGGAAATATGTGTGTTGTTTTGATATTTAACGTTACAATAGATATATACAACTAGTAGAATCCGTAGGATATATATTTCATAAAGGATTATCCTAGGATATCCTCATCTATCGTAACAAGAGAATATACATAATCATACACAATCTATTAAACATAGCATTTCCTAATTATCTTAATCAAACACATATAGCGAGATGAAGTGGTTGGTGTGAAATTTTATTACTGGTTTTATGATGGTTTGAGGAAATTTAATAATATCAGTTGAGAGGAACATTGAATATTCTTCTTATCTTTGATCTATACTATTAAAACAACAGTACAAAACAAAAATGCACATTCTTTTCCATTTATTTATACAGAATGCCACTGCTTTCTTTCCATTAAGCTTCCCTTTCATTAAGGACAATACTGTCTTGGCACATAAATCCACTCAGCCATCAATAGCGGAAATAAAAAAGGGTTTGCTAACCAATATTAACCGGATTGAAACCATTAATATAGCTGACTTACCAATTTCGTTATTTATTCACTAGATGGTTAATGGAAATAAACCTATGTTAAATCAAAAGCAATAAACCAAAGACATATACCCGGTCATGCATTATAACAAAACTTCCATGCAATGTATACTAATCAAAATAATCAATCACAAATCACCTATTGGATTCAAACTTAAATAATGACCATTAACCATACAAACTTACGTGGTAAATCAAAAGAAATAGACTAAATCTCCTTTTGTTTATGTGCTATGTCCTCGATTTTGATTTTTTGCACACCTATACCAATAGGTAGAAAACGGTTTAGGTTTTAGATCAATCCCAATACATTAAAAAAGTTTATGGTTTTCAAATTTGGTTGTGACAAAACCGTATACCAGAATTAATTGAACCAACTAACAAACGTGAATTAGTATTCCAAACTAAGAAATGTATCATATCTTACCATATCTACTAACAATACAAGCTATTCAAAAAAATGTATCAAGACACTTAAAAAAGTATAGATACATAAAACAGTTCAAACAATAAAGATTTGGTATCTCGAAATTTAACTAAATCCACAACTAATAATTCAAAACTTAAAAAGATATCCAAACTTTACTAAAAAAAACCGATTTACACATATTCCTATATTAACAATATCCGATTAAGCAAACAACCTAACAGAGATATTCACTAATTAAACAAGATATATTACCTAGAAATGTATCTAGACATAAAAATCCATGAAATACATAGACGGTTAATGGCCGAGATATCATAACTTGAACCTTACGCATAATATCAGCATATTCGGTATAAAATCTACGAGGTATATTCGAGCTTTAATGATAGATATTCTCAATATATCGAACTGTATATCTTCTGAACTGTATAAATAAGCGCTTCAGCAATCATTAGTTCATTCACAACTCACATAAACACAGCTTCTAAAGAGATGTCGATTGTTACAAATAAAAACCATCATTTTACTAACCTTGCAGATGTCAAACCTTTCAAATATGGCTGGCGAATTCGTGTCAAGGTTCTTCACTCTTGGAAGAAATACACTGCTCAGTGTGGAGAAACATTGGAAGTGATATTAGAAGATGACTCCATAAGTATTAGTCACAATTTTTAAAATTCTTATGAGTTTACTAATATTATTATACAACAACTTGGTTTTCTTGGATGCAATAATAGCTTACTTTTTACCTGTTGTTTAACACTTATGAAACAGACTAAGATTCATGCAATCTGTAAGAAGACGTATGTTGTAGCAGTTGAAAAACATGTTCCTATTGGCGAGTGGAGAGTCATTGAGAATTTCTCTTTGTCTCCTGCATATGGCCAATATAGAACAACTAATCATCAGTACAAGCTAGGGTTCTTGAACAACACTTCTATTACTCGGACTCAATACAAGTCCGATAATAGTTTCCTTTCAATAACAGATTTTCAGACTATCTTTGGTGGTACTCTGAAGAACTCTTTTCTTATTGGTAAGTTTCTAACATACTATTTTTTCTTAAATTTTTTACTATTTATATAAGTTTGATATCTAATTTTTATTCTTTTTAGATGTTTTGGGTCAAGTTGTTGATGTTGGAGAGATTCAAACCCTTCAATGTAATGGCAAAGAAAGGAAATAAAATTGGATTTTATCCTTCGTGACTCCTAGTAAGATACTGCAGCACTATATGTTAAAACTATTTATTTATAATATTTGTTTAACAAGATTTTTTCGATTTAAACTAGGGATCAACGTCTACCATGTTGCATTTGGGGTCGTTTTGCTGAGCAAGTAATGGCAAGTTGCTTGGAGGCGGGTGAGAATATGGTTATATGTTTGATAAGGTTTGTCAAAATCAACATCTTTAGAGGTAATTATAGATGTTTCAATTTTTTTGAATAGTATACTTAGTGTAAACGATTTTTTGGGCGGGTAAGTTCAAACTATTTTTTGGGCTGGTAAGTGTAAACCAAAAGCTATATATCATTATATAGAACGTTTCACTTATTTTTGGGCGGGTAAGTTCCAACGATTTTTTGAATAGTGTTTGTTAAAAGCGAGTTTAACATGTTGACTACTCTTTTTCATTATGTTGGCCCTTAACCGAGTGGTTAATAAAACTCAAAATACCTTTTGGGGTTTTGACAATTGCAGAACAGCTGCAGATTACCAATGCCTTTGATGCTTCCCAAGTGTTGATAAATGCAGCACTACCTGAAATCAACCAATTCAAAAAATCGTAAGCCTCAGTTTTGTTTAATATATACAACTGTTATCATTTACAAATTTTCTGTGCACTAATAGTCCATCCTTTAATTGGTATTCTTATAAACAACCTTCCTAATGATGGTATTTCACTGAATATCATGGATCCTAAAGATGAGAAAGACGTGTTAAATTCTGCAATTGAATGGTGGGCTCAGTTTCCTAAGAAAACTATTGCAGATATGCTTTCAACCAATGAGGTTATTTTTCCAAATTTTCATCAGTCTTTAAATAACTGTCAATTTCCATAGATGATTAAAGAAAACTCATAGTTTTTTGAGTGAATGCAGATTGAAAAATGTAGAGTTTTTTGTACAATATATGTCATTGACCCTGATTGGTCATGGTATTATTGGGCTTGCAACAAATGCAATAAGAAAGTGTATCCACCAAAAACTGAATTCAAAACAACTGTATCAAGGATTACCACTCCTTTTTTCTGGTGTGCTGTGTGCGAAGAACATGTAATCAACGTTACAGCAAAGTAAGGTTATTTAAATTGCATAGATGGTTATATTCATTCGTTTTTTGACTTAATTATGGTCAAATTATAGGTTTTGGTTGCATCTCAAGGTTATGGATTACACAGATAAAAGTAAATTTATGCTTCTTGATTTCATTGCTCAAGGCATTGTTCCTCAATCAGCAGCAGATATTTTTGGTCCATCATTCGAATAGGTATCTATTTATGACATTATCCTAACAATATTGGCATTATTGCTGCAACTGAGTATATATTATGCTATTCTTAATATTTTCACAGGTTGAAGACCCAACTATTTTACCTGAAGCTATAAGCAATCTGATTGGAAAAACCTTTGAATTTATGGTCTGTATTTCAAAGGATAATGTGACCTATGGTAATGAATATTACAAAGTAGGAAAAGTATGGACAGGAAATGATGTTCTTAAGATTGATGAAACTCCTAATCCTGATACTCCTACAGCTACTTTGGGAACAATTGTTTCTGCTGATGAGGTAAACAAAACAGCTTCTCTATTTTAAACTGTGCTAAGTTTACAAAAAAAACCATGTATTAATTGAAATGTATTATTTACATGTTTCTAATGTTTGTGTTCTAAGTGAAGATTCTTCTGATGGTGTTACAACTCCTTCATCCAAGCGTGAAGGAAGGGAACTTGAAGAGATTTATGATCTCACTTCAACAAACAAAAAGCCTTGCACTAAGAAGATTAAAGTGGAAAAGCTGAGTGATGACGGCAAGAAGAAAGATTAGGAGAATACCTAACAAGTTTGGTTGATTTCACGATTTATTTATTTGTTTTCATATTTAGACGTTTGGTATTTTTGGTTTTGTTGCTGGTTTTATAAGATTTTTTCTCATTTTATACCTGATTTCTGTCTATAATTGAGTGCATGTCGGTGTTATCAAGTCTGACTGATTTCATGGTCTTATGTTCTAAAGTTTCATTTATTATTTAGTAAATGTTCTGGTTTTTGGGTGATTTATGTTGGTAGATTAACTTCACACTACTAAAAGCTTCACTAATGGGAAACCCGCATTTCTTCAAGCTTCTTTTTCCCGAATTCCTTTCAGGTGTGGTGTGTAACTAGTGATTCCTTTCTTTTTGTCTCTATATGTAATGCTTATATACTTCTTCATAGTTGGGTTCTGTTGGGCGTTGCAGAGAATCCCAAAATATTCTATAAAGACCACATAGATGGAAAAACTAATATTACAGCTGGTGAGCTCACTTCAGATGCGTGTAACCTGAAATTTTCTGTGAAATATGTTGGTGACAGAATAACTGAAGGCTGGGAAGAGTTCGCCGAGGGACACAATTTTCGAGTCGGAGACGTTTTAATATTCGATTATATTACAGTTGGTGAGCTCACTCCTGATGAGTGTAACCTAAAATTTCCTGTGAAACGTGTTGGGGACAGAATTACTGAAGGGTGGGAAGAGTTCGCCGAGGGACACAATTTCCGAGTCGTAGACATTTTAATATTCGAGCATTTTGGAAATTTCCATGTACATGCATTTGGACCCAGTTGCTATGAACTCCAATGGGTAAAGACTCTTAACGGAAAATCGGCTGGAGGACATGAGTAAGTTATAATATACTGTATTCCAAGACTAAAAGTGTTTTTTATTTATTTGTTGTTAGTACTATCTAGCGTTTGTATGATTTGTTGCAGGAAATGAAGAGAACTTTGTAACACTAAATGTCACAGGAGAGAGTATCAAGAGTAGCAGAATTGTGGTAAACTTTATTTCGCTTATGGTTTCTGATTTTTGTATTGTGTAACACAATATTTTGTATGTGCAGTCTCTTTCCCAGTCATTCAGCAATGCTAATGAAATAGAAAAGGCTGCAGGCAAGACCATATATATGTTGAATGAGATTGGAGTGAAATGGTCTGTCTAACTGGTGATGACTGTTGATAGTAGGATGCAGTGATTGTATTTAACTGGTGGCCTGAGAGAATTCCTTAAGGCGAAGAAAATCAAGGCTAACAACACTCTTGTTTGAAGCTACTTTGGGAAAATGCCACAACTCCAGTCTTCAAGCTCGTCTCCAATAAATATTGATTTTCTTTTGCTACTTTGGCTAATATTATGCTTTGTTAAAAACCATGAATGTTTGAAATGAAATATAAATGTTTGCGGCTATAGAAAAATATAATGTTGGGTTTAGCGGGTGTAATTGGTGAAATAAAAAAATTAGTACAGTTTCGCAATTGATAAGATGGTGAATTACACGACAAATTTAATAAACATATTACTATGGTTTTTCATCATTTTCTTCATCGTCATCATCAGAAGAGGATAAATTACACTGGAATTCATCTTCTGGTTCCCCATCCCCAACCTCTAATCAAGATGTATTGGGTGGGTGTCCTCCTTGTACCCAATTCTCGATATGGTATCTTCGATTCTAATCTTCATCTCAGGATCATCATTTTATTGTTGCCAAATAATCAGTTCCATGTCACCATAATCTCCTGAAATATTTCCCCTCGGGTTGACTTGAACAACATTTTGCCATTGATGCTTAGGTTTCTTTGTGTATGGATACGAGATATAACAAAATTGATCCGTTTGTGAAGTTGAGCAATATGTATGTACTGAATGAAGGTATATACATACATATTTAAAGGCAATAAGATTTACCGGTAATGAACATAAGTACATAGAACAAATGGTTCATGTTTGTTGTATCGTCTTGATGAAAGTGTTGGGATTATGTCCTGAAATCATATTGTACTTACTCTGCATGATAGTTGTATAGTCGAGATCGGACAATTCATGTGATACTAGGTGGTCATAATGTTTTGCTAGAAGCCGCTTATGACAAATGAGTTGTAACTCATTGCTAGTATTATGTGAACCTACAGGGTCACACACCTTAGCAAGCTGGATACACTTTGTATGGGATTGATCATTGGCATATGGTCTGGTCAATGTGTATTGGATACACATTGATATCGAGTTTTAAGAGGTGTGTCGATCGACACAGTATTGTGTCGATCGACACAGGCCGGGTTTTGAAAATGATGTTTCGATTTGATGACTTAAACGAATTGGAATTAGTCCAATGATCGGTTTAGTCATTCCAGGTCTATATATAGGTTTATATGAACGACCTGGAACCCCAGTTGTTGATTTTTGGCAGCCACCTCTCTAAACACTTTTTTCCCAGGAGATCCGATTTCCGGCACTAGCATCCCGGCGGATTCCAGCTTGTGTGTGTGTGGACTGCAGTAGAGGCGCAGCATCTGAGGCGCTCTTGATCTCAATTACCTATTCATCATTCCGCTGCAAATCTCCAGGTAAACACGAGATCATCCCTAATGATTCAATTAACTAAACCCTAGATCCTAGGCTTAGAACTTGTGGGATTCTGAAACTGTTAGAATTGGCCCAAGTTCCTACAGTGGTATCAGAGCTATTGGGTTTAATCATTGAATCTGAAGCATGGAATTCGAATAATGTTGTATTTGAATAAGTTGATGCTTGTTGATTTTCGTTTTGATAAATATGATCTCGGATTTTGTTTGTATCGAAAACAATGAACCTGTGTTTTCGCACAGTGTCTATCGACACAAGTTTGTGTTGGTCGACACACCGCGAAAACGATTATAAAATTTTAGGGTTTTCGTACAGTGTCGATCGACACAAGCTTGTGTCGGTCGATGCACCGCGAATACGCTTATTAAAATTTGGGTATCGATCTTAGAGATCGCACTGTGTCGGTCAACACACTGGGTGCATCGATCGACACAGGCTGTGCGAAAGGATAGATCGGTTCAATTGGATTGAACTGGTTATCTCGCATGGTTAAATTTCCTGATACCCTCCTGATCAGATCGGTTTGAATTGGATGAATTGGTTCAATTGGATTGAACTGGTTATCTCAATTAACATAAACCGATTTGATTGGTTAAGATCAGTTTGATTGGATAAGTCGGTTCAATTGGATTGGACCGGTTATCGCGATTAGTTAAAACTGATTGAATCGGTTCAATTGGATTGACCGGTTATCGGGTTTTGTTAAGGTTGGATGCGAACCGTAATCGTTTGGTTATTGAACCAAATGATTGAGAAACCGAACCAAATGACCTAACCCACTTTTGTTAGAACAATTAAAACTCAATTAAAATTAAAAGTTAAACATGTTCTAAACCCATTGAATACACATTGGATGTGTATTAGATCAAAGCTTAGTTTTCAATATGGTCAACTGTCAAGACTCATTTCGTTGTTGTGATAGTCTTGCCAAGAGCTTGGTGTCCACAATTACATGAGTAAGGCAGGTAGTTGTGTTGATGGTCTTGCAGTGCTTGACATAAACAATTACATGACCTAAGAGATTGATTTACTAACCTTTTAAAGTTCCGTTTCCTCAACTAAATATCAAGTGACCTTGATGTCTTGCCCAATCTTGTCTACTGTCAAGACTCATTTCGTTGTTGGATAGTCTTGGAGTCCTTGGTATCTACAATTACATGAGTAAGGCAGGTGATCATTGATAGACTTTCAGTGCGACTGTCAATGATCACAAGACTGAAAAGATTGGTTTACTTGACTGGGCTATCAGAAGTTCTGGGCCCAGAGACATCAGAGTGGATGAGACATGGATTGTCTTATCTGCGACCAAGAGTTGTACTGGGTACAATTAGCAATGATTTGCTTACCTAGATAATTGAAGTTTGGGTGATGGTGAGTCGTCCACTCAGATTTTGGTGAAGTATGGGTCTTGTATCATTATATTCATAGAGGAAACATAGTTTGAATATAATGCGAGTTTTCTTATTAGATAAGATTTCTTATTTCCTGAACTTCATAACTAAAATTTTTCTTTTCTTAGTTTTCAGCCTATGTCTAAAACTACTTTCTCGTTGCGATCCGTCCTTGAGAAGTGATATATCATGGTTTTTACCCATTTTAGACCATGATATAGATGTGTTTTAGTGTCTTTTGTGTTATTTTAGAGTCTTTTACAGGTATAATCAGGTTGGGAGCTAAATTGGAGATTATGGAGCGTTTTGGAGATTTTTGGAGTGATTGGCCGAGAGATAGAGTTCACTGTCCGAAACAGAGAAAGGTATCGATCGTTGCACTCTAGCAACGATCGTTGCACCAGCGAGATGGGCCAAAAACTCGGCGGTTTAGAAGAGTGAAGAATTTGCACTTTGATCCAGAAGTTCCTGATATTTACAAAGAAGCCCTTGGCCGAGATTATGCCTATATAATAGAGTTTTTAGAGTTTTTATTAGAGACGCTTTATACTTTTTACCATAGACTTTATAATTAAGAGCAGAGGATTTTTAGAGCTTTTGGGGGGCTGATCTGAACCTGATTCATCATCTGTATTTGGAGAAGATTTCGAACCCCTTTTACTCTTATTCTTTTATGCAATTTACTTATCATATGATCATGTTTTCATTATCTATGTCTGAGTAGATTCCTAGTTAGACTTAGGGTTTCTCACATAGGATTTCATGACTTGCTAGACTTGTTCAATTTCAGTTAAGGATTCAAACTATATCTGTTCTTCAATTTAATTGTGCTTAAAGCTAGTTCTAACCTGATCAATTAGAATCTAGATCTTAGGTTGCTAAATACGTCACGGAAGTGGGGTTTAGGAACCAGAACTAATTAAATTGGGCAATTAAACTTTGCGCAAACGAAAGTTTGGTTTAGGATAATTGTGAACATATCAAACTCGAACTTATTGCTAGTTTAATCTGTTAGTTCTCGCAAACGGAAGTTTGGTTTGCTGCACTTAGACTTAGAGAATTATCGCAAAGGAATTTGGTTAATTCTATATCTGTGTTTTGAGTTCTAGAACTGCGCTTAATTAGATCCTTGCTGAATGAACTGTCTGCTAGTCTGATTTCCTGAGAATACCCTAGGTTTGACGCTTTTAATTACTTGCTTTCACAACCGATAATCTCTGCTACTGATTTACTTTCTTGCACTACTTTCAATACAATCACATTGCTTATTTCTAGTATTCATTCCCTACGGTTTGATTCTCTTGAGACCAAGTGTCCCTGTGGATTCGATAACCCTATATACTACTTTGACATTGCTGTACACTTGCAGTTTAGTATAGGGATTAATTCTTGACCTATCAAGAAGGACAAGTTAAATGGATCAAATTTCCTGGACTGGTATCGGAACTTGAGATTTATTCTCAAGCAAGAGAGTAAGGAATATGTCCTTGAGAAAGCTCTCCCCGAGAGACTTGGGACCAATGCCTCGCATGCAGTATATGATGTTTGGAATAAGCATTATATTGATGTGGTAGATGTGTGTGGTCTGATGTTGGCTACCATGAACTCGGACTTAAAGAGTCAACACGAGAACATGGAGTCGCCAATCGAGATGATCACCAGCCTGAAACTGAAGTTTCAGGATCAAGCACGAGTTGAGAGATACCAGATGGTTAAGTCTCTCATTAGGTGCAAGCTACCAGAGGATGCTCCAGTGAGTCCTCATGTCATTAAAATGATGGGTTACATTGATAACCTGGGGAAACTGGATTGTCCTGTTAGCCTAGAGTTGGCTACTGAGATCATTCTGCAGTCACTGCCGTCAAGTTATGATAAGTTTATAAAGAGCTATATCAAGAATGGCTTGACAAAGACGTTGACTGAGCTGCATGGCATGCTCAAGACAGTTGAGCAAAACATCATAAAGGGTAAAAAATTTGAGAAATCTTGTCTAGACAAGGGTAGAGGCAGGGCCGTCCAGATTTGGAATCAGGATAAGCCTGTGTCATCTTATAATCCCAAGCCTGGCCCATCTGATGTTGGTAAGTGCTGCTACTGTGAAGAGTTTGGGCATTGGAAGAGAAATTGCATTAAATTCTTGGAAGATTCACAAGAGATGGAGAAGATGTACGGGACTTCTTCTTCTTCTGGTATTGTGTTATCACTTCAAGTTCTACGTAGGTATTGGATACTAGTTGTGGTACTGATATTTTTGAAAAATGCAGGGCTTAAGCAACAGTAGAACGTTGAAGAAAGGACAAGTGGAACTGCGTGTCTGGTATGGAGCAATGGTTGATGCATGAGCCGTAGAGATTCTCCACTTGTAGGAGCCTTTCAAGCTTGGTTTTTGAATTAAGTAATTGCTACTATGTACCTGCTTTTATGCAGAGATGTCCTTCATTTTCTTGTAAGAATTTGGATGTTTTTCATTTTGAGAAAAGACAAGTTTTGCTCTTTTGATCTTAATGAAATATTACATGGTAGCACCCCTTTTGATAATGGGTTTTATATCTTAAACCAATGTACGCTTGTATATATAACATAAATACCAAACGGTTTAAGTCTGAAGACTCGAAATCGATTTTCCTAAGCATAGTCGTTTCAACCACATAGAGTGAAGCGGATTCAGAAGTTCCATAATTATGGGCTTTTAGGCTTATTTGATTATAAATCGTATGAGATATGAATTCTGCTTGCAGGGCCAAATGACTAAGGTTTCTTTAGCAGAGCTAAAGAAAAGGGCCAGAGGCTTATTGAGCCTTACAGGTACTGATGTATATGGTCCGATGAGCATTAGTGCCAGAGGAAATCTTCAGTACTTCATTACCTTATTGATGACTTCAGTAAGTATGGTTGTGTTCATTTGATGAGACACGAGTAGGAATCTTTTGAAATGGTCAAAGGAGTTCTAGAATGAAGTATAGAACCGATATGACAAAAGTATTAAAGACCCTCGATTAGATCGCGGAGGAGAATACTTGATTCGAGAATTCAATGATCATCTAAGTGAGTGTGAAGTCGTCTCACAGCTCATTTCTCCTGGAAAAACCCTAATGGTGTTTCTGAGAGAATGAATCGGACCCTATTGGATATGCTCCGATTAATGATGAGTCACATGAATCTTCCATTATCTTTTTAGGAATACGCTCTAGAAATGTATGTATTTGCGCCAAATAGGTTTCTATCAGAATCAGTTGAAAGACACCACATTGGATGTGGACTGGAAGTTTTCCAAGTATGTTTTCCTGATTAATTGGGATTGCAAGGTTTATGCAAAGCAGTTGTCAACCGACAAGCTTGAACCCAAATCTGATAAGTGCTGCTTCGCTGGTTGTCCTAAGGAAACCGAGGCTTATTACTTTTGCAACCAATCCGAGAATAAAGTTTCGTTGTTCGGAACTCTGTTTTTCTAGATAGAAAGTTTCTTTCCAAGAAAAACAGTGGGAGTGGAAGTACAGCTCGAAAAAAATTTGAGGAACACAGGAGGCTGCTCAACCTGCCATGGGAGAGCAGCGGTTAGATCTACAAAGTGCTGTAGGACCTACACCTGTGGAGCCTGAAGTTCGCAGATCCGAATGGATCCGTCACTGACCCGAGAGTGATTTCTCGTGACCGATTGCCGTGATCTGTTGATCATTGAAAAGTGATGAGCATGCGAAATTCAAGAAGCGATGGTGAGCCCCAACTCCGAAAATTTGCTAGGTATGCATGTTAGCTTCACCGATCCATTTCTGGATTGAAGCAAACATCTTGGAGTTGGAATCTACGTTTTGTTAAAACGGTCAAAAGTTTTGACTTGATCAGGAACGAAAAGGAACTGTGCGTATACAAGTAGACTAGTGGGAGCGTAGTTGCATTTCTCACATTGTATGTATATAACATGCTTATTCTCTTAAACGACGTTCCGTCGCTTAAGTCTTATGTGACTTAGGTCGGAAGTCATTTTCAACGATAGACATGGGAGAAGCCACGTGGGTTCTTGGAATAAGGATCTATTGAAATAGATTGGGTAGGCTAAATGGATCGTGTCAGAATCCTTATGTTGATAAGGTATTGGACAGTTCCAATATGCATGATTCCAAGAATGGCTTCACACCAAAGGTCTTGTGGCAATAATCTTAGCAAGAAGAAGTGTCTTGGACACTGGTTGAGCTAGTAGAGTGTGATTCCTTATGCTTCTGTAATAGAATCCATCATGAATGCCATATTTTGCGCTCGTCTAGATGCAGCTTACGCATAAAAGCATGACGAGAAGATACCAATATGTTCCGATAAAAGTCACTGGACAGTGGTAAGGAATATCCCCAAGTGTTTGAGAAACACTAAGGATAGGTTCTTGTTCAACTGAGGAAGTGACGAATATATTAAGAGTAGTTTTACGGACAAAGACGACTCCCGGTTCCCACCTGGTTATGTCTCTTTGTCTGTGTAGCGGTGCTATCTGTTGGAAGGGCTCCAAGCAGGGGACCGTAGAATAGTGCTTATTAATGAATAGCGGTGTGGTTTATTGGAATGGTTCCAAGCAAGAACACCGCAGCCTCTCTCACAACCTAAGCACGAGTTTCATACTGTTGCTGTAGGTACTAGATATCTGAAGACGTGGTCTTGATTCTAGTGGGAGTTATGATAGTTATGATGCTCACATAGACATGCTATGGTCATGTTTATGAAAAACTGACATCAGCATTATTTGATTATTGGATAATTAAATAATGGTCCCGAAGTATTTTATGTTCATTTTTATAGGTCATCAAGTTGAGGACTTGATCATGAAACCTTATGAGTGAAAGACGACATACAATTATGATTGTCCCTGGTCATAGGTTGTTAAAGTGGGACACTAACAACCGTTAAGACTAGTATGTGAGGTGACGTATGACTAAGTTTGATGGAGTCATTGATATGAGTATCAACGTCAGTCACATAGATATATGTTGGTGAACATATGATCGGACATGACCCGCTAATGAGAACTCTACAGGATAGTTATATCAGTGTCATGAGAAGTTCTCATTACGACTATAGAGTATAGTCCTTAGACAAGAGTTCATCATGCTTTCTAGCATGTGAATTGGTGCGCTTTGACCTTGTCAAACGTCGTTCCATAACTGGCGGCTATAACGGCATTGCTTAGGCGTATCATGAAGTGTGTGTAGAAACAGGGATGGAACAAGATGGGATTTGTCCCTCCTATATAACAGGAGATAAATATCTCAGGGCCCATCGAAGATTTGATACTGAGAAAATGCATGGCCGTGCTCAAACGAGGTGATTGTCAGTCGTTTGTTTTATCAGTATAAATCAGGAGTTCGATGAACATGATGTTGGCTATAATAAGGATGACACAGTTTCTTGCCTTATGCCATATCGAGATATAGCGATAAAGGGATTATGGGAATAGATGATTCCAGTACAAGTGGGAGATTGTTGGGATTGTGTCCTGAAATCATATTGTACTTACTCTGCATGATAGTTGTATAGTCGAGATCAGACAATTCATGTGATACTAGGTGGTCATAATGTTTTGCTAGAAGCCGCTTATGACAAATGAGTTGTAACTCATTGCTAGTATTATGTGAACCTACAGGGTCACACACCTAAGCAATCTGGATACACTTTGTATGGGTTTGATCATTGGCATATGGTCTGGTCAATGTGTATCCAATACACATTGATATCGAATTTTAAGAGATCGATCGACACAATAGTGTGTCGATCGACACAGGCCGGGTTTCGAAAATGATGTTTCGATTTGATGACTTAAACGAATTGGAATTAGTCCAATGATCGGTTTAGTCATTCCAGGTCTATATATAGGTTTATATGAACGACCTGGAACCCCAGTTGTTGATTTTTGGCAGCCACCTCTCTAAACACTTTTTTCCCTGGAGATCCGATTTCCGGCACTAGCATCCCGGCGGATTCCAGCTTGTGTGCGTGTGGACTGCAGTAGAGGCGCAGCATCTGAGGCGCTCTTGATCTCAATTACCTGTTCATCATTCCGCTGCAAATCTCCAGGTAAACACGAGATCATCCCTAATGATTCAATTAACTAAACCCTAGATCCTAGGCTTAGAACTTGTGGGATTCTGAAACTGTTAGAATTGGCCCAAGTTCCTACAGAAAGAACGTCTAAAATGCCAGCATTACTCCTCCGAGTGCCTCAACCGATCATAGGGTCATGCCAGTTACACTTAAAAAGTGTGATTCTCAAATTCACAATTCCCTCATACTCGAGCTGTATGATATCAGTTAAGATCTCGTGGAAAAAGCCTCATCAGATGCATTAGCATAATTCTCTCATTTAACACGTACACAATAGACATGTCTTTTGTCCCTCGCCATGATTCTCCGCATGAAACAAATATACTCTTGTAAAATAGGTAGGCTAAGTTTTAGCCTTATGCACGGGTCCATGCACTATCTCTAGCACCCAAAGAGGAAAATGATATATTTTTTTCCAATAAGTAACATGTATATAGAAAAGAAAATATCGAATATAGAGCAATTAAAAAAATTGATATAAATATATATTGTATATATAGGTATGACAGAATTTTACACATACATAATCTTCCACCCAGATAGGATATTCTTCGGGTCTTTTTGCGGAGATTTCTTTTTTGGAGAGTTTTGGATATTTATAGACATATAATCTTAGAACATGCTTTAATTTCGACCAAAACTTATATGAGAAATAATATATAGTGGAAATATCTTAAACCGAAGGATAAGACATGCCAAATTATATATACCTCTCTAGTGACTCACAAAAACCACACTTTCGCAGAACAAATTCATGTGTGCATTTATAGTCTTCCTCTGAAAGCCAAATTTCTTGCATTCTTCTACTTGGACGGCGAACTTGAGTAGATATATCAGGAACATTGAGATAATAAAAGGGGATTTCATCTTAAGTGAATCTGGTTAACCTGACCAAATTAATTACTTTAGAAAAATTGATAATTAGTTAATAGCTACCATGTGTGTCTCACAAATAGAAAAGTGAACATGTGATTAGCCATAGCGCGTTTACCTTGATTTCGTTATTATATTCGCATCAAAGCAGTGCTCTGAGAAATAAGCTACCTCCTCTTTGATATATGATTGAATAATGGATCCTGCCGCATAACTTTTGTTTTCTGCTTTCCCTTTCAACTTTTTGAAGAACCTTTCAAAAGGATACATCCACTTATATTACACCGGACCTCCTAATTCAGCTTTGTAGGGAAGATGTATCGGCAAGTGCTCCATCACGTCGAAAAATAATGTTGGAAATATATTTTTCAAATTGCATGTGATTAAAACAATGTTTTCTTTGAGAATTTTGACGCGACTTTTTTGAATAGTTCTTGATCATAGGTCACAGAAAAAAACCTCCAACCCCTACAATATATATATATATATATATATATATTTTAAAACTGTTGTTAAATATAAAATACTCTACCCAATATTTACTTATTAAATATTCGTATACTACACTATAAGTAAAATTAATAAGCACATGATAACGCAAGGTGGAAGTTCTGGTCTAAGAGGTCGGCAGAGATAAATGGAAGTAGCTGCTCCATAAAAACATTGCAGTCATGACTCTTCATCCTGAAAACTTATTGTTCTCCATATCAGCCCAACTAGCTAAGTCGGCCGCATAGCCATCTGGGAATTTGACTGCATGTTTCACACATTCAGGTAATCTCATTCTAGCATCGTCTATCAATTTGTACGTGGGGAAAGGAGCTTTACCCTCACTATTAATATATAAGTGTGGCCGAGAAATAAAACCATGCGATCAAGTCGAAAACAAACCACAACCTAATGTGAATCCCGAAACTACTCCGAGTGCCCTACGCGTCCGCCGAGCTAAGCCAAACCTGAAAAACACATAATGAGTCTGATGAGGAATCTAAAATTATCCAGTGAGTTGGCTCCCAAATAAACATGCTTCTAAACTAAAAGAATCCCACCCAAACCCAAAATAACAAACAATAACAAGCATTATAATAAGATGGTTGATTACGTGCTACCAAGTCGTAATGAGCTCAACAACACTCAAGCATTCAATTAACAACACATATCATCAATGAAGGAAATCGAGAACATTGTGGCACATGCCCTCGATTAGACTCGATCTAACTAACACGCTCTATCGCTATCTCCACACCATGGCCCCAAACGTGAACTCAGTAACTTCCACGGGAACACTTAGCTACCCCACGGTAACTAAAACCTCCCACGACTCCTAGACGTGAACACGAAGTCCTACGACTAGAACACCGTTCTCTGTCCATCGATACGCGGTGACTCAATCTCCCCCTAGACGTGACCCCGTATTCTCAGGACTACACACCTACAGACGCCGCTTAATAGGTTAACTCCTGGCAGAACCACTACACAAAGGTAAGTGAACTAACCAGGAACTAAACTCCCACGGATCCAATCGGGCAGAAAGTACCGGAACGCCATATCTCGACTTGCGGGATCTAACGTACCCTATAGAGTCCTAATAACAGTAATGTAAACAAGCAGACTCACTGGAACTCTATCACGCAAGACCGAAAAGGTCAAATAGAAACCCTATCTCAATCCCAGTACCCAGTCTATCCTACAAGTCCTACCACCATTCATCAACACAACCTGATCTATCCGGTCCCGCACCGTAATAGGTATCAATACACAGACTTACCCGGTCTCGTACCGGAGTAAGTCTCTACCAGTACAGTCTACTCGGCCCAACACCAAAGTAGATAAACAATAAAGCAGTTAACAGTCTACTCGGCCCAACACCGGAGTAGATAACAATCACACAATCAACCACATCACCAATTAGATAATTACTTAGGTTTAATTAATCTTTAATTCTTAGTTTTAACCCTAATTCATATTAACCTGCTACCTTGGAATTATTAAGCCTACTAACCCTGTAGCCCCAATTCAACTTATCTTAAATTTCAGTTTTAAATACTCAATTATCTTACCGCTAAATTGGAGTTACTAAACTTACTTACTCCCTAGACGGCTCAACCCCCGATTATATCTTTTAAATTCCTATTTAAATAGTACTATGTTTAATTACCCCAAATCCGTCACATTGAGGTTTGTTATGTGTTTTATTTACTCCCTAGCCCTAAATTGGAGTTACTAAACTTACTTACTCCCTAGCCCTAATAATTCACAACTAATTACTTAACCCAACCTGGTTTTCATACTCTAAGGTTCGATATGCATTTTATCCATATTTTAATTAACTCGTAATTTCTCGTATATAGACTAATTTACATACGTTCATATAATATATATATATATATATATATCCTAGCATGGCGTTCAATATGTATGCAACACCCAATCAAGCAATCAACGATACAATCAATCAATCAATTAATGTATCTAACATGCCGTTATTATTCCCTATCAGTTTTTAGTTAATTGCCCGAGTTACTTAATTAATCCTAAACCGATCTGTCAGATTCCAATTATAAGTATGCATTCCTATGATTATATGGTTTATAATTTTGGGACCTATATGATTATATCCTAAATGCAACACGCAACGGTTTAGCCAACTCACACTGATTTACGGATGACGCATGTGACCTGAGAACGGTTGACAGAACTCTGAGACCCACGAACCTCTGAACCCCACGAACCCATATAACGTCGAACTGTTGACCTGAACTTTGACCAGCGTTAACCCATGCGTTGACCAGCATTGACCGTTGATCCGACTGAGTTGACCACTGACCAAGACTGACCTGTGACTATCCGGTAGGCCAAGACCTCCAGCGTTGACTTCGGCAGCCTTCTGACGTTGACTAATTCCTCCAACGTTGATTTCGGCAGCCTTCCGGCGTTAACTGATTCCTCCGGCATTGACTCCGGTAGCCTTCCGTTGTTGGCTGATTCCCCCAGCTTTTGACTACGGTGTTGACTGATTCCTCCGGTGTTGACTGAAGGAGGTGACCGGCGAGGAGGAATAGCGAAGATAGGGGTGAAACTCCGGTGAATCTCCGGCAAGATTCCGGTGACTTTCCGACGGTCTGGCGGAGCTCCGACAAGGGTTTAGAACAGTCTTTAAGGCTAATTTAAGTGGTTTAGAGGTTTGTTTAGTGTTTAGGGATTTTTGGATTATTTAGGAGCTTGGTGACTTTTGAAAATTATCTTAGGGGTTTTTGGAAAATTTTAAAGGGACTTTAGGGGTTTTCTTGTAAAACAAGAAACAAAGGGGGAGGAGGAGGAGGCTGGTGGCCATGGAGGAGGAGAAGAGCTTATAGCTATTTGTTTTCGGTGTGAAGAAAAGTGAAGACCCAAGCCTTCTTTTTATAGCTTGGAGAGACTTGGTCACCAAGTTTCTTAAGGACACATGTCCATCCCTTATGAAGTCTCTAATTGATTATTGACACATATCCCTCTTCTAAAACATTTTAGAAGGTTAAATGGGTTTGTCTCTAGCTGTGACAAGTGGCACACTCCAGCCAATCAGAAATCACCACCTTATTCTGCGCTTGATCCGCGATTCCCGTCTAATCGATAACTCCCCGAAAAAATTCGTAAAAATACTCCAATGCCATTTTTCTTTATCCGAACCACCACAAATAATTCTCCATAATTTTATTAATCCGTTTTGGCCTCCTGTAGCTTCTGAAAATCCAAAAAGGCTTCTTTGATTTTTACGGTTTATTGGTTTCCTTTCCCGATAAAACCGAAAAGTCTTCTAAAAATCCATCTTGTGCAATTTTCATCTTCTAAATAATCTTTAATAATTAGTAACATATTATATCTTAAAACCAAATCAGTTCGAGAAGATAGTCCAAAATATCTTAAAGTAACTAAACTGTTTTTACTGTTCATCCGCGGGTACTATTCACAAATGCTTCTTTCAGTTACTTCTTCTAGTTTGGTTACTCCAAGAACTCCTAGCTTCCATGTGGAAAGATAGTCTTTAAGCTATCCATCTCTGATCAGTATAGCTTCATCTCAATAATAAGGGGACCATGGCAAACACTATGAGAGACAGAGGTCAGATTTAGAGGGTGAGTTAAAAATTCATAATAAGCACTATGAGAAACCAAGGTCAGATTTAGACGATGAGTCAGAAAGAAGGAAAGTCGTGATAAATACTATGATAGACAAAAGTCTGACTTAGAGGATGAGTCCAAAAGAAGAGAAAGTCACGATAAGCATTATGAAAGATGGAGGTCAAAGTTGGATGATGATTCTAAAAGAGGAGATAGTCAAGATAAGCACTATCAGAGACAAAGGGCACCCATGCATGATGATTCAAGGAGAAGAGAAAGTCATAGTGAAGATCGACTCAATGAGAAGTATAACAGCAGTTTGGAAAGGGAAAATAAGAGTTATGGTCAAGAGGACAGAAAAAGGAAAGATGAGAATTTAGACAATTACAAACACCCTTCAAGGGAAAATGAATTCCAGAATAGAAGGCGGGATGGTAGTTTTTAACTATCAGAGCAAGAGAGTGCTGCTAGATTTAGGCAATTGCATATTAATGAAAAGGTGCATGAGGAGCAGAGATAGAGAAGAATGAAGAAAGCTAATGAAGCTGACACTGTGGAAGCTAATAAGAACAAAGTCTCTATTGGCAAAAGCTTTTTGGGCGTGGCCAAGAAAAGTGTTTATGGAATTGATAAAGGTGGATATTCGACAATTAAAAAGCGTGCACCGCAAAAGCTATTATTCATAGTGAAGCAAAGAAGCTGAAGGCAATGCTTTTCACCTCTGATAATGATGCAAATATAGTTCCAACACAACAAGGTTTGTGTCTTTAAAATGTAACAAAGTTATATGTCTAAAAAAACAAATTATTTTTATTGTTCCGATTCAAGGATATGTTTCAGAGCATCATTCATTGGTCTGATATTCTCCTAACACTACAAGAAAACACGTGATTATCGACGGACCACCGTTGATCCGACTGAGTTGACCACTGACCAAGACTGACCTGTGACTATCCGGTAGGCCAAGACCTCCAGCGTTGACACCGGCAGCCTTCTGGCGTTGACTAATTCCTCCAACGTTGACTTCGGCAGCCTTCCAGCGTTAACTGATTCCTCCGGCGTTGACTCCGGCAGCCTTCCGCTGTTGGCTGATTCCTCCAGCTTTTGACTACGGCGTTGACTGATTCCTCCGGTGTTGACTGAAGGAGGTGACCGGCGAGGAGGAATAACGAAGATAGGGGCGAAGCTCCGGTGAATCTCCGGCAAGATTCCGGTGACTTTTCGACGGTCTGGCGGAGCTCCGACAAGGGTTTAGAACAGTCTTTAAGGCTAATTTAAGTGGTTTAGAGGTTTTTTTAGTGTTTAGGGACTTTTGGATTATTTACGAGCTTGGTGACTTTTGAAAATTATCTTAGGGATTTTTGGAAAATTTTAAAGGGACTTTATGGGTTTTCTTGTAAAACAAGAAACCAAGGGGGAGGAGGAGGAGGCTGGTGGCCATGGAGGAGGAGAAGAGCTTATAGCTATTTGTTTTTGGTGTGAAGAAAAGTGAAGACCCAAGCTTTCTTTTTATAGTTTGGAGAGACTTGGTCGCCAAGTTTCTTAAAGACACATGTCCATCCTTTATGAAGTCTCTCATGGATGATTGACACATCCCTCTTCTAAAGCATTTTAGAAGGTTAAATGTGTTTGTCTCCAGCTGTGACAAGTGGCACACTCCAACCAATCAGAAATCACCACCTTATTCTGCGCTTGATCCGCGATTCCCGTCTAATCGATAACTCCCCGAAAAAATTCGTAAAAATACTCCAATGCCATTTTCTTTATCCAAACCACCACAAATAATTTTCCGTAATTTTATTAATCCGTTTTGGCCTCCCGTAGCTTCTGAAAATCCAAAAAGGCTTCTCGGGATTTTTACGGTTTATTGGTTTCCTTTCCCGATAAAACCGAAAAGTCTTCTAAAAATCCATCTTGTGCAAGTTTTATCTTCTAAATAATCTTTAATAATTAGTAACATATTATATCTTAAAACCAAATCACTTCGAGAAGCTAGTCCAAAATATCTTAAAGTAACTAAACTGTTTTTACTGTTCATCCGCGGGTACTATTCACAAATGCTTCTTTTAGTTACTTTTTCTAGTTTGGTTACTCCAAGAACTCCTAGCTTCCATGTGGAAAGATAGTCTTTAAGCTATCCATCTCTGATCAGTATAGCTCCGTCTCAATAAGGGGACCATGGCAAACACTATGAGAGACGGAGGTCAGATTTAGAGGGTGAGTTAAAAATTCATAATAAGCCCTATGAGAAACCAAGGTCAGATTTAGACGATAAGTCAGAAAGAAGGAAAGTCGTGATAATTACTATGATAGACAAAAGTCTGACTTAGAGGATGTTGGTAAGTCGTAAAAAGACTTACCAATAAGTACCCGGGTTGTTGTAAGGATCTGGATGAAGTCGTTTAAGCGTCTTCCTCCCCGGCTGCTCGACCAATAGCTCTATTTCAGCTGCGATCGAGGGCGAGGCATCGTCTGCTTGTGTCTCCGGCACCTGGGACACCGAATGGCTCCCGCTAGGAACTTGTTGCCCCGGAGCCGACGGTACAGATCGAGACGGTCTAAGTTGAGTTGATCGAGCTCGCCGTGGAGGTGCCGACCGTGCTTGAGGAGGCTGAGACGTCTCACCTGGAAGAGGTCCACGGTCCTGGCCGGTACCGGACAAGAAAGCCTCGAACTCCCCGTAGTCATTCCTACATCACGTGAAAAACACTTAAAATCAATTGTTTGCGAAACCGTTATAAAAAGTTTGATGTAATTCATAATTTTGTATAAACTTTTATTACAATATTAAAATTTCAAAAAAACAGTTTTACAAAGCCAAAATTTATGGAAAAGTTTTTTATCAATCAAAAATTTTCTAAATGTTTTTTAAAAATACTAAAAACGCTTTTTAATCTAAAAAAAATCATAAAGTCGTTTTTTAAAATAAAAAATATCTACTGTTTTTATAAAATACTAAAAAATTGTATTTAAAGGCTAAAAAAATTATAAAATCGTTTTTGAACATAAAAAATATAATGTCTTTTTAAAATACTCAAAAACCTATTTATAATCTTTAAAAAAATTATAATTTAAAAAAAAAATCTAATGTTTTTATAAAATACTAAAAACGTATTTATTCTTTAAAAAAATTATTATATCTTCTTTTAAATTAAAAATGTAGTTTTTTTTATAAAATACTTAAAAACGTTTTGATTGTCTAAAATAATTGAAAAATCGTTTTTTCAAATTAAAAGTATCTAATGTTTTATTAAATTACTAAAAACCGTTTTTATAATCTAAAAAATATTAAAATCGTTTTATAAATCAAAAACGTTTTCATAAGCAATAAACTTTTTAAAAAAACTTACAAAACATTACCAAAATAAAGAATCTAACAATCTAAGAATGTTAGATTGATAAAAATTACATTCCTAAACAAATATAATCAATCTAACAACCTAAAAAGGATGTTAAGCTCCTAGAATCAACAATCAAACAACATGCATCCAAGATCCTAAATTCCAAACACCTAAAATCTCATTATTCTCCAAAATTAATCGGTTCAAGTCAAAGCTTACATGATTTAGAAGTGGTTGGCGGTTGGTTTCAGAGAGAACTCGCCGGAATCGTTCGTGCGCCGAAGAGAGAAATCGGAAAAGAAGAACGAAAGAGAGAGAGAGAGAGAGAGAGAGAGAGAGAGAGAGAGAGAGAGAGAGAGAGAGAGAGAGAGAGAGAGAGAGAGAGAGAGAGAGAGAGAGAGAGAGAGAGAGAGAGAGAGAGAGAGAGAGACTTGGAAGAAATGAGGAGGAAGATGAGTCGGTTAAAGATATTTATGGTTTCCGACGGATTTTCGACGGATTTTTAATACCCGTCGGAAATCCGTCGGTTTATAAAATTATTTGGCGGTTTTCTGAATTTTTTGGCTAAAATTTGGCGGTTCATTAACCGACGGATTTAATATAACCCGTCGGAAATCATAAATTAAAAAAAAACACCCAGGATTCGAACCTGGGTGTAGCATAGTATGGACTGAAGCTCGAACCATTGGGCTAAGTGTGTTAATTGTTTATAACGCAAGTGTATATATATATATATATATATATATATATCTATTTGATTATTTAATTTTTTTTATAGTTTCATAACTAAATTAAAACATACCATTTTAAGACACAAAATAATTAAAATAAAAATATTACACATTAAACACCATAATTCACAATTCATATTACGTAACAGCAAAACATAATATTTTTTAAAAAATATTACACATTAAACACATTCATAACTTAATAAATTCAAAAACACTGCAGACACGGATTAGCGGTTATAATTCGGAAACTGGTTCTCGAACCATTCACCGGTGTTTGTGTCCCTCCACTGACGGATTATGCGATTCCAGGACCTTGCGGGAATCCATTCCGGTCTTGGCTCGCCACTTTCCCATCGGGACTTCAACCGGTGCAATTTTGTTTGGAAAACACGCCTAGCAGTCTTATGGAATTCCGTCCAAACCGTTAAAATGATGTCCGAACGAAAGGTGAATTGTGCATGTTCATGTATAACATAATTCAGTATAGTATTTTATAAATTAGAAAATATGCATGAACAATTGTTGGAAAAATGATCTTACGAGAAATGCATCAAACCATGCCACCTTAAGGTGGTCGGGAAGATTGTAGTACGCCACATAACTTCCAGACCAGTGATTCTCGATAATATCACTGATTGCATACAAAATGTGGGCATTGTAACCGAACCACATGGCTCCGTTTTGTCGGGACGGGTGAAGAATGGGAAGATTTTGTCGACCCGACAATCGGAGTTCGCGCAAAAAAGAGGCGCGGTTTTCGACGGATAGATAGACGAAATCCATTTATGTAAAATTTTTAGTGTTTGTAGAAGATGAAAAAGTTATAGACACTCGTGAAATATTTATACAAAATATTCCGACGGACTTTCCGTCGGGTATCCGTCGGAAAATAGATTTATTTCCGAAATGACGTTCCAATGCAACGCATAGGGAAGAGTCTGGATAAATTACAGTCTGTAATTTGCAGCCTTTGACCGGTTTCCGACGGATTTCCGACGGATTTAATATTTCTGTCGGAAATCCGTCGGAAATTTCTGACAGATTTCCGACGGTAATTGGTTTAGGGTATGTTTAGGGTTTAGGGTTTTGGGGTTATGGTACCTTAACAGTTAAATAAAATATTTCAGATACAACATTAAGGATCGTATGAATAATATAATACGAAATTAAAATTCCATAAATAAAAAAAAATGATCCATTAAACATATCGACAAATGACATTGTATACTAAGGAGTGAATTCGACGAAGATACTTCGTATTTCCGAAAATGTGCAAAATAATTTTTAAGTGATATATAATGTTGCTCTTCACTTATTAAAACCCTACCATTAATCACCCCGGAGTTTTACAAAGAACCAAGGTTTAGGTTTTGTAATCCTAAACCCGAAATCAAACTATCCCTCGAAAATCTGTCATTTTATTTTCCGACGGATTTCCGACGGCCGTATTATACCCGTCGGAAATCCGACGGAAAATAAAATGCCCAAATATTCAAAACCATTTGTTCTGGATGTTACGTTACTATTCGTTGATACTAATAATATTTAGTCCTATATGATATATAGGAATATAATTTTAAATTTAAAAACATTTGATTTAATACTTTTTAAAAGTAACAAAACATTTAATCAAGTTAGAATTATTTAAACATATAATTAATGTAGGAAATTTGTTAACATATTTTATTATTCGTCATCGGAATCAGATCCAAAATCTGTTGAGATTGAGTCACTGTCATCGTCGAACTCTCCTCTCTCTTCTTCGGAATCAGAATGAAGGACGACATTCCCAAAATGACTAAAATCGACGACTAGATTGACTTCAAGGGATTCTTCAACCGGAGCTATGTAATCACTTTCGTTTGCTTGCAACGGTTCCTGTTGTTCCACCCCATGAACTCTTCCTCGAAGGGGTATATTTTTGTAACTGTGATCTATGGGTCGTTCTTGTATGTTAGTCGAGGGTACGGTATGTAACTCACCTATATAAAATGAAAGAAATAATTACACGGTGTTTAATTAATTTAAAATAATTCAAAACTTATACGGTTACGTAATTTTTTTATCATTTACCTGATCTACTTGTGAAGCAATAATGAAAGGGTCAAATTTTCGAAGCTTTTTCGTCGAATGAATAGACGTCACACCAAACTCATCTATTGTAACACCTTGCCCAATGATAGGATTGTACCAGTCACACAAAAAAACCACGCATCTCATGCCGAGCTTCCCTATGTACTTCACTTCAAGTATTTCTTTAAGAACACCGTAGTACACAACTTCGCCAGATGTAGATGAAACTCCGTGTTCGGCCGTTGTCCTAGAGGATCCTTCTTTATGAACTTTAAACGCATATCCCCTTGTGCAGTATCGTGGATATGACTTAGTGTTGTAGTGGAGTTCGCTCACTATGTCTACTAACCAATCTTCTGGTTTGCGACTGTACTTGATTTCGTTATTCACCTAAAACAAACTGGTCAGTTACCAATAATATTTAATGGGTTTTTGTTGATAAAAAAATCAGAAACTCACATAAAACAGCAACCACTTGCAAAAGTATGTTTCTTTCCACTCTTCGCGCTCTTCCTCGGTCAATTCTGGATGATGACGTTGCAGTGACTCCATGTATAACCTATCAAAATCAACCAAACTTAGTAATTATTATTTAAATATACATACCTCTCATACTCAAATACTTCCTCGCAGTTGTTAAGAATATATTTGTGTAGGTGTGTATGCTCTTGGGTTGTTAGTTGCCGCTTTTCTATTTTACCGCTTAACCGCCCTACTTGTTGAAAAATACTAGGAACCGCTGACGGATAAAATTGTCTCTCACCTCTATCATCGTTTCTAGATGGCCGACGACTTTTTGTGCGTACTTGCGTGGGGAAGTAATAGCCGGAAAATGTCGCCGCTTCCTCGTTGTGGTACTGTGCAGCAACTGAACCCTCCACTTTAGCTGGGTTCTTAACCTTTTTTTTAAGGTGGAACATATAATGCTCGAAGGGATACATCCACCGATATTGTACCGAACCACCTAGTCTAGCTTCTCTTGGGAGATGAATAGGTAAATGCTCCATAACATCAAAGAATGACGGTGGAAATATCTTCTCTAGATTGCAAAGGATCTTAGGAATGTTTTGCTCCAAACATCGGATGCCGTCAGCTGTTAGCGACCGCGTACATATATCCCTGACAAAATCACCTACCGCATCAATTAATTTGTGAACATCTTTGGGGAGGAGGTGAGCAAATGCAAATGGTAGTAGTCGTTGCATCACCACATGACAATCATGACTCTTCATCCCGATAAACGTGTCCCCATCAGTGTCCACACAATTACGCAAGTTTGATGCGTAACCGTCAGGGAATTTAACTCGTCGCGTAATCCACTCGAAGAACTCTTCCTTTGATTTCGGATCTAACCAATACGCTGGAATTGGAGCTTTTCCGTTCTTCCGAATATGAAGTTCCGGGCGATCACAAATTTCAGGCAAATCAAGCCTAGACTTCACATTATCTTTCGTCTTCCCTTGCACGTTGAGAACAGTGTTGATGATGTTATCAAAGAAATTTTTCTCAATGTGCATCACATCAAGATTATGCCTTAGCAGCTGATCCTTCCAATATGGTAAATCCCAAAAGATGCTTAGCTTGTGCCAGTTGTGGAACAAACCAGCTGCGTATACATTCTCATGCCCATTTCCACCACACTCACGAGTTCTTAGTGCACCAAAGGTTTCCAAAAGGCCCAAAGTAGTCATCCCATCGTCTATGGGAATAGGATCATCAAACAGTTTCCTCTTCTTCATAAAAAGTTTAGTGTTTTTCCGATATGGATGATCAGGCGGTAGAAATCTCCTATGACAATCAAACCAACACGATTTGCGTCCATTCTTCAATTGGAATGCATCGGTCTGTTCCTGACAATATGGACATGCTAACCTCCCATGCGTTGTCCATCCTGATAACATACTATAAGCCGGAAAATCGCTAATGGCCCACATTAGTGCAGCCCTCATCAAAAAAATTTCCTTGCAGGAGACATCGTAGGACACAACGCCGGGCCTCCATAACAGTTGCAACTCATATATCAATGGCTGCAAGAATACATCAAGTGATCTTCTTGGATGCTCTGGACCGGGAACGAGTACGGAGAGGAAAAGAAACTCCCGACGCATGCACATAGATGGCGGTAGGTTATAAGGAGTTAAAATCACTGGCCACAACGAATATTGTCTCCCATGCCTTCCAAACGGGTTGAAACCATCTGTGCATAATCCGAGGTACACGTTACGTGGCTAGTATGCAAAATCTGGATATACGCTCTGAAAATGTCGCCACGCTTCAGCATCCGACGGATGTGCAATATCTGCTCCTCTTCTATGCTCAGCATGCCATCTCATTTCCCCCGCAGTTCGCTCTGATTGGTATAAACGCATAAGCCTATCGGTTAACGGCATATACCACATTCTCTTGAATGGAACCTTAGCTCTTCCCCTTGTATCCTCATAACGCGGCTTCTTACAGAACTTACATTCCAGACGGTATTCGTCTTCTCGCCAGAAAATCATACAGTTGTCGATACAAACATCTATGATCTGATATGGTAATCCAAGCCCTTTAACAAGTTTCTCGACCTCGTTGTATGAACCTGACGCAAGATTGTCTTTAGGAAGAATATCTTTCACGAAATCGCAAATAGCATCCACACATGGCTCCGCCAAATTGTAGTCTCTCTTTATGCCCATTAATCTAGTTGCGGATGATAATGGCGAATGTCCCTCTTTACAACCGTCATAAAGTGGCCGCTTCGCTGCATCTAACATATCAAAAAACCTCCTAGATTCTTCATTAGGTTCCTCATCTACCCTAGGAATTTGATGTTGGAATTGTGTCCAGTAATCTCGGTACTGTCTCTAGAAAGTAAGAGTATGTCAATGATCAGACATAAGTCATATAATACTGGGGGTCATGATGGCTTGCTAGAGTCCGCTCATCATCTATAAGTCTTGGACTTATTGCCTTTATTATATGATCCCATATGGGTCACACGCCTAAGCTAACAGGAAAACGTGTAGGAATGGTGTAGCAGAAGTACGGTAAAAGTGCTAGGCATTTACTGTACTTAGAGAGAATAATTGGGTTTGGCCACTGTGTGTCGATCGATACACAAGGAGTATCGATCGACACAGTGTGCGAACGCCTCGGAGTTAATTGGCCTTTGGGCCAAATGGCCCAAAACGAACTGAACGAGTTATATAAACTTAAGACGAGTTCAGGTCGAAAATAAGCCCTAGCCGCGAGCCTCCTCTCTCTCTCTGCGCCGATTCCCTACTGGTCTAGCAGCCTCTTCCTGCTCGGTGTGCGTGTGTGAACCTCTGGAGGAGTTATCTCTCGGTGGCTCTTTGATCTCTGACATACCATCCCTTTCCGCTGCAATAAACAGGTATAAGGTGAGATCATCAATTGTTTCTATTCGAGAAGAACCTAGATCAGCATGTTTAGGATAATCTGAATCAGAGAATTGAATCAGGATTCATCTAAACATTCCTTCAGTGGTATCAGAGCTTTAGGTTCTGGTTTTTCTTGTTTAGATTCAAGTTTAGGATTGTTTTTCTTGTTTAAAAGTGTTTTGAATCAACTACTGATAAGAGAAATCACTTAAGCAACAAGAATTGAAACCTAAACATATGAAAAATCGCATGATCAAGCTATATGATTTGATATGCGATCTGATCCGAGAGAATGAGAATCGGCCAGAATCGCATGGATCGATCGATACGATCGCATGGATCGGTCGATACAATCGGAGATCGCATGGATCGATCGATACGATCGCATGGATCGGTCGATACAGACTCTCGGCAAAACCTGTTAACGCGTGAAAGCATCGATCGATGCAGGATCGATGCAGGTTCGATGTTGGTGCATCGACCGATGCGGTTGGTGCATCGATCGACACGGTTAGGGTTTTGGCTCGTTTCAGTGCATGCGTGAGAGCATCGATCGATACAGGATCGATGCACGGTCGATGCAGGATCGATGCTAAGAGCATCGACCGATGCGGTTGATGGATCGATCGACACGGTTGGTTCATCGATCGACATGGTTGGTTTAAGGCTCGGTTTGATATTTTGAATAAAATTAATTCGTCCTGGTTTAATAAACAGATTTAATAATTTTATTAAGTCTGGTTAAACCGGGATAAGAAATCCAAAGTCGTAAATTGGATTTTGTGCCTAAACCAGGATTTTCTAATTTGATTTGGTTGGACCAAATAAATTGAGAAAATCCGGTTTAGTAAATAACCGGTTGACAATTGTGGTCATCGTAGTAATTAAAATTTGGTTAGACCAATTTTAATGAACCAGACCGGTTATGTCATTTAATTGGACAATTGGGTCATGTCTTGGACATGGACCAATTCTTGGGCCTCGGGCCAAGAAGTTAAAACAATTGGGCCAATTATTTGAGTCTTTCTTCAGATTAATTTAAAATTTATTTTATAAAATTATAAAGTCGATTTTAAATTAAAGTTTCCGATATTTTGAAATTAGAAAGTTTCTTAATTTATAGAAGTTTCTAGATTTGCATGATTCGGATTTTAAGAAATTTCTAAAGTTAGAAAGTTTCCGTTTTTAGAAAGTTTCCAATTTTAGAAAGTTTCCAAAAATAGTAGGTTTCCAAAAATGGAAAGTTTCCCGAAATAGTAATCTTCTATTTTGGGAATGAATTTTTTAAATAAACCTACGAACCTCAAATAATATCAAGCGTTGGATGTCTTGTCCATTCTATGTCAGCTGTCGAAGCCCATTCAATTGTATTCATGGCCTTACAGTGTGAGGGTGTCTGCTTTTGCGTGGATAAGACGGTTTGTGATTCATAAATGTCATTGGGAGTCCCAGACATTAATGATTACATGACTGTATAGTCTGGTTTTTCTTGACTAGGCCATCGGGAGTCCCGGGCCTTGAGACATCAGAGTGGATTGGGCCTCGGGCCCAGATTCACAACCAAGAGTTATATCACGGATATAATTAGCCGATATAGGGCTTACCGATATAAGCTAAGGTTGGGTGACGGCCAGTGGCCCACTTTGATCTTAGTTATATGTGGATCTTGGAATCATTATATTCTATTGAGGGTAACTTATGTTATTGAATATAATGCGTGATTAATCATATTAAGTATAATACAAGATTAATCATATTGAACATATTAACTAAAATCCTTTTATCTTAATTTTCAGTTATGACTAGCACAAACAATCAAAACACTTTCTCGATCCGGTCTGTCCTTAAGATGGACAAGCTGAACGGATCAAATTTCTTGACTTGGTCGCGGAACCTGAGGCTAGTCCTCAGACAGGAGAGAAAGGACTATGTCCTTGAGAGAGCTCTCCCCGTGAGGATCGGGTCCAATGCTTCTCATGCAGTATATGATGCTTGGAATAAGCATTATAATGATGCGGTAGATGTGCGTGGTCTGATATTGGCTACCATGGACTCAGACTTGCGGAAGCAATATGAGAACATGGAGTCGCCAATAGAGATGATCAGCAGCCTGAAATTGAAATTTCAGGAGCAGATAAGAGTGGAGAGATACCAGTTGGTTAAATCTCTCACTGGCTGCAAGCTACCAAATGATAATCCAGTGAGTCCTCATGTCAGTAAAATGATGGGTTACATTGATAACCTGAGGAAACTGGATTATCCAGTTAGCCAAGAGTTGGCAACTGAAATCATTCTGCAGTCACTGCCGTCAAGCTATGATAAGTTCAGAAAGAACTATATCAAGAAAGGCTTAACGAAGACGCTGACTGAACTGCATGATATGCTCAAGACAGTTGAGCCAAACGTGAAGAGTACCCTGTACAATCTCATGAATGAGAAGGGTAGGTTTACTAAACCTAATGCTGACAAGGGTGAAGACAAAGTTGTCCAGATTTTGAATCATGGCAAGCGTGTGTCTTCTGAGCCCGAGTCAGATACCTCTTACGTTGGTAAGTGCTGCTACTGTAAGGAGACAGGGCATTGGAAGAGAGATTGCATTAAATTCATGGAAGATGATGAGGAGTTAAAGTCGATGTATGCGACTACTTCTTCAGGTATTCATGTTATTACATCAAGTTCTACCTTAAAGGTATTGGATACTGGTTGTGGCACTGATATTTGTGATAATATGCAGAGCCTAAGCAACAGTAGAACGTTGAATGAAGGGCAAGTGAAACTACATGTCTGGAAGGAGCTTGGGATGCTGCCTCAGCCGTAGGGTTTTTCACTTATAGATCCCTTTGAGGCTTGGTTTTGTATTAAGTAATTGCTACAATGTACCTGCTTTAAGCAGAGTTGTCTTTCATTTTCTTGTAAGAATTTGAATGTTTTTCATTTTGATAAAAGACAAGTTTTGTTCTTTTGATCTTAATGAAATATTAATTGTAGCACCCTATTCATGGAATGGGTTTTATATCTTAAACCAAAGAGTGCCTAAATGTAACATAAATACCGAATTGGTTTAAATCTGATGAATTAAACCTGATTTTTCTTGGCATAAAGTCTTGGTCACATAGAGTAAGTCGGATTCAGAAATCCCATAGTCATGGACTGTTGGGCTCATTTGATAAAATATCTTATGAGACTTGAATTCTGTTTACTAGACCAAAAGATAAAGGGCCTATTTTAGCCGAGCTAGAGAAAAGCCCAAAGGCTTATTGGACCTGGAACATACTCATGTATGTGGCCCAATGAGCAGTAATGCCAGAGAAAAACTCCTGTACTTCATTGTCTCTACTGATTACTTCAATGAGTGTGACTGTGTTCATTTGATGAGACAAAAGTCGGAATTCTTTGACATGGTCGAAAGAGTTCCAGAATGAAGTATAGGATCTGAGTGACAAAAGTATTAAGACTCTGGATTAAATCACGAGTGAGAATACTTAAGTCATTGATTGTATGATCATCTTAATGAGTGTGAAATCGTTTCACAGCTCATTTCTCCTGAAAACCTGAAGGTGTTTCTGTGAGAAAGAATCAGATCTTATTAGAAATGATTAAAGATGAATCACACGAATCTTCCATGATATTATTTAAGAATAACGCTCTAAAATATCTAAGTTTACGCTGAAATAGTTCCACAAATATCAGTTGAAAGACACCACGTTAATGTGGATTGGAATCGATCCAAATTTGTCTTTACTGAGTATTTGTAGTTGTGCTACTTCGCTGGTTGTCCTAGAGAAACTAAGGCTTGTTACTTTTACGTCCAATCTGTTTTCTAAGAAGGGAAGTTATTTTCCAAGAAGAACAGTGGGAGTAAAAGTATAACTCGAAGTTTTCTTAGGGAAACCAAGGCTCGGTACTTTTACGACCATTCTGTTTTCTAAGAAGGGAAATTACTTTCCAAGAAGAACAGTGGGAGTAAAAAGTACTTTTACGACCATTCTGTTTTCTAAGAAGGGAAATTACTTTCCAAGAAGAACAGTGGGAGTAAAAAGTACTTTTACGACCATTCTGTTTTCTAAGAAGGGAAGTTACTTTCCAAGAAGAACAGTGGGAGTAAAAGTACAACTCGAAGAAATTCGAGAAATACAGGAGGCTGCTTAACCTATTGAGGGAGAGCAGCGGAAGGATTTACAGATTTCTGTAGAATCTACACCTGTGGAGCCTGAAGTTCGCAGATATGAAAGAATCAGTCACTAATCCGAGAGTGAATTCTCGTCATTAGTTCAGCCTGATGATCATTGAATGTTCGCATGATCTGATGATCATTGAAAGCGACGAATCTGCGAAATCCTAGGAAGCGAAAGTGAGCCCAGACTCCGAAGAATTACATTTTGTGTAAGTTGGCTTCATCGATCCATTCATGGATGGAAGCAAACATATCGGAGTTGGAATCTTCGTTCTGTTGAAGTAGTCAAGGTTTTGACTTGAACAGGAACGAAGCGGAACTGTGTGTTTACTAATAGATTAGTGGGAGCGATATTGCATTTCTCAAAGTGTATGTCGATGACATACTGATTCTCGGATATAACGTCCCAACGTTGTAGTCGGTAAAGGACTAGCTTGGGAGTTGGTTTAATGATTGACATGGGTAAAGCCACGTAGTTCTTGGATTTTGGATCTAAAGATAGAGATCCAAAAGAGCTGGTAGGACAAAGTCAGGATTCTTAAATTGACAAAGTCCTACACATTTTGAGCAATCCAAGAAGGGTTTTATGCCAATGTCACATGGCATTAAGTTAAGCAAGATACAGTATCCTACGATAACTGCTGAGCTTAAATGCATGGATAAGATTCCATATGCGTCGGCAATTGGATCTATCATGTATGCCATGAAACGTACTTGTTTGATGTTGCTTTAATGTTAAGCAAGACAAGTAAAGACCAGTCAAATCCAGCAAAGAAACACTGGATAGCCGTAAAGAATATCCTAAAGTATTTGAGGAATACTAAGGATAAATTCTTGAGTTACGGAGAAAGTGAGGTGCTACGAGTCGATAGAGTCTGAAAGGCAAGTTTCCAATAGACAAAGATGATTTCCGATCACAGTCCGGTTATATCTTGTGTCTATCTGGCGGTGCAAGGCACTGTTGCTGACTCCATGACTTAAGCTGAACATTTCGCAACTTGGGAAGTGGCGAAAGAGGTTGTTTGGAAAGAAGAGTTCGTCACTGAACTTGATGTGATTTCCAGCATAGATGAGACTAGCTGCACATCAGATGTCCAAACACCTTGAGGATAGGTATAACCTATTCCGTGAGATAAATGACAGAGATGTTAAGTAGATCAGCAAGTTTCAACGAATGAGAACGTTGCTAATCTATTAACGAAGCCACTCCTTAGGCCTAAGCGCGAGTCGCGGACTGTTGCTGTAGGATAAGTGAAATTAAGATAAAGTCTCAATTTCAGTGGGAGTTATTAAAGGGCTTTATTTAGTTATTGGATATGTTCTTGAAATAACATTTAAGATGTTTAATGAAATTATTATTTCAAGATTATTTTAACTGTGATGAAATAATCGTTCCAAAGTGATATAAACCATTTTATAGGTCATCGAAGTAAATGACTTGATCTTGAGTCATCGAAGTCATTTAGCTTGATCATGAGACCCTATATTTGATAAATGTTTTATATCATCCTGTCCCTAGTCGAAGGTTGTTGAAATTGGAACACCAACAACCGTGTGAGACTGGATTGGTACGTGACTTATGACAAAGTCTCAGTGTGTCATAGATGCGCGGCATCAAAGTCAGTACATAGGTGTATGTTTGGGAACATACGACCGGACAAGACCCGCTTATAAGAACTCTTCAGGATATTTATATCTGTGTCATAAGAGATTCTTACTACGACTATAGAGTATAGTCCTTAGACCTGAGTTCGCATGCATGTGACTGCACATGGACTGATGCACTTTGATCATTGTCTAACGCTATCGTTCTGCGATAGTTATAAGGACCTTGTTTGGGTACATTATGAAATGAGTAGTTTACAGTGATGGAACAAGACGGAATTTGTCCCTCCAATATAAATGGAGTGAATATCTCTAGGCCAATCGGAGATTTGAATACTGGAAAATGCATGGCCATGCTCAAACGGACTGTCCCGAGTCGTTTGGATTGTCAGTATCGAATCAGAGTCCGATGAACAAGATTAGGCTTTATAAGGATGACACCAATCTTGCCTTTTGACTAATCGAGATATTGTGACAAAAGGATTATGAATACAGAGATTCCAGTACAAGTGGGAGATTGTTGGAATTGTGTCCAGTAATCTCGGTACTGTCTCTAGAAAGTAAGAGTATGTCAATGATCAGACATAAGTCATATAATACTGGGGGTCATGATGGCTTGCTAGAGTCCGCTCATCATCTATAAGTCTTGGACTTATTGCCTTTATTATATGATCCCATATGGGTCACACGCCTAAGCTAACAGGAAAACGTGTAGGAATGGTGTAGCAGAAGTACGGTAAAAGTGCTAGGCATTTACTGTACTTAGAGAGAATAATTGGGTTTGGCCACTGTGTGTCGATCGATACACAAGGAGTATCGATCGACACAGTGCGCGAACGCCTCGGAGTTAATTGGCCTTTGGGCCAAATGGCCCAAAACGAACTGAACGAGTTATATAAACTTAAGACGAGTTCAGGTCGAAAATAAGCCCTAGCCGCGAGCCTCCTCTCTCTCTCTCTCTGCGCCGATTCCCTACTGGTCTAGCAGCCTCTTCCTGCTCGGTGTGCGTGTGTGAACCTCTGGAGGAGTTATCTCTCGGTGGCTCTTTGATCTCTGACATACCATCCCTTTCCGCTGCAATAAACAGGTATAAGGTGAGATCATCAATTGTTTCTATTCGAGAAGAACCTAGATCAGCATGTTTAGGATAATCTGAATCAGAGAATTGAATCAGGATTCATCTAAACATTCCTTCATTTGATATTCACCTACTTCCAGAATATTTTCTCTAAATGCATCATTAACCATCTGAACGGTACCTACACCAAAATCTACATCCGCGGTATAGGGTTCGCTAGAAATAACAATAGGTTCCCGTGTACTAGTACTACCAAAAGGTTCTCTACTACTACTTGCATAATCCAATGTTCCCCCGCGTGAAGATACCAAATCTTATAACCCGCCATAAACCCAACTGAGTACAAGTGATGTCATACTTCACCAATCGTAGGATTTCTAACATTTCGGCAATGAGCACATGGGCATTTCATCTTACCGGTTTTCTGCGTATGAGGTTGATTGCAAGCGATCGTCATGAATTCTACAATACCGAGTGCATATGGTTTGTGCACTAAGTCCGTCGTCACATCAACCCTCGGTCCGTCCATCCACGATCTGAAATAATTGGAGGAAGACATTTATTCTGTACAGAATAGTATCAGAGAGAGTGGGAGAGTGGGAGAGAGATAGGTGTGGAGGAGAAGAGAGATGTTTGATATATATTGAAAATTAACCGACGGCGAACCGACAGAAAATCGACGGATATAGCCGTTAGCGTCGGTTTTCCGTCGGTTTTTTTGTCGGCCCAACGGTAACAATAACAGCTATGATAACGGTAACATCGAACCAACGGGTTTCCGACGGAAATGTTCGCCGTCGGAAATTACCGACGCAAATCCGACGACTTCTAATCCGTCGATACGTCGTCGGAAACCCGTCGGTATTTCCAACGGTCAAATTTCTGTCGGAAATTCTGTCGGTTTACGGCTTGTTTTCTTGTAGTGTAAGCCAAGCATGAAAAGATTTTTGATCTTTCAATATGTGAGACATAAAAGTGTTTAGGTCCATCACATAGCACATTTTAGGGTGGTCCAGTCCATTTTGTTAGTGTGTAATAATAATACAATCTATGTTCAGTCCATTTTGTTAGTGTGTATAATAATACAATCTAAGTTTCGTATTGCTCGATCATAATCAGTCTTTCAGACGTTAAACCACAATGTGAATAAGTTTTACACGTCGTGGCAGTTTCTTAAATCCTAAACACTTTCTGGTTTCAAGTCTTAAATCCTGCATGTATATATAATATAGCTAATAAAAATTAATTTACAAAATAAATAAAACAATATTTATGAGTAAATGATATTTGGGGAAATTCAGAGAATCAAAATGTCTGGGGAAGAAGCTGCTCCTGCTGTTGTTCCTCCGGCTGCTGAGGCAGCTGTAATTCCAGAGGACATGGATCTGTTGACTGCATTGGAGTTGACACTAAGGAAAGCTCGTGCTCATGGTGGCGTGGTTCGTGGTCTTCATGAAAGCGCTAAGCTTATCGAGAAGCGTGCTGCTCAGCTCTGTGTCTTGGCTGAAGATTGCAACCAACCTGATTACGTCAAGCTGGTCAAAGCTCTTTGCGCTGATCACAACATCAACTTGCTTACTGTTCCAAGTGCCAAAACCCTTGGTGAATGGGCTGGTCTTTGCAAGATCGATTCAGAGGGCAATGCGAGGAAGGTTGTTGGATGCTCGTGCCTTGTAGTCAAGGATTACGGTGAGGAGACAACTGCACTCAACATCGTCAAGAAGCATATTGAATCTAACTAAATCAGCCAAGTTAGATTTCAGATGCTTTTCATCCCTAAAGAAACGCATTTTATTTTTCTTGTGGCCACTTTCTTTTCCTCTTGTTAGTGGACAGCTTTGTGATTTCTTTGGAACATGAAGTTTTGATGTTAACTATCATTTTCCTTTTAAAAAAAAAAAAAAGATATTTGTTTTTAAAAATATTCACAAATTTGTAAAACACTTTGATATATGTAGAAAGCAGTCAAAGATTGAAGATACCCTTAACAGGAAATGCACTAGAGAAAGATTATAGCCAAAGTAGCGAACAAAAAAAAAAAACCAAAGTTATAATGGATATATAATATTATGTTTTTAAATAGTTGGATAAGAGATGTCTAAATATTTTATAACTCATTCTTGGTTTTAAAAACTGCTTTATATTAACATTAGTAATTTGTCACAAAGTCTTAACAAAACTAGAAAAATCCTATAAACAAAACTAGAAAAATCAGAGGAAAACATGAGTTATTTACTCCATAGATCACTTATTATGTTTTTAATAACACAATAAGTCACTTGACACTTTTGCCTTATGACAACAAAAGAAACTCCTCAAACCTAATTTTTGGCATTTCTCTTTGTTTCTCTGCCTTTCCCGAAACTATAACCGCTTTGCCTCTTTCTTTTTGTATTTCTCTCTTTTTGTCTTTCTACATTCTCTCACCCTTGCCCAGATATACTCTCAGACATCTCTCCCTCATTTGTGTATCTTCTATTCGGTTCCAAGATAAGTTTTTTTTTTGTACCATTTTGTTTTTGTTCTTGGATCTCAAAGTATAATACTTTGACTAAGAATTTTAAAAATATAAAAGAAAGGCAAGTATGTTTAATTAGTGTTTTTGTCAAGATAAAGAAGGGTAAATTGGTATTGTCATAAGGCAAAAGTGCCCAATGACATGTAAGTGACTTATTGTGTTATTAGAAACATAATAAGTGATCTATGGGGTCATGTTTTCCTCTGATTTTTCTAGTTTTGTTTATAGGATTTTTCTAGTTTTGTTAAGACTTTGTGAAAAATTACTAATGTGAATATAAAGCAGTTTTTAAAACCAAGAATGAGATATAAAATATTTAAACATCTCTTGTCCAACTATTTGAAAACATAATATTATATATCCATTATAACTTTGTTTTTTTGTTTGTTCGGTACTTGAGTTATTTACCCCATAGATCACTTATTATGTTTCTCATAACACAATAAATCACTTACATGTCATTGGGCACTTTTGCCTTATGACAATATCATTTTACCCTTTTTATCTTTACAAAAACACTAACTAAACATACTTGCCTTTCTTTTATATTTTTAATATTCTTTTAACTCATTATTTTAATTTTCTTATTTCATAACAAAAGAAACTCCTCAACCCTAATTTTTGGTATTTCTCTTTGTTTCTCTGCCTTTCCCGAAACTATAATCGCTTTGCCTCTTTCTTTTTGTATTTCTCTCTTTTTGTCTTTTTACATCCTCTCACCCTTGCCCAAATCTACTCTCAGACATCTCTCCCTCGCTTGTGTATCTTCTATTCGATTCGAGGATAAGTTTTTTTTTTTACCATTTTGTTTTTGTTCTTAGATCTCAAAGTATAATATTTTTTTATTTTTAATCATCTGGGTTCCACATAGTTTACAGAGAAACGAACATATTTGGCCCAATGTATGGTTTGTTTTTCCTTGTAGGATCTGCTTTGTTTTTCAACTAAAATTAGTATCTAGGTTCTCTCTGTAAGCATCGATTATGGTTAATGATGTATGTCTCGATCAATTCGATGAGTTTTAATACGCTTTTTATGGACACGTTTTTGAGAAACTGTAAACTTTTATCCTATACTTTCCAGTTTTCAAAGATTTTGGTCTTTTGTTAGTTTGTGTTGTATTTGTTCTTGTGGACATATTTAAGATGATGACTCATTTGCAGTGGCTTCACATGTTTTAATTAACATATGAATATATATATATATATATATATAGTTTATCTTAATTTCTTGTTTACACAATCCACGCGCGTGGAAAACGTTAAATGGACATGCGATAGTTACCATATTTTAAATTCGTTTTCGTGGACAAATTTAAATGGACATCTTAATATATATATACTACACCATAGTTCTCGTTTGTTTTATAAGTGTGGACCACTTCAAATGGACATGTGACAACTTCAATTTTCCGTAGACAACTTTGAATGGACAACGTTTTTAAGTTCGATATCTTACACAATTTGTAAAAATTACATAATAAGATACTCTTTACATATGTTTTAAAGATAGACATCTATTTACATATGTTTTTACCCTTTCATTAAAATTTGTGTGGACATGTTTCAGTGGACACCGATTTGTTTTAATACGAATTTTCATGCACTCCCTTTAGAAACACCATATTTTTTGCTATACTCTAATGGATATGTTAACGTGAACATGTATTTACATCTGGTTTTACCTTTTTTATTAAGTTTGTATGAAATTTTTCAATTTGCACCAATTGTTATCCAATACGGTGGTAGTTTCGCATGTGTTCTTCAACCGTTTGTGGAAACGGTTTTATGGACCACATTATCCGGTAGATGTACATGTTTCATTTTTTATTTGTCAAATTTGTAACAAATTTCGTTATTATGTGGACAACTTTTTGAGTAATTTCTAACAAGTTTTTTGAGAAATTTCGTCCATGTGGACACACAAAATAAATATTTTACGTATTGTCTTTGTGGACATTGCATTATGGATGACATATTTGTTTTGTACAGCCTTCCCGTTTACACATTTAGTAAAACATCATAATATAATACCTTGAAATAAACACAGTCCACATTTGGTGGGCAATAGATGATTGACAATATGATAAAAACACAGTTAAAATAATGATTATGTTGTAGATACAATATTAATCCACTAAACTTCTAATGTATTGTTTTTTTTTACAAGACATCCAGCTTTCTCAGACCGCTTACTACAAACAAATACCCCAACAAGAGGCTAAATGTGCACTCATATCTAGACTTTCTCACATTCATTCATCACACCCTTAGAGACTATGTTGAGTTCAGAATCATTCAGGACAGCGGTTGGTGGACATAATTTTTTATCTTATTAGTTTATTATGTTGATTACTTTCACGTGGACAAAGTTTTGAAACATCGTAGTTTATTAGAAGTTTAAAGTATCAGATTTTCGTAGTATTATATAAAGTCTCGTGGACATTGTAATATGGATATATATTTACATATAGTTTTATCCTTTCGTTTATATTTGTGTAGAAATATTTTAATGGACACCCAATTATTTTTCTATACGTCTTTTCGTGTACACATCTTTTCTGAACATCATTGTTGTTATACGTTTTATGGACATTAAGTTGTTATGTCTATTCCATCACAAGAAGTTTGCAGATCAATGGACCAAATTTTTAGACCAATGTATAAGATATAATGGACAATTTAAAGTAGATATCTATTTGCATCACCGGTTTAATTTTTTCAATCACGGACACAAAATTAGATACCTAGGGCAAAACACTCATATGGTCAAACTATAATGGACATTATTGAAAATATAATGACGGCTATACCGTTCAAATGTTTTCGTGTTCATCCTAAATGTCTGTATGGACACGGTTAGATGGTCATTTAAACATATGTTCTTGAATAGAAATTAGATTAATCATATATAACTTACTAGAACTTATCGTTTATCATTTTTCGTGTAGACAAGTTCAAATGGACAACTGATTTATAAAATGTTAGTCAATATTAGTATGCATAAGTCCATGTGGACATTCTGTAGTGGGAATTGTATATCAACTTCTTGGATATATGTTAATGGACACCAATTTACTTTTATTACATTTATATAGCTTATTAAAGTGTTGCTTTATTATATGTATTGACACATGAATATGGATATTTGATTTATATTCCGTTTAAAAATATTAGCATGTCCGTGAATCCATTACTGTGGACAAGTTCTAATGGACATATGAATCTATATATTACATCATAATTCTATGTTATTTCGTCCATACGGACCACTTTAAATGACCATGTCCGTGAAGTTAGTTAAGAAACAACAAGTTCCAAACCAAACCATCCACATGGACAAATACACAAAATGAATGACAAAGATCTTAAAATGCTACAATTTACCAAAATAGTGTCCATGTCGATTTGTCCAAAGACTCTTGTCTATGATACTTTGCCAATGTATTCAGACTATAACTTTTTAATGTCCACAAATTTTTATAAAAAATCTACAAAAATATATCAAAATGAATGGATGTTAAATTATAGAGAAAAAAATTATAATTTATAGTATCAATTAAAATAACTTTATGTTTTACAAAAATTAATAAATAACTATTTAAAAGTTTGACCCCCAAATTATATAAATATTTTTTTTTTTAAAGTCTCATTCCTTTCACGTATTTTGCCCCCAAAATTTTTTCTCATTTACATCAATGGACAGAATTTAATGGGCCAGAAAAGTTTCCTTCAAATCCCATCAACATCTGATTTTAAATGAATGAACAAGATTTCTTGTTAAATTCAATGGTCAAGATTAAATTCTTCTTAACTCAACTACTCTTCTTTTTGGTGATAGACAAACCAAACCGTAACTGATTAAAAGGATAATTTGGCCATTAAAATTTTTGCATAGTGCAAAAACCTTTTCCAAATGCCAATGTGACATTTTATGTTATTTTTTAAAGACAAAGTGTTTTATCATGTTAATAACTCGGAAAATATTTATCACTATCAAGAGATACCAATGATACAAGCTACCAATCATATTTATTCTTATGTAAATTTGCTTACAACAAATAATATCCAAATATATTATAGCTACTTTGATATATTATAGATTACAAAAGTAAATTGTTTTATTGGGTAACATAAGTTTTAAGGTGCATTTTTAATACACGCAGAAAATAAATCGTATAAAATATGTAAGAATAATAATACAACTAGAAAATAAAACCATTGCTTAGAATAAACAAAAAATACATTAAAATACAAAAATAATAATAGATGTAATATATATATATATATATATATATATATATATATATAAAATCAATATTATTAAAAAATTAGAGTAAAAAAAACTAACATTAACTTTATGTGTGATTTACAGGGTTATGCCACTGAGATTACAAGGATATTTAAAATTCTCATTAAGGATAATATAAAGTTTTCTAAATAATCAATCACTATTAAAAATTCGGATTCTGGGTACCACAAAACGGATTCAGACCTAACTTTTCAAAACACGCAGACCTAACAAATTTGAAATCTTGATCGTGTTTTGCAATGTTCTAATCCTAACCATTCATTTTTAATAGTGATATTATATTATTTGCAATTTGAATTGGGGCCAATATCATTTAAAGCCCAATATAAATAAAAATAACTAATTAAAAAATTATTGAAAAATACATAAAATAGCACTAAAAATATATCTTGTCATAAAATTAGCACTTAGGAAAATAACTGATATTTTTAGCATTATTTTGATAACAAAGACTTTTTGTAGCATTATATAAATTAGGATTTAGAGTTTATTATTTAGGGTTTAGGGTTTATTATTTAGGGTTAGGGTTTAGTATTTAGGGTCTAGGATTTATTATTTAGGATTTAGGGTTTAGTATTTAGGATTTAGTATTTAGTAAGGGTTTAGGGTTAGGGTTATTTTTGTCTTATCTCTTAAATAAATACTATTTTTGTGATTTTTCCTTCTTTTTACTATATTTGTGACAATGAATATTTTTTGTGGTATTTTTGCGATTTGTCCAAAAATATTTGCAACACATTTAAATTATGTCTTCTTCAGTTGCCGCACATGTGTTTTGATGTTCCATTTACATAGCAATGTAAATTTGACATGTACAAGTATACAAATGTATTTTACTTACTGTACAATAAATTAAAACTAATATACATACTAGATATTTAAATAGAAGTCTTATATATCTTATGGCTAATCACATATAGATCATCGTCCTGCATACTTACTTACACATGCACAAATATGCAAATCTGTTAGGATTATTGTATAGTAGATTACAAGTATTATAAGGAACATGTTATGGTCTACATTTTTTTTAATGATTGATACATATACCTAATATAAGCAAAACCTAATATCAATTTTATATGTTTTGCTTATATTAGGTATATATCTAATGTTGCATATACTACGTTAATACGTATTTATACTTATATCATAACTCGGCCGCAAATTTTGAAAATAAAAATATCCAAATACACTAATAAATATTGATTCTCACAATCTTTTAACTAGGTAATAAATATCTTCACAATATATATTGGATTTAACTAATCTAACCGTATAATATTCTCACAGTGGAAATAATCCTAAATCTATAAAATTTTTATTCCAGTATATATTCTAAATAAAATAATCACAGTTGAATTTTAAATAATTCTAAAATATTTTCGATAAAATCGGAGAGGAGAAGTACGTTTAGATAAATATTATCAACATGCAACAATAAATTTATATATCTATATAATATGTCCGAATATCAGGTGACAAATATAATTATGTAGTTGCCGAATCTTATAAAAACAAAGAAATCAACACACGAAATGACTGATTTTTACTTGAGAGTTGTCTTGGTTGTGGTCGAATAGATCTTGGTAAGAATTGAAATCGTTTATGGAAGGACGTTTTTTTTTGTTTTCAGCAGAAAATGAAAAAATGTTGAAACCCTAGAGTATTTTGTCTGATTTCTATAATGGATTTAAAAAATAGGACGAATATCAAAATCATTCTCTTTTTTTTTTCCTTGGGCCATGGCCTAAGAAAATTGTGTATAGTTAAAAAAAAAAATTCAATGTAATGAGAATGTTCCATATAACAAAGTTAGAGTTAATATTTTGGGCCTATGATTATAGATTTGGGCCTGAAACTAACTAAATTACTATTCCTATAACTATTAAAATGTGGATCTGTTTTTTTAATGTCGTTATCGATATATCTTTTTCCAAACAACACACAATTTATTTATTTTTAAAAATTTAAATTATAAACTCACTTTTTATAACGTGGATTAAATAATTATAATCAAAATTAAATTGTATAATTAAAAATTTAAATTATCATTAACAACATAAATAAAAAGTAAAATTTGAAAAGAAAAATAAACTTGTGCTTTATCAACTAGTATCATATAAAGTACAGTTCCAAAACAAAGGAAAGGTTATTTTACCATAAGATCTCAATATTGGTTTTAGTGTTGCGAATATTTAACGAATTCAATGAGAAAATAAAAATCCAGAGTGATCCCTGGCTCTACAAAGCCAAAAACTATATATAACCGATGTAATGAAATCTTTGTGCTTGCAAGTAACATACCTCTTCCTCCTTCTTTCTAGTTCGCCACATGGGCTTCTTTCTTGTACTCTTTGCTGTACTCTTCCATCTCATTAAGCCAGAGATCCGCAAACTCGCAATTCTTCCAAGCTTCAAACCAAGGCCCTCCCCGAGTATAATGCACGGCCTTAGGCTGTGTGGTGGGATCGTTCTCAACGACCCTGTTATGCCCTTCAAGGAAGTTCCAGACGAAAGGAACAGAACCAATCTCTTCGTCCTCCAGCCATTGGAACCTATGAAGGAAAGCACCTGTCTGAGTATTCACGGTCTCAGGGTTCAATGTCTTGTTCTTAGGGTGTCCGCAATTGTAAAGCACCATAGAGGACCAGTTCTTCCTCGGGTACACAGTTTGGACCGCACCATCCATCTTAGTAGTCTCTTTAGGTGTGTAATCATGTTGAACACACATGATTGCGTATTTGTCATCGATCAAATCAACGAGTTCCTTAATGTCAGCAAGGTAGAGGAAATCGCAGTCGACGAACATAGCCCACCCTTGGTAGTCAGACAAGCGTGGAGTCAAGAAACGAGAGAAAGAGAACTCAGTGCTCTCTAGCTGACCTCTTTCTCTCCAGTACAGACCTTTCTTTCTGAGATCTGATTGAATGATGGGTGTGATCTCTATAGGGATTGAAGATCTCTTGGTGATGGAATGACGACAGACTTGGTAAGCAAGATCTTCGCGTGGATCGTAACCGACAAAGATCCTAAAAGGTTTCTTCTCGGTGGAGGTTTCGGATTCGACATTGCTGTTGCTCATCGTCATTGTGTTGTTTGGATCTGCGTTTGTTTTCATTAGCAAAATAAGGATCTCCATTTCGTTACAAGTACAGAATCAAAATGCTAATCAAGAAACATGAAACGATAAGATTCAAGTAAAAAATAGGAATTTCCCGGGAAAATGAGAAAGAAAACAGCCATCTCTATCTCATTACACTAAGCATTTCTCAAAATTCACAGAATTTTGATGAAGCCTAAAAACGTGAAGATTCAAAAGTAAAACAGAGAGATCGACAATGAAATTGCAGGAATTGAGGAGGAAAATGACGAGACCTGGAAATGCTTGGAGAGGAAAAGAATCCACCGACACGAAATGATTTTTCTCTTCTTTTAATTGGACTAAATTAGGAAACCAAAGAGAAAGTATATCTGGAGCGATAAAGGAGGGGAGGAGAGGAGAGTGATGACTCTTAATTAGAAAATAACTAATTATATGATAGAGATAGAGAGACTCGAGTTGTTGACCAAAAAAAAAAAGGTCTCGAGTTGACCCGCGTCCGCGTGTTGACTCGGCGTCGGCGTGAGCTTTTTTTTTTTTTTTTTTTGTCAACCGGCGTGAGCTTTATGCGTTGCCGTCACTCCCTTCCTATGTGCTCCCGGCCAGCTCCAGGCTGTGGACGCCTTTTGTTTTGTTTTATTTATTTACTTTATTTTTGCTTTTATCTTTGTTTCTTGTCCAAATTTTTATTTCATTTGAAATTATATTTACTAGGAATTGAACCCGGGGGTGGGGGTGTAGTTGACCTCTGTAATGTTTTTCTTTAATTTAGTTGTGTTAGCTCTTGAGTTTTGAGGAAACTTAGGTTGTATTCAGTGAGCAGTAGAGACTTGCTTAATATGTTAAGTACTCTAGGAGCAGCGGGAAGATTGACTCGTTTTTGTTACATGTTTTGTTGGCTGGTAAACGTATGCGTTCATTTCTTTCAGATTGAGCGTTTCCATCTTTTTTATGCTCTCTGAGGTGTCAAACCTTGCTAATGCGTCCCCCTCTTCGATGCCCAAACTATATAGAAGTGTTTGTATAAAGAGTATCAGTTCTGGACTTTAGCGTCTCTGGATGCCAACTAAAGATGAAAGTTGTTTACATGGTGGACGATGATGTAGTGTATGTCATATGGTATACTTTACCGTAAATAAATGGCTGACCTTTTTGTGAAATCTTGTAAGGCCTGGATGGTGGTGTGAAAGAAGAAATGTGTGGCAGGTGTGGAGTTCAAGTAGAGGTCCCCTGTAAGATATTGAATACAAAGTGCATAAGTTCATATGTGAGATGGTGGTCACTATTGTTTGACCGTGGAATTATTCGTTAGGAGTTTTGTAGTTTAATGTGTTATGATGTAATGTGTGAATCAACTCTGATAATTTCAACTATTGAATCGCAATAACCAAAAGAAGGCCTAAGAGTAAAATGGGAGACCTTTGACATAGTTTTAACAGGTATTAGGTGAGACTAAATCATGTTAAAGGATATCACTTTCTCGTGGATCAAGAATTATGTATACCGCTTCTTTCCACTCACCTTTCAGAAGTGCTGCTCCAACATGGTGGGTTGGTATTGAACAACTACCAAAGCGCTGTCACTAAAAAATATATTTATATTAGTATTATTCAGCTTACTTTTTTGGAGAAGCCGTAGTGAATACTACAATTCAAAAGTGCAAGTCTTGTTAGCTTCTTAAAAGAGCAAATAAAACCTGCAAGCCAATGTAGTTGATGAAGCCATCTTTCCCCCAAGGATTCCACGGAATTTTTGCTAATTTCTTCAGAATCCGCAACCGCTCCTCTGACATATATGAGAATTTATACGTATAAGGAAAATACATGCTTGAAACGATTTTTTCACAATTTCTCACCAAAATGATCAACTGCTTTCTTGAAGAAGAAGAGATTTTGGAAGTTGCAGACGGATAAAAGAAAAATTCTTTTTACAATGTACAGTTGCATTCTCACCTTTATGTGATGGTAAATCTGTTTCTCATTAGTTGCCCAAGGAGAAGGGTCTCTTTGACATGGCTGGAAAGCACTAGCAATCATCATTCCCACTAAATCCACAAAAATAAGACAAAATACAAACATTCAAGAATATGTTGGCTTACCAGAAGTCATCAACTTTGATCCCAAACAATCTCTTGTTGTTGCCAAAAAAAAAAAACAATCTCTTGTTAAGCGCAGCCAATTTGATAGCTTGATCTTTGAACATAGTTACCTAGAAGCCCTAAACAATCTCATATCATGTATTGTAACAGAAACTCCTCATACCAATAAAACAGGTACATGTAACTTACAGGCTGTGTTGAAACTGACAGCTTATCTTTTGTTCCAGAAAATCCGAAGGACTTTGGCTAATAAATAGAAGGACCAATTCGAAATACAGCTTATCAATGAATGTACAATGGGTAGAGACAACCAGCTCATTTAACGATGAAAGAAGATGAAAAACACCTGAACGCCTAGCATCTTTCAGATCAATCCCAAGGCCTCTTGTGCATCTTTGTTCTCCTTGTAAAGATGGAACCTATAAAATAACCACTCATAAATCAAGTGAGTTAGTGACACGTATGATGCAGTTAAAAATGTAATGTCATATATAAGTTTTTTTTCTTCTAATTAGTACTTGAGTTTGCTAACACGCTCTGGCCAATGCTCTGAAACTCTGCTATCAAACGGTTTATCGCCTCTTTCCTTCCGCTTTTTCGATCTTTTACCTCCACTGTTTCCTGAATTCACTCGCACATGGATGCATTTTGAAGTAGGATTTAGACCATCTACAGTGTCAGTCACTAAAAACTTGAATTTTTCTTTAACAAAGTTTGTGGATAGCCTGGATAGTAGTATAACAGTAAGAATAATAAAAATCCTCATAAAATGACTAAAGGTAATCTCGATAAGTGGATACGTATTTATGCAAATAATCTCATACCATTCTCTTGGAATTGTCATAACTTGGATCAAGAACAACCGGTGAGGTCGCATCATCAATTCCTGAGGTAATTTGATTAATCAAAGCTTCCAAACGCTCTCCATCAGTGACACCGGAAATTGTTCTGAAAGGCTCAATTGCAGAAGCATAGCTTTGAGGACCATCATTTGAACTTTTCGTTTTCTCTTCCTCTATCACACTCTGAAATAGATGAACAACAAACAACATTGCATTGTCATAAACAAATGAAATCAAAATAAAGCGTAGCCTCGTCCACCAGGTTAACTGGAATGAGGTGAGTGTGAATCCAAGACTCAAAGTGAAGACAAACCAACTCAGGAGAGACGTTGAAGGATGTCAAAAATTAATCACTTACACTATCGTTGAATCCTATGTCGAAACATCTACCAACTTAATGAATCATCAGTTGATGAAGAAGACATGAAAGGCCTAAGAAGAAAAGAATATTAAACTTAAAAATAAATGGCCGGGCTAGTATCAGCATATTTCAGGGGCCTTTTCATGTCAATATACCAATACTGCCCAATGTAAGTTTGAAGACAATATGCTTACCATGTCGACATCATAGCCACATTTACTTGAAAAAGCGAAACTTCCATTTCATTTTGTCGAGCAGTCAAGTCCCTCTTCGTATTAATTTCACAGCTATTTCCATGTAAAAGCACTACCAATATGTTATAACCATTGCGCAGAGATAAAAGTATGAAACCACTGGAGAGTAATACGTAATCTAACAACTACGGAGGATCATACTGTTCCGCGAAAACCTTATTCAAGGGACAACTAACTAAATAGGAAGAGGAAGAAGAAGAAATACTCACACAGAACATCTCTAACAACAGTCATGCTAAGCTCGCAATCATCTCGAAGCATCGAATTTAAGAATTGTTCAGCTTTATCTCTATCCGCATCTTTTTCCCCGTTCCCACAGAGCTCTTTCGACCTTTCGACAAAAGGAAACTTGTTCTTCACAGGGTTTCGGCTACAAGTAATCCTTTCCAGTCATAGAAGAAACCATCCTTGTGGCAGCAATAACTCTATTCGGCTTTCTTCCCTTAAACTATCTCTCTCGTCAGATCTTCGCCGCAGCTCAAGCTTGACCCAGCTCCGTACTCAGAGGTAGACCTGGTTTCCCGTCCCGAAGACCCACTCGTGGCCCAACTCGTCGACGTGTCAGATCTCCGTCTGCCTATTTATAAGAACTCGTCGAAACCGAGCAGAAAGCCTTTATTAACGATTCGATTTTTTCCAATTTCTGATTTCATATGTCCTTCAACTTCCCTCCTCTCTTCCTCCATGTCTTTTTAGTTCCCGCCAGACGAGGTCACAATTCGGATACTGCGACTCTTACATGAAGCTAGCCATGTTTTGATGGAGGCTGTATGACCTGATTTAAAGCTCGAGGTGAGGACATACAACGAACATTAAGGAAGGTCGATCGCCAGTTGTTTGAGGGAAAAGGGATCGATAGTTTTCGATTTAACCAAAATGCCTTTGTAAACCTGCTGATCTGGCAAATGTTAAGAAGTTATTTTGTTTTCATTGGTGGATTATTTTCTGAATATTTGCTGAGGTGGAGGGCTGAGAGGAGAGTAAAAAACTCCCTCATTATATATATGATTATTAAGGAATTTCTAGCAGTTCTAATCAGGATTAGCAACCCTAGTCTGAATTCCGAGCCTAGGATCTACAGGTTCATGTAATTGAATCTATCAGATCTAGTGATTACCTGGTGATTAGCAGCGGAAGTTATTTGCAAGTAATCAAGATCTAGAGCGCCTCAAATGCTGCGCCTCTACTGGTATCCACACGCACACGAACTGAACAGGAAGGGATGCTAGTGCCTTATGAGATCGAATCTCCAGGGAGGTTTATTTTCTGTTTCTGGTGGCTGTGAATTAGGTTAGAAACGAGTTTAGGTCGACCATATATCTTATATATGTCGACTTAAACCGCCTCGGGATTAACTAATGATTAAACCAATTTAATCCGTCAATCCGCGAGTCGTGTCGACCGACACACACTATGTGTCGATCGACACGGCCAATCTATGTCGACCGACACTCTTAGTGCGTCGATCGACATCGCCCAGAAATGTCGATATTGAATGCATATCAAATATGCATTCACCCGATCATTACATTAATGATCATCCTCTCATGCAATGTCCAGTTTGCTTAGGTGTGTGACCCTGTAGGATCATATAACACTAGCAATGAGTTCTCAACTCATTGATCATAAGTGGCTTCTAGCAAAGCGTTATGACTACCTAGTGTCATATGATTGTCTCATCTCGACAACACGACTTTCTCTCAGAGTAAGTACAAATAGATTTCAGGACATTCCCAACAATCTCCCACTTGTACTGGAATCGTCTATTCCCTTTTAATCCCTTTGTATCCATATCTCAATCTAGCATAAGGCAAGAACTGTGTCATCCTTATTAAGCTAGATCACGTTTATCGAATCCCGATTTATACTGATGAAAAACAAACAACTGACAATCAGTTCGTTTGAGCGCGGCCACGCATTTCCAGTATCAAATCTTCGATAGGCCCAGAGATATTTAACTCCTGTTATATAGGAGGTACAAATCCCATCTTGTTCCATCCATGTCTCTTTTATACTTCATGATACGCCTAATCAGTGTCTTTATGATCACCAGTTACGGCTGACGTTTGACAAAGTCAAGACGAACCAATCCATATAAGAGAGGACATGATGAACTCAGGTCTAAGGACTATACTCTTTAGTCGTAATGAGAAACTCTTATGACACTCATATAACATCTTGTAGGGTTCTCATTAACGGGTCAAGTCCGATCATGTGTTCTCTAACACATATCTATGTGATTGACTTTAATACACTTATTAATGACTCCATGAAACATGGTCATCAGTCACCTCACATACTAGTCTCACGTGGTTGTTAATGTCCCACGTTAACAACCTCGACCAGGGACCATTATAATTTATGTCATTTATTGCTTATAGGGTTTCATGATCAAGTCACATACTTGATGACCTATAAAATGTCATAAATTACTTTGGGACAATACATATATTTAATTAACACAATTAAATAATGCTGAAACAATTTCATTTAAATAACATAACTATTATGTCTTTGTGAACATCATGTCATAACTAAAACAAATACAACTCCCACTGAAATCAAGATCATATCTTAAGAAATCTAATGCCTACAGCAGTTGTATGAAACTCATGCTTAGGCCTTGGGAGGGGCTTGGTCAGCGGATCAGCAACATTCTCATCCGTAGGGACTCTGCTGATCTTCACATCTCCTCTATTCACAATATCACGGATAAGGTGATATCGCCTTTCTATGTGTTTGGACTTCTGGTGTGATCTAGGTTCCTTTGCTTGCGCAATGGCTCCATTGTTGTCACAATACAAAGCCACTGGCTCAGAAATGCTAGGAATCACACCAAGTTCAGTGATGAACTTCTTGATCCAAACAACCTCCTTTGCCGCTTCAGAAGCAGCGAGGTACTCAGCTTCAGTTGTGGAATCTGCTACAGTGTCCTGCTTGGAACTCTTCCAGCTTACTGCACCGCCATTCAGGCAGAAGATGTAACCATATTGCGATCGGAAATCATCTTGGTCTGTCTGAAAACTTGCGTCTGTGTAACCACTTACTACCAGCTCATTACTTCCTCCATACACCAAGAATTTATCTTTAGTATTTCTCAAATACTTCAGAATATTCTTGACTGCTGTCCAGTGACTTTCACCTGGATCCGATTGGTATCTACTCGTCATGCTTAAAGCACAAGCAACATCTGGACGAGTACAGAGCATGTCATACATGATGGATCCCAACGCCGAGGCATAGGGAATTCGACTCATGCGCTCTCGCTCAGCAGGTGTCTCAGGACACTGCTTCTTGCTGAGACTTATGCCATAAGACATTGGTATGAAGCCCTTCTTGGAATCTTGCATTCTGAATCTGTGTAAGACTTTATCGATATAAGTGTCTTGACACAGTCCAATTAACTTGTTTAATCTATCTCTATAGATTCTTATTCCAAGAATATACGCGGCTTCTCCCATGTCTTTCATTGAAAAACAACTTCCGAGCCAAGTCTTAACAGACTGTAACAACGGAATGTCATTTCCGAGAAGAAGTATGTCATCTACATACAACACGAGAAATGCAACAGCGCTCCCACTAGTCTTCTTGTAAACACATGGTTCTTCTTCGCTTCTGATGAAATCAAACTCTTTGACTGCTTCATCAAAACGAAGATTCCAACTCCGAGATGCTTGCTTCAATCCATAAATGGATCGATGAAGCTTGCATACTTTCCTAGCAGCATTAGGATCGATGAAACCTTCGGGCTGTGTCATGTACACATCCTCTTCCAGAATTCCATTAAGGAAAGCTGTTTTCACGTCCATTTGCCAGATCTCATAATCATAATGAGCAGCTGTTGCTAGGAGAATCCGAATGGATTTAAGCATGGCTACAGGTGAATAGGTTTCTTCATAGTCTATACCATGAATTTTTTTGAAACCTTTTGCCACCAGCCTTGCTTTATATATCTGAATATTTCCATCCACATCAATTTTCTTTTTGAAAATCCATTTACACTCAATGGGTCTTGCACCATCGGGTAAATCAACCAAAGTCCATACTTGGTTCTGTGACATGGATCCCATTTCGGATTCAGCGGCTTTCAGCCACTTTTCGGAGTCAGGGCTCATCATCGCTTCTTCGTAATTCGCAGGCTCGTCACTGTCAATGATCAATAAATCATGACAATTTGTTACGAGAAATCCATATCTCTCGGGTTCGTGACGGATCCTTTCGGATCTACGAATTTCTGGCTCCACAGGCGTTGGGTCTACAACTCTTTGTAGATCCAACTGTTGCTCTTCCTCTACGGGTTGAACATTTTCCTGCGGTTCTCGAACTTCTTCGAGTTGTACTTTACTCCCACTGTTTCTCTTGGAAAGAAACTCTCTCTCAAGAAAAACGCAGTTCCGAGCAACAAACACTTTGTTCTCGGATTGGTTGTAAAAGTAGTATGCCTTGGTTTCCTTAGGATAACCAACGAAGTAGCACTTATCAGATTTGGGTTCGAGCTTATCTGTAATTAATCGCTTAACATAAGCTTCACAACCCCAAATCTTCAGGAAAGACACATTTGGAACATTTCCAGTCCACATTTCATGTGGTGTCTTTGCAACTGATTTTGACGGAACCCTATTAAGTGTAAACGCAGACGTTTCTAGAGCGTATCCCCAAAAGGATAATGGAAGAGTTGAGAGACTCATCATTGATCGAACCATATCTAATAGAGTTCGATTCCTCCTCTCGGACACCCCATTCCATTGTGGTGTTCCAGGAGGAGTGAGTTGTGAAACAATTCCACAATCTCTCAAATGATCACTGAATTCTTGGCTTAAGTATTCTCCTCCACGATCTGATCGAAGAGCCTTAATACTTTTGCCAAGTTGATTCTGTACTTCATTTTGGAACTCCTTGAACTTTTCAAAGGATTCCGACTTGTGTCTCATTAAATAGACATAGCCATACCTGCTGAAATCATCAGTAAAGGTAATGAAGTATCGAAAATTTCCTCTGGCACTTGTGCTCATTGGGCCGCATACATCTGTATGTATAAGGCCCAATAGGTCACTGGCCCTTTCATTTTGTTTGTTGAAAGGCGCCTTTGCCATTTTGCCTAGTAAACAAGATTCACATTTCTCACATGATTCATAATCAAATGAGCCCAAAAGCCCATCACTATGGAGCTTTTGAATCCGTTTCTCGTTTATGTGGCCCAAACGACAATGCCATAGAAAAGTCTGATTCGTGTCATTTGATTTGAATCTCTTGGTGTTAATGTTATAGATTTCTGTGCTTTGGTTTAGAACATAAAGCCCATTCTCTAATGGGCTGCTACCATAATACATATCATTGTAATCAAAAGAACAACATTTATTCTTAATTGAAAACTGATATCCTTCCAAATCCAAAACAGGAATAGAAATAATATTTCTGCTTATAGCAGGTACATAGTAGCAATTATGAAGTTCTAAAACCAAACCAGAAGGTAAAGACAAGTTAAATGTTCCTACGGCTAATGCATCAACTCTTGCTCCATTCCCCACACGCAGGTCCACTTGTCCCCTTTCCAACGTCCTACTGTTGCTTAGGCTCTGCATATTTGTACAAATATGAGCACCACAGCCGGTATCCAATACCCAAGAAGTAGAACCAGAAGTAGTAACATTTACTTCTATAACATAAATACCTGAAGACGAAGTCTCGAAAGTCTTCTTCTTCTTCTTCTTCTCTTCCAAGAATTTGTTGCAATTTCTCTTCCAATGCCCAGGCTCTTTACAGTAATGGCACTTATCAGTCTCAGATGGGCCCGGCTTGGGCTTCGGGGCTGGCGCAGGCGTGTCCTGGTTCTCAACCGGGACTGCCTTGCCCTTTCCCTTGCCTTTGCCAAGTTTCTTAAACTTCTTACCCCCTTGTACCATAAGTACATTAGGAGTGCCCTTCTTGATATTTGGCTCAGTTGTCTTGAGCATGCCATGCAGCTCAGTCAACGTCTTTGTCAAGTTATTCATGTTATAGTTCATAACAAACTGATCATAACTTGACGGCAGTGACTGCAGAATGATGTCAGTAGCCAACTCTTGGCTAATGGGACAATCCAGTCTCCCCAGGTTATCAATATAACCCATCATCTTAATGACATGAGGACTGACTGGACTGTCCTTTGGTAGCTTGCATTCAATGAGAGATTTAACCGTCTGGTATCTCTCAGTTCGTGCTTGCTCCTGAAACATGCTTTTCAGGCTAGTAATCATCTCCACTGGCGACTCCACGTTCTCGTATTGCTTCTGCAAGTCCGAGTTCATGGTAGCCAACATGAGACTATTCACATCGACCACATCATTGGAATGCTTGTCCCAAGCACTCCTTTCTACATGTGCAGCATTGGATCTCGGTTTTTCAGGGAGAACATTTTCAAGGACATAGTCCCGCTTCTCCTGCTTGAGAACAATTCTCAAGTTCCGATACCATTCGAGAAAATTCGATCCATTTAACTTGTCCTTCTCAAGGACGGATCGCAGGGAGAAAGAATTGTTATGAGTAGTAGTCATAGCTGAGAACATAGAAAAGAAAAAGGTTTAGTTATGATGTTCAAGAAATGAGAAATCTTAACTTTTAAGAAAACTCGCATTATATTCAAACAATGTTTCCTCAGATGAATATAATGATCCAAGACCCATACTTCACTAAACTTGAGTGAGCCACTGGCTGTCACCCAAATTCAGCTATCTAGGTAAGCAACGACCTTGCTAGTTGTATCCAATACAACTCTTGGTTGTGGACTGACATCTTATGTCAAATCCACCTGATGTCTCTGAGCCCAAAACGATTTTGATGGCCCAGTCAAGAAAACCAATCTTTTCAGTCATGTAATTGTTGATGCCTTGCACTGCAAGCCCATCAACACGATTACTTCCTGCCTTACTCATGTAATTGTGGACACCTTGCACTGCAAGCCTATCACTCAATGAAACGAGTCTTGACAGTCGACAAGATTGGAAAGACATCAAGTATCACTTGATATTTGATTGAGGAACGGAATCATTAAAACGTTCAGTTTTATTATGTTTTAGTTCTTATGATAAATTGATTTATCATGCTTTGGTTCTGTGATTGCAGGTTCCAAAACCCAATCATTGTATATGATGTCGACCGACACTACTATAGTGTCGATCGATACAGAATAACCAAAAACAATCCGCGATAACCGATCAATCCAATTGATCCGGTTTCGAATACCGGTCGGTGTCGATCGATGCTACACTAGCATCGGTCGATACCAACCTAATCAAACCAATCGCAATTCAAGCCATTTAACCAAGCTCGATAACCGGTCCAATCAAATTGAACCGGTTCATCAATCTCGCGAGGTTTGTGTCGACCGATACAACTCTTGTTTCGATCGACACTAGGCGAAAAGTTTTATTCGGGTTATCCTTCTGTGTCGACCGATACCCGCTTGGTGTCGATCGACACAGGGTGATAATCCCTAATCGTTTTTCAAGTTAAAACCCTAAAACTAGATTTTAATCAAAAACGAATTTCAGCATGCTTGTATCAACTATACAGAGATCCAGATTCAACTAATCTAATCAACATGCCACATATTCAATGGAACCCTAAAGCTCTGATGCCACTTAAGGAATTTCTAGCAGTTCTAATCAGGATTAGCAACCCTAGTCTGAATTCCGAGCCTAGGATCTACAGGTTCATGTAATTGAATCTATCAGATCTAGTGATTACCTGGTGATTAGCAGCGGAAGTTATTTGCAAGTAATCAAGATCTAGAGCGCCTCAAATGCTGCGCCCTCTACTGGTATCCACACGCACACGAACTGAACAGGAAGGGATGCTAGTGCCTTATGAGATCGAATCTCCAGAGAGGTTTATTTTCTGTTTCTGGTGGCTGTGAATTAGGTTAGAAACGAGTTTAGGTCGACCATATATCTTATATATGTCGACTTAAATCGCCTCGGGATTAACTAATGATTAAACCAATTTAATCCGTCAATCCGCGAGTCGTGTCGACCGACACACACTATTTGTCGATCGACACGGCCAATCTATGCAATGTCCAGTTTGCTTAGGTATGTGACCCTGTAGGATCATATAACACTAGCAATGAGTTCTCAACTCATTGATCATAAGTGGCTTCTAGCAAAGCGTTATGACTACCGAGTGTCATATGATTGTCTCATCTCGACAACACGACTTTCTCTCAGAGTAAGTACAAATAGATTTCAGGACATTCCCAACAGATTAAACAAGGTCGAATGCATTTTTGGAATACAACACCGGTAGAAAATGAAACTTTCTCTAGAAACTAAGCCCAAACAAGGTAAAATAAGCCGGCGGAAGACAAAGATATCCCCAAAAACAAAACCTACATCTACAGAAAAAAACAATTGATAAAGTCCAAAGCCAATCAACGACATACTAAAATTGCATTTTTAACCTGTGCGGAGATGCTTGAGTGAGATTTACCACTGTTGCCCACGACCCACAAACGATAACATCAGCTACACGAACAAATGCCGATAGACCCTCTCTCAGACTCAAAGAACCAAGACTCCAAAACCCGACAAGAAGGAACCCTACAAGGACCACTAAGACTCTTCGGATATGGCTGCGACGCAACACTATGCGCCCATAAACACATAAATAAAAGCATAAACGAAATCTAAATCTCACCAGATTTGAATCAACCAAAGTCAAACCTACATAAACTACCCCGAATTCAAACAAAACCCGAAAATAAATTCAGATAAGAAAGCACCTACATCACTCTCCCACACAAAAAATGCAAGTTCAAAAGACTAAGACGGAATAGTGAACAACCAATAGCCTGAATAGAAAAGGTAACTAGATTTTTTCTTGTAAAACCGAAATAACCACATCCCTAGATCTAACCATAACCCGGACCAACACCTAACCAGACCTAAAGCTAAACCAAACCCACAAACCAGATCTACAGAACAAACGAAACACAGACCTGTACTAAGCGCCACCGGAACTTGTAAAATGGAAACAAAGGCATGGACTCACCACCAGAGGAAAGCTAGATCGCCGGAGGAGGCAAAGGAATCGACGCACGACGATGAGCAGAACAGGCGCCAGAGACAAGAGGAGCAGAGACGGCACAAGTCGGAGATGGGAAACTGTCTAGAATGGCCAGACTAGCAAGAGATGGGACGACAGCTAAAGACCGGCAGCGGAGAGCCCTCCCCGGCGACGGCAGAGATCGCCGGCCGAGGAGAAGACGAGAAATCAGTAGGTCGGCGGCTGCCTTGTAAATCGGGCCTGAGAGCTTGTTTTTAGCTTTTTGAACCAACCTTTAATAGATTGTTTGTTTCTTTTCAAAAATCTATATTATTAAAAAAAACAGAATATATTTAAGATTAACATTCATGTCGTGAAATATGTCATTGCAAATTAATGATTTAATTAAATTTTATTAAGCCAAATTAAAAATAGAATATTTTGTTTACTATTCATGTTTCCAAACAAGACAATTACTAAACATGTATCCAAACAAACTAAATATAATAAGTTTCACTTTAATAATTAATTAAAATAAAACACACATATATATATATATATATATATAATCATAAACTATTAAATTAACTGATAAATATAACTAAATAATTTAAAGATCACTATTTTCGTATATATAAGATCATATAGTTTAATTAATGATTTGATTCAAAATATATTTACAATATATTTAATATATTTTTTTGTTTGTTTCAGATATAAGTTTTTATTTTTATAGTATAACAAAATCATTAAAAATCAATATTTTTTTCCTCAAGAAAAAATTTATTTAATTTGTATGTATTTTAAAATTTATTATTGAATAATTTTAGTTACATTTTAATCTAAATATTTTCTAATTTTTATTTTATTAAAAATATATTAATAATATCTTTTAATATTTTTTGTTTGAAATATAAATATATATTCAATATTATGACAAAAATCTTACAGAATATTTATAATTGATTTAATTTTTAAGGAAAAAAATTACTAAATTTGTTTTTATTATTAAAATTTACTAAACAACAAATTAATTACATTTTATCTATAATAAACACAAAATATTTATATTTAGACCAATATAAACATAAATTCAACTTAGACCAACTTTTAAAAAGTGAATATTATAAAAATAAATAAATTACTATAATTTAATATTTAACTTAATTTAAAAAAAAAAAAAAATAGAATACTAAAAATTAGATTGATTTATTTTTATGTTAGTATAATATTTAAATTAGTAAATATTTTATATTGTTCAAATCTATGATAAGTCATATTAATGATGATTTTTTACGATTGCACTTCTTAGTGGGTTGTTCTATCAAATTGAAAAATATTTAAACCATCACAAGAACGTGTTCAAAACTAAATTAGCCAATTTCGATTTTAAATTTTCTTAAAATGAACTTTGCACGAGTTTAAAATATATATATTAAATACTTTTAATTGATATATTTTAAATTTAATGAAGCAAAAAAATAGTAAGAGATAAAAGAAGCAAATATTAAAATACTCAATATTTATATTATTCAAATATATGATGCGTCAAATTATGGTTCATGTTTGTATGCAGTTTTGAATGGGTTGTTCCATCAAATTTGCAAATTATATATATATCTCTCTACAACACATGTTAAAAAAATAAATTAGTCCATTTCGCCGCAGGTCAAGCTTGACCCAGCTCCGTACTCAGAGGTAGACCTGGTTTCCCGTCCCGAAGACCCACTCGTGGCCCAACTCGTCGACGTGTCAGATCTCCGTCTGCCTATTTATAAGAACTCGTCGAAACCGAGCAGAAAGCCTTCATTAACGATTCGATTTTTTCCAATTTCTGATTTCATATGTCCTTCAACTTCCCTCCTCTCTTCCTTCATGTCTTCTTAGTGTTGGGAATGTCCTGAAATCTATTGTACTTACTCCAAGTGAAAGTCGTATTGTCGAGATGAGACAATCATATGACACTGGGCAGTCATAATGCTTTGCTAGAAGCCACTTATGATCAATGAGTTTAGAACTCATTGCTAGTGTTATATGATCCTACAGGGTAACACACCTAAGCAAACTGGACGTTGTATATGAGATTGATCATTAATGTAATGATCGGGTGAATGCATATTTGATATGCATTCAATACCAAGTTTCTGGGCAGTGTCGATCGACACAATAAGTGTGTCGGTCGACACAGATAGGCAGTGTCGATCGACACAAAGAGTGTGTCGGTCGACACAACTCGCGGATTACCAGATTAATTCGGTTTAATCGTTGGTTAATTCCGTTGTGGTTTAAGTCGACATATATAAGATATATGGTCGACCTAAACTCGATTTTAACCTAATTCACAGCCACCAGAAAAGAAACAGAAACCTCTTGAGAGATCAGATCTCTAAAGGCACTAGCATCCCTTCTGTTCAGTTTGTGTGCGTGTGGATACCAGTAGAGGCGCAGCATTTGAGGCGCTCTAGATCTCAATTATCTGCAAATCTTCCGCTGCTAATCACCAGGTAATTCTGAGATCCCATTGATTCAATTACATGAACCCTAGATCCTAGGCTTGGAATTCAGACCAGGGTTGCCTAATTGGATTAGGAACTGCTAGAAATTCCTTCAGTGGTATCAGAGCCTTAGGGTTCCATTGAATCAGTAGCATGTTGATTAGATTAGTTGAATCTGGATCTCTGTATAGATGATACAAACATGCTAAAATTCGTTTTCATGAAAGTAATCTAGTTTTAGGTTTTTGCTTGAAAGCGATTAGGGTTTATCGCCCTTTGTCGATCGACACCAATCCGGTGTCGGTCGACACAGAAGGATAACCCGAATAAAACTTAGGTTTCGCCTAGTGTCGATCGACACAAGAGTTGTGTCGGTCGACACAAACCTCGCAAAATTGATAAATTGGTTCAATTGGATTGGACCGGTTATCGAGCTTGGTTAATAATGGTTAAACGCTAAGAACGGTTTATTGCGATTGGTTTGATTAGGTTAGCATCGACCGACACTAATGTAGTGTCGATCGACAATGACTGGTTATCATAAAACCGGATCAATTGGATTGATCGGTTATCGCAAATTGGTTTTGGATAACCTGCATCGATCGACACTAAAGTAGTGTCGGTCGACACAAGGTCCGATGGTTTAGGTTATTGAATCTGAAATCACAGAACCAAACCAAAAAGAACCATTTTAATTAGAAGAATTAAAACATAATAAAACTGAACGTTTTAAAGATTCCGTTCCTCAACCAAATATCAAGTGATCCTTGATGTCTTTCCAATCTTGTCAACTGTCAAGGCTCATTTCATTGTGCGATAGATTTGCAGTGCAAGGTGTCCACAATTACATGAGTAAGACAGGAGGTAATCGTGTTGATGGACTTGCAGTGCAAGATATCAACAATTACATGACTGAAGAGATTGGTTTACTTGACTGGGCCATCAAAATCGTTTTGGGCTCAGAGACATCGGGTGGATTGGGCATGAGATGTCGATCCACAACCAAGAGTTATATTGGATATAACTAGCAAGGTTGTTGCTTACCTAGATAGCTAAAATTTGGGTGCTAGCCAGTGGCTCACTCAAGTTTAGTGAAGTATGGGTCTTGGATCATTATATTCATTTGAGGAAACATTGTTTGAATATAATGCGAGTTTTCTTAATTGTTAAGACTTCTCATTTCTTGAACATCATAACTAAACCTCCCTTGTTTTTCCAGCTATGTCTAGCACAAACCATCTTAACAACTTCTCCCTGCGATCCGTCCTTGAGAAGGACAAGTTAAATGGATCAAACTTTCTTGAATGGTATCGGAACTTGAGAATTGTTTTCAAACAGGAGAAAAAGGACTATGTCCTTGAGAAAGTTCTCCCCAAGAAGTACCGAGCCAATGCCTGTCAGTCAGATAAGGATGCTTGGGATAAGCATTCTAATGATGCGGTGGATGTGAGTTGTCTCATGTTGGCTACCATGAACTCGGAATTGCAGAAGCAATATGAGTACGTGGAGTCGCCAATACAGATGATCACTGGCCTAAAAAGTATGTTTCAGGAGCAGACACGAATTCAGAGATACCAGACGGTTAGGTCTCTGATTGAGTGCAAGCTACCAAAGGGCGAACCAGTTAGTCCTCATGTCATTAAGATGATGGGTTATATTGATAACCCGGGGAAACTGGATTGTCTCATTAGCCAAGAGTTGGCTACTGACATCATTCTACAGTCACTGCCGTCAAGCTATGATCAATTTGTTATGAACTATAACATGAACAACTTGACGAAGACGTTGACTGAATTGCATGGGATGCTTAAGACTGCTGAACCTAACATCAAGAAGGACACCCCAAATGTTCTTATGGTACAAAAGGGTAAAAGGTTTAAGAAACTTGGTAAGAACAAAGGTGATGGCAAGACGAGCTCGATTGTGAATCCAAGCGAGTCTGGCCATGATCCTAAGGTTAAAACCAGTCTTTCTGAAGATGTTAAGTGCCGTTATTGTAATGGTCATGGGCATTTGAAAAGAAACTGCAATAAATTCTTGGAAGATTATGAGAAGCTGAAGAAGACGTACGAGACATCTTCTTCAGGTATTATGTTATAGAAGTAAATGTTACTTCTTATAGTCCTACTTATTGGGTATTTGATACCAGCTGTGGTACTCATATTTTGTGAAAATGTGCAGGGCCTGAGCAAAAGTAGGACTATGGAGAAAGGACAAGTGGATCTATGCGTGGGAAATGGAGCAAGAGTTGCTACATTAGCCGTAGGAGTATTTCATTTGTTTTCTTTTATGGCATGTTTTGAACTTAAAAATGCTACTATGTACCTGCTACGAGAAGAAATATTATTTCTATTCCTTGTTTGGATATGGAGGGATATCAGTTTTCAAATTAAGAATAAGTGTTATTCATTTGATTACAGTGTTATATTTTATAGTAGCAATCCATTAGAGAATGGACTTTATGTTCTAAACCAGAATGTGCCTAACTATAACATTAATACCAAGAGATTCAAGTCAAATGATACGAATCAAACTTCTCTCTGGCATTGTCGTTTTGGGCCACATAAATGAGAAATAGATTCAGAAGCTCCATAGTGATGGGCTTTTGGGCTCATCTGATTATGAATCATAATGAGTAAAGTGAATCTTGTTTATTGGGTAAAATGACGAAGGCCCCTTTCAACAAAGGTAGTATCGATCGACACATACGGTGCGTCGGTCGATACAGGTTGCGAACGAACAAAATGAAAGGGGCAGAGGCTTATTGGGATTTGTACATACGAATGTATATGGGCCGATGAGCACTAGTGCTACAGGAAAATTTCAGTACTTCATTACCTTTACTGATATTTTCAGTAGGTACGGTTATGTCTTATTTATGAGACATAAGTCAGAATCTTTGAAAAGTTCAAAGAGTTCCAGAATGAAGTACATAATCAATTTGGCAAAAGTATTAAAGCTCTACGATGAGATCATGGAGGTGAATACTTAAGTCAAGAATTTAGTGATCATCTGAGAGATTGTGAAAGTGTTTCACAATTCACTCCTTCTGAATCGGACTTTATTAGATATGGTTCGATCAATGATGAGTCACTTAGATCTTCCATTATCCTTCTAAGAATACACTCTAGAAACGTCTGCGTTTACATTAAATAGGGTTCCATCAAGATCAGTTACAGAGACACCACATGAGATGTGGACTGTTAATGTTCCTGATTTGTCTTTCAAGAAGACTTGGGGGTTGTGAGGCTTATATAAAGCGTTTAATCTATGATAAGCTCACACCCAAATACGATAAGTGCTACTTCATTGGTTGTCCTAAGGAAACCAAGGCATGTTACTTTTACAACCGGTCCGAGAACAAATTGTTCGTTGCTCGGAACCATGTTTTCTTGAGAAAGATTTTCTTTCCAAGAAGAACAGTTGGAGTAAAGTACAACTCGAAGAAATTCGAGAATCACATGAGACTGCTCAACCTGATGAGGAAGAGCAGCAGTTGGATATACAAAGAGTTGTAGAACCTCCACCTGTGATGCCTAAAGTTTGCAAGGATCTGGTGAATGTATATTCGATATATATTCAAAAGGCGAGTTTCTGAAGAAGTGTCGATCGACACAAAAGTTGTATCGATCGATACAGATCGCGAACCAAAATATTGATTTTTGGTTTATGACTTAATTAACTACGGTTTAAATCTTGGTTAATTAGGTCGTGGTAAAAGTCTACATATGAGATATGTGCGCAACTTTTACACAAAACTGAAGCTCGCAGATCCGAAAGGATCCGTCACGAATCCGAGAAATGTGGATTTCTCGTAACCAATTGCCGTGATCTATTGATCATTGAAAGTGACGGGCCTGTGAATTTTGAAGAAGCAATGATGGGCCTTGACTCCGAAAAGTGGCTGAAAGCCACTGAATCCGAAATGGGATCCATGCCACAGAACCAAGTGTGGACTTTGGTCGATTTACCCGATGGTGCAAAAGCCATTGAGTGTAAACAGATTTTCAAAAAGGAAATTGATGTGAGTGGTGATATCCAAAGCTGGATTGGTGGAAAAGGTTTCAAACAAATTCATGGTGTTGACTGTGAAGAAACCTATTCCCCAGTCAACATGCTTAAAGTCCATTCGGATTCTCCTAGCAACCGCCACTCATAATGGTTATGAGATCTGGCAGATGGATGTGAAAACAGTTTTCCTTAATGAAATTCTGAAAAAGGATGTGTACATGACACAACCTAAAGTTTTCATTAATCCTATTGAAGCCATGAAGATATGCAAGCTTCATCAATCCATTTATGGATTGAAGCAAGCATCTCGGAGTTGGAATCTTCGTTTTGATGAAGCAGTCAAAAGGTTTGACTTCGTCAGGAACGAAGAGGAACCGTGTGTTTACAAGAGGACTAGTGGGAGCGCAGTTGCATTTCTAATATTGTATGTTGATAACATATTACTTCTCGGAAATAAAGTTCCATTGTTTCAATCTTTTAAGACTTGACTCGAAAGTTGTTTTTCGATGAGAAATATGGGAGAAACCATATACATTCTTGGAATAAGAATCTATGGAGATAGATTAGACAAGCTAATTGGATTGTGTCAAGATACTTATGGTGATAAGGTCTTACACAGGTCCAGTATGCATGATTCCAAAAAGGGCTTTGTGCAAATGACTCTTGGTATTACTCTTAGCAAGACGCAGTGTCTTTCGACACACGCTGAGCAAGGGCGAATGAGGGTCAGGCTACTGCTAAAGGTATTAGATGTCTTAAGATGTGATCTTAATTTTAGTGGGAGTCGCTGTTGTTAATTTTAGTTATAATATGATGTTCGTATAAACATAATTTGATTATGTTATTGAAATCTGACATCTGTATTATTTAATAATGGTTATTAAATAATAGTCCCAAAGTAATTTATGACATTTTATAGGTCATCAAGTATGTGACTTGATCATGAAACCCTATAGATAAAAAATGACATAAATTATGTTGGTCCCTGGTCAAGGTTGTTAAAATGGGACATTAACAACCACGTGAGACTAGTATGTGAGGTGACTGATGACTAAGTTTCATGGAGTCATTAATAAGAGTATTAAAGTCAATCACATAGATTTGTGTTGGAGAACACAGGATCGGACATGACCCACTGATGAGAACTCTACGGGATAGTTATATAAGTGTCATGAGAGTTTTCATTACGACTATAGAGTATAGTCCTTAGACCTGAGTTCATCATGTTTTCTTACATATGAATTGGTCCGCTTTAACCTTGTCAAACGTCAGCCGTAACTGGTGACTATAAAGGCATTGATTGGGCGTATCATGAAGTGTGTGAAGAAACAGGGATGGAACAAGATGGTATTTGTCCCTCCTATATAACAGGAGATAAATATCTCAGGGCCCATCGAAGATTTGATACTGAGAAATGTGTGGCCACACTCAAACGAGGTGATTGTCAGTCGTTTGTCTCGTCAGTATAAATCGGAGTTCGATGAACATGATCTTGGCTAAATAAGGGTGACACAGATCTTGCCTTATGCCAGATCGAGATATAGTGACGAAGGGATTGAAGGAATAGATGATTCCAGTACAAGTGGGAGATTGTTGGGAATGTCCTGAAATCTATTGTACTTACTCCAAGTGAAAGTCGTATTGTCGAGATGAGACAATCATATGACACTGGGCAGTCATAATGCTTTGCTAGAAGCCACTTATGATCAATGAGTTTAGAACTCATTTCTAGTGTTATATGATCCTACAGGGTCACACACCTAAGCAAACTGGACGTTGTATATGAGGTTGATCATTAATGTAATGATCGGGTGAATGCATATTTGATATGCATTCAATACCAAGTTTCTGGGCAGTGTCGATCGACACAATAAGTGTGTCGGTCGACACAGATCGGCAGTGTCGATCGACACAAAGAGTGTGTCGGTCGACACAACTCGCGGATTACCAGATTAATTCGGTTTAATCGTTGGTTAATTCCGTTGTGGTTTAAGTCGACATATATAAGACATATGGTCGACCTAAACTCGATTTTAACCTAATTCACAGCCACCAGAAAAGAAACAGAAACCTCTTGAGAGATCTGATCTCTAAAGGCACTAGCATCCCTTCTGTTCAGTTTGTGTGCGTGTGGATACCAGTAGAGGCGCAGCATTTGAGGCGCTCTAGATCTCAATTATCTGCAAATCTTCCGCTGCTAATCACCAGGTAATTCTGAGATCCCAATGATTCAATTACATGAACCCTAGATCCTAGGCTTGGAATTCAAACCAGGGTTGCCTAATTGGATTAGGAACTGCTAGAAATTCCTTCATTTAGTTCCCGCCAGACGAGGTCACAATTCGGATACTGCGACTCTTACATGAAGCTAGCCATGTTTTGATGGAGGCTGTATGACCTGATTTAAAGCTCGAGGTGAGGACATACAACGCACATTATGGAAGGTCGATCGCCAGTTGTTTAAGGGAAAAGGGATCGATAGTTTTCGATTTAACAAAAATGCCTTTGTAAACCTGCTGATCTTGCAAGTGTTAAGAAGTTATTTTGTTTTCATTGGTGGATTATTCTCTGAATATTTGCTGAGGTGGAGGGCTGAGAGGAGAGTAAAAAACTCCCTCATTATATATATATGATTAAACAAGGTCGAATGCATTTTTGGAATACAACACCGGTAGAAAACGAATCTTTCTCTAGAAACTAAGCCCAAACAAGGTAAAATAAGCCGGCGGAAGACAAAGATATCCCCAAAAACAAAACCTACATCTACGACAAAAAACAATCGATAAAGTCCAAAGCCAATCAACGACATACTAAAATTTCATTTTTAACCTGTGCGGAGATGCTTGAGTGAGATTTACCACTGTTGCCCACGACCCACAAACGATAACATCAGCTACACGAACAAATGCCGATAGACCCTCTCTCAGACTCAAAGAACCAAGACTCCAAAACCCGACAAGAAGGAACCCTACAAGGACCACTAAGACTCTTCGGATATGGCTGCGACGCAACACTATGCGCCCATAAACACATAGATAAAAGCATAAACGAAATCTAAATCTCACCAGATTTGAATCAACCAAAGTCAAACCTACATAAACTACCCCGAATTCAAACAAAACCCGAAAATAAATTCAGATAAGAAAGCACCCACATCACTCTCCCACACAAAAAATGCAAGTTCAAAAGACTAAGACGGAATAGTGAACAACCAATAGCCTGAATAGAAAAGGTAACTAGATTTTTTCTTTTAAAACCGAAATAACCACATCCCTAGATCTAACCATAACCCGGACCAACACCTAACCATACCTAAAGCTAAACCAAACCCACAAACCAGATCTACAGAACAAACGAAACACAGACCTGTACTAAGCGCCACCGGAACTTGTAAAATGGAAACAAAGGCATGGACTCACCACCAGAGGAAAGCTAGATCGCCGGAGGAGGCAAGGGAATCGACGCACGACGATGAGCAGAACAGGCGCCAGAGACAAGAGGAGCAGAGACGGCACAAGTCGGAGATGGGAAACCGTCGAGAATGGCCAGACTAGCAAAAGATGGGACGACAGCTAAAGACCGGCAACGGAGAGCCCTCCCCGGCGACGGCAGAGATCGCCGGCCGAGGAGAAGACGAGAAATCAGTACGTCGGCGGCTGCCTCGTAAATCGGGCCTGAGAGCTTGTTTTTAGCTTTTTGAACCAACCTTTAATAGATTGTTTGTTTCTTTTCAAAAATCTATATTATTAAAAAAAACAGAATATATTTAAGACTAACATTCATGTCGGGAAATATGTCATTGCAAATTAATGATTTAATTAAATTTTATTAAGCTAAATTAAAATAGAATATTTTGTTTACTATTCATGTTTCCAAACAAGACAATTACTAAACATGTATCCAAACAAACTAAATATAATAAGTTCCACTTTAATAATTAATTAAAATAAAACACATATATATATATATATAATCATAAACTATTAAATTAACTGATAAATATAACTAAATAATTTAAAGATCACTATTTTCGTATATATAAGATCATATAGTTTAATTAATGATTTGATTCAAAATATATTTATAATATATTTAATATATTATTTATTTTTTTCAGATATAAGTTTTTATTTTTATAGTATAGCAAAATCATTAAAAATCAATATTTTATTCCTCAAGAAAAAATTTATTTAATTTGTATGTATTTTAAAATTTATTATTGAATAATTTTAGTTACATTTTAATCTAAATATTTTCTAATTTTTATTTTATTAAAAATATATTAATAATATCTTTTTATATTTTTTGTTTGAAATATAAGTATATATTCAATATTATGACAAAAATTTTAGAGAATATTTATAATTTATTTAATTTTTAAGGAAAAAAATTACTAAATTTGTTTTTATTATTAAAATTTAGTAAACAACAAATTAATTACATTTTATCAATAATAAACACAAAATATTTATATTTAGACCAATATAAACATAAATTCAACTCAGACCAACTTTTAAAAAGTGAATATTATAAAAATAAATAAATTACTATAATTTAATATTTAACTTAAATTTTTTTTTAAAATAGAATACTAAAAATTAGATTGATTTATTTTTATGTTAGTATAATATTTAAATTAGTAAATATTTTATATTGTTCAAATCTATGATAAGTCATATTAATGATGATTTTTTACGATTGCACTTCTTAGTGGGTTGTTCTATCAAATTGAAAAATATTTAAACCATCACAAGAACGTGTTCAAAACTAAATTAGTTAATTTCGATTTTAAATTTTCTTAAAATGAACTTTGCACGAGTTTAAAATATATATATTAAATAATTTTAATTGATATATTTTAAATTTAATGAAGCAAAAAAATTGTAAGAGATAAAAGAAGCAAATATTAAAATACTCAATATTTATATTATTCAAATATATGATGCGTCAAATTATGGTTCATGTTTGAATGCAGCTTTTAATGGGTTGTTCCATCAAATTTGCAAATTATATATATATATATATATCTACAACACATGTTAAAAAAATAAATTAGTCCATTTCGATTATAAAATATTAAAATCAAACTTTGTTCATTAAAAATGCTAAAAATTTGAATTAACCAATTTCAATTATACGAACATTAAAAATGCAAAATATGAATGTATTGTTTCATACTTTTGTAAATATTTAATTATTAAAATATTAAAAACATAATAAATTATATATAGATAAATTCATTAAAGACTAATAGTATATCAATTAACTTTTATAATGGTTGTTTTTATAAGAAAAAATAAAAATAAATTACTTCTAAACCATGATCTTACGATACAACGCGAGTTAAAACTAATAATGCAAAATCGTTATTTTAATCTCTTTATCTTTATGATATACCTTCTCCAAAATAACACACAATTCATTTAAAAAAAATATAAATTGTTAACTAATTTTTTATAATACGGATTAAACAATTATAAACAAATTTAGATTGTATAACTAAAAATCTAAATAACTAATAACAAAATAAAAAAAATTATATTTTTAAAGAAAATAAATTTGTGTTTTCTAAGCGCGGATCAAAATCTAGTATATTTTTTAAAATATATTATTATTTATGATTGTTATTCGGTTTTATTGGACCGTTAATTTGTGGGGATGGCCGGGGGAATTTGCCTAGCATGAAATGAATAAGATTTAATATGATAAGTTTTGCACCAAGTTAATACGTGTTTGGACTGTAAAAGTTCTAGTGGAATATATTTTCTTATATTCCCGTATTTTATTTATTTATATTGTATACTAGTGTTTGACCCGTGCGTTTGCACGGGCTAATTGTTTGGTTACTATTTTTATGGGTATTTTTGTCATAGTATAAACAAAAAAAATTAAGAAAAAACAATACTATTGATTAAATAATTTTGACATAAGATAATAAGAAAAATGTGAAGATGTGGTGGCTTAAGCTAAATATTCGCTAAAAACTCCTTCCACTTTCGAATTTCTACTGGTGAATTGAAAAAAAATGGACATTCCATTGCTTCAAACACCATCTTAATCAATTCTAAATACTCTGTTGCAAAGGTAACATGAGTTTGTTGGTAGAACCTCGTACATTCCTTAGCTTAATTTAGAACTTCAAATTCTGCGTACAATAGGGATAAGCTTTGTCATGAACCCCGTACAAATATACAAAACTATATATAGAAAGATAAATTGTAACCAAACCCCATTGCCGTTGAGTTAACTCCTAATTCTTCTCTTCTACTAACGTGGTACGCTAATCCTTGTGACAGATATACAGACAAAAGCGACGTATTTAGCTTTGGGATGATATTGGGTGTTCTTTTGACCGGAAGAGGCCCAACTCATCTTTTCTGTGTAGAAGGTGCAAGCGGAGGAAGCTTAGGACAGTGGCTGAAGCATTTGCAGCAATCTGGGGAAGCACGAGAAGCATTAGATGAGAGTATACTTGGGGAGGAAGTGGAGGAAGACAAGATGTTAATGGCTTTACGAATCACCATTGTCTGCCTTTCTAACTTTCCAGCAGACCGGCCTTCAAGTGATGAGCTTGTCCACATGCTTACACAGCTGCACAGCTTTTAGTCCAATGTTCTTGTACCAAACCTACATGTGAACCAATCCGTAAAATCCAAACATGTGTAGTTGCATCTCAATATATTTCTTCTCTTACTGGTTCATATTTCATCACACAAAATCAAAATGTTCCAAGAAATAGGTCTCACACCAAATGAAACAACAAGCAGTTCTTGATGAACGTACGTATAACTCAGAAGCAATACAATGAAAACTGCAGATCAAGCAAGGAGCTCTTCAAGTCAGTTTTCAACTTGCATTGTCCTAACAGGTGACCCATTTCCAAGTCTGGGTTGTATCAATAACTCCGAGAGGTCACCGCTCTTGAAGAAAGATTTGTGAAGAGCCTCTACACATCCTTCACCTTCAGCACCATTCACTATAAGTGAAATGTTTACCTGCAAGATTTCACAACAAGAAAGAAATTTGTTAGGTGCGTAATGAAAAGAGAGTTTTGTGACAAGCAGTGTTTTAGTTACCTTGGATGCTCTTTGTGATATCATCTGGACATTGATGCCTTTGGTCCAAAGAACATGAAACACCTGCCAGAAGAAAAAAAAACATTTAGATAAGAAGCGTAATGCAAGAACATTCAAGGAGGCAAGATGCAACCCTCTCTAGAATCAGGGAGGAATGTTGAACATTTCCAATTAGAGAGATTATTGCTCTTCCTTCTGCAAGATTCACAACTGCAATTTTCTCCAGTTCTTCAACTACATGATCAAGCTCCTGTTTACAAAAAAAGAAAAAAGGCTTTTTGAAAAGTACGCATATATGGATTGGAAATAAAGTGTGGAAAGAATATGAAATTTAACCAATTGAATAAGTTAACTCTACTACTCCATATTCTCCTCTCATACCTGTTGGAGTAACTACTTGTTTCTCAGTGAACGGTAAATGACCAAGACCATGCTCCACGACTTGAAATAAAAACTGATAATAGTTAGATAAGAGAGTCTGAAATCTTAGTGGCGTTAAAAGAGAATACATGAAACAGAGATATTACCAGACGAAAGAGTCGATCTGAATAAAACACAAAGTCATGCTTTGATATGTCCTTTTCCCTAGTAAGTGTATGAATGCCTCTTATCTGCAATCATGATCCTATAGTCAGACCATTGATACAAATACTTGTTCAAGCATCAATGGTCTGTGGAGAAAGATATAAGTAATTAGGGTTTTGAAATTAATTGAAAGGAAATCAATCCTTTCGATTCTTCTTTGTGGAGAAGATAGAGACAAAAAGTATAATCCAGAATTCTGGGTAAGAGAAAATACTTCAGAGTTCATTGTTGGGGTAAAAAAGATTGGAGAAGATCGTGGAGAGGTTGTGGAGAGATTGGGGATCGTGGGTTTGGGATGAATAAGATTTTCCAGAAATAATTTTTTTTTTTTGGTTAAAAGAGAGAAGAGAGCTGTCGTTGGTATGAGTTTTAAGAATTTAATTTAAGAAAATAAATAAATAGAAACAAAAAATTCTGAAATTAAATGAGAGCTTGCCACGTTGGATTTTGACACATGTCATGAGTAGAGGGTGGCAGTTTTAAGTGATTTTGCTAGTGAATTATGAGTTAAAGGATTCTTTACCTTAGTTTTCCTTATTCGAGATTCTAGATTAACTTGATGTAAACGTATATAAACCGTTTTTTGGCTCATGAATAAAGGACACTTCCGGAAACTACTTTGACATGGTATCATAGCCATCATTCGTGATATCCTATGATTTTTCGGTTATTGCTCTAGTTTGATTCATGTTCGTGTGTCTCTGTGTTACTTGGTGAAATCAAGGCGATGAGGTTCGTGTGTTCGTGTGTTAGTGGTGAATAACAAACAAACAAGGTTCTGTTAACTAGTGATTGGCGAGATGGGTGATATCATGACAACAAAGACGTCTAAGAAATCTGGATATTTTTCTGATTTCTTTCTGCACCCTTCGGCTGATATAGGACAGGTGATTTGTAATGTGTTTTTGAATGAAAAAAACTATGAAAGATGGTTAAAGTTGATGAGAAATTAGGTGAAGGCGAAAAATAAATTTGGATTGATTGAATGGAGCATTACCGAACCAAAAGGAGGCAAATCTTAAGATGTAGGGCATCGTTAATTCTATGGACACGGTGTTGAATGCTATTGAACCAGATCTTCGAGGCTCGATGTTGTGTTCGAAGACATCGTATGGATTGTGGACTGATATTCAACAACGTTTCTATGTAGGGAATGAGCCACAAATCTATGAACTGCAGGCAACAGTAAATTCGTATAAGAAAGAATAACAATCTGTTCAAGACTACTATGGGAAGATGAAGCTGATGTGAGATGGTATTGATGAATTTGAGCCATTGGTTGAGTGTTGTTGGGGGGTGTCAAACTGCAATGTCATCAAAGCCATTATCGAGAAACGGGACAAGCAATGTCGACGACGCCAATTTCTGATGGGACTTGAGGCAGGGCATTTTGAAAATGTTCCGAGCAACATCAACTGGTTTCCAATGTTTATGAAACTCGACCCGATGTTGTTTGTTTCTCGGTTCAAGCGCAGAAGAAGACCATAACATCAACAAGTTGTGGTCGTCGTGTTATTGTGTGCTCTTACTGTGGGAGAAGTGGACATCCTGGGCTTGAGTAAGGTGCCTTGGAAAGTGGAGCGGTCTTGGGCTGGAGTTCAATTGTAAACGGATCGGACCGATCAGGTAGTAAACCTTTCAGGGTCGCGAACACATCTGCAAATTCCCTCGCGACCAGAATCTCTCCAATCTCCATTCCCTTCCTGAACTCAGTCGTGGTGATTGTGGCTAAGTACACTTCACACCCTCTCTCCAGCATCCTTCTCGCCTGGATTGTTGATACTACTAGGCTCCCGAAAGTCGGCCTTATACCCTGGAACTCGATCTTCCCTTCTCGTCTCTCAAACCGTACTCTTCCTCGGTGACAGTCATTGGTGGCCTGATACTGTCCAAGCCAATCCATACCCAGGATAACGTCGTGGTGTTAGAGTTGGATGACAAACAGGTTGACCGGCATACTCACATTCCCAATAGTGACATGTATGTTCCGGAGCAACCCTAGAGCCGTCGTGACCTGACCGTTGGCCGCATTGACCTCAAATCCGTCCACTTGTTCCATTTGGAACAAGCCCTTTCCGATCATTTTCGGGCTCTCAAAGCTATGTGTAGCTCCAGAATCAAACAATGTGTGAGTCCCCACACCTCCAATTGTTACGGTCCCTACACATTCAATCCATAATGGTGAGTACCGAACTCTTTATTCTGCAAGCACTGGAAATGGGCGAAGGAATCTCCTTCCCCAAGTCGTTTCTACGCAAGAATTTTTCCCCGAAACCGCCTACACTGGAAATTGAGCGAAGGTTATTCCCCTCCTCAATGCGTTGCAGGTAGGAATCGCCAAAACCGTCTACACAGACAATTGAGCGAAGGCTACTCCCTTCCTAATTGCGTTGTAGCTAGGAATTGCCCGAGACCGCCTACTCTATCAATTGAGCGAAGGCTCCTCCCTTCCTCAATGTTTTTAGGTCAGAATCGCCCGAGGCCGCTTACAATAGCAATTGAGCGAAGGCTACTCCCTTCCTCAATGCGTTATAGGTCAGAATTTCTCCTTTCCCCATGACATGCATGCAGGTAAAGTAAATAAAGATAAGAGTCAGGTGCACCGGCTTGGCCCGCCGGTTTGCCGCCCTCACGGTTCCCACCTCGGCGGTTCGGTGCTTTTGTAGCATCTGTATCCCGGGAACTGACCTAGAAGGATCGGGGGAGTGAGTCATGGAACCAGAACGTGGACAATCAGTCTAAGGGATCAAGAAGAAGTGTTCCATGGTTTATTTTTGACTAAGCACAATGAGAAAGAAGCTCAACCGAGCTGGATAGGAAGTGTTCAACTGAAACGAGCTGAACAGTCAAGCTGGTCAGCTGGTTCAACTGAAAGTCAGCTCAACTCAGCTGGTTAGAGTGTTAGGTAGTTGGGTCAGCTAGTGGTCTAGGTCTGGTGGGCGATTACCAGCCAAGGGACATAAGTGGTTGGCACCCTTTCAGTAACCATTTGCACCCTTTCGCTTATTGGGCAGTTTTTGGAGATGGCTTTTAAAAGACATGACTTAACAATTTTGGAATGTTCTTACACCACCATCCACGCCCTGAAATACACTACAAACCCCAGGGAAAATCCCGGAAATATACAAGAGGATTTGCAAGGAGAGAAGGCAAGATCGAAAAGGGTTTTTTGACCGGTTCTACAAGGGTTTTGTTGGGGGGATTGGAGGAGGAAGCATGAGCGGATTCCAGACATCTACACACGCCTGGAAACACCACCAAACGCAGAAGAGAGTCCCAAGAACATCATATAAAAACCGTGGGCCTTGGAGAGGAAGAAGAAAGGAGATCTGGCCGGATCTTCAAAGGAAGATACCAACAAGCTTAAAGGGAAAGTTGGGGCGGTTTATATGACAAACCCAGGATCCACACACGCGACCATACACATACAATCCAAAAAAGGGAGAATATCCAGAAAACTCATGAGACAAGCCATGAAGGGTTTGATAGGAAATTAAGAGGAGATTGGCCGACAGTTTTTGAGAGGAGATTGGCCGGTGGGTCCTTTAAGGAAAACCTGGGGGGGGGAACAAGGGGATAATTCCCAGGAATACTTGGAAGAAAACGTGAGGGTTTAAGGACAGAGAAAGGGTTAGACGGATTCGTCAAAAGAGATCACCGGGGGTTGGCAAGAGAATGGGGTACGGCCCAAGGCTGAAGCGAATAGAAATTGGGATCGTGTGATATGATGGGAGAAAAAATTGTGGTCTGTCATCATGACATGATCAGGTTAGGCTGTTAGTAAATGAATCAGTGTAAGCGCATGGATGAGATCACGACGGGATAAGTGAACAGATTTGATCGATCGGACCGGCACATTGTCCATCAATCAGGTCGGGTGGAGTATGTGCATGGATCAGAACTGGCAGTCTAGTCGGTTGTACGGTCAGGAATTATCTCAATTTCCATTCTGATTATTTAGAAGATTACATTTGGTGGTTATGCGGATCTAGACATTCAGACCGCGCGATCACATGGTCGATGACCGGTGGGGCCGAAGAGCGTGTGTGGTCGCGTCCGTACATGAACCGGCACCGGATGGTTTGGACAGTCACATATTTTTGGTTGGTTCGTGTGTGGTCGTGGGCGGATGTGAATGTATGGACGTGTGTGACTGTTCTCGGGTCATGGTACGGGTGGTACGCATGACCCGAACGGGTGCGATATGTCGTCCGTGTTTAGGGTCGATAGCGACCATGGATAGTCCTTCAAGATGGCCGCCAATGGATGGGAACGGGTCGCGCGCATGGTTTGGTAAAGAGGTCCTTACTTCTAACTATTGGGCAGTCTGAGTTGAATTAATAGATATCGACTTAAGTGGGAGAACATGAATGTATATAAACGCATGCTAGCTAGGTTTATGAGTTATATATCTAACTATTGCCAATGTGTGTTTAAGTATTTTTGGATGCATGTACAGAGCTTGGAAATGGAGCAACGGTTGGAGTAATCAAGATGCAGACATACTAGTTGGACAGTGAGCTGACCAAGAAGCAAACTGAAGATCTCACTTGTACTTGGTCATTTGGGGATGGTTGGTTGAATGACTGAGTACAAGGGAGATATGTTTGTGTGGGTGCTAAGCACAAGGTCGAAGGAAAATGAACGTGGACCTAGCTTCGCACCAATTTCACCTAAAAGGCTAAGGTACTTGTTAAATAGTCAAATAACGTTCCAAGCAATGGTTTAGAGCGGATTAGGTGAACGGAATAATCTAAGTTAAGACTTAGATGGTTAGAACGGATGGATAGGATTGGAACCTCGAAAAGAGTTTTAAGTAAACGAAATAGGAACTCATGAGGTTCACGGATGGATCATTCCTTAGAGGAACAAAATCAAGGTTAGATGAGGATGTCTGCTGCATATTGTTAAGTATGAATGATCTAAGCCTAGAAACGGATAAGGTAGCCAGTAGGAAGATCCGAGGAATACTTGTTCCTAAAGGAAATTTTAAATATAACGGATTTAGGGAGGTTCAAGCAAGGAAGCGGCCTGACCACGGGAACACATCGACCGTGGCCTAGAAAGGCCGGGTCGGGGTGTTACAGCTTTTCATTGCGACTTGGGAAAGTCCTCACGGAGATGTCCCAGTTGACCGAATAGGAAATAGGTCCTTAAATCGTCCTTGCTCCGTGGAAACGCTGAGGTCGCATGATCCATGCCTCCACACCTCGTACAAGATCCTTTAGCCATCAAGCATTCACCGGCATGGTTCCTCCCGCAGGGACCACACACTGGACGACTATTAGAGGTCTGAGTACCGTCCACCTGGTCTCGCATCCTCTTCAAGTCCTTCCCGGATCGACCCATCACTCTCTCGTGACTAAGCCTTAAACCAGTTCTCCTCGGCCAGGTTGGTCTCTACTGTGGCAGCACATTCAACAAACTCTGAGACGGAGTTAATGGTACAATCCGAACAGTGAGTACAAAGTTCCACCCACAATCCACAGAGGAAACGACGCACCTGTGTCGGTTTGTCCTCGCACTCTCGTCCCAAAAAATGTCGGAGCCGATCAAACTCTGCCTCGTACTTCCGTATTGTTCGACGACCCTGAACCAAGTTCAAGAACTGACCTTCCAGTCTGTACCCAGCCTCGGCCGGAAATTACTTCCGGTTGAACTCATTCTCAAAGTCCTCAAACATCACAATACTCACCTTGGTGCGCCTCTCAACCAAGAGCAAGCAGTTGTGCGCGTCCCCCTCCGGGAAGTAGACCACAATGTCCTTCTTGTAGTCCTCCGGGCAACGATTAGAGAGAAAGTTCCTGGTCAACCGAATCCTCCACTCGTCTGCCTTAACTTGATCTGCACTCCCCTTGAAGTTCTTCGTGCCCAGCTTGGTGATGTGGCCCAAGATAACTAGATACTCCACCTTGCGAACCGCCCTGATCAAAGGTGGGTCTATCTCGACCACATCAGGCTGATCATCCATCGGATCATCATCCAACATTTGGTCGACGTGGACCCTAAGCTGATCCTCAGTTGTCCTTACTGTAGCATCCCCGACCCATCCTAAGGGTCGTTGGGACAGATTATGGGACCGGAATTGCGAGCATATGGTCAAGGGAGACAATATGGAGTGTTCCATGGTCGAAATTGAGTTAAGCTCAGATAGAGGGGAGCTTAGCTAAGTGGGAAAGAGCTGAGCAAGGAGTGTTCAGCTCAAACGAGTTGAACAATCCAGCTGGCCAGCTGGGTCAGCTGGCAATCAGATCAACCCAGCTGGATGGAGTGTTGACCTACTAGGTCAGCTGGTCAGCTGACCAAGGGGAGTGATTGGGGAATGGTCACCAATGTGTTGTCACCCATTCGGCCACCCATTGGCACCCATTCGCATGGGTCGTTACTAGGCGATTTCAAGCCTATAAATAACCCATGAGGAGGCCATTTTTGCGCCTCACACAAGAAGGGAAAAATCCCAGAATTTTCCTAAGGCAAATGCCGACTAAAGAAGAGAGAGATCAAGGGTTTGGCCGGTTTTCCAAGGGGAAACCACCGGCGATTACAAGAGAAAGAGAGGCGGCTTGAGTGGAGGAATAAAGGAGTTTCATAAGGGATCCAGAATGGCTTCCAATGTGGCTAAGGATGCGGGCTAATCCACTACCACCTCTAAGATTAGAATCCGAGACCTTTCTCTATCGCGGCCACGGCTAAGCCGTTAGGCCGGTGGTTAGTTTAGATATAGGCTGAATGTAATTTCTCCCTCTTCTACCTTTCTGGAAACAGAACCGGATGATAGGAATCATTCATAGGGTGAGCGACTTAGTCCATGGTGGGAGTTATGCAGGACGGGTCGGTTGTGGTCGATTCGCATGAACGGGTTCAAATGGGTTCGGGTTTGTTCGCGTGTGAACAAAGCGGTATGTCCGTCGGACGGTACCGTTGGTGGACGAAACATGACCGCGGGCTAGCCTGTGTGCGAACGGATTCGTATCTGTGAACGATCATGGTTGGACGTACCTAAGTGTTTACACGGTTTTGCCATAAACCGTCTGTGGATCGATCAGACTCGTTCGCGGGTTGATCGATTCCACACGCGTGCGAACAGAACTGACCGTGGATCGTACAAAAACGACCGTGGGTCATACATGATTGTCTGCGGGTCACATGCGAGTGTCGGCAGGTCATACGTGATCGTACACGGGTCGTACGCCAACATCCTTGAGTCGTACACGGCTGTCCGTGAACGAACACGACTGTTTGTGAATAGACACGACCGTTCATAGAACACAGCCCGACCACAGTTATAACCGTGCGTGCAAGGGCGACCATAAACAAGACTTAGGCCGATTAGTTGGAACTTATAACGGATAGGAACATTGCATGTTGCATTGGGCTTATGGGAAGATATATAACCTGTTGTCATACTAGGTTGTTGGAATCATTTACATTTGAAATGAATACTTAATTTTTTAATGATCTCAGGATATGAGTTTGATCATGGGGATGATCAAGCCTAGGCGCGGACACAAAGACCCAAGGACGAGTGGTGTTAAGATATATAGATTATTAGGACCAATACTTTATAGAGCATAATGGCATTGATACTAAATTGTATTGGTACCTTGGTTTGATTAATAAAAGAACCCATTTATCTTATGTTGCAGGTTCTCATTGCCTTAGACTAAGAATGAAATGAATGGAATGAATGGATGTTTAGAATGGATAAGTATGGAACTTTAGGGCTTGAGGTTCGCAAATGAACCTCAAGGTAAAACATCTAGGTAGTGGGACATCTGTCTAGGCCCTATGGCCGGGATGGGGTGTTTCAAGTTGGTATCATAGCGAAGTTATTTTCGAGGATTATGGGTTAGGGCTATACCATTCGTCCGGGGTTAGATGTTGGTGTAGTTAGTTTTGCTTAGGACTTGGAGATTGCTTACTTAGGTAGACTAATCTTGTTGAATCTTCAGGTTGGAAAAGCAAGAGAAAGTGTACTAAGGACTAGGATGCGGCTGGAACCGGAAAAGGTCCAAGGACCCATGGCTCCTCCTGCACCCAATGAGACTAGGGTTTCTGAACCGGATGTCCAGGTTGGGGTAGAGAATGAGGAGATGGCGAGTCTTCATCACATGCGGCTCACACTGAGACCGGCCATGTGAGAGATGGTGCTACAGGTGGTGGTGAACCACTGACCACAGTCCTGAACATTGGAGAGATGTGGACTATGCTGAAAGCGGTCATGGACCAAATGACGGTTCTGAACCAGAACATCACGCCTGGTCAGAAACTGGCTGAGGATGAATGACGGATCCGAGTCACCGTTACGGGGACTAAGGATCAGGATGATGTTGAGCAAGATGTTGTAGTGATCGACTCACCGGTTCCTAAAAAGAGCCGCAAGGTGGACTAAAAAGAGCCGCAAGGTGGACTACCAAGTTGGGAACGAAGCACTCCAAGGGAAGTGCTGACCCACTTGAGGCTAATGAGTGGGAGTCACGGCTTGTCCGGAACTTCCGATCCACCCATTGTCAAGAGGACTACATGAAGGATATTGCGGTCCACTTCCTGAAAGGGGATGCACATAACTAGTGGATGTCTGTGGGCAGGCGCACCAAGGGACTCATTGCTTCGTTTGCAGACTTTGAGACTGAGTTTAACCGGAAGTACTATCCAGCTGAGGCTTGGGATCATATGGAAGGAACGAATTTGAACATGGTTCAAGGCCGGAAGAGGGTCCGTGAGTATGAGGCAGAGTTCGACCGTCTTAGACGTTATGTGGGACGAGATGTTGAGGACGAGCCAACTCAAGTGAGATGTTTCCTTCGCGTCCTGCGAGTGAAACTTCGTACCCACTTCTTAGTTTGTTCCTATTACTCCGTTTCCAAGAAGGCCGAAAGGGCTGCTACTGTTGAGGACAACATGGCTGAGGATAATGGGTGGGAGCTAATGTTGGAATTATGTCCAGTAATCTCTGTACTGTCTCTAGAAAGTAAGAGTATGTCAATGATCAGACATAAGTCATATAATACTGGGGGTCATGATGGCTTGCTAGAGTCCGCTCATGATCTATAAATCTTGGATTTATTGCCTTTATTATATGATCCCATATGGGTCACACGCCTAAGCTAACAGGAAAATGTGTAGGAACGGTTTAGCAGAAGTACGGTAAAAGTGCTAGGCATTTACTGTACTAAGAGAGACTAAAGGGCCTGATTAAATCCAAGGGATTTAATCAGACTGAGAATTGGGCCCAAAAGCCCATAAGAACTGGACAAGGGTTTTAATAAATAAAACTTGCCCTAGCTCTTATTTCTCAGCCAGCTTCTGCGCCTCCCTCTCTTTCTCTCTGCGCCTCTTTCCTTTCGGTCTAGCAGCCAATTTCCTGCTGTGTGCGTGTGTGAGCCTTTGGAGGAGCTATCTCTTGGTGGTTCTGCTGATCTCTGACCTGTACCTCCTCTTTCCGCTGCAAAACAAGGTAACAGGTGAGGTCCTTTATGATTCTAGCAAGAGAACCTAGATCTGGCATGTTTAGTAGGATCAATTAATCTGATGAATTGAACCAGGAAAAACACTAAATAATCCTTCAGTGGTATCAGAGCCATTGGTTCTGTTAGGATTTCTTGTTTAGAATCATGTTTAGGTTGTTTAGAAGTGTTTGAATCAATCTATTGATAAGAAAAACACTTAAGAAACAAAGAATTAAAACCTAAACTAATAGAAATCGCATGATCCGATCTATATGAATCGGTATGCGTCGGAGTGTTGATCAGTATCGGATCACACGTCCGGATCGGATGACGCACGAACCGATCACGGATCGAGTTGTGTCGTCGATCCGATCGGCGACATGGACGATCAGATGGGCCGATCGAACGGATCGGATCGGATCGAACGATCGCACGATCGATCGTGATCGCGTCCCTCCTCATCCCGTCGCGCACGGCCTCACGTCCCGCTATCGTCCCGATCGGCTTGGTTGCGAGAGATTGACCACGATCGCATGGATCGATCGATCGCATGGATCCCGCGTCTTGCATCTCTCGGCCCAAGCCCGTCCCGTCCCGCTTTCGTCCGTGCATCGCATGGAGCTTGGTCACGACCGTGATCGGTTCGTGACCATTCGGGTCGGTTTTGGTTCGTGGTTCGGTTTAAAATTTATTAAAAATTAAACGTCACGGTTTAATAAACAGACTTAATAAAATTTATTAAGTTCTGGTTAAACCGGGATAAGAAATCCAAAGTCGAAAAATTGGATTTAGTGCCTAAACCAGTGATTTTCTAATTTGATTTGGTTGGACCAAATAAATTGAGAAAATCCGGTTTAGTAAATAACCGGTTGACAATTGTGGTCATCGTAGTAATTAATTTTGGTTAGACCAATCTTAATGAACCAGACCGGTTATGTCATTTAATTGGACAATTGGGTTATGTCTTGGACATAGACCAATTCTTGGGCCATGGGCCAAGAAGTTAAAACAATTGGGCCAGTTATTTGAGTCTATTCTTCAGATTTAATTTAAAAAAAAATTATTTTATTATTAAAATTTAATTTTAAATTAATCTATTTTCAAAATCTGAAATTAGAAAGTTTCTTAAATTAGAAGTTTCTAGATTTGCATGTTTTGGATTTTAGGAAATTTCTATATTTAGAAAGTTTCCAATTTTAGGAAGTTTCCAATTTTAGAAAGTTTCCAAAAGTAGTAGGTTTCCAAAAATGGAAAGTTTCCAAAAATAGTAATCTTCTATTTTGGGAATGAAATTTTAAAATAAACCTACAAACCTCAAACAATATCAAGCGTTGGATGTCTTGTCAAGTCTATGTCAGCTGTCGAAGCCCATTCAATTGTACTCATGGCCTTACAGTGTGAGGGTGTCTACTTTTGCGTGGGTAAGACGGTTTGTGATTCATAAATGTCATTGGGAGTCCCAGACATTAGTGATTACATGACTGTATAGTCTGGTTTTCTTGACTAGGCCATCGGGAGTCCCGGGCCTTGAGACATCAGAGTGGATTGGGCCTCGGGCCCAGATTCACAACCAAGAGTTATATCACAGATATAATTAGCCGAAATAGGGCTTACCGATATAAGCTAAGGTTGGGTGACGGCCAGTGGCCCACTTTGATCTTAGTTATATGTGGATCTTGGAATCATTATATTCTATTGAGGGTAACTGATGTTATTGAATATAATGCGAGATTAATCATATTAAGTATAATGCGAGATTAATCATATTGAACATATTAACTAAAATCCTTTTATCTTAATTTTCAGTTATGACTAGCACAAACAATCAAAACACTTTCTCGATCCGGTCTGTCCTTGAGATGGACAAACTGAACGGATCAAATTTCTTGACTTGGTCGCGGAACCTGAGGCTAGTCCTCAGGCAGGAGAGAAAGGACTATGTCCTTGAGAGAGCTCTCCCCGTGAGGATCGGGTCCAATGCCTCTCATGCAGTGTATGATGCTTGGAATAAGCATTATAATGATGCGGTAGATGTGCGTGGTCTGATGTTGGCTACCATGGACTCAGATTTGCGGAAGCAATATGAAAACATGGAGTCGCCAATAGAGATGATCAGCAGCCTGAAATTGAAATTTCAGGAGCAGGTAAGAGTGGAGAGATACCAGTTGGTTAAGTCTCTCACTAGCTGCAAGCTACCAAATGATCATCCAGTAAGTCCTCATATCAGTAAAATGATAGGTTATATTGATAACCTGAGGAAACTGGATTATCCAGTTAGCCAAGAATTGACAACTGAGATCATTCTGCAGTCACTGCCGTCAAGCTATGATAAGTTCAGAAGGAACTATATCAAGAAAGGCTTAACGAAGACGCTGACTGAACTGCATGATATGCTCAAGACAGTTGAGCCAAACGTGAAGAGTACCCAGTATAATCTCATAATGGAGAAGGGTGGGTTTATTAAACCTAGTGCTGACAAGGGTGAAGACAAAGTTGTCCAGATTTTGAATCATGGCAAGCGTGTGTCTTCTGAGCCCAAGTCAGATACCTCTTACGTTGGTAAGTGCTGCTACTGTAAAGAGACTGGGCATTGGAAGAGAGATTGCATTAAATTCATGGAAGATGATGAGGAGTTGAAGTTGATGTATGAGACTACTTCCTCATGTATTCATGTTATTACTTCAAGTTCTACCTTATAGGTATTGGATACTGGTTGTGGCACTGATATTTGTTGTAATATGCAGAGCCTAAGCAACAGTAGAACGTTGAAGGAAGGGCAAGTGGAACTGCATGTCTGGAAGGAGCTATGGATGCTGCCTCAGCCGTAGGGTTTTCACTTGTAGATGCCTTTGAGGCTTGGTTTTATTAAGTAATTGCTACAATGTACCTGCTTTAGCAGAGTTGTCTTTCATTTTCTTGTAAGAATTTGAATGTTTTTCATTTCGATAAAAGAGAAGTTTAGTTCTTTTGATCTTAATGAAATATTAATTGTAGCACCCTATTCAAGGAATGGGTTTTATATCTTAAACCAAAAGGTGCCTAAATGTAACATAAATACCAAATTGGTTTAAATCTGATGAATTAAACCTGATTTTTCTTGGCATAAAAGTCTTGGTCACATAGAGTAAGTCGGATTCAGAAATCCCATAGTTATGCACTATTGGGCTCATTTGATCGGATATCTTATGAGACTTGAATTCTGTTTACTGGACCAAAAGACAAAGGGGCCTATCTTAGCCGAGCTAGAGAAAGGCCCAAAGGCTTATTGGAGATTGAACATACTCATGTATGTGGTCCGATGAGCAGTAATGCCAGAGAAAATTTCCTGTACTTCATTGTCTCTACTGATTAATTCAGTGAGTAAGACTGTGTTCATTTGATGAGACATAAGTCGGAATTCTTTGACATGGTCGAAAGAGTTCCAGAATGAGGTATAGAATCTGAGTGACAGAAGTATTAAGACTCTGAATTAAATCACGAGTGAGAATACTTGAGTCATTAATGGTGTGATCATCTGAATGAGTGTGAAGTCGTTTCACAGCTCAATTCTCCTGAAAACCTTGAGGTATTTCTGTGAGAAAGAATCAGATCTTATAAGAAATGATTAAAGATGAGTCACACGAATCTTCCATGATATTCTTGAAGAATAACGCTCTAGAAATATCTAAGTTTACGCTGAAATAGTTCCACCAATATCAGTTGAAAGACACCACGTAAATGTGGATTGGAATCGATCCAAATTCGTCTTTACTGAGTATTTGTAGTTGAGCTACTTCGCTGGTTGTCCTAGGGAAACCAAGGCTTGTTATCTTTTACGTCCATTCTGTTTTCAAGAAGGGAAGTTACTTTCCAAGAAGAACAGTGGGAGTAAAAGTATGACTCGAAGAAATTCGACAAATACAGGTGGCTGCTCAACCTGTTGAGGGAGAGCAGCGGATGGATTTACAGATTACTGTAGAATCTACACCTGTGGAGCCTGAAGTTCGCAGATATGAAAGAATCAGTCACTAATCCGAGAGTGAATTCTCGTCATTAGTTGAACCTGATGATCATTGAAAGTTCGCATGATCTGATGATCATTGAAAGCGACGAATCTGCGAAACTCAAAGAAGCGAAAGTGAGCCCGGACTCCGGAAAAATTACATTTTGTGTAAGTTAGCTTCACCGATCCATTCATGGATGGAAGCAAACATATCAGAGTTGGAATCTTCGTTCTGTTGAAGTAGTCAAGGTTTTGACTTAAACAGGAACGAAATGGAACTGTGCGTTTACTAAAAGATAAGTGGGAGCAATATTGCATTTCTCATAGTGTATGTCGATGACATACTGATTCTCGGAAATAACGTTCCAAAGCTGCAGTCGGTAAAGGACTGGCTTGGGAGTTGTTTTAATGATTGACATGGGTAAAGCCACGTATGTTCTTGGACTTTGGATCTAAAGATAGAGATCCAAAAGAGCTGGTAGGACAATGTCAGGACTCTTAAATTGACAAAGTCCTACACGTTTTCAGCAATCCAAGAAGGGTTTTATGCCAATGTCACATGGCATTCCGTTAAGCAAGAAACAGTGTCCTACGATAACTGCTGAGCTTGAATGCATGGATGAGATTCCATATGCGTCGGCAATTGGATCTATCATGTATGCCATGACACGTACTTGTTTTGATGTAGCTTTAATGTTAAGCGAGACAAGTAAAGACCAGTCAGATCCAGCCAAAAATCACTGGATAAACGTAATGAATATTCTCAAGTATTTGGAAAATACTTAGGATACGTTCTTGATTTACGGAGAAAGTAAGGTGCTACGAGTCGGTAGAGTCTGAAAGGCAAGTTTCCAACGGACAAAGATGATTTCCGGTCACAGTCCGGTTATATCTTGTGTCTGTCTGGCGGTGCAAGGCACTGTTGCTGACTCCATGACTTAAGCAGAACATTTCGCAGCTTGGAAAGCGGCGAAAGAGGTTGTTTGAAAGAAGAGTTCGTCACTGAACTTGATGTGATTCCCAGCATAGATGAGACTAGCTGCACATCAGAGGTCCAAACACCTTGAGGGTAGGTATAACCTATTCCGTGAGATAAATGACAGAGATGTTAAGTACATCAGCAAGTTTCAACGAATGAGAACGTTGCTAATCTATTAACGAAGCCACTCCTTAGGCCTAAGCACGAGTCGCGGACTGTTGCTGTAGGATAAGTGAAATTAAGATGTAGTCTTAATTTCAGTGGAAGTTAGTAAAGGGTTTTATTTAGTTATTGATATGTTCTTGTAAAACATTTTTAAGATGTTTAATAAAATTATTTTTATGATTATTTTAACTGTGATGAAATAATCGTTCCAAAATGATATGAACCATTTTATAGGTCATCGAAGTAAGTGACTTGATCTTGAGTCATCAAAGTCATTTAGCTTGATCATGAGACCCTATATTTGATAGATGGCTTATATCATCGTGTCCCTAGTCGAAGGTTGTTGAAACTGGAACACCAACAACCGCGTGAGACTAGATTGGTATGTGACTTATGACAAAGTCTCAGGATGTCATAGATGCACGGCATCAAAGTCAGTACATAGGTGTATGTTGGGGTACATACGACCGGACAAGACCCGCTTATAAGAACTCTTCAGGATATTTATATCTGTGTCATAAGAGATTCTTACTACCACTATAGAGTATAGTCCTTAGACCTGAGTTCGCATGCATGTGACTGCACATGAACTAATGCGCTTTGATCATTGTCTAATGCTGTCGTTAAGCGATAGTTATAAGGACCTTGTTTGGGTGTATTATGAAATGAGTAGTTCACAGTGATGGAACAAGACGGGATTTGTCCCTCCAATATAAATGGAGTGAATATCTCTAGGCCAATCGGAGATTTAATACTGGAAAATGCATGGCCATGCTCAAACGGACTGTCCCGAGTCGTTTGGATTGTCAGTATCAAATCAGAGTCCGATGAACAAGATTAGGCTTTATAAGGATGACACTAATCTTGCCTTATGACTAATCGAGATATTGAGACAAAAAGGATTATGAATACAGAGATTCCAGTTCAAGTGGGAGATTGTTGGAATTATGTCCAGTAATCTCTGTACTGTCTCTAGAAAGTAAGAGTATGTCAATGATCAGACATAAGTCATATAATACTGGGGGTCATGATGGCTTGCTAGAGTCCGCTCATGATCTATAAATCTTGGATTTATTGCCTTTATTATATGATCCCATATGGGTCACACACCTAAGCTAACAGGAAAATGTGTAGGAACGGTTTAGCAGAAGTACGGTAAAAGTGCTAGGCATTTACTGTACTAAGAGAGACTAAAGGGCCTGATTAAATCCAAGGGATTTAATCAGACTGAGAATTGGGCCCAAAAGCCCATAAGAACTGGACAAGGGTTTTAATAAATAAAACTTGCCCTAGCTCTTATTTCTCAGCCAGCTTCTGCGCCTCCCTCTCTTTCTCTCTGCGCCTCTTTCCTTTCGGTCTTGCAGCCAATTTCCTGCTGTGTGCGTGTGTGAGCCTTTGGAGGAGCTATCTCTTGGTGGTTCTGCTGATCTCTGACCTGTACCTCCTCTTTCCGCTGCAAAACAAGGTAACAGGTGAGGTCCTTTATGATTCTAGCAAGAGAACCTAGATCTGGCATGTTTAGTAGGATCAATTAATCTGATGAATTGAACCAGGAAAAACACTAAACAGTCCTTCAGCTAAGTCACAGGACAAAGTGGCTAGTCGATCCGGTAAGATCCTAAAGAGGAAATGAGATCAAGTGGGGGCTGATCGCCAATCCTCTGACCTCACCAAATGTACCACCTGTGGCAAATATCACTTGGGGGAGTATTGGAAAGCCGGGAAGGTATGTGCGAAGTGTGGAAGCAAAGACCACGAAGTCGTAAGCTGTCCACAAAACAAGGGGCAAGAAGGGGTGACTGAAAGACCATTAATGTGCTTCCAATGTGGAAAGACGAGGCATTACTTGCGTGATTGCCCGAAGCTGCAAGGTGAAAAGTAGAAGGCACCAGAAATGAACCGGGGAAAAGAAGGTCGCGCGGTCAAGGCCAAGGGCCAAGCCGGGACACCCCATGTTTATGAACTGGTGAAAGATTCGTGCATGGCCGGCTCCTATGATGTGATCACTGGTACGTCACTAAACTCCTACTTCTTCAATTAAGTAATGCATTGCATATATTTTGGGGAAAATGGTAGGTTGCTTAGACATTTTTGGGAATGTGTAGAGACTGTTACCATAGGTGGTGTAGAGACACTTACCTTATTTGACTCTGGGGCTACTCATAGTTTTGTGAGTCATGGAAAGATTTGGAAAGGCTTGTTCCAGAAGGAACAAGTAGACGGCCTAGGCATAGTGAATGTGGCCGGTTGGCAAGTAATACCCATGCTAGGTTTGGTTAGATACGTACCCGTCTCCATAGGAGGAGTGGATATGCCAGCCAACCTGGTAGTACTTCAACTTAAGAATCACGAAGTGATCTTAGGTATGGACTGGCTCGGTCAGAACCGAGCCACCATTGAATGTCAACAAGGAATGGTGTGGTTCGAGAGGACAAAAGGAAAAGTAGCGTTTCAAGGAATGAGACCTACTTCGGAAAGTTTGATAGTCTCTGCTATCCATGCAGAAATGATGTTGGAAAAAGGATGCGAAGCATACCTAGCCACCATTGTTGGGAATGTCCTGAAATCTACCGTACTATCTCTAGAAAGTATGATAAGTGTCGAGATCAGACATAAGTCATAAATACTGGGTGATCATGATGACTTGCTAGAGCCCGCTCATGATCTATAAGTTTAAGACTTATTACCAGTATTATATGATCCCGAAGGGTCACACACCATAGCTAACGGGAAAGTTAAGATGGAATTAATACGGTAAGATGCTAAGACATTTACTGTATTTGTACAGAGAGTTGGGTAGACAACAAATGGGCTTTTGTCTGATTTGTGTCTTGGGCCCAAAAGTCTAATGGACCATTAGTTTAATTAATTAAACTTGGGCCCATTAGTGAATGAATAAGATTGCAACAAGGGTTTTAGAAACCCTAAGCCATCTTCTGCGATTTTGGAGCTGAGTGGCCGCGGCTAATCTCTCTCTCTTGAGTCTCTCTCTCTGTTGTTCTTCCATCCGGTCTAGCAGCCATCCCTGCTTGTAAGAGTGTGGATACCTGAGGAGGAACCGGTTCTCATAAGCTCTAATCTGATCTTGTCATTACCACCAATTCCGCTGCAAAGGTAAAAGATCAGGTTTGTTTTATGATTCGATTACAAGAACCTAGATCTGTTTAAGATTATGTGCTAGGTTGCAATCTGAGAATTGAACCATGGAAAAACTCATAATACTTCAGTGGTATCAGAGCCTAGGTTCATTAGATTCTTGTAATTTGGATCATATGGTGTTTAATATGTTAAAGGAATCAATTTAATGAAGTAAAATTGATTTGATAATTATTAAACCCTAATTGGTATTGGTTATGATCACTTGATAATGCCGCCGATCGATATCATTATTAATTTGCATGATCCGCAAATTGATCGATCGATAAAGTTGCTTGTGATCGATCGATTTCATGATGATATCATGCGTGATCGTATGATGCGTTTGCCGATTATGCCTTCGATCGCAAGCTATCATGTGATCGATCGATATTGGTCTCGGCATGATGATCGAGTGAAAGCCATGGATCGATCGATCATGATGTTTGTGGCCAATCGTGTATTGATCGGCCGTGTGTTGATCGCTTGCAATAGCCGATCGGATGGATTGTGTGAGCCGCAAGGCAAGATCACTTGCGATCCGATCGCAGATTATCGGCCATGTGATGCCTTCGATCGCTCTAAGCCAAGTGATCGTTGATGGGCTGGCCGCGTGATCGTTTGGGCCGAAATCGATCAATTGATCGTGAGGCCGTGTAACGGATCATGCGTTAGTGGGCTGAGTTGGATCATGGATCCGATCGTTTGGCCCGTTAAAACTTTACGTCCCACGAATAGTCAATCGGTTAAACCGAGCTTCGCGGTTCGTTGCCCAAAACCACACCGATTAAACCGGTCCATTTAATTGGCGGTTAATTGTGTGTTTAAAAGCCTTAAACCGCAAGTTAAATCAAATTGGCTAAAACACTGGGTGTTTCTTCCCGGTTTTGGATTTAACTGAACCGATCCAATTTAATTGGTGGTTCAAGCGGTTAACCCGAATCGCGGTTTGCTGGAAATTATTTAATACATGGTATTATTTAATTTCTGGTTAAACCGGATTTAAATTCATAAAATTGAATTTTAAACTAAACCGAAGGCTGGTCTAAGTTTGATTTGGTTGGACCAAATAATTTAGAGCTGGTCTGGTTTAGTAAATAACCGATGGTTTTGATAGTTAATTTGGTCTTGGACCAGAATTAATAAACCGACTCGGTTATGTCAAATTATTGGGCCAACTGGAATTCTATGGTCTTGGGCCAAGAATTGGGCCTATAATTTGTGACCCAACCCGAAAATATTTATAAAATATTAAATTAGAAATTTCTATTTTTAGTATGTTACTAAATTTAGAAAGTTTCTAAAAGAAGTAAGTTTCCCAAAATAGTAATCTTCTATTTTTGGAAATAAAACCTAAAATCCTCAAAACCAATATCAAGCTTGGATGTCTTGCCCAATCTTGTCAGCTACTTAACGCTTATTCGATTACAGATATGGCTTACAGTGTGAGGTGTCTGTTTTCGCGTAAGTAAAGTAGTATATAGTCACTAATTTCATTGGGAGTCCCAGACTTTAGTGATTATTTGGCTGTAAGAGATTGGTTTGCTTGACTGGGCCATCGGGAGTCCCGGGCCTTGAGACATCTGGTGTATTGGGCCTTGGGCCCAATTCACAACCGAGAGTTATATGAGATATAACTAGCTGTGTGTATGCTTACCAAGTAAAGCTAATTCCGGGTGACGGCCAGTGGCCCACTTTGGATTTAGCTGAACATGGGTCTCGGAATCATTGCATTCTTATGAGGTTAAACAAAGAAATTTTGAATGCAATGCGAGTTTTCTTATAAGTTATTAAGATTACTCTTTTATGAACTAAATAACTAAAACTCTATTTATCTCTAAATTTCAGCTATGACTAGCACAAACAATCAAAACACTTTCTCGATCCGGTCTGTCCTTGAGATGGACAAACTGAACGGATCAAATTTCTTGACTTGGTCGCGGAACCTAAGGCTAGTCCTTAGGCAGGAGAGAAAGGACTATGTCCTTGAGAAAGCTCTCCCCGAGAGGATCGGGTCCAAGGCCTCTCATGCAGTTCGTAATGATTGGAATAAGCATTATGATGATGCGGTAGATGTGCGTGGTCTGATATTGGCTACCATGGACTCAGATTTGCTGAAGCAATATGAGAACATGGAGTCGCCAATAGAGATGATCAGCAGCCTGAAATTGAGATTTCAGGAGCAGGTAAGAGTGGAGAGATACCAGTTGGTTAAATCTCTCACTAGCTGCAAGCTACCGAATGATCATCCAGTAAGTCCTCATATCAGTAAAATGATGGGTTACATTGATAACCTGAGGAAACTGGATTATCCAGTTAGCCAAGAATTGGCAACTGAGATCATTCTGCAGTCACTGTCGTCAAGCTATGATAAGTTCAGAAAGAACTATATCAAGAAAGGCTTAACGAAGACGCTGACTGAACTGCATGATATGCTCAAGACAGTTGAGCCAAACGTGAAGAGTACCCTGTATAATCTCATGAAGGAGAAGGGTAGGTTTACTAAACCTAATGCTGACAAGGGTGAAGACAAAGTTGTCCAGATTTTGAATCATGGCAAGCGTGTGTCTTCTGAGCCCGAGTCAGATACCTCTTACGTTGGTAAGTGCTGCTACTGTAAAGAGACTGGGCATTGGAAGAGAGATTGCATTAAATTCATGGAAGATTATGAGGAGTTGAAGTTGATGTATGAGACTACTTCCTCAGGTATTCATGTTATTACTTCAAGTTCTACCTTATAGGTATTGGATACTGGTTGTGGCACTGATATTTGTTATAATATGCTGAGCCTGAGCAACAGTAGAACGTTGAAGGAAGGACAAGTGGAACTGCGTGTCTAGAAGGAGCTATGGATGCTGCCTCAGCCGTGGGGTTTTCACTTGTAGATGCCTTTGAGGCTTGGTTTTGTATTAAGTAATTGCTACAATGTACCTGCTTTTAGCAGAGTTGTCTTTCATTTTCTTGTAAGAATTTGAATGTTTTTCATTTTGATAAAAGACAAGTTTTGTTCTTTTTATCTTAATGAAATATTAATTGTAGCACCCTATTCAAGGAATGGGTTTTATATCTTAAACCATAGAATGCCTAAAATGTAACATAAATACCACAATTGGTTTAAATCTGATGAATTAAACCTGATTTTTCTTGGCATAAATGTTTTGGTCACATAGAGTAAGTCAGATTCAGAAACCCCATAGTTATGGACTTTTGAGCTCATTTGATCGGATATCTTATGAGACTTGAATTCTGCTTACTGGACCAAAAGACAAAGGGCCCATCTTAGCCGAGCTAGAGAAAAGCCCAAAGGCTTATTGGACCTTGAACATACTCATGTATGTGGCCCGATGAGCAGTAATGCCAGAGAAAATTTCCTGTACTTCATTATATTTACTGATTACTTCAGTGAGTATGACTGTGTTCATTTGATGAGACACGAGTCGGAATTCTTTGAAATGGTCGAAAGAGTTCTAGAATGAGGTATATAATCTAAGTGACAGAAGTATTAAGACTCTGGATTAGATCACGAGTGAGAATACTTGAGTCATTAATGGTGTGATCATCTGAATGAGTGTGAAGTCGTTTCACAGCTCAATTCTCCTGAAAACCTTGAGGTGTTTCTGTGAGAAAGAATCAGATCTTATTAGAAATGATTAAAGATGAGTCACACGAATCTTCCATGATATTCTTTAAGAATAACGCTCTAGAAATATCTAAGTTTACGCTGAAATAGTTCCACCAATATCAGTTGAAAGACACCACGTAAATGTGGATTGGAATCGATCCAAATTCGTCTTTACTGAGTATTTGTAGTTGTGCTACTTCACTGGTTGTCCTAGGGAAACCAAGGCTTGTTACTTTTACGTCCATTCTGTTTTCTAAGAAGGGAAGTTACTTTCCAAGAAGAACAGTGGGAGTAAAAGTATAACTCGAAGAAATTCGATAAATACAGGAGGCTGCTCAACCTGTTGAGGGAGAGCAACGGATGGATTTACAGATTTCTGTAGAATCTACACCTGTAGAGCCTGAAGTTCGAAGATATGAATGAATCAGTCACTAATCCGAGAGTGATTTCTCGTCATTAGTTGAACCTGATGATCATTGAAAGTTCGCATGATCTGATGATCATTGAAAGCGACGAATCTGCGAAATTCAAAGAAGCGAAAGTGAGCCCGTACTCCGAAAAATTACATTTTGTGTAAGTTAGCTTCATCGATCCATTCATGGATGGAAGCAAACATATCGGAGTTGGAATCTTCGTTCTGTTGAAGTAGTCAAGGTTTTGACTTGAACAGGAACGAAATGGAACTGTGCGTTTACTAATAGATAAGTGGGGGCGATGTTGCATTTCTCATATTGTATGTCGATGACATACTGATTCTCGGAAATAACGTCCCAATGCTGCAGTCGATAAAGGACTGGCTTGGGAGTTGGTTTTATGAATGACATGGGTAAAGCCACGTAGTTCTTGGATTTTGGATCTTAAGATAGAGATCCAAAAGAGCTGGTAGAACAAAGTCAGGATTCTCAAAATTGACAAAGTCCTACACGTTTTCAGCATTCCAAGAAGGGTTTTATGCCAATGTCACATGGCATTACGTTAAGCAAGATACAGTGTCCTACGATAACTGCTGAGCTTAAATGCATGGATGAGATTCCATATGCGTCGACAATTGGATCTATCATGTATGCCATGAAACGTACTTGTTTGATGTTGTATTAATGTTAAGCAAGACAAGTAAAGACCAGTCAAATCCAGCAAAGAATCACTGGATTGCCGTAAAGAATATCCTAAAGTATTTGAGGAATACTAAGGATAAATTCTTGATTTACGGAGAAAGTGAGGTGCTACAAGTCGATAGAGTCTGAAAGGCAAGTTTCCAATAGACAAAGATAATTCCCGGTCACAGTCCGGCTATATCTTGTGTCTGACTGGCGGTGCAAGGCACTGTTGCTGACTCCATGACTTAAGCTGAACATTTCGCAGCTTGAGAAGCGGCGAAAGAGGATGTTTGGATAGAAGAGTTCATCACTGAACTTGATGTGATTCACAGCATAGATGAGGCTAGCTGCACATCAGAGGTCCAAACACCTTGAGGGTAGGCCTAAGCACGAGTCGCGGACTGTAGCTGCAGGATGAGTAAAATTAAGATGTAGTCTTAATTTCAGTGGGAGTTTGTAAAGGGCTTTTCTAGTTGTTTTGAAAGGTTCATGTAAACATAATATTTTATGTTTATGAAATCTATGATTTCTGGATTATTTTAACTGTGATATAAATAATCGTTCCAAAATGATTCATGTCATTAAATATGGGCCATCGAAGTACATGAGTAGACTTGATCCTGAAACCCCATATTTAACGAAATGACATAAATCATAGTGTCCATAGTCGAAGGTTGTTGAATTGGAACACCAACAACCACTTGAGACTAGATTGTGTTGAGACTTATGACCAAGTTTCGAGGGGTCATAGATGCGCGGCATCAAAGTCGACACATAGGTATATGTAGGGGAGCATATGACCGGACATGGCCCGCTGATGAGAACTCTACAAGATATTAATATCTGTGTCATAAGAGGTTCTCATATACGACTATAGAGTATAGTCCTTAGACCTGAGTTCGCATGCATGTGGCTGCACATGGAGTGATGCGCTTTGATCATTGTCTAACGCTGTTTCGTAACTGGGAGCTATAAGGACCTTGGTTGGGTGTATTATGAAGTGTGTAGTTCATAGTGATGGAACAAGATGGGATTTGTCCCTGCCGTTTAACGGAGCTAATATCTCTAGGCCAATCGGAGACTTGATAGCTGGTAAGAGAGTGGCCACTCCCAAACGGACTTGCCCAAGTCGTTTGCATTGTCAGTATCAAATCTGGTCCGATAAACATGGTCTGGCTATATAAGGATGACACGCATCTTGCCTTATGCTAGATCGAGATATTGAGACAAAAGGATTAGGGAATGTAGGATTCCAGTAGAATCGGGAGATTGTTGGGAATGTCCTGTGTAGGATTCCAGTACAAGTGGGAGATTGTTGGGAATGTCCTGAAATCTACCGTACTATCTCTAGAAAGTATGATAAGTATCGAGATCAGACATAAGTCATAAATACTGGGTGATCATGATGACTTGCTAGAGCCCGCTCATGATCTATAAGTTTAAGACTTATTACCAGTATTGTATGATCCCGAAGGGTCACACACCATAGCTAACGGGAAAGTTAAGATGGAATTAATACGGTAAGATGCTAAGACATTTACTGTATTTGTACAGAGAGTTGGGTAGACAACAAATGGGCTTTTGTCTGATTTGTGTCTTGGGCCCAAAAGTCTAATGGACCATTAGTTTAATTAATTAAACTTGGGCCCATTAGTGAATGAATAAGATTGCAACAAGGGTTTTAGAAACCCTAAGCCATCTTCTGCGATTTTGGAGCTGAGTGGCCGCGGCTAATCTCTCTCTCTTGAGTCTCTCTCTCTGTTGTTCTTCCATCCGGTCTAGCAGCCATCCCTGCTTGTAAGAGTGTGGATACCTGAGGAGGAGCCGGTTCTCATCAGCTCTAATCTGATCTTGTCATTACCACCAATTCCGCTGCAAAGGTAAAAGATCAGGTTTGTTTTATGATTCGATTACAAGAACCTAGATCTGTTTAAGATTATGTGCTAGGTTGCAATCTGAGAATTGAACCATGGAAAAACTCATAATACTTCAACCATCACAACCAAGGAGGTTGGAACAGAGATGAAGATTGGGGAGATCTCAGTGGTTAAGGACTTTGAGAATGTGTTCCAGGCCTTACAAGGCTTACCGCCTGACCGGTCTGACCCGTTCATCATTGAACTTGAACAAGGGACGAAACCTCTGTTGGGATTATGTCCTGAAATCATATTGTACTTACTCTAAAGATAGTTGTATTGTCGAGATCGGACAATTCATGTGATACTGGGTAGTCATAATGTTTTGCTAGAAACCGCTTATGACAAATGAGTTGTAACTCATTTCTAGTATCGTGTGAACCTACAGGGTCACACACCTAAGCAAGCTGGATACACTTAGTATGGGATTGATCATTGGCATATGATCCGATCAATGTGTATTGGATACGCATTGAATTGAGTTTAGAAGAGTTGTGTCGATCGATGCAATGAGTGTGTCGATCGACGCAGGTTTTCGAAAGGGTGTGTCGATCGATACAGTAAGTGTATCGATCGATGCACATTGGGTTTCGAGACTTAAGTTTCGAGTTAATGACTTAAATGCGTCGGGTTTGATCCCAGGTCGTTTTTCAGTCATCCCAGGTCTATATATAATGACTTATATGATCGACCTGAGCCCTAGCCGTCGGTGTTGCTTCTCAGAGAGAAAGCAGAGACACAGAAACTCATAAGATCCACAGGAGATCCGATTCCCGGTACTCGCATCCCGGCGGATTCCAGCTTGTGTGCGTGTGGACTACGATAGAGGCGCAGCAATTGAGGTGCTCTAGATCTCGATTACCTGCTCATCCTTCCGCTGCCAATCTCCAGGTAATCACGAGGTCAGTTCTTAGATTCAATTACCTAGACCCTGGATCCTAGGTAATTGCAACAGTGGTATCAGAGCCTAGGGTTTAATCCATTGAATCAGTAGCCTGGAATTCGATTAAAATGGTATTTGATTGAATTGATGCTAGCTAGATTTCGTTTTGATAATTGTAATCTCGGATTAAATTATATCGAAAACGAAGAACTGTGTTTTCGCACTGTGTCGATCGACACAAGTTTGTGTCGGTCGACACACCGCGAAAACGGCAAAAATAATTTAGGGTTTTCGCATAGCATCGATCGATGCACTGGGTGTGTCGGTCGATGCAGCGCGAAAATGCAAAAGAATTTGTGTTTTCGCATAGCGTCGATCGACACAAGTTTGTGTCGGTCGATGCACCGCAAATTCGCCTGTTAAAACATTGGGTTTCGATTTAGAAATCGCAATATGTCGATCGACACACTGGGTGCATCGATCGACACAGGCTGTGAGAAAGGATAGATCGGTTCAATTGGATTGAACCGGTTATCTCGCATGGTTATGTCGGTTTAATTCGATTAAAAATTCCCTAATACCCCAGTGTATCGATCGACACAGGTTTAGTGTCGGTCGACACATGCCTTGCGATTGGTTAATCGGTTCAATTGGATTGAACTGGTTATCATGCTTGGTTAAGGTAGATCAGTTTGATTAGATAAGTCGGTTCAATTGAATTGGACCGGTTATCGCGATTAGTTAAAACTGGTTGAATCGGTTCAGTTGGATGGACCGGTTGAATTGGATTTGACCGGTATCTCAATTGGTCTAAAACCGGTTCATTTGGTCATTTACCGGCTCAATTGGATTGACCGGTTATCTGGTTGATTAAAAATAAGAAATCGAACCAAATGACCTAGCCCACTTCAATTAGAACAAGCAAAACTTAATTAAAATTAGAAGTAAAACATATTCTAAACCTATCTGGTACACATTGGATGTGTATTAGATCAAAGTTTAATTTTCAATATGGTCAACTGTCAAGACTCATTTCGTTGTTGTGATAGTCTTGCCAAGAGCTTGGTGTCCACAATTACATGAGTAAGGCAGGTAGTAGTGTTGATGGTCTTGCAGTTCTTGACATCAACAATTACGTGACCTAAGAGATTGAATTACTAACTTTTGAATTCCGTTTCCTCAACTAAATATCAAGTGACCTTGATGTCTTGCCCAATCTTGTCTACTGTCAAGACTCATTTCGTTGTTGGATAGTCTTGGAGTCCTTGGTATCCACAGCTACATGAGTAAGGCAGGTGGTCACTGATAGACTTGCAGTGCGACTGTCAATGATCACAAGACTGAAGAGATTGGTTTACTTGACTGGGCTATCAGAAGTTCTGGGCCTAGAGACATCAGAGTAGATAAGACATGGATTGTCTTATCTGCGACCAAGAGTTGTACTGGGTACAATAAGCAATGATTTGCTTACCTAGATAACTAAACTCTGGGTGATGACGAGTCGTCCACTCAGATTTTAGTGATTTATGGATCTTGGATTATTATATTCATAGAGGAAACATTGTTTGAATATAATGCGAGTTTTCTTATTAGATAAGATTTCTCATTTCCTGAACTTCATAACTAAAATTTTCTTTGCTTAAAATTTTCGGCCTATGTCTAAAACTACTTCCTCGTTTCGATCCGTCCTTGAGAAGGACAAGTTAAATGGATCAAATTTCCTGGATTGGTATCGCAATTTGAGATTAATCCTCAAGCAGGAGAGTAAGGACTATGTCCTTGAGAAAGCTCTTCCAGAAAGGCTTGGGACCAATCGCTCGAATGCAGTATATGATGCTTGGAATAAGCATTATATTGATGTGGTAGATGTGCGTGGTCTGATGTTGGCTACCATGGAATCGGACTTAAAGAGTCAATACGAGAACATGGAGTCGCCAATAGAGATGATCACCAGCCTGAAACTGAAGTTTCAGGATCTGGCACGAGTTGAGAGATTCCAGATGGTGAAGTCTCTCACTGGGTACAAGCTACCAGAGGATGCTCCAGTGAGTCCTCATGTCATTAAAATGATGGGTTACATTGATAACCTGGGGAAACTGGAATGTTCTGTCAGCTTAGAGTTGGCCACATACATCATTCTGCAGTCATTGCCGTCTAGTTATGATAAGTTTATCAAAAACTATATCAAGAATAACTTGACGAAGACATTGACTGAGCTGCATGGTATGATCAAAACAGCAGAGCAAGACATCAAAAGAGGTAAAAGATTTGAGAAATCTTGTGTTGACAAGGGTAGAGGCAGGGCCGTCCAGATTTGGAATCAGGATAAGCCTGTGTCATCTTATAAGCCCAAGTCCGGCCCATCTGGTGTTAGAAGGTGCTTCTACTGTGATGAGTCAGGGCATTGGAAGAGCGATTTCATTAAATTCTTGGAAGATTCACAAGAGATGAAGGAGATGTATGGTACTTCTTCTTCAGGTATTGTGTTATTACTTCAAGTTCTACGTATGTATTTGATACTGGTTGTGGTACTGATATTTTGGAAATATGCAGGGCCTAAGCAACAGTAGAACGTTGAGGAAAGGACAAGTGGAACTGCGTGCCTGGTATGGAGCAATGGTTGCTACATAAGCCGTAGAGATTCTCCACCTGTAGGAGCCTTTCAAGCTTGGTTTTTAAATTAAGTAATTGCTACTATGTACCTGCTTATGCAGAGATGTCTTTCATTTTCTTGTAAGAATTTGGATGTTTTTCATTCTGATAAAAGACAAGTTTTGCTCTTTTGATCTTAATGAAATATTATATGGTAGCACCCCTTTTTGGTAAATGGGTTTTATTTCTTAAACCAATATACACCAGAATATAACATAAATACCAAACGGTTTAAGTCTGATGACTTGAACTCGATTTTTCCTTAGCATAGTCGTTTTGACCACATAGAGTGAAGCGGATTCAGAAGTTCCATTGTTATGGGCTTTAGGCTCATTTGATTACAAATCATTTGAGACATGAATTCTACTTACTAGAAAAAATGACTAAGGCTTCTTTGGCAGAGCTAAAGAGAAAGGCCAGAGGCTTATTGGGCCTTTCTCATACTGATGTGTGTGGCCCGATGAGCATAAATGCCAAAGGAAATCTTCAGTACTTCATTAACTTATTGATGGCATCAGTAAGTATGGCTGTGTTCATTTGATGAGACACGAGTATGAATCCTTTGAGGAGTTCCAAAAATGAAGTATAGAACCGATTTGACAGAAGTATTGAGATCCTTGATTAGATCGCGGAGGAAAATACTTGAGTCAAGAATTGGGTGATCATCTAAGTGAGTGTGAAGTCATATCACAACTCTTTTCTCCTGGAAACCCTAAATGGTGTTTCTGAGAGAAGGAATCGGACCTTATTAGATATGCTCCGATTAATGATGAGTCACATGAATCTTCCATTATCCTTTTAAAATACGCTCTAAAATGAATATGTTTACGCAAATTAGTTTTCTATCAGAATCAGTTGAAAGACACCACATTGGATGTGGACTGGGTGATTTCCAAGTATGTTTTTCTGATTAATTGGGATTGCAAGGTTTGTGTAAGACAGTTGTTAACGAACAAACTTGAACCCAAATCTGATAAGGGCTGCTTCACCGGTTGTCCTAGGGAAACCGAGGCTTAGTACTTTTACAACCAATCTGAGAACAAAGTTTTGTTGTTCGGAACTCTGTTTTTCCAAGAAAACAGTGGGAGTAAAAGTACAGCTCGAAGAAATTCGAGAAACACAGGAGGCTGTTAAACCTGTTAAGAAAGAGCAGCGGTTGGATCTACAAAGTGCTGTAGGATCTGAACCTGTGGAGCCTGAAGTTCGCTGATCCTGATGGATCCGTCACTAAACCGAGGGTGATTCCTCATGACCGATTGCTGTGATCTGTTGATCATTGAAAAGTGACGAGCCTGCGAAATTCAAAGAAGCAAAAGGTGAGCTCCAACTCCGAAAATTAACTAGGAATGTACGTTAGCTTCACCGATCCATTTCTGGATTGAAGCAAATAACTTGGAGTTGGAATCTATGTTCTGTTAAAACGGTCAAAGGTGTTGACGTAATCAGGAATGTATAAAAACCGTGCGTTTACAGGCAAACTAAAAGGAGCGTAGTTGCAATTCTCACACCCTATGTTTATAACATACTTAATCTCATAAACGACGTTCCGAAGCTAAAGTCTTGTCAAGATTTGGGTCGGAAGTCAAATTTAACGATGGACATGGAAGAAACCGCGAAAGTTCTTGGAATAAGGATCCATTGAAATGGATTGCAAAGACCAATTGGATCGTGTCAGAATCCTTATGGTGATAAGGTATTGGACAGTTTAAATGTTCTTGATTCCAAGAATGGCTTCACACCAAAGGTCTTATGGCAATAATCTTAGCAAGATGGAGTGTCTTTGACACTGGCTGAGCTAGTATTGATCTTAGCAAGAAGAAGTGTCTTGGACACTGGCTGAGCTAGTATCTATGAGTGTGATTCCTTTTTGCTTATGCAATAGAATCCATCATGAATGCCATATGTTGCACTCGTCTAGATGCAACTGACGCATAAAGCATGACGAAAAAATACCAATTTGTTCCGGTAAAAGTCACTGGACAGTTGTAAAGAATATCCCCATGTGTTTGAGAAACACTAAGGATAGTTCTTGTTCAACTGAGAAAAATGACGAATCAGTTATGAGTAGTTAGACGGACAAAGATGATTCCCGGTTCCCACCTGGTTATGTCTCTTTGTCTGTGTAGCGGCGCTATCTGTTGGAAACGTCTCCAAGCAGTGGACCGTAGAATAGTGCTTATTAAAGAATAGCGGTGTGGTTTGTTGGAATGGTTCCAAGAAAGAACACCGCAACATCTCTCACAACCTAAGCATGGTTTTCGTACTGTTGCTGTAGGTACTAGATATCTGAAGACATGGTCTTGATTCTAGTGGGAGTTATGTTAGTTATGATGTTCAAATAGACATGATATGGTCATGTTTGTGAAAAACTGAAATCAGCATTATTTGATTATTGGTTAATTAAATAATGGTCCCAAAGTATTTTATGTTCATTTTATAGGTCATCAAGTTGAGGACTTGATCATGAAACCATATAAGTAAAATATGACATAAATTATGATTGTCCCTAGTCGAGATTGTCAAAGTGGGACACTGACAACCGCGAGAGACTAGCTTGTGAGGTGACTGTTGACTAAGTTTCATGGAGTCAACGATATGAGTATCACAGTCAGTCACATAGATATATGTTGGTGAACATATGATCGGACATGACCCGCTAATGAGAACTCTACAGGATAGTTATATCTGTGTCATGAGAGTTCCTCATTACGACTATAGAGTATAGTCCTTAGACCTGAGTTCATCATGCTTTCTAGCATATGAATTGGTACACTTTGACCTTGTCAAACGTCGATCCGTAAATGGCGGCTATAAAGGCATTGCTTAGGTGTATCATGAAGTATGTGTAGAAACAGGGATGGAACAAGAAGGGATTTGTCCCTCCTATATAACAGGAGATAAATATCTTAGGGCCCATCGAAGATTTGATACTGAGAAAAATGCATGGCCGTGCTCAAACGAGGTGATTGTCAGTCGTTTGTCTTATCAGTATAGATCAGGAGTTCGATGAACATGATGTTGGCTATAATAAGGATAACACAGTTCCTTGCCTTATGCCATATCGAGATATAGCGATAAAGGGATTATGGGAATAGATGATTCCAGTACAAGTGGGAGATTGTTGGGATTATGTCCTGAAATCATATTGTACTTACTCTAAAGATAGTTGTATTGTCGAGATCGGACAATTCATGTGATACTGGGTAGTCATAATGTTTTGCTAGAAACCGCTTATGACAAATGAGTTGTAACTCATTTCTAGTATCGTGTGAAACTACAGGGTCACACACCTAAGCAAGATGGATACACTTAGTATGGGATTGATCATTGGCATATGATCCGATCAATGTGTATTGGATACACATTGAATTGAGTTTAGAAGAGTTGTGTCGATCGATGCAATGAGTGTGTCGATCGACGCAGGTTTTCGAAAGGGTGTGTCGATCGATACAGTAAGTGTATCGATCGATGCACATTGGGCTTCGAGACTTAAGTTTCGAGTTAATGACTTAAACGAGTCGGGTTTGATCCCAGGTCGTTTTTCAGTCATCCCAGGTCGATATATAATGACTTATATGATCGACCTGAGCCCTAGCCGTCGGTGTTGCTTCTCAGAGAGAAAGCAGAGACACAGAAACTCATAAGATCCACAGGAGATCCGATTCCCGGTACTAGCATCCTGGCGGATTCCAGCTTGTGTGCGTCTGGACTACGATAGAGGCGCAGCAATTGAGGCGCTCTAGATCTCGATTACCTGCTCATCCTTCCGCTGCCAATCTCCAGGTAATCACGAGGTCAGTTCTTAGATTCAATTACCTAGACCCTGGATCCTAGGGAATTGCAACAACCTCTATCTAAGACGCCATACATAATGGCACCAGTCGAGATGGCTGAGCTGAAGAAGCAGCTGGAGGATCTGTTAGACAAAGGCTTCCTTAGGCCGATCAGCTCTCCATGGGGGCGCATGTTCTATTCGTGAAGAAGAAGGACGGTAGCCTTCGGTTTTACAAAGGCTACCGAGCCATAAACCGGGTCACTGTGAAGAACAATTACCCGTTGCCTCGGATAGATGAGTTGTTACATCAACTAAAGGGGTCAATTGTGTTTTCCAAGATCGATTCAGCATCGGGATACCATCAAATCCGATTGCACCAGAGGACGTGAGGAAAACCGCGTTTTGAACCCGGTATGGTCACTACGAGTTTGTAGTCATGCCTTTTGGTCTAACAAATGCACCAGCTGCGCTCATGAAGATGATGAACGGGATCTTTCGGGAACAGTTAGATAAGTTTGTGATCATATTCATTGATGACATCCTTGTTTATTCCAGGGTCCGTAAAGAACACCGGGAACATCTAAGGATCGTAATGAAGAAGTTACGAGAGCAGAAGCTCTAAGCGAAGCTAAGTAAATGTATATTTGGCAAAGACGGATTGGCTTCCTCGGAAGAGGGAGTGTCAGTTGACCCCGAGAAGATCCGGTCGATCGAAGAGTGGCCGAGGCCGAGGAACGCGACCAAGGTCAGAAGTTTCCTCGGACTATCCGGCTACTACCGGCGGTTCATCCAAGGTTTTGCGAGCATGGCCAAAGCTATGACTCGTCTAACCGGAAAGAACGTGAATTTTAAATGGACGGACGCATCTGAGAAGAGTTTCATGGAGTTAAAGGATATGCTAATCAAAGCACATGTCCTAACCCCACCCGTGGAAAATGTACCATACATGGTATACACGGATGCATCTCGCAACGGTTTGGAATGTGTCTTGATGCATGAAGGGAAGGTGATAGCCTATGCCTCAAGGCAGCAGAGAGAACATGAGGGTAACTACCCAACTCGTGATCTTGAAATGGCTGCAGTAGTATTTGCATTTAAGATCTGGCAATCTTATCTCTATGGAGCTAAAGTGCAACTATTCACTGACCATAAGAGCTTGGAGTATGTTTTCACTCAGTCTGACTTGAACCTAACGCGGAGAAGGTGGATGGAACTGGTGATAGGTGTCAGGTTTTATCCTATATCTAAATGCAAGTGCACAGTTCAGTAGTCGTAGTATATAGGTATCGAATCCACAGGGACTCCGGTATTCAATAGCTCAAGAACAGGAAATTAAACTAGGAAGAAAGCAATGTGATTGAATGAAAAGCAATGCGAGAAAGTAAACAGAAATCAAAGATTGTTGGTTGTGAAAGCAAGTTATTAAGAGCGCTAAGTCTAGGGCGTTCTCAGGAAATCAGACAAGCAGACATTTTATTCAGCAAGGATCTAATTAAGCACAGTTCTAGAACTCAAAACACAGATATAGAATTAACCAAATTCCTTTGCGATAATTCTCTAAGTCTAAGTGCAGCAAACCAAACTTTCGTTTGCGAGAACTAACAGATTAAACTAGCATTAATTCCAAGTTTGATATGTTCACAATTATCCTAAACCAAACTTTCGTTTGCGAGAAGTTTAATTGCTCAACCTAATTAGTTCAGATTCCTAAACCCCACTTCCGTGACGTATTTAGCAACCTAAGATCTAGATTCTAATTGATCAGGTTAGAACTAGCTTTTAGCACAATTAAATTGAAGAACAGATATAGTTATGAATCCTTAACTGAATTAAACAAGTCTAGCAAGTCATGAAATCCTATGTGAGAAACCCTAAACCTAACAAGGGATCTACTCAGACATAGATAATGAAAACATAATCATATGATGAATAAATTGTATAGAAGATAAAGAATAAAAGGGGTTCGAAATCTTCTCCAAATACAGATGAAGTAAAGGTTCAGATCAGCCCCAAAAGCTCTAAAAATCCTTTGCTCTTAATTATCAAAGCGTAAGTAAATAAAACACCAAAAACTTAATTATATAGGTCTAATCTCGGCCAGGGGCTTCTTTGTAAATATCAGGAACTTCTGGATCAGAGTGCAATATCTTGACTCTTCATAAACCGCCGAGTTTCGGCCCATCTCGCTGGTGCAACGATCGATGCTAGAGTGCAACGATCAACGCATTTCTCTGTTTCGGACAGTGAACTCTATCTCTCGGCCAAACACTCCAAAAATCTCCAAAAAGTGCCATAATCACCAAATATGCTCCAAACCTGATTATACCTGTAAAAGACTCTAAAAAAACACAAAAAGACACTAAAACACACTTATATCATGGTCTAAAACTAGTAAAAACCATGATATATCAACTCCCCCACACTTAGCCTTTGCTTGCCCTCAAGCAAAACAGAGAACTAAAGTTTGGTGAAGAGGTTTGAAAACTCTTCAGAAACTCATTTCATCCTAGAAGCTACAATACTCAGATTCCCCTTAGTAAACCACTGAAAGAATCAATCACAGGATATCAAGACCAACATGTACTTCCCCCACACTTAGCAACTGTCCTAAGTAAACTCCACAATCACATTCAAGCATTCAAATTCTCCCTACTGACTTCTGCAAGTATTTAAGTGCGGTCTCACCTAAGGAGTATCGATCAAAGGGCACATGGATTCTTACCTTATCAGCTCTAGACCACCATACTATCTTTCTCTAGTCCCTTTCTTCTCTTTCCCTTCTTTAACAACTGATTTTCCCACATTGGGTATCATTTTTTTTTTTTTTTATCAGTGTTCTTCCCGTTATGGGGTGTACTTTGGACACATTCCATGGATCGCACAGGAGATAATAGGGGTCTCTACCACTCCTGTGACCACTTCGGAGTTACTAACTCATCCTCAGTTTATTATTATTATTTTTTTTTTACTTTATAGAAGGGGAGAAGGGAACTAAATAGGATAGGTTGACAGGCTGTGTCAGAACTAACAGGGAATCCGACACAGAGTATACCAAGCCCTTAGGTGAGAAATCTAAGTCAGTATTAAATTGAAGTCAGTAAAAGGATCCTCTGATACCTGAAGTGATGTGGGTGTTCCCAGTAGGTTGATCTGTGTCTGGGTTTTCTAATGGTCAGAGATAGATCCTGCAACTTCATCCCAATGGTTACTTAAGTTCCTGCAAGTCTTGTAAATCTTCTCAGAAAATCATAGTTTCTTACTTAAACAATTTTGACTCAATAAAACAAATTTTTTTTGAAAAATGGACTGACTCTTAAGAAAACAGAAAGATAAACGTCAGTAGAACCTCCCTCACACTTAAGACACACTGTCCCCAGTAGTGTCAAGCGAAGGATCGGTAAAAAGAAAATTAAAATTGTTAAAGTTCTGTTGAGTTCTGTTGAGTTCTGTCGGGTTTACCTCTGTCGCTCAAGCATCGATCGTTGCACTAAGTGCATCGACCGTTACTTGGCGATTTTCGTGTATGGTCAATCGTTGCTCAGAACTGCAACGATCGCTGCAATGCGATTCCGATCGTGTTGTGACGATCGACACAGAAGTGCGTCGATCGACGCACTGCGAATTCATCCGAGACCTGCAACCATAAACTCACCAGAAACAAAAACAAACATAAAATCCTAACAAAAACACCAAAAATTAAGTAGAAAAACACCGGTACCTAATGGTGGGTTGCCTCCCACCCATCGCTTGTTTAAGGTCAATAGCTTGACCGGACGAACAAGATTTTTCAGGCACCAGGAGATCCCAACAGAGACTTTTTCGGTCTCTGTCCAAGTCTCCTCATCCAAGGTGGCGAGTAGGCTATTGCAGAATGCTCATGTCCAAGAAAAGATGGAATAAAATGTGCTCCAGGATCTATAATCACAGTGTCATCAGGCTGTTCATCACCTGCATTCCTTATGGTGAATGTCTGCCCATCTATCAGTGGTCTACGCAGCTTATCCATCTCATAACGCAGCGGCTCATCTCCCAGATGGAGGTCTATCAGGCTGTTCCTAACATCAATTATCGCTCCTGCTGTAGCCAAAAATGATCTTCCAAGCAGCAATGCTTCATCCGGATCACAGTCATATCTCAGCACTAAGAATTCTGTTGGAACTAAGTAGTTTCCAACTCTCACCGGGATGTCTATCAGGAGTCCTTCAGGAACTCGTATGGACTGATCAGCTAGGACAAGAGAGGTCCTAGTAGGAGTAAAATCTAGCATACACAGCTTCTCTGCCACAGAGTATGGCATCAAACTTCCAGCAGCTCCTAAGTCACACAGAGAACGCCTGAAACTATCCTCAAAGATTGAACAATCAAGCACAAAGACTCCAGGATCAGGCAACTTCTTCGGGATCTTGGTTAACAGGACATCACTAATATGCTGAGGAACTATAACCACCCAGTCTCTCAGCTCTTCATCTAGAGGCAGCATTTTGTTCAAATACCTCTGCACACATGGATGATAAGGTGGATCATCAGAAGATGGAATTTCTTCCAATTCTTCACCAATTTCCTCTAGCTTCTTAAGCTCTTCAATTTCCTGCCTAATCACTTCAGACACTGAGGAGTGTTGTCTAACAATCTGCGCATAAATCTCCTGTTGAGAGATCTCAGAGACTCCAGAGAATAAGCCATCAAGCTCTAAATCTGCATCAATACCATTATCACTCAGCGAATCTGTATGTTCACGACGTGCATCGATCGACACTAAGTGTGTGTCGATCGTTGCAATGCTGCAATTTCCACCCGAGAGTTTTTCACCAAAATCCGGGATTTCTTCTTCCTTCACCAATTCAGCTGTACTTAGCTCAAATTTTTCACCTAGGTGAGATCCATCATTAACGTACACAGACTAGGCCTTAATATGAGTGTCTGGTAGCCCTTTTCCCTTTATTGAGCTGGAAATCTGGTTCACCTGAGTATCCAACTGCTTCATATGAGTGTTCAGGGACTCAAACTTCCCATTGAGGTCTTCATAGACAGCATCCAACTTCTTGTTGCAGTCCACATAAATCTTGGTCTGACTCTCCATTAGTTGTTCCATCATAGCTTCCATTCTACTCTCATGAGCTGTAGGTACAGGAGGAGTCTGATAAGATGAAGATCCATAGGTTCTCTGAGTACCTTGTCCAAAGGTCTTTTGAAAACCACCAGTCTGTCCAGAATTAGATGAATTGCTGTTGAAAGCACTTTTCTGTCCTCCATTGAAGAATCTGTTTCCTTGTTGATTACCAAATCTATTACCTTGGAATCCAGAACCTCCTATGTAATTCACATCTTCCTCCTGAGTGTCCACCTCAGTTTGAATTACCTCTACATCTTGGGCAAAGTGGACAGCTTTCTTACCTGCTAGGAGATTGCAAACTGTGTCCAGCCTAGATCTAATATCAGCTATATCAGAATTCTCTACACTTCCACCAGATTTCTTCCTCCTCTCATCCATAGTCTTGCAGCTGTTGCTGCCTATTAGATTCTCAATCAACTGTTTAGCCTGTGTAGGAGTTCTGGTGTTGAAGTTAGCATTACTGGAATTGTCCAGTGCAGACTGATATGGAAGATCTATGCCTTTGAAGAAAATGCCAATCAACTGAACCTCAGTGAATCCATGGTGTGGGCAGTCACGCTGATACTGCTTAAATCTCATCCAGGCAATCTTTAAAGGCTCCACATCTCCTTGAGAAAAGGTGAGTATGTCCTGTCTGGACTGGTCTGAACGCGCATCATCATAGAAGTGACGCAGGAACTCACTCTTTAAAGCTGCCCAAGTAGTGTACTGAGCAGGTGCCAGCTGCTTTAGCCATGCACTAGCGTCTCCAGCAAGACTGTGCGGAAAGAGCTTAAGGAACAGATAGTCCGGGCAGACTCCATCATACTTCATGCCAGTGACTACGTCCTCAAATGAATCAATGTGATCCATAGGCTGCTCCGTTGGGTAACCATGAAATGCATTCTGTCTCATCAGTGAGTAGTAGATGGTTTTGATCTCAAAATCATTTCTCTCAAAAGCAGGAAGCACTAAAGCTGACCGGTTTCTATGAAATTCATCCGGTCTGTTGTAGTCAGCTAAAGTCCTCTCATGGACAACCATCTGTCTACCTTGGGCCTGTCCTTGACCCTGGTTCTGCTCCTGTTGCTGTTGCTCAGGAGGATCAGGGATGACATTCCCTTCAGCATCAACCCTTTGCCAAGCAGCATTGTATGGGTTGTTATCTCGGTCCCTCAGGGTACCTTCAGCATCACGTACCAGAATCAAACGCTCTTGTACCATCCTTTCTCTTCTCTCTCTTCTGTTGGTTCTCTCTAAACGTCCAAGTTCTTCAAGATCGAGATTAACTAAGTCCAAGTTCGTATTACTTCTAGTTTTCTGCGTCTGCATAAACTGTCTGTAATCGTCCGGCAACGATCGATGCTATCAGTGCAACGATCGTTTCAATCTCTGAATCGCCTAGTGACGATCGATGCTAGAGGTGCAACGATCGACGCAGTGCGATATTGGTACCTGCGACAGAGAGAAAACAGACAAAAATCAGTAACTAAAAAAAAACAAAAATAAAACGAAAAGAAAACGAAAAATCCTAGTAAAACCCTAGGTTCTAAGCTATCGAAGACTCAAAGAGTCCCCGGCAACGGCGCCAAAAACTTGATAGGTGTCAGGTTTTATCCTATATCTAACTGCAAGTGCACAGTTCAGTAGTCGTAGTATATAGGTATCGAATCCACAGGGACTCCGGTATTCAATAGCTCAAGAACAGGAAATTAAACTAGGAAGAAAGCAATGTGATTGAATGAAAAGCAATGCGAGAAAGTAAACAGAAAGCAGAGATTGTTGGTTGTGAAAGCAAATTATTAAGAGCGCTAAGTCTAGGGCGTTCTCAGGAAATCAGACAAGCAGACAGTTCATTCAGCAAGGATCTAATTAAGCACAGTTCTAGAACTCAAAACACAGATATAGAATTAACCAAATTCCTTTGCGATAATTCTCTAAGTCTAAGTACAGCAAACCAAACTTTCGTTTGCGAGAACTAACAGATTAAACTAGCATTAATTCCAAGTTTGATATGTTCACAATTATCCTAAACCAAACTTTCGTTTGCGAGAAGTTTAATTGCTCAACCTAATTAGTTCAGATTCCTAAACCCCACTTCCGTGACGTATTTAGCAACCTAAGATCTAGATTCTAATTGATCAGGTTAGAACTAGCTTTAAGCACAATTAAATTGAAGAACAGATATATTTATGAATCCTTAACTGAATTAAACAAGTCTAGCAAGTCATGAAATCCTATGTGAGAAACCCTAAACCTAACAAGGGATCTACTCAGACATAGATAATGAAAACATAATCATATGATGAATAAATTGCATAGAAGATAAAGAATAAAAGGGGTTCGAAATCTTCTCCAAATACAGATGAAGTAAAGGTTCAGATCAGCCCCAAAAGCTCTAAAAATCCTCTGCTCTTAATTATCAAAGCGTAAGTAAATAAAACACCAAAAACTTAATTATATAGGTCTAATCTCGGCCAGGGGCTTCTTTGTAAATATCAGGAACTTCTGGATCAGAGTGCAATATCTTGACTCTTCATAAACCGCCGAGTTTCGGCCCATCTCGCTGGTGCAACGATCGATGCTAGAGTGCAACGATCGACGCATTTCTCTGTTTCGGACAGTGAACTCTATCTCTCGGCCAAACACTCCAAAAATCTCCAAAAAGTGCCATAATCACCAAATATGCTCCAAACATGATTATACCTGTAAAAGACTCTAAAAGAACACAAAAAGACACTAAAACACACTTATATCATGGTCTAAAACTAGTAAAAACCATGATATATCAACTGGTGGCGGATTACCATCTAGAAATCACTTTCAATCCTAGAAAGGAAAACTTGGTAGCAGATGCCTTGAGCCGAAAGAGGACCGAAGTGGCCGTGGAGAAGAATGCAGAGACCTTGGTCGGATTGGTCAGGTCTTTGCATCATAATGCATTGTCGGTGGACGACGAGCCACTTGGTCTTAGAGCAGCAGACCAAACGGACTTATTAATTAGGGTTCGGTTGGGTCAGGAGCATTATGGAGAGTTGATCAAGGCGGTCAACAATAACAACACTGAGTACCAATTCACCAACAATGGGACGACTGTGGTGAATGGTCGAGTGTGTGTACCAAACGTGGAAGAGCTTAAGGAAGAGATCCTTAGGATGGCTCATCAGTCTAAGTTCTCTATACATACCAAACAGACCAAGATGTACCGTGACCTTAAACGGTACTATCATTGGGTCGGAATGAAAAGAGACATTGCTGAATGGGTGGCTAAGTGCCAAATGTATCAATTGGTCAAGATTGAACACCAAGTCTCAAGCGGCCTGCTACAAAGTCTACCCATTCCGGAGTGGAAATGGGATCACATCACAATGGACTTTGTAACGAGACTTTCCACGACCAAGTTGAGACAGGACATGTTTTGGGTTGTGGTGGATAGTTAACCAAATTCACACACTTCTTAGCCATCAAGAAGACTGATGGAGTGGGAAAAATTGCTAAGAAATACATAGATGAAATCGTGAGGCTTCATGGTATTCCAACAAGTATAGTCTCAGATAGAGCGACCGTTTTACTTCTTATTTATGGCAAGATTTTCAGAAAGCCCTAGGAACATGAGTGAATATGAGCACGGCTTACCATCCACAAACGGATGGCCAGTCAGAAAGAACCATACAGACCCTGGAAGACATGTTGAGATCATGTGTTCTAGATTGGGGTGACTCTTGGGAAAGGTACTTACTTTTTACCGAGTTTGCTTATAACAACAGTTATCAAGCAAGCATTGGAATGTCACCCTATGATTCCTTGTATGGGCGGCCTTGTCGAACACCGTTATGTTGGACACAAGTGGGGGAGTCCAGTGTAATTGGACCGGATATAATTGCAGAGACAACCGAACAAATCAGGTTCCTAAGGGTTAAGATGAAGGACGCACAAGGCCGCCAAAGGAGTTATGTAATCAAGAGAAGGAAAGCCATTGAATTCCAGGTTGGGGACCGAGTCTATCTGAAGATGATCACCTTCAAAGGAAGGGCAAAGGTTTCTGATATACTTGTATCTTTATGCATTTAGGCTATTGTTACGATCATGTTTTACTTTTTCTTAGTCTCCTTTAGCTTCATTTCTTTGGTCATTGGTGTGTTTAGAGTATAGGATCATCTAGAGCTAGGTTTAGGCATTCTAGGCTTGAATTTGGAGTGTTTCTTATGTTTTGTGGGTTCTTGGAGTTGCTAAGGATGTTTGGAAGAGTTTGGAGGCCAAAGGAGTGATTGCAAGTGAAATGGTGATGAAGGACCAAACCGATGAGCTTGAAAGATTGAGTCATATGAAGATATTACGTTGACTTTTAGCTCTGGGATTCTGAATAAAAATCATGGGAAATTGAGTTAGCTTTCTAATGGAGGTGGTTTGAAGTCATTCAGAGCTATATGGAAAGAGTTATGCCTGATTTACTGGATGCATCTCAACACAAAAAATTCAGACAGTCCATACCGGGTGGCGTATCGGGTGGCCAGGCCGATACGACCCTTCCCAGAAAAATCCGAGAGTTCATACCGGGTGGCGTATCGGGGGGCCAGGCCGATACGACCCTTCCCAGAAAAATCCGAGAGTTCATACCGGGTGGCGTATCGGGTGGCCAGGCCTATACGCGTCCCAGAAATTGTTTCGGATCCGGGTCAACACCCGGTTTGTTCCGGGTTGACCCGGATCGCACCCTATTGACTATTTAAGCCAAAAACCTATTTTTTATTGTATCTAAAGCTTTATTTTCTGTTCTAAACACTTTGTAAGAACAAGTTTGGATTTCTTTGATTAATCTAAGTACTTTTTGGTGATTTCTTCTCTAAATCTTTGTTTCTATCTCTAATCTCTAATGATCAACACTATCCATGTGGGTTTTGTTGATCACATGATGATTAGTGAGTAGTTCTTCATAGGGCTTTTGGGTTAGGTAGGATTAGGTTGATTAGGGGTGATCAATGGATTTCTAATGTTTGATTGTTTAAAATCTCGTCTATCAAAGTGGGTTTATTGCCTAATTAGCCTTGATCAAGTTGATTAGGATGTTTAGGATTTCTTGTCCACCATGTGTTCGATGAAATTCCAGTTTCTAGCTTTGATAGGACTTTCACATTCTAGCACATGAAAATGTATGTTTAGAGTGATTGTTGGCTGTTTGGAACTTGTTTGAATGCTTGCTTGATTTTAATTCAAAAATGAGAATTTGTTCTTGGATTATGATTAAGTAAAGAGGTTAGTGTTAAGAGATTAAACTGATCGACTTGTTGTGTTCCATGCTAGGAGATTAGCTTCCATGAAGTTCGAATTAGGATCCTTGATCATCCCGAGTCACCTGTCCGTTGACCTTAACCTTTAGGCCTTATCTTTGTCATTGATTGAATTGTTTTCGTTAGGATTGTTAGAAACTAAAACCAAATTGTTTGATTTGACTCTGAAGGTTTAGTGCTTGCTTATTGGTCTTATCCATCCCAAAAAGGTTCGATACCTCAAAGCTACATCGATAAGCTTGAGGAATTGGTACCTCAAAGGACTGCGAAAATCCTTGTTACCAATTTGGCGCCGTTGCCATTTTGGGATTCTGGATATATCAATTCGTTTTCTATTCCTTTTTAGTTCAAGTTTTTGTTACTAATTTGCTAGTTTCTCACTTTTTGATGTTAGGTGTATGAACTTGCGCAGCAAAGGGACAACAAACTTAGTTGCAGGAGTTGACGACATCAAAGCACACGAGAGGAGATTAGCAAAGGAACGACGCGCACAAGAAAGAGCTGTTCACGAAGAGAGACTTGGGTTGGAACCAACTGTTGAAGTTCTACAAGACTTTGTGGGTGTTGAGCAGCCGGTTATGGATAACCATCAGGATCAACAGCAGCAGCAAGAGCAACAAAGGCCAGCTAGGGTCATTGGTGATGGAGATGCACCGGATACAAATGAAAACCGGCAAGGGATCATTCCACCACCGGTCAACAACAACAACTTCGAGATCCGGGCTATGGTGATGAACATGGTGCAAAACAACTAGTTCCATGGGCTTGCATCTGAGGATCCATTGCAGCACTTGGATACATTTGACAAGATTTGTGCTACTACAAGGCTCAATGGTGTAACTGACGATGGTTTGAAGATGCGTCTATTCTTCTTCTCATTGGCGGATAGAGCTAAGGATTGGGAAAGCACCATCCCTCCAGGAACCATCACCACTTGGGGAGAACTCAAGAAGGCTTTCTTGAAAAAGTTCTTCTCAGCTACTAGGACTGCCCGTTTTCGCAGTGAGCTATTCGGGTTTGTACAACGCAACAATGAGAGCTTTTCTGAAGCTTGGGAGAGGTTCAATAAGCTCACTACTCAGTGCCCCCACCACGGTTTCACTAAGGAGACACTACTCAGCAACCTCTATCGCGGAGTTCTTCCTAGAATGAGGGCGATGCTAGACTCTTCTAGCAATGGACACTTCCTAGGCAAGGGAGTAGATGCAGCTATGGAGTTGATTGAAAACTTTGCAACAAGCGATGGTAACTACAATGAGGATTATGAGAGGACTAATAGAGGATCATCTTCTTCAGATGAGAAGTATGAGAAAGAAATCAAAGCTTTGAATGAGAAGATGGACAAGATGATCTCCTCTAGCCAAAAGAACATCAGCTTTGTGGGCAACTATGAGGATTCTCAGCCACTCCTCTATAGTGTGGATGAGAATATGACACAAGAGGAGATTAACTTCATTGCGGAACAAGGTGGTTTCAACAAGGGCTTCAACCAAAACTATAGAAACCACCCAAACTTCTCATACCGCAACCCCAAAGTAGCCAATCCTCAAGACCAAGTCTATCCCCAAGCTCCACCTCAAGGACAAGCTCAACAACAATAGCCTTTTGTCCCTTACACCAACCAACAAGGGTTTGTCTCTCAGCCTCAACCTCAAGGACAACAAGGCTATGTACCCAAGCAATACCCTCCACCCGGTTTTGGACAACAATAGCCACAAGCTTCTTCTTCCTCGGGTTTGGATAATGAACTAAAGAGTATGATGCAACAACTCATCCAAGGGCAAGCAAGTGGGGCATTGGAAGTAAAGAACTTAAAGAATGAGTTGCAGCATTTGACTTCTCGCTTGATCAATGTTGAAAATACACACGCTTCCACTTCTAGACCTACCGGTACCTTGCCCGGAAACCCGGAGAAGAACCCGAAAGACTACTGCAATGCAATCTTCTCTACTGCTGATCATGAGAAATCAGACTATGAGCGAGAGGTTGATGAGATAGAAGCACTTCTCTATGGTTATGAACTCCCTCCTGCTGCACCTGTTCCTCTCAAGGAGATGAAGGCCACTGTAGTTAAGCCTTCCTATGTTGCACCAGCTAAAGTGATGAGTGCTACTGGTATTTTAGCTGAAGATATTATGCCTACGGTCCACACAACACCAAGGGTACTTCCCAAGCTTGGTAATCTGGGTAAATTTACCATCAGTTGTACTTTGGGAGACTTAGAGATTACAGATGCATTGTGTGATTCCGGCTCTACTGTGAGTGTGATATCTCTTGACATGGTGGAATCTCTTGGGATTAAGAGCATGGAAAGTTACCCATCTTCTATTACATTTGGAGACTCTTACTCAAAAACTCCAATGGGAATGATCAAGGACTATCCACTGAAGATTGGTGAGTGCACTATCCCAACTGACTTTATTGTCATGAAGATGAAGAAGAGTACCCAACTATCTCTCTTACTTGGTACCTCTTTCCTCAACACCACTGGAGCTTGTCTGGACTTCAAAAAGAGACGTGCTGTGCTGAATAATGTTGATACCAAAGCTTACTATCCTCTAAGGAGCACATCTCTTCACACTTGTGGTGTCATCCTCTCTCCAAATGAGGATGATGTGTTAGAGGAGGCAAGGCTATTTGCCAATGTCGGCAAGGAAGTTTAGCCTAAACACATTTCTTATGGATCACTGAGTGAGCACATGGGACGTGCTCAAAAGAAGGGAGTGGATAGAGCTATTGGAACTCCTCCCATGACCATAAGGACTGAGTTTGTTGGATCCATCTCTTCGAAGAAGCTGAGCATCGATGAGGAAAAAACTCCCAAAGAGAAGGCTGTGGATATGGTGACAAAGATGTCTACAAAGGTTGTAAAGGCTTCGATCAGTCCAAGGTTCCAAGGCGACTCAGTCAATCTCAGTGAGCTGACTTCTCAGGTCCTAGCCATCACTCTCGAGGGCAGGCCACACTCTTCAACCGCCTAAATCTCGGTTTGCGAAAGTCGAGCTTAACGACTTTAAACAAAAGCGCACTTGGGAGACATTCCCATGTTTATCCTTGTACATATTGATCTTTTGCTAGTCATCTTTGATGTTTTGCTTTGAGTTTTTATCAGGTTTTGGTTGATAGGTGAAGCTATGGACTCATTGGCGTTAAGAAAGGGCCGAAACATCTTAGACAAAGTGGTTGAAAGGAAAACAGTGAAGCAGTATCGGCCACGATATCGGCTGGCCAGGCCGATACGTGCCTCCCAGAAATAATCCGATACATCATATCGGCTGGCGTATCGGCTGGCCAGGCCGATACGCTCTCACTGCCCAGGTTCACTCGACCGATACGCCTTCTCTTGGACCAGGCAACACTCCAACTTGTACATACTTGCATTTTATCTTCTTTTCTTTCTTTTTCTCCTTTTGTTGAGTCTCTCTCTCGAGCTTACTTTCCCACCGAGACGGTGTGAACTAAGTTTGGGGGAGAGGCTAGTTGCTAACCATGTTTTCTTTGTTCTTATTTTCGATTTCCTCACTTTGAGTCTCATGCATTTCATTTATGGCATAGAAAAAACCAAAAAAATTGAAAAAATTTCAAAAAATTTCAAAAAGAAAGCATGTAGTTTCACTTGCATCATAGGATCGAGTCTAGTTGCATCATATAGAACGCATGCATAGGGAGCACTGATTGAAATTCCTTGTAAGACTGATTGAGTGATGACTTGTTCTTTATGCTAGTTGTTTGAGCTAGTTGATTGTCCTAAGATTGTAATTCAAGAAAGGCTAGAAAGTTATGACGAACCATGCTTGGATTGCTTGCTTTGAAACTTGGTTTGAAACTGAAATAGGCTTTGAATTGACACTAGCTCTACCTAAGTGAGAACTTTAATGATGACATCTAATTATCTTGCTCATGCTTTGTGTGCTAAACTCGTGGATACTCTGAAAATATTCAAGCATTCTTATCCCTTTTACCACTCTCGCCTGCTTGAATAGACTCCATACCTTTCACCACCCTTCTTTCAAACCATAAACACTCTTGTTGAGAGGTAGGCCTATTTTCTTGAATGAGCTAGGTAAAAAGTGTTGAGTATGAGGCGACTAGGGGAAATTTCCATATAGTGCAAGCTCAGCACCTTTACCTTTGCAATGGGCTAGAATCCAAGTTTAGGGGAGGAATTGGGAATGGAAGAAGAGAGTAAAGAAATGGAAGAATGAAAGGGATATTGGTTAGGATCTTATGTTTGTTGGCAAAGTGTTTTAAAAGAAGAAAAGCTCTTATGTGTTTAAAGAAAAGAAAAGTGTCTCATATTTTGAAATGAAAAGAACCCAAAGGCCCACCTTAAAGAAAGAAAAGAGACCATTGCTAAAGAAAGATTTGAGCTAAGTTAAAAAGAAGAGATTTGCCACTGTTTTGAAAAGTCTTTATTGATCCTTGGGGAGTTTCTATAAAAAGTATCTGATTGAGAAAAGGAGATGAGGCAAAAATAGCCCTGATCAAGGGTAGTATCCATTTAGGTGGGCTAGACTAGGAGAAGAAGTAATTGGGACATGGGTAGATGGAAATCAGCCTAGTATGCACCAATTGCCTCTAACTCTTAGCATTTTACATTAGCTCATTCACTTCTTTATGAGAAAACCCTCATGCTTTTGGAGTAAACCCTTCTTTTGATTAAGATCACTTTAATCTCAAAACCTTATCCCTATGCCAAATGAGTTTGTTCACCTTGCATTGAGTAAGATCCACTTGAAAACCTAATGAATGTTAAAAAGCTAGTTGATAGGAATGCTTGTCTAGGTTGAGAATTGAGCTAAGAGTTTTGTCTTGATGAGCATGGCTAAATTTTTGGAGTAAGCCTAACTTGGTTGCATCTTGGTGACGTTGACTCGAATTGGAACTTGTTGATCTCAGTTTTGTCTTTGGATATGAGCTCCCGCCTTCAAACCTTTCTCCCAACTTGCTTTGATAGTCTTATGCTTGCTTGTGGACAAGCAAGGTTTAAGTTTGGGGGAATTGATGTACTTGTATTTTTATGCATTTAGGCTATTGTTAGGATCATGTTTTACTTTTTCTTAGTCTCCTTTAGCTTCATTTCTTTGGTCATTGGTGTGTTTAGAGTATAGGATCATCTAGAGCTAGGTTTAGGCATTCTAGGCTTGCATTTGGAGTGTTTCTTATGTTTTGTTGGTTCTTGGAGTTGCTAAGGATGTTTGGAAGAGTTTGGAGGCCAAAGGAGTGATTGCAAGTGAAATGGTGATGAAGGACCAAACCGATGAGCTTGAAAGATTGAGTCATATGAAGATATTACGTTGACCTTTAGCTCTGGGATTCTGAATAAAAATCATGGGAAATTGAGTTAGCTTTCTAATGGAGGTGGTTTGAAGTCATTCGGACAGAGTTATGCCTGATTTACTGGATGCATCTCAACACAAAAAATTCAGACAGTCCATACCGGGTGGCGTATCGGGTGGCCAGGCCGATACGACCCTTCCCAGAAAAATCCAAGAGTTCATACCAGGTGGCGTATCGGGGGGCCAGGCCGATACGACCCTTCCCAGAAAAATCCGAGAGTTCATACCGGGTGGCGTATCGGGTGCCCAGGCCGATACGCGTCCCATAAATTGTTTCGGATCCGGGTCAACACCCGGTTTGTTCCGGGTTGACCCGGCTCGCACCCTATTGACTGTTTAAGCCAAAAACCTATTTTTATTGTATCTAAAGCTTTATTTTCTGTTCTAAACACTTTGTAAGAACAAGTTTGGATTTCTTTGATTAATCTAAGTACTTTTTGGTGATTTCTTCTCTAAATCTTTGTTTCTATCTCTAATCTCTAATGATCAACACTATCCATATGGGTTTTGTTGATCACATGATGATTAGTGAGTAGTTCTTCATAGGGCTTTTGGGTTAGGTAGGATTAGGTTGATTAGGGGTGATCAATGGATTTCTAATGTTTGATTGTTTAAAATCTCGTCTATCAAAGTGGGTTTATTGCCTAATTAGCCTTGATCAAGTTGATTAGGATGTTTAGGATTTCTTGTCCACCATGTGTTCGATGAAATTCCAGTTTCTAGCTTTGATAGGACTTTCACATTCTAGCACATGAAAATGTATGTTTAGAGTGATTGTTGGCTGTTTGGAACTTGTTTGAATGCTTACTTGATTTTAATTCAAAAATGAGAATTTGTTCTTGGATTAGGATTAAGTAAAGAGGTTAGTGTTAAGAGATTAAACTGATCGACTTGTTGTGTTCCATGCTAGGAGATTAGCTTCCATGAAGTTCGAATTAGGATCCTTGATCATCCCGAGTCACCTGTCCGTTGACCTTAACCTTTAGGCCTTATCTTTGTCATTGATTGAATTGTTTTCGTTAGGATTGTTAGAAACTAAAACCAAATTTTTTTATTTGACTCTGAAGGTTTAGTGCTTTCTTATTGGTCTTATCCATCACAAAAAGGTTAGATACCTCAAAGCTACATCGATAAGCTTGAGGAATTGGTACCTCAAAGGACTGCGAAAATCCTTGTTATCAGTTTCCAGATGTGGAAAGCTTGATCTGAGATACTTGGGGCCGTTCACGATCCTGGATAGGGAGGGGGCGGTCGCCTATAAACTGGTGAAGGAACTTGGGCCAATTCTAACAGCTTTCAGAATCCCACAAGTTCTAAGCCTAGGATCTAGGGTTTAGTTAATTGAATCATTGGGAATGATCTCGTGTTTACCTGGAGATTTGCAGCGGAATAATGAACAGGTAAGTGATAGGTTCTAAGTTTTCCCTATACTAAACTGCAAGTGAACAGCAATGTCAAAGTAGTATATAGGGTTATCGAATCCACAGGGACACTCGGTCTCAAGAGAATCAAACTGTAGGAATAAATACTAGAAATAAGCAAGTAGTGAATGAAATAAATTGCGGTGCGAGAAAGTAAATCAGTAGCAGAGATTAACGGTTTGTGAAGCAAGTAATTAAAAGCGTCAAGCCTAGGGTATTCTCAGGAAATCAGACAAGCAGACAGTTCATTCAGCAAGGATCTAATTAAGAACGGTTCTAGAACTCAAAACACAGATATAGAATTAACCAAATTCCTTTGCGATAATTCTCTAAGTCTAAGTGCAGCAAACCAAACTTTCGTTTGCGAGAACTAACAGATTAAACTAGCAATAAGTCCAAGTTTGATATGTTCACAATTATCCTAAACCAAACTTCCGTTTGCGCAAAGTTTAATTGCCCAATTTAATTAGTTCAGATTCCTAAACCCCACTTCCGTGACGTATTTAGCAACCTAAGATCTAGATTCTAATTGATCAGGTTAGAACTAGCTTTAAGCACAATTAAATTGAAGAACAGATATAGTTATGAATCCTTAACTGAATTTGAACAAGTCTAGCAAGTCATGAAATCCTATGTGAGAAACCCTAAACCTAACTATGGATCTACTCAGACATAGATAATGAAAACATAATCATAGAATGAATAAATTGCATAAAAGAATAAGAGTAAAAGGGTTCGAAATCTTCTCCAAATACAGATGATGTAACAGGTTCAGATCAGCCCCAAAAGCTCTAGAAATCTCTTAGCTATTCGTATCAAAGCGTAATGTAAAGCGTATAAAGCGTGTCTAATAAAAACACTAAAAACTCTATTATATAGGCATAATCTCGGCCAAGGGCTTCTTTGTAAATATCAGGAACTTCTGGATCAAAGTGCAAATTCTTCACTCTTCTAAACCGCCGAGTTTTTGGCCCATCTCGCTGGTGCATCGATCGATGCTAGAGTGCAACGATCGACACCTTCCTCTGTTTCGGACAGTGAACTCTATCTCTCGGCCAAACACTCCAAAAATCTCCAAAATGCTCCATTATCTCCAATTCAGCTCCCAACCTGATTATACCTGTAAAAACTCTAAACAAAGACAAAAGACACTAAAAACACACTTATATCATGGTCTAAAACTAGTAAAAACCATGATATATCAGTAAGTGAGATCGAGAGCGCCTCAGCTGCTGCGCCTCTACTGCAGTCCACACGCACACAAGCTGGAATCCGCCGGGATGCTAGTGCCGAGAATCGGATCTCAGGGGAATCCCTGAGTTTCTAGGTGGCTAGGTTTTGTTTATGCAAAACAAATGCGACGGCTCTCCTTTCCAAGTCGTGCATATAAGCCTATATACAGACCTCGGATGACAAAACCGTTCATTGGATCAAAACCCAAAACGTTTAAGTCATAAACCGAAACATCAGTTTCGGAACCAGCCTTGTGTCGATCGACACACACAATGGTGTCGATCGACACACCTCTTAAAAATCGAATTCAATGTGTATCCTATACACATTGACTAGACCATATACCAATGATCAATCCCATACAAAGTGTATCCAGCTTGCTGAGGTGTGTGACCCTGTAGGTCCACATAATACTAGGAATGAGTTACAACTCATAAGTCATAAGCGGCTTCTAGCAAAACATTATGATCACCTAGTATTACATGGATTGTCCGATCTTAAAAATACAACTATCTATCAGAGTTAGTACAATATGATTTCAGGACATAATCCCAACAATCTCCCACTTGTACTGGAATCAAATATTCCCCTAATCCCTTTGTCACTATATCTCGATATGGCATAAGGCAAGAGACTGTGTCATCCTTATTATAGCCAACATCATGTTCATCGAACTCCTGATCTATACTGATAAAACAAACGACTGACAATCACCTCGTTTGAGCACGGCCATGCATTTTCTCAGTATCAAATCATCGATGGGCCCTGAGATATTTATCTCCTGTTATATAGGAGGGACAAATCCCTTCTTGTTCCATCCCTGTTTCTACACACACTTCATGATACGCCTAAGCAATGCCTTTATAGCCGCCAGTTACGGAACGACGTTTGACAAGGTCAAAGCGTACCAATTCACATGCTAGAAAGCATGATGAACTCAGGTCTAAGGACTATACTTTATAGTCGTAATGAGAACCTCTCATGACACTGATATAACTATCCTGTAGAGTTCTCATTAGCGGGTCATGTCCGATCATATGTTCACCAACATATATCTATGTGATTGACTGTGATAATCATATCATTGACTCCATGAAACTTAGTCCAACAGTCACCTCACATGCTAGTCTCTCGCGGTTGTTAGTGTCCCACTTTAACAACCTCGACTAGGGACAAACATAATTTTATGTCATCTTACACTTATAGGGTTTCATGATCAAGTCCTCAACTTGATGACCTATAAAATGAACATAAAATACTTTGGGACCATCATTTAATTATCCAATAATCAAATAATGCTGATGTCAGTTTTTATAAACATGACCATAGCATGTCTATGTGAACATCATAACTAACATAACTCCCACTAGAATCAAGACCACGTCTTCAGATATCTAATACCTACAGCAACAGTATAAAACTCGTGCTTAGGTTATGAGAGAGACTGCGGTGTTCTTGCTTGGAACCATTCCAACAAACCACACCGCCATTCATTAATAAGCACTATTCTACGGTCCTCTGCTTGGAGCCCTTCCAACAGATAGCACCGCTACACAGACAAAGAGACATAACTAGGTGGGAACCAAAAGACGTCTTTGTCCATCTAACTACTTTTAACGAATTCGTTACTTCCTCAATTGAACAAGAACCTATCCTTAGTGTTCCTCAAACACTTGGGGATATTCCTTACAACTGTCTAGTGACTTTTACCGGAACATATTGGTATCTTCTCGTCATGCTTTATGCGTAAGCTGCATCCAGACGAGCGCAAAATATGGCATTCATGATGGATTCTATTGCAGAAGCATAAGGAATCACACTCATACATACTAGCTCAGCCAGTGTCCAAGACACTTCATCTTGCTAAGATTATTGCCATAAGACCTTTGGTATGAAGCCATTCTTGGAATCATGCATATTGGAACTGTCCAATACCTTATCAGCATAAGGATTCTGACACGATCCAATTAGCCTACCCAATCTATTTCAATAGATCCTTGCTCCAAGAACTTACGCGGCTTCTCCCATGTCTATTGTTGAAAATGACTTCCGACCCAAGTCTCATGAGACTTAAGTGACGGAACGTCGTTTATGAGAATGAGTATGTAATATACATACAGTGTGAGAAATGCAATTACGCTCCCACTAGTCTACTTGTAAACGCACGGTTCCTATTCGTTCCTGATCAAGTCAAAAATTTTGACCGTTTTAACAGAACGTAGGTTCCAACTCCAAGATGTTTGCTTCATTCCAGAAATAGATCGGTGAAGCTAACATGCATACCTAGCAAATTTTTGGAGTTGGTGCTCACCATCGCTTCTTGAATTTCGCAGGCTCGTCACTTTTCAATGATCAACAGATCACGGCAATCGGTCACGAGAAATCACTCTCGGGTTAGTGACGGATCCATTCGGATTTGCGAACTTCAGGCTCCACAGGTGTAGGTCCTACAGCACTTTGTAGATCTATCCGCTGCTCTCCCTCAACAGGTTGAGCAGCCTCCTGTGTTTCTCGAATTTCTTCGAGCTGTACTTTTACTCCCACTGTTCTTCTTGGAATGTGACTTTCTTTCTAGAAAAACAGAGTTCCGAACAACAAAACTTTGTTCTTGGATTGGTTGCAAAAGTAATAAGCCTTGGTTTCCATAGGACAACCAGCGAAGCAGCACTTATCAGATTTGGGTTCAAGCCTGTCTGTTGACCACTGCTTTACATAAACCTTGCAATTCCAATTAATCAGGAAAACATACTTGGAAAACTTCCAGTCCACATCCAATGTGGTGTCTTTCAACTGATTCTAATAGAAAAATATATGGCGTAAACACATACATTTTAGAGCGTATTCCTCAAAGGATAATGGAAGATTCACGTGACTCATCATTATTCGAAACCTATCTAATAAGGTCCGATTCATTCTCCTAGAAACACCATTCAGGTTTTTCAGGAGAAATGAGCTGTGAGAAGACTTCACACTCAGTTAGATGATCACTCAATTCTTGACTCAAGTATTCTCCTCCGCGATCTAATCGAGGATTTTAAATACTTCTGTCATATCGGTTCTATACTTCATTTTGGAACTCCTTTGACCATTTCAAAGGATTCTGACTCGTGTCTCATCAAATGAACACAACCATACTTACTGAAGCCATCAATAAGGTAATGAAGTACTGAAGATTTCCTCTTGCACTAATGCTCATCGGGCCACATACATCAGTACGTGCAAGGCCCAATAAGCCTTTGGCCCTTTTCTTTAGCTCTGCTAAAGAAGCCTTAGTCATTTGGCCCAGCAAGCAGAATTCATATTGTAGGATTATGTGTGTTCATTGGTGTAATTATCAGATTACAACCTAACATAATCAACCAGGATCTAGGTGATTTGCAGTTGAATCATAAACAGATCAGGATCATTACCTTATGATTGCAGCGGATTGATCAAAGGAATATCGAGATCTGCAAGAGCTGATGATAACCGGCTCCTCCTAGGTATCCACACGCTTACAAGCTACTGGATCAGGCTGCTAGACCAAGCTGGAACAACAGAGAGAGAGAGGACGGCCAGACCTAGAAAAATCGCAGACCCTTAGGCTAAGTGGCGCCTCCCTCTTCCTTATATGGGCCCAAGTAATTAAACTAATGGCCTATTAGGCTTTTGGGCCCAAGACCCAAATCAGACAAAAGACTGTATTTTGTCTGGCCCAATTCTCTGTACAAATACAGTAAATGCCTTGCATCTTACCGTATTAATTCCATTTAACTTTTCCGTTAGCTATGGTGTGTGACCCTTTGGGATCATACAATACTGGTAATAAGTACTTAACTTATAGATCAAGAGCGGACTCTAGCAAGTCATCATGACCTCCCAGTATTTATGACTTATGTCTGATCTCGACACTTATCATACTTTCTAGAGATAGCACAGTAGATTTCAGGACATTCCCAACACATATCTCATATGATTTATAATCAAATAAGCCTAAAAGCCCATAACTATGGAACTTCTGAATCCGCTTCACTCTATGTGGTTGAAACGACTATACTTAGGAAAATCGATTTCGAGTCTTCAGACTTAAACCGTTTGGCGTTTATGTTATATATACAAGCGTACATTGGTTTAAGATATAAAACCCATTATCAAAAGGGGTGCTACCATATAATATTTCATTAAGATCAAAAGAGCAAAACTTGTCTTTTATCAGAATGAAAAACATCCAAATTCTTACAAGAAAATGAAGGACATCTCTGCATAAAGCAAGTACATAGTAGAAATTACTTAATTCAAAAACCAAGCTTGAAAGGCTCCTACAAGTGGAGAATCTCTACGGCTCATGCAACAACCATTGCTCCATACCAGACACGCAGTTCCACTTGTCCTTTCTTGAACCTTCTACTGTTGTTTAGGCCCTGTATATTTCAAAAATATCAGTACCACAACCAGTATCCAATACATACGTAGAACTTGAAGTAATAACACAATACCTGAAGAAGAAGTACCGTACATCTCCTTCATCTCTTGTGAATCTTCCAGGAATTTAATGCAATCTCTCTTCCAATGCCCAAACTCATCACAGTAGCAGCACTTACCAACATCAGATGGGCCGGACTTGGGCTTATAAGATGACACAGGCTTATCCTGATTCCAAATCTGGACGGCCCTGCCTCTACCCTTGTCAACACAAGATTTCTAAAACCTTTTACCCTTTATGATGCTTTGCTCAGCTGTCTTGAGCATGCCATGCAGCTCAGTCAACGTCTTCGTCAAGTCATTCTTGATATAGCTTTTCCTAAACTTATCATAACTTGACGGCAGTGACTGCAGAATGATCTCAGTAGCCAACTCTAGGCTAACAGGACAATCCAGTTTCCCCAGGTTATCAATGTAACCCATCATTTTAATGACATGAGAACTCACTGGAGCATCCTCTGGTAGCTTGCACCCAATGAGAGACTTAACCATCTGGTATCTCTCAACTCGTGCCTGATCCTAAAACTTCAGTTTCAGGCTGGTGATCATCTCGATTGGCGACTCCATGTTCTCGTGTTGACTCTTTAAGTCCGAGTTCATGGTAGCCAACATCAGACCACACACATCTACCACATCAATATAATGCTTATTCCAAGCATCATAAACTGCATGCGAGGCATTGGTCCCAAGCCTCTCGGGGAGAGCTTTCTCAAGGACATAGTCCTTACTCTCTTGCTTGAGAATAAATCTCAAGTTCCGATACCAATCCAGGAAATTTGATCCATTTAACTTGTCCTTCTCAAGGACGGATCGCAACGAGAAAGTAGTTTTAGACATAGGCTGAAAACTAATAAAAGAAAAGTTTTAGTTATGAAGTTCAGGAAATGAGAAATCTTATCTAATAAGAAAACTCGCATTATATTCAAACAATGTTTCCTCTATGAATATAATGATCCAAGACCCATACTTCACCAAAATCTGAGTGGACGACTCGCCATCACCCAAACTTCAGTTATCTAGGTAAGCAAATCATTGCTAATTGTACCCAGTACAACTCTTGGTCGCAGATAAGACAATCCATGTCTCATCCACTCTGATGTCTATGGGCCCAGAACTTCTGATAGCCCAGTCAAATAAACCAATCTCTTCAGTCTTGTGATCATTGACAGTCGCACTGCAAGTCTATCAATGATCATCTGCCTTACTCATGTAATTGTGGATACCAAGGACTCCAAGACTATCCAACAACGAAACGAGTCTTGACAGTAGACAAGATTGGGCAAGACATCAAGGTCACTTGATATTTAGTTGAGGAAACGGAACTCTAAAAGGTTAGTAAATCAATCTCTTAGGTCATGTAATTGTTGATTTCAAGCACTGCAAGTCCATCAACACGATTACCTGCCTTACTCATGTAATTGTGGACACCAAGCTCTTGGCTAGACTATCACAACAACGAAATGAGTCTTGACAGTTGACCATATTGAAACTAAGCTTTGATTTAATACACATCCAATTTGTATTCGATAGGTTTAGAACACGTTTAACTTTTAATTTTAATTGAGTTTTAATTGTTCTAACAAAAGTGGTTAGGTCATTTGGTTTGGTTTCTCAATCATTTGGTTCAATAACCAAACGATTACGGTTCGCATCCAACCTTAACGAAACCCGATAACCGGTCAATCCAATTGAACCGGTTTTAGACCAATTGAGATACCGGTCAAATCTAATTCAACCGGTCCATCCAATTGAACCGATTCAATCAGTTTTAACTAATCGCGATAACCGGTCCAATCCAATTGAACCGACTTATCCAATCAAACTGATCTTATCCAATCAAATCGGTTTATACTAATTGAGATAACCAGTCCAATCCAATTGAACCAATTCATCCAATTTAAACCGATCTGATCTATCTTAACCAAGCATGATAACCAGTTCAATCCAATTGAACCGATCAACCAATCGCAAGGCCTGTGTTGACCCAAACTTATCCTGTGTCGATCGACACAAGAGGGTATTGATATATCATGGTATTTACCCATTTTATACCATGATATAGATGTGTTTTTAGTGTCTTTTGTGTTCGTTTAGAGTCTTTTACGGGTTTAATCAGGTTTGGAGCTAATTGGAGATATTTGGAGCATTTTGGGACTTTTGGGACGTTTTGGCCGAGAGCTTAACTCACTGTCCGATTTATTGATCAAGCATCGACCGACACACCTTGTGCATCGGTCGACACACTAGCGAGATGGGCCGTAAGCGTCGGTTTAACAAGTTTTGAAGATTTACAAAGAGGCCCAGAATAGTTCCAGTATTTACACAGGAGCCCCAGCCGAGATTAGACTTATATATAGAGGATTTTGGTGTTTAATTTACTTACGCTTTCATACTTAGAGCTAAGAGATTTTTAGAGCTTTCGGGGCTGATCTAATCCTGTACTTCAGTTATTTTGGAGAAGATTTCGAACCCCTTTATCTATTTAATTTCTTATATGCAATCTATTATTTCTATGATTATGTTTTCATCAATCATGTCTGAGTAGATCCATAGTTAAGTTTAGGGTTTCTCATTAGGGTTTGATGACTTGCTAGACTTGTTTAATTCAGTTAAGGATTCATATGATTAGAATGTTCTTCAAACTAAATTGTGCTTAAAGCTAGTTCTAACCTGATCAATTAGAATCTAGATCTTAGGTTGCTAAATTCGACACGAGAGTGTGTTTTAGAATCTGAACTATTTAGGTTGAGCAATTAAATTATTCGCAAAGAGATTTGGTTTAGTTTAATTGTGAACATATCAAACTTGAACTTAATGCTAGTTTAATCTGTTAGTAATTGCAAAGAGATTTGGGTTACTGCACTTAGACTTAGAGGATTTTCGCAAAGAGATTTGGTTATTTCTAATTTCGTGATTTGAGTTCTAGAACTGCGTTTAATTAGATCATGACTGATTAACTTGTCTGCTTGTCTGATTTCCTGAGAACACCCTAGGCTTGACGCTTTTAGTTTATTGCTTTCACAACCAACTTGCTACTGTTTACTTTCTTGCCTTGCTTTTAATTCATTCACCACTTGCTTTATTTCTAGTATTAATCGTTACGTTTCTGATTCTATTGAGACCAAGTGTCCCTGTGGATTCGATAACCCTATATACTACTTTGACGATATTGTGCACTTGCAGTTTAGAATAGGGTAAAACTTAGAACCTATCAAGTTTTTGGCGCCGTTGCCGGGTACTCTTTGAGTCTTCGATAGGACCGAACTTAGGGTTTTTACTAGAAATTTTTCTTTTTATTTTTGTTTTTCGTTTTTATTTTTATAATCTGCTAACCTTTTTCTCTGTTTCTTTCTGTCGCAGGTACGACTTTCACCTTGCGTCGATCGTTGCATCCCTTGCGTCGATCGTCACTAGGCGATTCTGAGATTGAATCGATCGTTGCACTGATAGCATCGGTCGTTGCTGGACGATTACAGACAGTTTATGCAGACGCAGAAAACTAGAAGTAATCCGAACTTGAGCTTAGTTAATCTCGATCTTGAAGAACTTGGACGTTTAGAGAGAACAATCAGAAGAGAGAAAAGAGAAAGGATGGTACGAGAGCATTTGATTCTGGTACGTGATGCTGAAGGTACCCTGAGGGTCCGAGATAACAACCCATACAATGCTGCTTGGCAAAGGGTTGATGCTGAAGGGAATGTCATCCCTGATCCTCCTGAGCAACAGCAACAGGAGCAGAACCAGGGTCAAGGACAGGCCCAAGGTAGACAGATGGTTGTCCATGAGAGGACTTTAGCTGACTACAACAGACCGGATGAGTTTCATAGAAACCGGTCAGCTTTAGTGCTTCCTGCTTTTGAGAGGAACGATTTTGAAATCAAAACCATCTACTACTCGCTGATGAGACAGAATGCATTTCATGGTTACCCAACGGAGCAGCCTATGGATCACATTGATTCGTTTGAGGACGTAGTCACCGGCATGAAGTATGATGGAGTCTGCCCGGACTATCTGTTCCTTAAGCTCTTTCCGCACAGTCTTGCTGGAGACGCTAGTGCATGGCTAAAGCAGCTGGCACCTGCTCAGTACACTACTTGGGCAGCTTTAAAGAGTGAGTTCCTGCGTCACTTCTATGATGATGCGCGCTCAGACCAGTCCAGACAGGACATACTCACCTTTTCTCAAGGAGCTGTGGAGCCTTTAAAGACTGCCTGGATGAGATTTAAGCAGTATCAGCGTGACTGCCCACACCATGGATTCACTGAAGTTCAGTTGATTGGCATTTTCTTCAGAGGCATAGATCTTCCATATCAGTCTGCACTGGACAATTCCAGTAATGCTAACTTCAACACCAGGACTCCTACGCAGGCTAAGCAGTTGATTGAGAATCTAATAGGCAGCAACAGCTGCAAGACTATGGATGAGAGGAGGAAGAAATCTGGTGGAAGTGTAGAGAACTCTGACATAGCTGATATTAGATCTAGGCTAGACACAGTTTGCAATCTCCTAGCAGGTAAGAAAGCTGTCCATTTCGCTCAAGAAGTAGAAGTAATTCAGACTGAGGAGGACACTCAGGAAGAAGATGTGAATTACATCGGAGGATCTGGTTTCCAAGGAAACAGATTTGGATATCAATCTGGGAACAGATTTTCCGGTGGATGACAGAAATGTGCTTTCACAGGCAATCAGAACTCTTCAAGCTTTGGACAGACCAATAATTTTCAGAAGCCTTATGGACAATGTGCTCAGAGAACCTACGGATCTTCATCTTATCAGACACCTCCTGCACCCACTGCTTTCGAGACTAAGATGGAGACAATGATGGAACAGCTGCTGGAGAGTCAGATCAAGACTTCTGTGGACTGCAACAAGAAGATTGATGCTTTATATGAGGATCTCAATGGAAAATTTGAGTCTATGAACACTCACATGAAGCAACTGGATACTCAGGTGAATCAGATTTCAGGTTCTATGAAGGGAAAAGGAGTCGCAGACACCCACATTAAAGCCTGGTCTGTGTACATTAATGATGGGTCTCACCAAGGTGAAAAATTTGAGCTAAGTACGGCTGAATTGGTAGAGGAGGAAGAATTTTCGGATTTTGGAGAAAAACTCTCGGGTGAAAGTTGTGAACACAGTGTTGCAACGATCGACACACCCTTAGTGTCGGTCGTTGCAGGTCGTGAACAGACAGAACTGTCGGATGATAATGGCATAGATGCTGACTTGGAGCTTGATCGCCTATTCCCTGGAGTTTCTGAGATCTCTCAACAGGAGATTTATGCGCAGATTGTTAGACAACACTCCTCAGTGTCTGAAGTGATTAAACAGGAAATTGAAGAGCTTAAGAAGCTAGAGGAGATTGGTGAAGAATTGGAAGAAATTCCAACTTCTGATGATCCGCCTTATCATCCATGTGTGCAGAGGTATTTGAACAGGATGCTGCCTTTAGATGAAGAGCTGAGAGACTGGGTGATTATAGTTCCCCAACACATTAGTGAGGTGCTACTGAACAAGATCCCGAAGAAGCTGCCCGACCCCGGAGTCTTTGTGCTTGATTTCTCTATCTTCGAGGACAATTTTAGGCGCTCTCTTTGTGATTTAGGAGCTGCTGGAAGTATGATGCCTTATTCTGTGGCAGAGAAGCTGGGGATGCTGGATTTTTCTCCTACTAGGACCTCTCTTGTCCTAGCTGACCAGTCTATACGAGTTCCGGAAGGAATCTTAAAGGACATTCCAGTGAGAGTTGGAAACTACTTAGTTCCGACAGACTTCCTTGTGCTGAAGTATGACTGCGATCCTGATGAAGCATTGCTGCTTGGAAGACCATTCTTGGCTACAGCAGGAGCTGTGATTGATGTTAGACAGAGTCTAATAGACCTCCACCTGGGAGATGAGCCGCTGCGTTATGATATGGATAAGCTGCGAAGACCATTGATAGATGGGCAGACATTTACAATCATTGAAGCAGATGATGAGCAGCCGGATGACACTGTGATTCTAGATCCTGGAGCACATTTTACTCCATCTTTTCTTGGACACGAGCATTCTGCAACAGCCTATTCTCCACCTTGGATGAGGAGACTTGAACAGAGACAGAAAAAGTCTCTGTCAGGTTCTTTTAGTGCCTGAAAGATCTTGTGCGTCCGGTCAAGCTAATGACCTTAAACAAGCGCTGAGTGGGAGGCAACCCACTGTTAGGTTTAGTTGTTTTTCTTTCTTATTTTTGGTGTTTTTCTTAGGATTTCACGTTTTTAGTTTTTGTTTTTGCTAAGTTTCATATGCATAACTCGAATCTGGAGATGTGTGACGATCGATGCACTTGTGCACCAGTCGTTGCAAGGAGATTTGACGAAGAGGGGTAATCGCTTTGTGACGATCGTTGCTCACAAGCAACGGTCGTTGCAATTGGTTCAATTGCAAAATTAAGGTATGCGCTAAACCAGAAAATCAATTATGATTTGACCAGCAACGGTCGTTGCCACTAAAGCAACGATCGTTGCACCCACGACCGAGGTAAGTACCTTAAACCCTTTTTCTCTTCTCTTTTCTCTCTCATTTCCGATCATCCGTACAACCGTGAGCTCACACCCAAAAATCGCCACTTCTCATCATTTTTCTTCGTTTCAATTGCTAATACTTCCTATTTCACACTCTAAACCCTTGTATTTAGCTCATATCTCAAGAATCCAAGGTAATGAACTTCCATTTCTCAAATTTTCGGATTCAATTTTAGGGTTTTAGGGTTTGAGATTTTTGTACTGAAAAGTGATGTTGTATGCGTGATTAGACCGATTTAGGGTGATGGGTTTTGATTTTGAACTGATTTGAGATAATGTGGCATGGATTTGAACTGAATTTTTGTTGATTGTTTGCGGCAAAATCGCCTTGCAACGGTCGTTGCATTTATGCAACGGTCGTTGCGTTGCGATATTGGGAAATGTTCGATAAAGTGAAATCGCCTTGCAACGATCGATGCCTTCGATGCAACGGTCGATGCTTCGCGATTTCACAGAGAGTTGCCGAGACTTATATTGTTTGAATTTTATTTCTTTTGCAGATGGCATCTCGTAGACAGCCCCGCAAGAAGCAAGCAACAGCATCAACGGCCGCAAGACAGTACATTCCACCACCAGAGTGGTTTCACAGACACTCTCAGCCACCTGAGCCATATGTAAGAGATGGACCGCCAGTCGCTTTGCCTTGGCCCCGAGAAGACGCTACAGAGATCCCGACAGCCAGACAGTGGCCAAGGGACATTCGCACGTTCTTTAAGTCTGCAGACTTCACGGAGCGACCCCTGCTTGATCGATGGGATGAGCATGACTCATTTCTCTACAGTGGTTGGTGCAACATGGAACTCAAACCAACTAAGTTTGCAGACTACTCCACCTGTAAGAAGCTGGGGATAGACGAGCAGGTACTTGCAGTATGCAGAGGCATTGGTCTAGGGACAATGCCAATGCGCCCATATGATCTCTATCCTGAGCTGGTAAGGCAGTTATTAGCCACGTGCAGAGTGGTTTACACAGATCCCGATAGCAGGAGCGCTACAGGAGGTATCTTTACCTTCATGAGTTGGGGAGTCAGGTATCGGATTTCTCTACTAGATCTCTGCAGGATCTACGGGTTCAGTACTGAGCCGAGGCGCATTGCTATGCCACTCGAGTGGGATCCAGTTGAGGCTCGATCATTTTGGAAATGTATTGGCAGTGGTCAGTACAACTCCAGGACCACACCGGTGAAGATGATGAGGCATCCTGTGCTGAGATATGTCTCGCGTATCTTGTGTTAGAGCTTGCTATGCAAGTTTGAGTCCAACAAGATGCGCAAATATGAGATGGAGCTATTGTTCATGGGGCTGAGAGACCAGTTTACAGGTTCTGGCGTGAGAGATCCTACTCAGGGTCTCAACTTGGGAGCTGTCTTCGCTTTGCATTTGTGTGATCTGCAGACGAAGCCTTTTGATGGAGTCGGTACTGAGACGATAGGGAGCTTACTTACTCCCATTTTCATGCATTGCGGGATTCCTCTACAGGGCACAGAGTGTGATACAGCCAAGGAGTTCCTTGATCTTAGCCATTTGCAGAGCGCCACCTGGCTCAAGGAGGGGCGCATTTGGGTTTACACCGATCCGATTTCTGGGAGATGTGGTATAGAGCTTCCTGCTGCTAGGTGGACACGGATTGATACATTGGAGGATCTGAGATTTCAGCCTCCTGAGACTGAGCAGCGTGGGATTCCTTCTATGGCTCATCCGCTGGGAGAGCCTTCCACACGAGCCTCGACTTCTGCTGCCCCTGCGACTTCTGCTGCCCCTGTTGACCTTGGCCCTTATCCTGCGATCACAGCGTCATACGGTGATATGACTGAGGCTGAGTGGAGAGAGCGTAGTGATGGGATATGGAAGACTATGTGGGAGTGGATGCGTGGCTGCACTTGCAGGAGACCGCCACAATTTCACCAGCCCATCCCAGCACCTACTAGACGCAGACAACGTTCTCCCGAGGATCCTGATGCTGAGAGATATGGTGGGATTGATGATAGTGAGAGGGCGTAGCTGTCATCTCTGGATTATCGGTTCTGTACTCTGTTTTTCTTTTTATTCTTGCACTTTTTCTTTTTATTAGTTTGCTACTATGTTTGGATGGTTTATGCTTGATTAGATACATTTGTTGCATGGGTTTTACTCTGTTTCTAGTGTTTTTAGCTTGCAGGATTCGAAACTGACAAAAACCGACGGATTAACCTGCTAACTTGCTGACTGTTCGTGAAATCGCAGTGCGTCGATCGACACACCATTGTGTCGATCGTTACAATGGAAATCGCACAGCAACGGTCGGTGCACCTAGTGCAACGATCGATGCCTGACTGCGACAGAGGTAAAACCCGAGAGAACTAACCATTCCATTAACAAATTTTTATTTTCTTTCTTTTAACCAATCCCTTGCTTGACACTACTGGGGACAGTGTGTCTTAAGTGTGGGGGAGGTTCTACTAATTACTTTCTTTTGTTTTCTTAGAGTCAGTTAAATTTTAAAAATTTGTTTTTTGAGTCAAAATTTGTTCAAGTAGGAAACAATGATTTTTTGAGAAGATTAGCAGCATTTGCAGGAACTTAAGTAACCACTGGGATGAAGCTGCAGATTATCTATGACTATTAGAAAACCCAGACACAGATCAGCCTACTGAGAACACCCACATCGCTTCAGGTATCAGAGGATCTTTTACTGACTTCAATTTAATCCTGACTTTAGATTTCTCACCTAAGGGCTTGGTATACTTTATGTCGGATTCTCTTGTTGGTTCTGACACAGCCTGTTAACCTGTCCTATTTGGTTCCCTTCTCCCCTTCCATAAAGTAAAAAAAAAAAGAAAAAAAAGATAATAAACTGCGGATGAGTTAGTAACTCCGAAGTGGTCATGGGAATGGTAGCAAACACTATTTTCTCTCATGTGATCCATGGAATGTATCCAAAGTACACCCCAAAACGGGAAGAACACTGATAAAAAAAAAAATGATACCCAGTGGGGAAAAATCAGTTGTTAAGGAAGGGAAAAGAGAAGAAAGGGACTAAAGAAAGACAGTTTGGTGGTCTAGAGCTGGCAAGGTAAGAATCCATGTGCCTTTAGATCGATACCCCTTAGGTGAGACCGCACTTAAATACTTGCAGAAGTCAGTAGGGAGAATTTGAATGCGTGAATGTGATTGTGGCGTTTACTTAGGACAGTTGCTAAGTGTGGGGGAAGTATATGTTGGTCTTGATGTCTGTGGATTGACTCTTTCATGTGGATTACTAAGGGGAATCTGAATGTTGCTGCTTCTACGACAAAATGAGTTTCTGAAGAGTTTTCAAACCTCTTCACTGCATTTTAGTTCTCTGTTTTGCTTGAGGGCAAGCAAAGGCTAAGTGTGGGGGAGTTGATATATCATGGTTTTTAACCATTTTATACCATGATATAGATGTGTTTTTAGTGTCTTTTGTGTTCGTTTAGAGTCTTTTACAGGTTTAATCAGGTTTTGAGCTAATTGGAGATATTTGGAGCATTTTGGGACTTTTGGGACGTTTTGGCCGAGAGCTTAACTCACTGTCCGATTTATTGATCAAGCATCGACCGACACACCTTGTGCATCGGTCGACACACTAGCGAGATGGGCCGTACGCGTCGGTTTAACAAGTTATGAAGATTTACAAAGAGGCCCAGAATAGTTCCAGTATTTACACAGGAGCCCCAGCCGAGATTAGGCTTATATATAGAGGATTTTGGGGTTTAATTTACTTACGCTTTCATACTTAGAGCTAAGAGATTTTTAGAGCTTTCGGGGCTGATCTAATCCTGTACTTCAGTTATTTTGGAGAAGATTTCGAACCCCTTTATCTATTTAATTTCTTATATGCAATCTATTATTTCTATGATTATGTTTTCATCAATCATGTCTGAGTAGATCCATAGTTAAGTTTAGGGTTTCTCATTAGGGTTTGATGACTTGCTAGACTTGTTTAATTCAGTTAAAGATTCATATGATTAGAATGTTCTTCAAACTAAATTGTGCTTAAAGCTAGTTCTAACCTGATCAATTAGAATCTAGATCTTAGGTTACTAAATTCGACACGAGAGTGTGTTTTAGAATCTGAACTATTTAGGTTGAGCAATTAAATTATTCGCAAAGAGATTTGGTTTAGTTTAATTGTGAACATATCAAACTTGAACTTAATGCTAGTTTAATCTATTAGTAATTGCAAAGAGATTTGGGTTACTGCACTTAGACTTAGAGGATTTTCGCAAAGAGATTTGGTTAATTCTAATTCCGTGATTTGAGTTCTAGAACTGCGTTTAATTAGATCCTGACTGATTAACTTGTCTGCTTGTCTGATTTCCTGAGAACACCCTAGGCTTGACGCTTTTAGTTTATTGCTTTCACAACCAACTTGCTACTGTTTACTTTCTTGCCTTGCTTTTAATTCATTCACCACTTGCTTTATTTCTAGTATTAATCTCTACGTTTCTAATTCTATTGAGACCAAGTGTCCCTGTGGATTCGATAACCCTATATACTACTTTGACGATACTGTGCACTTGCAATTTAGAATAGGGTAAAACTTAGAACCTGTGGATTATCGGTTCTGTACTCTGTTTTTCTTTTTATTCTTGCACTTTTTCTTTTTATTAGTTTGCTACTATGTTTGGATGGTTTATGCTTGATTAGATACATTTGTTACATGGGTTTTACTCTGTTTCTAGTGTTTTTAGCTTGCAGGATTCGAAACTGACAAAAACCGACGGATTAACCTGCTAACTTGCTGACTGTTCGTGAAATCGCAATGCGTCGATCGACACACCATTGTGTCGATCGTTACAATGGAAATCGCACAGCAACGGTCGGTGCACCTAGTGCAACGATCGATGCCTGACTGCGACAGAGGTAAAACCCGAGAGAACTAACCATTCCATTAACAAATTTTTATTTTCTTTCTTTTAACCAATCCCTTGTTTGACACTACTGGGGACAGTGTGTCTTAAGTGTGGGGGGAGGTTCTACTAATTACTTTCTTTTGTTTTCTTAGAGTCAGTTAAATTTTAAAAATTTGTTTTTTGAGTCAAAATTTGTTCAAGTAGGAAACAATGATTTTTTTAGAAGATTAGCAGCATTTGCAGGAACTTAAGTAACCACTGGGATGAAGCTGCAGATTATCTATGACTATTAGAAAACCCAGACACAGATCAACCTACTGAGAACACCCACATCGCTTCAGGTATCAGAGGATCTTTTACTGACTTCAATTTAATCCTGACTTTAGATTTCTCACCTAAGGGCTTGGTATACTTTATGTCGGATTCCCTTGTTGGTTCTGACACAGCCTGTTAACCTGTCCTATTTGGTTCCCTTCTCCCCTTCCATAAAGTAAAAAAAAAATAAAATAATAATAATAAACTGCGGATGAGTTAGTAACTCCGAAGTGGTCATGGGAATGGTAGCAAACACTATTTTCTCTCATGTGATCCATGGAATGTGTCCAAAGTACACCCCAAAACGGGAAGAACACTGATAAAAAAAATAAAATGCTACCCAGTGGGGAAAAATCAGTTGTTAAGGAAGGGAAAAGAGAAGAAAGGGACTAAAGAAAGACAGTTTGGTGGTCTAGAGCTGGCAAGGTAAGAATCCATGTGCCTTTAGATCGATACCCCTTAGGTGAGACCGCACTTAAATACTTGCAGAAGTCAGTAGGGAGAATTTGAATGCGTGAATGTGATTGTGGCGTTTACATAGGACAGTTGCTAAGTGTGGGGGAAGTATATGTTGGTCTTGATGTCTGTGGATTGACTCTTTCATGTGGATTACTAAGGGGAATCTGAATGTTGCTGCTTCTACGACAAAATGAGTTTCTGAAGAGTTTTCAAACCTCTTCACTGCATTTTAGTTCTCTGTTTTGCTTGAGGGCAAGCAAATGCTAAGTGTGGGGGAGTTGATATATCATGGTTTTTACCCATTTTATACCATGATATAGATGTGTTTTTAGTGTCTTTTGTGTTCGTTTAGAGTCTTTTACAGGTTTAATCAGGTTTGGAGCTAATTGGAGATATTTGGAGCATTTTGGGACTTTTGGGACGTTTTGGCCGAGAGCTTAACTCACTGTCCGATTTATTGATCAAGCATCGACCGACACACCTTGTGCATCGATCGACACACTAGCGAGATGGGCCGTACGCGTCGGTTTAACAAGTTATGAAGATTTACAAAGAGGCCCAGAATAGTTCCAGTATTTACACTGGAGCCCTAGCCGAGATTAGGCTTATATATAGAGGATTTTGGTGTTTAATTTACTTACGCTTTCATACTTAGAGCTAAGAGATTTTTAGAGCTTTCGGGGCTGATCTAATCCTGTACTTCAGTTATTTTGGAGAAGATTTCGAACCCCTTTATCTATTTAATTTCTTATATGCAATCTATTATTTCTATGATTATGTTTTCATCAATCATGTCTGAGTAGATCCATAGTTAAGTTTAGGGTTTCTCATTAGGGTTTGATGACTTGCTAGACTTGTTTAATTCAGTTAAAGATTCATATGATTAGAATGTTCTTCAAACTAAATTGTGCTTAAAGCTAGTTCTAACCTGATCAATTAGAATCTAGATCTTAGGTTGCTAAATTCGACACGAGAGTGTGTTTTAGAATCTGAACTATTTAGGTTGAGCAATTAAATTATTCGCAAAGAGATTTGGTTTAGTTTAATTGTGAACATATCAAACTTGAACTTAATGCTAGTTTAATCTATTAGTAATTGCAAAGAGATTTGGGTTACTGCACTTAGACTTAGAGGATTTTCGCAAAGAGATTTGGTTAATTCTAATTCCGTGATTTGAGTTCTAGAACTGCGTTTAATTAGATCCTGACTGATTAACTTGTCTGCTTGTCTGATTTCCTGAGAACACCCTAGGCTTGACGCTTTTAGTTTATTGCTTTCACAACCAACTTGCTACTGTTTACTTTCTTGCCTTGCTTTTAATTCATTCACCACTTGCTTTATTTCTAGTATTAATCTCTACGTTTCTAATTCTATTGAGACCAAGTGTCCCTGTGGATTCGATAACCCTATATACTACTTTGACGATACTGTGCACTTGCAATTTAGAATAGGGTAAAACTTAGAACCTCTGGATTATCGGTTCTGTACTCTGTTTTTCTTTTTATTCTTGCACTTTTTCTTTTTATTAGTTTGCTACTATGTTTGGATGGTTTATGCTTGATTAGATACATTTGTTACATGGGTTTTACTCTGTTTCTAGTGTTTTTAGCTTGCAGGATTCGAAACTGACAAAAACCGACGGATTAACCTGCTAACTTGCTGACTGTTCGTGAAATCGCAATGCGTCGATCGACACACCATTGTGTCGATCGTTACAATGGAAATCGCACAGCAACGGTCGGTGCACCTAGTGCAACGATCGATGCCTGACTGCGACAGAGGTAAAACCCGAGAGAACTAACCATTCCATTAACAAATTTTTATTTTCTTTCTTTTAACCAATCCCTTGTTTGACACTACTGGGGACAGTGTGTCTTAAGTGTGGGGGGAGGTTCTACTAATTACTTTCTTTTGTTTTCTTAGAGTCAGTTAAATTTTAAAAATTTGTTTTTTGAGTCAAAATTTGTTCAAGTAGGAAACAATGATTTTTTTAGAAGATTAGCAGCATTTGCAGGAACTTAAGTAACCACTGGGATGAAGCTGCAGATTATCTATGACTATTAGAAAACCCAGACACAGATCAACCTACTGAGAACACCCACATCGCTTCAGGTATCAGAGGATCTTTTACTGACTTCAATTTAATCCTGACTTTAGATTTCTCACCTAAGGGCTTGGTATACTTTATGTCGGATTCCCTTGTTGGTTCTGACACAGCCTGTTAACCTGTCCTATTTGGTTCCCTTCTCCCCTTCCATAAAGTAAAAAAAAAATAAAATAATAATAATAAACTGCGGATGAGTTAGTAACTCCGAAGTGGTCATGGGAATGGTAGCAAACACTATTTTCTCTCATGTGATCCATGGAATGTGTCCAAAGTACACCCCAAAACGGGAAGAACACTGATAAAAAAAATAAAATGCTACCCAGTGGGGAAAAATCAGTTGTTAAGGAAGGGAAAAGAGAAGAAAGGGACTAAAGAAAGACAGTTTGGTGGTCTAGAGCTGGCAAGGTAAGAATCCATGTGCCTTTAGATCGATACCCCTTAGGTGAGACCGCACTTAAATACTTGCAGAAGTCAGTAGGGAGAATTTGAATGCGTGAATGTGATTGTGGCGTTTACATAGGACAGTTGCTAAGTGTGGGGGAAGTATATGTTGGTCTTGATGTCTGTGGATTGACTCTTTCATGTGGATTACTAAGGGGAATCTGAATGTTGCTGCTTCTACGACAAAATGAGTTTCTGAAGAGTTTTCAAACCTCTTCACTGCATTTTAGTTCTCTGTTTTGCTTGAGGGCAAGCAAATGCTAAGTGTGGGGGAGTTGATATATCATGGTTTTTACCCATTTTATACCATGATATAGATGTGTTTTTAGTGTCTTTTGTGTTCGTTTAGAGTCTTTTACAGGTTTAATCAGGTTTGGAGCTAATTGGAGATATTTGGAGCATTTTGGGACTTTTGGGACGTTTTGGCCGAGAGCTTAACTCACTGTCCGATTTATTGATCAAGCATCGACCGACACACCTTGTGCATCGATCGACACACTAGCGAGATGGGCCGTATGCGTCGGTTTAATAAGTTATGAAGATTTACAAAGAGGCCCAGAATAGTTCCAGTATTTACACTGGAGCCCTAGCCGAGATTAGGCTTATATATAGAGGATTTTGGTGTTTAATTTACTTACGCTTTCATACTTAGAGCTAAGAGATTTTTAGAGCTTTCGGGGCTGATCTAATCTTGTACTTCAGTTATTTTGGAGAAGATTTCGAACCCCTTTATCTATTTAATTTCTTATATGCAATCTATTATTTCTATGATTATGTTTTCATCAATCATGTCTGAGTAGATCCATAGTTAAGTTTAGGGTTTCTCATTAGGGTTTGATGACTTGCTAGACTTGTTTAATTCAGTTAAAGATTCATATGATTAGAATGTTCTTCAAACTAAATTGTGCTTAAAGCTAGTTCTAACCTGATCAATTAGAATCTAGATCTTAGGTTGCTAAATTCGACACGAGAGTGTGTTTTAGAATCTGAACTATTTAGGTTGAGCAATTAAATTATTCGCAAAGAGATTTGGTTTAGTTTAATTGTGAACATATCAAACTTGAACTTAATGCTAGTTTAATCTGTTAGTAATTGCAAAGAGATTTGGGTTACTGCACTTAGACTTAGAGGATTTTCGCAAAGAGATTTGGTTAATTCTAATTCCGTGATTTGAGTTCTAGAACTGCGTTTAATTATATCCTGACTGATTAACTTATCTGCTTGTCTGATTTCCTGAGAACACCCTAGGCTTGACGCTTTTAGTTTATTGCTTTCACAACCAACTTGCTACTGTTTACTTTCTTGCCTTGCTTTTAATTCATTCACCACTTGCTTTATTTCTAGTATTAATCTCTACGTTTCTAATTCTATTGAGACCAAGTGTCCCTGTGGATTCGATAACCCTATATACTACTTTAACGATACTGTGCACTTGCAGTTTAGAATAGGGTAAGACTTAGAGCCTGTGGATTATCGGTTCTGTACTCTGTTTTTCTTTTTATTCTTGCACTTTTTCTTTTTATTAGTTTGCTACTATGTTTGGATGGTTTATGCTTGATTAGATACATTTGTTGCATGGGTTTTACTCTGTTTCTAGTGTTTTTAGCTTGCAGGATTCGAAACTGACAAAAACCGACGGATTAGCCTGCTAACTTGCTGACTGTTCGTGAAATCGCAGTGCGTCGATCGACACACCATTGTGTCGATCGTTACAATGGAAATCGCACAGCAACGGTCGGTACACCTAGTGCAACGATCGATGCCTGACTGCGACAGAGGTAAAACCCGAGAGAACTAACCATTCCATTAACAAATTTTTATTTTCTTTCTTTTAACCAATCCCTTGCTTGACACTACTGGGGACAGTGTGTCTTAAGTGTGGGGAGGTTCTACTAATTACTTTCTTTTGTTTTCTTAGAGTCAGTTAAATTTTAAAAATTTGTTTTTTGAGTCAAAATTTGTTCAAGTAGGAAACAATGATTTTTTGAGAAGATTAGCAGCATTTGCAGGAACTTAAGTAACCACTGGGATGAAGCTGCAGATTATCTATGACTATTAGAAAACCCAGACACAGATCAGCCTACTGAGAACACCCACATCGCTTCAGGTATCAGAGGATCTTTTACTGACTTCAATTTAATCCTGACTTTAGATTTCTCACCTAAGGGCTTGGTATACTTTATGTCGGATTCCCTTGTTGGTTATGACACAGCCTGTTAACCTGTCCTATTTGGTTCCCTTCTCCCCTTCCATAAAGTAAAAAAAAAAAAAAAAAAAATAATAAACTGCGGATGAGTTAGTAACTCCGAAGTGGTCATGGGAATGGTAGCAAACACTATTTTCTCTCATGTGATCCATGGAATGTGTCCAAAGTACACCCCAAAACGGGAAGAACACTGATAAAAAAAATAAAATGATACCCAGTGGGGAAAAATCAGTTGTTAAGGAAGGGAAAAGAGAAGAAAGGGACTAAAGAAAGACAGTTTGGTGGTCTAGAGCTGGCAAGGTAAGAATCCATGTGCCTTTAGATCGATACCCCTTAGGTGAGACCGCACTTAAATACTTGCAGAAGTCAGTAGGGAGAATTTGAATGCGTGAATGTGATTGTGGCGTTTACTTAGGACAGTTGCTAAGTGTGGGGGAAGTATATGTTGGTCTTGATGTCTGTGGATTGACTCTTTCATGTGGATTACTAAGGGGAATCTGAATGTTGCTGCTTCTACGACAAAATGAGTTTCTGAAGAGTTTTCAAACCTCTTCACTGCATTTTAGTTCTCTGTTTTGCTTGAGGGCAAGCAAATGCTAAGTGTGGGGGAGTTGATATATCATGGTTTTTACCCATTTTATACCATGATATAGATGTGTTTTTAGTGTCTTTTGTGTTCGTTTAGAGTCTTTTACAAGTTTAATCAGGTTTGGAGCTAATTGGAGATATTTGGTGTTGGAATTATGTCCAGTAATCTCTGTACTGTCTCTAGAAAGTAAGAGTATGTCAATGATCAGACATAAGTCATATAATACTGGGGGTCATGATGGCTTGCTAGAGTCCGCTCATGATCTATAAATCATGGATTTATTGCCTTTATTATATGATCCCATATGGGTCACACGCCTAAGCTAACAGGAAAATGTGTAGGAACGGTTTAGCAGAAGTACGGTAAAAGTGCTAGGCATTTACTGTACTAAGAGAGACTAAAGGGCCTGATTAAATCTAAGGAATTTAATCAGACTGAGATTTGGGCCCAAAAGCCCATAAGAACTGGACAAGGGTTTTAACAATAAAACTTGCCCTAGCTCTTATTTTCTCAGCCAACTTTTGCGCCACCTCTCTCTCTCTTTTGCGCCTCCCACCAGCTGGTCTAGCAGCCAATTTCCTGTGCGTGCGTGTGTGAGCCTTTGGAGGAACTATCTCTTGGTGGTTCTGCTGATCTCTGACCCGTACCTCCCCTTTCCGCTGCATAACAAGGTAACAGGTGAGATCCTTTATGATTCTGCAAGAGAACCTAGATCTGGCATGTTTAGTAGGATCAATTAATCTGATGAATTGAACCAGGAAACACTAAACGAATCCTTCAGTGGTATCAGAGCCATTGGTTCTGTTAGGATTTCTTGTTTTAGAATCATGTTTAGGTTGTTTAGAAGTATTTGAATCAATATATGATAAGAAAATACTTAAGAAACAAAGAATTAAAACCTAAACTAATAGAAATCGCATGATCCGATCTATATGAATCGATATGCGTCGGATCGTCAGATCATCGGATGATGCACGGACCGATCTAGGATCGTGTAGCGTGGTCATTCCGAGCGTATTGACCCGAGCGATCGCATCCCGCTCGCGTGATTTTCTCGTCCCGATCGCGTCATGATCGCGGCTGTCCCGAGCGTCCCGATCGTGATCGAAAGTTGGTCCGATCGGCTGAGCTGATCCCATGGATCGATCGTAAGGATCGATCGCATGGATCGTCGGCGATCGCGTCCCGCCAACTCTCGGCCCGTCCCGTCCCGATCACAACCCGCGTCCCGTCCCACGCATGGCTTGCGGCTGTCCCGATCGTTCACGATCGCGGTGATGCTTGCGGCCATGACCTAATGGTCGGTTCGTTTTTTTGTTTTGTGATGGTTCGGTTTAAAATTTAATTAAAACTTAATCGTCACGGTTTAATAAACAGACTTAATAAAATTTATTAAGTTCTGGTTAAACCGGGATAAGAAATCCAAAGTCGAAAAATTGGATTTAGTACCTAAACCAGTGGTTTTCTAATTTGATTTGGTTGGACCAAATAAATTGAGAAAATCCGGTTTAGTAAATAACCGGTTGACAATTGTGGTCATCGTAGTAATTAATTTTGGTTAGACCAATTTTAATGAACCAGACCGGTTATGTCATTTAATTGGACAATTGGGTTATGTCTTGGACATAGACCAATTCTTGGGCCATGGGCCAAGAAGTTAAAACAATTGGGCCAATTATTTGAGTCTTTTCTTCAGATTTAATTTAAAATTTATTTATATAAATAAAATATCGATTTTAAATTAATCTGTTTTTCAAAATCTGAAATTAGAAAGTTTCTTAAATTAGAAGTTTCTAGATTTGCATGTTTTGGTTTTTAGGAAATTTCTATATTTAGAAAGTTTCCAATTTTAGGAAGTTTCCAATTTTAGAAAGTTTCCAAAATTAGTAGGTTTCCCAAAAAGGAAAGTTTCCCAAAATAGTAATCTTCTATTTTGGGATAAAATTTTAATAAACCTACAAACCTCAAACAATATCAAGCGTTGGATGTCTTGTCCAGTCTATGTCAGCTGTCGAAGCCCATTCAATTGTACTCATGGCCTTACAGTGTGAGGGTGTCTACTTTTGCGTGGGTAAGACGGTTTGTGATTCATAAATGTCATTGGGAGTCCCAGACATTAGTGATTAAATGACTGTATAGTCTGGTTTTCTTGACTAGGCCATCGGGAGTCCCGGGCCTTGAGACATCAGAGTGGATTGGGCCTCGGGCCCAGATTCACAACCAAGAGTTATATCACGGATATAATTAGCCGAAATAGGGCTTACCGATATAAGCTAAGGTTGGGTGACGGCCAGTGGCCCACTTTGATCTTAGTTATATGTGGATCTTGGAATCATTATATTCTATTGAGGGTAACTGATGTTATTGAATATAATGCGAGATTAATCACATTAAGTATAATGCGAGATTAATCATATTGAACATATTAACTAAAATCCTTTTATCTTAATTTTCAGTTATGACTAGCACAAACAATCAAAACACTTTCTCGATCCGGTCTGTCCTTGAGATGGACAAGCTGAACGGATCAAACTTCTTGACTTGGTCGCGGAACCTGAGGCTAGTCCTCAGACAGGAGAGAAAGGACTATGTCCTTGAGAGAGCTCTCCCCGTGAGGATCGGGTCCAATGCTTCTCATGCAGTATATGATGCTTGGAATAAGCATTATAATGATGCGGTAGATGTGCGTGGTCTGATATTGGCTACCATGGACTCAGACTTGCGGAAGCAATATGAGAACATGGAGTCGCCAATAGAGATGATCAGCAGCCTGAAATTGAAATTTCAGGAGCAGATAAGAGTGGAGAGATACCAGTTGGTTAAGTCTCTCACTAGCTGCAAGCTACCAAATGATCATCCAGTGAGTCCTCATGTCAGTAAAATGATGGGTTACATTGATAACCTGAGGAAACTGGATTATCCAGTTAGCCAAGAATTGGCAACTGAAATCATTCTACAGTCACTGCCGTCAAGCTATGATAAGTTCAGAAGGAACTATATCAAGAAAGGCTTAACGAAGACGCTGACTGAACTGCATGATATGCTCAAGACAGTTGAGCCAAACGTGAAGAGTACCCTGAATAATCTCATGATAGAGAAGGGTAGGTTTGCTAAACCTAATGCTGACAAGGGTGAAGGCAAAGTTGTCCAGATTTTGAATCATGGCAAGCGTGTGTCTTCTGAGCCCGAGTCAGATACCTCTTACGTTGGTAAGTGCTGCTACTGTAAAGAGACATGGCATTGGAAGAGAGATTGCATTAAATTCATGGAAGATGATGAGGAGTTGAAGTTGATGTATGAGACTACTTCCTCAGGTATTCATGTTATTACTTCAAGTTCTACCTTAAAGGTATTGGATACTGGTTGTGGCACTGATATTTGTAGTAATATGCAGAGCCTAAGCAACAGTAGAATGTTGAAGGAAGGACAAGTGGATCTACATGTCTGGAAGGAGCGATGGACGCTGCCTCAGCCGTAGGGTTTTCACTTGTAGATGCCTTCGAGGCTTGGTTTTGTATTAAGTAATTGCTACAATGTACCTGCTTTAAGCAGAGTTGTTTTTCATTTTCTTGTAAGAATTTGAATGTTTTTCATTTTGATAAAAGACAAGGTTTTGTTCTTTTGATCTTAATGAAATTTTAATTCTTAATGAAATATTAATTGTAGCACCCTATTCAAGGAATGGGTTTTATATCTTAAACCAAAGAATGCCTAAATGTAACATAAATACCGAATTGGTTTAAATCTGATGAATTAAACCTGATTTTTCTTGGCATAAAAGTCTTGGTCACATAGAGTAAGTCGGATTCAGAAATCCCATAGTTATGGACTGTTGGGCTCATTTGATACGATATCTTATGAGACTTGAATTCTGCTTACTGGACCAAAAAGCAAAGGGCCCATCTTAGCCGAGCTAGAGAAAGGCCCAAAGGCTTATTGGAGATTGAACATACTCATGTATGTGGTCCGATGAGCAGTAATGCCAGAGAAAATTTCCTGTACTTCATTGTCTCTACTGATTAAGACTGTGTTCATTTGATGAGACACAAGTCGGAATTCTTTGACATGGTCGAAAGAGTTCCAGAATGAGGTATAGAATCTGAGTGACAGAAGTATTAAGACTCTGGATTAGATCACGAGTGAGAATACTTGAGTCATTAATGGTGTGATCATCTGATTGAGTGTGAAGTAGTTTCACAGCTCATTTCTCCTGAAAACCTGGAGGTGTTTTCTGTGAGAAAGAGTCAGATCTTATCAGAAATGATTAAAGATGAGTCACACGAATCTTCCATGATATTTTTAAGAATAACGCTCTAGAAATATCTAAGTTTACGCTGAAATAGTTCCACCAATATCAGTTGAAAGACACCACGTAAATGTGGATTGGAATCGATCCAAATTCGTCTTTACTGAGTATTTATAGTTGTGCTACTTTGCTGGTTGTCCTAAGGAAACCAAGGCTTGTTACTTTTACGTCCATTCTGTTTTCTAAGAAGGGAAGTTACTTTCCAAGAAGAACAGTGGGAGTAAAAGTATAACTCGAAGAAATTCGAGAAATATAGGAGGCTGCTCAACCTGTTGAGGGAGAGCAACGGATGGATTTGCAGATTTCTGTAGAATCTACAGCTGTAGAGCCTGAAGTTCGCAGATATGAATGAATCAGTCACTAATCCGAGAGTAATTTCTCGTCATTAGTTGAACCTGATGATCATTGAAAGTTCGCATGATCTGATGATCATTGAAAGCGACGAATCTGCGAAATTCAAAGAAGCGAAAGTGAGCTCGGACTCCGAAAAAAATTACATTTTGTGTAAAGTTAGCTTCATCGATCCATTCATGGATGGAAGCAAACATATCGGAGTTGGAATCTTCGTTCTGTTGAAGTAGTCAAGGTTTTGACTTGAACAGGAACGAAATGGAACTGTGCGTTTACTAATAGATAAGTGGGAGCGATGTTGCATTTCTCATATTGTATGTCGATGACATACTGATTCTCGGAAATAACATCCCAATGCTGCAGTCGGTAAAGGACTGGCTTGGGAGTTGGTTTTAATGATTGACATGGGTAAAGCCACGTATGTTCTTGGATTTTGGATCTAAAGATAGAGATCCAAAAGAGCTGGTAGGACAATGTCAGGATTCTTAAATTGACAAAGTCCTACACGTTTTCAGCAATCCAAGAAGGGTTTTATGCCAATGTCACATGGCTTACGTTATGCAAGAAACAGTATCCTACGATATCTGCTGAGCTTGAATGCATGGATGAGATTCCATATGCGTCGGCAATTGGATCTATCATATATGCCATGACACGTACTTGTTTTGATGTTGCCTTAATGTTAAGCAAGACAAGTAAAAGACCAGTCAAATCCAGCAAAGAATCACTGGATTGCCGTAAAGAATATCCTAAAGTATTTGAGGAATACTAAGGATAAGTTCTTGATTTACGGAGAAAGTGAGGTGCTACGAGTCGGTAGAGTCTGAAAGGCATGCTTCCAACGGACAAAGATGATTTCCGGTCACAGTCCGGTTATATCTTGTGTCTATCTGGCGGTGCAAGGCACTGTTGCTGACTCCATGACTTAAGCTGAACATTTCGCAGCTTGAGAAGCGGCGAAAGAGGTTGTTTGGAAAGAAGAGTTCGTCACTGAACTTGATGTGATTCCCAGCATAGATGAGACTAGCTGCACATCAGAGGTCCAAACACCTTGAGGATAGGTATAACCTATTCCGTGAAATAAATGACAGAGATGTTAAGTAGATCAGCAAGTTTCAACGAATGAGAACGTTGCTAATCTATTAACAAAGCCACTCCTTAGGCCTAAGCACGAGTCGCGGACTGTTGCTGTAGGATAAGTGAAATTAAGATGTAGTCTTAATTTCAATGGGAGTTAATGAAGGGCTTTATTTGGTTATTGATATGTTCTTGTAAAACATTTTATGATGTTTAATGAAATTATTATTTCAAGATTATTTTAACTGTGATGAAATAATTGTTCTAAAATGATATGAACCATTTTATAGGTCATCGAAGTAAGTGACTTGATCTTGAGTCATCAAAGTCATTTAGCTTGATCATGAGACCCTATATTTGATAGATGGCTTATATCATCCTGTCCCTAGTCGAAGGTTGTTGAAATTGGAACACCAACAACCGTGTGAGACTAGATTGGTATGTGACTTATGACAAAGTCTCAGTGTGTCATAGATGCGCGGCATCAAAGTCAGTACATAGGTGTATGTTGGGTACATACGACCGGACATGACCCGATTATAAGAACTCTTCAGGATATTTATATCTGTGTCATAAGAGATTCTTACTACGACTATAGAGTATAGTCCTTAGACCTGAGTTCGCATGCATGTGACTGCACATGAACTAATGCGCTTTGATCATTGTCTAATGCTGTCGTTAAGCGATAGTTATAAGGACCTTGATTGGGTGTATTATGAAATGAGTAGTTTACAGTGATGGAACAAGACGGGATTTGTCCCTCCAATATAAATGGAGTGAATATCTCTAGGCCAATCGGAGATTTGAATACTGGAAAATGCATGGCCATGCTCAAACGGACTGTCCCGAGTCGTTTGGATTGTCAGTATCAAATCAGAGTCCGATGAACAAGATTAAGCTTTATAAGGATGACACTAATCTTGCCTTATGACTAATCGAGATATTGAGACAAAAGGATTATGAATACAGAGATTCCAGTTCAAGTGGGAGATTGTTGGAATTATGTCCAGTAATCTCTGTACTATCTCTAGAAAGTAAGAGTATGTCAATGATCAGACATAAGTCATATAATACTGGGGGTCATGATGGCTTGCTAGAGTCCGCTCATGATCTATAAATCATGGATTTATTGCCTTTATTATATGATCCCATATGGGTCACACGCCTAAGCTAACAGGAAAATGTGTAGGAACGGTTTAGCAGAAGTACGGTAAAAGTGCTAGGCATTTACTGTACTAAGAGAGACTAAAGGGCCTGATTAAATCTAAGGGATTTAATCAGACTGAGATTTGGGCCCAAAAGCCCATAAGAACTGGACAAGGGTTTTAACAATAAAACTTGCCCTAGCTCTTATTTTCTCAGCCAACTTTTGCGCCACCTCTCTCTCTCTTCTGCGCCTCCCACCAGCTGGTCTAGCAGCCAATTTCCTGTGCGTGCGTGTGTGAGCCTTTGGAGGAACTATCTCTTGGTGGTTCTGCTGATCTCTGACCCGTACCTCCCCTTTCCGCTGCATAACAAGGTAACAGGTGAGATCCTTTATGATTCTGCAAGAGAACCTAGATCTGGCATGTTTAGTAGGATCAATTAATCTGATGAATTGAACCAGGAAACACTAAACGAATCCTTCATTTGGAGCATTTTGGGACTTTTGGGACGTTTTGGCCGAGAGCTTAACTCACTGTCCGATTTATTGATCAAGCATCGACCGACACACCTTGTGCATCGATCGACACACTAGCGAGATGGGCCGTATGCGTCAGTTTAACTGTTGGGATAGTGTCCTGAAATCACACCTGTACTCACTCCTGTGATAGTTGTGTGTCGAGATCTGACATTCGTATAATACTGGGCGTTTGCAATGCTTTGCTAGAAGCCTCTTGCAATATGTAGGTCGTGGACTTACTGCCATTATTATATGATCCTATAGGGTCACACACCTAAGCGAACTGGAAGCTACGACATGGGAATGATCATTGTGGCAATGATCATGTTATGTGTATTGAAATACACATAAGAATCGATATAATGGTGTTGTGTCGATCGACACAGCTTGTGTGTCGGTCGACACAGTTCGGATTTTCCGAACAGGCTTTTCGGGTTATGGCTTAATTGAGTCTGGCCCGTTAAGCACGTTTAGGTCGAATAAAAAACGTGTTTAGTTCGACCTAAACAAGAGAGCCGTCCAGTTTTCTTGACAGAAACACTTGACACACCAGACACCATCGATCCCCATTGATCCGGCACTAGCATCCCGTTTCCAGCGAGCGTGCGTGTGTATCTGGTAGAGGCAAAGCGTTGCGTTGCTCCACTGATCTCGTTCACCATCTTCTTCCGCTGCCAAAGGTAAGAACGAGGTTGGTTCTAAATTTCAATATAACAAACCCTAGATCCATCGGGATCCAACATTAACAAGTTATGAAGATTTACAAAGAGGCCCAGAAAAGTTCCAGTATTTACACAGGAGCCCCAGCCGAGATTAGGCTTATATATAGAGGATTTTGGTGTTTAATTTACTTATGCTTTCATACTTAGAGCTAAGAGATTTTTAGAGCTTTCGGGGCTGATCTAATCCTGTACTTCAGTTATTTTGGAGAAGATTTTGAACCCCCTTTATCTATTTAATTTCTCATATGAAATCTATTATTTCTATGATTATGTTTTCATCAATCATGTCTGAGTAGATCCATAGTTAAGCTTAGGGTTTCTCATTAGGGTTTGATGACTTGCTAGACTTGTTTAATTCAGTTAAGGATTCATATGATTAGAATGTTCTTCAAACTAAATTGTGCTTAAAGCTAGTTCTAACCTGATCAATTAGAATCTAGATCTTAGGTTGCTAAATTCGACACGAGAGTGTGTTTTAGAATCTGAACTATTTAGGTTGAGCAATTAAATTATTCGCAAGGAGATTTGGTTTAGTGTAATTGTGAACATATCAAACTTGAACATTAATGCTAGTTTAATCTGTTAGTAATTGCAAAGAGATTTGGGTTACTGCACTTAGACTTAGAGGATTTTCGCAAAGAGATTTGGTTAATTCTAATTCCGTAATTTGAGTTCTAGAACTGCTTTTAATTAGATCCTGACTGATTAACTTGTCTGCTTGTCTGATTTCCTGAGAACACCCTAGGCTTGACGCTTTTAGTTTATTGCTTTCACAACCAACTTGCTACTGTTTACTTTCTTGCCTTGCTTTTAATTCATTCACCACTTGCTTTATTTCTAGTATTAATCTTTACGTTTCTGATTCTATTGAGACCAAGTGTCCCTGTGGATTCGATAACCCTATATACTACTTTGACGATACTGTGCACTTGCAGTTTAGAATAGGGTAAAACTTAGAACCTATCAGGTATCAGGAAATTTAACCATGCGAGATAACCGGTTCAATCCAATTGAACCGATCTATCCTTTCGCACAGCCTGTGTCGATCGATGCACCCAGTGTGTCGATCGACACAGTGCGATCTCTAAGATCGATACCCAAATTTTAATAAGCGTATTCGCGGTGCATCGACCGACACAAACTTAGTGTCGATCGACACTGTGCGAAAACCCTAAAGTTTTATGATCGTTTTCGCGGTGTGTCGACCGACACAAACTTATGTCGATCGACACTGTATGAAAATACAGGTTCTTCGTTTTCGATAAGAAACAAAATCCGAGATTAATTTCATCAAAACGAAAACTAGCAAGCATTAACCTCTTCAAATAAATCATTATTCGAATTACATGCTTCAGATTCAATGATTAAAACCCTAAGGCTCTGATACCACTGAAGGAACTTGAGCCAATTCTAACAGCTTTCAGAATCCCACAAGTTCTAAGCCTAGGATCTAGGGTTTAGTTAATTGAATCATTGGGAATGATCTCGTGTTTACCTGTAGATTTGCAGCTAAATAATGAACTGGTAAGTGAGATCGAGAGCGCCTCAGCTGCTGCGCCTCTACTGCAGTCCACACGCACACAAGCTGGAATCCGCCGGGATGCTAGTGCCGAGAATCAGATCTCATAGGAATCCCTGAGTTTCTAAGTGGCTAGGTTTTGTTTCTGCAAAACAACTGCGACGGCTCTCCTTTCCAAGTCGTGCATATAAGCCTATATACAGACCTCAGATGACAAAACCGTTCATTGGATCAAAACCCAAAACGTTTAAGTCATAAACCGAAACATCAGTTTCGGAACCAGCCTTGTGTCGATCGACACACACAATGGTGTCGATCGACACACCTCTTAAAACTCGAATTCAATGTGTATTGGATACACATTGACTAGACCATATACCAATGATCAATCCCATACAAAGTGTATCCAGCTTGCTTAGGTGTGTGACCCTGTAGGTCCACATAATACTAGCAATGAGTTACAACTCATAAGTCATAAGCGGCGTCTAGCAAAAACATTATGATCACCTAGTATTACATGGATTTTCCGATCTTGACAATACAACTATCTATCAGAGTTAGTACAATATGATTTCAGGACATAATCCCAACAACTGGATATGCCAAACGAGATGGATGTGTTTCACAACGTGTTCCATGTCTCCCAATTGTGCAAGTGCCTTTCGGATCAAGATTTGATCATGCCTGAGATACCCAATGATTTTAAGGCAAACCTCACTTTGGAAGCTAGACCCTTAAAAATTATGGATAGGATGGAAAAACCAACAAGGAAGAAGGTGATACAAATAGTAAAAGTGAATGGATCTGCAACGGAGTTAAAGAGATCACTTGGGAAACAGAGAATCGGATGAAGGACGATTATCTATAGCTGTTTATGGAGTTTGTGCAGAATGGAAACCTTGAGGCGGATTCGGGGAAGAATCCATTTCGGGGGGGGGGGGGGGAGACTTGTAACATCTCTGACCCAGACTTTGCATCTCAATCTAAGTAATGGCCAGACGGACGATCCTGGTGTGAACAGATGGTCGTTATTGAAATTGGTCGTCTCGGACATCCTCTGGGCTAGCTGTTCAGAATGGGCTGATCATGATCCAAATAGTCCAAGTGCTCCGTGATGTCGTATATGCTGCTCCTGGTGATAATATGTTCCATGGGTCGATTGAATTTCTCCTTGAGTATCTTCTGACTGGATTGGGTCTGGGGCACGCTCACCATGGTCGGGAATGGTTCATCTTGGCATGTCTGGTCAGGTTCTGTCGAACCGATGTCCTCATCATTTCCACCCTCCTGCATCAAAATGAGGTAAATCAGAAACATTAAAGCTCGAAGAAATGTTCATTTCACCAGGAATTTCGAGTTTGTAGGCGTTGTGGTTGATATTCTCTAGGACTCGGAATGGGCCATCCCCTCTGAAGGAATTTCTAGCAGTTCTAATCAAGATTAGCAACCCTAGTCTGAATTCCGAGCCTAGGATCTAAGGTTCATGTAATTGAATCTAACAGATCTCGAGATTACCTGATGAATATGCAGCGGAAGTGTTTACAGATAATCGAGATCACGAAGCGCCTCAAATGCTGCGCCTCTACTGGTATCCACACGCACACAAACTGGACCGCAGGGATGCTAGTGCCTTACAGAGATCTAATCTCCAGAGAGGTCTGTTTCTGTGTTCTGGTGGCTGTGAATTAGGTTAGGGACGAGTTTAGGTCGACCATATATCTTATATATGTCGGCTTAAACCACAACGGAATTAACCAACGATTAAACCGTATTAATCTGGTTAATCCGCTAGTGCATCGATCGATGCAATACCTGCAACGATCGATGCTCCCCAGAACATTGATATCGAATGCATATAAAAAATATGCATTCATTGGATCATTACATTAATGATCAACCTCTTCTATGACGCCCAGTTTGCTTAGGTGTGTGACCCTGTAGGATCATATAACACTAGCAATGAGTTCTCAACTCATTGATCATAAGTGGCTTCTAGCAAAGCGTTATGACTACCTAGTGTTATGTGATTGTCTCATCTCGACTATACGACTTTCACTTAGAGCAAGTACAGTAGATTTCAGGACATTCCCAACAATCTCCCACTTGTACTGGAATCATCTATTCCTTTAATCCCTTTGTAGCTATATCTCAATCTAGCATAAGGCAAGCACTGTGTCATCCTTATTCAACCAGATTACGTTTATCGAATCCCGATTTGTACTGATGAAAAACAAACGACTGACAATCACCTCGTTTGAGCGCGGCCACGCATTTCCAGTATCAAATCTTCGATAGGCCCAGAGATATTTAACTCCTGTTATATAGGAGGTACAAATCCCATCTTGTTCCATCCATGTCTCTTTTATATTTCATGATACGCCTAATCAGTGTCTTTATGATCACCAGTTACGGCTGACGTTTGACAAAGTCAAGACGAACCAATACATATAAGAGAGGACATGATGAACTCAGGTCTAAGGACTACTCTCTTTAGTCGTAATGAGAAACTCTTATGACACTCATATAACATCTTGTAGAGTTTTCATTAACGGGTCAAATCCGATCATGTGTTCTCTAACACATATCTATGTGAATGACTTTAATACACTTATTAATGACTCCATGAAACATGGTCATCAGTCACCTCACATACTAGTCTCACGTGGTTGTTAATGTCCCACGTTAACAACCTCGACCAGGGACCATTATAATTTATGTCATTTATTGCTTATAGGGTTTCATGATCAAGTCACATACTTGATGGCCTATAAAATGTCATAAATTACTTTGGGACATTATGTATATTTAATTAACCCAATTAAATAATGCTGAAACAATTTCATTAAAATAACATAACTATTATGTCTTTGTGAACATTATGTCATAACAAAAACAAATACAACTCCCACTGAAATCAAGATCATATCTTAAGAAATCTAATGCCTACAGCAGTTGTATGAAACTCATGCTTAGGCCTTGGGAGCGGCTTGGTCAGTGGATCAGCAACATTCTCATCCGTCGGGACTCTGCTGATCTTCACATCTCCTCTATTCACAATATCACGGATAAGGTGATATCGCCTTTCTATGTGTTTGGATTTCTGGTGTGATCTAGGTTCCTTTGCTTGCGCAATGGCTCCATTGTTGTCACAATACAAAGCCACTGGCTCGGAAATGCTAGGAATCACACCAAGTTCAGTGATGAACTTCTTGATCCAAACAGCCTCCTTTGCCGCTTCAGAAGCAGCGAGGTACTCAGCTTCAGTTGTGGAATCTGCTACAGTGTCCTGCTTGGAACTCTTCCAGCTTACTGCACCGCCATTCAGGCAGAAGATGTAACCAGATTGCGATCGGAAATCATCTTGGTCTGTCTGAAAACTTGCGTCTGTGTAACCACTTACTACCAGCTCATCACTTCCTCCATACACCAAGAATTTATCCTTAGTATTTCTCAAATACTTCAGAATATTCTTGACTGCTGTCCAGTGACTTTCACCTGGATCCGATTGGTATCTACTCGTCATGCTTAAAGCACAAGCAACATTTGGACGAGTACAGAGCATGGCATACATGATGGATCCCAACGCCGAGGCATAGGGAATCCTACTCATGCGATCTCGCTCAGCAGGTGTCTCAGGACACTGCTTCTTGCTGAGACTTATGCCATAAGACATTGGTATGAAGCCCTTCTTGGAATCTTGCATTCTGAACCTGTGTAAGACCTTATCGATATAAGTGTCTTGACACAGTCCAATCGACTTGTTTGATCTATCTCTATAGATTCTTATTCCAAGAATATACGCGGCTTCTCCCATGTCTTTCATTGAAAAACAACTTCTGAGCCAAGTCTTAACAGACTGTAACAACGGAACGTCATTTCCGAGAAGAAGTATGTCATCTACATACAACACGAGAAATGCAACTGCGCTCCCACTAGTCTTCTTGTAAACACATGGTTCTTCTTCGCTTCTGATGAAATCAAACTTTTTGACTGCTTCATCAAAACGAAGATTCCAACTCCGAGATGCTTGCTTCAATCCATAAATGGATCGATGAAGTTTGCATACTTTCCTAGCTGCATTTGGATCGATGAAACCTTCGGGTTGTGTCATGTACACATCCTCTTCCAGAATTCCATTAAGGAAAGCTGTTTTCACGTCCATTTGACAGATCTCATAATCATAATGAGCAGCTGTTGCTAGGAGAATCCGAATGGATTTAAGCATGGCGACAGGTGAATAGGTTTCTTCATAGTCAATACCATGAATTTGTTTGAAACCTTTTGCCACTAGCCTTGCTTTATATATCTGAATATTTCCATACACATCAATTTTCTTCTTGAAAATCCATTTACACTCAATGGGTCTTGCACCATCGGGTAAATCAACCAAAGTCCATACTTGGTTCTGTGTCATGGATCCCATTTCGGATTCAGCGGCTTTCAGCCACTTTGCGGAGTCAGGGCTCATCATTGCTTCTTCGAAATTCGCTGGTTCGTCACTGTCAATGATGAACAAATCATGACAATTGGTTACGAGAAATCCATATCTCTCGGGTTCGTGACGGATCCTTTCGGATCGGCGAATTTCAGGCTCCACAGGCGCCGTCTCTACAACTCTTTGTAGATCCAACTGTTGCTCTTCCTCTACGGGTTGAGCATTTTCCTGCGGTTCTCGAACTTCTTCGAGTTGTACTTTACTCCCACTGTTTCTCTTGGATAGAAACTCTCTTTCAAGAAAAACGCAGTTCCGAGCAACAAACACTTTGTTCTCGGATTGGTTGTAAAAGTAGTATGCCTTGGTTTCCTTAGGATAACCAACGAAGTAGCATTTATCAGATTTGGGCTCGAGCTTATCTGTAATTAATCTCTTAACATAAGCTTCACAACCCCAAATCTTCAGGAAAGACACATTCGGAACATTTCCAGTCCACATCTCATGTGGTGTCTTTGCAACTGATTTTGACGGAACCCTATTTAGTGTAAACGCAGACGTTTCTAGAGCGTATCCCCAAAAGGATAATGGAAGAGTTGAGAGACTCATCATTGATCGAACCATATCTAATAAAGTCCGATTCCTCCTCTCAGACACGCCATTCCATTGTGGTGTTCCAGGAGGAGTGAGTTGTGAAACAATTCCACAATCTCTCAAATGATCACTGAATTCTTGGCTTAAGTATTCTCCTCCACGATCTGATCGAAGAGCCTTAATACTTTTGCCGAGTTGATTCTGTACTTCATTTTGGAACTCTTTGAACTTTTCAAAGGATTCCGACTTGTGTCTCATTAAATAGACATAGCCATACCTTCTGAAATCATCAGTGAAGGTAATGAAGTATCGAAAATTTCCTCTGGCACTTGGGCTCATTGGGCCGCATACATCTGTATGTATAAGGCCCAACAGGTCACTGGCCCTTTCGTTTGATTTGTTGAAAGGGGCCTTCGTCATTTTGCCTAGTAAACAAGATTCACATTTCTCACATGATTCATAATCAAATGAGCCCAAAAGCCCATCACTCTGGAGCTTTTGAATCCGTTTCTCGTTTATGTGGCCCAAACGACAATGCCATAGAAAAGTCTGATTCGTGTCATTTGATTTGAATCTCTTGGTGTTAATGTTATAGATTTTTGTGCTTTGGTTTAGAACATAAAGCCCATTCTCTAATGGGCTGCTACCATAATACATATCATTGTAATCAAAAGAACAACATTTATTCTTAATTGAAAACTGATATCCTTCCAAATCCAAAACAGGAATAGAAATAATATTTCTGCTTATAGCAGGTACATAGTAGCAATTATGAAGTTTTAAAACCAAACCAGAAGGTAAAGGCAAGTTAAATGTTCCTACGGCTAATGCAGCAACTCTTGCTCCATTCCCCACACGCATGTCCACTTGTCCCCTTTCCAACGTCCTACTGTTGCTTAGGCCCTGCATATTTGTACAAATATGAGCACCACAGCCGGTATCCAATACCCAAGAAGTAGAACCAGAAGTGGTAACATTTACTTCTATAACATAAATACCTGAAGATGAAGTCTCGAAAGTCTTCTTCTTCTTCTTCTTCTTCTTCTCTTCCAAGAATTTGTTGCAATTTCTCTTCCAATGCCCAGGCTCTTTACAGTAATGGCACTTATCAGTCTCAGATGGGCCCGGCTTGGGCTTCGGGGCTGGCGCAGGCGTGTCCTGGTTCTCAACCGGGACTGCCTTGCCCTTTCCCTTGCCTTTGCCTAGTTTCTTAAACTTCTTACCCCTTTGTACCATAAGTAGATTAGGAGTGCCCTTCCTGATATTAGGCTCAGCTGTCTTGAGCATGCCATGCAGTTCAGTCAACGTCTTCGTCAAGTTGTTCATGTTATAGTTCATAACAAACTGATCATAACTTGACGGCAGTGACTGCAGAATGATGTCAGTAGCCAACTCTTGGCTAATGGGACAATCCAGTCTCCCCAGGTTATCAATATAACCCATCATCTTAATGACATGAGGACTGACCGGACTGTCCTTTGGTAGCTTGCATTCAATGAGAGATTTAACCGTCTGGTATCGCTCAGTTCGTGCTTGCTCCTGAAACATGCTTTTCAGGCTAGTAATCATCTTCACTGGCGACTCCACGTTCTCGTATTGCTTCTGCAAGTCCGAGTTCATGGTAGCCAACATGAGACAATTCACATCGACCACATCATTGGAATGCTTGTCCCAAGCACTCCTTTCTGCATGTGCAGCATTGGATCTCGGTTTTTTTCAGGGAGAACATTTTCAAGGACATAGTCCCGCTTCTCCTGCTTGAGAACAATTCTCAAGTTCCGATACCATTCGAGAAAATTCGATCCATTTAACTTGTCCTTCTCAAGGACGGATCGCAGGGAGAAATAATTATTATGAGTAGTAGTCATAGCTGAGAACATAGAAAAGAAAAAGGTTTAGTTATGATGTTCAAGAAATGAGAAATCTTAACTTTTAAGAAAACTCGCATTATATTCAATCAATGCTTCCTCAGATGAATATAATGATCCAAGACCCATATTTTACTAAATTCAAGTGAGCCATTGGCTATCACTCAATTTTAGCTATTTAGGTAAGCAACAACCTTGCTAGTTATATCCAATATAACTCTTGGTTGTGGATCGACATCTTATGTCCAATCCACCTGATGTCTCTGGGCCCAAAACGATTTTGATGGCCCAGTCAAGCAAACCAATCTCTTCAGTCATGTAATTGTTGATGCCTTGCACTGCAAGCCCATTAACACGATTACTTCCTGCCTTACTCATGTAATTGTTGATACCTTGCACTGCAAGCCTATCGTACAATGAAATGAGTCTTGACAGTTGACAAGATTGGAAAGACATCAATTATCACTTGATATTTGGTTGAGGAACGGAACCATTTAAAACGTTCAGTTTTACTATGTTTTAATTCTTATAATTAATTAATCCGCGATAACCGATCAATCCAATTGATCCGGTTTTGAATACCGGTCAGCGTCGATCGATGCTACATTAGCATCGGTCGATTCCAACCTAATCAAACCAATCGCATTTAAACCATTCACAGTGTTCGACCATTATTAACCAAGCTCGATAACCGGTCCAATCCAATTGAACCGATCCAACAATCTCGCGAGGCTGTGTCGATCGGTGCAACAATTGCATCGATCGTCACTAGGCGAAAACTTGGTTTATTCGGGTTTTCGCCCTGCATCGATCGATGCCGGATTGGCATCGATCGACACCATGCGAAAAACCCTAAATTTTATTCGGGTTTTCGCCCTGCATCGATCGATGCCGGATTGGCATCGATCGACACCATGCGAGAAAACCCTTAAACGTTTTCGATCAGAACCCTAAACTAGGTTTTTCAGGAAAACGAATTTTAGCATGCTTGTATCAATTATACACAGATTCAGATTCAACCAATCTAATCAATATGCTACAGATTCAATGGAACCCTAAAGCTCTGATACCACTGAAGGAATTTCTAGCAGTTCTAATCAAGATTAGCAACCCTAGTCTGAATTCCGAGCCTAGGATCTAAGGTTCATGTAATTGAATCTAACAGATCTCGAGATTACCTGATGAATATGCAGCGGAAGTGTTTACAGATAATCGAGATCATGAAGCGCCTCAAATGCTGCGCCTCTACTGGTATCCACACGCACACAAACTGGACGCAAGGATGCTAGTGCCTTACAGAGATCTAATCTCCAGAGAGGTCTGTTTCTGTGTTCTGGTGGCTGTGAATTAGGTTAGGGACGAGTTTAGGTCGACCATATATCTTATATATGTCGGCTTAAACCACAACGGAATTAACCAACGATTAAACCGTATTAATCTGGTTAATCCGCGAGTGCATCGATCGATGCAATACCTGCAACAATCGATGCTCCCCAGAACATTGATATTGAATGCATATAAAAATATGCATTCATTGGATCATTACATTAATGATCAACCTCGTCTATGACGCCCAGTTTGCTTAGGTGTGTGACCCTGTAGGATCATATAACACTAGCAATGAGTTCTCAACTCATTGATCATAAGTGGCTTCTAGCAAAGCGTTATGACTACCTAGTGTTATGTGATTGTCTCATCTCGACTATACGACTTTCACTTAGAGCAAGTACAATAGATTTCAGGACATTCCCAACACCCTCATGGTGCAAGCTTTGATTTCCGTTGGTTGGGAAACTTCTCGGGTGGCATGTGTAACCACACCCAATCTTTGGGCTTGAAGGTGATCTCCTTCCTCTTCTTTTCGGCTTTTCGTTTGTATTGGGCCGTCTTCTTATCCAAGATATCCTTGACTTTCTGGTGCAGCTTCTTGATGGTCTCGGCTTGGCCTTCTACAACTTGGTTGGCGAAATCCAGTGGCGGTAATGGCTTGAGATATATGGGTGTCTCTGGCTTAAATCAATACACAATCTCAAAAGGCGACAAGTCGTAGAAAATAGAATCTTAGCTCTGATTTTCCTCGAGAGTGTTCTGATAGGCCTTGTAATCGCACCACTTCTTGGAAGAATATGTCGGCCTCCTGAGTTGCGTCAATCATCTTGGCGCCGAGTATGAAATGGGCCATCTTCGGAAATTGGTCAACAACCACGAAATCCATAGAAATATCTACCCAAGGCATGTTAGGAATCAGTAAGAGCATATAAAGACCATAAGCATGTGACTTGGAGTTTGTCTTTAGGCATGTGATGCACTTAGAACACAAATGCTCTACGTCTCGTTTCAAGTGCGGCCATAAGAAGTGGTCGGACAGAACACTCATCGTCTTGTCCACGCCAAATTGTCCCATCAAGCCGACTCCATGGGATTCACGGATCAGCAGGTCTCACATTGAGCCTTGCGGAATGCCTTGTCGCCGATCTCGGATTCGGAAACCGTCGTGCAATTAAAATGGTCTTCTAGCTCCTTTACTGTATTATTGTAAAATTGTACCAAATCAGGGTCAGCGTAATAATTCTCTTTAAGTTGCTCAAACCCCAAAAATTAAGCCTCCGTGGTGTTGATCAAGGTACATCTTCGTGACAAGGTGTCGACCACGATTTTCTCCTTCCCTTCTTGTACTTGATGATATATGGAAAAGTCTCAACGAACTCGAGCCATTTCGTGTGCCTCCTCTTCAGAGTCATATGTCCCCATAGATACTTTAACGTCTCATGATAGGTGTGGATCACAAACCCCTTGGCCAGAAGATAGTTCTGCCACATCTCCAATGACCTCACCAAGCGTACAACTCCTTATCGTAGGTCGGGTAGTTGAGAGTGGCTCCGTTGTGTTTCTCCTTGAAGCAGGCCACAAGTCGTCCTCCTTACGTGAGTTCTGCTCCGATCCCTAATCCTGAAGCATCACATTCTATCTAAAAAGTATTGTCAAAGTTAGGCAAAACAAGTATGGGAGACTTAGTCAAAAGATCCTTGAGCTTCTGGAATGCGTCCTCCTTCGCGGGTCCCCATTTAAATGGAATGTCCTTCTTGATCACGGCTCTGAGAGGTGCGGCTACGGTGCTGAAATCCTTAACAAACCTCTGGTAGAATCTTGCCAATCCGTGGAAGCTCCGGATATGGCCAATGCTGGTTGGTATTGGCCATTCCTGGATAGCCTTAACCTTCTCTTGATCTACCTGTAATCCCTGCGAGCTCACAACAAAGCTAGGAAAACAAGCTGATTAGTGCAGAACGTGCACTTCTTGATGTTCGCATAAAGGCCTTCATGACGAAGAGTCCTATTACTTTCTCAAGGTGCAAGAGATGGTCGGAGACAAATTTGCTGTAAATGAGAATATCATCGAAGTAAACGACCACAAACTTACTGATGTAGACTCATAGGACTTGGTTAATGAGCCTCATGAAAGTGTTGGGAACGTACGTAAGACAGAACGTCATTACGAGCAACTCATATAGTTCATGCTTGCTCTTTAACGCCGGCTTCCATTCGTTTCCTTCCTTCATCCTTACCTGATGGTAGCCACTTCGTAGATTGATCAAAGAGAAAACATATGCTATAGTCGTCCAACATGTCATCTAAACGCGGTATCGGGTGCCGGTACTTGATGGTGTTGTTGTTGATCGCTCGGTAGTCAACACATATCCTCCACGAACCATTTTTCTTGGGTACTAACAAGACCGGAAGGGCACATGGGCTGAGGCTCTCGCGAATATAACCCTTGGAAATTAGGTATTGAATCTGTGATGAGGACATCAAGTCATCATCAATCAAGGAGGATGGAGAGGACATAAATCAACCAGCCAAGATCTTTGGAGAGAAACAACTTAAATGCACAAGAGACAGATGTGCATGTCTTGGAGAATATCTACCCAACTAGGAGGACTTAAGCTACAATTCAACTTGTTCCAAAAGCTTAACCCATAAAGGAATCATGGAGAGTTCAAATCATCACAAATGGTGTTTAGATGAAGAAGTTATTCAACCTATAAAAAGATGATTATCAGCTTGCTTCATTTGGAAACTCAAGGATTCAATCATTTGCAAACCAAACTTTGGCGACCAGGAGATACATCTAAGCATTCAAGAGACATATCCAACCATTCAGGAGAGTCAACCAACACTAGCAACCATTTGACCAGGAGGATCAAAGATATACTCAACTTTCCATACTTGGATGCCTTCAAAATAGGAGCTTTAAACCACCAACAACTATATCTTCTCAACTGCTTCATTTTGGAGGCTCATTCACTGAATCAGGACGTCCCAAGACACCACACTTTCATTCCAAAGCTGTGAAGACTCAAGTTCAGCTCCACTTGTCTTATTTGGGCAGATTTCTTCTTAATGGCTTCAACAGCTATATTCCTTGATCTTTGCTATTTCTTTTATTCTATTAACCTCTAGGAACGTGGTAAGAGCATTATATAAGCTCAATTAGACCATTTGTATCAGACACTTTTCAATCATCCAGAAATAAATCAGAGTATTTTCTTTTCTTTTCAAAGTTGAGTTCTTTGGAGAGTTGTTCCTTCTTAGAGTTTAGTGAGTAATTCACCATCCTCTTAGAAGTTTCGGTTCAGACTATCCTTGAGTGATTCAGATAGTTTGCAATCTGATTGAGAGAGTCAATCAGCCCACTGAGAAAGTGAGTTGTTCACCATCACTTCCATCTCGTAATTCCATTCCATTCTGAAATAGTGAGAGAGCTTCAAAGCCAGCACATGTTCTTCCATCTCCCACCATCCTAGTCTTTTATTCGGGGTTGTATCATCTGGTATCAGAGCCAAAAGGCTCCTAAATAGGTGTTTTCTATCCTTGTTATTTGTTATTTCATTAGATAGCACTTGATCCATTCCATAGAAATTGTCAGCATCCATTCATCTAGTTTCTGTTTCATTGCATCTTAGAATTAAAACCCATAAAAATCATTCTGCTTTTGTCATTCTGTTTAGATTTGTTATTTTGTTTAGTCTATCACGTACCTGTTTCATCTGCGTGCATACATAAAAGCCAAAGCAAATCATATCATTGCATAGTCGTTCGTCTAATATCATTTCATCCAAATCCGAAAAGCCATAAAAATTGTTTCTGGTTTGCATCATCCTATTAGTTTATCCTGTTTTCATACATTTTCATACATCTTTTGATTTCTTAAAACCAAAACCACAAAAATAGCATTAGATCACTGTTCTGTAGTTTTCACCATTGTTGTTCTTATTGAGTTTTCATAAAAAACCAGAAAAGCAGAAAATAAAGGAGGAGAAGTTTAAAGTTTTTGATTCCACTTTTATTAACCAAACTTCTAAGATAGTGTTGTTTTCCCCTTTTGGAACCTGATTTCGAAAAATAGCTTGGCTCCTCATTTACTTTGTCCAAAATTTTCTTTCCCTTTTTAAAACAAACAAAAATAGTATGTGATATTTTCATAAAAGGAAAAGAATATTTGTCTAGCTTTTGCATTCTGTGAATTCGAAATCAAATTGGACTGTTTGATATATTATAACATTTCTAGTATATATTTGTCAAAACACATTCATACATCTTGTGTTTAACTTTCTGAACAGGAGATAAAGTAATGGAAGATGAAGATGGAGCAAATGGTTTCAATACCTCAGAAATTGCCTGGGGGTGATGAAGAAGAGAACTCATGGAGTGGAGAAGAAGAGTTTTCTGAAGAATATGAGGCATAAGAAGAAGCTTCAAAAGCTAGCTTTGATGCAGATGCTGAGCATGATCAGGAAGGATCCAAGCTTGAAGAAGAAGCACATGGAGAGAACTATTATAGCACAGACTATGAAGAGGATCCTAATGATGGAGAACCTGAACCATAACCTCCAGACCTTCCCAAGATGAAGTACAATGCGAGTCAAGGCAGGAGGAAGCATGGGAGGATCAATATGACCTGGATCCTTATAGATCTGAACCGGATTGCAAAGAAGAAGAAGAGAAACAAGAGTTCGACTCTTGGGATGGAGAAGACCAAGCTGAAGCTAACTCTGAAGAAGAATCAGAGAGAGGCTGTGAAGAGGATTCATGGGCAAAAGAGAATGACTCAACAACTGATAGCATACAAGAACCAGGCTGTGAAGAAGCTGATGTCCAATACAGTTTAGGTGAAGCTGAGACAGAGACAAGAGAAGAGGCCACTGAAGAAACATGGGAGAATAACACCAATTATGAAATCAGTGAGGGAGAAGAATACCGAGGTGAGTCTTGTCAAGAAGAGCCATACAACATATGTTTTCCAGGTCGTATGCAAGGACCATAAGCTTATCTAAGGTGGGAAAGAGATATGGATGACTGGTTTCAAGAAAATCAAGTTCCAGAAGAGGAGAAGACCACCATTGCTGAAGAAACTCTAATTGAAGAAGCCTATCTAGAGTGAGATAAGGATGCTTACCTCAGACTTGAACTTGAGCTACCAAACCACACTTGGTAAGAGATGAAGCAGCTACTGCATAAGGAGTTTGTAGAGGAGATCTCCACATAACCATACTACTCAAGGTGCCAAATTCTTCATGAGCCAAGAAGATGGATCATGACAACACCTTCAAGAAGATTACTTGTTCTAAACCAAGAAAGATGACTTCCAACAAGCCACTAAAGACTGCCAAAGATGAACCAGAGGCGCCAAGACAGCAGAGGACACGAGCAGCCAAGGTCAGGAAACCACATCTAATCACCCAAAAGGAGCAAGAGCAGAGAAAAGAAGGACCATGGCTTGAAGAAGCCATTGGAGAAAGTTCCAACCTCTTGCACCTTCAACCAGACATGCCAAGGCCAGATAAGTCTACTAACTCTAAGAGACTTAAAGATCAGACATTTTAGAGATGTCATAAGAGAGGACATTTTGCTGCAACCTGTCCATCTAAATAATTGTTGAAAGAAACATCACTAGGAAAGAAAACTACATTAGCTACAACCAGTGATAGTTTAGCTCATTCTGATTTGTTATTTCTCAATTCTAGTGTCATGCATATTTCTTTGTCAAGAGGATTTGATATAGGGAAAGAAGAACTGAGCAGGAAAGAGCATGAGCAAACCAAAGTCAGTAGGGAAGATAAAAAACCAGAGAAACTTATTTTGGTGATCAGAAAATAAGATGATTGTCTGATCATCCCTTGCTCACAAGAGCAGAAGGTCCAAACCCTCATACAACCCGCTGAAGATGACCATGTAAGTACAAGTATCATACAATCTGTTTTAATTACTCCAAGAACAGATATAATGCACTTGTTCTTCCCAATGAGCATCTCTACAGATATAAAGTAAAAGGGAGAAGAAAATGTGAGGAGAAGCTCAGAATCAGTCCTTACACTAAGTGTTCAGACTGATCAAGGCAATAGAGAAAAGGAGAACATCAAAGAGAAACCTCCAGACCAAAGAAAGGACACTACATCTATTAACAAGGTAAGTCTTTCTTTGATCGATTTGATTTCCAATGATTCAATAGCTGTGTCAAAGGACTTGTTAAGCTTGCAAGAAGATGAGATATCACAAGCATAGGAAGTTGACTCTAAGGAGAATGACTCAAATTGTTTATTCTGTGATTAGGAGCCCATAATGCACTTTTCTTTTTGCCAAAGTGTTGAACATATTTAAGGTCTTAAGGAGAGAAGAAGCAAGATAAGCAAATGATACGCCATACCAGCCCAAAGAATAGGAGTACTACTATCCTATCTGCTCAAAGGAGAACCACCAAACATTCCACTCATCTCCATACCATATACACATCAAGGTAAGACCCTAGACTCCCAAAGGAGAATGAAAGCTAACTTGCTTTCTCTTGGTGCAAATTATTCAGTTTCGAGGTCGAAACCTTTTCAAGAGGGAGAGTATGATGAGGACATCAAGTCATCATCAATAAAGGAGCATGGAGAGGACATAAATCAACCAGTCAAGACCTTTGGAGAGAAACAACTTCAATGCACAAGACACATATGTGCATGTCTTGGAGAATATTTACCAAAACAGGAGGACTTAAGCTACAATTAACTTGTTCCAGAAGCTTCACCCATAAAGTAATCATGGAGAGTTCGAATCATCACAAATGGATTCAGATGAAGAATTTATTCAACTTCTAAAATAGATGATTATCAGCTTGCTTCATTTGGAAGCTCAAGGATTCAATCATTTGCAAACCAAACTTTGGCAACCAGGATATACATCTAAATATTCAGGAGACATATCCAACCATTCAGGAGAGTCAACCAACACTTTACCATACACTCAAAGATATACTCAACTTTAAATATTTGGATGCATTCAACATAGGAGCTTTAAACCACCAACTGCTATATCTTCTCAACAACTTCATTTTGGAGCTCATTCACTGAATCAGGTGTCCCAAGACACAACACATTCATGCCAAAGCTGTCAAGACTCAAGTTCATCTCCCCTTGCCTTATTTGAGCAGATTTCTTCTTAATGGATTCAACAACTATATTCCTTGATCTTTTCTATTTCTTTTATTCTATTAACCTTTAGGAACGTGGTAAGAGAATTATATAAGTTCAATTAGATCATTTGTATCAGACACCTTTCAATTATTCAAAAATAAATCAGAGTATTTTCTTTCCTTTTCAAAGTTGAGTTCTTTGGAGAGTTGTTCCTTCTTAGATTTTAGCGAGTGATTCACCATCCTCTTAGGAGTTTCGGTTCAGACTATCCTTGTGTGATTCAAATAGTTTGTAATCTGATTGAGAGAGTCAATCAACCCCCTGAGAAAGTGAGTTGTTCACCATCACTTCCATCTCGCAATTCCATTCCATTCTGAACAAGTGAGAGAGCTCCAAAGCCAGCAAATGTTCTTCCATCTTCCACCATCCTAGTCTTTTATTTGGGGCTATATCATCATGTCACCATCAGTCTAATTTTCTAGCTCCTTAAAGTCCTTCGGGTTCATACGGTAAGCTGGTCGGTTCGGTAGAGCGGCTCCTGATACCAGGTCAATCTGGTTCTCAATGCCTCAGATAGCTGGTAAGCCGACCGGAATCTCCTCTGGAAACACATCCTTAAACATGTCCAACATAGAAACCACTTCTCGGGGCAGCTCGTTGTTGTCAGAACACAAGTGTAACACTCCTTAAACACCATCCGTAGCACCTGCGTCTACCGGCTAATAGCCTTGGATACAGAACTTGAAGTAATGAGCAGGTTGGTCTTACTGACCTTACTGTGCTAGGTGAGTTTTAACTGCATCTCGTGGACCTCCAGTGGTGTAAGCAGTGCGAGCTGGTACTTGCACTTATTGTGGTTGAACGAGTAGTGGTTGTGCGTCCATTGTGTAGCACCTCTTTATCGAAGTGCCAAGGTCGGCCTAGAAGTAGATGTCCAATTTGCATGGCACGATATTGCACACCACTCGGTCTTTGTACTTGCCAATACTGAACGGAACGATGACATGATCGGCGATCCGAATCTCCGTAACGTCGTTGAGCCATCTAATTCGGTATGGTCGCGGGTGCTTTGAGACTTGAAGACCGATCTTGTCAACCATATATCTTTTAGCGACATTGGCACACGATCCCCCGCCGACAATAAGGCTGCAGACCTTGTTGTTCACCGTGCACTGGGTATGAAAGATGTTCTCCCGTTGGATCGCGCCAGGATATACTAGAGCGATGAGAGATCTCTGTATCACCAACATCTCTATGGTGTCTGATATTCAATGGGCATTCCCGAGTCGGCCATCTCCTTGTCCTCCTCTGCTCGTCTTGCGATTCGTACTCGCCAGCCTCCGTAAGGATCATGATCCCGTCGGTTTGGAAATTCTCGGGCCATATGTCATTTTCCTTGACATTTAAATCATGTAATATCCCTAGCTCGAGAGGTACTAGGAAACTTACCAGCTTCTGGATAGTTGAAATTAGAAGCCTTGGTGTTTGGCTTTTTGAACTGCTACTCGAACTCAAGGCTTTGCCCTTGTCGACGGTTGTAGGTGCGGGTGGCATCCACATGGAGTTGTTCCGAGCATGGTTTGTCGTTGCCATCTTCTGTTTGTTGTGCTGCTCGACCTAGATGCTCATGTGCAGTAGCTCGGACATATTGTGGTACGGCTGAATCTCGACCTCGAGCCAGTTCCGCAGTTGATCGAACAACTTGAAGTACTCTTATACGGACATGCTTCCCTACACCAACTTATGAAATCTCTTATGTAAGTCTCTTTGAAAGTGCGGAGGCACGTACCTTTGCATTAGGTTGTATTTCATGTCGGCCCATGTGGTGATCTGATCGTGGTGATTTTGCCTACGTTCAGAAACATCTCGGTCCCACAAGTACAAGGCGTGCTCTGTGAACTGGGGCGCTGCTAACACCACCTTTCTCTAATCATTGTAGGCATAGTAGTCAAATATATGTTCCATCCTCAGTTCCCACTCGATATATTCCTCCGAGTTAACCTTTCCTTAAAAAGTTGGAGGTTTCAGCTTTAAATTGTTTGAGTTTGGTCGATGTACCTCGTCGTCCTGTATGCGTCCGTGATGGACCGGATTGTGTTTTCTATTGAACGGTCAGTTCTTTCGGTCGGGTGGTTCGTCGTCAAGACCGGGCATATCCTCGTCCGTGTCATCAAACCGATTGCCCTGTGTGTTCTGACCTCTCCGTCCTGTTGCATTCAAGGGTGCAGTTTGGGGCGCGGCTGGCCATACAGGAGCAGTTGGTTGCTCGAGCCGGGCTAGTCGTTCTCCAATAGCTTGGTTCGCTCCTAGTAGCTGAGAAAAATCAGTTGGTGCGTTCTGGTTGTCTCCCATCCATGTCTTCCTGCACACTCAACAAAGGATCAAGCAGAAAAGGAAATAACATAAGAACAATCACTAAACAAGAAAAAGGCGACTATGGAAAAGAATTGGAAAGATGCAAATAAAGTCCTATTTTTATATTTTATGTTTATTTTTAAACTTATGGATGAAACGGAAACAATTCAACAAATGGTTATCCTGAACCAAAGACACAATCACGCACCGAATAATAATGATAATCACAACAATTGTACTAGGCAGTGCAGTCTTGTAAGCAATCTTAATACGAGCAAAAAAACCCAAGCGATAGTGAAACTTGGTATAACTAACAAGTGTCTTTAGCTTTAATGCAGGTACATGGCTGGATTAATTAAGTTAAGTTAGACCAAAACTAGACAGCAACTAAACCAGACCAATTAAACTCAGTAATAATCGGTTCAGTTCACCCAAGCAATAGACTACAACTCGTGCTATGCAACAACCTAGCGATGGGCTAGATGTAGTCGGTTCAAAAATTTAACTCAATTAAACTCTCTCTTGTTTGTATGATGCAGACAGGGTATAAAGGAAACAGACAGTGCAAAGAGTATCTCAGAAGCAAAGAATCATCAAACGCAAGCGAAGCAATATGAATCACAACCGTAAACAAACCTAGTGTGAGAGTACTATATGTGCGGCTCGTTAATGAGACTAACAAAAACCTAATTTTTTTTATAACAAGATGATGAATAATTAAAAATGAACTAAAAAACCAGGAATCAAGCAATAGGTGATACAAAGAAAACAATCGACAGCAACCAATACCAAAAGACAAGTAGACGCCTCTCAGGTGTGTGGGGTTGTCTTGGCTTCATGGGCCGTGCGTTCTGTCTGACGAAAAGGGCCTATGGTTACCTCATTAAAAACCTTATAAGGAAAACCCAGTGGGATAAAACCTTGCAAAGGAAAAAGAGTATCAGTCACAGAGACGACACGGGCTAATGACCAACGGCTCCTACGGTGAAGATCACTAATGTGTTAGTGATCTTAAGTAATGGCCAGACGGACAATCCTGGTGTGAATGGATGGTCGTGGTCGGAATCGGTCATCTCAGACATCCTCCAGGCTAGGTGGTTCAGAAGGGTCTGATCATGATCCAAATGGTCCAAGTGCTCCGTAATGTTGTCAATGCTGCTCCTGGTATCAGATGCTCCATGGCTCTATTGAATTTCTCCGTGAGTCTTTTCTGCACGGCTCGGGTCCGAGGTGCTCTCACCATGGTCGGGAATGGTTCTTCTTGGTCGGTCTGGTCATGTTTGGTCAAACCGATGTCCTCATCACATCGCTTGAAATTTTCTGCACTAATTAATTAAACCGATTGCACTATTATTTAACCATCACTTGAACCCGTGCTCACTTAACCTATTTTGTGTTGTTCTTGTTCATTGCTTGCGATTGGTTTTTGTCCCTGGTTTGGATTAGTTTCTGTTTTGTCTCTGGTTTACTTAATTTAACTAATTTGTCTTGTATCTGCATGAACATCAAAAAACTCAATATTAATAAATCAGCTGCACCATCATCCTATCTTGTTTGTGGCACCAAGGAGAGTGACCTAAGTCCAGCCTTGGTGTCTCCTTCGGATCGGTTCAGTGTGAGCTTCCCCCAAAGCTTATATCATCTGGTATGAGAGCTAGATAGGTTGTTGTAGAACGGCTGCATATCGAATAGGTTTTGCGAGAATGCTTTGTATTTGATTCCTGTCAATTTATTTTGTTGTTTGATTCAGCTACAGACTTTGTCCCAGACTTCATTTAGGTTATTAGCTATTCATCCTGTTTGCATCATCAAAGTTTTTTTAAAAGAAGAAAAAGGGTTGATTAGATTAATTGCTTACGTGGCTGCATCTAGTTGCATTAGGTATCATTTGTGTTAAATTGTTTCTTGAGTTGGACAGTTTGGTTTAGTTCCTGTTATTTTCCCTAGTTTGCTTAACTTAATTAGTTTAGTCTTGTACCTGCATGAGAACCAAAGAAACTAGTTAAGTAATAACTCGGCTGCATCATCGTTTATGAATCTTGCTTGCATTCGTGAATTATTTGTGTGAGTTGTCTTGCTTGGCCCAATATCACGGTTGTTTCTTACTTGTTCTGAGTTTATTTTTGCATCTAGGTTTTTAGTGATTACCTGGTTTGCATCTTAAAGAAAAAAATATTGAAACCATCCTAATAGCATTGTTTATTCAAATCGGCATATTTCCATTTTTTTTTGTTCTTGCCTTTACCATTCTTGTGTTAGTTGTTTGTTCCTTTTTCTGTGTTGCGTTTAATTGTATGTTGAGTGTGCAAGAAGATATGTATGGGCGACGACCACAACGCACCAGCTGACTTTGCTCAAAAACTTAGAGCGACAAACCGTTGGTGAGCGTTTGAGCCGGCTGGAGCAACAACGACTATCACCACTCCAAGCTATGAGAGGAGGAGTCGTGCTTATCTATCAACAAGAGAGAAACGACCATGCCAAATATGAGAAGGAGTCCAAGCCACCGACCATTACGAGCCGCACCACACCACCAGACTAAGATCATCTACACCTTGGACTCAATCTAATTACAAATCATATAACTTTGGCTTACAACCCATATCCTTTTCAGGAACTGAGGATTACCTTCATTGGGAAGAAATTTGGAGTACTTTTTGGATTACAACATCCTAGAAAGAGACAAGCCCTCGTATGCCATCCACACTTTGACCGGAGAAACTTATTCATGGTGGAGGCACGAGGAGAAATGGTAAGTTCATTAGAATGAGCCAACACACACGTGGAAGGATATCAAATAGCTCATATACCAGAAGTATGTCACGCCTAGGCTGAAATTAAAGGCTTGTCCAAGCCCAAAAACCACATACATGTTCTGAAGCCAAGGGCTTGAGTTCTGTTCCACAAGAACCAGTACCGCCGAACAAAATCCGGTGCAACAAAAGGTAGACTATGTTCTGAAAACAAGTTCACCTCAGGTTAATGTATCCCACACTGAGTATTGTCATTATGTGTACCATGATCCAAAAGCTGTTTTAATGCAATTGCCTTTTTTAAAAAAGTGTTGAGCAAGACGCAGGTCGAACAAAGAAGCAAACGGGACAGGCTGACGCCCCAATGGAGGCAGCAGCATCATCCGACCCTACCCAAGAAAAATGGATCCAGCAGTGACTAAACCGATGAACACTAAAGAGTTTATAACCTTCAGCTCACTATAGACTGAATCCAATCAGTAAGCTGTAAAAAAAGCATTCGAGCTTAGCCACAATTTCCCACTGGAACCGCGAGCCTAACACTTTATATGAAGTGGTTATCGTCCTGGCCACTAATAAGGTGGCTTCTGAATTTAAGAATGCTGAGGAGAGTATTAAGGATGAAACAGGTACAAGAGGCGGCATCAAGGACCATCAAGCAGATTCAAAGGGGAAGGATTTATTGCTGGACGTTTATGGGCTAGTGAGCCACACTGATTGTAACAAGGACACAACTAAAGAGCATATCGGCTTCCAATTTGTTGATGACCCCACACGTCTTTAAATCTTTTAATACATAAATGATGTACCTGCTCTTCTCATTATGAATTCATGTAGGTAATTGTTCTACAATGGAGTCTATTACACAAGGAGCTGTGAAGAAAAGACTGCAATTAAAACCGGGCCAATCCTTTAAGGAAGATCAAGCCACAACAAGCACCATAAGGACAGAGGATGATCCACAGACCGAAGGCGATGCTGAGATCAAAGAAAATCTGCCTGACCCAAACCAGACTGAGAGTGTTAGTCAGGTAAGTAATTCCTTAAAACAATTTATCTTTACTGATTCCACAGCCGTACTAAAGGACCTACTGAATTTAAAAGAAAATGATGAATTATAACATGTTTTAAGACGACAACTAGATCTTGATAGAAGTACATGTTCAACATGTTTACTGATATATCATGGTTTTCACTGGTTTTCAGGCCATGATATAAGTCTTTACTTAGAGTCTTTTAGGTGTTTTTGTAGTCTTTTATGTCCTTTACAGGTTTATGCACGTTTGGAGCTTATTTGGAGATATTGGTGCATTTTGGAGCCTATTGGGAATCTGTGCAGAAATGAAGAAGTCGGAGTCAACACTTGGAGTGAGTGTCGATCGACACAGACCTTAGTGTCGATTGACACTGATCATGGACAGACATATTCTCGCGAGTTAATGACTTTTGAAGATTTTTAGAAAGGCCCAGAAGTTTATCATATTTACAAAGAAGGCCCAATTCGTGTTTTAGGCTATTTAATTAGGTTATACAGCCACTTGTTAGGCTAAGCTTTCTTTTATCATAGATTAGGGGATTTGGGGCTGGTCTCTTGCTCGAGAGAGAAGAGATTTCGAACCCCTGTTCTTATTCTTTTGGTTATATATGATTATTACTTTGATTATGTCTTTTGTCATGATTGCCATGTCTGAGTAGTAACCTAGTTAAATTTAGGGATTCTCACAAAGGTTTTATGCTTGTTTGATAACCGATTGATTAGGATTCACCATCTTATCGTTCATCACCTAAGTTGTGCTTAACACTGAAATCTGACAATAGCACGAGAGTGTGAGTTATAATCAGATCTGAGATAATTGACAACAGCACGAGAGTGTGAGTTATAATCTGAAGAAACTTAGTGTGAGCAATTTGACTAGATACAAAGAGATTTGGTCTAGGAGAATTGTGAACCGATAGAACATGTTCTTAATGCTTGTTTAGAACTCTAGGATTACAAAGAGATTTGGATCACTAGGTTGCTAGACATAGAAATAATCTCAGCGAGAGTTGGATTATTTAGTAAAGAGTTTCTAGTTCTTGAATTGTGCTTAATCTGAATCCGGTTAGTTAAGTGTCTAGCATCGCATGATTCCTGAGAACTTCCCTAAGTCTAGAACCTTCGCTTATTGATCACTTTACTCGCTTACCTTGCTGTTTTATTTACTGTTTTTCACTTCGTTTCGCTTAGCTTAATTTGATTACTTTTAATCTATCGTTTGACCGAGAGTCTCTGTGGGATTCGATACCTTTTATACTACAATCACATAAATGTGCACTTGCAGAATAGGATTAAAACCTAAGCCTATCAAGTTTTTAGCGCCGTTGCCGGGGACTCTTTGAGTTTGCCGATAGATTTTGTACTAGAATTTAGTCTAAGTGTTTTCTTTTCTTTGTTACTAATCTCTTTTCGCGTTTTTCTTGTTTCTGCAGGGAAACAGCGACCAAGAGAACTTAGTGTCGATCGACACCAACCTAGTGTCGGTCGACACCTTTCGCGGAAGCAACCAAGAAGACTAAGAGATCTGTAAGGATGATGTATCCGAATGGTTTTTTCAGCTCAGGGATTGACAGCTCGCAGATAGCTGGGCTGAAGAAGCAAGTTGACTCTCTGCATAGTCTTGTAATTGGAATGTATGCGCAAGAAGCTATCAACTACGCTGGAGGGAGTGGATTTTACAGTTGGAAGTCTGCTTTTCAGGAGCCCTTCCAGCAACAGAGTAACTCTTTCTCGAGGAACTATGGTGTTTCTTCTTACCAAGCACCTCCTGCACCTACACATAAAAGCAGATTGGAAACCATGATGGAGCAGCTTCTTGAAGGACAAAAACAGAACAATTCCTTCACAAGGAACTATGGAGCTTCTTCTTATCAGGCACCTCCTGTTACTAGTGCTCATGAGAGCAAGATGGAAGCTATGTTGGAGCGGGTGCTGGAAGATCAGACTAAGATCATTGTGGACTTCAACAAGAAGCTGGATGCTGTTTATGAAGATCTGAATGGGAAGTTTGAATCCTTGAGTACACGTGTGAAGTAGTTGGATTCTCGAGTTGCTCAGACTGCTGCAGCTGTGAAAAGAGAGGATGGATTCCTTCCAGGGAGAACTGAGCAGAACCCAAGGCTACATGTCAATGCTATCCATGTACAGCATGAAGAAGAGGTTGTTCCACAGCTGATTGGAAGAAATTTGGAGGCTGGATTCGTGAGCTGCAGAGATGAGAAACACGTTTTTGAAACTGCAGATTTAGTGTCGTTCAAAACCCCTCTTAGTGTCGGTCGACACGCAGTTCTGACGGCAATTTCGAGTCCTCATGACGAACGGAAGTCCACCATGGTCGACACTGAAGGTCGACATCAATTCAATGTCGACCGACACCCACTCTGCATTGGTCGACGCGATGGTCAGGCAGACCCAATTGCGCCCAAATCTGATGTTTTTGCTAAGGAAAGGGTCTACAAACCTCCTATACCATTCCCAAGAGTTCCTATAAGGTCTAAACATGAGCAGAATGTGATCAAATGAATGGGAGAGATGGATAAGTAGTTGGTTCAGATTTCAGAGAAGCTTCCAGACCCAGGAGTTTTTGTGCTAGACTGTTCCATTTCTAAGGGCAGATTCGAGCATTCTCTTTGTGAATTAGGTTCTGGAGTAAATCTCATGTCATACTCTGTGGCTAAGAGATTAGGACTATTGGATTTCAAGCCTACTAGGATCTCTCTTATCCTAGCTGATCGATCAAAGAGGTATCCAGAAGGAGTTCTTGAGGACATACCTATCAGAGTTGGAAACTACTTGATTCCAACAGACTTCGTGGTGCTGAAATATGATATGGAACCGGATGATCCTCTTATACTTGGCAGATCCTTTTTAGCTACAGCTGGAACAGTGATTGATGTGAGGCGTGGCATGATTGATCTCCACCTGGGAGATAAGCCTCTGCACTTCAAGATGGACAAGCTGTGAAGGTCCACCATTGATGGTCAAACATTTGGTGTTGAGATGGAGCAAGAAGCCCATATTAGTGGGATTCATGTAGTTGATGTTGGAGAGGAGAAGATGGTGGTTCGTCAGGAATCCACTCTAACATCTTCAGAACCTGCAACTGCTCATAAACAGAAAGCTCTGAATATCAAACGTCCTCAAAAGCGAACGTACGCATCTTCATCTTCTAAGCTTAAACTTCATAACTCTATTGCTGTGAATGCAGATAAACACTCGACAATACCCAAGCTTCACTCCCACCCTGTTGCTTTTCCATCCTTCCTTGGTCAAGCTCATGATCCTGTTGGAATTGTGTCCAGTAATCTCGGTACTGTCTCTAGAAAGTAAGAGTATGTCAATGATCAGACATAAGTCATATAATACTGGGGGTCATGATGGCTTGCTAGAGTCCGCTCATGATCTATAAGTCTTGGACTTATTGCCTTTATTATATGATCCCATATGGGTCACACGCCTAAGCTAACAGGAAAATGTGTAGGAACGGCTTAGCAGAAGTACGGTAAAAGTGCCAGGCATTTGTCGTACTTAGAGAGAGATTAATGGGTCTGATTAAATCCAAGGGATTTAATCAGATTGGTATTTGGGCCCAAAAGCCCAAAAGGGAAATAGAAGGGTTTTATAAACTAAAAGCCAAATCTCTTTCTCCTCTAACCCTAAGCCCCAGCCGCGAGCCTCCTCTCTCTCTGCGCCTCCTCTCCTGCTCGGTCTAGCAGCCATTTCCTGTGAAGCGTGTGTGAGCCTTTGGAGGATCCATCTCTCGGTGGTTCTGCTGATCTATGACCTGTTCTCTCTTTCCGCTGCATAAACAGGTAAAAGGTGAGATCCATTATTGTTTCTATCCAATAGAACCTAGATCTGCATGTTTAGGATGAATTAATCTGATGAACTGAATCAGGATTAACACTAAACGATCCTTCAGTGGTATCAGAGCCATTGGTTCTGTGGTTTTTCTTGTTTAGATTCAAGTTTAGGATTGTTTAAAGAGGTGTTTTTGAATCAATCTACTGATAAGAGCAAAACACTTAAGAAACAAGAATTGAAACCTAAACAAACATATTTGAAATCGCAAAAACCAAGCTATATGATTTGGTATGCGTCGGTTTGATGATGCACGGACCGATCGCTAAAGGATCGAGTCGCGTGATCATCCGATCGCGAGAGAGATCGACGGCCCGAGCTTGCGTCGATCCGATCGGCATGACGCAATCGAGGAAATTTTTCGCTTGAACAGGAACTAAGTGACCATTGGACAGACTTGCAGAGCCTCTATGACTATTAGAAAACCCCAAACAGATCAACTTACCAAGGACACCCATATCTAACCAGGTATTCAGAGGATCCATCACTAGTCTCGCACTTAATATTGACTTTAATTTCTCACTTGGGGGCTTGGTAATCTTTGGGTCGGATTCCTTTGATGTGTTTGGCACAGCCTATGATCCTGTTCTAAAGTATGGTTTCTGATTTTCCCCTCCTTTGAAAGTAAAAAAAAAATAGAGATAAAAACCGAGGATAAGCTAGTAGCTTCGAAGTGGTCACAGGAGTGGTAGAGACCCCTATTACCTCCTGTGTATCCATGGAAAGATCCAAAGTTAAACCCCAAATAAAAAGGGAAGAGCACTGATAGAAAAAACAAAATGATACCCAGTGGGGAAAAATCAGTGCTAAGGGAGAAAGGGAAAAGAAAGAAACCAGAAACCGACAGTTTGGTGGTCAGATACTAAATAGGTTGAGTCCATGTGTCCTTTGATTCGATACTCTCTCTGTGAGACTGCACCTAATTGTATACAGAGGCTAGTGTGGTGAACTTGAATGTCCTAACTTGATTGTGGAGTTTACTTGGGACAGTTTCTAAGTGTGGGGGAAGTATATTGTGGTCTCGAGTTCTGTAGGAAAGTTTTCAGTGGTTTACTAAATGAATATGAATGCGAAAGTTCCTAAGACGAAATGAGTTTATGTGTTTTCAAACCTCTTTTCTTATGCTTTGGTTCTTTACTTGTTTGAGTGCAAGCAAGAGCTAAGTGTGAGGGAGTTGATATATCATGGTTTTTACTGGTTTTCAGGCCATGATATAAGTCTTTACTTAGAATCTTTTAGGTGTTTTTGTAGTCTTTTATGTCCTTTACAGGTTTATGCACGTTTGGAGCTTATTTGGAGATATTGGTGCATTTTCGAGCCTATTGGGAATCTGTGCAGAAAAGAAGAAGTCGGAGTCAACACTTGGAGTGAGTGTCGATCGACACAGACCTTAGTGTCGATCGACACTGATCGTGGACAGACATATTCTCGCGAGTTAATGACTTTTGAAGATTTTCAGAAAGGCCCAAAAGTTTATCATATTTACAAAGAAGGCCCAATTCGTGTTTTAGGCTATTTAATTAGGTTTTACAGCCACTTGTTAGGCTAAGCTTTCTTTTATCATAGATTAGGGGATTTGGGGCTGGTCTCTTGCTCGAGAGAGAAGAGATTTCGAACCCCTGTTCTTATAGATTTAGGGATTCTCACAAAGGTTTTATGCTTGCTTGATAACTGATTGATTAGGATTCACCATCTTATCGTTCATCACCTAAGTTGTGCTTAACACTGAATTCTGACAATAGCATGAGAGTGTGAGTTATAATCAGATCTGAGATAATTGACAATAACACGAGAATGTGAGTTATAATCTAAAGAAACTTAGGGTGAGGAATTTGACTAGATACAAAGAGATTTGGTCTAGGAGAATTGTGAACCGATAGAACCTGTTCTTAATGCTTGTTCAGAACTCTAGGATTACAAAGAGATTTGGATCACTAGGTTGCTAGACATAGAAATAATCTCAGCGAGAGTTGGATTATTTAGTAAAGAGTTTCTAGTTCTTGAATTGTGCTTAATCTGAATCCTGTTAGTTAAGTGTCTAGCATCGCATGATTCCTAAGAACTTCCCTAAGTCTAGCGCCTTCGCTTATTGATCACTTTACTCGCTTACCATGCGGTTTTATTTACTGTTTTTCACTTCGTTTCGCTTAGCTTAATTCAATTACTTATAATCTATAATGTGACCGAGAGTCTCTGTGGGATTCGATACCTTTTATACTACAATCACATAACTGTGCACTTGCAGTAGAATATGATTAAAACCTGAGCCTATCATTTACCGTGCCAAAAAGTGTCCATATAATTTCTGAAACCAAAGAGAAGAACCGGAAAGAGGTACCACCCGTCCTTGGACACAGCAAGACCGAGACCACATGAGATGATGGTTCAGAAGCTCGTCCGTGGCGCCAAGACAGATCAGAGGCGTGATAGTGAATCACCTACTCAAAGGAGAACCGCCTGATAGCCCTTACATCAATGAACCCCAGATCCATCGAGGTAAGTCCATGAACTTACAAAACCGCATGAAAGCTAACTTGCTTTCTCTCGGTGAAGGTTATACAGTTTTGAGGTCGAAATCTTTTCAAGAGAGAGAGAGTACGATGAGGTCATCAAGCCATCATTATCCAAGAAGACTAGAGGATGGTTGCCCGAGCCAGTATATGCCCTTGGAGAGAAACAACTTGATCGCACCAGGGACATAGCTGCACGTTTATAAGCATATCTACTTAACCAAGAGGAGTTAAGCTACGGATCAACCTGTTACAGAACCGTAATCCATCAAGGAGTCATCAAAAATTAGAAGTGCTTTAATATCCTTTCACATGAGGAAGTTATGAAAGTTACAAAATAAAAGACTTACAATGTACTCGCTGGAGACCAACTGCCACTTATGGGAGAGGTTAGAACAGACTATGATGAATCAAGCAACAAAAGAATTTTTTTTCTAAAATCTTGACTCATCAGAGGATTCAGGATAGCTGGAATCAAGCCAAAAACAGCTCGGATGAAGAAGTTACTCACGTTCTAACCCAGTGGTTTATGGACTTGGCTCATTTTGAAGCTCACAGACTTGATGAACTTCAAACTTATATTTGGAGACTAGGAGGGAATTGCAATATCTCTATGGACCAAGGTTTATACTCTTGTACCCTTTGTGTGGTTTTATCCCAAATGGTTTTTCCCACTAAGGATTTTAACGAGAAAATTCGAGGCCGACCCATTAGCAGAGAAGCATGGCCTGTAATACCCTGTTTCCAGAAATAGAGTCAACGGGCAAAGAAAAAGTCAACAAGGGCAAAATTGTAATTTTGCCAAAGTAGAGAGGCATTTTGGTAATTTTGCCAAAATGCGAGCCTGAAGTTAAAACGGTCCAAGTTTTCTTCTTTTTAATTAAAGAAAACATTTAGAAGACCAAGAATGGTGAAAACGGACCGTAGATGAGTTTTTCGGATTATCGGGAATGGAAACCGATAAAACCGAAGAAACTTGTAAAATTCTTACCGGGAGCTACGGGTATCCAAATGTGGTGATTCAAATTCTAAATTCATCTAAGATCATCTAGAATCTGAAAATGAGGCTTGGTGGATTTATAGAAGCAGCTAAGGAGTTTCTAAAATATTAAACACGAAAACAGCAATATCGGTACGTCGGAATGGTTCGAGAATAGGGAGCTTCTAGAAACGGTTTGGTGCAATGTAATTGGCCAGAATAAAACCCCAATAGACAAGTGTCTTCTCCTCACTGGTGCCACTTATTCCTTTTAGATTCATGGACATTGAAAACATGATAACTTGGGGAGAAAGTAATAAGGGGAAGATGCAATGAACCTTACCTCACCTTGAGAAGGATGGCATGGCATGGAGAGAAGAGAAGACTTGATGCCCTAGAATGCACTGAATCTCCCCTTATTCTTGGCATGGTGTCGTGGCTCATGGAGAGAGGAGGAGAAGATGAAATGAATCTTTCACACCCTTGTATGATTATGTGGCAAAAGAGAAGAAGAGAAGAGAGTATACAATGAATTTACCTTGTATCTCAGCATGATTTCGTGGCAAAGGATGAGGAGAGAGGAGGGACATTTGTCATCCATCCAGAAGACTTGATTTACTATATAAGAAGGTATTTGCTTCCTCATTCTACACACACAACACCAAAACCACAAAGAAAAGAGAAAGAGAGAAGAGAAATAGAGAAGGAGAGGAAGAGAAGAAGAAGCGTGGAGAAGGAGAAGAAGAAGGAGAAGGAGAAGAAGAAGAAGAAGAAGAAGAAGAAGAAGAAGAAGAAGAAGGAGAAGGAGAAGGAGAAGGAGAAGGAGAAGGAGAAGGAGAAGGAGAAGGAGAGGAAGAAGGAGGAGGAAGAAGAAGAAGACCGGAGGAAGAAGAAGAAGAAGAAGAAGGGAGAGAGAAGAAGAAGAAGAAGAAGAAGAAGAAGAAGGGAGAGAAAAGAAGCGTGATAGAAGAAGAAGAAATAGAAGGGAGAGAGAAGAAGCGTGAGAGAGGAGAAGAAGAAGAAGAATAAGCGCGAGAGAGGAGAAGAAGAAAAAGAAGAAGAAGAAGAAGAGAAGCGTGAGAGAGGAGGAGGAGAAGAAGAAGAGGAAGGAGAAGAAGAAGAGAGAGAGAAGAAGAAGAAGAAGAAGAAGAAGAGAGGGAGAAGAAGGAGAAGCGTGAAGAAGAAGAAGAGAGAGAGAGAAGAACCGGAGGAGAGAAGGAGGAGAACCTGAGTAGAGAAGGAAGAGAACCGGATGAGAGAGAGAAGGAGTAGAACCGGAGGAGAGAAGGAGGAGAACCAGAGGAGAGGGAGAAGGAAGAGAACCAGAGGAGAGAGAGAGAGAAGAGAACCGGAGGAGAGAGGGAAGGAGAAGAACCGGGGGAGTTAGAGAAGGAGAGAAAGAGGAGAGAGAAAATGAGGTTGGTCCGGAGGCTCGTGTGAAGGTACGATCGGAATCACTAAGGTCAACGCTCAGATCAAGGTCGGGTCACAGCAAGTCAACGGTTCGGGGAAGTTCGGGTTAGCATCGGGTTAGTGTCGAGTCTCGTGTGTTCCGTCAATCCATCCATCCGTCGTTATGATAACACCGTGAGTTGGGTAAATTGTGTGTTGCATATAGACTAGGACATATAGACCTTGAATTTATTAACCGTAGCTTTAGGTTGGATACCTCGATGAGTGAATTGGTTAGAACGGCTAGGTTGATTAATAACTCGGTTAACTAATTAAATGATTAGGTTAAAGAGATGCACGATAGTTAGTTTATATCGGTAATTGATTGATAGTTTCTTTGATTGCTTCATTGGATGTTGCATACATATAGAACGGCATGCTAGGACGTATATGCATATATAATTATTTAAGAACGTATCTAAATGAATCTATATATGGGAAATATTAGTTGATTAAAATACGGTTAAAACACATAACACACTTAGAATATAAGAATGGGGTGGGTTAATTAGTTAATAGTCTGGGTTATCGGGTTAAATGAATCGATTAAATAGTAATGTGAAGTCAGTAGATTAGTAAGTTTACTAATCTCAAGCTGACGGATCGAAGAGGTTGAGAATAAGAATTTAAGGGATAAGGTTAAGGGAATGAGTTAAGGTAGCGGATCATTAATCCACTAATCCTAAGGTAGCGGATCGAATGAGTTAAGGTTAAGGGAAAGGTTAAAAGACTAATAAACCTAAATAATTGTTTGTGTGGTGTTGTGATTATTGTTTGTGTAATTGTGTAACTACTCGGTGTTGGGCCAAGTAGACTGTTGATTGCTTGATTGTGTATCTACTTCGCTGTTTGGCTGAGTAGACTGTTGATTGCTTGAATTTTTATCTACTTCGGTGTTCGGCCGAGTAGACTGCACTGGTAGATACTTACTCTGGTGCGGAACCGGGTAAGTCTGGGTAAGGTCGGGTGATGTGGAGGTTGGCGATAGGACTTGCGGGATAGATTGGGGATTGAGATGATATTTCTATTTGACCTTGTTGGTATTGCGTGATAGAGTCCCAGTGAGTCTGCTTGTTTACATTACTGTTATTAGGACTTTATAGGGTGCGCTAGATCCCACAAGTCTAGAGATGGCGTTCCGGTACTTCCGACCCGATTGGATCCTCGGGTAGTTACCTGATCGGTTCACGTGCCTTCGGGTGGTGATTCTGGTTATGGTGTCAACCTACTGAGTGACACCGGTAGGTGTGTGGTCCGGAGAATACGGGGTCGCATCATAGGGCCGGACTGCATGGATGCTTTGGTTATCTAGGGGTAGCCCGAGTCACCGCGTATCGATGGAGAGAGAACGGTGTCCTAGTCGTAGGACTTCGTGTTTTCGGCTAGGAGTCGTGGGAGGTTTTAGTTACCGTGGGGTAGCTAAGTGTTCCCGTGGAAGTTACCGAGTTTGCATAGTGGGCCCATATGGTGTGGAGTTAGTGATAGTGCCGCGTTAGATAGATCGAGTTTAATCGAGAGCATGTGCCGCAGTGATCTCGATTCCCTTGGTTACCTTTCTGTTGTTGTGTGTTAATTGAATGCTTGTGTGTTGTGGAGCTCATCACGTCTTGGTAGCAAGTGATCAGCTATTGTACTTGATTGTTATTTTGGGATTGGGCGGGATTATTAGATTGTTAGCAGCTTGTAGTTGGAAGCCGTCTCACTGGGTAATCTTAGTGATACATGCACGGATAGAGATGGATCCAAAGCTGCTGGTTGTGTAACACTCTCAGCCTTGAACAGAAGATGGATTCGAGATGGTTTGATGATGGAGATGAAGCATCTGGTTGTGTAACACTCTCTGCTTAATCTAATGGATGGAATGGAAGTGAAATAGGTTGATGGTCGCCACAAAGCTCTATGGACAGGAACTTTGATAAGACAAACAAGAGAATGCTTCTCACAATCTCTCAAGAACTCAGACTGGAATTCAACAGGTTCATAATGCTTTCTGGACAAAAGGTTGCGTTTACAATGTAAAATACAATGTAATTAAAACAAAATCTGGGACTCTAAGACATTAAAAACGAAAATAGACTCTTATGGAAAGCTAGAACACTCACAAACAAAGAAAAGAGCCGTTAGAAACACAAGCATAATCAATGTATTCAAAAACTTACCTTAGCTTGTTATTTGGACGGTTTGGGTTGATGTTTTAGACCGTTGGCAGAATGGTAAACATGGTAAGCTCCTTGGTACTCTCTTGGCTTGTTGAATGAGCAGTGATCAGGCTTAGATTGATGCTTGGTCCATCTTGAATGTTGAATATCTTGCTCTTGTTGCAATCTGCTTGTTCTTGATTAGAAGCTCCTAAGATAGGCTGTTGTAAGTTGAGTAGATGTTCCACTGCCTTGTTGAACGCTTCTCTTAGCACTCTTGTTCCTGATCTTGTCCTTGGTCCAGCTCTAACAAGTGGTACTTGTGGTTGTCCTGGTTCTATGACCTCATCATTTCCTCCCCCTTGGAAAGGTTCTGTCCTCAGAACTTCTTCTTCTTCTTCATATGCATTGTAATGATACAAATCAGTGACATTGAAGGTAGAAGATATTTAAAACTCACCTGGAAGCTCCAGCTTGTAGGCATTGTCATTGATCCTTTCTAGCCCTTTGAATGGTCCATCTCCTCTTGGTGCAAGCCTGGACTTCCTCTGGTTTGGGAAACGTTCATGCCTCATGTGAAGCCACACCCAATCTCCTGGTTGGAATATCACATCCTTCCTGTGCTTATCAACTTGTTGCTTGACTCGTTCAGCCTTCTTCTCCAAGTTTTGTTTAACCTTCTCATGAAGCTTTTTAAAAACTCAGCCTTGGTTGCTCCTTCTGAACTTGAATAGATAGCCTGTGGCAGTGCAGTAAGATCTAAAGGAGTAGTGGGTTTAAACCCACAGACAACTTCAAAAGGAGAATGATTAGTAGCAGAGTGTGTAGCATGGTTATAAGCAAATTCAATGTAGGGTAAGCAAGATAACCAAGTCTTTAAATTCTTACCAACCATGGCTCTCAATAGAGTTGAGAGTGTGCGGTTCACTACCTCTGTTTGGCCATCAGTTTGAGGATGGCAAGTGGTTGAAAACAACAGTCTTGTTCCCAACTTCCTCCAATGTGTCTTCCAAAAGTGGCTAAGGAAATTGGTATCACGATCAGACACAATGGTTCTTGGTATCCCATGTAGCCTCACCACTTCTTTGAAGAACAAATCAGCTATTTGCACAGCATCATTGGTCTTGTTACATGGAATGAAGTGAGCCATCTTTGAGAACCTGTCCACAACTACAAAGATAGAATCTTTGTGGTTGATCTTTGGTAGCCCTAAAACAAAATCCATAGAGATATCCACCCAAGGTGCATTAGGAATAGGCAATGGTAAGTATAAACCGTTTGGATGTAACCTGGATTTAGCCTTTAGGCAAGTGATGCATTTGGCACAATGCCTCTCCACATCTCTTCTCATGTGTAGCCAGAAGAAGTGCTCCTTAAGAACACCCAACGTTTTTTCCCTGCCAAAATGACCCATTAAACCACCTCCATGAGCTTCTTTGGTCAGTAGCTCTCTCATGGATCCTTGAGGGATGCATAGCCTTCGGTCCTTGAAGAGGAACCTATCCTGTTGATAGAATGCTCCAAAGGCTGCCTTGGTGGTTTCTTTGTAGACTTCTTGAAAGTCTGGATCACCTTCATACACACCTTTGATGTGTTCAAATCCCATGATCTTAGCCTCCATTGTAGATATAAGAGTATGCCTCCTGGACAATGCATCAGCTACAATGTTCTCTTTGCCTTTTTTATACTTGATCATGTATGGAAATGTCTCCACAAACTCCAGCCACCTTGCGTGTCTCTTCTTGAGATTAGTTTGTCCTCTTAGGTGCTTAAAATTCTCATGGTCTGTATGAATCACAAACTCTTTAGATAGTAAGTAGTGTTGCCAAGTTTCAAGTGACCTCACCAAAGCATAAAGCTCTTTGTCATAAGTAGGGTAATTGAGTGTAGCACCACTGAGATTTTCACTAAAGAAAGCTACTGGTTCCCTCCTTGAGTTAGAACAGCTCCTATTCTTGTTCCAGAAGCATCACATTCAATCTCAAATGGAATGTCAAAGTTAGGAAGTACCAAAACAGGTGCATGGGTTAAGCATTGTTTGAGCTTGTTGAAAGCTTCTTCCTGAGCTTGTCCCCACACAAAGGCTGTGTTCTTCTTGATCACAGAGGTTAATGGTGCTGCTATTGTGCTGAAATCCTTCACAAATCTCCTGTAAAAACTAGCCAGCCCATGGAAACTCCTCACATGACCGATTGTAGATGGTGTTGGCCACTCTTGGATGGCTTTGATCTTCTCCTCATCTACCTTTAATCCCTGTGAACTCACAACAAATCCTAAAAACACCAATTGATCAGTGCAGAAGGTACTTTTCTTTAAGTTTTCATACAAGCCTTCTAACCTAAGTGTGTCTAGAACCTGTTCTAGATGTTGGATATGATCAGATAAGCAATGGCTATATATCAGTTTGTCATCAAAGTAAACAACAACAAACTTACAGATGTACTGCCTTAGGACGTGATTCATGAGTCTCATGAAGGTACTTGGAGCATTTGTAAGTCCAAATGGCATGACAAGCCATTCATAAAGCCCATGCTTTGTTTTGAATGCGGTCTTCCATTTATCTCCCTCCTTCATCCTCACTTGGTGATAACCACGCTTAAGATCTATCTTTGAAAAGATAGTGGCTCCACTTAGCTCATCTAGCATGTCATCCTGCCTTGGTATTGGATGCCTATACTTGATTGTAATGTTGTTTATAGCCCTGCGATCAACACACATTCTCCAAGTACCATCTTTCTTAGGCACCAACAAAACAGGCACGGCACATGGGCTAAGACTTTCCCTGATGTACCCCTTTGAAATGAGTTCCTGAACTTGTTTCTCCAACTCCTTAGCTTCTTCAGGATTGACTCTATAGGCTGGTCTATTTGGTAGAGGTGCTCCTGGTACCAAATCAATCTGATGCTCTATGCCCCTTAGAGGTGGAAGGCCTGAAGGTATGTCTTCTGGAAAAACATCCTTGTACTGATCCAAGAGCGTGTGAACCTCCTTTGGTAGCTCCTGATCTTCAATCCCTGAAAAAAGCTTTCTCTAAAGATCATGAGTAGCACCTGCTCTTTATGATCTAAAGATTTCAGAATACTCATTGGAGAAATATATAAGCTTGTCTTACTTGTCTTAGCTCCTTTGTCCATTGCAAGCTGCTTGGTATGAACTTCCTGTGGTGTGAGAGGAGCTAGGTTGTGCTTCTTGTTCTGATGAGTGAAGCTGTAGATGTTGGTACGCCCATTGTGTATGGTCTCCTTGTCAAACTGCCATGGCCTTCCTAAGAGGATATGGCCTGCTTGCATTGGCACAACATCACACTTAACCTCATCCGTGTACTTGCCTATGCTGAATTGCACCAAGACTTGTTCATTGATCTTCAGCTCAGTCTCATCATTCAGCCATTTGAGTCGGTATGGCCTTGGATGCTTGGTCTTCTTGAAACCTAGCTTATCAACAAGATACTTGCTAGCCACATTAGTACAAGAACCACCATCAATGATCAAGCTACATATCTTTGATTCAATGCTACATCTTGTATGAAAGATGTTTTCCCTTTGAATTGTCTCTGGTTCAAACATAGCACTAAGTGATCTCCTGGTCACTAAGATCTCTCCAGTCTCTGGATAATCAGTTACTTCTTCTTCAGATTCAGTATGCTTTTCCTCTTCCTCATCTTGTGACTCAAACTCTCCATTGTCCCTTATAACCATTACCCTTTGGTTTGGACAATCCCTTGCATAATGTCCTTTGCCTTGACATTTGCAACAGGTTATGTCTCGGCTCCTTTGGGTCTTATTCTGTTCTGTTTGAGGTGTCTTGGATGAGCTTGGAGTAGTCTTCTTGAATCGGTTGTCTACCTCTGTGGACTTGCCTTTGTCAACACTCTTTGATGGCTGAGGATTCCAACTAGGCTTGCTTCTATTAGTGGCAATAGTCTTCCTCTTGATATGTTGCTCTCCTTGTATGGCATGGTGCAACAATTCTTCCAAGTTCTCATAGTTCTGCCTTTCTACTTTTCTTGCAATCCTATCTTGTAAACCATCTAGGAACTGAGCCATAAGTGTCTCCTCTGAATCTTGAACCTCCAGACGGTTCTTGAGTGTTTCAAACTCTTCAAAATACTCTTCTACAGACTTGTTTCCTAGTGAGAGCTTCCTGAAACGTTTTTGCAAGTCTCTGTAGTAATAAGCTGGAACATATATCTTCTTGAGATGGAACTTCATGTCATCCCAATCATTGATCATCCCATGCCTAAGCCTTCTTCTTTCAGACACTTCTCTGTCCCACCAAGCAAGTGCATTGTCTGTTAATTGAGCAGCAGCTACAGTCACTTTCCTTGCTTCTGAATGTTGGTAGTAATCAAAGATGTAGTCCATCCTTCTTTCCCAATCAAGGTAAGCTTCTGGATTGACCTTTCCAGCAAAGGTAGGAGGCTTAAGCTTAAGATCTTTTCCCCAATTCCTATCCTCTTCTTGGTCTCTATCTCTGCTCCTGTTTCTGACATGGCCTCTATTATGCTCCCTGTCCCTGCCTCTTTGATGTTGTCTCCTAGGCTGAGGGTCTGGTTCTTGATGTAAATCATCCTCTAAGTCAGGCATGTCCTCATCAGTCTCCTCTTATGCTTGCTGCCTTTGCTCTCTTTGGAGGTTTCTGATTGGTCCTCTGCGTGGTGCAGGAGGTATAACTCTTTGTTCTAGACTTGTCATGCGTTCAATGATACTCCTCATAACATCCAACATCTGGTTCATGGTGATCTGCCCTTGGTTAGCTTCTTCTCCCATGATTCTGTACCTGAAAGTTAAAGTAACAATCCAAGGTATCAATAGGTCCTAAGCTTCTCTTTTGAGAGTTAACAATGTTAAACACGTTTTTAAACCTCTAGACAATGAAAATAAGAATCAAACTCAGTTTAATAAGCTTTAGGAAGGTTGAAAACGATTTTAGGAAGATTAGGAAGGTTTTTAGGAAAACCGACTTTATAACTTTCTAAACAAAAGGATTTTGGTTTTTAAATTGTACCACACTTTGTTTAAAGCACTAAACTCTTTTCTTTGATTTAAATCAATTTGAAAACGGTTTAGGAAGTTTCACAAATCAATTTAGGGCTTTGGGGTTTTCGAAAAAGGTTTGGACGGATGGTTTCTCTTTTGGAAAGATTCAAACTTCCTTTTCTGCTTGTCTAACACGTTTTTGAATCAAGAAATATGGAAAAAAAAACTTAGCAAATAAGGTAAAAACACTTTTTTGGGTTTTTGTTTAGGTAAAATCGAATCAAAACAACTAAACTTCTTCTCTTTTCTTTTGGAGTTTATGTAAACCAGACTAAGAACAAGCAACAAAACTTGAAAGAACTTGAAGCAAAAACGATTTTTCTTTGATTTTTGGTTTATGAAAACAAAACAGAAGGCTTTTCTTTTGGTTTTTAGGTTTTATAAAGCAAAACAAACGATTTCTTTTGGGTTTTTGAATGCAAAGTTTTAAAACAGAAAGAACTAAGTGCAAGTGCAAACAAAAAGGATTTTTATGGCTTTTCTTATGAGTATGAAAACAAATCAGAAACTACAGCTAGGCAAGATGAAAAGACAGAAGAATTTTATGAGTTTTTGATGTAGTATGCAATGGAAACAAAAGCTATGATCTAGATGCAATGGAAACCGAAAGGAAAAGGAGTAGATACACCTGATCTAAGAACCTTTCGGCTCTGATACCAGATGATACAGGAACGAATAGAGATTGATCCAAAGCTACTGGTTGTGTAACACTCTCAGCCTTGAACAGAAGATGGATTCGAGATGGTTTGATGATGGAGATGAAGCAGCTGGTTGTGTAACACTCTCTGCTTAATCTAATGGATGGAATGGAAGTGAAATGGGTTGATGGTCGCCACAAAGCTCTATGGACAGGAACTTTGATAAGGCAAACAAGAGAATGCTTCTCACAATCTCTCAAGAACTCAGACTGGAATTCAACAGGTTCAGAATTCTCTCTGGACAAAACGTTGCGTTTATTTCATCTAGGGTAAAGATACACGCCTGATTTTGGGACTTTATAAATAGTCCGAGCAGGTTTGCCCTTCTAGGGGTCTTTGAAGCAAAATACAATGTAATTAAAACAAAACCTGGGACTCTAAGACATTAAAAATGAAAACAAACTCTTATGGAAAGCTAGAACACTCACAAACAAAGAAAAGAGCCGTTAGAAACACAAGCATAATCAATGTATTCAAAAACTTACCTTAGCTTGTTATTTGGACGGTTTGGGTTGATGTTTTAGACCGTTGGCAGAATGGTAAACATGGTAAGCTCCTTGGTACTCTCTTGGCTTGTTGAATGAGCAGTGATCAGGCTTAGATTGATGCTTGGTCCATCTTGAATGTTGAATAGCTTGCTCTTGTTGCAATCTGCTTGTTCTTGATTAGAAGCTCCTAAGATAGGCTGTTGTAAGTTGAGTAGATGTTCCATTGCCTTGTTGAACTCTTCTCTTAGCACTCTTGTTCCTGATCTTGTCCTTGGTCCAGCTCTAACAAGTGGTACTTGTGGTTGTCCTGGTTCTATGACCTCATCACTTAGATTACTCATTAGACTCTTTTGTGTTTTTCAGGTTTGGCGTAGCTCGGCGGACGCGTAGGATACTCGGAGTAGTCTCGGGTTGGCACTGGGTATCGGTTTGATTACGCATTTTGACTTTATTTTCGGTTTCGGATTTCGTTGGCATCCCGCTAAATGATTTGTATTAGACCGTATATTGTTATGAATAAGATTTATATTTTTAATGCAATAAAAATGGAATAATTCCCTGATATACGGTTTAGTCCGAACCGAACACAACTCGTGGAAGCGGTACGGGTTGACAAGCCTCGTATTGTGGAAACGAGGTAAACAGAGTCAAAGATGGTTTGGTTCGAGCCTTTATCTCAAACCGGACTGTCTCTGGCTTTCGTATTGTGATAAACTCTTCTCGTATGACTGCTCGGGTTCGATCGGTCATGTTCTTGTTTGATTGTTGGCCGGTCAGCTCGTCGGTCAGCGGAAAAACGGGAAGGAGGCGTTACAAAAGGTGGTATCAGAGCATGGTTCGTCATGGGTTCAAAAATTCCGGTTTTTCAACGTTTTCAATGGTTTATCGAGTTAAAATGTGTCGCCAGTGCAACCATTAGGAATCCGAGTCGCGTCCGTCAAATAGGGGGATTGGGTAAGTTAGAGATTTTGTAGGAGTGTACTAACAGTTCCGTGTTTGGTGCAGTCTTACAGAAGAGTTTTCCTAGGAGGATTGGTGTGTGTGTGTGGTCGCGACTTCAATATGAGCGACATCAGCATGGACGATCGTGAGTCCGTTGTTTGTACTGCACTTAATCCACGCCCATACTAACAGCATGTGAAGTTTTCATATGTTCGTGGCCTATCCCGGATCAGCAGTCATGGACTATTTTCTCAGGTTATCCAAGCCTCAGGAGTTCGAGGTCACTTAGCCGCAGCCGAATTCACCAGATGTTTGTCAATCATTACCACCGGTCCGACTCGTTCCTCTTATATTGGACCCTCCTTGCCTTGCATGCGGTGCCTTGGGTTTCCATTTCGTTTGATACCAATTTTACCAATCCAATCAGGCGCCAGTCCCAGCAGACCAGCCGCCGCCACCGATGCAGCTCCCGCCTTGTTTCATTTGCGGGCGAGAAGTACATTGCGCTCCTTTCCCATCATGACCGAGACCGCGACGCTCCTCCTCCACCACCACACCCATTCCCTCTTCCTGGCGCACCTGTCGGTTAGGATCCACCTGAGTTGTACCACTCATGTTGGAGAGTTTAGATTACGACCAGGTAAGTAAGGGCTCTAACTCAATTTTTGATGTGTGTATCGGCTTTTAATCGTCTCTGACGATTTGGTTGTGTGTAACGGTGTTTCTTTTGGGATGGATCGGAAACCGATAGTATGTAGACTCCGACCGACCTATGTATTTAAAACTCTATGTGGAGTAAAGCTGTTTTATTTACATAATGGATGTGGAGTATTCCAGTTTGTAGTTTTGAGTAACGGAGTAGTTATGTTGCATGGATATGATGGTTGTGAATGCAATATAGTTACGATGTGAAAACAAATGATGGTCTGAACAGACAGTTTCCATCAGAACCCTGAGAGACAAGTGCAATCGCCGATTTGCTTGATTGATTGATTGTGTGCGATTGATTGCCTTGCTAGGGTGTTAGACTGTTGAATGGATTGATGCTTTGATTGCTCGCTAGGTTGTTAGTCGTTTATTTTGAATCATAGCATTTGATTGATCGTTAGGTTGCTAGAGCGTTTGATGGTACCATTGCATTGCTCATGGGTTGATTTAGTAGCACTGTATATGTTTGATAGCTAAGTTGATAGCATTTCATTATGTTTGTTTGCTAGGCTTCTGGCATTGAATTGTCTGATTCGTTGGGTTACTAGAAAGTAGTTCTTGAGTTTTGGTAGCGAAATCGTTTGATTGATCGGTTAGGACATTTGGGTATGTATTAGACCATTAGTTTTGTGTAGACGAAACAATAAGTTATCGGTTAGACTTGTGGAAGGTAGAGAACCTCTTAGATAGAACTAAGCACGGAATTGATAAAGTAGTTTTATAGGGAGCTTATTTGATATTGAGCGGAATTATAAGATATTGGTTATTAGCCACATGTGACAGTAGGTACGTGACTAAATACCAATATCTCTATAAGGAAGTGATGTCGAGAAGTAAGTTAGAAAGGTTAAACCGTTTCAGTGTTGTTGAGGACTGTTAATGTAGGACGTGGTGGACGATTTGATCGGAGCCCTAGCGACAAGATGGTGTTTCAGGAAGCAGTTTGATCCGAGCTTGCAAGCGAGTCAGTTGGGAATGTGAGTATCAATAACAGATAGATTCAAGACAGGCGGATGTGTATGATAAGCGAAGGAATTCGGGAGCATCAGTGGCAGTTTTGGAGCAGTTCAAGGTTACCAGAGGAAAGGCAGTTTTGGTATCCATGAAGCATGGAGTTGAGTGATCAAGAAAGTTCGAGGCGTGCATGAGTATGGCGGTTTAGTTGGAAGGAGGAACATCGATATTATCAGAATGTCGATGGGGAGTGATAAGCAGTAAAGGCGGAACAAGTATCGTGAATGGAGGACGAGTCATTTGTGGGGAAGCCTGGAATATTGGTTAAGACGGTCATCAGTTGGCGCAAAATTTTTGAAGAATCAGCATTGATCATTCCGACGAAATCAGTGGTTGTGGAATCAGAGTTGAATCCGGAGTTCGGTGAAAACAATCAAAGATGGAGAACCAAGAAGCGATCATGAGTCAAGTTTTTCAGTGAAGGAAGTTCAAGATGTTGGTAATTTGGGGTTTGTACAAGATCGTGTTTCGGAGGTCAATGAACATTGGGGAATGCAGTTTCAGTCGATTCAGCGTTCGGGCATCGGAACAGTTGGAGTAGTTCAGAGATGGCGACTTACAGGGTTCAGATCCGATTCGAAGTCTGTCAGTGACGAAGAATTCGGGGACCGAATTCCTGTAAGTGGGGAAGAATGTAATACCATGTTTCCAGAAATGGGGTCAACGGGCAAAGAAAAAGCCAACAAGGACAAAATTGTAATTTTGCCAAAGTAGAGGGGCATTTTGGTAATTACGAGACGGAAGCTAAGACGGGCCAAATTTTCTTCTTTTAAGTAAGGAAAACATTTAGAAGACCAAGAATGTTGAAAACGGACCATAGATGAGTTTTTCGGACTATCGGGAATGAAAACCGATAAAACCGAAGAAACTTGTAAAATTCATAACAGGAGCTACGGGTATCCAAATGAGGTGATTCAAATTTCTAAATTCATATACGGTCATCTAGAATCTGAAAATGAGGCTTGGTGGATTTATAGAAGCAGCTAAAGAGTTTCTAAAATATTAAACACGAAAACAGCAATATCGGTACGTCGGAATGGTTCGGGAATAGGGAGCTTCGAGAAACGGTTTGGTGCAATGTAATTGGCCAGAATAAAACCCCAAGAGACAAGTTTCTTCTCCTCCCTGGTGCCACTTATTCATTTTAGATTCATGGACATTGAAAACATGATAACTTGGGGAGAAAGTAATAAGGGGAAGATGCAATGAACCTTACCTCACCTTGAGAAGGATGGCATGGCATGGAGAGAAGAGAAGACTTGATGCTCTAGAATTCACTGAATCTCCCCTTATTCTTGGCATGGTGTCGTGGCTCATGGAGAGAGGAGGAGAAGATGAAATGAATCTTTCACACCCTTGTATGATTATGTGGAAAAAGAGAAGAAGAGAAGAGAGTATACAATGAATTTACCTTGTACCTCAGCATGATTTCGTGGCAAAGGATGAGGAGAGAGGAGGGACATTTGTCATCCATCCACAAGACTTGGTTTACTATATAAGAAGGCCTTTGCTTCCTTATTCTACACACACAACACCAAAACAACAAAGAAAAGAGAAAGAGAGAAGAGAAAGAGAGAAGGAGAGGAAGATAAGAAGAAGCGTGGAGAAGGAGAAGAAGGAGAAGGAGAAGGAGAGAGAGAAGAAGAAGAAGAAGAAGAAGAAGAAGAAGCCGGAGGAGGAGGAAGAGGAAGACTGGAGGAAGAAGAAGAAGAAGAAGGAGAAGAAGAAGAAGAAGGGAGAGAGAAGAAGCGTGAGAGAAGAAGAAGACGAAGAAGAAGAAGAAGAAGAATTAGAAGAAGGGAGAGAGAAGAAGCGCGAGAGAGGAGGAGAAGAAGAAGAAGAGGAAGGAGAAGAATAAGCATAAGAAGAAGAGAGAGAGAAGAAGAAGCCTGAGAAGAAGAAGGAGAGAGAAAGAGAGAAGGAGGAGAACCGGAGGGGAGAAAGAAGAGAACCAGAGGAGAGAGAGAAGGAGGAGAACTGGAGGAGAGAAGGAGGAGAACCAGAGGAGAGAAGGAAGAGAACCAGAGGAGAGAGAGAGAGAAGGAGGAGAGAAGGAGAGAGATAAGGAAGAGAACCGGAGGACAGAGAGAGAGAAGAGAGCTGGAGGAGAGAGAGAGAAGAGAACAGGAGGAATGCAGTTTAAAATGGGGTTTGTACAAGATCGTGTTTCGGAGGTCAATGAACATTGGGGAATGCAGTTTCAGTCGATTCAGCGTTCGGGCATCGGAACAGTTGGAGTAGTTCAGAGATGGCGACTTACAGGGTTCAGATCCGATTCGAAGTCTGTCAGTGACGAAGAATTCGGGGACCGAATTCCTGTAAGTGGGGAAGAATGTAATACCATGTTTCCAAAAATGGGGTTAACGGGCAAAGAAAAAGCCAACAAGGACAAAATTGTAATTTTGCCAAAGTAGAGGGGCATTTTGGTAATTACGAGACGGAAGCTAAGACGGGCCAAATTTTCTTCTTTTAAGTAAGGAAAACATTTAGAAGACCAAGAATGGTGAAAACGGACCATAGATGAGTTTTTCGGACTATCGGGAATGAAAACCGATAAAACCGAAGAAACTTGTAAAATTGATAACAGGAGCTACGGGTATCCAAATGAGGTGATTCAAATTTCTAAATTCATATACGGTCATCTAGAATCTGAAAATGAGGCTTGGTGGATTTATAGAAGCAGCTAAAGAGTTTCTAAAATATTAAACACGAAAACAGCAATATCGGTACGTCGGAATGGTTCGGGAATAGGGAGCTTCGAGAAACGGTTTGGTGCAATGTAATTGGCCAGAATAAAACCCCAAGAGACAAGTGTCTTCTCCTCCCTGGTGCCACTTATTCATTTTAGATTCATGGACATTGAAAACATGATAACTTGGGGAGAAAGTAATAAGGGGAAGATGCAATGAACCTTACCTCACCTTGAGAAGGATGGCATGGCATGGAGAGAAGAGAAGACTTGATGCCCTAGAATTCACTGAATCTCCCCTTATTCTTGGCATGGTGTCGTGGCTCATGGAGAGAGGAGGAGAAGATGAAATGAATCTTTCACACCCTTGTATGATTATGTGGAAAAAGAGAAGAAGAGAAGAGAGTATACAATGAATTTACCTTGTACCTCAGCATGATTTCGTGGCAAAGGATGAGGAGAGAGGAGGGACATTTGTCATCCATCCACAAGACTTGGTTTACTATATAAGAAGGCCTTTGCTTCCTTATTCTACACACACAACACCAAAACAACAAAGAAAAGAGAAAGAGAGAAGAGAAAGAGAGAAGGAGAGGAAGATAAGAAGAAGCGTGGAGAAGGAGAAGAAGGAGAAGGAGAAGGAGAGAGAGAAGAAGAAGAAGAAGAAGAAGAAGAAGAAGCCGGAGGAGGAGGAAGAGGAAGACTGGAGGAAGAAGAAGAAGAAGAAGGAGAAGAAGAAGAAGAAGGGAGAGAGAAGAAGCGTGAGAGAAGAAGAAGACGAAGAAGAAGAAGAAGAAGAAGAAGAAGAAGAAGAAGAAGAATTAGAAGAAGGGAGAGAGAAGAAGCGCGAGAGAGGAGGAGAAGAAGAAGAAGAGGAAGGAGAAGAATAAGCATAAGAAGAAGAGAGAGAGAAGAAGAAGCCTGAGAAGAAGAAGGAGAGAGAAAGAGAGAGAAGGAGGAGAACCGGAGGAGAGAAAGAAGAGAACCAGAGGAGAGAGAGAAGGAGGAGAACTGGAGGAGAGAAGGAGGAGAACCAGAGGAGAGAAGGAAGAAAACCAGAGGAGAGAGAGAGAGAAGGAGGAGAACCGGAGGAGAGAAGGAGAGAGATAAGGAAGAGAACCGGAGGACAGAGAGAGAGAAGAGAGCTGGAGGAGAGAGAGAGAAGAGAACAGGAGGAGAGAGAGAAGGAGAAGAACTGGGGGAGAGAGAGAAGGAGAGAAAGAGGAGAGAGAAAATAAGGTTGGTCCGGAGGCTCGTGTGAAGGTACGATCGGAATCACTAAGGTCAACGCTCAGATCAAGGTCAGGTCACAGCAAGTCAACGGTTCGGGGAAGTTCGGGTTAGCATCGGGTTCGTGTCGGGTCTCGTGTGTTCGTCAATCCATCCATCCGTCGTTATGATAACACTGTGAGTCGGCTAAATTGTGTGTTGCATATATACTAGGACATATAGACCTTGAACTTATTAATCGTAGCTTTAGGTTGGATACCTCGATGACTGAATTGGTTAGAACGGCTAGGTTGATTAATAACTCGGTTAACTAATTAAATGGTTAGGTTAAAGAGATGCATGATAGTTAGTTTATATCGGTAATTGATTGATAGTTTCCTTGACTACTTGATTGGATGTTGCATACATATAGAACAGCATGCTAAGACGTATATGCATATATAATTATTTAAGAACGTATCTAAATGAATCTATATATGGGGAATTATGAGTTGATTAAAATACGGTTAAAACACATAACACAATTAGAATATAAGAACGGGGTGGGTTAATTAGTCAATAGTCGGGGTTACCGGGTTAAATGAATTGATTAAATAGTAATGTGAAGTCAGTAGATTAGTAAGTTTACTAATCTCAAGCTGACGGATCGAAGAGGTTGAGAATAAGAATTTAAAGGATAAGATTAATTAAATGTGAATTAAGCCATCTATAGGATTATTAATCCACTAATCCCAAGGTAGCGGATCGAATGAGTTAAGGGAAAGGTTAAAAGACTAATAAACCGAAATAATTGTTTGTGTGGTGTTCTGATTATTGTTTGTGTAATTGTGTAACTACTTCGGTGTTGGGCCGAGTAGACTGTTGATTTCTTGATTGTGTATCTACTTCGCTGTTGGGCGGAGTAGACTGTTGATTGCTTGATTATTTATCTACTTCGGTGTTGGGCCGAGTAGACTGCACTGGTAGATACTTACTCTGGTGCGGAACCGGGTAAGTCTGGGTAAGATCGGGTGATGTGGAGGTTGGCGATAGGACTTGCGGGATAGATTGGGGATTGAGATGATATTTCTATTTGACCTTATTGGTATTGCGTGATAGAGTCCCAGTGAGTCTGCTTGTTTACATTACTGTTATTAGGACTCTATGGGATGCGCTAGATCCCACAAGTCTAGAGATGGCGTTCAGGTACTTCCGACCCGATTGGATCCTCGGGTAGTTACCTGATCGGTTTAAGTGACTTCGGGTGGTGATTCTGGTTATGGTGTTAACCTAATGAGTGACGCCTGTAGATGTGTGGTCCGGAGAATACGGGGTCGCGTCCTAGGGCCGAACTGCATGGAAGCTTTGGTTATCTAGGGATCCCGAGTCACCGAGTATCGATGGACAGAGAACGGTGTCCTAGTCGTAGGACGTCGTGTTTTTGGCTAGGAGTCGTGGGATGTTTTAGTGACCGTGGGGTAGCTATGTGTTCCCATGGAAGTTACCGAGTTCGCATAGTGGGCTCAGATGGTGTGGAGTTAGTGATAGTGCCACGTTAGATAGATCGAGTTTAATCGAGAGCATGTGCCGTAGTGTTCTCAATTCCCTTGGTTACCTTTTTGTTGTTGTGTGTTAATTGAATGCTTGTGTGTTGTGGAGCTCATCACGTCTTGGTAGCACGTGATCAGCTATTGTATTTGATTATTATTTTGGGATTGGGCGAGATTATTAGATTGTTAGCAGCCTATAGTTGGGAGCCGTCTCACTGGGTAATCTTAGATTACTCATTAGACTCTTTTGTGTTTTTCAGGTTTGGCGTAGCTCGGCGGACGCGTAGGACACTCGGAGTAGTCTCGGGTTGGCATTGGGTATCGGTTTGATTACGTATTTTGACTTTATTTTCGGTTTCAGATTTTGTTGGGATCCCACTAAATGATTTGTATTAGGCCGTATATTGTTATGAATAACATTTATATTTTTAAAGTAATAAAACAGAATAATTCCCTGATATACGGTTTAGTCCGAACCGAACACAACTCGTGGAAGCGGTACGGGTTGAAAAGCCTTGTATTGTGGAAACGAGATAAACGGAGTCAAAGATGGTTTGGTTCGAGCCTTTGTCTCAAACCGGACTGTCTCTAGCTTTCGTATTGTGACAAACTCTTCTCGTATGACTTCTCGGGTTCGATTGGTCAAGTTCTTGTTTGATTGTTGGCCGGTCAGCTCGTCGGTCAGCGGAAAAATGGGAAGGGGGCGTTACATGTCCCATTCGAACAACAAGCCATACACGACCTATTAGGCTTTTGTCTTTTATTTTATTTCATGTAAGGCCTTAAGGCCCATGATTTTTTTTATTATGTTCTTGTTGAAACCTAGGCTATAAAGCCTCTTGTATTATTTATTTTAAAGTTAACGTTTAATCAAAGGAAAAACCTTAAAGTCTCTTTTTCTTTGATGGCATGAGTCTACAACTTCATGTAGTTTCCTCTTAGCTGCTCAAGCCAAACCTTGTTAACGTTTGTGTTCTTATCAGCTTCAATCCATCAAACCGCATCAGTAGAGAGCAACTTCATTCCAACTGCTCGTGCACTAAATCTATCTCGTTCGTGGCACCAAGGAGAGCGACCTCAGTCCAGCCTTAGTGTCATCCTCAGACAGTTTCAATATGAGCTCCCTTTAGAGCTTACATCACACCTAAAATCCACATAGGTCAGCTCCTAACAACCATGATTTCTATTTATAATTGTCTCCCATCAAACTACGAAATCATCTCTCATATGTTGAGTGGCCAAATCCAAGTGGTACTCTGCTGGGTACCTCATATAATCCAAATTACATTCCAACATCCTCCTACAATTATATGCGAAAATAGTTTCCACAGCTCCTATAAATTTCTCCATAACCAAATTCCGCATTTCGCTCGTCATCTTCCAATGTGTAGGTCTCTCTTAGAGTATGGCAGGTGCAGTTGGTGTTGGTGGTAGTAGAGGTGGAAGTGGTCCATGATCAACAACCTATTGGGCATTCGGCTGCACACCCCAAAAATCATGTGCACCATATGGTTCTTGATGAGCGGCGGCCAGTCATACCCTAAGGGGAATATGACGAGTAAACTCCTCGGCTGCTACGAGCTGCCTCATGTGAAACTAGTCGATAAGCCTCTTGCACATCTACTCAAAAATCCTCTTGAGATATCTGCTGCACTGCATCCATAACAAATTGTTTTGCTGCCTCCTGAACCATCTATCTGATTGCTTTTAGATGCATCGGCTGAAAAAAATCATGTTTAACTTCAACCAGGTTGTCCGCACGGATTATTCTCTCCGGTTGGCTCACGACCGCGTGCAACTCTAGCACAACTAGAACGACCAAATATTTCATGCCATGTATGCATAACTATTGTGACGGTGTTGGGATTCCTTTTACTATTTTTGAGCATTTCCGCGTTCTCTAAAATCCTATTTCTAGTTCAATGACTTGTCATTCCCCCCACTTCTGACGAATATAGTGGTGTACGACACTACCTACCACAATGAGTTTCTTACCGTGCCATTTTAATATGCCAACTACTCAATCCATATGCTCTGCCCAAAACTCAAGTCCAACTGAGTAAAACTGGTACTTTTTGATGAATTTATGTTGCTTCCAGATTTCATGCTGACTGTTTAAAAACCTTAATATTTTTTAGCTCAAACGCACCCTTAAATGGCCAACACTTGGTGAAACCTAGACTTAAAAATCTAGGAATAGATCCAGTATTAAATAGGTTGCAAGCTGACCCATTCCCAACTAAAATCGATCTCACACAAATATACTAACTAACTGGGGCGAGCATTTCAGTTTGTTGTCTTGCTTTATTTTAGGAGAGGCCTTTTCAGGTCGCTTATGAAGGGATAATTTCATATCGCTCGTCTTTTGAAGAGATAATTTCATATCACTTTATTTTAGGAGAGGCCATTTCAGGTCGCTAAGAAGGGATAATTTCATACCACTTGTGGAGATAATTTCATATCACTTTTTGAAGAGATAATTTCATATCACATGGTTTTGAGGAGAGGCCATTTCAGGTCGCTCGGGGAGCATAGCTTGATACCGTTTGTTTCTGAAGAGATAATTTCATATCGCTTTAATTTTTGAAGAGATAGTTTCATATCACTTTGTAACGGCGAAGTATTTCGCGATGACTCTGAATTTTAAGACAGAAAGAGACATTGATTGAAAGACTTATTTTGATTTCACAAAGATAAGTTAGTGAGACTTTGTTTGAAGTTGTTGAGCTCGGTAAGAGCCTTGTGTTTGGGGGGTGGCTGCGCTCGAAGTCGAGCTGCCTACGTACCCTTTTAAGGGGATCAAGCCATTTCGTAGTTCGATTATGTTGGTGTACTTTTAGTGAAAGTACTTTTTGAGGTTGATGATGTTCCAAGGTCGTAGTTCAGGCTTCTGGGTTTCTACCGATTTGAGTCGGTAGACCCCGTCCTTCACAACATCAGTGACCTGGTAAGGACCTTCTCACTTTGCTCCTAACTTTCCAGCGTGTTCTTCCTTTTTATGGTTGAACACTTTCCGTAAGACGAGCTCGCCTACTTGAAACCTTAGAGTTTTGATCTTGGAATCGTAGTAGCGAGCCGCAGCTTGTTGGTAGTTCTGGATTCGAGCTAGTGCGAGGTTCCTCCTTTCATCGACGAGATCGAGCTCGTCAGTTATAATCTTGTTGTTAAGTTCCTCTTTTCGTGGGCATTCTTCACACGAGGATTTCGGCTGGTACTACCGCCTCGATCCCGTAAGCCAGCAAAAAGGGAGTTTCGCCGGTGGATTTGCGAGGAGTAGTCCGGTGAGTCCAGAGTACGGCTGGGAGATCGTCGCTCCAGCTCGTTTTGCACTCATTGAGTCTTTTTCTTAAGGTTGTTCATGATTGCCTTGTTAGCCGCTTCCGCCAGCTCATTCCCTTGGGGATAGCGTGGCGTTGAGTAAGTCAGCTTTATGTTCAACGTTCTGCAGAACTCCTTGAAGGCGTTTGATATGAATGGGGGACCGTTATCGGTGACGATCTCGTGGGGTAGTCCGTGTCGGAAAACGATGTTTCGCCAGACGAACTCCTTAACAAGAACGTCTTTGACTTTTTGGTACGATTCTGCTTCAATCCATTTAGTGAAGTAGTCTGTCATTACCAATAGGTGTGTAGCTTTCTTTTTGCCGGATGGAACTAAAGGTCCCACGATGTCCATTCCCCATCGCATGAATGGGTATGGTGATGAGATAGAGGAGAGTTTCTCCGATGCTTGATGGATAATCGGGGCATGCTTTTGGCATTTGTCACATTTGCTGGAAAAAGATTCGCATTCGGTGGCCATTGTCGGCCAGAAATAGCCTTGCCTTTTGATTCGCACGGCCAGGGCTCGTCCTCCGGAATGGCTTCCGCAGGATCCGTCGCCGGCCTGTGTGATCACGGCTAGAGCTTGCTTTTATCGAGGCATTTGAGGTAAGGTCCAGAGAGACTTCTCTTGAAGAGCTCTCCTTGCGTGACGCAGTACCTCGCGCTTTGTGTCTTGAGTTTCCGTGCCTCCCATTTGTCGTCGGGAACTTCGCCATTTGTAATGTATCGAATGATCGGAGTTCTCCAATCTTCGTCATTGTCAGGCTCGGGTCCTTAACTAGCGGATGTGGCTTGGATTGGTCCGTCGGGGACGTTCGCGACGTACACGGCGTTTCTTGGATCGAGATCATCATTAATCTCGATGATATCGCGACTTATGTCCTTAGGACATTCCTTGTGCTCGACATCGTCTTTTATGGTAGGCTCGTCTTCTTTCAAGGACAGAGCTTTAAAGGGCTATGTCGATGCTTGGTTTCTCGATCCCTTCGACTGGTATGATCCTTTTGAGGTTGGGATCTGATGTCGATGCTAATGCGGCCAGGGCATCGGCTGCGGTGTTTTCCCCTCGCGGGATCCGCGTTAGATCAAAGAATTCGATCTGTTCGGCGAGCGCGTGGACTACCCGTAGGTATGCTTCCATTCGTTCGTCTTTGGCCTCGTAGTCGCCATGATATTGGCTCTTGACTAATTGGGAATCGCTGAAGTCATCTACTTCCCGGGCTCCTATCGCTATCGCTAGTCTGAGCCCTGCTATTAATGCTTCGTATTCTGCTTCGTTATTTGATGCGGCGAAGCCCAGTCTGAACGATTGTTCTAGTACTTCGCCTGTTGGGGAGACCAGTTTCACCCCGACTCCGGATCCTTGCCTCGAGGAAGCTCCATCGACGTAGAGTTTCCATTTCTTGGCGGAGGTCGGGTCAAATTCGACGGTCGGAGGGAGCTCGATTATGAAATCTGCCAGTACTTGCGCTTTTAGGCACGTCCGAGCTTTATATTCTATGTCATACTCGCTAAGTTCGGTAGCCCATTTGACCAGTCGACCTGACTGGCTTGGACTGTGAAGGATGGTTCTCAGTGGCTGAGAGGTCATCACTATGATCAAGTGCGATTGAAAGTATGGTCGGAGTTTCCGAGCTGACGTCACTAGCGCTAAGGCGAGTTTTTCCATGGCGGGGTATCTAGTTTCAGCGTCGATTAAGGTCTTACTGATGTAATACACCGGCCGTTGTTCGTTCTGTTCTTCGCGAACCAGGACTCCACTTACTGCTGCCGTGGAAACAGCTAGGTAGAGGTAGAGGGGTTCCCCTTCTACTGGTTTCGCCAGTATAGGTGGTTCGCTTAGGTAAGTTTTAAGCTGGGTGAACGCTTCTTCGCACTTTTCATCCCAGAGGAACTTCTTGTTCGCTTTGAGCAAATGATAGAAGGGCAGACATTTATCAGTCAACCTCGAGATGAAACGGTTCAGAGCAGCTATTTTGCCAGTCAGGCGCTGGACTTCTCGCGTTGTTCTGGGAGATTTCATCTCTATAAACGTTGCGATCAGTTTGGGGTTCGCTTCGATCCCTCTTTCGGTCACTAGGTAACCTAGGAATTCTCCTGAGGGGACCCCGAAGGTACACTTTGCTGGGTTGAGTTTCATCCCGTATTTATTGAGAATGATAAAACATTCTCTTAGCTGTGGGATATGGTCTTTGTACCTGGAAGATTTGACCAGCATATCGTCGATGTAGACTTCCATAGTTTTGCCTAGGAGTCCAGAAAACATCTTGTTGACGAGGCGTTGGTAAGTTGCTCCTGCGTTTTTTATTCCGAAGGGCATGACTTTGTAGCAGTACGTGCCTCGATCAGTTATGAACGAAGTCTTTTCTTGGTCCTCGGGGTTCATTAATATTTGATTGTACCCCGAGAAAGCGTCCATGAAGGATAGTAGCTGGTGTCCGGCGGTGGCTTCGACCAGCCGGTCGATGTGTGGGAGTGGGAAGCTGTCCTTCGGACATGCTTTGTTGAGATCCGTGAAATCTACACAGACTCCCCACTTCCCGTTCTTTTTCTTAACCACTACGGGGTTCGCAAGCCAGTCTGGGTGATCGATCCGATTTTTAATAATTGATCGACCTCGTCGTTGACGGCTTGAGCTCGTTCCGGGCCTAGCTTCCGACGCTTTTGTCTTACCAGTTTGTAGGTTGGGTCGATATTCAGCTCGTGGCTGGTTACGTCGATATTGATCCCTTTCATGTCTGCTGAAGACCAGGCGAAGGAGTCGACGTTCTGTTTAAGGAAAGAGACCAATTCGTTTTTGACTGGCTCTGATAGGTCGATTCTAATGCCAACAAGTCTTTCGGGATGAACATCGTCTATGAAAACTTGGGTCGTGAGGTCCTTTGGGGGTCCTATTTGACTTGGGTCGTTCGACCTTTTGGTCTGCATGGTGGCGAGCTCCTCCTCTTTCCGTAATTTCTACGCGGGGGATTTCTCAATCTGCTTGTATCCGTTCATGTAGCAATGGTGGGAAATCTTTTGACTTCCGTAAACGGTTTTTACTCCTTTCGGAGTTGGGAATTTTACGCATTGATGGTAGGTCGATGGTACCGCTTTCATGTCGTATATCCATGGTCGACCTAGAATTGCGTTGTAGGGAGCTGGCCGATCCACTACGACGAACTCTGTCATTTCGCCGGCGAACCCTACCAGTGGTGTCTTTTCCTCGACGATCTCGGAGTCGTTGAACTCCATCTTTTTGAACGTGTCGTAAAAGAGGACATCCACCGAACTTCCTGTGTCGATCATTATCCTTGAGAGTTCGACATCTCCCACTACTAGACAAACGAGGAGAGCGTCGTCGTGTGGTTTGTCGAGATTGCTTGTCTCGCTCTCGTGGAAAGTGATCTCGTGGTCTGGACCTATCATTGGGGTTTTCCCCCCTTTGTCGGTCTCCACTCTTCTTTGAAGATCTTTGATTGAATTGACCGAGTCTCGGCAAAGCTTGGTGCCACCGAAGATGAAGTCGATTCGTTTAGGGGGTATAGCCCGAACACCCCCCCTGCAGAGACGAGGGAGATTGATTCGAGAACGTAAGCTCTTGACGGGAGCCGATGGTGGAGATAATGCCGAACCTCCCGGGGTGCCGTTCAAGCTGAGCTCTCCGAGAATAAACTCGACTCGCTTTCGCGACCCCTGAGGGAGTGTTTCGGGGGATTCCGGCTCCTTTAACCGTTCTCGTTTATTCTGAGAAGGCTTTTTGGTGTTCGACTCTTTGGTCTGTTTACTTTCCTTTTTGTCGGATGGAGTTTCCTCCTCGACTTCTGACTCTTGTTTTCTCTCGAACTCTCGCTTTTGAGCCTCAGCTTTAGCTCGAGTATAGCAGTCTTCAGTCGAGTGTCCTCTTTTGTTATGAAAGTCGCAGAACTTTTCCTTGTCGAACTCGAATTTCTTCGAGCTCTTCGGGCTCTCGACTGCATTGACGTTTCCTTATTTACGGGAATCTTTTTTTGAGTTCGAGTTCTGCGAGCCCGACGGGTTCTTTTCTTTTCGATGCTTTTCTCTGAGGGCTGTAGTTTCGTCCTCGAGGCGAGCGAAGGCCGATGCGCGATGAAGGGCGTCATCGAGTGTTTGTGATTCGCGGACCGTTATTTCCTCGCGGAATCTGGTCGAGAACCATAGTCTGCGTCTCAATGCTTCTATAGCTACTTCGTCTCGCGGGTTTGTGATTTTGGATTTTATTTCTTTAAATCGGTCGATGTACGAGCGAAGTGACTCGTCGGGTTTCTGGGAGACGCTAAATAGAGCTGCCTCAGTAGTCTTTTCTTCGATAAAGACGGAGTATTGTTTGAGGAAAGCCGTCATGAACTGGGTGAAGTTGTCGATTGACCTTTCTTCCTGTCCGGCGAACCATTCTAGGGCGGAGCCCGATAGGTTTTCGGCGAAGAGCCTGCAGAAGGCTGGCTCTCTTTCCTCGTCGGTAAGGTATACCCTTGCCATTGCTAGTCGAAATGCCCTGATATGGGCTTTCGGGTCCGATTTCCCAGAAAATTCCGGAAATTTGGTTTTCTTTATTTCCCGGATTCGTGCAAAGGCGATCCGGTCTGTGAACGGCGTTTGTCGCGTTTCTTCGATCACTCGATCGATGTTGGGCGCCGCGCTTGTTGCTATGTGAACTTTGGAGCTCAGACTGACGAACTGAGCCTTAGCTTGTTCAATATACTGTCTAAGCATGTCGTGTTCATCGCCTGTCGCTGGCGCGAACTGGGCTTGTGCTTGAGTGGACGGTTGTCCAGGGAAAACAGGGTCGAGAAGATCGATTGTTGGAAACGATCCCGTCTGGTCGACCTGTGGCGTTCGGAACTGTACCGTATTTGATCCGTTAGGATGTCCCGAGCTCGAGGCGAAAGCAGAGTCTCCTAGTTGCCTCGGCCGGATATTTGAACTATTCGAGAAAGGTGGCGGCCGGGGTAATGGTTGGTTTCCCGATCCGGTTGGATCTGTGACCATTGAATTCGAACCGAATGGAGTCGGAGTCGCGATAGGCGTCATTATAGGGCGGAAGCCGCTACCTGACGTATTGGCGAAATTTCCCGACGCCCCCGGGGGAGTTACTACCTGGGAGAAGTCCAAGCGTGTACACGGTGGAGGACTTATGGGGGTTCGTGGATCATGTGTTGTCCTACCCCCTGGTTTTGGTTGGCGAGCTCTTCGAGACAGGCGTTAATGCGCCTTTCCTGTTCATCGAGCTGCGCGGCCAGAGAGCGGTTCGCGATCTCTTGGGCCCGTGCGCTTGCCTCGTTGTTTCTCGTTCGGTTTACCAGCAGGCTTAACATCAAACGGATTTCAGCGAGATCATCTGGGCCTTGTCGCTGTGGAGCAGAAGGCAGTGGCGAATTAGGTCTGGTTGTTTCAGATCCACCTCCTGAAGCAGGGGCGGAAATGGAATCATTCCTCATCCATACCCAGTTTCTGCTCGGATCATTAGTTCCTGACAAAACATTTGTCGGAGTCTGGCTCGTCGCGACTGTTTGAGCGACCGGGCCAGTTGGTGCCGAAGTCGTGGAGACTAAGGTAGAGCTCGTCAACACGCCGTCGGTCTGACCCATGATTCTTACCCCGGTGGTGTTCTGAGGAACGTTGTCAACCGTTTGAGGGTGGTCGACTGGTGGTGTGGCGTTGGGAGAGCCAGATTGGTCGGTATTCATCTCGATCTATCGGATCTAGGATCTGATTCTTAAGACAGGAAAAACTATAGATAGTCCCCACAGTCGGCGCCAAATGTGAGATATGGGATTCACACTAAGAATTTGTATTCGTGGATTTGGACTTTATTGAGATTGATCGTCGAGATAGAACAAACACAGTCGAAAAGAGAGTACAAAGATTAAGATCGAGCTATCTAGTCGAAGTGTTCTAAGCTAGGGTTGGAATATTTTGAATGAATCGCCACTTCTTCTTTAAATAGTCTCGACTTTGATCTTTCTTGTTCCGATATGTCGGCCTCGCCTTCATAACGATCTCCGAGATTCTCGTGGAGCAGATGAACTGACGAAGACCGAGTTGCTCTATCTCCACGTCGTCTCTTGTCGAGCCCGAGCTCGATCGCTTCTTGCTTCGGCCTCGCTTGGGCCTTGTCACGGTATCGTTTGTCTGGGTCCAACAAAGGAATCGGCTCGTCTCGTTGTCTTTGATTTTGAAGCGGGCCCATGAATATGCGCCTTTGTTTTATTGTCAATGGGCCGGATTTCTTAGAGGAAAATCCAGTACCAACACCTATGACAAGGAGCTTTATGCACTTGTTGGACAGAATCAGAGAAGAAATGAGGCAGAAACTGATGAAGACATGCCCAGCTTAGAGGATAATGCTGGACCACCTCCAGGTGATCCAAATCTACCAGCAAGGGGGCTTGAAAGGGACTAACATTGAGGAAAATCCAGAGAAAAAGATCCTGAAGATGACAGACTATGGCATGACAGGAAGGATCTCAAGCTGACACCTCCTACATTTGCTGGTAAAGTCAATCCAGAAGCATATTTGGATTGGGGTAGGAGAATGGAGTACATCTTTGAGTACTACCAATATTCTAGTGCAATGATGGTGACACTACAAGAAAATTGTTCGAAAGCCACATATTTTTTCGTGGCTAATAGACAAAATTTGTGGTTATATTTACCATAGCCACAGATAACCACAAAAATATTTCGTGGCTATAAGCTCGAGGATATCTCAGAATCGTGTAATTTGTGGCAACGCTTACATGGATTAGCAGACAAATTTTTGTGGTTGTTTGGCACGAATAACCACAACCTAATTTGTGGGTATATCCACGAATAGTTTCAAATCTCTTTGTGGCTATTATATTTAAAAAAATTATTATTATACAAAAAATAATTAAATTAAAATTAACCAATTCTTTAATTTTATTAATAATCATAAAAATATACATAATATAAAATAATAATATTAGTAAATAAAACTTAAAAATGAATTATAGCAACAAAAAAAAAACAATGAAATTAGAACAATAATTTATAATATATAGAAAAAGAATTAAATTAAATAATGTTAATCAACAAAAAAAATGTTAAAAATACAATAAAAAAACAAAATTACTCTGAGACGAGGATGTCGTCGACGAGTCATGTTTGCTCTTAGCCTTGGCTGCTTAGACAAGTTATTATTGGCTCATGAAAGACATGGGTCATGGCCGTAAAAGAAATCAAGCTGACGAAGACATGATTAGCGCCGTCAGTGTGTAGCTGATCTTGCGACGTCAATGACGGAGGCTAAGCGGCGGAAGTGAGAAGTCAGATCGGTGAACGAGAACATATACACAGATCCGATGACAGAAGCAAACGGCGAGATGGATCGGAGGTGACGGTATTGGAGGAGGGAAAGCGGTAGAAGAAGATGAAGATCGAGAGACGAAGAAGAGAGACCAGAAGGTGAGCTTTGCAAGGAGGATTGCTGTTTGCGGTAAAATTAGCGAAGAGAAGAGGAAGAATCCGGTGTATGAAGAAGATGAAGATGTGTTCCAGATATGATGTGTGAGATTGAAGGATGATATGCGTTCTCGGTGTATGAAGAAGATGAAGATTTGTAAGAGGAGGAGAAAGAGAAGGCTGTGTTACTTAGGAAAAGTTGTAACCATTGATATATATTTTAATCAACGGTTCCAAACCGTGATGTACGTCAAAACTTTCTTGTCAATAAAGTTATTTTGTCTTAGCATTAGATTTTTGACATTTTTTATTGTTATATTTTGGTTTTTAATATATGTTTATATTAATTGAGAAATGCTTTTGAGCTTTTATTTACTCTCAAATTGGTTGATTACTAAGTTATACTTAATGAAATTAGGTTTTTTACAGTATTAACCTTAATTTATATTTATAATTTTGTTATTATTATATTAGTTTTTATTATATTTTAGAGATATGCATCATCGAATAAATAAAAAAATAAAAGATAAGACGATAAATACAAAAATATAGGGGAATTAATTTATCTAGTATAAAAAAATAGAGCAATTACTAGGCTAGTACTAATCTTTTGACCTTTTTTACTCTATTTTATTACCTAAACTACCCCTATAACCATTTGGAAGAAAAAAATAATTACAGAATTGCCATTAATGTTTTTTTCCACGTCAGCACAAAAATTACTTATTTACGAAATTGTCACCTTCTCTACAAATTTAAATATGCAGTCTTGTGTTGAAGATTTTTGTGGTTGCGGATTTGTTTGAGAAGTTTACATATATATGTGGGTAGATTTAAATTTTCGTATGGCAGATTTTTTTATTTGTTGCGGATTAAATATTAATCCTCAAAAAACACTATTGTTGCTTTTTTATTACTAAAGTAGTAAGTAGTGTTACATATTTGTTTAGTTTGTTACAGATTTTTTAAATTTCTGCGGATTTTTTTTTTTGCAGATTTTAGTTGCAGATTTTTGGCTAGTGTTGAAGATTTTTATATGATTTTGCAGTTTTTTCAATAATTTGCGGATTTAAATTACAGATTTTATTTTCAGTGTTACTGATTTTTTGCATTTGTTGCAGATTTAGGAAACTCCGTTACAAAGACGAAAGGGTTAAAAAATTACAAAACCAGTCTTACAGTGTTACAGATTTATTTCATTTGTTACAGATTTATTTTAAGTTTTTACATATTTTTCAAATTTACTAACGTGGCATTTTAGAATTAATTTTTTTTATTTGCAGATTTGTTTGTATTTCCTTAATTAATGTTTAACACTAATTTTAAATTTAAAATAAACTTATGACTATACAAAAAATGATTTCTGAAACATTTAAAATATAATATCGTTAGAAACTAAGTAGGTTAATAGTTTTTAAAATTTATTTTTGAAAATTTTCAATTTGAAAATCCTAAAAATTTATAACCTAATTATTTATGTAAGTGTTTTGAATTAAAAATGATTTTTGAAACTTTTAAAATATAATATCGTTAGAAAATAAGTAGGTTAATAGTTTATAAAATTTATTTTTGAAAATTTTCGTTTTGAAAATCCTAAAAATTTATAAACTAATTATTTATGTAAGTGTTTTGAATTAATAATCAATTTATGCAAATACCGAAATAAGCATTAATTTATGTAAGTGTTTTGAATTAATAAAATTTTATAAACTAATTATTTATGTAATTATTTTTAAATATTTAGGAAATATTTTTAATTGATTTTACGGCAATTTTCGGAAAAAAATTGTTTAAGGCAATTAGCTTATATGATTATTTCTAAAATGGAAATATTATTTTCTTTCAAAAACGAAAATATTCTTTGTTTCCTTTTTTTTTAAATCAAATTTTATATTAAATAAATTTTTGTATTTTTATTTTTAAAGATTTTTTAGGTAAAAGTATTATAAATGGTAAGTATATTGAAATGGACAATTATGTCATTTTACACCTCTTTAACACTAAGTTAGTAAACTTAGGGTTAGAGATATTAAGTTAGTAATTAGTCTCAAGATTCATACTACTTAGAGTAAATTTCACAAAAATATATTTGAATTATGAGTTTTTGTTATTGATAATTATGACTGTTGTGGATAATAAAAAATTATATAGTAATATATTTTTGAATTATGAATTTTTAATATTGATAATTATGACTATTGTGGATAATACAAATTTATATAATAATTTGTATTAATTATACAAATTATAAAGTTTTATAAATATAAACGATAAAATACTTTAACAAAATATTATAATATATATACACATCTTCTTATTATATTACATTTTTAATTTTATTTATGAGATATACATAACCATGGATAAAAAAATAAAAAGTAAGATGATAAATATAAAAATATTTATGAAATTTTATAAATATTAATAAATATGATTGTTCTGGATAATACAATTTTATATAGTAAATTTTTTTTGTCAATATAGTAAAATTTTCATATTTACATAAATTTTGAATTTATATAAATTATAAATTATTTTGAATAAAAAATTACATATTGATGTTAATATATATATATATATATAATTATAATTTTTTGTTATTAATTTTATTTTAAAATAAATTATACAAATGTTTAATAAGAAGTTAAGTTAAGTACAATAATGTTTATATATATAATTACTGATAGTCTCATATAGATTTTTAATAATATTATTGTTGTTAAATTAAATTGATGATCTTATATTTTTCTAAAATGATGCGTTAATAATGTTTGTGCTCACACATGGTGCGAGCGAATTATACTAGTATCACCTACTTCAAGTGCCAAGGAAAAGAGAATTATGCAAGAGAATGTCCTAACCAGAGAGTTATGATTCTCAAGGACAATGGAGACTTTGAATCTCATGATGAGGCAGAGCCAAAATCAGTGGAATCAGAAGGAGATGCCATTGATTATCTAGATGTTGGAGTGCTCTTTGTAACCAGGAGGTCCCTAAGTGCAATGTTTGAGCCATAAACCATCCAAAGGGAGAACATCTTCACTCTAGATGCATTGTGGCATCCAAGGTATATAGCCTCATTATTGATGGAGACTCGTGTACTAATGTTGCTAGTCAGTATTTGGTGCAGAAGTTAGGACTCAAGACAACCAAGCTTCCCAGGCCATATAAGTTGAAATGGCTGAATGATGAAATAAAGCTCAAGAACGGAGAGAAGATGATCATACCATTCAGTATAGGAAGGTATACATATCAAATTGTTTGTGATGTTACTCCTATGCAGGAAGGTCACATTCTGTTGGGGAGACCTTGACAATTTGACAATGAGACACTCCACAATGGCTGAACCAACACTAGAACTTCATTCACAACAACAAAAAGCACAACCTTGTACCACCTACGCCACATGAAGTCTTTGAAATGCAGAAGGCTATGGACAAAGGGAGAAAGGTAAGTAAAACCAGTTTGTATGTAACACCCAATATTATGTTTAAATCACTAGAATCAAATGAATAGGTGTTACTAATTGCTTACAAAGAAAGCTTGTTCAAAGGACCAGAAGGAGAACAAGAGCTACCAAATGAGATACTTAAACTACTAACCAAGTTTTCTGATGTTTTTCCTGATGAGATTCCAGCAGCACTTCCCCCTATATGTGACATAGAGAATCATATTGACCTAGTACCAGGAGCTCCTCTTCCAAACATACCAGTTTATGGGGTCAATCCTGAAGAAGATAAAGAGGTAGAAAAACAGGTTCAAGACCTCATGTCCAAGGGTTACATCACAGAGAGCTTAAGCCCTTGTGCAGTACCAGTCTTGTTAGTTCCTAAGAAGGATGGAACATGGAGGATGTGTGTGCATTGTAGGGCAATAAACAACATCACCATCAAATACAAGCACCCCATTCCACGCTTAGATGACATGCTGGATGAGCTTAGTGGGGCAACAATCTTCTCCAAGATAGATTTGAATAGTGGATACCACCAAGTCAGAATAAAAGAAGGAGATGAATGGAAGACACTCTTCAAAACCAAGAGAGGCCTTTATGAATGGCTTGTCATGCCATTTGGACTCACCAATGCGGCAAGCACATTCATGAGGCTCATGAACCATGTCCTGAGAGCATACATCTCTAACTTTGTAGTAGTATACTCTGATGATATACTGATTTACAGTCAATGCTTCTCTGATCATCTAGTACATTTAGAACAAGTGATGACAACACTTAGGGTAGAAGAATTATGTGTTAATATGAAGAATTGTACCTTTTTCATTGATCAGTTAGTCTTTCTAGGATTTTTTGTTCGTTCACATGGACAGGGTGGATGAGGAGAATATCAAATCCATATAAGAATGGCCCACTCAATCCACCATTGGAGATGTCATAAGCTTCCACGGTTTAGCCAAGTTCTACCGGAGGTTTATTAAAGACTTCAGTACCATAGCTGCTCCTCTAAACTCATACATTAACAAGGACACTGCCTTTATTTGGGACCAGCTCACGAAGTAGCCTTTAACAAGTTCAAAGATAGCCTCACGCATGCACCTATTCTGGTACTTACAAATTTTGACAAAATGCTTGAGATTGAGTGTGATTAATCAGGTACAGGGATTGAAGCAGTCTTGACACAAGGTGGAAAACCAATAGCCTATTTCAGTGAGAAACTCAATGGAGCAGCTCTCAACTATCCCAACTATGACGAGGAGCTCTATGCATTTGTTAGACCACTTTAGACATGGCAACACTACCTGCTTTCCAAAGTATTCATCATTCACATTGACCATGAGACACTCAAACACCTTATAGGTCAGACAACACTGAAGAGAAGGCATACAGAGTGGCTGGAGTTTGTTGAGACCTTTCCCTATGTAATCAAATACAAAAGGGTAAATAAAAAATTGTAGTTGATGCCTATTCTAGGAGATATACACTGATCACAACCATGGAGGCAAAGGTATTGGGGTTTGAACATTTAAAAGATCAGTATGCTACTGACCCTGATTTTGCAGAAACATTCAAAAAGGGTCATGGCTTATTATACCAACATGAAGGGTACCTGTTCAGAGATACGAGGCTTTCATACCTCAAAGATCAATGAGAGAATTACTCCTAAGGGAAGCTTATGGTGGTGGACTGATGGGGCCTATTGGTGTGGATAAAACCCGAAGCATCATCACTGAACATTTCTTCTGGCCACACCTTAAAAGAGATGTAGAGAAGTTCTTATCCAAATGCATCATATGCCTTAAGGCTAAATCCATGTCACATCCTAATGGTCTTTACATTCCTTTACCTATTTATATCATGCCTTGGGTAGATGTTTCCATAGATTTTGTTCTAAAACTCCCAAAGATCAGATATAAGGATTCCATCTTTGTAGTAGTAGACCGGTTCTCAAAAATGGCTCATTTATCCCTTGTGCCAAAACAAATGATGCCACACAAACTGCTGATCTGTTCTTCAAGGAGTTGGTGCGTCTTCATGGATTTCCTAGGACCATTCTATCTGACAGGGACACCAAATTCCTCAGCCCCTTTTGGAGAACACTGTAGAGATAGTTAGGAACAAGCTACTATTCTCAGGAACACTCCATCCTCAAACTAATGGGAAAAACTGAGGTTGTGAATTGCACACTCTCCTCCCTGTTGAGGGCCATGGTTGGTAGAAACTTACATAATTTGCCTTACGGCTTACCTTATATTGAATTTGCTTTGCCTCATTATGCTACTAAGCTCTCCCTTTGAGATTGTCTATGGTTTTAAGCCTATTACTCATTTAGATCTTACACCACTGCCACAACATGAACAAGCCAACCAGGACGGAGAAAGCAAGGCAGAGATGGTCAGAAAGATCCACTAGAAGTTTAAGGCGAACACTGAAAAGAAAACAATTCAGTACAAGAAGTATGCAGACAAGGGCATGTAAGAAGTAACCTTTGAACCAGGAGAATGGGTTCGGCTTCATATGAGGACTGAGAAGCTTCCAAACCAGAGGAAATCCAAGCTTGCACCTAGGGGATAAGGCCCATTCAAATGTTGGAATTGTGTCCAGTAATCTCGGTACTGTCTCTAGAAAGTAAGAGTATGTCAATGATCAGACATAAGTCGTATAATACTGGGGGTCATGTTGGCTTGCTAGAGTCCGCTCATGATCTATAAGTCTTGGACTTATTGCCTTTATTATATGATCCCATATGGGTCACACGCCTAAGCTAACAGGAAAATGTGTAGGAACGGTTTAGCAGAAGTACGGTAAAAGTGCTAGGCATTTACTGTACTTAGAGAGAATAAAACGGTTTAGGCACTGTGTGTCGATCGATACACAAGGGGTATCGGTCGACACAGTGCGCGAATGCCGTCTAGTTAATTGGTGTTTGGGCCAAATGGCCCAAACGGAATCAGACAAGTTTTATAAGGTAAAACTCGAGTTTCTGGACAATTAACCCTAAGCCCCAGCCGAAAACTCTCTCTCTCTTTTGCGCCGAGCTCCTAGTGGTCTAGCAGCTGTTTCCTGTGATCGCGTGTGTGAACCTTTGGAGGATTCATCCCTCGGTGTTTCTCTGATCTCAGACATACCATCAATTCCGCTGCAAACAGGTATAAGGTGAGATCATCATTTGTTTCTATTCTGAGAAGAACCTAGATCGCATGTTTAGGTTGATATGAATCTAAGAATTGAATCAGGATCAACTAAACAATCCTTCAGTGGTATCAGAGCCAATGGTTCTGGTTTTTCTTGTTTAGATTCAATGTTTAGGATTGTTTTCTTGTTTAAAAGTGTTTTGAATCAACTACTGATAAGAGAAACCATTTAAGCAACAAGAATTGATATCTAAACACACATAAAATTGCAGAAACCAAACTATATGATTTGGTAGAATGCGATTTCAAGAGGTCTGTATCGACTGCGATCGCATGGATCGATCGATACGATCGCATGGATCGGTCGATACAGCCTATCGGCTAACCCTGTTAACGCGTGAAAGCATCGATCGATGCAGGATCGATGCAGGTTCGATATTGGTGCATCGACCGATGCGGTTGGTGCACATCGATCGACACGGTTAGGGTTTTGGCTCGGTTCAGTGCATGCGTGAGAGCATCGATCGATACAGGATCGATGCACGATCGATGCAGGATCGATGCTGAGAGCATCGACCGATGTGGTTGATGGATCGATCGACACGGTTGGTTCATCGATCGACATGGTTGGTTTAAAGGCTCGGTTTAATTTTGATTAAAATTAATTCGTCCTGGTTTAATAAACAGATTTAATAATTTTATTAAGTCTGGTTAAACCGGGACAAGAAATCCAATGTCGAAAGAATTATTGGATTTAGTGCCTAAACCAGGATTTTCTAATTTGATTTGGTTGGACCAAATAAATTGAGAAAATCCGGTTTAGTAAATAACCGGTTGACAATTGTGGTCATCGTAGTAATTAAAATTTGGTTAGACCAATTTTAATGAACCAGACCGGTTATGTCATTTAATTGGACAATTGGGTCATGTCTTGGACATGGACAAATTCTTGGGCCTCGGGCCAAGAAGTTAAAACAATTGGGCCAATTATTTGAGTCTTTCTTCAGATTAATTTAAAATTTATTTTATAAAGAATATAAATCGATTTTAAATTAAAGTTTCCGATATTTTGAAATTAGAAAGTTTCTTAATTTATAGAAGTTTCTAGATTTGCATGATTCGGATTTTAAGAAATTTCTAAAGTTAGAAAGTTTCCGTTTTTAGAAAGTTTCCAATTTTAGAAAGTTTCCAAAAATAGTAGGTTTCCAAAAATGGAAAGTTTCCCGAAATAGTAATCTTCTATTTTGGGAATGAATTCTTTAATAAACCTACGAACCTCAAATAATATCAAGCGTTGGATGTCTTGTCCATTCTATGTCAGCTGTCGAAGCCCATTCAATTGTATTCATGGCCTTACAGTGTGAGGGTGTCTGCTTTTGCGTGGATAAGACGGTTTGTGATTCATAAATGTCATTGGGAGTCCCAGACATTAATGATTACATGACTGTATAGTCTGGTTTTCTTGACTGGGCCATCGGGAGTCCCGGGCCTTGAGACATCAGAGTGAATTGGGCCTCGAGCCCAGATTCACAACCAAGAGTTATATCACGGATATAATTAGCCGATATAGGGCTTACCGATATGAGCTAAGGTTTGGTGACGGCCAGTGGCCCACTTTAATCTTAGTTATATGTGGATCTTGGAATCATTATATTCTATTGAGGGTAACTTATGTTATTGAATATAATGCGTGATTAATCATATTAAATTTAATACGAGATTAATCATTTTGAACATTTTAACTAATAACCTTTTTATCTATATATTTCAGCTATGACTACTACAAGCACACAAAACACATTCTCGATCCGGTCTGTTCTCGAAAAGGAGAAGCTGACTGGAACGAACTTCCTGACGTGGTCAAGGAACTTGAGGCTAGTCCTCAAGCAGGAGAAGAAGGATTATGTCCTTCGTGATCCTCTCCCCGAGAGGCCTCCTGCCAATGCCGCCAGGACTCTGCATAATGCTTGGGAAAAGCATTCGTCAGATGAAAATGATGCCTATTGCCTGATGTTGGTGACAATGACTCCTGAGCTGCAAAAACAGTTCGAGAGTGTATTGTCACCCATCGAGATAATGGCAAGCCTGAAATCGCTTTTTCAGGAGCAGGCTAGGACTGAGAGGTTTCAAACAGTTAAGAACCTCTTGGACTGCAAGTTGGCTGCGAATGCGGCAGTGAGTCCTCATGTCTTGAAGATGATGGGTTATCTCGATCATCTTCAGAAACTCGACTGCCCAATCAGCCAGGAACTTGCCTGCGACATCATTCTGCAGTCATTACCTGCAAGCTATGATCAGTTCATTCTGAACTTTAACATGCATGGCTTGAGTAAGACATTGCCTGAGCTTCACGGAATGCTCAAGACTGCGGAGCCCAATTTGAGGAAAACCGCCAAGGACCCCAATGTGCTTATGGTGCAGAAGGGCAAGGGGTTTAAGAAATCCTCTGCTAAGGATAAGGGAAAGGCCAAGGCTGTCCAAGTCGCGGACAAGGACACGCCAAAGCCCAAGCCCAAGTCCAAGGCTGGGCCAACTGACATATGCAGGTTCTGTAAAGAACCAGGGCATTGGAGGAGAGAATGTAAGAAATTCCAGGAAGGTCTAAAGGAATTGAAGAAGAAGACTTTTGAGACTTCTTCAACAGGTATTTTTGTTATAGAAGTTAATACAACTACTTCTGATAATACCTCATGGGTTATGGATACTGGTTGTGGGGCTCATATTTGTACTAATATGCAGGCACTCAGCAACAGTAGAAGGCTGAAGCAAGGACAAGTGGAGCTACGAGTTGGGAATGGAGCGAAAGTTCCAGCACTAGCTGTAGGCACTTACTTGTTGTCTTTACCTTCGGGATTGATTTTAGAACTGAATAATTGTTATTTTGTACCTGCTATAAGCAGAAATATTATTTCAATTTCTTTGTTGGATTTGGAAGGTTATGATTTTTCAGTTAAGAATAAATTATGTTCCTTCAATCGCAACAATTTGTTCTATGGTTATGCCCCTCTTATGAATGGGCTTTACATACTCGATCAATCCGCGCCAATTTATAACATTAATACCAAACGGTTCAAACCTAATGAGGAGAACCGAACGTTTCTATGGCATTGTCGTTTAGGGCACATCAGCGAGAAACGCATCAAGAGGCTCCATTCGAATGGACTTCTTGGCTCATTTGACTTTGAGTCATGTGAGAAATGCGAATCCTGCATGATGGGCAAAATGACACGGGCCCCCTTTAATAAACCTAACGAGAGGGCCAGTGACTTATTGGGCCTGATACACACTGACGTATGTGGCCCAATGTCCACAAATGCAAGAGGAAACTATCAGTACTTCATTACCTTTACTGATGATTTCAGTAGGTATGGATATGTTTATTTAATGAAACATAAGTCTGAATCTTTTGAGAAGTTCAGAGAATTCCAAAATGAAGTACAGAACCAACTTGGCAAAAGCATTAAGGCTCTTCGATCCGACCGAGGAGGAGAATACTTAAGCCAAGAATTCAGTGATCATCTGAGAGAGTGTGGGATCGTATCCCAACTCACTCCTCCTGGAACACCTCAATGGAATGGTGTATCTGAGAGGAGAAATCGGACCTTATTGGATATGGTTCGATCTATGATGAGTCACACAGACCTTCCAATATCCCTTTGGGGATATGCTCTGCTAACAGCAGTGTTCACTCTAAATAGAGCGCCATCGAAAGCAGTAGCAAAGACACCATATGAATTATGGACTGGAGAAGCTCCAGTGCTGTCTTATCTCAGAATTTGGGGTTGTGAAGCCTATGTCAAGAGATTGATCTCAGACAAGCTTACACCAAAATCTGACAAATGCTACTTCATTGGTTATCCACGGGAAACCAAGGCTTATTACTTCTATCTACGTTCCGAGAACAAGATCTTTGTTGCCCGGGATTGTAACTTTCTTGAGAGGGAGTTTCTCTCTAAGAAAGACAGTGGGAGTAAGGTACTGCTTGAAGAAATTTAAGATGAACAGGATACTGCTCAACCTAATGAGGAAGAGCAGCAGGAGGACCTACAAGAAATTGTAGAGCCTGAACCTGTAGTACCTGAAGTTCGAAGATCCGGGAGGATCCGTCACGAACCCGAGAGATATCAAGGATTCCTCGTGACTGACTGTCATGATCTTTTGATCATTGATGGTGATGAACCATCGAACTTCAATCAAGCCTTGATGGGCCCAGATTCCTCTAAGTGGCGCAAGGCCACTGATTCCGAAATGGACTCCATGTCGGTCAACCAAGTGTTTTCGTTGGTTGACTTACCCGCTGGTGTAAAAGCCATCGAGTGCAAATGGATCTTCAAGAAGAAGATTGACGTGGATGGAAATGTCCATATTTATAAAGCCAGGTTGGTGGCAAAAGGTTTCAGACAAGTTCACGGTGTGTATTACGATGAAACCTATTCACCAGTGGCTATGATGAAATCTATTCGGATTCTACTAGCAACTGCAGCTTTTCATGATTATGAAATTTGGCAGATGGACGTGAAAACCGCCTTCCTGAATGGTATTCTGGAAGAGGATGTGTATATGACACAACCTGACGGTTACATAGATCCAAAGAATGCTGGAAAAGTATGCAAGCTTCATAAATCCATTTATGGATTGAAGCAAGCATCGAGGAGCTGGAATCTTCGTTTTGATGAAGCGATCAAACAATTTGACTTCATCAGAAACGAAGAAGAACAATGCGTGTATAAGAAATCTAGTGGGAGCAAGATTGTATTTCTTATTCTGTATGTCGATGACATACTGCTTCTCGGAAACGACGTTCCAATGCTGAAGTCCGTAAAGGACTGGCTTGGAAGTTGTTTTTCCATGAAAGACATGGGTGAAGCCGCATACGTTCTTGGAATCAGGATCTACCGGGATAGATCTAGAAGGCTGATAGGCTTGTGTCAAGATTCATACATTGACAAAGTCCTACAAAGATTCAGCATGAAGGATTCCAAGAAGGGCTTCACGCCGATGGTACATGGCACAACGCTAAGCAAGAAGCAGAGCCCTACGACGGCTGCTGAGCTTGAGCGCATAAAGAATATTCCTTATGCATCTGCAATAGGATCTGTCATGTATGCCATGATCTGTACTCGTCCTGATGTTGCTTATGCATTGAGCATGACGAGCAGATACCAGTCAAATCCAGGTGAAAACCATTGGATTGCCGTAAAGAATATGTTGAAGTATCTAAGACATACTAAGGATAAGTTCTTAGTGTACGGTGGAAGTGATGTGCTTAAAGTCAGTGGATTCACGGACGCAAGTTTCCAGACAGACCAAGATGATTTCCGGTCACAGTCCGGTTATATCTTTTGTCTGAATGGCGGTGCAATCAGTTGGAGAAGCTCCAAGCAAGACACCGTTGCATATTCCACCACAGAAGCTGAATATATCGCCGCCTCAGAAGCTGCGAAGGAAGCTGTTTGGATACGAAAGTTCATTATTGAACTAGGTGTGATACCAGATGCGGCTGAGCCTCTGGCACTGTTTTGTGACAACAATGGTGCTATAGCTCAGGCAAAGGAACCAAGATCACACCAGAAATCCAAGCATGTTCTAAGAAGATTTCACTTGATACCTGACATCATTAATAGAAAGGAAGTCAAGATCAGCCGAGTTCAGACTGATGATAACGTCGCTGATCCGTTGACAAAGCCACTCCCAAGGCCTAAGCTCGAGTTTCTGACTAAAGCTGTAGGCATTAGAGACATAGAAATGTAATCTAAATTTGAGTGGGAGTTTGAGGGCTTTTATTTAGTTATTTGATATGTTCTTGTAAAACATTCTTATGTTTAATGAAATTATTATTTCAAGATTATTTTAACTGTGATGAAATAATCGTTCCAAAATGATATGAACCATTTTATAGGTCATCGAAGTAAATGACTTGATCTTGAGTCATCGAAGTCATTTAGCTTGATCATGAGACCCTATATTTGATAGATGTTTTATATCATCCCGTCCCTAGTCGAAGGTTGTTGAAATTGGAACACCAACAACCATGTGAGACTGGATTGGTACGTGACTTATGACAAAGTCTCAGTGTGTCATAGATGCGCGGCATCAAAGTCAGTACATAGGTGTATGTTTGGGAACATACGACCGGACAAGACCCGCTTATAAGAACTCTTCAGGATATTTATATCTGTGTCATAAGAGATTCTTACTACGACTATAGAGTATAGTCCTTAGACCTGAGTTCGCATGCATGTGACTGCACATGGACTGATGCACTTTGATCATTGTCTAACGCTATCGTTCTGCGATAGTTATAAGGACCTTGTTTGGGTACATTATGAAATGAATAGTTTACAGTGATGGAACAAGACGGAATTTGTCCCTCCAATATAAATGGAGTGAATATCTCTAGGCCAATCGGAGATTTGAATACTGGAAAATGCATGGCCATGCTCAAACGGACTTTCCCGAGTCGTTTGGATTGTCAGTATCAAATCAGAGTCCGATGAACAAGATTAGGCTTTATAAGGATGACACCAATCTTGCCTTATGACTAATCGAGATATTGTGACAAAAGGATTATGAATACAGAGATTCCAGTACAAGTGGGAGATTGTTGGAATTGTGTCCAGTAATCTCGGTACTGTCTCTAGAAAGTAAGAGTATGTCAATGATCAGACATAAGTCGTATAATACTGGGGGTCATGATGGCTTGCTAGAGTCCGCTCATGATCTATAAGTCTTGGACTTATTGCCTTTATTATATGATCCCATATGGGTCACACGCCTAAGCTAACAGGAAAATGTGTAGGAACGGTTTAGCAGAAGTACGGTAAAAGTGCTAGGCATTTACTGTACTTAGAGAGAATAAAACGGTTTAGGCACTGTGTGTCGATCGATACACAAGGGGTATCGGTCGACACAGTGCGCGAATGCCGTCTAGTTAATTGGTGTTTGGGCCAAATGGCCCAAACGGAATCAGACAAGTTTTATAAGGTAAAACTCGAGTTTCTGGACAATTAACCCTAAGCCCCAGCCGAAAACTCTCTCTCTCTTTTGCGCCGAGCTCCTAGTGGTCTAGCAGCTGTTTCCTGTGATCGCGTGTGTGAACCTTTGGAGGATTCATCCCTCGGTGTTTCTCTGATCTCAGACATACCATCAATTCCGCTGCAAACAGGTATAAGGTGAGATCATCATTTGTTTCTATTCTGAGAAGAACCTAGATCGCATGTTTAGGTTGATATGAATCTAAGAATTGAATCAGGATCAACTAAACAATCCTTCATCAAAGTCCTAAAGTGCATCAATGACAATGCCTATGAAATTGAACTGCCTGGTGAGTTTAATATTTCCTAAAGCTTCAATGTATCTGATTTAGCTCTTTATGATGCAGAGGAACCAGTTTTGAGTTCAGAACCTTCTCAGCAGGGAGGAGATGATGAGGACATGGATCCTAGCCAAGATACAATTAAGCAAGTTCCTTTGGTGAGAGTTGCACCAAGAACAAGGTCAGACACAAGAGTCTTGCAAAAGGAATCCAATCATGTTGTGGAAACTTTGATCAACCAGAAGGAGCTTGATGACATTACTGACCAGCTCAACCAACTCTCCATCAAGCCTTGTGAAGCTGCCAAAGGAAACTTTCTTGATGACCACAGTCCAATTCAAACCAATGTGAGCCAAGAAGACAACCTAGGGGACAGTCCACATTTATGCACTTTACCATATATCAAAGAATGGCCATTGCTGAAACGGAAGGACAGACTTACCCTATTCAGCATCCTGGTCAATCCGTCCAAGCCTTAAAACCCATCACTTAGCATCACAAGAGAAGCATAAAGATTATTTGAAAACATTAGAGTCTAACGGCTATAATTCCCTTCCCTATCCACTTCTAGTCTTCTAAGGTATGCAATTGAATTTATATTATAATTATTTGACTAATCTCTTGTGATCTCATTTGCTTGTTTTTGATTATGTACTTTTGTTTCCTTAGTTTCTTTTTGTACTGTCTCTATAAAGTCCACTGGTAAGGCGTGTATCATTTTTACCCTATCAATAAAGAACAACCGAGTTTTCTTCAAAGCAAGAAGCAATATGTCTTTCTAGTGTTTGTGTGATTCAAGCCTTAGAGAGATTTATATCTTGTCAAAGCTCATCTCCATAGATTTTTGTGGCTACAATCCATCTTAACCTCCATACTAACTCCTGTCCATTGCAGAGAGAGTTACACAACCAGTTGCAAAGGATTGATATTCCATCCACTTCAATCCATCTTCTGAACCTACTGAAAGAGTTACACAACCAGCAGTCTGTACCATCCAAGCCTTTGTGAGATCAGCCTTAATCTGATCTTACATCATTAACCTCAACCTAGTTTTCCACAACAGGTTTATTCTCTCTGGTTGTCTCATGACCGCATGCAACTTAAGCACCACTAGAATGACCAAATATGTCATGCCCTTGTCTGCATAACTCTTCCGACGGTCTTGGGATTCCTTTTCTGCTTTTTAATAATTTCCACTTTCTCTACTATCTCTCTGCTAGTTGTATGTCATGTTGTTCCCCCACTTCTGACCAATATAGTGGTGTACGACACGACCTACCATAAAGAGGCTCATATAGTGCCATCTCAATGGTACCTTTTGTCTGACGGAAACTGGATCCATTGGCTGGAAAACTTCATGGTTAACCTCAACCTGGTTGTCTGCAGAGGGGTTATTCTCTATGGTTATCTTCCGAGCGTGTGCCACTCAAAAACACTAGAACGACAAAATATCTCATGCCCTTGTCTGCATAACTCTTCCGACGGTCTTGAGATTTATTTTCTGCTTTTGAGCATTTCCATTTGCTCTACTATCTCGTTGTTGGTTCTACAAATTATCACTCCCCCAGTTCTGACAAATATAGCATTGTACGATACGACCTACCAAAAAGAGGCTCATACGGTGCCATCTCAATGCTCGAATGATATCTCCAAATTGTAAGATGCCAACTAATCAATCCATACGTTCTTCCTCAAAATTCATGTCCAACTAAGAAACAATATTAGTTCTTCATGCCATCTTTGATCGCCCTCACAAACCTGCAGAGAAGACGAAACTCCTGCTCATACTCCCTGAGAGTCATAGTCGTGGTTATTCTATATGGTTATCTCATGACCGCGTGTCGCTGAAACACCACTAGAACAACAAAATATTTCATGCCCTTGTCTGCATAACTCTTCTGACGGTCTTGAGATTTCTTTTCTGCTTTTTGAGCAATTACATTTTCTCTGCTATCTCTTTGCTGGTTCTATAAATTGTCATTCCCCCACTTCTGACCAATATAGTGTTGTACGACACGACCTACCGTAAAGAGGCTCATATGGTGCCATCTCAATGCTCGAATGATAACTGATCTCCAAATTGGAAGATTCCAACTACTCAACCCATATGTTTTTCCTAAAATTCAAGTCCAACTGAGAAAAATGTTAGTATTTTATGCCATCTACGACCCCCCTCGCAAACCTTCAGAGAAGATGGAATTCCTGCTCATACTCCCTGACAGATAGAATTCCCCCCCCCCCCCCCCCCCACCAGACTAGGAAATCATCTCTCATATGTTGAGTGGTTTAATCAAAACAGTACTTCGGTGGGCACCTAATATAATCAAAATTACGGTCCAACATCCTCCTACTATTATATGCAAAAATATTCCACAACTCACCTAAATTTCCCTATAACCAAATCCGCATTACTCTCATCATCTCCAAATATCTAGGTCCTTCGCCGAGTCCGTCAGGTGATTGTGGTTGTGGTGTCAGTGGTGATGGAGGTGGAAGTAGCCCATGATCAACAACTTGTGGGCATTCGGCTGCACCCGACCAACATGATGTGTACAATGTGGTGCCTGATGAGCGGCGGCTGGTAATGAGGGGAATACGACGAGCAACCTTGTCAGCTGCTACCCAAACTGCCTCATATGCAACTATCGATAAACCTCCTTCGCAGCTACTCAAAAAGCCTATGTCGATGAAGGTTTTCGGGTCTGGTAACTCACGATATCACCTGTTCACTTCCTTCTTTATCAATTTTTTCCGAGCCTAAGCTTCGATTCCACTGGGGAAACTGTGTTTCAAGTGTAGGGGAGGTGGTTACTGACAACATCTTTTATTTTGTTATAGTCAGTTGAGTCGTTTTACTAACTCAAACCCTTGTGTGGGAGACTAGGATTTTTCGAGGAAACACTACAGTTGCAGGTACCTAAGAGACTATTCGACGAGTTTGTAGCGATCTATGACTGTTAGAAAACCCCAAACGAATCAACCTATCAAGGATACCCATGTCTTACCCCTATCATCTCCTATGTTTCATGGAAATAAACCCTGAATAAAAATGGAAGAGCAACTGATGAAAAATATAAAATGATACCCAATGGAGAAAAATCAGTTGCTAAAGTGAGAAATGGGAGATGAAAGGAACCATAGAAAAATCAGTATGACAATTTGTGGGATCGAAATGAGTTTTAAAGTTTTTCAAACTTATTCTCATGATCTTGGTTTTATGCACTACAAGAAACATCAAATTTGCCACTTTATCTTGCCACTCTGCGATTAGTGACAAATATTTGTAACCAATTAGTGACATTTGCCTCCACTGCATCCAAGGCAGCTTGTCTTGCTGCTTCCTGAAAAACTTTCTTGTTAACCTCAACCTTGTTTCCCAAAGAGGGGTTATTATCTATGGTTGCCTCACAACTCTGTGCAAGTGTAGCACAACTAGAACGGACAAGTTTATTAGACATCATCTGAAAGGAAACAACACGGTGATTAGATTTTTGTTAAAAAAGAGCTGAAGATTAACAGAATAGTATCGAGCAGAAGGGGAACTAGTATCGAGCAAAAGAGGAACTATGTTTTTTAAAAACCTCCCACTTCTGATATGAGACGCGGTCGAGGTGGTCGGATGGTCGAGAGATGGGCGAACATGGGCGATGGTCGGGCGCGGATCGTGGGCGATGAGCGAGCGCGGACAGTGGTCGAGTGATGGCCGAGCGGGACAAGGAAGCTGGCCAAGGGCGCTCTCTTCCTTGTCAGTCGGTGGTCGGTGGTGATTTGAGCTACTGAAACTGACAAGATGCTTAGAGTAACCGGACCAAGCAACAAGAAGCAAGAAAAGATCTAATCTCCAAGGGGCAGCCACGCAAGGAGGAAGATATCAACAACCTTTAGGTTTTTCTTTTGCTTAAAACTTACTTAGCTTTTTCATTAAACAAGAGAGAGTTAAAATACCCTCAAAGTCGAAACAGAATGGGCCAAAACAAGTGGGCCGGTCGAAATGTCTTAAAACAAAAGAGAAGTAAAAACTTAAACAGAAAAGACTTAGAGAGAAAAGGAACTCGGCCGGCCTTTCTCTCTAATGAACGGGCCTCGGATCGCCTCGTTAAAAACCTTGTGAAGAAAACCCATTTGGGACAAAACCTCACAAGGGAAAAAGAGTATGATCTTTAACCTAGAGGCAGACCGGTCTAGGAATCGTCTGACTCGATGCTGAAGATCATGGTCGGCCCGATCGTCCTGAGTAGGGGCCATGGCATGGTCTGGTCGAATGGGTCGTCGTCCTTGGTCTTGATCATCTTATGGGCCAACTGGTTCAAGACAGGTTGGCCTTGGTCGAGCTAGCTTAGCTGGACCATGATGTCCTCTATGCGCATCCTGGAAATCAGCTGCTCCATGGCGTTATTGAATTCAGCTTGTACCATCCTCTGTCCAGAACGTGTCCTCGGTACGTCCTGCATGGTCGGGAACTGGTCGACCAACCTCATGGCCGAGCCCGGTCCATCCTGCTCGTCCAGCTCAGGGTCGGTCAAGCTGATGTCCTCATCATTCCCTCCCTCTTGAAGAGGTTCTACCCTCAGAACGGTATCACCTGCACAATAAGGAGACAAATCAGCAATATTAAAACTCGAAGATATGCTCATGTCACCTTGGAGTTCCAATTGGTAGGCGTTGTCGTTGATCTTCTTTAGAACCCGGAATGGTCCATCTCCTCGTGGGGCAAGCTTGGATTTCTCTTGCTTTGTAACCGCTCAGGTCGCATGTGGACCCAAACCCAATCGCTTGGTCGAATGTCGACCTCCTTCCTGTGCTTGTCGGCCTGCTTCTTGTATTGCGCCGTTCTCTTCTCGATGTTCTCCTTGATCATCTGGTGCAGCTTGGAAACGCCCTCGGCCTTGCGTTCTCCGTCCAGATTGATAAACTCCAGGGCCGGCAGTGGTTTCAGGTCAAGTGGTGTATCTGGCTTAAACCCATAAACAACCTTAAAAGGAGACATCTTAGTAGCAGAGTGTTTAGCATTATTATAAGCGAACTCAACGAATGGGATGCAATCCAACCAATTTAATAAATTTTTACCAACCGTGGCCCTTAAAAAGGCTGAGAGAGTTCGGTTCACAGCCTCGGTCTATTCATCTGTCTGTGGATGGCACGTGGTCGAGAATAACAGCTTAGTACCAAGCTTTCTCCACAACTTCCTCCAGAAATGTCCTAGGAAAGTCGGGTCGCGGTCCGAGACAATGGTCTGGGGCAGTCCGTGCAATCTTACTACTTCTTCAAAGTAGAGGTCGCCTGTCTGGGTTGCGTCGTTTGTTTTAGAACATGGTATGAAATGGGCCATCTTGGAAAACCGGTCGACCACTACGAAGATCGCATCCTTGTTCCTGACCTTAGGCAATCCAAGTACAAAATCCATGGAAATATCGACCCATGGCCGGGTAGGTATAGGTAAGGGTAAATAGAGACCGTGAGGATGTGACCTGGACTTAGACTTAAGGAACGTGATGCACTTGGAGCAGAAACGCTCTGTGTCTCGCTTGTGATGCGGCCAGTAGCAGTGTTCGACCAGGAAACTCAATGTTTTCTCTATGCCCAAGTGTCCCATCAGGCCTCCTCCATGGGATTCTCGGATCAGAAGATCCCTCATCGATCCTTGGGGAATACAAAGCCGTTTGTCCCTGAACAAGAACCCATTGTGCAAGTAGAAGGCCCCTCTTGGTCCATTATGCCATTCCTGAAAAGTTTCACCAAAATCAGGGTCAGTATCATATTCTTCTTTAATATGTTCGAACCCCAGAACTTTGGCCTCCATGGTACTGATTAGTGTGTATCTCCTAGACAGTGCATCAGCTACCACGTTCTCTTTCCCTTTCTTGTACTTGATGATGTACGGAAAGGTCTCCACGAACTCAAGACACTTGGCGTGCCTCCTCTTTAAATTCGTTTGTCCTCTCAAGTGCTTCAATGTCTCGTGGTCAGTGTGGATAACAAACTCCTTGGCCAGCAAGTAGTGCTGCCATGTGTCCAAGGACCTAACCAGGGCGTACAGCTCCTTGTTGTACGTGGGTAATTGAGCGTGGCTCCACTCAATTTCTCGCTGAAGTAAGCGACCGGTCGGCCTCCTTGTGTTAGGACAGCTCCGATCCCTAAACCTGAAGCATCACGCTCAATCTCAAAAGTTTTATCAAAGTTAGGCGAAACCAAAATAGGAGCGTGGGTTAGCAAGTACTTGAGCTTTTGGAACGCGGCCTCATGTGCTTGTTCCCATTTTAACGGAACGTCCTTCTTGATCACGGCTGTAAGTGGGGCGGCCACAGTGCTAAAATCCTTTACAAATCGCCTTTAGAAGCTGGCCTATCCGTGGAAACTCCTGACATGGCCGATCGTGGTCGTGGTCGGCCAGTCCTCAATCGCCTTGACCTTCTCTTGATCAACCTGTAAACCCTGCGAGCTCACAACAAAACCTAAAAAGACAAGCTTATTAGTGCAGAAGGTGCACTTCTTGAGGTTCGCGTAAAGACCCTCCTGTCGAAGAGTGTCTATCACTTGCTCAAGGTGCACCAAGTGGTCAGCAAAGCATTGGCTATAAATCAAGATATCATTGAAATAAACAACAACGAACTTACTGATGTAGGCCCTTAAGACCTGGTTCATGAGCCGCATGATGTGCTGGGCGCGTTAGTAAGGCCGAATGGCATGACCAGCCACTCGTACAGGCCTTGCATGGTATTGAAGGCTGTTTTCCATTCGTCTCCTTCCTTCATCCTGACTTGATGGTATCCACTCCGTAAGTTGATCTTAGAGAACACGGACGCTCCATGCAGCTCGTCCAACATGTCGTCCAGCCATGGTATGGGATGCCAGTACTTGATGGTGATATTGTTGATTACCCGATAGTCAACACACATCCTCCAAGAACCGTCCTTCTTGGGAACCAATAAGACGGGAACAACACACGGACTGAGGCTCTCTCGGATATAGCCTTTGGACATAACTGCACCTGCTTCTCCAGTTCCTTAGACTCGGTCGGGTTCATACGGTACGCTGGCCGGTTTGGTAGGGCCGTCCAGGCACGAGGTTGATTTGATGCTCAATGCCTCGGATAGGAGGAAGGCCGACTGGGATCTCTTCTGGAAATACGTCCTTGAACCTGTCCAACAAAGAAACAACTTCTCGGGGCAACTCAACATCGTTTGAACACGAGTGTAGTGTCTCCCTAAAGACCATTAGTAGCACCTGCGTGTTCTGAACAATAGCTCTAGAAACTGAGTGAGAAGAAATAAAGAGACTGGTCTTACTGTTCTTTTTGTCCTTGGCAAGACGCAATTGCATCTCATGCACTTCATGTGGCGTGAGCGGTGCAAGTTGGTACTTCCGTTTGTCATGGACGAACGAGTAGTGATTTGTCCGCCCATTGTGCAATGACTCCTTATCGAATTGCCACGGTAGGCCTAGGAGTAAGTGTCCAACCTGCATAGGAACCACGTCGCATACTACCTGGTCGTGATATCGTCCCACGCTGAAGGGCAAGGTCACTTAGTCCGCGATCCTTATCTCTGTGTCATCATTCAGCCATCGAAGCCGGTACGGTCACGGATGCTTGGTCACTTGAAGACCGAGTTTATCGACCATGTTCCAGCTTGCCACGTTAGTACAAGATCCACCATCTATAATAAGACTACATACCTTTCTGTTAACAGTACAGCGAGTGTGGAATATGTTTTCCCGTTGGACCGTCTCTGGGTCAACAAGCGCACTGAGAGCTCTCCGGATCACCAATAGCTCTTCAGAATCGGGATACTCTATAGGCGTTCCCGGTTCAGGCACCTCAACGTCCTCGTCCTCCTGTTCATCCTGGGACTCGTACTCACCAGCTTCATTCAAGATCATGATCCGTCGGTTCAGACATTAATGATAAACCTCAATCTGGTTTTCCGCTGCAGGGTTGTTTTCTCCGGTTATCTGCATAACTCTTCCAAAGCTTGGTGAAACCTACAATTATGAAGTTATAAATAGCTCCTGTATTAAATTGGGTGCATGCTATCCCATCCCCAACCGATACCACACAAGTATACTAACTAATAATATAGTCCACAAAATACAACTACTCAAAAATCCAAAACGAGTATAACATGAGACTCATACCGGCTACTCGTTAAACTCCCTCGTTCTCTCAAGTAGCAAAATCTTGTGTGTCAGTGATGAAGGCGATTGCGACTTACAAGGTTCAGATCCGATTCGAAGTCTGTCAGTGACGAAGAATTCGGGGAGCGAATTCATGTAAGTGGGGAAGAATGTAATACCCTGTTTCCAAAAATGGGGTCAACGGGCAAAGAAAAAGCCAACAAGGACAAAATTGTAATTTTGCCAAAGTAGAGGGGCATTTTGGTAATTTTGCAAAAATAAGAGCCGGAAGCTAAGACGGGCCAAAATTTCTTCTTTTAAGTAAGGAAAACATTTATAAGACCAAGAATGGTGAAAACGGACCGTAGATGAGTTTTTCGGACTATCGGGAATGAAAACCGATAAAACCGAAGAAACTTGTAAAATTCATAACGGGAGCTACGGGTATCCAAATGAGGTGATTCAAATTTATAAATTCAGATACGATCATCTAGAATCTGAAAATGAGGCTTGGTGAATTTATAAAATCAGCTAATGAGTTTCTAAAATATTAAACACGAAAATAGCAATATCGGTACGTCGGAATGGTTCGGGAATAGGGAGCTTCTAGAAACGGTTTGGTGCAATTTAATTGGCCAGAATAAAACCCCAAGAGACAAGTGTCTTCTCCTCACTGGTGCCACTTATTCCTTTTAGATTCATGGACATTGAAAACATGATAACTTGGGGAGAAAGTAATAAGGGGAAGATGCAATGAACCATACCTCACCTTGAGAAGGATGGCGTGGCATGGAGAGAAGAGAAGACTTGATGCCCTAGAATGCACTGAATCTCACCTTATTCTTGGCATGGTGTCGTGGCTCATGGACAGAGGAGGAGAAGATGAAATGAATCTTTCACACCCTTGTATGATTATGTGGCAAAAGAGAAGAAGAGTAGAGAGTATACAATGAATTTACCATGTACCTCAGCATGATTTCGTGGCAAATGATGAGGAGAGAGGAGGGACATTTGTCATCCATCCACAAGACTTGGTTTACTATATAAGAAGGCCTTTGCTTCCTTATTCTACACACACAACACCAAAACAACAAAGAAAAGAGAAAGAGAGAAGAGAAAGAGAGAAGGAGAGGAAGAGAAGAAGAAGCGTGGAGAAGGAGAAGAAGAAGGAGAAGGAGAAGAAGAAGAAGAAGAAGAAGAAGAAGAAGAAGCCGGAGGAGGAAGAGGAAGACTGGAGGAAGAAGAAGAAGGAGAAGGAGAAGGAGAAGGAGAAGATGAAGAAGAAGAAGAAGGGAGAGAGAAGAAGCGCGAGAGAAGAAGAAGACGAAGAAGAAGAAGAAGAAGAAGAAGAAGTAGAAGAAGCGCGAGAGAGGAGGAGAAGAATAAGAAGAAGCTTGAGAGAGGAGGAGGAGAAGAAGAAGAGGAAGGAGAAGAATAAGCATAAGAAGAAGAAGAGAGGGAGAAGAAGAGAACCGTGAAGAAGAAGAAGAGAGAGATAAGAAGAAGCCTGAGAAGAAGAAGGAGGAGAACCGGAGGAGAGAAGGAGAAGAACCGGAGGAGAGAAGGAAGAGAACCAGAGGAGAGAGAGAAGGAGGAGAACCGGAGGAGAGAAGGAAGAGAACCGGAGGAGAGAGAGAAGGAGGAGAACCGGAGGAGAGAAGGAGGAGAACCGGAGGAGTGAAGGAAGAGAACCAGAGGAGAGAGATAGAAGGAGGAGAACCGGAGGAGAGAAGGAGATAGAGAAGGAAGAGAACCGGAGGATAGAGAGAGGGAAGAGAACCGGAGGGGAGAGAGAGAGAAGAGAACCGGAGGAGGAGAGAAGGAGACGAACTGGGGGAGAGAGAAGGAGAGACTCGTGTGAAGGTACGATCGGAATCACTAAGGTCAACGCTCATATCAAGGTCAGGTCACAGCAAGTCAACGGTTCGGGGAAGTTCGGGTTAGCATCGGGTTCGTGTCGGGTCTCGTGTGTTCCGTCAATCCATCCATCCGTCGTTATGATAACACCATGAGTTGGGTAAATTGTGTGTTGCATATAGACTAGGACATATAGACCTTGAATTTATTAACCGTAGCTTTAGGTTGGATACCTCGATGAGTGAATTGGTTAGAAAGGCTAGGTTGATTAATAACTCGGTTAACTAATTAAATGATTAGGTTAAAGAGATGCACGATAGTTAGTTTATATCGGTAATTGATTGATAGTTTCCTTGATTGCTTCATTGGATGTTGCATACATATAGAACGGCATGCTAGGACGTATATGCATATATAATTATTTAAGAACGTATCTAAATGAATCTATATATGGGAAATATTAGTTGATTAAAATACGGTTAAAACACATAACACACTTAGAATATAAGAATGGGGTGGGTTAATTAGTTAATAGTCGGGGTTATCGGGTTAAATGAATCGATTAAATAGTAATGTGAAGTCAGTAGATTAGTAAGTTTACTAATCTCAAGCTGACGGATCGAAGAGGTTGAGAATAAGAATTTAAGGGATAAGGTTAAGGGAATGAGTTAAGGTAGCGGATCATTAATCCACTAATCCTAAGGTAGCGGATCGAATGAGTTAAGGTTAAGGGAAAGGTTAAAAGACTAATAAACCTAAATAATTGTTTGTGTGGTGTTCTGATTATTGTTTGTGTAATTGTGTAACTACTTCGGTGTTGGGCCGAGTAGACCATTGATTTCTTGATTGTGTATCTAGTTCGGTGTTGGGCGGAGTAGACTGTTGATTGCTTGATTGTTTATCTACTTCGGTGTTGGGCCGAGTAGACTACACTGGTAGATACTTACTCTGGTGCGGAACCGGGTAAGTCTGGGTAAGGTCGGGTGATGTGGAGGTTGGCGATAGGACTTGCGGGATAGATTGAGGATTGAGATGATATTTCTATTTGACCTTATTGGTATTGCGTGATAGAGTCCCAGTGAGTCTGCTTGTTTACATTACTGTTATTAAGACTCTATAGGATGCGCTAGATCCCACAAGTCTAGAGATGGCGTTCTGGTACTTCCGACCCGATTGGATCCTCGGGTAGTTACCTGATCGGTTCATGTGCCTTCGGGTGGTGATTCTGGTTATGGTGTTAACCTGCTGAGTGACGCATGTATATGTGTGGTCCGGATAATACGGGGTCGCGTCCTAGGGCCGAACTGCATGGAAGCTTTGGTTATCTAGGGAGCCCGAGTCACCGAGTATCGATGGACAGAGAACGGTGTCCTAGTCGTAGGACGTCGTGTTTTCGGCTAGGAGTCGTGGGAGGTTTTAGTTACCGTGGGGTAGATAAGTGTTCCCATGGAAGTTACCGAGTTCGCATAGTGGGCCCAGATGGTGTGGAGTTAGTGATAGTGCCGCGTTAGATAGATCGAGTTTAATCGAGAGCATGTGCCGCAGTGTTCTCAATTCCCTTGGTTACCTTTCTGTTGTTGTGTGTTAATTGAATGCTTGTGTGTTGTGGAGCTCATCACGTCTTTGTAGCACGTGATCAGCTATTGTACTTGATTGTTATTTTGGGATTGGGCGGGATTATTAGATTGTTAGCAGCCTGTAGTTGGGAGCCGTCTCACTGGGTAATCTTAGATTACTCATTAGACTCTTTTGTGTTTTTCAGGTTTGGCGTAGCTCGGCGGACGCGTAGGACACTCGGAGTATTCTTGGGTTGGCATTGGGTATTGGTTTGATTACGCATTTTGACATTATTTTCGGTTTCAGATTTTGTTGGGATCCCGCTAAATGATTTGTATTAGACCGTATATTGTTATGAATAAGATTTATATTTTTAAAGTAATAAAAACAGAATAATTACGTGATATACGGTTTAGTCCGAACCGAACACAACTCGTGGAAGCGGTACGGGTTAAAAAGCCTTGTATCGTGGAAACGAGATAAACGGAGTCAAAGATGGTTTGGTTCGAGTCTTTGTCTCAAACCGGACTGTCTCTAGCTTTCGTATTGTGACAAACTCTTCTCGTATGACTGCTCGGGTTCGATTGGTCATGTTCTTGTTTGATTGTTGACCGGTCAGCTCGTCGGTCAGCGGAAAAACGGGAAGGGGGCGTTACATGTCCCATTCGAACAACAAGCCATACACGACCTATTAGGCTTTTGTCTTTTATTTTATTTCATGTAAGGCCTTAAGGCCCATGATTTTTTTATTATGTTCTTGTCGAAACCTAGACTACAAAGCCTCTTGTATTATTTATTTTAATGTTAACGTTTAATCAAAGGAAAAACCCTAAAGTCTCTTTTTCTTTGACGGCATGAGTCTACAGCTTCATGTAGTTTCCTCTTAGCTGCTCAAGCCAAACCTTGTTACCGTTCGTGTTCTTATCAGTTTCAATCCATCAAACCGCATCAGTAGAGAGCAACTTCATTCCAACTGCTCGTGCACCATCTCTATCTCGTTCGTGGCACCAAGGAGAGCGACCTCAGTCCAGCCTTAGTGTCATCCTCAGACAGTTTCAATATGAGCTCCCTTTAGAGCTTACATCACCCCTAAAATCCACATAGGTCAGCTCATAACAACCATGATTTCTATTTATAATTGTCTCCCATCAAACTATGAAATCATCTCTCATATGTTGAGTGGCCAAATCTAAGCGGTACTCTGCTGGGTACCTCATATAATCCAAATTACATTCCAACATCCTCCTACAATTATATGCGAAAATAGTTTCCACAGCTCCTATAAATTTCTCCATAACCAAATTCCGCATTTGTCTCATCATCTTCCAATGTGTAGGTCTCTCTTAGAGTCCGGCAGGTGCAGTTGGTGTTGGTGGTAGTAGAGGTGGCAGTGGTCCATGATCAACAACCTATGGGGCATTCGGCTGCATACCACAAAAATCATGTGCACCATATGGTTCTTGATGAGCGGCGGCCAGTCATACCCTAAGGAGAATATGACGAGTAAACTCCTCGGCTGCTACGAGCTGCTGTTGGAATTGTGTCCAGTAATCTCGGTACTGTCTCTAGAAAGTAAGAGTATGTCAATGATCAGACATAAGTCATATAATACTGGGGGTCATGATGGCTTGCTAGAGTCCGCTCATGATCTATAAGTCTTGGACTTATTGCCTTTATTATATGATCCCATATGGGTCACACGCCTAAGCTAACAGGAAAATGTGTTGGAACGGCTTAGCAGAAGTACGGTAAAAGTGCCAGGCATTTGTCGTACTAAGAGAGAGATTAATGGGTCTGATTAAATCCAAGGGATTTAATCAGATTGGTATTTGGGCCCAAAAGCCCAAAAGGAAATAGACAAGTTTTATAATTAAAACTTAAGTCTGATTTTTCCTCCTAACCCTAGCCCCCTGCGATTTTCCTCTCTCTCTCTGCGCCTCCCACAGCCTGGTCTAGCAGCCTCTCTTCCTGCTTGGTGTGCGTGTGTGAACCTCTGGAGGAGTTATCACTTGGTGGCTCTCTGATCTCTGACCTGTTCTCTCTTTCCGCTGCATAAACAGGTAAAAGGTGAGATCCATTGTTGTTTCTATTCAAGAGAACCTAGATCTGCATGTTTAGGACTGTTTAATCTGAAGAACTGAATCAGGATTAACCACCTAAACATCCTTCAGTGGTATCAGAGCTATTGGTTCTGGTTTTTCTTGTTTAGATTCATGTTTTAGGTTGTTTAGAAGTGTTTTGAATCTGAGATTGCTTGAATCTGATTTGTAAAACACTTAAGAAACTAATTGAAACCTAAAACCCTAACTAAAGTCGCATGGACCAATCGGATTGGTATGCGTCCAAGAGAGAGCCGAGTGGATCGCTTGATGCACGGGCTGATCGTGAACCGATCGCGTGGTCATGCCGATCGCTTGATGCTCGCGGCGAGTGATGAACCGATCGGGGTGCCGATCGCATGCATCGATCACGGATTGGTGGCATGGATCAATGCGATCGAGTCCAGCTCACGCCAAGTCTCGACCAGCCACTCCGTCCCGATCGCATCTCGGCCAGGACTGTCCCGCGTGACCGAGGCCGAGCAACGACCCTAACGTCGATCGTCCCACGCCGTCCGTACGATCGCGTGATGCTTGCATCACGTGATGTTTTCGGCTGCGACGGTCCTGACCGGTTAGGGTCTTGCGTGTGATGGTTCGGATCGGTTTAAGGCTCGGTTTAAAATTTTATTAAAATTAAACGTCTCGGTTTAATAAACAGATTTAATAATTTTATTAAATTCTGGTTAAACCGGGATAAGAAATCCAAAGTCGAAATATTGGATTTTGTGCCTAAACCAGGATTTTCTAATTTGATTTGGTGGGACCAAATAAATTGAGAAAATCCGGTTTAGTAAATAAACGGTTGACAATTGTGGTCATCGTAGTAATTAATTTTGGTTAAACCAATTTTAATGAACCAGACCGGTTATGTCATTTAATTGGACAATTGGGTCATGTCTTGGACATGGACCAATTCTTGGGCCTCGGGCCAAGAAGTTAAAACAATTGGGCCAATTATTTGAGTCTTTTCTTCAGATTAATTTAAAATTTATTTTATAAAGTTATATAAATCGATTTTAAATTAAAGTTTCCGAAATTTTGAAATTAGAAAGTTTCTTAAAATAGAAGTTTCTAGATTTGCATGTTTTGGATTTTAAGAAATTTCTAAAGTTAGAAAGTTTCCGGTTTTAGAAAGTTTCCAATTTTAGAAAGTTTCCAAAAATAGTAGGTTTCCAAAAATGGAAAGTTTCCCAAAATAGTAATCTTCTATTTTGGGATGAAATTTTAATAAACCTACGAACCTCAAATAATATCAAGCGTTGGATGTCTTGTCCAGGCTATGTCAGCTGTCGAAGCCCATTCAATTGTATTCATGGCCTTACAGTGTGAGGGTGTCTACTTTTGCGTGGATAAGACGGTTTGTGATTCATAAATGTCATTGGGAGTCCCAGACATTAATGATTACATGACTGTATAGTCTGGTTTTCTTGACTAGGCCATCGGGAGTCCCGGGCCTTGAGACATCAGAGTGGATTGGGCCTCGGGCCCAGATTCACAACCAAGAGTTATATCACGGATATAATTAGCCGACAAAGGGCTTACCGATATAAGCTAAGGTTGGGTGACGGCCAGTGGCCCACTTTGATCTTAGTTATATGTGGATCTTGGAATCATTATATTCTATTGAGGGTAACTGATGTTATTGAATATAATGCATGATTAATCATATTAAATTTAATACGAGATTAATCATATTGAACATTTTAACTAATAACCTTTTTATATTATATATTTCAGCTATGACTACTACAAGCACTCAAAACACATTCTCAATCCGGTCTGTTCTCGAGAAGGAGAAGCTGACTGGAACGAACTTCCTGACGTGGTCAAGGAACTTGAGGCTGGTCCTCAAGCAGGAGAAGAAGGATTATGTCCTTCGTGATCCTCTACCCGAGAGGCCTGCTAACAATGCCGCCAGGACTCTGCATAATGCTTGGGAAAAGCATTCGTCAGATGAAAATGATGTGTATTGCCTTATGTTGGCGACAATGACTGCTGAGCTGCAAATGCAGTTCGAGAGTGTGTTGTCACCAATTGAGATAATGGCAAGCCTGAAATCGCTTTTTCAGGAGCAAGCAAGGACTGAGAGGTTTCAAACAGTTAAGAACCTCTTAGACTGTAAGTTGGCTGCGAATGCGGCAGTGAGTCCTCATGTCTTGAAGATGATGGGTTATCTCGATCATCTTCAGAAACTCGACTGCCCTATCAGCCAGGAACTTGCTTGCGACATCATTCTGCAGTCATTACCTGCAAGCTATGATCAGTTCATTCTGAACTTTAACATGCATGGCTTGAGTAAGACATTGCCTGAGCTTCACGGAATGCTCAAGACTGCAGAGCCCAACTTGAGGAAAACCGCCAAGGACCCCAATGTGCTTATGGTGCAAAAGGGCAAGGGGTTTAAGAAATCCTCTGCTAAGGATAAGGGAAAGGCCAAGGCTGTCCAAGTCGCGGACAAGGACACGCCAAAGCCCAAGCCCAAGTCCAAGGCTGGGCCAACTGACATATGCAGGTTCTGTAAAGAACCAGGGCATTGGAGGAGAGAATGTAAGAAATTCCAAGAAGGTCTAAAGGAATTGAAGAAGAAGACTCTCGAGACTTCTTCAACAGGTATTTTTGTTATAGAAGTTAATACAACTACTTCTGATAATACCTCATGGGTTATGGATACTGGTTGTGGGGCTCATATTTGTACTAATATGCAGGCACTCAGCAACAGTAGAAGGCTGAAGCAAGGACAAGTGGAGCTACGAGTTGGGAATGGAGCGAAAGTTCCTGCACTAGCTGTAGGCACATACTTGTTGTCTTTACCTTCGTGATTGGTTTTAGAACTCAATAATTGTTATTTTGTACCTGCTATAAGCAGGAATATTATTTCAATTTCTTTGTTGGATTTGGAAGGTTATGATTTTTCAGTTAAGAATAAATTATGTTCCTTCAATCGCAACAATTTGTTCTATGGTTGTGCCCCTCTTACGAATGGGCTTTACATACTCGATCAATCCGCGCCAATTTATAACATTAATACAAAACGGTTCAAACCTAATGAGGAGAACCGAACGTTTCTATGGCATTGTCGTTTAGGGCACATCAGCGAGAAACGCATCAAGAGGCTCCATTTGAATGGACTTCTTGGCTCATTTGACTTTGAGTCATGTGAGAAATGCGAATCCTGCATGATGGGCAAAATGACACGGGCCCCCTTTAATAAACCTAACGAGAGGGCCAGTGACTTATTGGGCCTGATACACACTGATGTGTGTGGCCCAATGTCCACAAATGCAAGAGGAAACTATCAGTACTTCATTACCTTTACTGATGATTTCAGTAGGTATGGATATGTTTATTTGATGAAACATAAGTCTGAATCTTTTGAGAAGTTCAGAGAATTCCAAAATGAAGTACATAACCAACTTGGCAAAAGCATTAAGGCTCTTCGGTCCGACCGAGGAGGAGAATACTTAAGCCAAGAATTCAGTGATCATGTAAGAGAGTGTGGGATCGTATCCCAACTCACTCCTCCCGAAACACCTCAATGGAATGGTGTGTCTGAGAGGAGAAATCGGACCTTATTGGTTATGGTTCGATCTATGATGAGTCACACAGACCTTCCAATATCCCTTTGGGGATATGCTCTGCTAACAGCAGTGTTCACTCTAAATAGAGCGCCATCGAAAGCAGTAGCAAAGACACCATATGAATTATGGACTGGAGTGGCTCCAGTGCTGTCTTATCTTAGAATTTGGGGTTGTGAAGCCTATGTCAAGAGATTGATCTCAGACAAGCTTACACCAAAGTCTGATAAATGCTAATTCATTGGTTATCCGAAGGAAACCAAGGCTTATTACTTCTATCTACGTTCCGAGAACAAGATCTTTGTTGCCCGGGATTGTAACTTTCTTGAGAGGGAGTTTCTCTCTAAGAAAGACAGTGGGAGTAAGGTACTGCTTGAAGAAATTCAAGATGAACAGGATACTGCTCAACCTAATGAGGAAGAGCAGCAGGAGGACCTACAAGAAATTGTAGAGCCTGAACCGGTAGTACCTGAAGTTCGAAGATCCGGGAGGATCCGTCACGAACCCGAGAGATATCAAGGATTCCTCGTGACTGACTGTCATGATCTTCTGATCATTGATGGTGATGAACCATCGAACTTCAATCAAGCCATGATGGTGTTGGAATTGTGTCCAGCAATCTCTGTACTGTCTCTATAAAGTAAGAGTATGTCAGTGATCAGACATAAGTCATACAATGCTGGGGGTCATGATGGATTGCTAGAGTCCGCTCATGATCTATAAGTCTTGGACTTATTGCCTTTATTGTATGATCCCATATGGGTCACACGCCTAAGCTAACAGGAAAATGTGTAGGAACGGCTTAGCAGAAGTACGGTAAAAGTGCTAGGCATTTACTGTACTAAGAGAGACTAAAGGGCCTGATTAAATCCATGGGATTTAATTAGAACTGAGAATTGGGCCCAAAAGCCCACGAGAACTAAAGGGAGTTTTAATGAATAAAACTTGACCTAAAGTTCTCCAATTCTTCAGTCCATCTGCGCCTCTTTTCTCCTCTCTCTGCGCCTCTCTTCCTTGTGGTCTAGCAGCCATTTCCGGTGATTGCGTGTGTGAGCCTTTGGAGGATTCATCCCTTGGTGTATCTCCCTGATCTCTGACCTGTTCATCAATTCCGCTGCAAACAAACAGGTAAAAGGTGAGATCTAATGTTTCTAAATAAGAACACCTAGATCTGATGCATGTTTAGGTTGATATCAATATGAGAATTGAATCAGGATCAACCGAAACTTCCAACAGTGGTATCAGAGCCATTGGTTCTTAGGTTTCTTGTTTTAGATTCAAGTTTAGGTTGTTTAATCTGCTTAGAATTGTTTTTGAATCAATTACTGATAAGATAAAACGATTAAGAATCAGAATTGAACTCTAAACACACAAGAAAAAAATCGCAAAAACATGAGCTATATGACTCGTGTTAATGGTGATTGGCCTCGGGAACGGACGGTCGGACGCGGTTGGATCGGACGGTCGGGATCGACCGGTCAGACGATCGGACGATCGATCGCAGTCGATCGTTGCGTCGCGTTCCGGCTGCCGCGAGCATCGCGTCCCGATCGCTCGGCGATCGTGGAGCGTGCGTCTGTCCCGTCCGTCCCGCCCGTCTCGAACGTCCGGTTGGTTCGTCCCGACCGTCCTCGATCTCGGATCGATCGGCTCGCGGCTGAACGGCTGGACGAGAGTGTCTTGACTGGAAACTAGGTCACGACCAACTCGGTTTGGTTCGTGACTAGTTCGGTTCGGTTCAAGGCTCGGTTTAAAATTTGATTAAAAATCAACGTTCTGGTTTAATAAACAGATTTTAATAATTTTATTAAATCTGGTTAAACCGGGATAAGAAATCCAATGTCGAAAGAAATATTGGATTTAGTGCCTAAACCAGGATTTCTAATTTGATTTGGTTGGACCAAATAAATTGAGAAAATCCGGTTTAGTAAATAACCGGTTGACAATTGTGGTCATCGTAGTAATTGAAACTTGGTTAGACCAGTTTTAATGAACCAGACCGGTTATGTCAATTAATTGGACAATTGGGTCATGTCTTGGACATGGACCAATTCTTGGGCCTCGGGCCAAGAAGTTAAAACAATTGGGCCAGTTAATTGAGTCTTTCTTCAGATTAATTCAAAATCTATTTTAGAAAAATATAAAGTCGGTTTTAAATTAAAGTTTCCGAAATTTTATAATTAGAAAGTTTCTTAAAATAGAATTTTCTGAATTTGCGGGTTTTGGATTTTAAAGAAGTTTCTAAAGTTAGAAAGTTTCCGGTTTTAGAAAGTTTCCAATTTTAGAAAGTTTCTAAAAATAGTAGGTTTCCATAAATAGAAAGTTTCCCGAAATAGTAATCTTCTATTTTGGGAATGATTTTAATAAGCCTACGAACCTCAAACAATATCAAGCGTTGGATGTCTTGTCCAGGCTATGTCAGCTGTCAAAGCCCATTCAATTGCATTCATGGCCTTACAGTGTGAGGATGTCTGCTTTTGCGTGGGTAAGACGGTTTGTGATTCATAAATGTCATTGGGAGTCCCAGACATTAATGATTACATGACTGTATAGTCCGGTTTTCTTGACTAGGCCATCGGGAGTCCCGGGCCTTGAGACATCAGGGTGGATTGGGCCTCGGGCCCAGATTCACAACCAAGAGTTATATCACGGATATAATTAGCCGATATAGGGCTTACCGATATAAGCTAAGGTTGGGTGACGGCCAGTGGCCCACTTTGATCTTAGTTATATGTGGATCTTGGAATCATTATATTCTATTGAGGGTAACTTAGGTTATTGAATATAATGCATAATTAATCATATTAAATTTAATACGGGATTAATCATATTGAACATATTAACTAAAATCCTTTTATCTTAATTTTCAGTTATGACTAGCACAAACAATCAAAACACTTTCTCGATCCGGTCTGTCCTTAAGATGGACAAGCTGAACGGATCAAATTTCTTGACTTGGTCGCGGAACCTGAGGCTAGTCCTCAGACAGGAGAGAAAGGACTATGTCCTTGAGAGAGCTCTCCCCGTAAGGATCGGGTCCAATGCTTCTCATGCAGTATATGATGCTTGGAATAAGCATTATAATGATGCGGTAGATGTGCGTGGTCTGATATTGGCTACCATGGATTCAGACTTGCAGAAGCAATATGAGAACATGGAGTCGCCAATAGAGATGATCAGCAGCCTGAAATTGAAATTTCAGGAGCAGATAAGAGTGGAGAGATACCGGTTGGTTAAGTCTCTCACTGGCTGCAAGCTACCAAATGATAATCCAGTGAGTCCTCATGTCAGTAAAATGATGGGTTACATTGATAACCTGAGGAAACTGGATTATCCAGTTAGCCAAGAGCTGGCAACTGAGATCATACTGCAGTCACTGCCGTCAAGCTATGATAAGTTCGTAAGGAACTATATCAAGAAAAGGCTTAACGAAGACGTTGACTGAACTGCATGATATGCTCAAAACGGTTGAGCCAAACGTGAAGGGTAGATTTATGAAACCTAGTACTGACAAGGGTGAAGACAAACTTGTCCAGATTTTGAATCATGGCAAGCGTGTGTCTTCCGAGCCCAAGTCAGATACCTCTTACGTTGGTAAGTGCTGCTACTGTAAAGAGAGAGGGCATTGGAAGAGAGATTGCATAAAATTCATGGAAGACGATGAGGAGTTAAAGTTAATGTATGAGACTACTTCCTCAGGTATTCATGTTATTACTTCAAGTTCTACCTTGCAGGTATTGATTACTGGCTGTGGCACTGATATTTGTTGAAATATGAAGAGCCTAAGCAACAGTAGAACGTTGAAGGAAGGGCAAGTGGAACTGCATGTCTGGAAGGAGCTATGGACGCTGCCTAAGTCATAGAGTTTTCACTTGTAGATGCCTTCTAGGCTTGGTTTTGTATTAAGTAATTGCTACAATGTACCTGCTTAATGCAGAGTTATCTTTCATTTTCTTGTAAGAATTTGAATGATTTTATTTTGATAAAAGACAAGGTTTTGTTCTTTTGATCTTAATGAAATATTAATTGTAGCACCCTATTCAAGGAATGGGTTTTATATCTTAAACCAAAGAATGCCTAAATGTAACATAAATACCAAATTGGTTTAAATCTGATGAATTAAACCTGATTTTTGTTGGCATAATTGTCTTGGTCACAGAGAGTAAGTCGGATTCAGAAATCCCATAGTTATGAACTGTTGGGCTCATTGAATGAATGTCTTATGAGACTTGAATTCTGCTTACTAGACCAAAAGACAAAGGGCCCATCTTTGCCGAGCTAAAGAAAGGCCCAAAAGCTTATTGGAGATTGAACATACTCATGTATGTGGTCTGATGAGCAACAATGCCAGAGAAAATTTTCCTGTACTTCATTGTCTCTACTGATTACTTCAGTGAGTATAACTGTGTTCATTTGATGATACACAAGTCGGAACTCTTTGACATGGTCGAAAGAGTTCCAGAATGAAGTATAGGATCTGAGTGACAAAAGTATTAAGACTCTGGATTAAATCACGAGTGAGAATACTTAAGTCATTGATTGTGTGATCATCTTAATGAGTGTGAAATCGTTCCACAGCTCATTTCTCCTGAAAACCTGAAGGTGTTTCTGTGAGAAAGAATCAGATCTTATTAGAAATGATTAAAGATGAGTCACATGAATCTTCCATGATATTATTTAAGAATAACGCTCTAAAATATCTAAGTTTACGCTGAAATAGTTCCACAAATATCAGTTGAAAGACACCACGTCAATGTGGATTGGAATCGATCCAAATTTGTCTTTACTGAGTATTTGTAGTTGTGCTACTTCGCTGGTTGTCCTAGAGAAACTAAAGCTTGTTACTTTTACGTCCAATCTGTTTTCTAAGAAAGGAAGTTATTTTCCAAGAAGAACAGTGGGAGTAAAAGCATAACTCGAAGTTTTCTTAGGGAAACCAAGGCTCGGTACTTTTACGACCATTCTGTTCTCTAAGAAGGGAAGTTACTTTCCAAGAAGAACAGTGGGAGTAAAAGTATAACTCGAAGTAATTCGAGATATACAGGAGGCTGCTCAACCTGTTGAGGGAGAACAACGAATGAATTTACAGATTTCTGTAGAATCTACACCTGTAGAGCCTGAAGTTCGCAGATATGAAAGAATCAGTCACTATTACGAGAGTGATTTCTCGTCATTAGTTGAACCTGATGATCATTGAAAGTTCGCATGATCTGATGATCATAGAAAGCGACAAATCTGCGAAATTCAAAGAAGCGAAAGTGAGCCCTTACTCCGAAATTACACTATGTGTAAGTAAACTTCATTGATCCATTCATGGATGGAAGCAAACATATCGGAGTTGGAATCTTCGTTCTGTTGAAGTAGTCAAGGTTTTGACTTGAACAGGAACGAAGAGGAACGGTGCGTTTACTAATAGATTGGTGGGAGCGATATTGCATTTCTCATATTGTATGTCGATGACATACTGATTCTCGGAAAAGACGTCCCAATGCTGCAGTCGGTTAAGGACTGGCTTGGGAGTTGGTTCTAATGATTGACATGGGTAAAGCCACGTAGGTTTTTGGATTTTGGATCTAAAGATAGAGATCTGAAAGAGCTGGTAGGACAAAGTCAGGATTCTTATCCCGACAAAGTCCTACATGTTTTCAGCATTCCAAGAAGGGTTTTATGCCAATGTCACATGGCATTAAGTTAAGCAAGACACAGTGTCCTACGATAACTGCTGAGCTTAAATGCATGGATGAGATTCCATATGCGTCGGCATTTGGATCTATCATGTATGCCATGAAACATACTTGTTTGATGTTGCTTTAATGTAAAGCAAGACAAATAAAGACCAGTCAAATCCAGCAAAGAATCAAGTTTCCTAAAGTATGTCCTAAAGTATTTGAGGAATACTAAGGATAAGTTCTTGATTTACGGAGAAAGTGAGGTGCTATAAGTCGATAGAGTCTAAAAGGCAAGTTTCCAATAGACAAAGATGATTTCCGATCACAGTCCGGTTATATCTTGTGTCTATCTGGCGGTGCAAGGCACTGTTGCTGACTCAATGACTTAAGCTGAACATTTCGCAGCTTGGGAAGTGGCGAAAAAGGTTGTTTGGAAAGAAGAGTTCGTCACTGAACTTGATGTGATTCCCAGCATAGATGAGACTAGCTGCACATCAGAGGTCCAAACACCTTGAGAATAGGTATAACCTATTCCGTAAGATAAATGACAGAGATGTTAAGTAGATCAACAAGTTTCAACAAATGAGAACGTTGCTGATCTATTAACGAAGCCACCCCTTAGCCCTAAGCACGAGTCACGGACTGTAGCTGTAGGATAAGTGAAATTAAGATGTAGTCTTAATTTCAGTGGGAGTTAGTAAAGGGCTTTATTTAGTTATTGATATGTTCTTGTAAAACATTTGAGATGTTTAACAATGAAATTATTATTTCAAGATTATTTTAACTGTGATGAAATAATCGTTCCAAAATGATATGGACCATTTTATAGGTCATCGAAGTAAATGACTTGATCTTGAGTCATCGAAGTCATTTAGCTTGATCATGAGACCCTATATTTGATAGATGGCTTATATCACCCTGTCCCTAGTCGAAGGTTGTTGAAATTGGAACACCAACAACCGTGTGAGACTGGATTGGTACGTGACTTATGACAAAGTCTCAGTGTGTCATAGATGCGCGGCATCAAAGTCAGTACATAGGTGTATGTTTGGGAACATACGACCGGACAAGACCCGTTTATGAGAACTCTTCAGGATATTTATATCTGTGTCATAAGAGATTCTCACTACGACTATAGAGTATAGTCCTTAGACCTGAGTTCGCATGCATGTGACTGCATATGGACTGATGCACTTTGATCATTGTCTAACGCTATCGTTCTGCGATAGCTATAAGGACCTTGTTTGGGTACATCATGAAATGAGTAGTTTACAGTGATGGAACAAGATGGGATTTGTCCCTCCAATATAAATGGAGTGAATATCTCTAGGCCAATCGGAGATTTGAATACTGGAAAACGCATGGCCATGCTCAAACGGACTTTCCCGAGTCGTTTGGATTGTCAGTATCAAATCAGAGTCCGATGAACAAGATTAGGCTTTATAAGGATGACACTAATCTTGCCTTATGACTAATCGAGATATTGAGACGAAAGGGATTATGAATACAGAGATTCCAGTTCAAGTGGGAGATTGTTGGAATTGTGTCCAGCAATCTCTGTACTGTCTCTATAAAGTAAGAGTATGTCAGTGATCAGACATAAGTCATACAATGCTGGGGGTCATGATGGCTTGCTAGAGTCCGCTCATGATCTATAAGTCTTGGACTTATTGCCTTTATTGTATGATCCCATATGGGTCACACGCCTAAGCTAACAGGAAAATGTGTAGGAACGGCTTAGCAGAAGTACGGTAAAAGTGCTAGGCATTTACTGTACTAAGAGAGACTAAAGGGCCTGATTAAATCCATGGGATTTAATTAGAACTGAGAATTGGGCCCAAAAGCCCACGAGAACTAAAGGGAGTTTTAATGAATAAAACTTGACCTAAAGTTCTCCAATTCTTCAGTCCATCTGCGCCTCTTTTCTCCTCTCTCTGCGCCTCTCTTCCTTGTGGTCTAGCAGCCATTTCCGGTGATTGCGTGTGTGAGCCTTTGGAGGATTCATCCCTTGGTGTATCTCCCTGATCTCTGACCTGTTCATCAATTCCGCTGCAAACAAACAGGTAAAAGGTGAGATCTAATGTTTCTAAATAAGAACACCTAGATCTGATGCATGTTTAGGTTGATATCAATATGAGAATTGAATCAGGATCAACCGAAACTTCCAACAGATGGGCCCAGATTCCTCTAAGTGGCGCAAGGCCACTGATTCCGAAATGGACTCCATGTCGGTCAACCAAGTGTTTTCGTTGGTTGACTTACCCGCTGGTGTAAAAGCCATCGAGTGCAAATGGATCTTCAAGAAGAAGATTGACGTGGATGGAAATGTCCAGATTTATAAATCCAGGTTGGTGGCAAAAGGTTTCAGACAAGTTCACGGTGTGGATTACGATGAAACCTATTCACCAGTGGCTATGATGAAATCTATTCGGATTCTACTAGCAACTGCAGCTTTTCATGATTATGAAATTTGGCAGATGGACGTGAAAACCGCCTTCCTGAATGGTATTCTGGAAGAGGATGTGTATATGACGCAACCTGACGGTTACATAGATCCAAAGAATGCTGGGAAAGTATGCAAGCTTCATAAATCCATTTATGGATTGAAGCAAGCATCGAGGAGCTGGAATCTTCGTTTTGATGAAGCGATCAAGCAATTTGACTTCATCAGAAACGAAGAAGAACAATGCGTGTATAAGAAAACTAGTGGGAGCAAGATAGTATTTCTTATTCTGTATGTTGATGACATACTGCTTCTCGGAAACGACGTTCCAATGCTGAAGTCTGTAAAGGACTGGCTTGGAAGTTGTTTTTCCATGAAAGACATGGGTGAAGCCGCATACGTTCTTGGAATCAGGATCTACCGGGATAGATCTAGAAGGCTGATAGGTTTGTGTCAAGATTCATACATTGACAAAGTCCTACAAAGATTCAGCATGAAAGATTCCAAGAAGGGCTTCACGCCAATGGTACATGGCACAACGCTAAGCAAGAAGCAGAGCCCTACGACGGCTTCTGAGCTTGAGCGCATGAAGAATATTCCTTATGCATCTGCAATAGGATCTGTCATGTATGCCATGATCTGTACTCGTCCTGATGTTGCTTATGCATTGAGCATGACGAGTAGATACCAGTCAAATCCAGGTGAAAACCATTGGATTGCCGTCAAGAATATCCTGAAGTATCTAAGACATACTAAGGATAAGTTCTTGGTATACGGTGGAAGTGATGTGCTTAAAGTCAGTGGATTCACGGACGCAAGTTTCCAGACAGACCAAGATGATTTCCGGTCACAGTCCGGTTATATCTTTTGTCTGAATGGCGGTGCAATCAGTTGGAGAAGCTCCAAGCAAGACACCGTTGCTGATTCCACTACAGAAGCTGAATATATCGCCGCCTCAGAAGCAGCGAAAGAAGCTGTTTGGATACGAAAGTTCATTATTGAACTAGGTGTGATACCAGATGCGGCTGAGCCTCTGGCACTGTTTTGTGATAACAATGGTGCTATTGCTCAGGCAAAGGAACCAAGATCACACCAGAAATCCAAGCATGTTCTAAGAAGATTTCACTTGATACGTGACATCATTAATAGAAAGGAAGTCAAGATCAGTCGAGTTCAGACAGATGATAACGTCGCTGATCCGTTGACAAAGCCACTCCCAAGGCCTAAGCTCGAGTTTCTGACTGAAGCTGTAGGCATTAGAGACATTGAAATGTAATCTAAATTTGAGTGGGAGTTTGAGGGCTTTTATTTAGTTATTTGATATGTTCTTGTAAAACATTCTTATGTTTAATGAAATTATTATTTCAAGATTATTTTAACTGTGATGAAATAATCGTTCCAAAGTGATATAAACCATTTTATAGGTCATCGAAGTAAGTGACTTGATCTTGAGTCATCAAAGTCATTTAGCTTGATCATGAGACCCTATATTTGATAGATGGATTATATCATCCTGTCCCTAGTCGAAGGTTGTTGAAATTGGAACACCAACAACCGTGAGAGACTGGATTGGTATGTGACTTATGACAAAGTCTCAGTGTGTCATAGATGCGCGGCATCAAAGTCAGTACATAGGTGTATGTTGGGAACATACGACCGGACATGACCCGCTTATGAGAACTCTTCAGGATATTTATATCTGTGTCATAAGAGATTCTCACTACGACTATAGAGTATAGTCCTTAGACCTGAGTTCGCATGCATGTGACTGCACATGGACTGATGCACTTTGATCATTGTCTAACGCTGTCGTTCTGCGATAGTTATAAGGACCTTGTTTGGGTACATTATGAAATGAGTAGTTTACAGTGATGGAACAAGACGGAATTTGTCCTTCCAATATAAATGGAGTGAATATCTCTAGGCCAATCAGAGATTTGAATACTGGAAAATGCATGGCCATGCTCAAACGGACTGTCCCGAGTCGTTTGGATTGTCAGTATCGAATCAGAGTCCGATGAACAAGATTAGGCTTTATAAGGATGACACTAATCTTGCCTTATGACTAATCGAGATATTGAGACAAAAGGATTATGAATACAGAGATTCCAGTACAAGTGGGAGATTGTTGGAATTGTGTCCAGTAATCTCGGTACTGTCTCTAGAAAGTAAGAGTATGTCAATGATCAGACATAAGTCATATAATACTGGGGGTCATGATGGCTTGCTAGAGTCCGCTCATGATCTATAAGTCTTGGACTTATTGCCTTTATTATATGATCCCATATGGGTCACACGCCTAAGCTAACAGGAAAATGTGTTAGAACGGCTTAGCAGAAGTACGGTAAAAGTGCCAGGCATTTGTCGTACTAAGAGAGAGATTAATGGGTCTGATTAAATCCAAGGGATTTAATCAGATTGGTATTTGGGCCCAAAAGCCCAAAAGGAAATAGACAAGTTTTATAATTAAAACTTAAGTCTGATTTTTCCTCCTAACCCTAGCCCCCTGCGATTTTCCTCTCTCTCTCTGCGCCTCCCACAGCCTGGTCTAGCAGCCTCTCTTCCTGCTTGGTGTGCGTGTGTGAACCTCTGGAGGAGTTATCACTTGGTGGCTCTCTGATCTCTGACCTGTTCTCTCTTTCCGCTGCATAAACAGGTAAAAGGTGAGATCCATTGTTGTTTCTATTCAAGAGAACCTAGATCTGCATGTTTAGGACTGTTTAATCTGAAGAACTGAATCAGGATTAACCACCTAAACATCCTTCAGCTGCCTCATGTGAAACTAGTCGATAAGCCTCTTGCACATCTACTCAAAAATCCTCTTGAGAAATCTGCTGCACTGCATGTTGGGAATGTCCTGAAATCTACCGTACTATCTCTAGAAAGTATGATAAGTGTCGAGATCATACATAAGTCATAAATACTGGGTGATCATGATGACTTGCTAGAGTCCGCTCTTGATCTATAAGTTTAGGACTTATTACCAGTATTGTATGATCCCTAAGGGTCACACACCATAGCTAACGGGAAAGTTAACAAGGAATTAATACGGTAAGATGCAAGGCATTTACTGTATTTGTACAGAGAATTGGGCCAGACAAAATACAGGCTTTTGTCTGATTTGTGTCTTGGGCCCAAAATCCTAATAGGCCATTAGTTTAATAACTTGGGCCCATATAAGGAAGAGGAATGGCGCCTAGGGCTGAGAACAACACCCCATCTGCGATTTTGCCTCAGCCGTATTCCTCTCTCTCTGTTGATTCTAGCTTGGTCTAGCAGCCTGATCCAGTAGCTTGTAAGCGTGTGGATACCTAGGAGGAGCCGGTAATCATCAGCTCTTGCAGATCTCGATATTCCTTTGATCAATCCGCTGCAATCACAAGGTAATGATCCTGATCTGTTTATGATTCAACTGCAAATCACCTAGATCCTAGATGATTATGTGCTAGGTTGTAACCATTGAATTAAACCTATGAACACACATAATCCTTCAGTGGTATCAGAGCCTAGGTCATTAGGTTTTTGCTTTTGGATCTTTGTATGAATCGATTTTGATTTTGCTTAATAATCATAAGAATCGATTTGCATATGGTTGATGTTTAGAATCAGTTTTGTCCTTTAGTGAATTGTCATAATCACTTGTAATCGCTTGTTGTGCAATCGATAAGAAATCTTGTTAATTAATGTCGATTTCGGTTTTGTATGAATCGTTGTCAAATCAATCGGAAGTTTGACTTTGCTTTATTATAAACAATCGATTTCATAAAGTTTGTGAATGTAACAATCGCATGTGGTGACATCACACGATTTTGTTTTGGACTTTGCCAATGTGAACGTGATTGTTTCATAAGGTTTGTTATTGCTTGAATCAATTATTGAATTGGTCAATGGTCAAAATCGTTTGTTGTTTTATGTCATAATCGAATTGGTATAGTGGAATCGCTTTTGACTTTATGTGTATATATTGAAACGATTTGTAGAATCATAACAAACGATTTTGTTTTGTTGAATAATTAATTATTTAATTATTTTATGGTTCAAGCGGTTAACCCAAATCGCGGTTTGCTGGAAATTATTTAATACAATTGGTATTATTTAATTTCTGGTTAAACCGGATTTAAATTCAAAATTGAATTTTAACCTAAACCGAAGGCTGGTCTAAGTTTGATTTGGTTGGACCAAATAATTTAGAGCTGGTCTGGTTTAGTAAATAACCAGTTGGATTTAGTAGTTAATTTGGTCTTGGACCAGAATTAATGAACCGACTCGGTTATGTCAAATTATTGGGCCAATTGGAATTATGTGGTCTTGGGCCAAGAATTGGGCCTATAATTTGTGACCCAACCGAAAACTTTAATAAAATATTAAATTAGAAATTTCTATTTTTAGTATATTTCTAAATTTAGAAAGTTTCTAAAATAAGTAAGTTTCCCAAAATAGTAATCTTCTATTTTTGGAAATAAAACCTAAAATCCTCAAAACTAATATCAAGCTTGGATGTCTTGCCCAATCTTGTCAGCTACTTAACGCTTATTCAATTACAGATATGGCTTACAGTGTGAGGTGTCTGTTTTTGCGTAAGTAAAGTAGTATATAGTCACTAATTTCATTGGGAGTCCCAGACTTTAGTGATTATTTGGCTGTAAGAGATTGGTTTCCTTGACTGGGCCATCGGGAGTCCCGGGCCTTGAGACATCTGGTGAATTGGGTCTTGGGCCCAATCCACAACCGAGAGTTATATGGTTATAACTAGCTGTGTGTATGCTTACCAAGTAAAACTAATTCCGGGTGACGGCCAGTGGCCCACTTTGGATTTAGCTGAACATGGGTCTCGGAATCATTGCATTCTTATGAGGTTAAACAAAGAAATTTTGAATGCAATGCGAGTTTTCTTATAAGTTTTTAAGATTACTCTTTTATGAACTAAATAACTAAAACTCTATTTATCTCTAAATTTCAGTTATGACTAGCACAAACAATCAAAACACTTTCTCGATCCGGTCTGTCCTTGAGATGGACAAACTGAACGGATCAAATTTCTTGACTTGGTCGCGGAACCTGAGGCTAGTCCTCAGGCAGGAGAGAAAGGACTATGTCCTTGAGAAAGCTCTCCCCGAGAGGATCGGGTCCAATGCCTCTCATGCAGTATATGATGCTTGGAATAAGCATTATAATGATGCGGTAGATGTGCGTGGTCTGATATTGGCTACCATGGACTCAGATTTGCTGAAGCAATATGAGAACATGGAGTCGCCAATAGAGATGATCAGCAGCCTGAAATTGAAATTTCAGGAGCAGGTAAGAGTGGAGAGATACCAGTTGGTTAAGTCTCTCACTAGCTGCAAGCTACCAAATGATCATCCAGTAAGTCCTCATGTCAGTAAAATGATGGGTTACATTGATAACCTGAGGAAACTGGATTATCCAGTTAGCCAAGAATTGGCAACTGAGATCATTCTGCAGTCACTGCCGTCAAGCTATGATAAGTTCAGAAGGAACTATATCAAGAAAGGCTTAACGAAGACGCTGACTGAACTGCATGATATGCTCAAGACAGTTGAGCCAAACGTGAAGAGTACCCTGTATAATCTCATGAAGGAGAAGGGTAGGTTTACTAAACCTAATGCTGACAAGGGTGAAGACAAAGTTGTCCAGATTTTGAATCATGGCAAGCGTGTGTCTTCTGAGCCCGAGTCAGATACCTCTTACGTTGGTAAGTGCTGCTACTGTAAAGAGACTGGGCATTGGAAGAGAGATTGCATTAAATTCATGGAAGATCATGAGGAGTTGAAGTTGATGTATGAGACTACTTCCTCAGGTATTCATGTTGTTACTTCAAGTTCTACCTTATAGGTATTGGATACTGGTTGTGGCACTGATATTTGTGAAAATATGCAGAGCCTAAGCAACAGTAGAACGTTGAAGGAAGGGCAAGTGGAACTGCATGTCTGGAAGGAGCTATGGATGCTGCCTCAGCCGTAGGGTTTTCACTTGTAGATGCCTTTGAGGCTTGGTTTTGTATTAAGTAATTGCTACAATGTACCTGCTTTAAGCAGAGTTGTCTTTCATTTTCTTGTAAGAATTTGAATGTTTTTCATTTTGATAAAAGACAAGTTTTGTTCTTTTGATCTTAATGAAATATTAATTGTAGCACCCTATTCAAGGAATGGGTTTTATATCTTAAACCAAAGAGTGCCTAAATGTAACATAAATACCGAATTGGTTTAATTCTGATGAATTAAACCTGATTTTTCTTGGCGTAAATGTTTTGGTCACATAGAGTGAGTCGGATTCAGAAATCCCATAGTTATGGACTTTTGGGCTCATTTGATCGGATATCTTATGAGACTTGAATTCTGCTTACTGGACCAAAAGACAAAGGGCCCATCTTAGCCGAGCTAGAGAAAGGCCCAAAGGCTTATTGGACCTTGAACATACTCATGTATGTGGCCCGATGAGCAGTAATCCCAGAGAAAATTCCTGTACTTCATTATCTTTACTGATTAATTCAGTGAGTATGACTGTGTTCATTTGATGAGACACGAGTCAGAATTCTTTGAAATGGTCGAAAGAGTTCCATAATGAGGTATAGAATCTGAGTGACAGAAGTATTGAGACTCTGGATTAGATCACGAGTGAGAATACTTAAGTCATTGATGGTGTGATCATCTGAATGAGTGTGAAGTCGTTTCACAGCTCATTTCTCCTGAAAACCTGGAGGTGTTTCTGTGAGAAAGAATCAGATCTTATTAGAAATGATTAAAGATGAGTCACACGAATCTTCCATGATATTCTTTAAGAATAACGCTCTAGAAATATCTAAGTTTACGCTGAAATAGTTCCACCAATATCAGTTGAAAGACACCACATAAATGTGGACTGGAAATGATCCAAATTCGTCTTTACTGAGTATTTGTACTTGAGCTACTTCGCTGGTTGTCCTAGGGAAACCAAGGCTTGTTACTTTTTACGTCCATTCCGAAAACGAAGTTAGGTTGTTCGGAATTCTGTTTTCTAAAAGGAAAGTTGCTTTCCAAGAAGAACAGTGGGAGTAAAAGTATAACTCGAAGAAATTCGAGAAATACAGGAGGCTGCTCAACCTGTTGAGGGAGAGCAGTGGATGGATTTACCAATTTATGTAGAATCTACACCTGTAGAGCCTGAAGTTCGCAGATCTGAATGAATCCGTCACTAATCCGAGAGTGATTTCTCGTGATTAGTTGCCATGATCTGATGATCATTGAAAGTGACGAACCTGCGAAATTCACAGAAGCGAAAGTGAGCCCGGACTCCGAAAATTATACTGTATGAAAGTTAGCTTCATCGATCCATTCATGGATAGAAGCAAACATATCGGAGTTGGAATCTTCGTTCTGTTGAAGTAGTCAAGGTTTTGACTTGAACAGGAACGAGATGGAACTGTGCATTTACTAATAGATAAGTGGGAGCGATGTTGCATTTCTCATAGTGTATGTCGATGACATACTGATTCTCGGAAATAACGTTCCAATGCTGCAGTCGGTAAAGGACTGGCTTGGGAGTTGGTTTTATGATTGACATGGGTAAAGCCACGTATGTTCTTGGATTTTGGATCTAAAGATAGAGATCCAAAAGGGCTGATAGGACAAAGTCAGGATTCTTATATTGACAAAGTCCTACACGTTTTCAGCATTCCAAGAAGGGTTTTATGCCAATGTCACATGGCATTACGTTAAGCAAGAAACATAGTCCTACGATAACTGCTGAGCTTGAATGCATGGATGAGATTCCATATGCGTCGGCAATTGGATCTATCATGTATGCCATGACACGTACTTGTTTTGATGTTGCTTTAATGTTAAGCAAGACAAGTAAAGACCAGTCAAATCCAGCAAAGAATCACTGGATAGACGTAATGAATATCCTCAAGTATTTGGAAAATACTTAGGATAAGTTCTTGATTTACGGAGAAAGTGAGGTGCTACAAGTCGATAGAGTCTGAAAGGCAAGTTTCCAACAGACAAAGATGATTTCCGGTCACAGTCCGGTTATATCTTGTGTCTGTCTGGCGGTGCAAGGCACTGTTGCTGACTCCATGACTTAAGCTGAATATTTCGCAGCTTGGGTAGCGGCGAAAGAGGTCGTTTGGATAGAAAAGTTCATCACTGAACTTGATGTGGCTAGATGCACATCTGAGATCCAAACACCTTGAGGGTAGGTATAACCTATTCCGAGAGATAAATGATAAAGGTGTTAAGTAGATCAGCAAGTTTCAACGAATGAGAACGTTGCTAATCTATTAACGAAGCCACTCCTTAGACCTAAGCACGAGTCGCGGACTGTAGCTGTAGGATAAGAGAAATTAAGATGTAGTCTTAATTTCAGTGGGAGTTTGTAAAGGGCTTTATTTAGTTGTTTTGAAAGGTTCATGTAAACATAATATTTTATGTTTATGAAATCTATGATTTCTGGATTATTTTAACTGTGATATAAATAATCGTTCCAAAATGATTCATGTCATTATATATGGGCCATCGAAGTACATGAGTAGACTTGATCCTGAAACCCCATATTTAACGCAATGACATAAATCATAGTGTCCATAGTCGAAGGTTGTTGAAATTGGAACACCAACAACCACTTGAGACTAGAATGTGTTGAGACTTATGACCAAGTTTCGAGGGGTCATAGATGCGCGGCATCAAAGTCGACACATAGGTATATGTAGGGGAGCATATGACCGGACATGGCCCGCTGATGAGAACTCTACAAGATATTAATATCTGTGTCATAAGAGGTTCTCATATACGACTATAGAGTATAGTCCTTAGACCTGAGTTCGCATGCATGTGGCTGCACGTGGAGTGATGCGCTTTGATCATTGTCTAACGCTGTTTCGTAACTGGGAGCTATAAGGACCTTGGTTGGGTGTATTATAAAGTGTGTAGTTCATAGTGATGGAACAAGATGGGATTTGTCCCTGCCGTTTAACGGAGGTAATATCTCTAGGCCAATCGGAGACTTGATAGCTGGTAAGAGAGTGGCCACTCCCAAACGGACTTGCCCAAGTCGTTTGCATTGTCAGTATCAAATCTGGTCCGATGAACATGGTCTGGCTATATAAGGATGACACACATCTTGCCTTATGCCAGATCGAGATATTGAGACAAAAGGATTAGGGAATGTAGGATTCCAGTACAAGTGGGAGATTGTTGGGAATGTCCTGAAATCTACCGTACTATCTCTAGAAAGTATGATAAGTGTCGAGATCAGACATAAGTCATAAATACTGGGTGATCATGATGACTTGCTAGAGTCCGCCCTTGATCTATAAGTTTAGGACTTATTACCAGTATTGTATGATCCCTAAGGGTCACACACCATAGCTAACGGGAAAGTTAACAAGGAATTAATACGGTAAGATGCAAGGCATTTACTGTATTTGTACAGAGAATTGGGCCAGACAAAATACAGGCTTTTGTCTGATTTGTGTCTTGGGCCCAAAATCCTAATAGGCCATTAGTTTAATAACTTGGGCCCATATAAGGAAGAGGAATGGCGCCTAGGGCTGAGAACAACACCCCATCTGCGATTTTGCCTCAGCCGTATTCCTCTCTCTCTGTTGATTCTAGCTTGGTCTAGCAGCCTGATCCAGTAGCTTGTAAGCGTGTGGATACCTAGGAGGAGCCGGTAATCATCAGCTCTTGCAGATCTCGATATTCCTTTGATCAATCCGCTGCAATCACAAGGTAATGATCCTGATCTGTTTATGATTCAACTGCAAATCACCTAGATCCTAGATGATTATGTGCTAGGTTGTAACCATTGAATTAAACCTATGAACACACTGAAGAGAACAACACCCCATCTGCGATTTTGCCTCAGCCGTATTCCACTCTCTCTGTTGATTCTAGCTTGGTCTAGCAGCCTGATCCAGTAGCTTGTAAGCGTGTGGATACCTAGGAGGAGCCGGTAATCATCAGCTCTTGCAGATCTCGATATTCCTTTGATCAATCCGCTGCAATCACAAGGTAATGATCCTGATCTGTTTATGATTCAACTGCAAATCACCTAGATCCTAGATGATTATGTGCTAGGTTGTAACCATTGAATTAAACCTATGAACACACATAATCCTTCACTGCATCCATAACAAATTGTTTTGCTGCCTCCTGAACCATCTATCTGATTTCTTTTAGATGCATCGGCTGAAAAAAATCATGGTTAACTTCAACCAGGTTGTCCGCACGGATTATTCTCTTCGGTTGCCTCACGACCGCGTGCAACTCTAGCACAACTAGAACGACCAAATATTTCATGCCATGTATGCATAACTATTGTGACAAGCGATCAAATTCCTTGTCAAACAATCATAGCCGACCAAATATTTCATGCCATGTACGCATCAAGCGATCGACGGTCTTCAATTGATCGATCACACGATCATAGCCGAGACCTTATGCTTGCGTGACAAGCGATCAAATTCCTTGTCAAATAAGCGAATTATTGATCATCATAGGACACGGCCGAGACCCTTTTGATACCAAGCGATTAGGGTTTCAAAACACGGCCCATCAAACATGCCGAGACCAAAATCATATTGGTCGACGGCTACATGCTATGATCATAACAAGATCATATCATGCGATTAGGTTTATAAGGTTTTAATCAATTTTAATTATCAACTCAATTCAAAAACCTTTAAACACCATTTTGATCCAAATTTGCAAGAAACTAATGCCTTAGCTCTGATACCACTGAAGGATTATTGTGTTTTTCAAGGTTTAATTCCCAAATTACAACCTAACACATAATCTTAAACAGATCTAGGTTCTTGCAAAACGAATAATAAATCAAACCAAACCTGGATCATTACCTTTCAGATTGCAGCGGATAATTGATGGTAATGACAAGATCAGTCTAGAACAGATGAATCACCTGCTCATCCTTTGGTATCCACACTCTTACAAGCAACGTCAGGCTGCTAGACCGGATGGATGATCAGAGAGAGAGATTAGAGAGAGAGAGGCTGCAAGCCACAAAGAAATCGTGTGGGATCAATCATCCCTTAGGGTTTTCGATTTCGAAATCTCTCATTAATGGGCCCAAGTCATTTGACTAATGGCTCATTAATCATTTGGGCCCAAGACACAAATCAGGCAAAAGCCTGCATTTTGTCTGGCCCAATTCTCTGATCCAATACAGTAAATGCCACTGCATCTTACCGTATTAATTCCATTTAACTTTCCCGTTAGCTATGGTGTGTGACCCTTCGGGATCATACAATACTGGTAATAAGTCCTAAACTTATAGATCAAGAGCGGACTCTAGCAAGCCATCATGATCACCCAGTATTTATGACTTATGTCTGATCTCGACATTTATCATACTTTCTAGAGATAGTACAGTAGATTTCAGGACATTCCCAACAATCTCCCACTTGTACTGGAATCCTACATTCCCTAGTCCTTTTGTCTCAATATCTCGATCTGGCATAAGGCAAGATGCGTGTCATCCTTATATAGCCAGACCATGTTCATCGGACCAGATTTGATACTGACAATGCAAACGACTTGGGCAAGTCCGTTTGGGAATGGCCATTCTCTTACCAGCTATCAAATCTCCGATTGGCCTAGAGATATTACCTCCGTTAAACGGCAGGGACAAATCCCATCTTGTTCCATCACTATGAACCACACAATTCATAATACACCCAACCAAGGTCCGTATAGCTCCCAGTTACGAAACAGCGTTAGACAATGATCAAAGCGCATTACTCCATGTGCAGCCATTTGCATGCGAACTCAGGTCTAAGGACTATACTCTATAGTCGTATATGAGAACCTCTTATGACACAGATATTAATATCTTGCAGAGTTCTCATCAGCGGGCCATGTCCGGTCATATGCTCCCCTACATATACCTATGTGTCGACTTTGATGCCGCGCATCTATGACCCCTCGAAACTTGGTCATAAGTCTCAACACAATCTAGTCTCAAGTGGTTGTTGGTGTTCCAATTCAACAACCTTCGACTATGGACACTATGATTTATGTCATTTCGTTAAATATGGGGTTTCAGGATCAGTCTACTCATGTACTTCGATGGCCCATATATAATGACATGAATCATTTTGGAACGATTATTTATATCACAGTTAAAATAATCCAGAAATCATAGATTTCATAAACATAAAATATTATGTTTACATGAACCTTTCAAAACAACTAGAAAAGCCCTTTACAAACTCCCACTGAAATTAAGACTACCTCTTAATTTCACTCATCCTACAGCTACAGTCCGCGACTCGTGCTTAGGCCTAAGGAGTGGCTTTGTTAATAGATTAGCAACATTCTCATTCGATGAAACTTGCTTATCTACTTAACACCTCTGTCATTTATCTCACGGAATAGGTTATACCTATCCTCAAGGTGTTTGGACCTCTGATGTGCAGCTAGTCTCATCTACGCTGGGAATCACATCAAGTTCAGTGATGAACTCTTCTTTCCAAACAACCTCTTTCGCCGCTTCTCAAGCTGCGAAATGTTCAGCTAAAGTCATGGAGTCAGCTACAGTGCCTTGCACCGCCAGATAGACACAAGATATAGCCGGACTGTGACCGGGAATTATCTTTGTCTACTGGAAACTTGCCTTTCAGACTCTATCGACTTGTAGCACCTCACTTTCTCCGTAAACCAAGAACTTATCCTTAGTATTCCTCAAATACTTTAGGATATTCTTTACGGCAATCCAGTGATTCTTTGCTGGATTTGACAGGTCTTTACTTGTCTTGCTTAACATTAAAGCAACATAAAAACAAGTACGTGTCATGGCATACATGATAGATCCAATTGCCGACGCATATGGAATCTCATCCATGCATTCAAGCTCAGCAGATATCGTAGGACACTGCTTCTTGCTTAACGTTTTGCCATGTGACATTGGCATAAAACCCTTCTTGGATTGCTGATTACGTGTAGGACTTTGTCAATTTAAGAATCATGACTTTGTCCTACCAGCTCTTTTGGATCTCTATCTTTAGATCCAAAATCCAAGAACATACGTGGCTTTACCCATGTCAATCATAAAAACAACTCCCAAGCCAGTCCTTTACCGACTGCAGCATTGGAACGTTATTTCCGAGAATCAGTATGTCTTCGACATACACTATGAGAAATGCAACATTGCTCCCACTTATCTATTAGTAGACGCACAGTTCCACTTCGTTCCTGTTCAAGTCAAAACCTTGACTACTTCAACAGAACGAAGATTCCAACTCCGATATGTTTGCTTCTATCCATGAATGGATCGATGAAGCTAACTTACATACAGTATAATTTTTCGGAGTCCGGGCTCACTTTCGCTTCTGTGAATTTCGCAGGTTCGTCACTTTCAATGATCATCAGATCATGGCAACTAATCACGAGAAATCACTCTCGGATTAGTGACGGATTCATTCAGATCTGCGAACTTCAGGCTCTACAGGTGTAGATTCTACAGAAATCTGTAAATCCATCCGCTGCTCTCCCTCAACAGGTTGAGCAGCCTCCTGTATTTCTCGAATTTCTTCGAGTTATACTTTTACTCCCACTGTTCTTCTTGGAAGGCAACTTTCCTTTTAGAAAAAAGAATTCCGAACAACCTAACTTCGTTTTCGGAATGGACGTAAAAAGTAACAAGCCTTGGTTTCCCTAGGACAACCAGCGAAGTAGCACAACTACAAATACTCAGTAAAGACGAATTTGGATCATTTCCAGTCCACATTTATGTGGTGTCTTTCAACTGATATTGGTGGAACTATTTCAGCGTAAACTTAGATATTTCTAGAGCGTTATTCTTAAAGAATATCATGGAAGATTCGTGTGATTCATCTTTAATCATTTCTAATAAGATCTGATTCTTTCTCACAGAAACACCTCCAGGTTTTCAGGAGAAATGAGCTGTGAAACGACTTCACACTCATTCAGATGATCACACCATCAATGACTTAAGTATTCTCACTCGTGATCTAATCCAGAGTCTCAATACTTCTGTCACTCAGATTCTATACCTCATTCTGGAACTCTTTCGACCATTTCAAAGAATTCCGACTCGTGTCTCATCAAATGAACACAGTCATACTCACTGAAGTAATCAGTAAATATAATGAAGTACAGGAAATTTTCTCTGGCATTACTGCTCATCGGGCCACATACATGAGTATGTTCAAGGTCCAATAAGCCTTTGGGCCTTTCTCTAGCTCGGCTAAGATGGGCCCTTTGTCTTTTGGTCCAGTAAGCAGAATTCAAGTCTCATAAGATATCCAATCAAATGAGCCCAAAAGTCCATAACTATGGGATTTCTGAATCCGACTCACTCTATGTGACCAAAACATTTACGCCAAGAAAAATCAGGTTTAATTCATCAGATTTAAACCAATTCGGTATTTATGTTACATTTAGGCACTCTTTGGTTTAAGATATAAAACCCATTCCTTGAATAGGGTGCTACAATTAATATTTCATTAAGATCAAAAGAACAAAACTTGTCTTTTATCAAAATGAAAAACATTCAAATTCTTACAAGAAAATGAAAGACAACTCTGCTTAAAGTAGGTACATTGTAGCAATTACTTAATAAAACCAAGCCTCAAAGGCATCTACAAGTGAAAACCCTACGGCTGAGGTAGCATCCATAGCTCCTTCCAGACACGCAGTTCCACTTGTCCTTCCTTCAACGTTCTACTGTTGCTTAGGCTCTGCATATTATAACAAATATCAGTGCCACAACCAGTATCCAATACCTATAAGGTAGAACTTGAAGTAATAACATGAATACCTGAGGAAGTAGTCTCATACATCAACTTCAACTCCTCATAATCTTCCATGAATTTAATGCAATCTCTCTTCCAATGCCCAGTCTCTTTACGGTAGCAGCACTTACCAACGTAAGATGTATCTGACTCGGGCTCAGAAGACACACGCTTGCCATGATTCAAAATCTGGACAACTTTGTCTTCACCCTTGTCAGCATTAGGTTTAGTAAACCTACCCTTCTCCTTTATGAGATTATACAGGGTACTCTTCACGTTTGGCTCAACTGTCTTGAGCATATCATGCAGATCAGTCAGTGTCTTCGTTAAGCCTTTCTTGATATAGTTCCTTCTGAACTTATCATAGCTTGACGCCAGTGACTGCATAATGATCTCAGTTGCCAATTCTTGGCTAACTGGATAATCCAGTTTCCTCAGGTTATCAATGTAACCCATCATTTTACTGACATGAGGACTTACTGGATGATCATTTGGTAGCTTGCAGCTAGTGAGAGACTTAACCAACTGGTATCTCTCCACTCTTACCTGCTCCTGAAATTTCAATTTCAGGCTGCTGATCATCTCTATTGGCGACTCAATGTTCTCATATTGCTTCAGCAAATCTGAGTCCATGGTAGCCAATATCAGACCACGCACATCTACCGCATCATTATAATGCTTATTCCAAGCATCATATACTGCATGAGAGGCATTGGACCCGATCCTTTCGGGGAGAGCTCTTTCAAGGACATAGTCCTTTCTCTCCTGCCTGAGGACTAGCCTCAGGTTCCGTGACCAAGTCAAGAAATTTGATCCGTTCAGTTTGTCCATCTCAAGGACAGACCGGATCGAGAAAGTGTTTTGATTGTTTGTGCTATTCATAACTGAAATTTAGAGATAAATAGAGTTTTAGTTATTTAGTTCATAAAAGAGTAATCTTAATAACTTATAAGAAAACTCTCATTGCATTCAAAATTTCTTTGTTTAACCTCATAAGAATGCAATGATTCTGAGACCCATGTTCAGCTAAATCCAAAGTGGGCCACTGGCCGTCACCCAGAAGTAGCTTTACTTGGTAAGCATACACACAGCTAGTTATAACCAACAACTCTCGGTTGTGAATTGGGCCCAAGGCCCAATACACCAGATGTCTCAAGGCCCGGGACTCCCAATGGCCCAGTCAAGGAAACCAATCTCTTACAGCCAAATAATCACTAAAGTCTGGGACTCCCAATGAAATTAGTGACTATATACTACTTTACTTACGCGAAAACAGACACCTCACACTGTAAGCCATATCTGTAATCGAATAAGCGTTAAGTAGCTGACAAGATTGGAAAGACATCCAAGCTTGATATTGTTTTTGAGGATTTTAAGTTTTATTTCCAAAAATAGAAGATTACTATTTTGGGAAACTTTCTTATTTTATAAACTTTCTAAATTTAGTAACATACTAAAAATAGAAATTTCTAATTTAATATTTTATTAAATAGTTTGGGTTGGGTCACAAATTATATGCCCAATTCTTGGCCCAAGACCATAGAATTCCAGCTGGCCCAATAATTTGACATAACCGATTCGGTTTATTAATTCTGGTCCAAGACCAAATTAACTATCAAAACCATCGGTTATTTACTAAACCAGACCAGCTCTAAATTATTTGGTCCAACCAAATCAAACTTAGACCAGCCTTCGGTTTAGGTTAAAATTCAATTTTTGAATTTCAATCCGGTTTAACCAGAAATTAAATAATACCATGTATTAAATAATTTCCAGCAAACCGCGATTCGGGTTAACCGCTTGAACCACCAATTAAATTGGATCGGTTCAGTTAAATCCAAAACCGGGAAGAAACACATAGTGTTTTAGCCAATTTGATTTAACTTGCGGTTTAAGGCTTTAAAACACACGATTAACCGCCAATTAAATTGGACCGGTTAAATCGGTGTGGTTTGGGCAACGAACTGCGAAGCTCGGTTTAACCGATTGACTATTCGCGGGACGTAATATTTAACGGGCCAAACGATCGGATCCATGATCCAACTCGGCCCATTAATGCAATCGATGGCCCATGAACCATTCGAGACCTAGCGGCTGCTCACGATCGCTAACGATCGATCATCGCACGGCCACACACGATCGGATGATCACACGGTCTCTCGATCTGTCCATTGCCATCGACCACGGCTTGCCCATCAACGATCACGCGGTTTATCGTGATCGAAGGCAACACACGTAACACAGCATGATCACGTTATCGATCCATGATCGATTAATGTGTCGAGGATCATAATCCCATCGTCACACGATCAGCGGCCCATTACGCATCATCACGCATCATGGCATCACGATCACACGTGATGAAACGATCATCCGATCGATCACCCCACAAGATCACGCGGCCAAAATAACACAAGGCACACGCATCAAGCGATCGACGGTCTTCAATTGATCGATCACACGATCATAGCCGAGACCTTATGCTTGCGTGACAAGCGATCAAATTCCTTGTCAAACAAGCGAATTATTGATCATCATAGGACACGGCCGAGACCCTTTTGATACCAAGCGATTAGGGTTTCAAAACACGGCCCATCAAACATGCCGAGACCAAAATCATATTGGTCGACGGCTACATGCTATGATCATAACAAGATCATATCATGCAATTAGGTTTATAAGGTTTTAATCAATTTTAATTATCAACTCAATTCAAAAACCTTTAAACACCATTTTGATCCAAATTTGCAAGAAACTAATGCCTTAGCTCTGATACCACTGAAGGATTATTGTGTTTTTCAAGGTTTAATTCCCAAATTACAACCTAACACATAATCTTAAACAGATCTAGGTTCTTGCAAAATGAATCATAAATCAAACCAAACCTGGATCATTACCTTTCAGATTGCAGCGGATAATTGATGGTAATGACAAGATCAGTCTAGAACAGATGAATCACCTGCTCCTCCTTTGGTATCCACACTCTTACAAGCAACGTCAGGCTGCTAGACCGGATGGATGATCAGAGAGAGAGATTAGAGAGAGAGAGGCTGCAAGCCACAAAGAAATCGTGTGGGATCAATCATCCCTTAGGGTTTTCGATTTCTAAATCTCTCATTAATGGGCCCAAGTCATTTGACTAATGGCTCATTAATCATTTGGGCCCAAGACACAAATCAGGCAAAAGCCTGCATTTTGTCTGGCCCAATTCTCTGATCCAATACAGTAAATGCCACTGCATCTTACCGTATTAATTCCATTTAACTTTCCCGTTAGCTATGGTGTGTGACCCTTCGGGATCATACAATACTGGTAATAAGTCCTAAACTTATAGATCAAGAGCGGACTCTAGCAAGCCATCATGATCACCCAGTATTTATGACTTATGTCTGATCTCGACATTTATCATACTTTCTAGAGATAGTACAGTAGATTTCAGGACATTCCCAACATTTTTTAGCTCAAAGGCACCCTTAAATGGCCAACACTTGGTGAAACCTAGACTTAAAAAGCTAGGAATAGATCCAGTATTAAATAGGTTGCAAGCTGACCATTCCCAACTAAAATCGATCTCACACAAATATACTAACTAACAATATAATCCACAAATGAACTACTCAAAAACCAAAAAGAGGAAATCCAAGCTTGCACCAAGGGGATAAGGCCCATTCAAATTCCTAAAGTGCATCAATGACAATGCCTATGAACTTGAACTGCCTGGTGAATTTAATATTTCCTCAAGCTTCAATGTATCTGATTTAGCTCTTTATGATGCAGAGGAACCAGTTTTGAGTTCAGAACCTTCTCAGCAGGGAGGAGATGATGAGGACATGGATCCTAGCCAAGATACAATTAAGCAAGTTCCTTTGGTGAGAGTTGCACCAAGAACAAGGTCAGACACAAGAGTCTTGCAAAAGGAATCCAATCATGTTGTGGAAACTTTGATCAACCAGAAGGAGCTTGATGACATTACTGACCAGCTCAACCAACTCTCCATCAAGCCTTGTGAAGCTGCCAAAGGAAACTTTCTTGGTGACCACAGTCCAATTCAAACCAATGTGAGCCAAGAAGACAACCTAGGGGACAGTCCACATTTATGCACCTTACCATATATCAAAGAATGGCCATTGCTGAAACAGAAGGACAGACTTACCCTATTCAGCATCCTGGTCAATCCGTCCAAGCCTTAAAACCCATCACTTAGCATCACAAGAGAAGCATAAAGATTATTTGAAAACATTAGAGTCTAACGGCTATAATTCCCTTCCCTATCCACTTCTAGTCTTCTAAGGTATGCATTTGAATTTATATTATAATTATTTGACTAATCTCTTGTGATCTCATTTGCTTGTTTTTGATTATGTACTTTTGTTTCCTTAGTTTCTTTTTGTATTGTTTCTATAAAGTCCACTGGTCAGGCGTGTATCATTTTTACCCTATCAATAAAGAACAACCGAGTTTTCTTCAAAGCAAGAAGCAATATGTCTTTCTAGTGTTTGTGTGATTCAAGCCTTAGAGAGATTTATATCTAGTCAAAGCTCATCTCCATAGATTTTTGTGGCGACAATCCATCTTAACCTCCACACTAACTCATGTCCATTGCAGAGAGAGTTACACAACCAGTTGCAAAGGATTGATATTCCATCCACTTCAATCCATCTTCTGAACCGGCTGAAAGAGTTACACAACCAGCAGTCTGTACCATCCAAGCCTTTGTGAGATCAGCCTTAATCTGATCTTACATCATTAACCTCAACCTAGTTTTCCACAACAAGGTTATTCTCTCTGGTTGTCTCATGACCGCATGCAACATAAGCACTACTAGAATGACCAAATATGTCATGCCCTTGTCTGCATAACTCTTCCGACGGTCTTGGGATTCCTTTTCTGCTTTTTGATAATTTCCACTTTCTCTACTATCTCTCTGCTAGTTGTATGTCCTGTTGTTCCCCCACTTCTGACCAATATAGTGGTGTACGACATGACCTACCATAAAGAGGCTCATATAGTGCCATCTCAATGGTACCTTTTGTCTGACGGAAACTGGATCCATTGGCTGGAAAAACTTCATGGTTAACCTCAACCTGGTTGTCTGCAGAGGGGTTATTCTCTATGGTTATCTTGCGAGCGTGTGCCACTCAAAAACCACTAGAACGACAAAATATCTCATGCCCTTGTCTGCATAACTCTTCCGACGGTCTTGAGATTTATTTTCTGCTTTTGAGCATTTCCATTTGCTCTACTATCTCGTTGTTGGTTCTATAAATTATCACTCCCCCAGTTCTGACAAATATAGCGTTGTACGATACGACCTACCAAAAAGAGGCTCATACGGTGCCATCTCAATGCTCGAATGATATCTCCAAATTGTAAGATGCCAACAAATCAATCCATATGTTCTTCCTCAAAATTCATGTCCAACTAAGAAACAATATTAGTTCTTCATGCCATCTTTGATCGCCCTCACAAACCTGCAGAGAAGACGAAACTCCTGCTCATACTCTCTGAGAGTCATAGTCGTGGTTATTCTCTATGGTTATCTCATGACCGTGTGTCGCTGAAACACCACTAGAACAACAAAATATTTCATGCCCTTGTCTGCATAACTCTTCTGACGGTCTTGAGATTTCTTTTCTGCTTTTTGAGCAATTACATTTGCTCTACTATCTCTTTGCTGGTTCTATAAATTGTCATTCCCCCACTTCTGACCAATATAGTGTTGTACGACACGACCTACCGTAAAGAGGCTCATATGGTGCCATCTCAATGCTCGAATGATAACTGATCTCCAAATTGGAAGATTCCAACTACTCAATCCATATGTTCTTCCTAAAATTCAAGTCCAACTGAGAAAAATGTTAGTATTTTATGCCATCTACGACCCCCCTCGCAAACCTGCAGAGAAGATGGAATTCCTGCTCATACTCCCTGACAGTCATAGGACCCTAAAAAATATTTTTTGAAGGCATTGATTTTCGAGAGAAGTACACTCCCTCCTAAAATCCACATAGTTCATCTCATAACGGCTAAGAGATCCACTGATAACCTCCCCCCCCCCACCAGACTAGGAAATCATCTCTCATATGTTGAGTGGTTTAATCAAAACAGTACTCCGGTGGGCACCTCATATAATCAAAATTATGGTCCAACATCCTCCTACAATTATATGCAAAAATATTCCACAACTCACCTATATTTCCCTATAACCAAATCCGCATTAGTCTCATCATCTCCACATATCTAGGTCCTTCGCCGAGTCCGTCAGGTGATTGTGGTTGTGGTGTCAGTGGTGATGGAGGTGGAAGTAGCCCATGATCAACAACTTGTGGGCATTCGGCTACACCCGACCAACATGATGTGTACAATGTGGTGCCTGATGAGCGGCGGCTGGTAATGAGGGGAATACGACGAGCAACCTTGTCAGCTGCTACCCAAACTGCCTCATATGCAACTATCGATAAACCTCCTTCGCAGCTACTCAAAAAGCCTATGTCGATGAAGGTTTTCGGGTCTGGTAACTCACGATATCACATGTTCACTTCCTTCTTTATCAATTTTTTCCGAGCCTAAGCTTCGATTCCACTGGGGAAAGTGTGTTTCAAGTGTAGGGGAGGTGGTTACTGACAACATCTTTTATTTTGTTATAGTCAATTGAGTCGTTTTACTAACTCAAACCCTTGTGTGGGAGACTAGGATTTTTCGAGGAAACACTACAGTTGCAGGTACCTAAGAGACTATTCGACGAGTCTGTAGCGATCTATGACTGTTAGAAAACCCCAAACGAATCAACCTATCAAGGATACCCATGTCTTACCCCTATCATCTCCTATGTTTCATGGAAATAAACCCTGAATAAAAATGGAAGAGCAACTGATGAAAAATATAAAATGATACCCAATGGAGAAAAATCAGTTGCTAAAGTGAGAAATGGGAGATGAAAGGAACCATAGAAAAATCAGTATGACAATTTGTGGGATCGAAATGAGTTTTAAAGTTTTTCAAACTTATTCTCATGATCTTGGTTTTATGCACTACAAGAAACATCAAATTTGCCACTTTATCTTGCCACTCTGCGATTAGTGACAAATATTTGTAACCAATTAGTGACATTTGCCTCCACTGCATCCAAGGCAGCTTGTCTTGCTGCTTCCTGAACCATCTTTCTGATTACCTATGGATCCATCGGTTGAAAAACTGTCTTGTTAACCTCAACCTTGTTTCCCAAAGAGGGGTTATTATCTATGGTTGCCTCACAACTCTGTGCAAGTGTAGCACCACTAGAACGGCCAAGTTTATTAGACATCATCTGAAAGGAAACAACACGGTGATTAGATTTTTGTTAAAAAAGAGCTGAAGATTAATAGAATAGTATCGAGCGGAAGGAGAACTAGTATCGAGAAAAAGCGGAACTATGTTTTTTTAAAAACTCCCACTTCTGATATGAGACGCGGTCGAGGTGGTCGGATGGTCGAGAGATGGGCGAACGTGGGCGATGGTCGGGCGCGGATCGTGGGCGATGGGCGAGTGCGGACAGTGGTCGAGCGATGGTCGAGCGGGACAAGGAAGCTGGCCAAGGGTGCTCTCTTCCTTGTCAGTCGGTGGTGATTTGAGCTACTGAAACTGACAGGATGCTTAGAGTAACCGGACCAAGCAAGTAAGAAGCAAGAAAAGATCTAATCTCCAAGGGGCAGCCACGCAAGGAGGAAGAGATCTACAACCTTTAGGGTTTTCTTTTGCTTAAAACTTACTTAGCTTTTTCATTAAACAAGAGAGAGTTAAAATACCCTCAAAGTCGAAACAGAATAGGCCAAAACAAGTGGGCCGGTCGAAATGTCTTAAAACAAAAGAGAAGTAAAAACTTAAACAGAAAAGACTTTGAGAGAAAAGGAACTCGGCCAGCCTGACTCTCTAATGAACGGCCTCAAATCACCTCGTTAAAAACCTTGTGAAGAAAACCCATTTGGGACAAAACCTCACAAGGGAAAAAGAGTATGATCTTTAAACTAGAGGCAGACCGGTCTAGGAATCGTCTGACTCGATGCTGAAGATCATGGTCGGCCCGATCGTCCTGAGTAGGGGCCATGGCATGGTCTGGTCGAATGGGCCATCTTCCTTGGTCTTGATCATCTTATGGGCCAACTGGTTCAAGACAGGTTGGCCTTGGTCGAGCTGGCTTAGCTGGACCATGATGTCCTCTATGCTCGTCCTGGAAATCAGCTGCTCCATGGCGTTATTGAATTCAGCTTGTACCTGCCTCTGTCCAGAACGTGTCCTCGGTACGTCCTGCATGGTCGGGAACTGGTCGACCAACCTCATGGCCGAGCCCGGTCCATCCTGCTCGTCCAGTTCAGGGTCGGTCAAGCTAATGTCCTCATCATTCCCTCCCTCGTGAAGAGGTTCTAGCCTCAGAACGGTATCACCTGCACAATAAGGAGACAAATCAGCAATATTAAAACTCGAAGATATGCTCATGTCACCTTGGAGTTCCAATTGGTAGGCGTTGTCGTTGATCTTCTTTAGAAGCCGAAATGGTCCATCTCCTCGTGAGGCAAGCTTGGATTTCCTTTTGCTTTGGAACCGCTCAGGTCGCATGAGGACCCAAACCCAATCGCCTGGTCGAATGTCGACCTCCTTCATGTGCTTGTCGGCATGCTTCTTGTATTGCGCCGTTCTCTTCTCGATGTTCTCCTTGATCATCTGGTGCAGCTTGGAAACGCCCTCGGCCTTGCGTTCTCCGTCCAGATTAATAAACTCCAGGGCCGGCAGTGGTTTCAGGTCAAGTGGCATATCAGGCTTAAACCCATAAACAACCTCAAAAGGAGACATCTTAGTAGCAGAGTGTTTAGCATTATTATAAGCGAACTCAACAAATGGGATGCAATCCAACCAATTTGATAAATTTTTACCAACAGTGGCCCTTAAAAGGGCTGAGAGAGTTCGGTTCACAACCTCGGTCTGTTCATCTGTCTGTGGATGGCACGTGGTCGAGAATAACAGCTTAGTACCAAGCTTTCTCCACAACTTCCTCCAGAAATATCCTAGGAAGGTCGGGCCGCGGTCCGAGACAATGTTCCAGGGCACTCCGTGCAATCTTAACATTTCTTCAAAGTAGAGATCGGTTGTCTGGGTTGTGTCGTTTGTTTTAGAACATGGTATGAAATGGGCCATCTTGGAAAACCGGTCGACCACTACGAAGATCGCATCCTTGTTCCTGACCTTAGGCAATCCAAGTACAAAATCCATGGAAATATCGACCCATGGCCGGGTAGGTATAGGTAAGGGTAAATAGAGACCGTGAGGATGTGACCTGGACTTAGACTTAAGGCACGTGATGCACTTGGGGCAGAAACACTCTGTGTCTCGCTTCTGATGCGGCCAGTAGCAGTGTTCGACCAGGACACTCAATGTTTTCTCTATGCCATCAGGCCTCCTCCATGGGATTCTCGGATCAGAAGATCCCTCATCGATCCTTGGGGAATACAAAGCCGTTTGTCCCTGAACAAGAACCCATTGTGCAAGTATAAGGCCCCTCTTGGTCCATTATGCCATTCCTGAAAAGTTTCACCAAAATCAGGGTCAGTATCATATTCTTCTTTAATATGTTCGAACCCCAGAACTTTGACCTCCATGGTACTGATCAGTGTGTATCTCATGGACAGTTTATCAGCTACCACGTTCTCTTTCCCTTTCTTGTACTTGATGACGTACGGAAAGGTTTCCACAAACTCAAGCCACTTGGAGTGCCTCCTCTTTAAATTCTTTTGTCCTCTCAGGTGCTTCAATGTCTCGTGGTCAGTGTGGATAACAAACTCCTTGGCCAGCAAGTAGTGCTGCCATGTCTCCAAGGTCCTAACCAGGGCGTACAGCTCCTTTTCATACGTGGGGTAATTGAGCATGGCTCCACTCAATTTCTCGCTGAAGTAAGCGACCGGTCGGCCTCCTTGTGTTAGGACAGCTCTGATCCCTAAACCTGAAGCATCACACTCAATCTCAAAAGTTTTATCAAAGTTAGGCGAATCCAAAATAGGAGTGTGGGTTAGCAAGTCCTTGAGCTTTTGGAATGCGGCCTCATGTGCTTGTTCCCATTTGAACGGAACGTCCTTCTTGATCACGGCTGTAAGTGGGGCGGCCACAGTGCTAAAATCCTTTACAAATCGCCTTTAGAAGCTGGCCAATCCGTGGAAACTCCTGACATGGCCGATCGTGGTCGTGGTCGGCCATTCCTCAATCGCCTTGACCTTCTCTTGATCAACCTGTAAACCCTGCGAGCTCACAACAAAACCTAAAAAGACAAGCTTATTAGTGCAGAAGGTGCACTTCTTGAGTTTCGCGTAAAGACCCTCCTGTCGAAGAGTGTCTATCACTTGCTCAAGGTGCAACAAGTGGTCAGCAAAGCATTGGCTATAAATCAAGATATCATTGAAATAAACAACAACGAACTTACTAATGTAGGCCCTTAAGACCTGGTTCATGAGCCGCATGAATGTGCTGGGCGCGTTAGTAAGGCTGAATGGCATGACCAGCCACTCGTACAGGCCTTGCATGGTCTTGAAGGTTGTTTTCCATTTGTCTCCTTCCTTCATCCTGACATGATGGTATCCACTCCGTAAGTCGATCTTAGAGAACACGGACCCTCCGTGCAGCTCGTCCAGTCATGGTATGGGAAGCCGGTACTTGATGGTGATATTGTTGATTGCCGATAGTCAACACACATCCTCCAAGAACCGTTCTTCTTGGGAACCAATAAGACGGGAACAAACACGGACTGAGGCTCTCTCGGATATAGCCTTTGGACATAAGATTCTGCACCTGCTTCTCCTGTTCCTTAGACTCGGTCGGGTTCATACGGTACGCTGGCCGGTTGGGTAGGGCCAATCCAGGCACGAGGTTGATTTGATGCTCAATGCCTCGGATAGGAGGAAGGCCGGCTGGGATCTCTTCTGGAAATACGTCCTTGAACTTGTCCAACAAAGAAACAACATCCCAGGGCAACTCAACATCGTTTGAACACGAGTGTAGTGTCTCCCTAAAGACCATTAGTAGCACCTGCGTGTTTTGAACAATAGCTCTAGAAACTGAGTGAGAAGAAATAAGGAGATTGGTCTTACTATTCTTTTTGTCCTTGGCAAGACGCAATTGCATCTCATGCACTTCATGTGGCGTGAGCGGTGCAAGTTGGTACTTCCGTTTGTCATGGACGAACGAGTAGTGATTCGTCCGCCCATTGTGCAATGACTCCTTATCGAATTGCCACGGTCGGCCTAGGAGTAAGTGTCCAACCTGCATAGGAACCACGTCGCATACTACCTGGTCGTGATATCGTCCCACGCTGAAGGGCAAGGTCACTGGGTCTGCGATCCTTATCTCCGTGTCATCATTCAGCCATCGAAGCCATGTTCCGGCTTGCCACGTTAGTACAAGATCCACCATCTATAATAAGACTACATGCCTTTCTGTTAACAGTACAGCGAGTGTGGAATATGTTTTCCCGTTGGACCGTCTCTGGGTCAACAAGCGCACTGAGAGCTCTCCGGATCACCAATAGCTCTTCAGAATCGGGATACTCTATAGGCGTTCCCGGTTCAGGCACCTCGACGTCCTCGTCCTCCTGTTCATCCAGGGACTCGTACTCACCAGCTTCATTCAAGATCATGATCCGTCGGTTCACACAATCATGGTAAACCTCAATCTGGTTTTCCACTGCAGGGTTGTTTTCAATGGTTGTCTGCATAACTCTTCCAAAGCTTGGTGAAACCTACAATTATGAAGTTATAAATAGCTCCTGTATCAAATTGGGTGCATGCTGTCCCATCCCCAACCGAAACCGATCTCACACAAGTATACTAACTAATAATATAGTCCACAAAATACAACTACTCAAAAATCCAAAACGAGTATAACATGAGACTCATACCGGCTACTGGTTAAACTCCCTCGTTCTCTCAAGTAGCAAAATCTTGTGTAATAATAGCTTGATGTTCTGGTGGTGGCAGAAGAAACCCATGCGCCCTCAGCCAGAAGTCTCTAGAAATATGACCATGTTGACCATAATTATAGCAAACCCTTGATGCTTCTGCGATCTTCCTGATAATTGGTGCATCCATTGGCATCTCCCGACAGTTCCTCGCAACAAGGCATATTCTTCTACAAGAAAAAACACTTGGAGAGCCCTCCAAAATGATGGTGGCAACAAAAAGTATATAATATGATCTTGCCTGCTTGGTGTTCTTCTATATGTTTAAGATCCTTTCCATGCTTTCGTTGTGTTTCTTAAGGAGTATATGCTCCTCACGTATCCTTATATCCTTAATATCTACCTTCTCCACCTACTCAGATAAGTTATGGTAATCCCTCATAGTTCACCAATTGCGATTATCAACTAGCAAACCCTGTAGGAACCTTTTCATTAAGTCCTCCTCGTGTAGGATCCCCCTCGAAAACCTGCTGAGAAGACGAAACTCCTGCTCATACTCCCTGACAGTCCTAGTACCCCAAAAATATACTGGAAGACATTATGCTTAACATTAATGGTTTCTCGAGGGAAGTACACTCCCTCCTAAAATCCACTTAGGTCAGATAATAACGGACAATAAATCCATTATAACTCCCTCCCACCAGACATGCAAATATTCTCTCATATGCTGAGTGGCCAAATTCAAATGGTACTCCGGTGGGACCTCATATATCCAAATTACGGTTCAACATCCTTCTACAATTATATGCAAAAAAATATAATATCTACAGCTACTCTAAATTGCTCTATAACTAATTTCCACATTTGGCTCATCATCTCCCAATATGTAGGTTCTTCTCTATCTCCGTAAGGTGGTTGTGGTGGTGGTGACAATAGTGGTGGAGGTTGAAGTGGCCCATGCTCAACAACCTGTGCGGCATTCCGCTGCATCCCACCAACATGATTTGCTTCATGTGGTTCCTGATGAGTGGCAGCTGTAAGGCCTGGAGGAGAATAAATGCGCAAACTTCTCTGATGCTACTCGAGCTGCCTCATTGCAACTAGTGGATAAGCCCCCTATGCAGCTACTCAAAAAGCCTCATGAGCAACATGCTGCACTACATCCTTAACAACTTGTTTTTCTGCCTCCAGAACCATTTGTCTGACTGATTCTGGATCCATAGTCAGAAAAACTTCATGGTAAACCTCAACCTGGTTGTCCGCTGCAGGGTTATTTTCTCTGGTTGTCCATGAAAGAATGACTAAATAATCATGCCCTTGTCTGCATAACTCTTCCAAAGCTTGGTGAAACCTAGACTTATATAGTTATAAATAGCTCACATATCAAACTGGGTGCATGCTGTCCCATCCCCAACTGAAACCGATCTCACACAAGTATACTAACTAATAATATAATCCACAAAAACTACTCAAAAATCCAAAACGAGTATAACAGGAGACGCGTACTGGCTACCAGATAAACTCCCTCGTTCTCTCAAGTAGCAAAATCTTTTGAAACAATAGCTTGATGTTGTGGTGGTGGCAGAAGAAACCCATGTGCCCTCTTCGGGAAGTCTCTAGAAATATAACAATGTTGATCATAATTATAGCAAGCCCTTGGTGCAGCTGCAATCTTCCTGATAATTGGTGCATCCATTGGCTTCTCCTTACAGTTCCTTGCAACAAGGCATATTCGTCTACAAGAAAAACACTTGGAGAACTCTCCAAATTGAAAGCGGCGACAACAAGTATATAATATGATGCTGACTGCTCGGGTGTTCTTCTAGATGTCTAAGCGCCTTTCCATGCTTTCGTTGTGTTTTCTTAAAGAGTTTATGCTCCTATGGTATCCCTATATCCTTAATATCTACCTTCTCCACCTGCTCAGATAAGTTATGGTAATCCCTCATAGCTCACCAATTGCAATTATCAACTAGCAAACTCTGTAGGAACCTTCTGATCAAGTCCTCCTCATCTACGATCCCCGTCGAAAACCTGCAGAGAAGACATAACTCCTGCCCATACTCCTTGAAAGTCCTACTAGCCTGAAGTATATACTGGAAGACATTATGGTTATCATCAATGGCTTCTCAAGGGAAGAACACTCCCTCCTAAAATCTACTTAGGTCATATCATAACGGACAACAGGAAATATTCATTCATATGTTGAGTGGCCAAATTCAAATAGTACTCCGGTGGGCACTTCATATATCCAAATTACGGTTCAACATCCTCATACAATTATATGCAAAAATAGTATCTACAGCTCCTCTAAATTGCTTCATATCCAAATTCCACATTTGGCTCATCATCTCCCAATATGTAGGTTCTTCTCTAAGTCGAGGAGGTGGTTGTGATGGTGGTGCCAGTGGTGGTGGAGGTTAAAGTGGCCCATGATCAACAACCTGTGCGGCATTCCGCTGCATCCCACTAACATGATGTGATTCATGTGGTTCCTGATGAGTGGCGGCTGATAGATATCGAGTTTTATCTTATTCTACTGCAAGTGCACAGTTAAGTGATTATAGTATATAGGGTATCGAATCCACAGAGACTCTGGTTTCGATAGATTAAGAACTATAGAGATTTAAACTAAGAAGAAAGCAATGTGAAATAAACTAAATAGCAATGCGAGAAAGTAAACAAGTAGCAAGATTATCGGATATGAAAGCAGTTAATTAAGGGCGCTAAGTCTAGGGCGTTCTCAGGAAATCAGACAAGCAGACAAATCATTCAGTCAGGATCTAATTAAGCACAGTTCTAGAACTCAAATCATGGATATAGAATTAACCAACTGTCGTTGCGAGAATTCTCTAAGTCTCAGTGCATCAATCCAAATTCCTTTGCAATTACTAATAGATTAAACCAGCATTAATTTCAAGTTCGATATGTTCACAATTAAACTAAACCAAATTCCTTTGCGAGAAGTTTAATTTCTCAACCTAAATAGTTCAGATTCTAAACCACACTTTCGTGTCGTATTTAGAAACCTAAGATCTAGATTCTAATTGATCAGGTTAGAACTAGCATTAAACACAATTTAGATCGAAGAACATTCTATTCATGTGAATCCTTAACTGAATTAAACAAGTCTAGCAAGTCATGAAATCCTTAACGAGAAACCCTAAACCTAACTATGAATCTACTCAGACATAGATAATGAAAACATAATCAATGAATAATTAGATATCATAAAAGAGATTAAATAAGTAAAGGGGTTCGAAATCTTCTCCAAAATAAAGATGAAGTACAGGATCAGATTAGCCCCAAAAGCTCTAAAAACTCTCTGCTCGTAATTATGATAGAATGTGTAAGTGTATGTAAAAACTGATCTAAAATCCTAATTAAATAGCTAAAACATGACTTGGGGGTTCTGTGTAAACATCTGGAACTTCTGGGCTTTTCTGCAATATTGGCATTCTTCATTGAACCGCCGAGTCTGGCCCATTCGCGCTGTGCATCGACCGTTGCAGGTGTGCAACAATCGACGCAGTCATCAAATCTGGACAGTGAGTTCTTCTTCTCGGACCAAATCTCCAAATTACTCCAATAAGCTCCATAATCTCCACTTTAGCTCCAAACGTGCGTGTACCTAATAAAACCTGCAAAAGACTCTAAAGAGACACAAATAGACTCTAAAACAGACTTATATCATGGCATAAAACCGGTAAAAACCATGATATATCAACTCCCCCACACTTAGCCTTTGCTTGCCCTCAAGCAAAACAAAGAACTAAAACATGGTGAAGAAGTTTGAAAACTCTTCAGAAACTCTTTTCATCCTAGAAGCAACAACACTCAGATTCCCCTTAGTAAACCACTGAAAGAATCAATCACAAGACATCAAGACCAACATATACTTCCCCCACACTTAGCAACTGTCCTAAGTAAACTCCACAATCACATTCACGCATTCAAATTCTCACCTAAGGAGTATCGATCAAAGGCACATGGACTCTTACCTTATCAGCTCTAGACCACCATACTATCTTTCTCTAGTCCCTTTCTTCTCTTTTCCCTTCCTTAGCATTCTGACTTTCCCCATTGGGTATCATTTTATTTTTTTTATCAGTGCTCTTCCCATTAAGGGGTATACTTTGGACACATTCCATGGATGCACAGGATATGATAGTTGTAGCTACCACTCCCATGACCACTTCGGAGTTACTAACTCATCCTCAGTTTATTATCTTTTTTTTTTTATGGAAGGGGAGAAGGGAACTAAATAGGACAGGTTTACAGGCTGTGTCAGAACTAACAAGGAAATCCGACACAAAGTATACCAAGCCCTTAGGTGAGAAAATTAAGTCAGTATTAAGTTTCAAGTCAGTCAAAGGATCCTCTGATACCTGAAGTGATGTGGGTGTCCTCAGTAGGCTGATCTGTAATGGGGTTTTCCAATAGTCAGAGATTGATCCTGCAACTTCATCCCAATGGTTACTTAAGTTCCTGCAAGTGCTGTTAATCTTCTCAAAAAATCATTGTTTCCAACTTGAACTATTTTGACTCAATAAAACAAATTTTGAAAAATATACTGACTCTAAGAAAACAGAAAGATATATGTCAGTAGCACCTCCCCCACATTTAAGACACACTGTCCCCAGTAGTGTCAAGCGAAGGGTTGGCAAAAAGAAAGAAAAAGTTAAATGTTAATGGACGTGTTGGGTTCTGTCTGATTTTACCTCTGTCGCTCAGGCATCGATCGTTGCACTAGGTGCATCGACCGTTGCTAGGCGATTTTCGTGTTGTGACGATCGACACAGTGGTGTGTCGATCGACGCACTGCGTTTATCGGATCAGTCAGCAAGTTAGCAGGTTAGTCCGTTGGATATTGTCAGATTTCGAATCCTGCAAGCTGAAAACACTGAAAACAGAGTAAAATCAAAGCAACTGATGTATCAAATCAAGTACAACCATCCAAACACAATAGCATCCTAAAAATCAAAAAGAAAAAGTGCAAAGAAAAAGAAAAGATAACAGAATACAGAACCGAATGTCTGAAAATGGAGACTACGCTCACTCGTCCTCAGCTATGCGATCAGTACCGCTCGAAGAATTGGGAGTAGGAGAACGTCGTCTGCGTCGAGAAGGACCTGGATGGTGTATCTATGGCTGTCTCCTGCAAGTGCAGGTACGCATGAAGTTCCAGAAGACCCCGTAGAATACCATCTGAACGCTCTCTCCACTCTGCCTCAAACATATCACCATAAGGCATCGTGGGCTCAGGAAAAGTTCCAACATCGTCAGCAGGGGCAGCAGCAGGCGCAAGAGCAGAGGAAGACGAAGCTCGTGTGGAAGGCTCTCCCAGCGGATGAGCCATAGAAGGGACCCTGCGCTGCTCGCTCGCAGGAGGCTGGAATCTCAGGGCATCCAGCATATCAATCTGTGTAAGTCCAGGAGCAGCAAGATCCACGCCACACTTCTCAGTACTCTGATCATAATAAACCCAAATGCGTCCCTCCTTGAGCCAGGTAGCGCTCTGCAGGTGGCTGAAATCAAGGAACTCCCTGGCAGTGTTACACTCTGTGCCCTCTAAGGGAATCCTGCAGTGCATGAAGATGGGAGTAAGCAGGCTCCCCACTGTCTCAGTAAGAACACCATCAAATGGCTTCGTCTGCAGGTCGCATAAGTGCTGAGTGAAAACAGCTCCCAAGTTGAGTCCCTTAGTGGGATATCTCAAAGGGGAGTCCTCAAACTGATCCCTCAATCCAATGAACAACATCTCCATCTCAAGCTTGCGCATCTTGTTGGCTTCATACTTGCACAACAAACTCCAACACAAGATACGCAAGACATATCTCAGAATAGGATGTCTAACCTGCTTCACCGGTGTAGTCCTCGAGTTGTATCGACCACTGCCAATGCACTCCCAGAAAAACTGAGTCTCCTCTGGATCCCACTCAAGACTCATGCCAATACATCTCGGCTCAGTACTGAAACCATAGATCCTGCAGATATCGAGTAAAGGAATCCGATACCTGAATCCTAAGCACATGAAGGTTAAAATACCTCCTGTAGCACTCCTGTTGTCTGGGTCCGGGTAAACCACTCTGCAAGTGGCTAGCAGCTGTCTGACCAACTCAGGGTACAAGTCGTAAGGCCACACTGTAAGAAACTGCTCATCTATCCCCAGACTCTTACAGGTAGAGTAGTCTGCAAACTTTGTTGGCTTAATCGTCATCCCACACCAACCATTGTACAACAGCGTGTCGAACTCATCCCAATGGTTAAGCAGTGGCCTCTCTGTAAACTCAGCTGTCTTGAGGAACTCAGCAATATCATTTGGCCACTCTCTCGCTGACGGGATCTGTGTCTTGTCTGCTCGGGGCCAAGGCAGTGCTACTGCCGGACCAACTCTCACATAAGGCTCAGGTTGTTGTGATTCTCTATGGAACCACTCTGGTGGTGGAATGTACTCACGCGTGGCGGTTGCTGCGGTGGCTCTGCGCTTGCGGGATTGTCTGCGAGTTGCCATCTGCATTCAAGAAAAATTTAAACAATATAAGTCTCGGCAATCTCTCTGTGAAATCGCGAAGCAACGACCGTTGCTCTAAGGCATCGATCGTTGCAAGGCGATTTCGCATTATCGAACAAATCCCTAAAATCGCAAAGCAACGACCATTGCACGAGTGCATCGATCGTTGCCAGGCGATTTCAGAGCCGACAACAAATCCTAAAAATCGTTCTAAATTCGTTCAACGAGCCACAAAATCAACAAGAACCCATTACTAAACAACCTAAATCGTGTTTATATCAATATAGAATCATCAATCTCAAGCTAAAAATCCCTAATTTCATAAACCCTAAAATCAATTCCGAAAATCATGAAAATGAGAGCTCATACCTTGGAATCTTTGCAAATGAGTTATAGAAATAGCTAGAGGATGTTAAAACAAGTAGATTTAAGCTTTGAAACACGAGAAATGATGAAGAATTGAGAGATTTAGGAGTGGAGGTTCTCGGTTGTACGGACGGCGGAAATGGAGAAGAAGAAAGGAGAAAAGGGTTTAAGGCACTTACCTCGATCGTGGGTGCAACGACCGTTGCAGTTCAGCAATGATCGATGCTAGTTGAACCGAATCGATTCCGGTTTAGAGCGCGTACCTTAATTGTGCAATTGAACCAATTGCAACGACCGTTGCACAGGACCGCAACGATCGTCACAATGCGATCACCTCTCTTCGTCGAAATCACCCTGCAACGACCGTCACAATTAAGCAACGATCGTCACACATCTCCAGACTCGAGTTCTGCATCTAAAACTTAACAAAAATAAAAATAAAACGTTAGTTCCTAAGAAAAACACCAAAAATCAAAAGGAAAAACACTAAAACCTAACAGTGGGTTGCCTCCCACTCAGCACTTGTTTAAGGTCATTAGCTTGACCGGACGAACAAGATCAGTTTGCTGGAGATCCTGACAGAGACTTTGATTGCCTCTGTGCAAGCCTCCTCATCCATGGCGGAGAATAAGCTGTATCAGAATGAACTTGTCCAAGAAAAGGAGTAAACTGCTCTCCAGGATCCAAAGTCACAGTATCACTTGGCTGCTTATCATCTCCATCCATAATGGTGAATGTATGTCCATCAATCAGCGGTTTGCGCAGCTTATCCATCTCATAACGCAGCGGCTCATCTCCCAGGTGGAGATCAATCAGACTGTGTCTAACATCTATTACCGCTCCTGTTGTAGCCAAAAATGGTCTCCCAAGTATCAACGCATCATCAGGATCACTGTCATACTTCAGCACTAAGAAGTCTGTTGGAACCAAGTAGTTTCCAACTCTCACCGGGATGTCCTCAAGGAGTCCTTCTGGAACTCTTATAGACTGACCAGCTAGGACAAGAGAGGTCCTAGTAGCCGAAAAATCCAGCATACCCAGCTTCTCTACCACAGAATATGGCATAAGACTTCCAGCAGCTCCCAGATCACACAAAGAACGCCTAAAACTATCCTCAAAGATAGAACAGTTAAGCACAAAGACACCAGGGTCAGGCACCTTCTTTGGGATCTTGGTTAACAGCACATCGCTTATCCGTTGAGGGACCACAATCACCCAATCTTTCAGCTCTTCATCCAAAGGCAACATCTTATTCAAGTATCTCTGCACACATGGGTGATAAGGTGGATCATCAGATGATGGAATTTCTTCCAACTCTTCACCAATCTCTTCCAACTTCTTAAGCTCTTCAATCTCTTGCTTAATCACTTCAGACACTGAGGGATATAATCTAATGGATTGTGCATAAATCTCCTGTTGAGTAATCTCAGACACTCCAGGGAATAAACGATCAAGCTCTAAATCTGCATCAATGCCTTCAGAATCCTGCGAGTCTGTCTGTCCGCGACCTGCAACGACCGATGCTAAGGGTGCATCGATCGAAGCAACACTGTTTTCACAGATTCTACCCGAGAGATTTTCCTCAAAATCCGAAAATTCAACCTCTTCTACAAACTCAGTTGTGCTTAGCCCAAATCCTTCACCTAGGTGTGATCCATCATCAATGTGTACTGACCAGGCCTTAATATGTGTGTCTGCTACTCCTTTTCCTTTAACAGAACTGGAAATCTGACTCACCTGAGTATCCAACTGCTTCACATGAATGTTCAGAGACTCAAACTTCCCATTGAGATCCTTATAGACAGCATCCAACTTCTTATTGCAGTCCACTGCAATCTTGGTCTGACTCTCCAGCAGCTGTTCCATCATTGCCTCCAACTTACTCTCATGAGCAGTGGCTACAGGAGGCGCTTGGTAAGAAGATGATCCATAGATTCTCTGAGTACCTTGTCCAAAAGGCTTCTGAAAACCACTAGTCTGTCCAAAGCCAGAGGAGTTCTGATTGCCTGTGAAGGCGCTCTTCTGTTCTCCATTGAAGAACCTGTTTCCCTGCTGATTACCAAATCTATTACCTTGGAATCCAGATCCTCCTATGTAATTCACATCTTCTTCTTGAGTGTCCTCCTCAGTCTGAATTACCTCAACATCTTGGGCAAAGTGGACAGCTTTCTTACCAGCTAGGAGATTACAAACTGTGTCCAGCTTAGATATAATATCAGCAATCTCCAAATTCTCTTCCTTTCCACCAGATCTCTTCCTCCTCTCATCAGTAGTCTTGCAACTGTTGCTGCTTACTAAGTTATCAATCAACTGCTTAGCTTGAGCAGGAGTCCTAGTGTTAAAGTTGGCATTGCTAGAGTTGTCCAACGCAGTCTGATATGGAAGATCTATGCCTCTAAAGTGTTGGGAATGTCCTGAAATCTACTGTACTATCTCTAGAAAGTATGATAAGTGTCGAGATCAGACATAAGTCATAAATACTGGGTGATCATGATGACTTGCTAGAGCCCGCTCACGATCTATAAGTTTAGGACTTATTACCAGTATTGTATGATCCCTAAGGGTCACACACCATAGCTAACGGGAAAGTTAACAAGGAAATAATACGGTAAGATGCAAGGCATTTACTGTATTTGTACAGAGAATTGGGCCAGACAAAATACAGTTTTTGTCTGATTTGGGTCTTGGGCCCAAAAGCCTAATAAGCCATTAGTTTAATTACTTGGGTTTATATATGAGAGGAAAGGGCGCAGTCTAGGGAAGCTCTCCTGCGATTTTTACAGACCTAGCCGTCCTCTCTCTCTCTGTGGTTCCAGCTTGGTCTAGCAGCCTGATCCAGTAGCTTGTAAGCGTGTGGATACCTAGGAGGAGCCGGTTTCTATCAGCTCTTGCAGATCTCGATATTCCTTTGATCAATCCGCTGCAATCATAAGGTAATCATCCTGATCTGTTTATAATTCATCTGCAAATCACCTAGATCCTAGTTGATTATGTTAGGTTGTAATCTGATAATTACACCAATGAACACACATAATCCTTCAGTGGTATCAGAGCCTAGGTCGTTAGGTTTTTGCTTTTTGGATCATACTAGGTTGTTTATTAGTTTGATGAATCGATTTTAATGAGTAAAATTGATTGAAACTTAGAAAACCTAGAAATAAGAAAACCTTGTTAATTAATGTTGACATCGTTTCTTTGTATCAATCGCTGTTGACTTTGCCACATTCATAAGAAACGATTATTTGTTTGAATTGTCAATAATTAGCGATCGATTTTGTCTTTAAGTGATCTGGAAAAGTCATGGTTTAAGTGGTTTGGAAAAATTAAAGTCACTTTATTTCAATCGCATGTTGACTTTTTGGATCGTGTGAACAAGCAATTAATTAGCGATCGATTATGGCATGATACGAATTGGAAAAGTCAAAGTGGATTGTTGATTTAGCTTTTTTGATAATTGAAATCGATCGATAAGCATGCCGGGTATAACGATCAAACCGATCGGTTATTGCCGGATGCTGTATCGATCTCCTCCCACCCCGTGACGCATGAACCGATCGAGCCTTGGGCTGATCGCGATTCAATGGTCACTAGCCTTATCCCGCAAGTTAGGTCAAAATCAGCTAAAATTGATTGGTTAGACCAATCTATTTCTTCCTGATTTTGGACTTAACCGAACCGATCCAATTTAATTGGTGGTTCAAGCGGTTAACCAAATCGCAGTTTTCTGGAAATTATTTAATACAATTGGTATTATTTAATTTCTGGTTAAACCGGATTTAAATTCAAAATTGAATTTTAACCTAAACCGAAGGCTGGTCTAAGTTTGATTTGGTTGGACCAAATAATTTAGAGCTAGTCTGGTTTAGTAAATAACCAGTTGGATTTAGTAGTTAATTTGGTCTTGGACCAGAATTAATGAACCGACTCGGTTATGTCAAATTATTGGGCCAATTGGAATTCTGTGGTCTTGGGCCAAGAATTGGGCCTATAATTTGTGACCCAACCGAAAACTTTAATAAAATATTAAATTAGAAATTTCTATTTTAGTATATTTCTAAATTTAGAAAGTTTCTAAAATAAGTAAGTTTCCCAAAATAGTAATCTTCTATTTTTGGAAAGAAAACCTAAAATCCTCAAAACCAATATCAAGCTTGGATGTCTTGCCCAATCTTGTCAGCTACTTAACACTTATTCAATTACAGATATGGCTTACAGTGTGAGGTGTCTGTTTTTGCGTAAGTAAAGTAGTATATAGTCACTAATTTCATTGGGAGTCCCAGACTTTAGTGATTATTTGGCTGTAAGAGATTGGTTTCCTTGACTGGGCCATCGGGAGTCCCGGGCCTTGAGACATCTGGTGTATTGGGCCTTGGGCCCAATTCACAACCGAGAGTTATTGGATATAACTAGCTGTGTGTATGCTTACCAAGTAAAGCTATTTCTGGGTGACGGCCAGTGGCCCACTTTGGATTTAGCTGAACATGGGTCTCGGAGTCATTGCATTCTTATGAGGTTAAACAAAGAAATTTTGAATGCAATGCGAGTTTTCTTATAAGTTATTAATATTAATCTTTTATGAACTAAATAACTAAAACTCTATTTATCTCTAAATTTCAGTTATGACTAGCACAAACAATCAAAACACTTTCTCGATCCGGTCTGTCCTTGAGATGGACAAACTGAACGGATCAAATTTCTTGACTTGGTCGCGGAACCTGAGGCTAGTCCTCAGGCAGGAGAGAAAGGACTATGTCCTTGAGAGAGCTCTCCCCGAGAGGATCGGGTCCAATGCCTCTCATGCAGTATATGATGCTTGGAATAAGCATTATAATGATGCGGTAGATGTGCGTGGTCTGATATTGGCTACCATGGACTCAGATTTGCTGAAACAATATGAGAACATGGAGTCGCCAATAGAGATGATCAGCAGCCTGAAATTGAAATTTCAGGAGCAGGTAAGAGTGGAGAGATACCAGTTGGTTAAGTCTCTCACTAGCTGCAAGCTACCAAATGATCATCCAGTGAGTCCTCATGTCAGTAAAATGATGGGTTACATTGATAACCTGAGGAAATTGGATTATCCAGTTAGCCAAGAATTGGCAACTGAGATCATTCTGCAGTCACTGCCGTCAAGCTATGATAAGTTCAAAAGGAACTATATCAAGAAAGGCTTAATGAAGACGCTGACTGAACTGCATGATATGCTCAAGACAGTTGAGCCAAACGTGAAGAGTACCCTGTATAATCTCATAATGGAGAAGGGTAGGTTTACTAAACCTAATACTGACAAGGGCGAAGACAAAGTTGTCCAGATTTTGAATCATGGCAAGCGTGTGTCTTCTGAGCCCGAGTCAGATACATCTTACGTTGGTAAGTGCTGCTACTGTAAAGAGACTGGGCATTGGAAGAGAGATTGCATTAAATTCATGGAAGATTATGAGGAGTTGAAGTTGATGTATGAGACTACTTCCTCAGGTATTCATGTTATTACTTCAAGTTCTACCTTATAGGTATTGGATACTGGTTGTGGCACTGATATTTGTTATAATATGCAGAGCCTAAGCAACAGTAGAACGTTGAAGGAACGGCAAGTGGAACTGCATGTCTGGAAGGAGCTATGGATGCTGCCTCAGTCGTAGGGTTTTCACTCGTAGATGCCTTTGAGGCTTGGTTTTGTATTAAGTAATTGCTACAATGTACCTGCTTTAAGCAGAGTTGTCTTTCATTTTCTTGTAAGAATTTGAATGTTTTTAATTTTGATAAAAGACAAGTTTTGTTCTTTTGATCTCAATGAAATATTGATTGTAGCACCCTATTCAAGGAATGGGTTTTATATCTTAAACCAAAGAGTGCCTAAAAGTAACATAAATACCGAATTGGTTTAAATCTGATGAATTAAACCTGATTTTTCTTGGCGTAAATGTTTTGGTCACATAGAGTGAGTCGGATTCAGAAATCTCATAGTTATGGACTTTTGGGCTCATTTGATCGGATATCTTATGAGACTTGAATTCTGCTTACTGGACCAAAAGACAAAGGGCCCATCTTAGCCGAGCTAGAGAAAGGCCCAAAGGCTTATTGGACCTTGAACATACTCATGTATGTGGCCCGATGAGCAGTAATGCCAGAGAAAATTTCCTGTACTTCATTATATTTACTGATTACTTCAGTGAGTATGACTGTGTTCATTTGATGAGACACGAGTCGGAATTCTTTGAAATGGTCGAAAGAGTTCCAGAATGAGGTATAGAATCTGAGTGACAGAAGTATTGAGACTCTGGATTAGATCACGAGTGAGAATACTTAAGTCATTGATGGTGTGATCATCTGAATGAGTGTGAAGTCGTTTCACAGCTCATTTCTCCTGAAAACCTTGAGGTGTTTCTGTGAGAAAGAATCAGATTTTATTAGAAATGATTAAAGATGAGTCACACGAATCTTCCATGATATCCTTTTAGAATAACGCTCTAGAAATATCTAAGTTTACGCTGAAATATTTCCACCAATATCAGTTGAAAGACACCACATAAATGTGGACTGGAAATGATCCAAATTCGTCTTTACTGAGTATTTGTAGTTGAGCTACTTCGCTGGTTGTCCTAGGGAAACCAAGTCTTGTTACTTTTTACGTCCATTCCGAAAACGAAGTTAGGTTGTTCGGAATTCTGTTTTCTAAAAGGAAAGTTGCTTTCCAAGAAGAACAGTGGGAGTAAAAGTATAACTCGAAGAAATTCGAGAAATACAGGAGGCTGCTCAACCTGTTGAGGGAGAGCAGCGGATGGATTTACAGATTTCTGTAGAATCTACACCTGTAGAGCCTGAAGTTCGCAGATCTGAATGAATCCGTCACTAATCCGAGAGTGATTTCTCGTGATTAGTTGCCATGATCTGATGATCATTGAAAGTGACGAACCTGCGAAATTCACAGAAGCGAAATTGAGCCCGGACTCTGAAAAATTATACTGTATGTAAGTTAGCTTCATCGATCCATTCATGGATAGAAGCAAACAAATCGGAGTTGGAATCTTCGTTCTGTTGAAGTAGTCAAGGTTTTGACTTGAACAGGAACGAGATGGAACTGTGCGTTTACTAATAGATAAGTGGGAGCGATGTTGCATTTCTCATAGTGTATGTCGATGACATACTGATTCTCGGAAATAACGTTCCAATGCTGCAGTCGGTAAAGGACTGGCTTGGGAGTTGTTTTTATGATTGACATGGGTAAAGCCACGTATGTTCTTGGATTTTGGATCTAAAGATAGAGATCCAAAAGAGCTGATAGGACAAAGTCAGGATTCTTATATTGACAAAGTCCTACACGTTTTCAGCATTCCAAGAAGGGTTTTATGCCAATGTCACATGGCATTACGTTAAGCAAGAAACAGTGTCCTACGATAACTGCTGAGCTTGAATGCATGGATGAGATTCCATATGCGTCGGCAATTGGATCTATCATGTATGCCATGACACGTACTTGTTTTGATATTGCTTTAATGTTAAGCAAGACAAGTAAAGACCAGTCAAATCCAGCAAAGAATCACTGGATAGACGTAATGAACATCCTCAAGTATTTGGAAAATACTTAGGATAAGTTCTTGATTTACGGAGAAAGTGAGGTGCTACAAGTCGGTAGAGTCTGAAAGGCAAGTTTCCAACAGACAAAGATGATTTCCGGTCACAGTCCGGTTATATCTTGTGTCTGTCTGGCGGTGCAAGGCACTGTTGCTGACTCCATGACTTAAGCTGAAACATTTTGCAGCTTGGGTAGCGGCGAAAGAGGTTGTTTGGAAAGAAGAGTTCATCACTGAACTTGATGTGATTCCCAGCATAGATGAGACTAGCTGCACATCAGAGGTCCAAACACCTTGAGGGTAGGTATAACCCATTCCGTGAGATAAATGACAGAGGTGTTAAGTAGATCAGCAAGTTTCAACGAATGAGAACGTTGCTAATCTATTAACGAAGCCACTCCTTAGGCCTAAGCACGAGTCGCGGACTGTAGCTGTAGGATAAGTGAAATTAAGATGTAGTCTTAATTTCAGTGGGAAATTGTAAAGGGCTTTATTTAGTTGTTTTGAAAGGTTCATGTAAACATAATATTTTATGTTTATGAAATCTATGATTTTTGGATTATTTTAACTGTGATATAAATAATCGTTCCAAAATGATTCATGTCATTATATATGGGCCATCGAAGTACATGAGTAGACTTGATCCTGAAACCCCATATTTAACGAAATGACATAAATCATAGTGTCCATAGTCGAAGGTTGTTGAAATTGGAACACCAACAACTACTTGAGACTAGATTGTGTTGAGACTTATGACCAAGTTTCGAGGGGTCATAGATACGCGGCATCAAAGTCGACACATAGGTATATGTAGGGGAGTATATGACCGGACATGGCCCGCTGATGAGAACTCTACAAGATATTAATATCTGTGTCATGAGAGGTTCTCATATACGACTATAGAGTATAGTCCTTAGACCTGAGTTTGCATGCATGTGGCTGCACATGGATTGATGCACTTTGATCATTGTCTAACGCTGTTTCGTAAACTGGGAGCTATAAGGACCTTGGTTGGGTGTATTATGAAGTGTGTAGTTCATAGTGATGGAACAAGATTGGATTTGTCCCTGCCGTTTAACGGAGGTAATATCTCTAGGCCAATCGGAGACTTGATAGCTGGTAAGAGAGTGGCCACTCCCAAACGGACTTGCCCAAGTCGTTTGCATTGTCAGTATCAAATCTGGTCCGATGAACATGGTCTGGCTATATAAGGATGACACGCATCTTGCCTTATGCCAGATCGAGATATTGAGACAAAAGGATTAGGGAATGTAGGATTCCAGTACAAGTGGGAGATTGTTGGGAATGTCCTGAAATCTACTGTACTATCTCTAGAAAGTATGATAAGTGTCGAGATCAGACATAAGTCATAAATACTGGGTGATCATGATGACTTGCTAGAGCCCGCTCATGATCTATAAGTTTAGGACTTATTACCAGTATTGTATGATCCCTAAGGGTCACACACCATAGCTAACGGGAAAGTTAACAAGGAAATAATACGGTAAGATGCAAGGCATTTACTGTATTTGTACAGAGAATTGGGCCAGACAAAATACAGTTTTTGTCTGATTTGGGTCTTGGACCCAAAAGCCTAATAAGCCATTAGTTTAATTACTTGGGTTTATATATGAGAGGAAGGGGCGCAGTCTAGGGAAGCTCTCCTGCGATTTTTACAGACCTAGCCGTCCTCTCTCTCTCTGTGGTTCCAGCTTGGTCTAGCAGCCTGATCCAGTAGCTTGTAAGCGTGTGGATACCTAGGAGGAGCCGGTTTCTATCAGCTCTTGCAGATCTCGATATTCCTTTGATCAATCCGCTGCAATCATAAGGTAATCATCCTGATATGTTTATGATTCATCTGCAAATCACCTAGATCCTAGTTGATTATGTTAGGTTGTAATCTGATAATTACACCAATGAACACACATAATCCTTCATAAAGAAGATGCCTAAAAGTGTTACCTCAGTGAATCCATGGTGCGGGCAGTCACATTGGTATTTCTTGAATCTCATCCAGGCAGTCTTAAGAGGCTCAGTAGAACCTTGGGAAAAGGTGAGTATGTCCTGTCTGGACTGATCAGAACGTGCATCATCGTAGAAGTGACACAGGAACTCACTCTTCAGGGCTACCCAAGTAACAAACTGCCCAGGTGGCAGTTGCTTCAGCCATGCAGCAGCGTCTCCAGAGAGACTGTATGGAAAGAGCTTGAGAAACAGATAATCCTGGCACACTCCATCATACTTCATGCCAGTGATTATGTCTTCAAACTGATCAATGTGATCCATAGGCTGCTCCGATGGATGACCATGGAAAGCATTCTGCTTCATCAGCGAGTAGTAGATGGTTTTGATTTCAAAATCATTCCGCTCAAAACCAGGAGGTACAAGAGCTGACCGGTTGGCATGAAACTCATCCGGTCTGTTGTAGTCAGCCAAAGTCCTCTCATGGACTACCATCTGTCTACCTTGGTTTTGTCCTTGACCTTGCGCCTGCGGCTGTGGTTCAGGTTCCTCAACCTCAGGGATCACACGTCCCTCAACATCAATCCTCTGCCCAACAGCATTGTGAGGATTGTTATCTCGGTCCCTCATGATACTGTTAGCATCTTGTATCAAGATCAAACGCTCACGTACCATCCTTGCTCTTCTTTCTCTTCTGTTAGTCCTCTCTAGTCGTCCAAGTTCTTCAAGCCCGAGATTAACGAGGTCCAAGTCCTGATTACTTCTAGTTTCACGCATCTGCATAAACTGTCTGTAATCGTCAAGCAACGATCGATGCTATCAGTGCAATGATCGATTCAATCTCAGAATCGCCTAGTGACGATCGACACAAAGTAATCAGAACTTGCGACAGAGAGAAAAACAGAGAAAAATTAGTAACTAAAAATAAAATAAAATAATAATAAAAATCCTAGTAAAAACCATAAGTTCGATCCTATCGAAGACTCTAAGAGTCCCCGGCAACGACGCCAAAAACTTGATAGGGATCTAGTTTTATCCTATTCTACTGGAAATGCACAGTTAAGTGATTGTAGTATATAGGGTATCGAATCAACAGAGACTCTGGTTTCGATAGATTAAGAACTATAGAGATTTAAACTAATAAGAAAGTAATGTGAAATAAACTAAATAGCAATGCGAGAAAGTAAACAAGTAGCAAGATTATCGGTTATGAAAGCAGTTAATTAAGGGCGCTAAGTCTAGGTCGTTCTCAGAAAATCAGACAAGCAGACAAATCATTCAGTCAGGATCTAATTAAGCACAGTTCTAGAACTCAAATCACGGATATAGAATTAACCAACTGTCGTTGCGAGAATTCTCTAAGTCTAAGTGCAGCAATCCAAATTCCTTTGCAATTACTAATAGATTAAACCAGCATTAATTTCAAGTTCGATATGCTCACAATTGAACTAAACCAAATCCCTTTGCGAGAAGTTTAATTGGTCAACCTAAATAGTTCAGATTCTAAACCACACTTTCGTGTCGTATTTAGCAACCTAAGATCTAGATTCTAATTGATCAGGTTAGAACTAGCATTAAACACAATTTAGATCGAAGAACATTCTATTCATGTGAATCCTTAACTGAATTAAACAAGTCTAGCAAGTCATGAAATCCTTAATGAGAAACCCTAAACCTAACTATGAATCTACTCAGACATAGATAATGAAAACATAATCAATGAATAATTAGATATCATAAAAGAGATTAAATAAGTAAAGGGGTTCGAAATCTTCTCCAAAATAAAGATGAAGTACAGGATCAGATTAGCCCCAAAAGCTCTAAAAACTCCCTGCCCTTAATTATGATAGAATGTGTAAGCGTATGTAAAAAACTGATCTAAAATCCTAATTAAATAGCTAAAACACGACTTGGGGCTTCTGTGTAAATATCTGGAATTTCTGGGCTTTTCTGCAATATTGGCATTCTTCATTAAACCGCCGAGTCTGGCCCATTCGCGCTGTGCATCGACCGTTGCAGGTGTGCAACGATCGACGCAGTCATCAAATCTGGACAGTGAGTTCTTCTTCTCGGACCAAATCTCCAAATTACTCCAATAAGCTCCATAATCTCCACTTTAGCTCCAAACGTGCGTGTACCTAATAAAACCTGCAAAAGACTCTAAAGAGACACAAATAGACTCTAAAACAGACTTATATCATGGCATAAAACCGGTAAAAACCATTATATATCAGCGGCCGGTAATTCCCAAAGGGGAATAAGACGAGCCAACTTCTCTGCTGCTACTCAAGCTGCCTCATGTGCAACTAGTCGATAAGCCTCCTGCACAGCTTGTTTTGGTTCCTCCAGAACCATTTTTCTGACTGGTTCTGGATCCATTGTTTGAAAAACTCCATGGTAAAACTCAACCTGATTGGCCGTTGCAGGGTTATTTTCTCCGGTTGTCTCATGACATAACGACAAAATATCCATGCCCTTGTCTGCATAACTCTTCCAAAGCTTGGTGAAACCTAGACTTACGAAGCTATAAATATCTCATGTATCAAATTGGGTGCATGTTGTCCCATCCCCAACTGAAACCGATCTAACACAAGTATACTAACTAATAATATAATCCACAAAATACAACTATGCAAAAACCAATAACGAGTATAATAGGAGACGCGTACCTGCTACCAGATAAACTAATTCTTTATCTCAAGTAGCAAAATCTTATGGAACAATAGCTTGATATTTCGGTGGTGGCAGAAACAACCCATGCGCCCTCTACGGGAAGTCTCTAGAAATATGACCATGTTGACCATAATTATAGCAAGCCCTTGGTGCTGCTGCAATCTTCCTGATAAATGGAGCATCCATTGGCTTCTACAGACAGTTCCTCGCAACAAGGAATATTCTTCTACAAGAAAAACACTTGCAGAACTCTCCAAAATGAAGGCAGCGACAAGAAGTATATAATCAAAAATATACAATATGATACGACTACTTTGCGAACCGAATAACGATAAATAACAAGTCACATATTAGTCTTACAAATAGCTACAAATTGACGACATTATTACTATTATAAACGGAGAAGCAAATTAGTCGCCCAAATAGTGACTAATTTGCGACTTATATACGACCCTTCACCGGAGACGCAGCAGCGTATTCGCCAAATTACCAATTACATTGCGACTAATACTTCTGGTCTCGACAATTGTCATTAATCAATGACTAAATTGGTGAAAACCAGTTTTGGTCGTATATTAGCGACTAATAGACGACCATATATCTGTAATCGCAACGTAGTCGCAATTGTCTCCCTAAATAGTCGCCAAATGTTACGACTACAAGTATAGTCGAAGGTTGCAGTCGCAAAAACGTTGTTTTCTTGTTATGCAGTCGGGGTAATTGACTTCCCTGATCTGACCTACTTTAAGCTGTCGGTCGACCTCATTGTTAACTACTTTAGCTTTGTCAGGGCCGATCTTGCGCAATTTTTAATTGATGGGTTTGTAAGTAGGATCAACGTTTAGGTCGTGAGAGGTCACTTCCAAGCTGATTCCTTTCATATCGGAGTTGGACCACGCAAAGGTGTCCACATTGGCTTTGAGGAAGGTTATGATCTCATCCTTTTTTGGGTTTGTCAGCGATGCTCTGATGTTTACACGTCTCTCAGGGTTGTTATATATCATCGATGCAGACTTGTACAAATAGCTCTTTTCAAGTTCCGCAAATTGTGGGGTATTTATTTTCTGTAGTTGCTATAATTCATATTGTTTTATCTGTCGATAGCCATCTAAGTAGCATATTAGGGCGGTCTTCTGGCTTCCGTAGATTGTTTTAGTTCCCTTGGGCCAAGAAATTTAATGCACTGATGGTATGTAGATGGAATTTCTTTCATGCTGTAGATCCATGGCTTCCCCATACTAACGTTATAGGGAGCTGGCACGTTCACTGCCATGAAGTCTATATGTTTTAGTATTATGTCGGCGTCGACTGTTAGTCGGATTGTGCCAAATGAATAAGTAATTTCACCGGCAAGGCCAATGAGAGTTGCTTTCTCGCCTTTTAGAGTGTATTCTGTGAAACCCATTTTTCCAAAGGCTGGGTAAAAAAATATGTCTACTGTTGGTACTGGCCCATTAACAAATAAAACAAAGGTCCATAGATTATGAGCCCGCTCCAATATCAAGACAGAGAGAGATCGACCGTTGTCCTCTGTTGGGCCTATACGATTGACTTCATGACAAGGCCCAAGCAATGCCGAAGTAGGAAGCGATCGAGCTCGAGCTCGGCAGGAGGCGACGTGGAGATAGAGCAACCCGGTCTTCGTCAGTTCAACTGATCCACGCAAATCTCGGAGATTGTTATGACGGCAAGGCCGAAATATCGGAACAAGAAGATCAAAGTCGAGAGTATTTAAAGGAGAAGTGGCGATTCATTCAAGACATTCCAACCCTAGCTAAGAACACTTCGACTAGATAGCTCGATCATCATACATTGTACTCTCTTTTCGATTGTGTTTGTTCTATCTCGACGATCAATCTCAATAAAGTCGTTGATTCATAGGAAATCTATACCATTTCTGTATACAAAAGTCCAAATCCACGAATACAAATTCTTAGTGTGAATCTCAGATCTCACATTTATCGCCGACTGTGGGGACATCTATAGTTTTTCCTGTCTTAAGAATCAGATCCTAGATCCGATAGATCGAGATGAATCCCGACCAATCTGGCTCTCCCAGCGCCACACCACCAGTCGACCACCCTCAAACGGTCGACAATGTTCCTCAGAACACCACCGGGGTAAGAATCATGTGTCAGACCGATGGCGTGTTGACGAGCTCTGCCTCAGTCTCCACGACTTCGGCACCACCCGGCTCAGTCGCTCAAACGATCGCGACGAGCCAAACTCCAACAAATGTTTTGTCAGGAACTAACGATCCGAGCAGGAACTGGGTGTGGATGAGGAATGATCCCATTTCCGCCCCCACCTCATGAGGAGGATCTGGAATAACCAGACCTAATTCGCCCCTGCCTTCTGCTCCGCAGCGACAAGGCCCAGATGACCTCGCTGAAATCCGTTCGATGTTAAGCCTGTTTGTAAACCGAACGAGAAAAAACGAGGCAAGCGCACGGGCCCAAGAGATCGCAAACCGTTCTCTGGCCCCGCAGCTCGATGAACAGGAACGGCGCATTAACGCCCGTCTTAAAGAGCTCGCCAGCCAAAATCGGGAGGGGAGATCAACACGAGATCCACGAAACCCCATAAGTCCTCCACCGTGTACATGATTGGACTTCTCCCAGGTAGTAACTCGCCCGGGAGCGTCGGAAAATTTCTCTAATACGTCAAGTAGCGGCTTCCGCCCTGTAATGACACCTATCGCGATACCGACCCCGTTCAGTTCGAGTTCAATGGTCATAGATCCAACTGGATCGGGAAACCGACCATTACCCGGGCCACCACCTTTCCCGAATAACTCTAATATACGACCAAGGAAACTAGGAGGCTCTGCTTTCGCCTCGAGCTCAGGACACCTTAACGGATCAAATACGATACAGTTCCAAACGCCGCAGGTCGACCAGACGAGATCGATCCCAACAATCGATCTCCTCGACCCCGTTTTCCCGGAACAACCATCCAATCAGGCACAAGCCCAGTTCGCGCCTACGGTAGGCGATGAACACGATATGCTTAGACAGTACATTGAACAAGCTAAGGCCCAGTTCGTCAGTCTGAGCTCCAAAGTTCACATGGCAACAAGCGCGGCTCCCGACATCGATCGAGTGATCGAAGAAACGCGACAAACGCCGTTCACAGACCGGATCACCTTTGCAAGAATCCGAGAAATCAAGAAAACAAAATTTCCGGAGTTCTCTGGAAAATTGGACCATTCCGACTAGCAATGGCAAGGGTATACCTTACCGATGAGGAGAGAGAGCCGGCATTCTGCAGGCTCTTCGCCGAAAACCTATCGGGCTCCGCCCTAGAATGGTTTGTCGGACTAGAAGAAAGGTCCATTGAAAACTTCACCCAGTTCATGACGGCTTTCCTCAAACAATATTCCGTCTTTATCGAGGAAAAGACTACTGAGGCAGCTCTATTTGGTGTCTCCCAGAAACCCGACGAGACACTTCACTCGTACATCGACCGATTTAAGGAAATATAATTCAAAATCGCAAACCCACGAGACGAAGTAGCAATAGAAGCACTGAGACGCGGACTATGGTATTCCACCAGATTCCGCGAGGAAATAACAGTCCGCGAACCTCAAACGCTCGATGACGCCCTTCATCGCGCATCAGCCTTCGCTCGCCTCGAGGACGAAACTACGGCCCTCAGAGAAAAGGCATCGAAAAGAAAAGAACCCGTCGGGCTCGCAGAACTCGAACTCAAAAAAGGACTCCCGTAAATCAGGAAACGTCAATGCGGTAGAGAGCCCGAAGAGCTCGAAAAAATTTGAGTTCGACAAGGAAAAATTCTGTGATTTTCACAACAAAAGAGGACACTCGACTGAAGAGTGCTATACTCGAGCGAAAGCCGAGGCTCAAACGCGAGAGTCCGAAAACAAACAAGAGTCAGAAGTCGAGGAGGAAACTCCATATGACAAAAAGGAAAGTAAACAGACCAAAGAGGCAAACACCAAGAAGACTTCTCAAAACGAGAGTGGTCTAAGGAGCCAGAATCTCCCGAAACCCTCCCCCAGGGGTCGCGAAAGCGAGTCGAGGTCATTCTCGGCTATATCAGCCTGTGCGGCACCCCGGGAGGCTCGAAACTATCTCAACCTCCAGCTACTAGTAAGAGTTTACGCTAACGAATCAATCTCCCTCGTCTCTGCGGGGGGGGGGGGTGTACGGGCTATACCCCCTAAACGAATTAACTTCATCTTCGGTGGCTCCAAGCTATGCCGAGACTCGGTCAATTTAATCAAAGCCCTTCAAAGAAGAGTCGAGACCGACAAAGGGGGGAAAATCCCAATGTTAGGTCCAGACCACGAAATCACTTTCCACGAGAGCGAGACAAGCAATCTCGACAAACCACACGACGACGCTCTCCTCGTTTGTCTAGTAGTGGGAGATGTCGAACTCTCGAGGATAATGATCGACACTGGGAGTTCGGTGGATGTCCTCTTTTACGACACGTTCAAAAAGATGGAGTTCAACGACTCCGAGATCGTCGAGGAAAAGACACCACTAGTAGGGTTCGCCGGCGAAACAACATACTCAATGGGCTCTGTATTCGCCCTAGTAATTGCTGGAGGAGTTCGAAGAATGACAGAGTTCGTCGTAGTAGATCGGCCAGCTCCCTACAACGCAATTCTAGGTCGACCATGGATATACGACATGAAAGTGGTACCATCGACCTACCATCAATGCGTAAAATTTCTAACTCCCAAAGGAGTAAAAACTGTTTATGGAAGTCAAAATATTTCCCGCCATTGCTACATGAACGGATACAAGCAGATTGAGAAATCCCCCGCGTAGCAATTACGAAAAGAGGAGGAGCTCGCCACCATACAGACCAAAAGGTCGAACGACACAAGTCAAATAGGACCCCCAAAGGACCTCACGACCCAAGTTTGCATAGGCGATGCTCATCCCGAAAGACTTGTTGGCATTGGAATCGACATATCAGAGCCAGTCAAAAACGAATTGGTCTCTTTCCTTAAACAGAACGTCGACTCCTTCGCCTGGTCTTCAGCAGACATGAAAGGGATCAACATCGACGTAACCAGCCACGAGCTGAATGTCGACCCAACCTACTGTTGGATCTCCTAGGATCTAGGGTTTGATATATTGAATCACCAACCTCGTTCTTACCTTGTTACTGGCAGCGGAATGAATGGTGAACGAGATCAGTAGCGACACAAGTGCCTCGCCTCTACCACATACACACGCACACATGCTGGAAACGGGATGCTAGTGCCGGATCTGTGGGATGTAAGAGTTTCTGGTGTTTCTGCTTTTCTGTCAGAGAGAAGAGAAGACGGCTAGGGTTCATGTCGACCATTTAAGACCTTATATATCGACCTGGAAATGACATCACCAAACCGTCAGACAATCCCGGCTCGGTTACGTCATTAATCCGAAACATCAGTTTCGGAACCCGATGTGCAACGATCGACACACTTACTGTGTCGATCGACACACCTCCACGAAAAGCCTGCATCGATCGACGCACTCATACATCGATCGACACACACATTGTAAAAATCTATGTAAATGTGTATCCAATACACATAAGTATGATCATTACCATAATGATCATTCCCACTTTCATGCTTCTAGTTTGCTTAGGTGTGTGACCCTATAGGATCATATAATACTGGCAGTAAGTCTACAACTTACAGACTGCAAGAGGCTTCTAGCAAAACATTGCAACCGCCCAGTATTATACGAATGTCTGATCTCGACACACAACTATCATCAGGAGTGAGTACAAGTGTGCTTTCAGGACACTATCCCAACAATCTCCCATTTGTACTGGAATCATCAATTCCTATAATCCTTTTGTCACTGTATCTCGATTTGGCATAAGGCAAGATTGGTGTCATCCTTATTAAGCCAACATCGTGTTTATCGAACTCCTGATCTCATATTGAACATTACAAAAAACTGAACTACAGTTCGTTTGAGTGCGGCCACACATTCTCTCAGTATTCAATCTTCGATAGGCCTTGAGATATTTATCTCCCGTTATACAGGAGGGACAAATCCCATCTTGTTCCATCCCTGTTTCAACGCACACTTCATGATATACTTGAACAGTGCCGTTATAGTCGCCAGTTATGGGTCGACGTTTGACAAAGTCAAAATGCACCAATTCATATGCAAGAAAGCATGATGAACTCAGGTCTAAGGACTATACTCTATAGTCGTAATGAGAACCTCTTATGACACAGATATAAATATCTTGTAGACTTCTCATTAGCGGGTCATGTCCGATCATATGTTCACTAGCATATATCTATGTGACTGACTGCGATAATCATATCATTGGCTCCATGAAACTTAGCCAACAGCCACCATACAATCTAGTCTCTAACGGTTGTCAGTGTCCCAATTCTACAACCTCGACTAGGGACAAAACATAATTTATTAACTTATAGGGTTTCATGATCAAGTCCTCAACTTGATGACCTATAATATGTCATAAACTTATTTTGGGACCATTATTTAATTATCCAATAATCAAATAATGTTGATGTCAGTTTTTCATAAACATGACCATATCATATCTATCTGAATATCATAACTAAACTAACTCCCACTAGAATCAAGACCAAGTCTTCAGATATCTAGTACCTACAGCAACAGTATGCAACTAGTGCTTAGGTTGTGAGAGATACTGCGGTGTTCTTGCTTGGAACCATTCCAACAAACCACACCGCTATTCTTTAATAAGCACTATTCTACGGTCCTCTGCTTGGAAACCTTTCCAACAGACAGCACCGCTACACAGACACAAGACATCACCAGGTGAGAACCGGGAATCATCTTTGTCCGTCTAACTACTCATAACTGATTCGTCTATTTCTCAGTTGTACAAGAGCCTATCCTTAGTGTTTCTCAAACATTTGGGGATATTCCTTGCAACTGTCCAGTGACTTTTACCGGAACATATTGGTAACTTCTCATCATGCTATATGCGTAAGCTGCATCTATACGAGCGCACAACATGGCATCTATTATGGATTCTATTGCTTAAGCAAAAGGAATCACACTCACAGATACTAGCTCAGCTAGTGTCCAAGACACTTCATCTTGCTAAGATTATTGCCATAAGACCATTGGTGTGAAGCCATTCTTGGAATCATGCACATTGGAACTGTCCAGTACCTTATCACCATAAGGATTCTGACACGATCCAATAGGTCTTTGCAATCCATTTCAATGGATCCATATTCCAAGAGCTTACACGGCTTCTCCCATGTCTCTCGTTGAATGTGACTTCTGACCCAAATCTTGACAAGACTTTGGCGTCGGAACATCGTTTATGAGATTAAGTATATTCTAAACATACAGTTTTGAGAATTGCAACTACGCTCCCACTATTTTACTTATAAACGCAGAGTTTCTATTCGTTCCTGATCGAGTCAAAGCATTTGACCGTTTTAACAGAACATAGATTCCAACTCCAAGATGTTTGCTTCAATCAGTGAAGTTAACATGCATAACTAGCCAATTTTCGGAGTTGGGGCTCACCATCGCTTCTTTTAATTTCGCATATTCGTCACTTTTCAATGATAAACAAATCACGACAATCGGTCACGAGGAATCACCCTCGATTTAGTGACGAATCCATTAGGATCAACGAATTTCAGGCTCCACAGGTGTCGATCCTACAGCACTCTGTAGATCCAACCGCTGCTCTCCCTCAACAGGTTGAACAGCCTCCTGTGTTTCTCGAATTTCTTCGAGCTGTACTTTTACTCCCACTGTTCTTCTTGGAAAAAACAGAGTTTCGAACAACAAAACTTTGTTCTCAGATTGGTTGCAAAAGTACTAAGCCTCGGTTTCCTTAGGACAACCAGCGAAGCAGCACTCATCAGATTTGGGTTCAAGTTTGTTTGTTGACAACTGCCTTACACAAATCTTGCAACCCCAATTAATCAGAAAAACATATTTGGAAATCACCCAGTCCACATCCAATGTGGTGTTTTTCACTGATTTTGATAGAAAACTTATTTAGCGTGAACATGTTCATTTTAGAGCGTATTTTAAAAGGATAATGGAAGACTCATGTGACTCATCATTAATCGGAGCATATCCAATAAGATCCGATTCATTCTCTCAGAAACACCATTCAAGGTTTTCAGGAGAGATGAGCTGTGAAATGACTTCACACTCACTTAGATGATCACCCAATTCTTTGACTCAAGTATTTTCCTCCGCGATCTAATCGAGGATCTCAATACTTTTGTCAAATCGGTTCTATACTTCATTCTGAAACTCCTTTGATCATTCCAAAGGATTCTGACTCGTGTCTCATCAAATGAACACAGTCATACTTACTGAATCCATCAATAAGTCAATGAAGTATTGAAGTTTTCCTTTGGCACTAATGCTCATCGGGCCACATACATCAGTACGTGCAAGGCCCAATCAGCCTCTAACCCTTTTCTTTAGCTCTGCTAAAGAACCCTTAGTCATTTGGCCCAGCAAGCAGAATTCATGTCTCAATTGATTTACAATCAAATGAACCTGAAGCCCATAACTATGGAACTTCTGAAGCCGCTTCACTCTATTTGGTCAATATGACTATGCTAAGGAAAATTGAGTTCAAGTCATCAGACTTAAACCGTTTGGTATTTGTGTTATATTTAAGCGTATGTTGGTTTAAGATATAAAACCCTTTCAAAAGGTGTGCTACCATATGATATTTCATTAAGATCAAAAGAGCATAATTTGTCTTTTATCAGAATGAAAACATTCAAATTCTTACAAGAAAATGAAAGACATTTCTGCATAAAGCAGGTACATAGTAGCAATTACTTAATTCAAAAACCAAGCTTGAAAGGCTCCTACAAGTGCAGAATCTCTACGGCTTATGCAGCAACCATAGCTCCATACTAGGCACGCAGTTCCACTTGTCCTTTCTTCAATGTTCTACAGTTGCTTAGGCCCTGCATATTTCCAAAATATCAGTACCACAACCAGTATTCAATACTTACGTAGAACTTGAAATAATAACACAATACCTAAAGAAGAAGTACCGTACATCTTCTTCATCTCTTGTGAATCTTCCAAGAATTTAATGCAATCTCTCTTCCAATGCCCATACTCATTACAGTAGAAGCTCTTTCTAACACCAGATGGGCCGGACTTGGGCTTATAAGATGACACAGGCTTATCCTGATTCCAAATCTGGACGGCCCTGCCTTTACCCTTGCTGACACAAGATTTCTCAAATCCTTTACCCTTTATGATGTCTTGCTCTACTGTTTTGAGAATGCCACGCAGCTCAGTCAACGTCTTCGTCAATCCTTTCTTGATATAGTTCTTAATGAACTTATCATAGCTTGACGGCAGTGACTGCAGAATGATGTCAGTTGCCAACTCTAAGCTGACAGGACAATCCAGTTTCCCCAGGTTATCAACGTAACCCATCATTTTAATGACATGAGGACTCACTGGAACATCCTCTGGTAGTCTGCACCCAGTGAGAGACTTCACCATCTGTAATCTCTCAACTCGTGCCAGATCCTGAAACTTCAGTTTCAGGCTGGTGATCATCTCTATTGGCGACTCCATGTTCTCGTATTGACTCTTCAAGTCCGAGTTCATGGTAGCCAACATCAGACCATGCACATCTACCACATTAATATAATGCTTATTCCAAGCATTATATACTGCATTCGAGCGATTGGCCCCAAGCCTTTCTGGAAGAGCTTTCTCAAGGACATAGTCCTTACTCTCCTGCTTGAGGATTAATCTCAAATTGCGATACCAATCCAGGAAATTTGACCCATTTAACTTGTCCTTCTCAAGGACGGGTCGTAACGAGAAGGTAGTTTTAGACATAGGCTGAAAATTTTAATCAAAGAAAATTTTAGTTATGATTTCAGGAAATGAGGAATCTTATCCAATAAGAAAACTCGCATTATATTCAAACAATGTTTCCTCAATGAATATAATAATCCAAGATCCATACATCACTAAAATCCGAGTGGACGACTCGTCTTCACCCAGAGTTTAGCAATCTAGGTAAGCAAATCATTGCTAATTGTACTCAGTACAACTCTTGGTCGTAGATAAGACAATCCATGTCTCATCCACTCTGACGTCTCTGGGCCCAGAACTTCTGATAGTCCAGTCAAGTAAAACCAATCTCTTCTGTCTTGTGATCACTGACAGTTGCACTGCAAGTCTGTCAATGACCATCTGCCTTACTCATGTTGCAGTGGATACCAAGGACTCCAAGAGTATCCAACAAACGACACTAGTCTTGACAGTAGACAAGATTGGGCAAGACATCAAGATCACTTGATATTTAGTTGAGGAAATGGAACTTTAAAAGATTAGTAATTCAATCTCTTAGGTCATGCAATAGTTGATGTCAAGCACTGCAGACCATCAACACTACTACCTGCCTTACTCATGTAATTGTGGACACCAAGCTCTTGGCAAGACTATCCAACAACGAAACGAGTCTTGACAGTTGACCATATTGAATGACTAAGCTTCGATTTAACACACATCCAATGTGCATTAAATAGGTTTAGAACATTTTTAACTTTTAATTTCAATTTAGTTTTAATCGTTCTAATTTCAGTGGGTTAGGTCATTCGGTTCGGTTGTTTAATCATTTGGTTCAAAACCAAACGATTACGGTTCGCATCGTCACCATATGCGTCGACTGACACACTTGGTCGACTCTTGATATGCAACCTTTCAGACCATCCGAGATAACCGGTCAAATTCAATTTGACCAGTTCATCTAATCGAACCGATTCAACCAGTTTTAATTAATCGCGATAACCGGTCAAATCCAATTGAGCCGACTTATCCAATTAAACTGATCTTAACCAATCTACCTTAACCAAGTATGATAACCAGTTCAATCCAATTGAACCGATTCAACCATCACAAGGCCTGTGTCGACCGACACTTAACCTGTGTCGATCGATACAGTAGAGAATCAGGGAATTTTAATCGAATTAAACCGACATAACCATGCGAGATAACCGGCTTAATCCAATTGAACCAATCTATCCTTTCGCACAGCCTGCGTCGATCGATGCACCCAGTGTGACGATCGACACAGTGCGATTTCTAGATCGAAACCCAATGATTTAATAGGCGAATTCGCGATGCATCGATCGACACACCCAGTGTATCGATCGATGCTGTGCGAAAACCCTAAAATTATTTTACGCGAGTTTTCGCTCTGTGTCGATCGATGCACGCTTTGCAACGATCGACACGCTGCGACAAACCCTAAATTGTTTGCGAGTTTTCGCTCTGTGTCGATCGATGCACGCTTTGCAACGATCGACACGCTGCGACAAACTCTAAGAGTGTACGTGTTTTCGCTCTGCATCGATCGATGCATCCTTGCAACGATCGACACACTGCGAAAAACACAGATATCGAATTTTCAACAGAAGATTTTAATCTGAGATTAACATGTTAAAACTCGATTTCAGCAGGCAATCAACAATTCAACAAACCCAGTTTTCGAATTAATTGCATCAGATTCAATAGCTAAACCCTAACAACGCTCTGATACCACTGTTGGATCTCCTAGGATCTAGGGTTTGATATATTGAATCACCAACCTCGTTCTTACCTTGTTACTGGCAGCGGAATGAATGGTGAACGAGATCAGTAGCGACACAAGTGCCTCGCCTCTACCACGTACACACGCACACAAGCTGGAAACGGGATGCTAGTGCCGGATCTGTGGGATCTAAGAGTTTCTGGTGTTTCTGCTTTTCTGTCAGAGAGAAGAGAAGACGGCTAGGGTTCAGGTCGACCATATAAGACCTTATATAAATGACATCACCAAACCGTCGGACAATCCCGGCTCGGTTACGTCATTAATCCGAAACATCAGTTTCGGAACCCGATGTGCAACGATCGACACACTTACTGTGTCGATCGACACATCTCCACGAAAAGCCTGCATCGATCGACGCACTCATGCATCGATCGACACACACATTGTAAAACTCTATGTAAATGTGTATCCAATACACATAAGTATGATCATTACCATAATGATCATTCCCACTTTCATGCTTCCAGTTTGCTTAGGTGTGTGACCCTATAGGATCATATAATACTGGCTGTAAGTCTACAACTTACAGACTGCAAGAGGCTTCTAGCAAAACATTGCAACCGCCCAGTATTATACGAATGTCTGATCTCGACACACAACTATCATCAGGAGTGAGTACAAGTGTGATTTCAGGACACTATCCCAACACCTACAAACCGGTAAGGCAAAAGCGTCGGAAACTAGGCCCGGAACGAGCTCAAGCCGTCAACGACGAGGTCGATCGGTTATTAAAAATCGGATCGATCAGAGAGGTCAAGTACCCCGACTGGCTTGCGAATCCTGTAGTGGTCAAGAAAAAGAACGGGAAGTGGAGAGTCTGTGTAGATTTCACAGATCTCAACAAGGCATGTCCGAAGGACAGCTTCCCACTCCCGCACATCGACCGACTGGTTGAAGCTACCGCTGGACACCAACTACTATCCTTCATGGATGCTTTCTCGGGGTACAACCAAATACTAATGGACCCTGAGGACCAAGAAAAGACTTCGTTCATAACTGATCATGGAACGTACTGCTACAAAGTCATGCCTTTCGGATTAAAAAATGCAGGAGCGACTTACCAACGCCTAGTCAACAAGATGTTTTCAGGACTCCTGGGTAAAACCATGGAAGTCTACATCGACGATATGCTGGTCAAATCTTCTAGGTACGAGGACCATATCGCCCAGCTAAAAGACTGCTTTATTATTCTTAATAAATACGGGATGAAACTCAACCCTAGCTAAGAACACTTCGACTAGATAGCTCGATCATCATAATTTGTACTCTCTTTTCGATTGTGTTTGTTCTATCTCGACGATCAATCTAAAATAAAGTCTTTGATTCATAGGAGATGAAATCTCCCAGAACAACGCGAGAAGTCCAGCGCCTGACTGGCAAAATAGCTGCTTTGAACCGCTTCATCTCGAGGTCGACTGATAAATGTCTACCCTTCTATCACTTGCTAAAAGCGAACAAGAAGTTCCTCTGGGACGAAAAGTGTGAAGAAGCATTCACCCAGCTCAAGTCTTACCTAAGCGAACCACCTATACTGGCAAAACCAGTAGAAGGGGAGCCCCTCTACCTCTACCTAGCTGTTTCCACGGCAGTAGTAAGTGGAGTCCTGGTTCGCAAAGAACAAAACGAACAACGGCCGGTGTACTACGTCAGTAAGGCCTTAATCGATGCTGAAACCAGGTACCCCGCCATGGAAAAACTCGCTTTAGCGCTAGTCACATCGGCTCGGAAACTCCGACCATACTTCCAATCGCACTCAATCATAGTGATGACCTCTCAGCCACTGAGAACCATCCTTCACAGTCCAAGCCAATCGGGTCGACTGGTCAAATGGGCTATCGAACTTAGCGAGTATGACATAGAATATAAAGCTCGGACGTGCCTAAAAGCACAAGTGCTGGCAGATTTCATAATCGAGCTCCCCCCGACCACAGAACTCGACCCGACCTCCGCCAATAAATGGAAACTCTACGTCAATGGAGCTTCCTCGAGGCAAGGATCCGGAGTCGGAGTAAAACTGGTCTCCCCCACTGGTGAAGTATTAGAACAGTCATTCAGACTGGGCTTCGCCGCATCAAATAACGAAGCAGAATACAAAGCGTTAATAACCGGGCTCAGACTAGCAATAGCGATAGGAGCCCGAGAAGTAGACGCCTTCAGTGATTCCCAATTGGTCACGAGCCAATATCATGGCGACTACGAGGCCAAAGAAGAACGCATGGAAGCATACCTACAGGTAGTCAATACGCTCGCCGAGCAGATCGAATTCTTTGATCTAACACGGATCCCGCGAGGGAAAAACACCGCAGCCGATGCCCTGGCCGCTCTAGCGTCGACATCAGATCCTAATCTCAAAAGTATCATACCAGTCGAGGGGATCGAAAAACCAAGTATCGACATAGCCCTGAAAGCTCTATCCTTGAAAGAGGACGAGCCCACCATAAAGGACGGGGTCGAACAAAAGGAATGTCCCAAGAACACCAGTTGCGACATCATCGAGACTGATGATGATCTCGATCCAAGAAGCGCCGTGTACGTCGCGAACGTCCCCGATGGACTAATCCAAACTGCATCCACTAGTCGAGGACCTGAGCCTAACGATGACGAAGATTGGAGAACTCCGATCATTCGATACATTACAAATGGCGAAGTCCCCGACAACAAATGGGAGGCGCGGAAACTCAAGACGCAGAGTGCAAGGTACTGTGTCACGCAAGGAGAGCTCTTCAAAAGAAGTCTCTCCGGACTTTACCTCAAATATCTCGATAAAAAGCAAGCTCTAGCTGTGGTCACGCAGCCCACGACGGATCCTGCGGAAGCCATTCCAGAGGACGAGCCCTGGCCGTACGAATCAAAAGGCAAGGCTATTTCTGGCTAACAATGGCCACCGAATGCGAATCTTTTTCCAGCAAATGTGACAAATGCCAAAAGCATGCCCCGATTATCCATCAAGCATCGGAGAAACTCTCCTCTATCTCATCACCATACCCATTCATTCGATGGGGAATGGACATCGTGGGACCTTTAGTCGCATCCTGCAAAAAGAAGCTACACACTTATTAGTGATGACAGACTACTTCACTAAGTGGATTGAAGCGGAATCATACCAAAAGGTTAAAGACGTTCACGTTAAGGAGTTCGTCTGGCGAAACATCGTGTGCCGACACGGACTTCCCCACGAGATCGTCACCGATAACGGACCGCAGTTCATATCAAACATGTTCAAGGAGTTCTGTAGAACCTGGAACATAAAGCTGACCTACTCTACGCCCGTTATCCTCAAGGAAACGGATTAGCAGAGGCAGTTAATAAAGCGATCATGAACAGCCTTAAGAAAAGACTCAATGAGTGCAAAACGATCTGGAGCGACGAGCTCCCAGCCGTACTCTGGGCTCACCGGACTACTCCTCGCAAATCCACCGGCGAAACTCCCTTTTCGCTGGCTTACGGAATCGAGGCAGTAGTACCAGCTGAAATCCTCGTGTCAAGCATCCGCAAAGAAGAATGCCCACGTCAAGAGGAACTTAACAACAAGATGATAACGGACGAGCTTGATCTCGTCGATGAAAGGAGAAATCTCGCACTAGCTCGAATCCAGAACTACCAACAAGCCGCAGCTCGCTACTACGATTCCAAGATTAAAACTCGTAGGTTTCAAGTAGGGGAGCTCGTCTTACGGAAAGTGTTTGACCATAAAAAGGAAGAGCATGCTGGAAAGTTAGGAGCGAAGTGGGAAGGTCCTTACCAGGTCACCGACGTTGTGAAGGACGGGGTCTACCGACTCAAGTCGGTGGAAACCCAGAAGCCTAAACTACGACCTTGGAACATCATCAACCTCAAAAAGTACTTTCACTAAAGTATGCAACATAATCGAACTACGAAATGTCTTGATCCCCTTAAAAGGGTACGTAGGCAGCTCGACTTCGAGCGCAGCCGCCCCCAACACATAGCTCTTACCGAGCCCGGCGACTTCAAACGAAGTCGTACTAGCTTATCCTTGTGAAATCAAAATAAGTCCCGCGATCAATGTCTCTTTCTATTGTAAAAGTCGGAATCGTTGCGAAATACTTCGCCACTACATTTTGCAAAGTGATATGAAATTATCTCTTCAAAATTAAAGTGATATGAAATTGTCCCTTCAGAAGCAAACGATATTAAGTTATCCTCCCCGAGCGACCTGAAATGGCCTCCCCTAAAATCAAGCGATATGAAATTATCCCTTCAAACCTAAGCGACCCGTAACGGTCTCCCCCAAATCGAGCGAACTGAAATGATCGCCCCAAACTTGAACGACCTGAAATGATCGTCCCAAAAATATGCGACCCCAAATGGTCCCTCCAAGCAGAACGAACTGAAATGGCCGTCCAAAAAATAAGCGACCCAAAATGATCCCTCCAAGCAAAACGAACTGAAATGATCGTCCCAAAGAAAACGATCTGAAATGATCCCTCGAAAACCTAAAATTCTTCCAGCCTTATGCAGCTTAGAAGAATTGGGGGGTTACCCCCTCCCTTTAAGCAAAAACAACGAGGTCGAGTCTACATCAAGACTGATAAAATGAGACAGTTGCTCACATAAAAAAGGCCTCCGCACACATTCAAAATCTGTGTAAGTCCATTTTTGACTTTTCATATACTTAGAAATTTCCGTCGAACGCCAAACTCAAACTCTGAACCTTGAAAGAGTTGAACTTCGAACATACTCGAAGAGGAACTCGGACTCGAGTTTGTTCGAGCTAAAAGTTTTTTGAGAATTTCCTAAGACAATTCGATCCAAGTTATTTATTCGACCTCTCGGGAGAGGTTCGAACTGCCACGACGGCCAAACTTTATGCTAAGGCATTAAAACAGTAAAATCTATGTTAAGGCATGAAAGATTTGAAGACAATTCATAAATAAAACGAGAACTTAACGTCCTCAATGTCGCAAAAGCCCACTAAAGGCAAACACCAAAGACAAAAAAAAGCCCCCTTGGGCAAGGAAAAGTCCTAAAAAGGAAATGAAATCCCCTCAAGGCAGCCACGATTAAAATTTATTAGAACTGCTTGGAAGGAGAGGAAGCCTCGTCCTGATCCTCTGTCTGATCGCCGGTCGTCCCTCCCTCCTCGAGTCGACCCTCAGCCTCATCGCTAGCTCGCGAGCAAACTCCGGTTGGGAGATTCGACCCATACTGATAAAGACGAGTAGCCACCTGGTTTAAAGGGCGCGCCAAGATCACCGAATCGTCCGACATCACCGGCAAATTGAGCTTGTTGATGCTGAAGTCCGACACTGCCGCAGCGTTCATCTCCTCCATAGCTAATCGCTTCTTCTCAGCCAAGTCCATCACCTCCTTTGTCAAATCCAATTCGCCAGAGGCAAACTCGGCAATAAGCGTGATATTGGCCAAGGCCTCTTGGAGCCTTATCTCAGCACTCACAGCAACCTTCCTCTGGCTTTCCTTCGCCGCAATTCCCTCGAGAATCTTGAGGTATTCATCATTTATCCCTTTCCTCGCCTCATGGGCCGCCACCATGATCAAGCTCTCGGTCGGCGAGAGCCTTGTCCAAATCAGCCTGACATTGCGCAGCCCGCATATCCGCAACCCGACCTGCCTCAACAGTGTTTCGACTCGCCTCCTCCGCGACTGAAACCTGAGTCAAGGCACCTTGCAACTGCGCATCCAGGTCGCCCACCGCCTTCCGTAGCTCCTCCTCCCCAGCCAAGGCCCCCCTGCAACTGCGCTTTCAGGTCACTAACCGTTTTCTCGACGGTCTCGAGCTCACTCGCCCGTGGTATTTCTCGCAGCTCACGCTCAGCCCTAGCCACAAACTTGTTCGCAGCCTCCAAGGCCTACAAGAAAAATAAAAAACTAAGCATGATAGAAATCAAGAAAGCGAAGGAGGGAAATCGGTACCTTCCCAGCAGCAGCCATCATCTCGGTGTAAGAATCACCGAGGGCCATATCCCCAACAGCCGGGAGCTGAACACCTGCGGGTTAGAAATGCCTCAGCAGATAGGCAACACCCGTCGGGTCATCCGCAATCGGACATTCCTTCTGGTGCCTGAAGCGCCAGTTGAAAGATACGGAGGACCCGGAAGAGGCAGGCCTCGCCTCCACATTTTGGCTCGATCTTCTCGAGTTCACCTCCGCGTCGGTTCTTTGACGCTTCGCCGCCGGAGGAGGAGGGCCGCCCCGACTCCGACCGTTCGACCCTCTCGAGCCATTTGACCGGGAGTTGCGCAAAACAGGCTCTCCAGATAGGACCTGGACTAGTTCTCGATCGGTCGAAAGAGTAGGTAAATTCTCCACCTCCATGTTTGCCTCTCCGGATCCTGTGGCCCGGGGGAGAGAGACCTGAACAGGGTTAGGAGGAGGGATTGAAGGAGGAGGAGGAGGCCCCTCGCCCATGGCAAAAAGAAGGGCGTTGCTCAAGTCACCGGCCTTCATTTTCTTTGCCAGATCAACGGGATCTTTCCCGTTCCGACGGCTGCTCGATCTTCCCGACCTCTTTTCGAAAGAAGGGGTACTAGCGGTAGAACTGTCGTCCGAAATAAGTCGATCTACGGGTAAAACGGACTCGAGTGAGCTCGAAAAATAAAAGACGTATAGCACGGAAATCCTTGCACAAACCAATCAGAATACTTACTCTCTCCCAACCGCTCGGTAAACTGAAACGGAGCCTGAACGATTCGAGTCGAAGCGGGCTGGTGGAGGAGGGGCGACTCGTCTTGCAAAAGCCGAGATCGGTATGAAGAAGGTCGTCGGGCCGCGGGACCTAGGGCAGCTCGGATTCGCTGGTCTGTAAAATTAGACGAGCGGATATCTCCTCTCTTGAGGCGAGCTATCAGACTCGATGTGAATGGGTTCAGAGATAGTGACTCGGGAGCCTCTGCAAGAACAACAAAAAAAAAACTATTAACAAACATCTTAATGTCAACTAAGAACATCGAAGGGATCAGGGAAACTAATAAACCCTAAAAGCTGACCGACACTAGCTGTCCATTTTGTCGGGATAACCGAATAATCGAAGTCCTCGACCGAGTGACGGTTGATCCTGAAGTAAAAATATTTACTCTTCCACACATCCCTCGTCGGGAGCTCGTCGAGGATCTTCCCATGACGAGGAGAGAGGTAGTAAGTCCCGGGAATTCGAGTGTTATATTTCACCGAACAAACACTCATCAACTCCTCGACCCTGAAATCGATGCCCTCCTCGACGGCTCTAACTCCGAGTCCGATAACGTACCGGACGAAATTCGGGGTCATCTGATGAAAGGCCAGCTGAATCTGAGCCAAAACCCATGAGATAATGCGAGGGATTGGAAAAAACAATCCGCATTTATCGAAATAGGTATAAGAGGCACAGCAATAGCCCTCGACGACAGTTTCTGGCGACATCGCCGGAGATGGGATGATTATCTCCACCTCCGGTGGGATCCGGCACTTCGTCCGCAACTTCTGTATATGGTCCACGGTCAAACTGGACGGCGGATGGGGACCGAACGGTCCCGCTGCCACGTTTGAACTCGCCCTGACTGTATCTTTCCGAACCATAATGGTCGGTGTACCGAAAATTTCTTTCTTTTGAAAAAAAAGAGGAAGGACAAAATCCCTAAAGAGAAGAGTTTTGGAATAATAGTAAAAGGAACAAGAGCGAGAGGCAAAAATGATAGAGTGAGGGAGAAGAAGTTACCTTGTCGATTTGTAGTGCGAGCAGTAATGGGAATCGTGCTAGGTAACTTTCCCTTTTAAACTATCTCGTGCTCGAGATCCGTGGGATCTTTCGTATCCCGCAATCTCAACCGCTCAATTTGAAATTTGTAAATAATTACGAAAAAGATCGAGACAGTTGGGATCCTTCGATTCCTTGCGATCTCGACCGTCGATATAAGATCTAAGGGCAGGGGTAAATGGCTGATAAGTTAGGTCACATCCGCACGAACCGAGGCCGATAAGATTTATCAAACTCAAGAGATCTCAGCCGTTAATGATCAACCAGGCCAACTGTAGATCGAGTTACATTAGTTGTGACAACAGACGCGCCACAAATAGGTTGATCCGATCCACGTGCCCATTCCCTAGCCATCCGATCAAAACAAGATCTGCGAACGGGGCGAAAAAGATCATTAGGGTTTCCCTAATATCCAAGGCACGCGCGTGTCTTCCCGAGAACGTCCACCGCCCATTAACCTCGACTTCTCGAAATAAATGGGCTGGGGGGGCTATTGTTGGTACTTGATTTCCCTCTAAGAAATCCGGCCCATTAACAAATAAAACAAAGGCCCATAGATTATGAGCCCGCTCCAATATCAAGACAGAGAGAGATCGATTGTTTCCTCTGTTGGGCCTATACGATTGACTTCATGACAAGGCCCAAGCAATGCCGAAGTAGGAAGCGATCTAGCTCGAGCTCGGCAGGAGGCGACGTGGAGATAGATCAACCTGGTCTTCGTCAGTTCAACTGATCCACGCAAATCTCGGAGATCGTTATGACGACGAGGCCGAAATATCAGAACAAGAAGATCAAAGTCGAGAGTATTTAAAGGAGAAGTGAGGATTCTTTCAAGACATTCCAACCCTAGCTAAGAACACTTCGACTAGATAGCTCGATCATCATACTTTGTACTCTCTTTTCGATTGTGTTTGTTCTATCTCGACGATCAATCTCAATAAAGTCTTTGATTCATAGGAAATCTATACCATTTCTGTATACAAAAGTCCAAATCCACGAATACAAATTCTTAGTGTGAATCTCAGATCTCACATCTACCAAGCTGTCGGTATCAATCATGACTATGGATAGCTCAAATTCAGATACGTCGAGCTGGAGACTATCACCATGTGGTTTGTTCAGGCTTGGCGTTTTGCTTTCCCAGAAAGAGAGTTTGTGGTCAGGACCTTCCAATTTGCTTTCATTTCCAATGTCTTTGAAAAAAATTCATTGGAACTTTTGAATCAATTTTACCGATTCGCGGCAGAACATGGAACCTGTATAAATGAAGTAATGCTTGGAGCAAGCCATAGCCTTTCCGTCCCCCACCCCTCCCAAATTCGCTTTCACTCTAGAGTCTTTGAAGACTTTACATTGGAATGTTTTAATTGTGTTTACCGATTTGCGGCAGAAATTAGAACTTCTAGAACTGAAGTTAATGCTTGAAGGTGGGCATAGCCCTTCCCCCTTCCCCCTTTAGGAAGTGCGAGGTGAGCTGTAGTCAGAGTTATGGTTCAACTCCACACTAGCCAAGAGTGAGGGAAATTGTGATGCTTTTCTCCCTCGGGATGTACAAAGAGAGCTTGAGCTCGATTTTGCACTAACTAAGTTAGCATGTGGGTAGGAGACATGTTTTCGGCTGATGAGCAGGATAGATCCACCTTACGGCGAATGAGGTCGACGCATTTAGGTGTTATGCTCTCTAGTGCAGCGTTTTTTGAAGGAGGGAATATCCCTTATCTGCCTGCCCCCCCTTCCCCCCCCCCCCCCCCCCCTTGAAAGTGCGAGCTGAGCTGAATTCAGAGCTAGAGCTGGTTCTCATTTTCTTTAATGGTCGAGTGGGAGAGAAAAAGTTGATGCTCAATGTAGATGTCATCTAGAGAGACTACCGGTCTGACTGTGAGCTTTTCCCGAAATATGGAAGTGTACCAGAGTCCGTGTTTGAGTGCTCTAAGTTCTACAACATCGTTTTGGTTCGGGATTTTGGATTTGATCTCACTGAACCAATATATGATGCTTCGAATGGATTCATTTTGACCTTGAGAGATTGCCCACAAAGTAGTGAAGCGTTCAAAGGGAGGTCCGACAATATTTTCTGCAAAGAAACAACAGTAGCCTCCCTCTTTCTCGTTATCATTCAAGTGTATGCAAAGTAATTGCTACTCTAAACGCTCGAGGATAACCTTTTTCTAGAGAATTCTGGTAATTTAATTTTAAATGAATATGGAATGTGTGCATTAGCAATCCTGTCCGTGAAGGGAGTTCGTCGAGTTTCCTCCATTACCCTATCAATGTTATGAGCTGTACTTAAGGCTTAGTGAACTCGACTGTTCAGATGTTGTATTTAAGCATTTGTATGATCAACGTATATATCAAAATATGTACGGTCGATCACACCAATTGGTTCATCATTTGCCTGACCGTTTCCTAGTTGGGGAGGTCTAAAGTCGAATTGGGTGCCAGAGCTAGTCTTGGCGGAGAGCTCTGGAGGTTTGTTCACATCCCGGAGGCACATGTGGTGGAAAAGGCTGACGCGTAACCAGATGATAGGTTGTTCCTGTAACGTCAGAGTTCATAAAGTTCTTGGTTAACGAGGGGAGATCATAAAAGTGGGAAGTGTTGGATACCCTCCAGTTTGTACTGGGGTGGTGAACTGTCTCAACGCGTCACGGCTAACGCAGACCTCAGAGAAATTCAAACACATTCGAAGAGGTGGATGCCCTCTGTTGGGGAGAAGTCACTGTTGGAATTGTGTCCAGTAATCTCGGTACTGTCTCTAGAAAGTAAGAGTATGTCAATGATCAGACATAAGTCATATAATACTGGGGGTCATGATGGCTTGCTAGAGTCCGCTCATGATCTATAAGTCTTGGACTTATTGCCTTTATTATATGATCCCATATGGGTCACACGCCTAAGCTAACAGGAAAGGTATAGGAACGGCTTAGCAGAAGTACGGTAAAAGTGCTAGGCATTTACTGTACTTAGAGAGAATAAAAGGGTTTGGCCACTGTGTGTCGATCGATGCACAAGGTGTGTCGATCGACACAGTGCGCGAACGCCTTCGAGTTATTTGGTATTTGGGCCAAATGGCCCAAGAGGAACCGGACGAGTTTTATAAATAAAACTCGAGTCTGTTTTCGTCTAAAAACCCTAATCCAGCCGCCAACTCTCTCTCTCCTGCGACGCCTCCTCAGCTCGGTCTAGCAGCCTCTCTTCCTGCTTGGTGTGCGTGTGTGAACCTCTGGAGGAGTTATCCCTCGGTGGCTCTCTGATCTCTGACCATACCATCCCTTTCCGCTGCATAAACAGGTATAAGGTGAGATCAACAATTGTTTCTAATCAAGAGAACCTAGATCCGCATGTTTAGGATAATCTGAATCAGAGAATTGAATCAGGATTCATCTAAACATTCCTTCAGTGGTATCAGAGCTATTGGTTCTGGTTTTTCTTGTTTAGGATTGTTTAAAGAGGTGTTTTTGAATCAATCTACTGATAAGATTAAAACACTTAAGAAACAAGAATTGAATCCTAAACAAACAGTTGAAAAATCGCATGACCAAGCTATATTGTTTTGGTATGCGACCTAAACTGATTTTTGCATCGACTGAGATCGCATTGCATCGATCGATGCAATGCATGGATCGATCGTTGCAACCGCGAGAGATTGACCACGATTGCATGGATCGATCAAACGATCGCATGGATCTCGCGAGAATCTCTCGGCCAAATCTGTTAACCGTTCGTGCACGCGTGAGAGCATCGATCGATGCAGGATCGATGCACGATCGATGCAGGATCGATGCTGAGAGCATCGATCGATGCGGTTAGGGTTTTGGCTCGGTTTAATTTAATTAAAACTTAAAAACGTCACGGTTTAATAAACAGACTTAATAAATTTATTAAGTTCCGGTTAAACCGGGATAAGAAATCCAAAGTCAAAAATTGGATTTTGTGCCTAAACCAGGATTTTCTAATTTGATTTGGTTGGACCAAATAAATTGAGAAAATCCGGTTTAGTAAATAACCGGTTGACAATTGTGGTCATCGTAGTAATTAAAATTTGGTTAGACCAATTTTAATGAACCAGACCGGTTATGTCATTTAATTGGACAATTGGGTCATGTCTTGGACATGGACCAATTCTTGGGCCTCGGGCCAAGAAGTTAAAACAATTGGGCCAATTATTTGAGTCTTTCTTCAGATTAATTTAAAATTTATTTTATAAAATTATAAAGTCGATTTTAAATTAAAGTTTCCGAAATTTTGAAATTAGAAAGTTTCTTAAAATAGAAGTTTCTAGATTTGCGGGTTTTGGATTTTAAAGAAATTTCTAAAGTTAGAAAGTTTCCGGTTTTAGAAAGTTTCCAATTTTAGAAAGTTTCCCAAAATAGTAGGTTTCCAAAATAGAAAGTTTCCCGAAATAGTAATCTTCTATTTTGGGAATGAAATTTTAATAAACCTACGAACCTCAAATAATATCAAGCGTTGGATGTCTTGCCCAGTCTATGTCAGCTGTCGAAGCCCATTCAATTGTATTCATGGCCTTACAGTGTGAGGGTGTCTACTTTTGCGTGGATAAGACGGTTTGTGATTCATAAATGTCATTGGGAGTCCCAGACATTAATGATTACATGACTGTATAGTCTGGTTTTCTTGACTAGGCCATCGGGAGTCCCGGGCCTTGAGACATCAGAGTGGATTGGGCCTCGGGCCCAGATTCACAACCAAGAGTTATATCACGGATATAATTAGCCGACATAGGGCTTACCGATATAAGCTGAGGTTTGGTGACGGCCAGTGGCCCACTTTAATCTTAGTTATATGTGGATCTTGGAATCATTATATTCTATTGAGGGTAACTTATGTTATTGAATATAATGCGTGATTAATCATATTAAATATAATACGAGATTAATCATATTGAACATAATAACTAATAACCTTTTTATCTTATATATTTCAGCTATGACTACTACAAGCACACAAAACACATTCTCAATCCGGTCTGTTCTCGAGAAGGAGAAGCTGACTGGAACGAACTTCCTGACGTGGTCAAGGAACTTGAGGCTGGTCCTCAAGCAGGAGAAGAAGGATTATGTCCTTCGTGATCCTCTCCCCGAGAGGCCTGCTAACAATGCCGCCAGGACTCTGCATAATGCTTGGGAAAAGCATTCGTCAGATGAAAATGATGTGTATTGCCTTATGTTGGCGACAATGACTGGTGAGCTGCAAATGCAGTTCGAGAGGGTGTTGTCACCAATTGAGATAATGGCAAGCCTGAAATCGCTTTTTCAGGAGCAAGCAAGGACTGAGAGGTTTCAGACTGTTAAGAACCTCTTAGACTGTAAGTTGGCTGCGAATGCGGCAGTGAGTCCTCATGTCTTGAAGATGATGGGTTATCTCGATCATCTTCAGAAACTCGACTGTCCTATCAGCCAAGAACTTGCCTGCGACATCATTCTGCAGTCATTACCTGCAAGCTATGATCAGTTCATTCTGAACTTTAACATGCATGGCTTGAGTAAGACATTGCCTGAGCTTCACGGAATGCTCAAGACTGCAGAGCCCAACTTGAGGAAAACCGCCAAGGACCCCAATGTGCTTATGGTGCAAAAGGGCAAGGGGTTTAAGAAATCCTCTGCTAAGGATAAGGGAAAGGCCAAGGCTGTCCAAGTCACGGACAAGGACACGCCAAAGCCCAAGCCCAAGTCCAAGGCTGGGCCAACTGACATATGCAGTTTCTGTAAAGAACCAGGGCATTGGAGGAGAGAATGTAAGAAATTCCAAGAAGGTCTAAAGGAATTGAAGAAGAAGACTCTCGAGACTTCTTCGACAGGTATTTTTGTTATAGAAGTTAATACAACTACTTCTGATAATACCTCATGGGTTATGGATACTGGTTGTGGGGCTCATATTTGTACTAATATGCAGGCACTCAGCAACAGTAGAAGGCTGAAGCAAGGACAAGTGGAGCTACGAGTTGGGAATGGAGCGAAAGTTCCAGCACTAGCTGTAGGCACATACTTGTTGTCTTTACCTTCGGGATTGATTTTAGAACTCAATAATTGTTATTTTGTACCTGCTATAAGCAGGAATATTATTTCAATTTCTTTGTTGGATTTGGAAGGTTATGATTTTTCAGTTAAGAATAAATTATGTTCCTTCAATCGCAACAATTTGTTCTATGGTTCTGCCCCTCTTACGAATGGGCTTTACATACTCGATCAATCCGCGCCAGTTTATAACATTAATACCAAACGGTTCAAACCTAATGAGGAGAGCCGAACGTTTCTATGGCATTGTCGTTTAGGGCACATCCGCGAGAAACGCATCAAGAGGCTCCATTCGAATGGACTTCTTGGCTCATTTGACTTTGAGTCATGTGAGAAATGCGAATCCTGCATAATGGGCAAAATGACGCGGGCCCCCTTTAATAAACCTAACGAGAGGGCCAGTGACTTATTGGGCCTGATACACACTGACGTGTGTGGCCCAATGTCCACAAATGCAAGAGGAAACTATCAGTACTTCATTACCTTCACTGATGATTTCAGTAGGTATGGATATGTTTATTTAATGAAACATAAGTCTGAATCTTTTGAGAAGTTCAGAGAATTCCAAAATGAAGTACAGAACCAACTTGGTAAAAGCATTAAGGCTCTTCGGTCCGACCGAGGAGGAGAATACTTAAGCCAAGAATTCAGTGATCATCTAAGAGAGTGTGGGATCGTATCCCAACTCACTCCTCCCGGAACACCTCAATGGAATGGTGTGTCTGAGAGGAGAAATCGGACCTTATTGGATATGGTTCGATCTATGATGAGTCACACAGACCTTCCAATATCCCTTTGGGGATATGCTCTGCTAACAGCAGTGTTCACTCTAAATAGAGCGCCATCGAAAGCAGTAGCAAAGACACCATATGAATTATGGACTGGAGAAGCTCCAGTGCTGTCTTATCTCAGAATTTGGGGTTGTGAAGCCTATGTCAAGAGATTGATCTCAGACAAGCTTACACCAAAATCTGACAAATGCTACTTCATTGGTTATCCACGGGAAACCAAGGCTTATTACTTCTATCTACGTTCCGAGAACAAGATCTTTGTTGCCCGGGATTGTAACTTTCTTGAGAGGGAGTTTCTCTCTAAGAAAGACAGTGGGAGTAAGGTACTGCTTGAAGAAATTCAAGATGAACAGGATACTGCTCAACCTAATGAGGAAGAGCAGCAGGAGGACCTACAAGAAATTGTAGAGCCTGAACCTGCAGTACCTGAAGTTCGAAGATCCGGGAGGATCCGTCACGAACCCGAGAGATATCAAGGATTCCTCGTGACTGACTGTCATGATCTTCTGATCATTGATGGTGATGAACCATCGAACTTCAATCAAGCCATGATGGGCCCAGATTCCTCAAAGTGGCGCAAGGCCACTGATTCCGAAATGGACTCCATGTCGGTCAACCAAGTGTTTTCGTTGGTTGACTTACCCGCTGGTGTAAAAGCCATCGAGTGCAAATGGATCTTCAAGAAGAAGATTGACGTGGATGGAAATGTCCAGATTTATAAAGCCAGGTTGGTGGCAAAAGGTTTCAGACAAGTTCACGGTGTGGATTACGATGAAACCTATTCACCAGTGGCTATGATGAAATCTATTCGGATTCTACTAGCAACTGCAGCTTTTCATGATTATGAAATTTGGCAGATGGACGTGAAAACCGCCTTCCTGAATGGCATTCTGGAAGAGGATGTGTATATGACACAACCTGACGGTTACATAGATCCAAAGAATGCTGGGAAAGTATGCAAGCTTCATAAATCCATTTATGGATTGAAGCAAGCATCGAGGAGCTGGAATCTTCGTTTTGATGAAGCGATCAAGCAATTTGACTTCATCAGAAACGAAGAAGAACAATGCGTGTATAAGAAAACTAGTGGGAGCAAGATAGTATTTCTTATTCTGTATGTCGATGACATACTGCTTCTCGGAAACGACATTCCAATGCTGAAGTCCGTAAAGGACTGGCTTGGAAGTTGTTTTTCCATGAAAGACATGGGTGAAGCCGCATACATTCTTGGAATCAGGATCTACCGGGATAGATCTAGAAGGCTGATAGGCTTGTGTCAAGATTCATACATTGATAAAGTCCTGCAAAGATTCAGCATGAAGGATTCCAAGAAGGGCTTCACGCCAATGGTACATGGCACAACGCTAAGCAAGAAGCAGAGCCCTACGACGGCTGCTGAGCTTGAGCGCATGAAGAATATTCCTTATGCATCTGCAATAGGATCTATCATGTATGCCATGATCTGTACTCGTCCTGATGTTGCTTATGCATTGAGCATGACGAGTAGATACCAGTCAAATCCAGGTGAAAACCATTGGATTGCCGTAAAGAATATCTTGAAGTATCTAAGACATACTAAGGATAAGTTCTTAGTGTACGGTGGAAGTGATGTGCTTAAAGTCAGTGGATTCACGGACGCAAGTTTCCAGACAGACCAAGATGATTTCCGGTCACAGTCCGGTTATATCTTTTGTCTGAATGGCGGTGCAATCAGTTGGAGAAGCTCCAAGCAAGACACCGTTGCTGATTCCACTACAGAAGCTGAATATATCGCCGCCTCAGAAGCTGCGAAGGAAGCTGTTTGGATACGAAAGTTCATTATTGAACTAGGTGTGATACCAGATGCGGCTGAGCCTCTGGCACTGTTTTGTGACAACAATGGTGCTATAGCTCAGGCAAAGGAACCAAGATCACACCAGAAATCCAAGCATGTTCTAAGAAGATTTCACTTGATACGTGACATCATTAATAGAAAGGAAGTCAAGATCAGCCGAGTTCAGACAGATGATAACGTCGCTGATCCGTTGACAAAGCCACTCCCAAGGCCTAAACTCGAGTTTCTGACTGAAGCTGTAGGCATTAGAGACATTGAAATGTAATCTAAATTTGAGTGGGAGTTTGAGGACTTTTATTTAGTTATTTGATATGTTCTTGTAAAACATTCTTATGTTTAATGAAATTATTATTTCAAGATTATTTTAACTGTGATGAAATAATCGTTCCAAAGTGATATAAACCATTTTATAGGTCATCGAAGTAAGTGACTTGATCTTGAGTCATCGAAGTCATTTAGCTTGATCATCAGACCCTATATTTGATAGATGGATTAAATCATCATGTCCCTAGTCGAAGGTTGTTGAAATTGGAACACCAACAACCGTGAGAGACTGGATTGGTATGTGACTTATGACAAAGTCTCAGTGTGTCATAGATGCGCGGCATCAAAGTCAATACATAGGTGTATGTTGGGAACATACGACCGGACAAGACCCGATTATGAGAACTCTTCAGGATATTTATATTTGTGTCATAAGAGATTCTCACTACGACTATAGAGTATAGTCCTTAGACCTGAGTTCGCATGCATGTGACTGCACATGGACTGATGCACTTTGATCATTGTCTAACGCTATCGTTCTGCGATAGTTATAAGGACCTTGTTTGGGTACATTATGAAATGAGTAGTTTACAGTGATGGAATAAGACGGAATTTGTCCCTCCAATATAAATGGAGTGAATATCTCTAGGCCAATCGGAGATTTGAATACTGGAAAATGCATGGCCATGCTCAAACGGACTGTCCCGAGTCGTTTGGATTGTCAGTATCGAATCAGAGTCCGATGAACAAGATTAGGCTTTATAAGGATGACACCAATCTTGCCTTATGACTAATCGAGATATTGTGACAAAAGGATTATGAATACAGAGATTCCAGTACAAGTGGGAGATTGTTGGAATTGTGTCCAGTAATCTCGGTACTGTCTCTAGAAAGTAAGAGTATGTCAATGATCAGACATAAGTCATATAATACTGGGGGTCATGATGGCTTGCTAGAGTCCGCTCATGATCTATAAGTCTTGGACTTATTGCCTTTATTATATGATCCCATATGGGTCACACGCCTAAGCTAACAGGAAAGGTATAGGAACGGCTTAGCAGAAGTACGGTAAAAGTGCTAGGCATTTACTGTACTTAGAGAGAATAAAAGGGTTTGGCCACTGTGTGTCGATCGATGCACAAGGTGTGTCGATCGACACAGTGCGCGAACGCCTTCGAGTTATTTGGTATTTGGGCCAAATGGCCCAAGAGGAACCGGACGAGTTTTATAAATAAAACTCGAGTCTGTTTTCGTCTAAAAACCTAACCCAGCCGCCAACTCTCTCTCTCCTGCGACGCCTCCTCAGCTCGGTCTAGCAGCCTCTCTTCCTGCTTGGTGTGCGTGTGTGAACCTCTGGAGGAGTTATCCCTCGGTGGCTCTCTGATCTCTGACCATACCATCCCTTTCCGCTGCATAAACAGGTATAAGGTGAGATCAACAATTGTTTCTAATCAAGAGAACCTAGATCCGCATGTTTAGGATAATCTGAATCAGAGAATTGAATCAGGATTCATCTAAACATTCCTTCAGTCACCCCCTAGGGATTCATGAATGGGAGATCTCAGCGAATCTGTGTAAGAGATCTCGTTCTTGTCGGTCTAACTGAGCTATTAGAGCTTGGGTTGTTGATTTTTGGCTTTGATCCTTGTCATTCAATGTCAAGAGCATGCTATGCATCACGACCAGGTTGTTAAGGCTAAACCTCGTAGGTCCGGAAATCCGAGGGTTTCTGTGATATGCAGCAGTGATGTTCCCATGTGGAGATTATCTCAAGCCATAGTTTTAGATCCTGGTAGACTTCGATCTGAAACAGCTTTTGAGGTTTGAGTTGCACTTCCATAGCCTATTACGTATGTTCCCGTGGAAGAGTCAACCAGTGGGGTCAAATGCTTGGAATCTGTTGAGGCTGGCTGTTTTTAGCCAGATCTCGCGAGTTCTGTTTGGTCAACACCCGTTTGATTTTTCGAGATCTTTTGTTGGATCTTTTGATAGAGGATACAATAATTTTCCCCATAGACGGCTCCAAAATGTGAATCCGAAAATACACATTAAAGATTTGTGATTTTAAATGGGGAAATTATCGAATGACTAGAACCTCAAAGATCAGAACATGGCTTAAAAAACTATCTAAAATGAAAATAGGTTTTGTAAGTATCGTGTATTGATGAAAGAATATTACAAAAGGCGTACCAAGAGAGATTTTGTAGCGAGTTGGAGATAGGTGGTGAAGCAATGGTGGTGGTTTAGTGAAGCGATGGTGGAGGTAAGAGCTGCCGTTGGAGTGACTGACGGCGGAAGAGTGGTAAGGCGTGAAGGAGTTGGTAAAGTAGAGGAGTTTATTGAAGCATGAGTTTGATACATGCTAAATCTATCAAGAGAAGGAGGATTTCTTGATATAAATGAGGAATATAAGAAATTGAGGTGAGAAATTAGAAGACAGAGGTGGGAAAATAGTAGAAATGGATATGAGAAGAGACTGGATAAACATCCATGTTTTGATTGAAATTCATGGGGAATATGAATTTGTAAAAAGGGGAATATGAATTGGTAACAAGCGATAATAGCCAATTTAGATTGTAGGATCTTTCACTGTTGGGAGAATACTGTTGCATGGCTATTATCCAAAAAGGCCCTATCCTAACAAACTTTAAAGAAATCGACAAGAAATCAAGGAAAAATAATTACCTTTTGTGTGTACCGAATGTACTAACCGACAAGAAATCAAGGAAAAATAATTACCTTTTGTGGGATTAAATTTGGAAATTATTGTGTGGACATGGTTAGAATATAATCCAACAATCATGACGCTTTCACTTTCATACGGTTTCAAAGAAATCGCCAAAGAAGTTATAGTGGGGGAAACCAAAGTAAAAGAGAGGCTTAGGTTTTTTTCTTCTCAATTTACTTCCCACATTTTGCCTCTGTAACCTTCCCCATCTTCTTTAACTCTCTCTTTCTTTAACCATTCTTTAGAGAGTCTTCTAAAAACTTTCCTACGGAACATATCTTAACCCAAGCAAAGATGGAATATTTGCACCTTTCGAAGAGGATAATCGCAATAGGATGCGAGCCGTTGGGAGAATGTGTTAACACCTATCAGAAGATGGCTTTAATCCAAGGGCTTAAGGACTCACTACACCCATCAAAGATTCAAATCATGTCTGCAACAGAATTTACGAAAAATTCTCGACATCCAATCCCAACCAGTCTGGTCTGGTACTTTCACCTTGTTTCTTGTGTTTCTGTCGATAAACAACGCGAGATTTGGGTAGTTTTTTCCTGAAATCCTATCCGATTTTCTTTGCTTGAGTTCAAATTAGGATCTGGATAAAATTTTGGTAAGTTTCCGAGAGCTTCCAGGAGGAGGAGAAAGACAAAGACTCAAGTTGGGACTTCCAAATATGAGGAGGAAACGTTTTACAAAAAACATTTTGTCACTAATGGAGATATAAGCATTTACAGGGTCATCACGTTGTTGAAGAAGAAGTCTCGAGATCAAGATGCTCAGATGCGGCTATGATATGCGTTCCTCACTTTAATCGATGGAATTCTACTTCCGACCTTGCACTACTATCGCTGTAAGAGAAATCCCCTCCATGCAGAGATGCTTCAAATTTCAATAACGTATCCATGGGGCTGGAAGTCATTTGAGTGGATTGTGATTTCGGTCAAGGAAAGGGATGTAGCCCAACTTGGGACCCCAATGTAGCCATTCAAGGTTTCTTCTACGCGCTTCAGATGGTGTTGCTTGAAACAGTCCCAGCTATTAAAGAAGGGTTATTCCCCGAATCTAAACAACGAACAGAATCCAAACATAAATTTGGTCATGTTTTCCTCAACGCATGAATTTGAATCTCAACCAAATCAGAGACATGGATGAAGAATGCGAGGTTAGTATAATTGTCCCTTCTTTATATCTATTATTATTAGGATGCAATTTTATTCTTTCATATTAAAGCAATAAGTATAATCTAATTGTTCTCTTAAATTGGTTACATCGTTTAGTTATCGGTTTGTAGGTTACATATATATAACGGATTCAGGCCCTCTTTAAAATTTAGTTGGTCAACATAGAGATATGAATTCACGAATGATGCATTAACGTCTTTTGGTTCGGTTAGTTTTTTTGTTCTTAGTAGAAACTGGATTTCATTCAACATTCTTTACATGTAACAAAATTGATGTTTAACAGTGTTCATATGTTCAATATCAGAGGTACAATACTCTATGACCGAAACCTTTTTGGCCTGTAGGTAGATGTTATTCCCATAATTTTTCCGGCGGTGGATCTTGATTCTAGTGAAGAAGATTTAACATTGTACGATGAAGAAGAAGATCCTAGAGTGGGTAAAATGGTCAACCTGATCGAGGATGGGTTTTAGTTTCAGAATGCCTCATAGAAGCTCAAAACTCAACCATACTGGGCGAAGGAAAGGAAATTACTATCACGCATCACATGTGAAGAGGTAGTGAAGGTTGTTGAAGATATTGTACGGAAAACACTGACTCAAAAACTTGCTGCAAATAACGACGTTCTCCGCAAAGCAGTTACAGAGTGGTTTACAAACAACCTTGAAATCAATGTGTGCTAGATAACTGAAGGTGATAAGAATGCCAATGAATTGTCAGTGAGTTGAGAAGAAGCTACTGAAACATTTCTTGCTTCAGAATACAGGTAGTACTCATATATGTACTCTATTATCTTCTCCCAATCCAAATAAGCTTCTAGATTAACTCTTCCAACAAAGGTAATTTCCGTGAACTTCAAGTCTTTGCCTCCATGCCTCTGATAATCATCACAATCTATGTCTCTATCTCCATGTCTTTAGTGGTAATCTGTTTTTTTTTCCTATATCTCCTCATGTGTCTTACTCTGTCTATGTTGTTATTCTGATCATCTGCTCTGCCTCCTTGAATTGGATCAGGAGGTATCTCATCTTCTTCTAGGTCAGACATATCTTCATATGTTATATCATCTTGTTGTCTCTGGAAAAGTAAATTTTAGACCAAATTAAATGAAGAGCCAAGAATACTTTCGAAATCAGGTTCTAGAAAAAGGGAAACAATATTTTTATGGTTTTAGCTAATGAAACCTCCAAATATTCTTCTTATTGCTTTCTGGTATATGAAAGTATTAAAACTTCTGAAAAAAACGAAAACTTAAACGAAACAAAAGCTAATGCAATTTTTATGTGGTTTTGTAATAAGAATGCGAAGATGAATTATAAAAAAAAACAATTAATGAAATGATGCAAAACATAAACTATATTTTTGTGGTTTTTGATTTGGGATGCCGAGATGATCTAATGATAAAACTATATGCAACATAACCCTTTTTATGGCTTTTCTCCTTTGTGTATGAAATGAATAAAGCAGTAAACTCAGCATGATGAAAGTTCTAAAAAAACATAATAGATGAATGGATCTCGACAGAAATATATGCTACAAAATGATGAACAAAAAGAAAATGATGCAATCTAAGGGGTCTTAAACGAAAGTGATAGATAGAACACCTGATTAGGAGCCTTTCGGCTTTGATACCAGATGATGTTGCCCCATGACAAAATCTTGTTTGATAGATTTATGGAGAACAGAATATTGGTCTTAAGACTCTCTTGATTTGCCCTGATTGGATGAGATGGAGTGGGTTGGATGGAACTTGATATGCTGGCCTTAAAAATCTCTCAAATAAAGTCAATGAATAGATGGGTGGATTGATTGTCGCCACAAAGACCTATGGGCATGATCCTTGATAAGACAAAAGCTTTCTCTTAAGCTTTAGCAGAAAATAGAGTGCTCTTGATACAAGACAAAAACTCAGTTTCTTTATTGATAGTAAGGTAAAAGATACACTACTATCAAAGAGGACTTTATAAACAGTCTAAACACCTTTGCCTTCAAGGGGACTTGAAACAAATTCAAAAATAGAAATAACTTAATTATGGGACCTAATTGTTAGAATATCAAGTTCAGAGTGAGAGAATAAGTTAGAATATGAGAGAACACACAAGAATCCGATTAGGGTTCTTGTGAGCCGTTAGAGAGAGAGATAAGAGAGAGGCGGCTGTTGAGAAGAATAACTCTCAATACATTGATTCATAAGTGTTACAAGGGTTTATATATCCTATACAACTAGGTTTACTTGTGAATAAACAAAGAACAAAGTGTATAGGAAAAATGAACTCGGCTGGAGTGAGAGAGGATGTAACGGTCACAATGAGAGTGACATGTCCTTCCTTGGTTCAAGACTGATAGTGACTTGTCTCTGCGCAATTCAGGAGCTTTGTAATGATGTTCTGATCCATGTGACTTTCATTAAATGGCAGTAGACCGAGATATGAGAAGCACCATAAGTCTTGGAGTGAGAAACCCTAACTTTGCATATTGATTCCACCGGTCTTGTTATCTCAGAATGCACAATGTTTGCACAATTCTTATCTTGTTCAATCTGTGATCTCCAATTCAATACTCCCCCTCAAGCTTGAATTCAAGGATTGAATCAAGCTTGGAGTGAAAATGGAGATCTACCTCATTAAAAACCTTCATGAAGAAAACCACATGGGATAAAACTTCATGAAGGGAAAAAGAGTGTAGATTCCATGGCCTTAGAGGATTCAGGAAGCTCTATGAGTCCAAGCTTTGTGTGAATGGATTCACACACCTTCAAGCTAGCTGCCTTAGTGAAGACATCAGCAAGTTGTTCTTCACTTCTTGTAAAGCATGGCAGCACCACTCCTTGCTCAATCATCTGCCTAACCTTGTGACAATCCACTTCTATGTGCTTGGTCCTTTCATGGAGGACTGAGTTTGAAGCAATGTGAATGGCTGCCTGGTTGTCACAATGCATGGTGATTGGCTTTGATTTTTCAATTCCCAAATCCACAAGAAGAGCTTTGATTCATGCCAACTCGGTTGCTAACTTCCTCATTGCTCTATATTCAGCTTCAGCACTTGAACATGAGACTATCTTCTTCTTCTTGCTCTTTCAAGTGACTAGGTTACCTCCAATGAATGTGCAATACCCTATAGTAGACCTCCTGTCCACTCTACCTCCTGCACTATCTTCTTCTTCTTCTTGCTCTTCCAAGTGACTAGGTTGCCTCAAATGAATGTGCAAAACCCTGTAGTAGACCTCATGTCCACTCGATCTCCTGCCCAATTTGCATCACAATACCCAACCACTTATGTGCTCCCATTGCATCCCATACAAATGCCTTGACCAGGAGCTCCACTTAGGTATCTAAGTATTCTTTCAACCATATTCCAATGATGCATCTTGGGAGCTTGCATATAATGGCTTACTTGGTTCACTGCAAAACATAAATCAGGTCTGGTTATGGTTAGATAAATGAGCTTACCAACCATCCTCCTATACTGTGTAATGTCTTCAAATGGTCTGTCTTCAATCTCCCCCTCTCTTATGACTTTGTAGCCTTCCTCAAGAGGTGTCTTAGCCGATTTTGATCCTAGCTTTCCTGCTTCAGATAACAAATCAAGTGTGTACTTCCTTAGAGATAAGAAGAGTCCATCCTTAGATCGACAAACCTCTATCCCAAGAAAGTAGTTTAGAGCACGAAGGTCTTTTATATCAAAAAAAGATTTGAGATAAGTCGTAGTGTCTTGTATACCTGACTTGTTGTTTTCTGAGATGATAATATCATCAACATACACAAGAATGACAATGATACCTTCCTGATCTTGGAGAGTGAACAAGGTGTGATCTGCCTCAGACTTCTTGAATCCTCTTTGCATAAGTGTTGAGCTCAGCTTATGATAACAAGCTCTAGGTGATTTCTTGAGTCTTAACACCTTCCCTGTTTTAACAACGTCTTCAAGACCAGAAGGTGGTGTCATATACACTTCATCTTCAAGTTCCCCTTGTAGGAAAGCATTCTTGACATCCATTTGCCAAAGTTCCCAATCAAGATTTGTTGCTAAAGACAAGATGATCTGGACTGTATGAAGCTTAGCTACTGGTGCAAAAGTGTCCAAATAATCCTTTCCATAGGTTTGAGTAAAAACTCTTGCAACCAGACTTGCCTTGTATCTCTCAACCTCCCCATTACTTATATACTTGATAATGAATACCCACTTAGAACCCACTGCCTTCTTTCCTTTGGGAAGTTCTGCCTCATACCAAGTCTCATTGTTTTCTATTGCTTTGGTTTCTTCATTCACAGCTTCCATCCATATCTTAACTCCCTTGGCTTCTTCATAGGTTGTTGGCACTTGTTCTTGATCCAACTGCCCAATGAACACTTGATGTTCCAAGGGTGCATGAGCTAAAGTGCATACTGCTTGAATGGGATGAGCTACTGTATTGCTGTTGAAGTAAACCCTTGTCTTCTTCCATTTTGATGGATCTTTTCTTTCCCTTGTGCTTCTTCTTAGCACCTGAGTTGGTTGGTTGGTTAGATGGCTGCTCAGTCTCTTCATTTTGCTGGTCATATCCATTAGACTCCATATCCTGAACTTCAACACCATCTTGATCATGCATAGAAGAATCAGATTGTTCAGAATGTTGAGATTGTTCTGATTCTTGAGTGTCCCCCTCATGATCAAGATGGGGTGCTTGTGTAGCTTCTGTGGATGCATCAAGAACTAATGGTGTATGAACTTCCTTGGCCGGTTCCTTGGGTTGGCTAATGCCAAGACTCTCCATGATGATCCTTAGGTTAGTGGCTCGGTCTGATTGAGAATTGGGAAGATCCTTCAAGTTATCCAATTCTTTTCCTCATAAAAACTCTTGGATTCCATAAACTTGACTTCTCTAGATATCAACACCTTTCTAGTCTCAGGAAAATAGCACTTATACCCTTTTGTGTGATGGAATATCCAATGAATATGGCTTTAGTACTATTAGCATCTAGCTTATCTCTTTGTTCTCCTGGTATCAACACAATACAAATGCACCCAAACACATGTAAGTGATCAACTGATGGATTGGATTTGTTTAGTACCTGAAATGGGGATTGATCATGAAGAACTCTTGTAGGAGTTCTATTGATTAAGTAACAAGCTGTCATGACTGCATCTCCCCAAAACCTTTTAGAAACATTCTTATAGAACATCATGGACCTTGCCACCTCCATCAAGTGCATGTTCTTCCTCTCAGCTACCCCATTCTGTTGTGGAGTGTAGGGACAACTTATTTGGTGAAAAATCCCATGCTTGGATAGATGTTGTTTGAAGGCATGACTGGTGTACTCCCCACCATTATCTGATCTAAATTTTTTGATCTTAGCATTGAAATGGTGAGTAACATGGTTCTGAAAGTTCATGAAAGCTTCTAACACTATATCCTTAGTTTGCAACAAAGTTATCCAAGTTGTTGGTACTGGATTTCCCTCTAAGAAATCCGGCCCATTAACAAATAAAACAAAGGCCCATAGATTATGAGCCCGCTCCAATATCAAGACAGAGAGAGATCGACCGTTGTCCTCTGTTGGGCCTATACGATTGACTTCATGACAAGGCCCAAGCAATGTCGAAGTAGGAAGCGATCGAGCTCGAGCTCGGCAGGAGGCGGCGTAGAGATAGAGCAACCCGGTCTTCGTCAGTTCAACTGATCCACGCAAATATCGGAGATCGTTATGATGGCGAGGCCGAAATATCGAAATAATTGATCAAAGTCGAGAGTATTTAAAGGAGAAGTGGCGATTCATTCAAGACATTCCAACCCTAGCTAAGAACACTTCGACTAGATAGCTCGATCATCATACTTTGTACTCTCTTTTCGATTGTGTTTGTTCTATCTCGACGATCAATCTCAATAAAGTCTTTGATTCATAGGAAATCTATACCATTTCTGTATACAAAAGTCCAAATCCACGAATACAAATTCTTAGTGTGAACCTCAGATCTCACATTTGGCGCCGACTGTGGGGACATCTATAGTTTTTCCTGTCTTAAGAATCAGATCCTAGATCCGATAGATCAAGATGAATCCCGACCAATCTGGCTCTCCCAGCGCCACACCACCAGTAGACCACCCTCAAACGGTCGACAATGTTCCTCAGAACACCACCAGGGTAAGAATCATGGGTCAGACCGATGGCGTGTTGACGAGCTCTGCCTCAGTCTCCACGACTTCGGCACCACCCGGCTCAGTCTCTCAAACGATCGCGACGAGCCCGACTCCGACAAGTGTTTTGTCAGGAACTAACGATCCAAGCAGGAACTGGGTGTGGATGAGGAATGATTCCATTTCCGCCCCCACCTCAGGAGGACGATCTGGAATAACCAGACCTAATTCGCCCCTTCCTTCTGCTCCGCAGCGACAAGGCCCAGATGACCTCGCTGAAATCCGTCCGATGTTAAGCCTGTTGGTAAACCTAACGAGAAACAACGAGGAAAGCACACGGGCCCAAGATATCGCAAACCGTTCTCTGGCCACGCAGATCGATGAACATTAACGGCGCATTAACGCCCGTCTTGAAGAGCTCTCCATCCAAAATCGGGAGGGGAGATCAACACGAGATCCACGAACCCCCACAAGTCCTCCACCGTGTACACGATTGGACTTCTCCCAGGTAGTAACTCCCATGGGAGCGTCGGGAAATTTCGCTAATATGTTAAGTAGCGGCTTCCTGATATATCATGGTTTTTACCGGTTTTATTCCTTGATATAAGTATGTTTTAGATTCTTTTGGTGTTCTTTTAGAGTCTTTTACATGTGTTATTAGGAACGCACACGTTTGGAGCGGATTTGGAGATTATGGAGCATTTTGGAGTTTTCACCCGAGAGTTTATGCTCACTGCCCGAAACAGAGGAGTGTGTCGATCGACGCACATCAGCATCGATAGATGCACAACGAGTTGGGCCAGATCTCGGCGGTTTAATGAAGAATGATGATATTGTAAAGTTGCCCAGAAGTTCCATATATTTACACAGAAGCCCCAAGACGTGATTTAGCTATTTAATTAGGTTTAACTTCAGATTTTAGAGACGCTATCATAACTTAGAGCAGAGAGTTTTTAGAGCTTTTGGGGCTGATCTGATCCTGTACTACACTTTGTTCTTGGAGAAGATTTCGAACCCCTTTTCTTATTCTAATCTCTTTTATGATATCTATTATTTCATTGATTATGTCTTCATATTCCATGTCTGAGTAGATTAATAGTTAGGTTTAGGGTTTCTCATAGGGATTTCATGACTTGCTAGATATAATTACTTCAATTAAGGGTTCACATCATTAGAATGTTCTTCGATCTAAATTGTGTTTAATGCTAGTTCTAACTTGATCACTTAGAATCTAGATCTTAGGTTGTTAAATTGACGCGACAGTGTGGTTTAGAATCTAAACTATTTAGGTTGAGAAATTTAATTACTCGCAAAGGAATTTGGTTTAATTAGATTGTGAACATATCGAACTTGGAATTAAAGCTGGTTTAATTTGTTAGTAATTACAAAGGAATTTGGATTATTGCACTTAGACTTGGAGAATTCTCGCAACGACAGTTGGTTAATTCTATATTTGTGTTTGAGTTCTAGAACTTAGCTTAGTTAGATCCTGACTGAATGATTTATCTGCCTGTCTGATTTCCTGAGAACGCCCTAGACTTAGCGCCCTTAGTTTATTGTTTACAAACCGAACCTGCTACTTGTTTACTTTCTCACATTGTTTTTAGTTTCTATTCACATTGCTTTCTCCTAGTTTAAATCTTGACAGTTCTTGATCTATCGAGACCAGAGTCTCTGTGGATTTCGATACCCTATATACTACGATTGCATATCTGTGCACTTGCAGTTAAAATAGGATTAAAACCTGACCCTATCAAGTTTTTGGCGCCGTTGCGGGGGACTCTTTTGAGTCTTCGATAGATTTGAACTTAGGATTTAGACTAGGTTCACTACAAAAAAAGTCTACATTGATAGCAGCGAACGATAGCTCGTTTTACTGTTTTGCTATCGTAGATGTGTTAAAAATTTCTAAACAATACGATAGCATTAGATAAACCTTATTATAGATTTTTTTAGTAAGCGGGAACCTACAAACATGTTTTCCGCCAAACACTTTGCGAAAATTTTAGCCTCGCTCTTATTTTTCCCTCTTTGTCGTAACTATTTTCTAAGTTTCTTTCATCATTGAAGACAAAAAAAAACGTATTTCATTTATGTTAAAAAAAAAAATCCTTTCCACTCCTCTCTCTCTTGCGAACTCTTTTCCTCCGATCTACACATCACCATCTCCGATCTACTCTCTACCGTCACCGCCTGAATCACCATCCACACCATCCTTCCACTCAGATCCTCCTCTTCCACCTCCCGGGTTTCTCGACCCAGCTTACCCAAACCCTAATCTCTTCTTCCTCTACATCTCTAATCAATTTTTTGCTCCGATTTTCTGCTTGATAACAACTTGACGAGGGGTTTCTCTCTTTTCTTTCAGATATTAATCAATTTCTTCCTCGACGGTGTAATTTTTTCTCTTTGTTTCTCGATTCAATGTGAACATATGGTTTCCCATTTACACCGTTAGGTGTGGTCTCCATTCACGGGATGTGCTTTGATTAAGCTTTGTTGAGACTGATTTTGACTGTCTTGCCTTAATGGATTCATTATGTGATGGTTCTAGATTTTCTTTTCTTAGATTTGTTGTGCTTTCTTTTGGATTGAAATTGATCCCCAAATCCTTTAGATAGACTGGATTGATTTTTTCTTGTAATTAGTTTGGATTGATTTTGATGTTTAGGGTTTTCGCTGATGATATTTGGGTTTAGCGTTCGTCCGGGTTTAACCTTTGGTAGGAATCGCTATTCGTTTTCAGAACACAAGGAAGGCAAATTCTTCTTTGGATTGGCTACTGCACCTGCTCATGCGGAGGACAATCTCGATGATGCTTGGCTCCATTTTGCAAAAGAAACACCATGTTCAGCAGAAGATACAGAGGCTGCTGATAAAAAATCAAAGAGGAAGAAGGTTAAGCTTGCTGTGGGAGCTATAACGAAAGGGATAGTGAAGAACACACATGGAAAAGAAGATAAGACTGCTGCTGATAAGCCACCTACTAAAAATGTTGCTGCGTGGCATAACGCTCCTCACCCGTGAGCTTCATCATATGCTTTGGTCTATATATTGTCTATCACTTAGCTGTGTTTTAAGAGCTCAAGCTGAGACTTTCTCATTTTGTTTCAGGGAGCATAGCCAATTTAACTAATGGAAAGTGTATTTTGGTATCGCCAAACACTACAGCGTGTTCATGGAGCTCGGCCAGTTAATTCTAATTCCCTCGCTTTTCTGGTTACCGGTAAGTTATATTCCTCATCTTATACTTCTTACTGCATTCCCGTTCTTAATCTGCAGTTTTGATGAATTAATTGTTTGGTTTGTGTATTGCAGTTCTTTTGCTGTTTATGATTCTCAATTCACATCAGATGCCTCCTAATTTCCTGGTATGTCATATACATTAGAAGCAGATTTTTTTCTTTAGTTAGTTACTCTTGTTCAGGGTATGAGTTTGATGTTCCAAAAATCTGTAGCTCTGGCTTGTGCTTGGGGTGTTTTTGATGGCAACGACTCTTAGGATGTATGCGACTTGCCAACAACTACAAGCACAGGCTCAGGCTCATGCTGCAGCAGCTAGTGGCCTCTTTAGCCACACTAAGCTGAGGTTGTGTGTGCCTCCCTCCATTGCTCTTGGGACGAGAGGGCGTCTACAAGGACTTAGGCTCCAGCTGGCTCTTCTTGATCGGGAGTATGATGATTTAGGTCAGTTATAATTTGAGTTCTGGTTTATTCCGCTTTCATGTCCAGTGAATTACTGAGATTTATTTTTCAATAGTTAATTCTAAAATACACTTCCTATTAGCTGTGTTTTGGAGATAGCTACATCAACTCTACCAATGGGTGTATTCCATAGAGTTTTACATTATATGGCTGTTGCTCACTCAAAGGCCTATGACTACATCCACGGGAAATTGTTAGTTTTCTTCCTTTTTCTTAAAAAACAATCATATAAATTTCTTAAAAACTAGCACAAATCTTAGTAGTCTCCATCCCTTACTCAAGAAGATTTGTTTCAAGTCAACATTATTATATTTTTTTGTTCCGAGCAGGTTTATGAACATTTGGTTTTTCTTTGTGTGTATAGGTTTGTTGTAAATACGAGCTGGCTTCCTGAAGCTTCGAGGCTCAGAGCTATGAGAACAGATCAAACGAACAAGACCTGGTCCATCTCACGAAGCTGACAAGCTATGAGAGTTTTAAAGCAAAAGAAAATGTAAGATTGTGCGTTTATCTACATGTGTTCTACGTAGTTTTGAATTTGTAATGTTGTTTGTGTAAGACTTGATGGAAATATTGTAGACATTTTTGTTAATTGTAAGTATATTTTGGTTCATTAATGAAACCATATTATGAAATATAATTTGAATATTTGAAGATATATGAAATATTATTAAATTTAAAAATACAATTAATTAATAATGCATAAAAATACAGGATTCAAAACAATTGAATAATAGCACGTCAGGTCAGGTTCTCTGTTTTACTGATTTTTTTTTCTGTTTTTCTCTGTTTTGCAGGTCAGGTTCGACAGAATCGGCTTGCATCGATCGACACGATCCTGTGTGTCGATCGTCATAGATTTCGCATTGCATCGATCGACGCTCCTCTTGCATCGGTCGACACATTTCGCGGAATCACCAAGAAGACTAAGAGATCCGTAAGGACGATGTGTCGGAATTATTTTTTCAGCTCAGGGATTGACAGCTCACAGATAGCTGGGCTGAAGAACAAAGTTGACTCTCTGCATAGTCTTATACTTGGAAAGTATGCGCAAAAAGCTATCAACTACGTTGGAGGGACTGGATTCTACAATCAGGAATCTGATTTTCAGAAACCCTTTCAGCAACAGAGTAACTCCTTCTCAAGGAACTATGGTGTTTCTTCTTACCAAGCACCGCCTGCACGTACACATAAGAGCAGATTGGAAGCCATGATGGAGCAGTTTCAGGAGGGACAACAACAGATCACTGGGTCCTTCAACTCAAAGATAGATGCATTGTACGAAAATCTGAATGGGAAGTTTGAATCTTTGAGCACACATGTGGAGAAGATAGATGTCCAAATCCAACAGACATCTCAAGCAATACAGAGGCAAAATGGATCAGGAAGAGCTGAAAAGAACAGATCCGTTAATGTTGTGGTCATAAGGGATGAGATTGACTTGCTAGAAGAAGAAGAAAGCATAATCTCGGATTTTCTGGATGAATTCTGTCTGTCTGAGACATGCTTCGATCGACACACCCTTGGTATCGATCGATGCACCCCCGATCCGTCTGATAAATTTAACCATAATCGCCCTGTGTCGATCGACACACATCGTGCATCGGTCGACACAGAACGCAGACGTGACCAGAGACCTGTAACAGTCCCAGAACAAGTCTATAAGCCCTCTGTGCCATATCCTAAGTCTCCTAAACTGTCTAAACAGGAGCTAGACGAAGCTAAATGCACAAGAGTGATGGAAAAGAAGCTGATTCAGATTTCAGAGAAGATACCAGACCCAGGAGCCTTTGTGCTAGACTGTTCCGTCTCTAAGGACAGATTCAAGCGTTCTCTGTGTGACTTAGGATCTTGTGTGAATCTCATGCCATACTCTGTGGCTGTGAGATTAGGACTGATGGATTTCCAGCCTACTAGGATCTCTCTTATCCTAGCTGACCAGTCAAAGCGATATCCGGAAGGAGTTCTTGAGGACGTTCAAGTCAGAGTTGGGAACTACTTGATTCCAACAGATTGTGTGGTGCTGAAGTATGATATTGAGCCTTATGATCCTCTACTACTTGGTAGATCATTCTTAGCTACTGCTGGAGATGTGATTGATGTGAGGCGTGGACTGATTGATCTCCAGCTGGGAGACAAGCCTTTGTAGTTCAAGATGGATAAGCTGCAGAAATCCACCATTGATGGACAGAAATTCAGTGTCGAAGTGGAACCAGAGATTCCTATTGGAGAAGAGAAGATGGTTGTTCATTCTGAACATGCTCTAACATCTTCAGAACCTGCAACTGCTACTAAGCAGAAAGACCCAGACATCTCATTCCCACCAAAGCAAAGGTATCGATCGTCTAAGTTTAAAGCTACTAATTCATTTGATGTGACTGCAGGAAAACGCAGATACCCACCCAAGTTTCGCTCCCACCCTGATTCTCTTCGCTCTTTCCTTGGGAGATCTCATGATCCGAATGCTTATACCCCACTTTGGATGAAGAGACATTCACAGAGACACTCCAAGTCTCTGTTGAATCCTACATAAGTCTGATCTCCTTTCCATAGTCAAGCTACTGACTTTAAACAAGCGCTGAGTGGGAGGCAACCCACTGTTAGGTTCGTTTTTGTTTTAATTTTTCGTTTTGATTTTGGTGTTTTGATTTTTCTATTTTGGTGTGTTCAAAGGCGTGAAAAAAAGGCAGAATCGCACTGCATCAATCGACACACATAGTGCATCGGTCGACACAGTTGCGATTTACGGTTTGCCGATTCAATTGCGGTTCAGACACCGGTTATTTACATAACCGTGGGCATAATCGCCTTGCATCGATCGACACCCTAGTGGCATCGATCGACACAAGCCGACGACAGGTAAGTGTACTGACCCTTTTTCGGTTTGTTTTCATTCCGTTTTCTTTTTTCACCGAGCCTAGGCTTGACAACATTGGGGACAGTGTGTTTCAAGTGTGGGGGAGGTAGCTACTGACGCACGCTTTTGTTTTCTTAGAGCCAGTCCTGTTTTCAAAAATTTGTTTTATTGAGTCAAAATAGTCTAAGTAGGAAACAATGAATTTTTGAGAAGTTAACAGCACTTGCAGGAACCTAAGTGACCATTGGGATGAAGTTGCAGGATCTATCTATTACTATTAGAAAACTCCAACACAGATCAGCCTACTGAGAACACCCACATCACTTCTGGTATCAGAGGATCCTTTACTGACTTCACCTTTAACCTGACTTTAATTTTCTCACCTAAGGGCTTGGTATACCTTGAGTCGGACTCCTTTGTTAGTTCTGACACAGCTTGTAAACCTGTCCGAGTATGGTTCCCTTCTCCCCTTTCATAAAAAAAAAAGTAATAAACTGAGGATGAGTTAGTAACACCGAAGTGGTCTCTGGGAGTGGTAGCTACAACTATCATCTCCTTTGCATCCATGGAATGTGTCCTAAGTACACCCCTTAACGGGAAGAGCACTGATAAAATAAAATAAAATGATACCCAATGGGGAAAAATCAGAATGCTAAGGAAGGGAAAAGAGAAGAAAAGGAACCAGAAAAAGATAGTATGGTGGTCTAGAGCTGGCAAAGTAAGAATCCATGTGCCCTTTGATCGATAATCCTTAGGTGAGACCGCACTTAATATGCTTAAGAAGTCAGTAGGGTGAATTTGAATTGCTTGAATTGATTTTGGAGTTTACTTAGGACAGTTGCTAAGTGTGGGAGAAGTATATGTTGGTCTTAATATCTTGCAGTTGATTCTTTCAGTGGTTTACTAAGGGGAATCTGAGTGTTGTTGCTTCTAGGACAAAAAGAGTTTCTGAAAGTTTTCAAACCTCTTCACCATGTTTTAGTTCTCTGTTTTGCTTGAGGGAAAGCAAAGGCTAAGTGTGGAGGAGTTGATATATCATGGTTTTTACCGGTTTTATGCCATGATATAAGTATATTTTAGAGTCTTTGGGTGTTCTTTTAGAGTCTTTTACAGGTGTTATTAGGAACGCACACGTTTGGAGCGGAATTGGATTTTATGGAGCTATTTGGAGCATTTTGGAGTTTTGACCCGAGAGTTTATGCTCACTGTCCGAAACAGAGGAGTGTGTCGAACGACGCACATCAGCATCGATCGATGCACAGCGAGTTGGGCCAGATCTCGGCGGTTTAATGAAGAATGATGATATTGCAAAATTTCCCAGAAGTTCCAGATATTTACATAGAAGCCCCAAGATGTGATTTAGCTATTTAATTAGGTTTTAACTTCAGTTTTTAGAGACGCTATCATAACTTAGAGAAGAGAGTTTTTAGAGCTTTTGGGGCTGATCTGATCCTGTACTACACTTTGTTCTTGGAGAAGATTTCGAACCCCTTTTCTTATTCTAATCTCTTTTATGATATCTATTATTTCATTGATTATGTCTTCATATTCCATGTCTGAGTAGATTCATAGTTTGGTTTAGGGTTTCTCATAGGGATTTCATGACTTGCTAGATATAATTAATTCAGTTAAGGATTCACATCAATAGAATGTTCTTCGATATAAATTGTGTTTAATGCTAGTTCTAACTTGATCACTTAGAATCTAGATCTTAGGTTGTTAAATTGACGTGACAGTGTGGTTTAGTATCTAAACTATTTAGGTTGAGCAATTTAATTACTCGCAAAGGAATTTGGTTTAATTAGATTGTGAACATATCGAACTTGGAATTAAAGCTGGTTTAATCTGTTAGTAATTACAAAGGAATTTGGATTACTGCACTTAGACTTAGAGAATTCTCGCAACGACAGTTAGTTAATTCTATATTTGTGTTTGAGTTCTAGAACTGAGCTTAGTTAGATCCTGACTGAATGATTTATCTGCTTGTCTGATTTCCTGAGAACGCCCTAGACTTAGCGCCCTTAGTTTATTGTTTACAAACCAAACCTGCTACTTGTTTACTTTCTCACATTGTTTTTAGTTTCTATTCACATTGCTTTCTCCTAGTTTAAATCTTGACAGTTCTTGATCTATCGAGACCAAAGTCTCTGTGGATTTCGATACCCTATATACTATGATTGCATATCTGTGCACTTGCTGTTAAAATAGGATTAAAACCTGACCCTATCAAGTTTTTGGCGCACTCTTTTGAGTCTTCGATAGATTTGAACTCATGATTTAGACTAGGTTTTTCGTTTTTATTTTACTGATTTATTTTTCTGTTTTTCTCTGTTTTGCAGGTCAGGTTTGACAGAATCGGCTTGCATCGATCGACACGATCATGTGTGTCGATCGTCATAGATTTCGCATTGCATCGATCGACGCTCTTCTTGCATCGGTCGACACATTTCGCAGAATCACCAAGAAGACTAAGAGATCTGTAAGGACGATGTGTCAGAATGATTTTTTCAGCTCAGGGATTGACAGCTCGCAGATAGCTGGGCTGAAGAACAAAGTTGACTCTCTGCATAGTCTTATACTTGGAAAGTATGCGCAAAAAGCTATCAACTACGTTGGAGGGACTGGATTCTACAATCAGGAATCTGATTTTCAGAAACCCTTTCAGCAACAGAGTAACTCCTTCTCAAGGAACTATGGTGTTTCTTCTTACCAAGCACTGCCTGCACGTACACATAAGAACATATTGGAAGCCATGATGGAGCAGATTCTGGAGGGACAACAACAGATCACTGTGTCCTTCAACTCAAAGATAGATGCATTGTATGAAAATCTGAATGGGAAGTTTGAATCTTTGAGCACACATGTGAAGAAGATAGATGTCCAAATCCAACAGACATCTCAAGCAATACAGAGGCAAAATGGATCAGGAAGAGCTGAAAAGAATAGATCCGTTAATGTTGTGGTCATAAGGGATGAGGTTGACTTGCTAGAAGAAGAAGAGAGCATAATCTCGGATTTTCTGGATGAATTCTGTCTGTCTGAGACATGGGTCGATCGACACACCCTTGGTATCGATTTATGCACCCCCGATCCGTCTGATAAATTTAACCATAATCGCCCTGTGTCGATCGACACACATCGTGTAACAGTCCCAGAACGAGTCTATAAGCCCTCTGTGCCATATTCTAATGCTCCTAAACTGTCTAAACAGGAGCTAGACGAAGCTAAATGCATAAGAGTGATGGAAAAGAAGCTGATTCAGATTTCAGAGAAGATACCAGACCCAGGAGCCTTTGTGCTAGACTGTTCTGTCTCTAAGGACAGATTCAAGCGTTCTCTGTGTGACTTAGGATCTTGTGTGAATCTCATGCCATACTCTGTGTACTGACCCTTTTTCGGTTTGTTTTCATTCCGTTTTCTTTTTTCACCGAGCCTAGGCTTGACAACATTGGGGACAGTGTGTTTCAAGTGTGGGGGAGGTAGCTACTGACACACGCTTTTGTTTTCTTAGAGCCAGTCCTGTTTTCAAAAATTTGTTTTATTGAGTCAAAATAGTCTAAGTAGAAAACAATGAATTTTTGAGAAGTTAACAGCACTTGCGGGAACCTAAGTGACCATTGGGATGAAGTTGCAGGATCTATCTGTTACTATTAGAAAACCCCAACACAGATGAGCCTACTGAGAACACCCACATCACTTCTGGTATCAGAGGATCCTTTACTGACTTCACCTTTAACCTGACTTTAATTTTCTCACCTAAGGGCTTGGTATACCTTGAGTCGGACTCCTTTGTTAGTTCTGACACAGCTTGTAAACCTGTCCGAGTATGGTTCCCTTCTCCCCTTTCATTAAAAAAAAGTAATAAACTGAGGATGAGTTAGTAACACCGAAGTGGTCTCTGGGAGTGGTAGCTACAACTATCATCTCCTGTGCATCCATGGAATGTGTCCGAAGTACACCCCTTAACGGGAAGAGCACTGATAAAATAAAATAAAATGATACCCAATGGGGAAAAATCAGAATGCTGAGGAAGGGAAAAGAGAAGAAAAGGAACCAGAAAAAGATAGTATGGTGGTCTAGAGCTGGCAAAGTAAGAATCCATGTTCCCTTTGATCGATAATCCTTAGGTGAGACCGCACTTAATATGCTTAAGAAGTCAGTAGGGTGAATTTGAATTGCTTGAATTGATTGTGGAGTTTACTTAGGACAGTTGCTAAGTGTGGGAGAAGTATATGTTGGTCTTAATATCTTGCAGTTGATTCTTTCAGTGGTTTACTAAGGGGAATCTGAGTGTTGTTGCTTCTAGGACAAAAAGAGTTTCTGAAAGTTTTCAAACCTCTTCACCATGTTTTAGTTCTCTGTTTTGCTTGAGGGCAAGCAAAGGCTAAGTGTGGGGGAGTTGATATATCATGGTTTTTACCGGTTTTATGCTATGATATAAGTATATTTTAGAGTCTTTTGGTGTTCTTTTAGAGTCTTTTACAGGTGTTATTAGGAACGCACACGTTTGGAGCGGATTTGGAGATTATGGAGCTATTTGGAGCATTTTGGAGTTTTGACCCGAGAGTTTATGCTCACTGTCCGAAACAGAGGAGTGTGTCGATCGACGCACATCAGCATCGATCGATGCACAGCGAGTTGGGCCAGATATCGGCGGTTTAATGAAGAATGATGATATTGCAAAGTTGCCCAGAAGTTCCAGATATTTACATAGAAGCCCCAAGACGTGATTTAGCTATTTAATTAGGTTTTAACTTCAGTTTTTAGAGACGCTATCATAACTTAGAGCAGAGAGTTTTTAGAGCTTTTGGGGCTGGTCTGATCATGTACTACACTTTGTTCTTGGAGAAGATTTTGAACCCCTTTTCTTATTCTAATCTCTTTTATGATATCTATTATTTCATTGATTATGTCTTCATATTCCATGTCTGAGTAGATTCATAGTTAGGTTTAGGGTTTCTCATAGGGATTTCATGACTTGCTAGATATAATTAATTCAGTTAAGGATTCACATCAATAAAATGTTCTTCGATCTAAATTGTGTTTAATGCTAGTTCTAACTTGTTCACTTAGAATCTAGATCTTAGGTTGTTAAATTGACGCGACAGTGTGGTTTAGAATCTAAACTATTTAGGTTGAGCAATTTAATTACTCGCAAAGGAATTTGGTTTAATTAGATTGTGAACATATCGAACTTGGAATTAAAGCTGGTTTAATCTGTTAGTAATTACAAAGAAATTTGGATTACTGCACTTAGACTTAGAGAATTCTCGCAACGACAGTTGGTTAATTCTATATTTGTGTTTGAGTTCTAGAACTGAGCTTAGTTAGATCCTGACTGAATGATTTATCTGCTTGTCTGATTTCCTGAGAACGCCCTAGACTTAGCGCCCTTAGTTTATTGTTTACAAACCGAACCTGCTACTTGTTTACTTTCTCACATTGTTTTTAGTTTCTATTCACATTGCTTTCTCCTAGTTTAAATATTGACAGTTCTTGATCTATCGAGACCAGAGTCTCTGTGGATTTCGATACCCTATATACTACGATTGCGTATTTGTGCACTTGCAGTTAAAATAGGATTAAAACCTGACCCTATCAAGTTTTTGGCGCACTCTTTTGAGTCTTCGATAGATTTGAACTCAGGATTTAGACTAGGTTTTTCGTTTTTATTTTACTGATTTATTTTTCTGTTTTTCTCTGTTTTGCAGGTCAGGTTCGACAGAATCGGCTTGCATCGATCGACACGATCCTGTGTGTCGATCGTCATAGATTTCGCATTGCATCGATCGACGCTCTTCTTGCATCGGTCGACACATTTCGCGGAATCACCAAGAAGACTAAGAGATCCGTAAGGACGATGTGTCGGAATGATTTTTTCAGCTCAGGGATTGACAGCTCGCAGATAGCTGGGCTGAAGAACAAAGTTGACTCTCTGCATAGTCTTATTCTTGGAAAGTATGCGCAAAAAGCTATCAACTACGTTGGAGGGACTGGATTCTACAATCAGGAATCTGATTTTCAGAAACCCTTTCAGCAACAGAGTAACTCCTTCTCAAGGAACTATGGTGTTTCTTCTTACCAAGCACCGCCTGCACGTACACATAAGAACATATTGGAAGCCATGATGGAGCAGATTCTGGAGGGACAACAACAGATCACTGTGTCCTTCAACTCAAAGATAGATGCATTGTATGAAAATGTGAATGGGAAGTTTGAATCTTTGAGCACACATGTGAAGAAGATAGATGTCCCTTGGTATCGATCGATGCACCGCCGATCCGTCTGATAAATTTAACCATAATCGCCCTGTGTCGATCGACACACATCGTGTAACAGTCCCAGAACGAGTCTATAAGCCCTCTGTGCCATATTCTAAGGCTCCTAAACTATCTAAACAGAAGCTAGACGAAGCTAAATGCATAAGAATGATGGAAAAGAAGCTGATTCAGATTTCAGAGAAGATACCAGACCCAGGAGCCTTTGTGCTAGACTGTTCAGTCTCTAAGGACAGATTCAAGCGTTCTCTGTGTGACTTAGGATCTTGTGTGAATCTCATGCCATACTCTGTGGCTGTGAGATTAGTAATGATGGATTTCCAGCCTACTAGGATCTCTCTTATCCTAGCTGATCGGTCAAAGCGATATCCGGAAGGAGTTCTTGAGGACGTTCAAGTCAGAGTTGGGAACTACTTGATTCCAACAGATTGTGTGGTGCTGAAGTATGATATTGAGCCTTATGATCCTCTTCTACTTGGTAGATCATTCTTAGCTACTGTTGGAGCTGTGATTGATGTGAGGCGTGGACTGATTGATCTCCAGCTGGGAGACAAGCCTTTGTAGTTCAAGATGGATAAGCTGCAGAAATCCACCATTGATGGACAGAAATTCAGTGTTGAAGTGGAACCAGATATTCCTACTGGAGAAGAGAAGATGGATGTTCATTCTGAACATGCTCTAACATCTTCAGAACCTGCAACTGCTACTAAGCAGAAAGCCCCAGACATCTCATTCCCAGCAAAGCAAAGGTATCGATCGTCTAAGTTTAAAGCTACTAATTGATTTGCTGTGACTGCAGGAAAAAGCAGATACCCACCCAAGTTTCGTTCCCACCCTGATTCTCTTCGCTCTATCCTTGGGAGATCTCATGATCCGAATGCTTATACCCCACCTTGGATGAAGAGACATTCACAGAGACACTCCAAGTCTTTGTTGAATCCTACATGAGTCTGATCTCCTTTCCATAGTCAAGCTACTGACTTTAAACAAGCGCTGAGTGGGAGGCAACCCACTGTTAGGTTCGTTTTTGTTTTCATTTTTCGTTTTGATTTTGGTGTTTTGATTTTTCTATTTTGGTGTGTTCAAAGGCGTGAAAACAGGCCGAATCGCACTGCATCGATCGACACACATAATGCATCGGTCGACACAGTTGCGATTTACGGTTTGCCGATTCAATTGCGGTTCAGACACCGGTTATTTACATAACCGTGGGCATAATCGCCTTGCATCGATCGACACCCTACTGGCATCGATCGACACAAGCCGACGATAGGTAAGTGTACTGACCCTTTTTCGGTTTGTTTTCATTCCGTTTTCTTTTTTCACCGAGCCTAGGCTTGAAAACACTGGGGACAATGTGTTTCAAGTGTGGGGGAGGTAGCTACTGACGCACACTTTTGTTTTCTTAGAGCCAGTCCTGTTTTCAAAAATTTGTTTTATTGAGTCAAAATAGTCTAAGTAGGAAACAGTGAATTTTTGAGAAGTTAACAGTACTTGCAGGAACCTAAGTGACCATTGGGATGAAGTTGCAGGATCTATCTATTACTATTAGAAAACCCCAACACAGATCAGCCTACTGAGAACACCCACATCACTTCTGGTATCAGAGGATCCTTTACTGACTTCACCTTTAACCTGACTTTAATTTTCTCACCGAAGGGCTTGGTATACCTTGAGTCGGACTCCTTTGTTAGTTCTGACACAGCTTGTAAACCTGTCCGAGTATGGTTCCCTTCTCCCCTTCCATAAAAAAAAGTAATAAACTGAGGATGAGTTAGTAACACCGAAGTGGTCTCTGGGAGTGGTAGCTACAACTATCATCTCCTGTGCATCCATGGAATGTGTCCGAAGTACACCCCTTAACGGGAAGAGCACTGATAAAATAAAATAAAATGATACCCAATGGGAAAAAATCAGAATGCTAAGGAAGGGAAAAGAAAAGAAAAGGAACCAGAAAAAGATAGTATGGTGGTCTAGAGCTGGCAAAGTAAGAATCCATGTTCCCTTTGATCGATAATCCTTAGGTGAGACCGCACTTAATATGCTTAAGAAGTCAATAGGGTGAATTTGAATTGCTTGAATTGATTGTGGAGTTTACTTAGGACAGTTGCTAAGTGTGGGAGAAGTATATGTTGGTCTTAATATCTTGCAGTTGATTCTTTCAGTGGTTTACTAAGGGGAATCTGAGTGTTGTTGCTTCTAGGACAAAAAGAGTTTCTGAAAGTTTTCAAACCTCTTCACCATGTTTTAGTTCTCTGTTTTGCTTGAGGGCAAGCAAAGGCTAAGTGTGGGGGAGTTGATATATCATGGTTTTTACCGGTTTTATGCCATGATATAAGTATATTTTAGAGTCTTTTGGTGTTCTTTTAGAGTCTTTTACAAGTGTTATTAGGAACGCACACGTTTGGAGAGGATTTGGAGATTATGGAGCTATTTGGAGCATTTTGGAGTTTTGACCCGAGAGTTTATGCTCACTGTCCGAAACAGAGGAGTGTGTCGATCGACGCACATCAGCATCGATCGATGCACAGCGAGTTGGGCCAGATCTCGGCGGTTTAGTGAAGAATGATGATATTGCAAAGTTTCCCAGAAGTTCTAGATATTTACATAGAAGCCCCAAGACGTGATTTAGCTATTTAATTGAGCACAAACATCATCCAAGGTTGGAAGTGTCTCTGCCCTTAGCATATGCTGAATCGGGCTGTTGTAGGATTAGTTCAGAGTCAGCAGGAGGGCAAACATCTTATCTTGTTCCTTTCTTTCATGGAGAACAAGTGGATTAACAGTAGTTGGTCTCAACATCTCAAACTCTGCCCACAAAGACCTAAACTTCCCAAAGTGTTGTTTGAACTCCATGTCTTCTTGATGAAGGTTGTTGATAGCAAGTTTTGACCTCAAACACTCTGGTCAGGTTGGACATGTTTCCATAAACCTTATTGAGAGTGTCCCACAAGTCCTTAGATGTTTCACAGTAAGAGTAAGCTTCCAAGAGAGATGACTCAAGAGAGCTTTGGAGTATTGAAAGCACATTCTGATCTCCTTGAGTCCAGGCCTCTTCATCTGCAAGAACCACCTCCACGCCTTCAGCTTGCACTTGCTGGACTGGAGCTTCACTGCCAAGAACAAACTTCCAAAGCCCACGGCCTCCAAGGGCAGATTTCACCATCCTTTCCAAAACTAGGTAGTTGGTGCCTTTGAGAATCACAGGGATTACAAATCTTGAGTTCTCCATTTCTTAGACTGATTTATAGCAGTAGGAGGGAGTATTCAAGATGAGAAATAACAAACATGAGCTTAGAAACCAAAGGGGAGAGTTTAAAGTAGAATACTTTCAAGTATAGAGCCGGTTTCTCAAGAACTTCAAGAACATATTTAAAGAGAAGATTTCAAGCTTTTAAGACAGAGATTTGCGGAAGAAATGATGGTATAGGAGCTTAAGGCTCTGATACCATGTAAGAATATCAAGTTTAGAGTGAGAGAAAAAGGTAGAATAGGAGAGAACACACAAGAATCCGATTAGGGTTCTTGTGAGCCGTTAGAGAGAGATAAGAGAGAGGCGGTTGTTGAGAAAAATAACTCTCAATACATTGATTCATAAGTGTTACAAGGGTTTATATATGCTATACAACTAGGTTTACTTGTGAATAAACAAAGAATAAAGTGTATAGGACAAAATGAACTCGGTTGGAGTGAGAGAGGATGTAATGGTCACAATGAGAATGACATGTCCTTCCTTGGTTCAAGACTGATAGTGACTTGTCTCTGTGCAATTCAGGAGCTTGGTAATGATTAGGGATGTTAATAAGGGCTACCCTGGCCCGTGTAAGCCAAGCCCGTTTACAGCCCGCCCATTTATAGCCCGTGTAAGCCAAGCCCGTTTATAGCCCGTTTAAGTTGAGCCCGTTTATCACGAAGCCCGTTTAAGTTGAGCCCGTTTAAAAAAGCCCGTTTAGAAAGTGTTTGTAGTACATTCATTTTATAAACAATGATGCAAACGCTTTTTTGAGAACTTGTAAATTTATTTCGGTTAAAGCGTTCATCAACTTGTAATAAAAGAGAGAATTTTTGGTTCCATTATAACATTCCAGTTTTAACTTGTAGTAGATACTTTGACAATCAAATATTGGTCATTGGGTTGGAACCGTACTATTTTGACAATTAAGTTATCAGGTTCAAATGTAAAAATAAAACAAGTTCCACACTTCAATCCTTAATAACAAGGTTTCCCAAAAGACACAAAAATACTGAAGATCCTCAAGACATTACATGACCTAAGATTAAACATAAATATAGCAAGGTTTCACTTCATCATCTTGCCTTCAGCTGCATCCATTCCTGCACTCTCCACTCTCCAGAAAACCATCTCATGCATCATCCATGCAATCTGAGGAAATAGAGAAACATATATCAGTGTCCAAAAAACAGTGGCATATGAAACACTATGATAAGAAGAGAAGCAAAGAAGGTTGTATGATTCAGAGACTTACAAAGTCATTCTCCTGAGGAACTAGCTTTCTTTTTAGCTTCTTCATCGCCATCTTGTATTGTACTTGTACCTTCATAGTCAGCAAAACCGCGTAGCCAGTTCCGAGTACAAAGCAAAGCTTGTACATTCTTGGGAAGTAAACGGTTTCTATATGGCGTTAAGACCCGAGATCCTATACTAAAAGCAGACTCTGAATCTACAGTAGTGATTGGAATACTTAGCAAATCACGAGCCATAGAAGCTAATTCACCAAATCTATGCTCATTCTCTTTCCAAAAGTCTAAAACATCCAATTTTGGGAAATCTTTCCTAGAGAGGATTGGCTCACTCAAATATATATCTAAGTGTGATTTTGTGTTACCTACGCCAACTTCAACGCATTGTTCCAGCTCAAGAAGATCCTGTAAATGAAACAAAGGTCAGACAATATATCAGAATCTGTTCTACCATAATATGTTCAAAAACATGAGTCAATTGTGTAATGCAGTATAAACAAGTCTGTAATGCATTATAAACATGAGTCAATTTATTACTGTCGTTAACTATGTCAACACTATTGGTTCCAATACATGATTTTAATCGTATGGCCAAGAACAGAGATTGACGCCAGTACAAGCTTCTAGGAAGAGTAAGTTTCTAATTGGTTCCAAATTTCCAATACATGATTCTAATTGACACATAATACTCAAAACCAACCAGTAACAAGTCTGCTAATAACACATTCACCTACTGCAGTATTAACAAAAAAAGCTAGAATCTGAGTTAAACGCTTACATTCTCAGACTTACAAAGTCAAGTATAAAATAATGCAACATTCGTTATCATTTAACACCATTCCACCAAAAGACATAAAAAGTGATACTCAGGATTCAGGAACTACAACTAGAGACTGAGACTAATATGCATCTAACATGTCTGTTTCTTTCCCATATTCACACAAGCTCAGACATATCTGCTCAGTATTAACGAGTAGCTCAGAAAACCAGAAACATGGAAAACCAAAGATCAAAAAGTATAGAGAACCACTTACAATGTCAAAATCATCAAGTGGTGACTCTGTAACCAGCTCGTGCGGAGTTGGTGTCACTGAAACGCCTGAAGAACAACTTGTAGAAGACACTAATCGATAATCATCATAAAGATCAGTCATATTTCTCCGAAGTTCTTCAACTTTTGACTTGGAAGTAGTTGAATCAACCTTCTCATAAGCAACTTCAAGCAGCTCTAGCTTCATCCTCGGATCTAATACTGCTCCCATAGCCAAAACTAGACTGTACTTCTTCCAATACTTGTCGAATTTAACCTTCATCTCCTGAGCCATATTCTTCACATCAACATCATCACAAGAAGCAAACTTCATCAGCAGCAATTCAATCCTCCACACCTGTGTAAAATATATATCCGATGTGGGATACTTTGAACCAGAGAAGTGAGTTGTGATAACACTAAACGGTTTCAACAGTACACTAATCTTCTCACCACGGTTCCACTCTTCTTCAGATGGTAAAAACTTGTAATTTGGATCATAAGCTTTCATGCTTGCAAATGCTCTCCTGAATCTCAATGCTCTGACAAGCATCAGATATGTCGAATTCCATCTAGTTTTAACGTCAAGAGATAAGCCAGCTCCATCAGATATGCCTACTCTCTCTGCACAAGCTGCGAAGGCTTCTATTCTCGACTGAGTTGCTTTCACATATCTCACACTCTCCCTGATGTTATGGAGAACATCCCTAGCTAAAGCTAAGCCATTTTTCACTATCAAATTAAGGATATGTGCACAACACCTAATATGTATGAATTTCCCATCACACAAAAGACGACTTCCACTAATCATTTGAAGCTTACCCTTGAGAATGCTCACCATGCTTCCATTGTTTGTTGCATTATCCAAAGTAATTGAAAACACCTTTCTGTCTATATCCCACTCCTTCATACAATCAAGAACACAGTTAGCTATTGCTTCACCTGTGTGAGGACTCTTCAGATCACAAAACGCAAGAATTTTACTATGCAATCTCCACTCATCATCTATAAAATGTGCAGTTAAACACATATATCTCATAACAGTGGCTTCAGCTGTCCATAAATCTGATGTGAAACATATGCGACCACTATGCTTTCTAAGCACTTCCTTAAGCTTCAGTTTCTCCATCTTATACTTCCTAAACACATCTAAAGCTGCTGTTTGCCTACAAATAGGCTGGCAATTAGGATTGAGATACAAGTCTCTTTCCCTAACTTTCTCATATTCACTAAATCTAAATGGCAGATCATGGTATATTATTATCTCACTCATCTTATCACGGTCTATCTTCTGATTATAAACAGGCACATCTTTCTTCTTATTGGGATTCTTGACACAACCTTGTAAATGGCGTCTCAAATGATTTGTACCATGTGTTTTAGTGTTTATCACTAGCTGAGCACCACAGTAAACACATTTACCTCTTTCTTTCCCATCTGCACCAACTCCTACTGACTTAATCTCATCCCAAACATCTGAAGTTAAACGTCTCTTACGTCTCTTGGGTATACCTTGAGTTGGTTGCACTAGTGAAGCTTGAGTCTGTTGAGTATCACTTTGATGCGCAACCGGTTCATCCTCATCTTCATCTTCCTCCTCACTCAACTCATCTTCATCCCTAGCATCTTCTTCATTCATACTGATATACTGATTGTACTCTTCTTCTACTTGGAGTCTTTCCAATGTTTCTAGAGATTCTGCATCCAACATTCTACAAACAGAAGAGTATTAGTTACTGAGTAAACAGAAGACTTCCACTGTGAACAAGCAGAAACATCAACACTAAGTAAACCGTATGATTATCACCAGAAGATCAATGATTATCACCTAAACTGCACAAGAAGATACCCACAAACTGCACATAGGCAGCCAAGTAAAATAGCATAAATTCCCAAAAATTTCATTACGGATGAGCAGTCGTCATAGTAATCCAATACAAATTATATACATAGCATATATCTATATAGATATCATACACATATATTACCAATCAAGACTGCAACTTTGTTTGTATAGCATATGAAACAGACACAGACCAGTTCAAGTTAATAATCTAAAAACCAAAATCAAACCCATAGTTCCAATGCCGTGATTATCATTCACGCTAAAACCCTCAACCAAGAACATTGAAAAGCTTCAACTTGTTCTTCTACCGGATCAATAGAGCTCTCAGAAACCCAATTCAAAAGAACAAAACTTTAGTGGTTTCGACTGCAAATATAAGCATCACTGGTCAAACCTATAACCCAGGATTGGAGAACCCAGAAACACAATCGAAAAAGAACCCTAGCTTCACCTCGTCTCGAACTGAACCGTAACGTAATATTGAAAACCCAAAAACAGAGAATCATTAGTTTCTTACATAGCAGGACCGTGGAGATGACGGCTTGATACGCCGGTAGTGACGACGACAGAGAATCGACGGCAGATACTCGAAGAACAACCGTAGCTTCACCTCGTGGTCCTTGTCTCCAACGAAGAAGAACCGTAGCTTCAGCTTGAGATCTAATTCTCTAACCTACCAAACTACGTCGTTTCTGGACAAAAAAGAATTAAAAAAAATTAACGGGCTAAGCCCGTTTAAATTAAGCTAAACCCTTGAAGCCCGCGGACATAAAAGGGCCGCCCGTTAAAAACCCGTGTAAATAAGTGATGTTAAACGGGCCACGGGCTTAATAAAATTATACGGACTTGGACAAGCCCGCGGGCTTTAGGCCCATATTAACATCCCTAGTAATGATGTTCTGATCCTTGTGACTTTCCTTAAATTGCAGTAGACCGAGATATGAGAAGCACTGTAAGTCTTGGAGTGAGAAAACCTAACTTTGCATATTGATTCCACTCGGTCTTGTTATCTCAGAATGCACAATGTTTGCACAATTCTTATCTTGTGCAGTCTGTGATCTCCAATTCAATACTAATAAATAAAAAACTAAAGGACAGACTCTCAATTTGAAAAGCAAAAGAAAACACATAAAAACACTCATTAGTCAATAATTATAAGGACACACTTAGTTTATATGGATGTTGGACAAATTTGGTTTGTGGAAGAGATCAGAATGTAGTTGTTGGTCCTTTCAGCTAACGTGTTACGTTTTTGTGTTGTTTCCTTTCTGATTAATGAAGTGGTGTGTTTTGGACTTGAGCTTTGAGGTTGGCATGATACCAAAAATGAAAATTTCCTTATATACTGATATGCATGGTAATGGACTAGCTTGTATATCATACGCTTTATGATGTTGAATGATCATGCACTGCCTGAGACTTTCTTCCTCTTGTTCTTGCTCTAAATCTTGGTTCTGGTCCTTAGAAGCTTGAGACAAGATGATGATGATGCTTGATGGTTCATGAGGGTTGAGAAGGTTTTCTACAGCCATGTTGAATTGACTTTTAAGGACTTTAGTTACTTCTCTGGTTAATGAACCCTTTCTCACAATGGGTATTTGATCGTATTTGATCTTCTGGTTTTATGTCCTCATCAGATAGGGATTGTTCTCTCAATCGTATTCCTCTCCGAACCGCTACTTGAGAAGATGGATCCACACTTCTTGAAACGTCATTTTGTGCGTTTGCATACTCCAGCATCACCTTACTTAAGCTTTTTTATCTCTAAGATCTGCTTCAAGTTCTGGAAAACTCATCATAACTCTCAATGAAAAGCAACAATTTTATAGATGCCAAATCTATCAAGAGAACGATAAATAGGAAAAGAAGAAATGAGGTCAGAAATTAGAAGAAGTAGGTGAGAAAGTATAAGAAATGGAGATCATAAGAGACCGGATAATATCAATGTTTTGATTGAAATTCATTTGATAGATTTTTACAAAGACCAATCTATTATCTAACAACACGCTTCTCCTTCCATAGAGTGTATCCACGTGTCTTCTTTGTCTTAAGTGTTTGGGCCTAAAAATACATTACACGCACATTAAAATATTATACAGAAGCACATATACTATTAATATCTCAGCAGACCATGACACAAGGCAGCCCAATACGTATACCCTTGTCTTTCTATGTGCCCTTTCTTCTTCCCTCTTCCTCTAGAATATCAACAACCACCTCCTTCACTATGGACAAACACAGTAACAACATCTATCTTAATAAATACATCCACGCCTGTAAACTCACTCTAATTGATAACAATCTCCGTATATATCACTAACCATAATTGATAATACATGCACTAACTGAAAAGAAGTAATAAGAAGTTGACACACAAACCATAACCGCATCTTGATGTTCCTATCTATATACTTAAACCCAATTTAACCAACGCTTAACAATATTTAGAATACGAATGATATTTAAGAACTTAAACAGGGACAAATTCCGAAATTATTCATGATGAGTCTAAACTAAAATAGTGACTCTATGGTCCAAAAACATCTATCGCACATGTTTAGACCTTTGAAACCAAACTCCCACCAACCCTTCCAAGTTTTTATCGGAGCACACATACCACGGAGGAGAAGAACTAAAGTGGTTTCCGGATTACAGACACCTCTCGACAAAATATTTTTTATAATGAGATGGGTAAACAAAGAGATTTAAGTTAATAAACCCGTAGTATAAATTGATCGACTTGTAGAAATCTTAACTTTGTCCCATGCTTCGGAGTGCCTTGCATGTTGTCTTCCCCTTAAAATAGCGAATATCTTGTTCACCGTCAATGATGTCAAGAAGAATTTTTGAAAGAACATCAGTAGGAAGGTAATTCTTTACAAATTTGTAATGAAGAGATGGAAACTAGGCAAGAAGAATTTTGACAAATAATATATATTTTCAATATTTAAGAGTTCGATGGAACTACCATAGTTAATTTATCGAGACAATGCAACATTTGGGTTGTCTAGGTTGTAGTAATTATGTATATAATTCATCATGATCGCGGTCCCAATTAACAACATTCATCATGATCATGGTGTTAATGGCTAAAACTAAGTAATTTTCCTTTTGCGTGTTGGTTTTTATTTTATTTTTGGGTATTTGAGATTTATCTATGTTGTTAATGACTTATTCTATATATGTTATTTAGTAGAACAACTAAGTCATCTATATATACAATAATCACACCTAGTTACATATCTATTTTACAAACAAGGAAAAATGGCAGTTTTCAGATGGATAACGCTTACAATTCTCAAAAATGTATGTTTATTTAAATCGTTTTATATAAATCCATGATAAATCTCTCTATTAAAAGGCTGATTAACACAAAATCGAAGGTTCATCTTTTTCAATGAGACTTTAAAAAACCAAAATGGTGTGTCATAGGTTTAGGTACATATAACATGGTAATAGATATAAACACAATAGATAAATTAGGTAAACTAGGATTTAATTTTTAATACCGTCATAAAAACGGTCATAATATTTCACACCAAAAATTCATATCACTTTTGTTCTATTTGTATCGTTCGACTAATTCATAAGCAGAAAACCCACACAAAATCTAAAAGGAAAATTTATCTTTGTTGTGGTATGTCGATAATTCTATAAGGGAATAAGCATGTAGGGTTAAGATTATCCAGGAATGGATTACCAATGTTTCTCCACATGGCCTTCAATGTCATGTAAGCTTCGGTGATGAACAAGTATGCTTGATTTACAACTGTAAAATATGAAAGCAAAATTATAAATTTCTTAATCTTTCTCCAAAAATTTATTTTTAGGTTTCAAACCAGAGGCATTAATACCAAGCAGTTCCTTCTTTTTGTTGATGATGCGTTTTTTGATTTTGTTTGACATTTCTGCTTATATGAACCTTGTTTAATTGTTATATGGATCTTATGTATACATATTGTAGATGTTATCGTCAATCCTACTTTATATTGGAATCAAAGTTATAGTGAAACAAGTGGGAGATTTTTGGGATTATGTCCTGAAATCACATTGTACTTACTCTAACGATAGTTGTATGTCGAGATCAGACATGTTGTATGATACTGGGCGGTTGCAATGTTTTGCTAGAAGCCTCTTGCAGTCTGTAGGTTGTAGACTTACTACCAGTATCATATGATCCTAAAGGGTCACACACCTAAGCAATCTGGAAGATTATATATGGGAATGATCATCATGGTGATGATCAAGATGATGTGTATTGGATACACATCAATATTGATAAAAGAGAGGTGTGTCGATCGACCCGGTATGTGTGTCGATCGACACGGGATTGATTCCGAAACTGATGTTTCGGTTTATGACATAGATTTTTCGACCTGAACATGAGGCCGTCAGTTTTCTTGATCAGAGAAAACAGAAAAACTCTCTCTTCGATTCCCAGATCCGGCACTAGCATCCCGACTTTCCAGGTTGTGTGCGTGTGGACTACGATAGAGGCGAGGCATCTGAATCGCTCCTGATCTTGTCTTACCTGATTCATCTTCCGCTGCCAGAACAAGGTAAACGCGAGATCCATGATTCAATTACTTAAACCCTGAGATCCTAGGCTCGGAATTCAGACTTAGGGTTGCCTAATCGGATTAGGAACTGCTAGGAATTCCAACAATTTCATCTTGTTGGATTGTAATCGGTGTCGTTCATATGTAAAGCTAATCAGATCTTTACTTTCTTAATTCAGTTACAATATTCAATAATCTGTCATTGGTGTGGTGAAAAGTTCAAATCCAACGTGACCGATGTCGAGAAGCGGTACACCGGCAAATTCAGGATATTCGGACGAGTATGACGAGCTAGAAGAGAAATCGAAAGGCGAATTGGCTTTTCTAATGGGAGCGTATCATCGATTGAATGCAGCGAACACATCTGTCGGTGTTCTTGACATCAATGGAGTCGAAATTTCGACGATGGAATCGACGATAATAGTGCTTAATTCTTCCTTACAATCAGTGATGAAAATGATCGGAAACAGACCAATACTATAATTCGATAACAATAGCTCACCATTACGACAGCTGGAGTCTTCGAATAATCATTTGCAATTACATTCTTCGTCTATTAAACATAACCGCATATCGCAATTGCTAGGTTATTAGTATGAGAACCTAAATTTGGCTAATCGGGATAGTATGCTGAAGAAAATTGAAATGCTCTTCTATGGTACTCGGACGTTTGAATGGGTAGGAGCCATTGAACATTCTTTTACCATGGGACATGGGGATATGCAAAACTGGTTTTGTCCCTCTGTCTTTACAAGGAGCTGTGAAGAAATTGTTTTCATGGGTGATGCTTCGTGGGGGTTTTCTAAATTGGGATGATTTCAAATAGAGATTGGTCATTCGGTTTTCTGAATCAATTAATGATGATTCAACAACTCGACTTTTTCTATTAAGCAGACTGGTACAATTGCATATTATGTTTCTCAATTTGAAGACTTATCTTCTCAAGTGTTGGGTGTTGAAGATAAAATTTTAGAGAGAGTATTTTACAATAGCTTGACACATGAAATGAAAGAGGTGGTCCGTATGAAAGATCCACAAGAACTTCATAATTTCATAGCTGAGGTGTTACGTATGGAGTCAAGCGCTTTCTGCAAAGTTGTTGGAGATGTAACTAAATCAGTGACTCCACTTCAGTCTAAACCTTATGTGTCAAACGCTAAAAAAGATTCTTCATATTATGCTTCTTCCATGTCTTCCTTAAATATAAATAAAGGATGGATGATTGAGCCAAGACATAACAAAGAGAACATTCCTCCACAGCGTCAGGGTCCTTGTCATGATCAAAAATACTCGTATGTAGAGTTTGATTTGATGCATAGAGAGTGTATTTCCTTTAAGTGTGGAGATAAATGGTCACATGTGCATGAAAAGATTTTTCCGAAGAAGGAGCTAAGTATTATGATTGTTGTAATCTTGAGATGGAGCTGTATGAAGAAGAACAAGATGATAATAAAAGGAGTTCATCTCAGTTTGCATCCACATTCAGAAACTTATCTTTAAATGTTTTTTTGGGAGTTAATTCACCAAGAACGACCAAACTTAATGGTCGTGTTGTAGAATCAGAATTGATAATCATGCTCGGTTTAAGGGCATCCCACAACTTCAACTCACCAGATGTAGTGAAGAGGCTGCACTTGAAAGTTTTTGCAGATAGCAGCATAGATGTGTTACTGGGAAATCGAGTGGTTGTGAACAGTTTGGGTGTTTATCGCACAATCAATTTCCAGCTCAATCAAACCTATTTTACATCGGACATCGTTTTTTTATAATTGGGAGCAGTGGATGTTGTCCTTGGGATACAATGGCTTGAGACGTTAGGCAGATGTGAGGTTGATTGGAAAAATCAGGAATTCTCATTTGTCTATAGAAGAGAGCGAATTACATTGTTTTCTGACCATAGGTTATATTGTTATCGTCTCTTTCTCAAGTCTTTGTTACAAACCTTTGGGATTAGCAATCAGGGAAGAGAAGTGCTTGTTGCTAGTCTTGAAGGGGCATCAACCTTACTATATTTGGAACCAATCCTTGTGGACGTATTATGTTAATTTGGAGTTGTTTTTGGCTTACCTTAGGGTCCTAACCGAGGGACAGAACATTCGATCTCTTTGTTTCCAAGAGTGTTGACAGTTTCAGTAATACCTCACAGATAATCACATTCCACTAAATTGGTGATGGAGAAGATGGTGACTGAAATGTTAAAGCTGGAATCATTCGTCCCAGAAAAATCCCCTTTTCTAGTCATGTGCTCTTAGTCAAGAAAAGGATAATAGTTTACGGTTTTGTATTTACTACAGTGCACTCAACCGAGTTATAATACCGGATAAGTTTCCCATCCCGGTTATTTATCAGCTCTTGGATGAACAGCATGGTGCATCTGTTTTTTCGAAAATTGACTTATGTTCTGGATATCATCAGATCCATATGGTGGAGAATGACATTGCTAAGACAGATTTTAGAAGGCCATTATTATTTTTGGTGATGCATTTCGGATTAACCAATGCTCCAGCTACATTTCAATCTTTGATGAACCGCCTATTTAAGCCATTCTTACAAGACTTTTTCTTAGTGCTTTTCAATGATATCTTGATCTATAGTAAGAGACTGGGGCTACATGAGGTTCATTTGTGATGAATGCTTCAGGTTTTACAAGATAATCAGTTGTTGGTGCTAGGAAGAAATGTGTATTTAGATTACCTTAGGTGGAGTATCTCGGGCATTTTATTTATGTGGATGTAGTGGCTACTGATGGAACGAAAACTTTGGTGATGCGTCAATGGCCAGTCCCTAAAACAGTAACATTATTTCAAGGATTCTTAGGACTGACTGGCTGTTATAGACGTTTTGTTTGTAATTATGGATCTAGTACTAAACTATTGACATAAGTTTTGAATAAGGATAAGCTTTTGTGGTCTCTTGAAGCAAAACAGGCTTTTGAGAAGTTAAAAGAGGCTATGATACATGCTCGTGTGCTGGCTATTCCTGACTTCTCTATATTATTTGTGATAGAATTTGACGCTTCGGGGTTTGGTCTTGGAGCTTTTTAGTGCAAGACAGGAACCCCATTGCATTCTTAATCTATGATCTTACTACAAGGAAACAATTGAAACCTTCTTATGAGAGGGAGGTTATGGTTGTGGTATGTTCAGAAGTGGAAACATTACTTGTTAGGAAGAAAGTTTGATAAGGACACAGAAGCAGAAGATCCAATACCCATAAGGAAATGTCCATTGACAAGATCAGGTACAAAGGTCCTAAGAGAACAAGTCAACAAAGCTGTGCAATGTATGCTGAACCAAGCTTCTGAACAAGTGCAACAAGAGCAAGAACAAGTACACAACAATATGGACGGTCCAACTCTGTTTAACTCAGGACATAAGGGACTTTCCTTATTCAGCTTCACACCAGGACCAGAAGCTATCAACCAAACTAGCACACTTCAAATTAAGAGTGCAACGGCTACTTTTTGATCAAATACACAAACCAAACCGACCAAGAGCTATCCAAGGTAAGTATCTACATTAAGGATTATGACTAATGTGTTTGCTTTGTGTTTTTGTGATCTTATTTTCAAGTTTAGAGTCTGTTTTTCCCTTTAGTAGACTAGTCGTTTTAATCTGTTTCATTATGTCTTAGAATTGAGTTTGTATTTCCTTATTTGCTTCAAGTCCCCTAGAAGGGCATAGCTGATGGACTGTTTATAAAGTCTCACTGCAGCCTTTTATTATTTTTACCCTAGATCAATAATCCTACGCGTTTTCTTAAGCAAAGAAACCACAACCTTTGTTTTCTTTGTATTTTGTGTGATTCAAACCAGCAGAAAGCTTTTATCATATCATGATTCATACTAATAGGATCTTGTGGAAACCTCAGTCCATTCCATCCCTTGATTGATTCTGAGAAAGCTCTTAAGCCAGCATGAACAATCCCATATCTATATGCATTCATCCAATTCGATCAAACCAAGAGATCTCTTAAGCCAATGGTTAGATCTCCATCAATCCATCAAGTGTAGACTTTGTCCAGGGGCTACATCATCTGGTATCAGAGGCGAAACGCTCCTAAACAGGTGTTTTCTATACAAAAACTCATTGCATTCGTTTCTGTTTTCATTTGTTCAGCATCTTTTCTGTTTAGTTTCATTGCAATCTAAATAAAAAAAAACCTTAAAAAGTCGTTCTGCTTGTTTAGATATGTTAGATTCTAATATGTTTCCTTGTATCTCTTAACTGAAAAACCATAAAAACTCGTTTTCGTTATCATTCTATCTAGTTCATACCATTATGTTCCATTGCTTGCATCCTTAAATCGAAAAACCCATTAACAAGTTTATGTTTGGTTCTATCTCTTTAGTCCTTTGTTCTTGTTTTCACATTTCCCTTTTAAAACCCAAAACCAAAAGACAAAGTGTCCAAGTTTCTTTAGTTCTGTCGATTTATGTACTTGGTGTTCTTATTTTGTTTCAAAAAACCACAAAAGAAAAGAAGAAGTTTTACTTTGTTTGATTCGATTCTTAAAACTAAAACCTACAAAAGTGTTTTCTTTCCTTTTATCTTTCTTTAGTTTTCGAAAAGTTTAGTGATAGGATCCTATTTATTTGAGAAGTAACATTTGTTTTCCCTTTTCAAGATCAGAAACCGTGTGCCACAACCCAAAAAAGGAAAGTTGATATCTCTTTAAACAAAACCTGCCTCCCTTTAACTTTTTTCTTAAAAGAACTAAACCAAACCGATTTGTTAAATTTCCCAATCTGTGAAACCTGTTTCAAACCATGTAACACTTGATTTATCCAAAAGGAGAAATTTTAATTGTTTTAGTAAGACCGTGGGATAATTCAAAATCAATAAATCTTTGTATTCGAAAACATCTAAGCCGGTATTCCTAAATTTGGATTCAATCTTCCTAAAACCTTTTTAACCGAGTTTAATTTTCCTGAATTGCTTGTTTAAGGATCTAAACCGTGCATATAATTGTTACAACTATCAAAGAGAAGTTGGGATACATTGATACTTGAGTCTTACTTGTGCAGGTACTAATTCAACATGGGAGAAGAAGCTGCCCAATCTCAGATTACCATGGCTCAACTGCTAGAGGCCATGAGAGAAATCAGTGATAGGATCAATAAGTTGGAGCAGAAACCTATCGCATTACTAGAACCAGCAGCACCAAGAGCACCAATTCACAAACTGAGCAGAAACTTGAGGCACCAAGATGAAGAAACAACTCATGAAGATATACCTGAACTAGAAGAAGATGAGCTACCTCCTGATCCAAACCAAGGAGGCAAAGGGCATAACAACCATGGCAGAGGCAGAAGAAACAATCATCAGCTTAGGCATGGAGTTAGAGACAGAGACAATGAGGATGATGATCAGAGGCGTGGATGCAAGGATTTGAAACTCACAGCACCTACATTTTCTGGAAAGGTGAATCCAGAAGCTTATTTGGATTGGGAGAGAATAATGGAGTACATCTTTGAGTATTATCAATATTCAGAGAAGATAAAGGTCTCCTTAGCTGCAGCTCAACTCACTGACAATGCTTTGGCATGGTGGGACAGAGAAGCATCAAAGAGAGGGAGGTTGAGGCATGGACATATTAGCAATTAGGATGATATGAAGTTTGCTATGCGGAAGAGATATGTCCTAGCCTAATACAACATAGACCTACAACGGAGATTAAGAAAACTATCTCAAGCCAACAAGTCTATGGAAGAATACTTTTAAGAGTTTGAGACCTTGAAGAACAGACTTGATGTAGAATATTTAGAGGAAACTTTGATGGCACAATTTCTGGATGGACTTTAAGACAGGATTGAACGCAAGGTATCAGAGAGACAACCATATGAAGATCTTGAAGGAATGTTGCACCTAGCTTTCCAAGCAAAACAACACATCAAGAGGAAGGTTGCTGCAACCAGTAGAGGCAAATCAACATGGAATCAGCCACAGAAGTATACAGACAAGGGAAAAGGAGCATAAGTGGATTCCAAGTTCAAGCCAAGGTCAACAAACCAGAAGCAAGCAACAGTAAAGCAACACCTCAAAGGAAAAGAGACATCACTTGTTTCAAATGTCAAGGAAAGGGACATTATGCTAGATATTGTCCAAACCAGAGAGTAGTGGTTCTAAGGGACAATGGAGACAACGAATCACAAGATGAAGCAGAGCATGAGCAAGCTGAATCAAAAGAAGAAGTGATTGATTATCCAGACGTGGGAGAAATACTTGTGACCAGGAGAGCTCTCGATGCATTGTTTGAGCCAGAAACAATCCAAAGAGAGGACATCTTCCACTCCAGATTCACCATTGACACCAAAGTATGTAGCCTGATCATATATAGATGATCTTGTACTAATGTAGCTAGCACTTATCTTGTAGATAAACTGAAGTTGCAAAAGACCAAGAATCCAAGATCATACAGATTAAGGTGGCTCAATGATGAGACTGGGATGAGGATAGCTGAGCAAGTCATGGTACCATTCAGAATAGGTAAGTACCATGATCAAGTGAAATGTGATGTTGTGCCAATGCAAGCAGGTCATCTACTCTTAGGAAGACCTTGGAAATTTGACAAAGAAACCATGGACAATGGAAGGACCGACATCTACAGCTTCAATCACCAGAACAAGAAGCACAACCTAGCTCCATTAACACCACATGAGGTGTATGAACTACATAAAGCAATTAAAAAGGGTGCTAGGGTAAGTAAGACTAACTTTCTTATTACACCTTCTAGTGTTCTGAAATCCTTAGAGCATAAAGAACATGTGCTACTCTTGATCTTTAGAGAAGGGTATTTTCGGGATCGGAAGAGCAGGAGCATCCTCCAGGCGTGTTTTAGTTATTAGATTTGTTCAAAGATGTGTTTCCAGAAGACATACCAGCTGAACTTCCACCCTTGAGAGGCATTGAACACCAAATCAATTTCTTTACCAGGAGCTCCCTTATCCAACATACCAGCTTATATAGTGAATCCAGAAGAGGCTAAGAAGCTATAAGAAGAAGTTCAGGAGCTTATGTCAAAGGGATACATCAGGGAAAGCTTGAGTCCATGCGCAATACCAGTTATGTTGGTCCCAAAGAATGATGGTACATGGAGAATGTGTGTTGATTGTAGGGCCATCAACAACATTACAATAGAGTACAAGTATCCCATTCCAAGACTTGATGACATGCTTGATGAGCTGAGTGGAGCAACCATCTTCTTAAAGATAGACTTGAAGAGTGGATATCACCAAATTAGAATGAAAGAAGGAGATGAGCGGAAAACAGCCTTCCAAACCAAGCAAGGGCCGATGAATGGCTTGTCATGCCATTTGGTCTCACCAATGCTCCCGACACATTCATGAGACTACTGAACCAGGTTCTAAGAGCTTTTATCTTTAAGTTTATGGTAGTATATTTAGAAGATATACTGATTTATAGCCAATGCTTAGATAATCATGTTAAGCATCTAGAACAGGTTATGCAAACACATAGATCAGAAGGTCTTTATGCAAACTTACATAAATGTATCTTTTGTACTGATCAATTGGTTTTCCTAGAATTTGTTGTAAGTTCACAGGGAATTAAAGTGGATGACGAGAAGATCAAGGCAATACAAGAATGACCAACACCTACAACAATAGGACATGTCAGAAGCTTCCATGGATTAACAAGCTTGTACAAGAGGTTTGTGAAGGACTTCAGAACCATAGCAGCACCTCTCACCTCAGTAATCAAGAAGAACACAACATTTGAATGGGGAGAGGCTCAGGAGCAAGCATTCACCTGGCTCAAAACCAGTCTCACCAACACATCAGTATTGGTACTTCCTAATTTTGATAAAACGTTTGAGATTGAGTGTGATGCTTCTGGTACAGAAATAGGTGCAGTGTTGACATAAGGAGGTGGACCAGTAGCCTACTTCAGTGAGAAGTTGAATGGTGCAACACTCAACTATCCAACCTATGACAAAGAGTTGTATGCTCTGGTAAGATCACTGGAATCTTGGGAACATTATTTGTTATCTAAAGAGTTTGTGATCCATACAGACCATGAGACCTTCATAGAGACTTACACTGAAGAAGAGGCATGCAAGGTGGTTAGAATTCATAGAGACTTTCACATATGTGATCAAGTATAAGAAGGGGAAGGAGAACATTGTGGCGGATGCACGATCCAGACTCCATGCTCTCATCTCAACTATGGAGTCCAAGATCATGTGATTTGAACATATCAAAGACATGTATGCTGATGATCCAGACTTCAATGACGTGTACCAGGAAACATCTAAGGCAGCATTTGGAGTGTTCTATCAGCAAGTTGGCTTCCTATTCAAGGAGAAGAGGTAGTGTATCCCACAAGGTTCCATGAGGGATTTGATCAAGAGAATTTCATGAGAAGGTTTGATGGGGCATTTTGGCAGAGACAAGTCCTATCGTGTTCTGAAAGAGCATTTCTTTTGGCCACACATGAAAAGAGATGTGGAGAGGTTTTGTGCCAAATGCATCATATGCGTAAAATCCAAATCATGGTTTATATATGCCTTTACCAATTCCTAACACACCATGGGTGGACATTTCAATGGATTTTGTTTTAGGACTGCCCAAGATCAACAACAAGGATTCCATCTTTGTAGTTGTTGACAAGCTTTCTAAAATGGCTCATTTTATTGCTTGCAACAAGACTAATAATGTTGTGCAGATAGCTGACTTATACTTTAAAGAAGTAGCCAAGTTGTATGGAATTCCACGAACTAATGTTTCAAACAAGGACACAAAGTTCTCGAGCAACTTTTGGAGGGTACTTTGGAGGAAGCTAGGAACTAATCTGCTCTTTTTCACCACTTGTCATCCCCAAACAGATGGACATACTGAAGTAGTAAACCTCACTTTCTCATCACTCCTGAGAGCCACAGTTGGTAAGAACATAAGAAACTGGTCATATTGTTGCCATTCATTGAGTTTGCCTATAATCATGCTAAGCATTCTGTTACTAACCATTCTCCTTTTGAAGTTGTGTATGGATTTAATCCTTTAACTCCTTTAGATATTGTTTCATTGCCCCAAGCTATCTATTCAAGTACATAAGGATAAAAAAGCGGCCTTTATCCAGAAGTTGCACCAAAGAGTTAAGGAAAACGTGGAGAAGAAAACTGAGAAGCATAAGCAAAGAGCTGACAAAGGAAGAAAGGAGGTGATATTTGAACCAGGAGATTGGGTTTGGCTGATCATGAGGAAAGAAAGGATCCCAAATCAGAGGAAGTCAAAGCTAGCACCAAGAGGATATGGACCATTCAGAATCTTGGAGAAGATCAACAACAATGCATACAAGTTGGAACTACCAGGTGAGTTAAACATTTCTCCAACATTCAATGTTTCTGATTTAGCTCCCTATGATGCAGGTCAATCAGTTATGAGGTGAGAACCTCTTCAAGGGGAGGGAATGATGAGGAAATAGAACACAAATTTGAAGATCCAATGCCCATCATAAGGAAAGGTCATTAGACAAGATCAGCTACAAAGGTCCTAAGAGAACAAGTCAACAAAGCTGTGCAATGTATGCTAAACCAAGCTTCTGAACAAGTGCAACAAGAGAAAGAACAAGTACACAACAATATGGATGGTCCAACTCTTTTTAACTCAGGACATAGGGACTTTTTTACTCAGCCTCACACCAGGACTAGAAGCTATCAACCAAACCGGCACACTTCAAAATAAGAGTGCATCAGCTACTTTCTGATCAAATACACAAACCAAACCGACCAAGAGCTATTCAAGGTAAGTATCTACATTAAGGATTATGACCAATGTGTTTTCTTTGTGTTTGTGATCTCATTTTTGAAGTTTAGTGTCTGTTTTTCCCTTTAGTATACTAGCCGTTGTAATATGTTTCATTAGGTCCCAGAATTGAGTCTGTATTACCTTACTTTCTTCAAGTCCTCTAGAAGGGAAAAGCTGATGGACTATTTATAAGGTCTCATTGCAGCCTTGTATTATTTTTACCTTAGATCAATAAACCTACATGTTTTCTTAAGCAAAGAAACTGCAGCCTTTGTTTTCTCTGTGTTTTGTGCGATTCAGAACAAGAGAAAGCTTTTGTCTTATCAGGATTCATACTCATAGGATCTTGAGGCGACCTCAAAATATTCCATCCCTTGATTGCTTATGAGAGAGCTCTTAAGCCAGCAGGAACAATCCCATATCTATCTGCATCCATCCAATTCTTAATCCAGTGGTTAGATCTCCATCAATCCATCAATTGTAGACTCTGTCCAGGGGCTACATCAAAGTTTGTGGTGCTAACTGATCAACATAGCTTGAAATTTCTGTTGGAACAAAAGGAGGTGAATATGGAATATCAATGTGGGTTAACTAGGTTGTTGGGGTTTGACTTCTATATCTTTTATAAACCAGGGTGCAAGAACAAGGCTGCTGATTGTCTATCTTGCAGCATGTAAATGGCTTCTTTGATTTCTAACTTTAACCATTCATACGGTACTACAGATCCAAGATGTTTATGCTCAGATCGATCAGGATACCGAGTTGCAGACCTTGTTATCGCTAGTTTATGATGGTTCTTTGTAAAATTCTCACTATCAAATAATTCACGGCAGGTTGTGGTATAAAAGATGTATGTTACTGCCGAAATCCTTGAAGTTTATTCAGGTTTTTTTGGCAAAATGTCATAGCAGTAAGTTGGGTGGTCTGGAGTGTTGAAGACATTGAAACGAGTACAATGGTTAGAGTTATTGGTTCAATGGTTTGCCAAAACATCCTATGAAAACTCTTTGGTTCCGTAAATGTTGTTTGTTCAGCAGTATCCTTATTTTAAGCTTGAGGACAAACTTTGTTTCAAAGGAAGGAGTATTGATAAGTATGAACAGGCTTATATGCGGAAATTGCTAAAGAAGAATAAGGTGGGAAATGACTTGGGGATGGGAAGGTTTGAAAATAGTAAAGCAAAGACGCCAACTGAAAGGGAGGGTTTGCAGTTGGACTAAAGAAGATTGAGCTCGGAGCTACTCGATCTGAAGGACGAGAAGTACAAATAAGAGTCAGATTCATTTTAGGTATTTTTATGCTTTATTTGTGTCGATAGAAAGTATGAGTCTTTGAGATCGCTATGAGATCTTTGTATTGATTTCATCTTGTTGGATTGTAAGTGGTATCATTCATCTATCAAGATAATGGGATCTTCTTTATTTGCTTAATCGAGTTACAGAGTTCAATAATCTAAATGGCGGGTAGTATTACTATCCAAAAATGCCAATGTTGTTTGCTTCCTGTCAACACTATATAGTATAAAATTAAGTTCTCATTCTAATTCTGGTGGCCCTTTCTTTTCATATGAAGGACTAGATGGGAAAGATATGTTCGCTTGGGGGTATGTTACCCCCTGCATTTACATAGCCACATATGTGTGTATTATGATTGATTATTTGTATATGTTTGCATATATACGTGCGTGTCCTCATATATAACAAAGTACTAATGTTGATGATTGTGATACATTCAAATTAATCTAATCTGATGTCACTGGTTTTCATAGTGTTTTACAGTTTTTCAACCTTATATATGGATGTGGAGGCATATCTTCTTCGTTTTCAGTACATTGTCCAAATTAGTGGGTTTTTTCTTTTGGAATGCTTCGACCTCTTATAATCTTGCAGATAACTAAAGTGTTGTTTAGGATTTGTTAAAATCTGTATAAAGGGATTTATGGCTTTACGAACCACAGCATTTATGAACTTCTTGGATTGCCCACAGGCCATCTGAAATTGGGTCTAGGCCAAAAGTGACCGTAAGATATTTCTGAACTTCTTGGATTGGGATCGAGTAAATGGCCCAGCTAGAATGTTTAGATCTTCCATGGATTGTGATTTGTCCCTATATCCAAACTCTCGGCCATTCTGACCATAGCTCGTCCACTCTCGACCATGGGATGATTCTCGTCTTTGTCTTTAAATTCCTCAGCCATGGCCCGTCCATGCTCGGTCAAAATCTCCTCGGCTGCATCTAGCTTAGCACTCCCCTCCTGTTTATGTCATTCTCCTCAGCTTCAAGCTTTCCATCTTCTAATCTCCCCATGATCATATCACATTTGGTCAATCTCCTCAGCTTAAAATAAAGGTCACATTGGTAGTGGCTAGAGAGAAACCTTCTTCTCATTAGGAGCTTCGTTTGTGCCCAAGTTTCAACAAGATACTCACCATTACGCCTTCCATAAGTGATTATCTGATCCCATCGGCTTAAAGAATAATCATAAATTTTAGTACCAGCCACCTTAAACCAATTGATGTCCGCATAGGGTTGGCAGTTGAAAACCAGCTCTATCTTCTTCTCACAATCCAAATAAACATCTAGATTGTTGGTTCTATGGAATCATGATATCTTCTTCTGAAGAGCATTTAGATTCTCTTACATAACCTACATGCCTTTCCTTGCACGCATGGTTCTCCTCTGGATTTTTGAGATGAATGGCATTGAATATTTTTGTAGTCTTTCACAGTTCCATCTCTAGGTTGTCTTGCTGTTTCTCTGACATCTTGTGCTCATTCTTTTGCCAAAGCAGGATTCTCTCTTCAAGTTTTGATTCAACTATGGTCATGAACAAATAGGTGATAATATGAAACGATGACTCAGTTCTGAACAGGAAACAATGATTTAAATGATATATGATATGCAAGACACAACTGGACACAAAACAAATATCAAACATGAGGAAAAAGCATGAACAAAATGTTAATGGTCAGTTTTGAAATCAATGATAAACATATAGTTATGAATATTTAGTTTATTAATGATGATAAAACAAATAAAATGGATTCTAAAGATAGTGCGAAAATGATCAAAGGAAAGAATGAAACAAAGTACAAAGCAGAATGGTCTGAAAATATCAGAAGGGGAAGAGTCAAACTATGATATAAAAAGTCTATGAATGCAATGGTTAAAAACATATATGAATTACCCAAACATATGAACATAGCAAAATGAAACAAAACAAACTCCAATCCGTGATACATATGATATCATAAGGTGAAATGACAAAAAATGGTAGATAGAACACTTAACTTATCAAGGAAGTTTTGATACCACGTAATGAGATCTTCCCTAGATCAAGCTTGAAAGGTGAAGACTTGCATATAATGGATGTTGAATGCCATGGTGTTGGAAAATTAATAGATGAAGAGATGGTTTGATAAGAGACTTGCAGAATAAATCTCTAAACACCATACTTAATCTCTTTAACAATCACTACAAAATAAACTAAGGATTTTTTGTTATGAAATACCAACATATTTTGATCCAAACTCAGAAAAGATTTGGACAAATAAGATTGGATCTTTTTCTTTTTACAAAGTTCAAATAACAACTTGTTCCCTAATTTAGACTGTAATGTTTTCCAAAAGTAACTATGGAACTTAGTATCTCTATCACAAAATATAGTCCTCGGTATTCCATGAAACCTAAAAACTTCTCTAAAGAAAATATTTGTTACATGAGATACATCATTAGAATTTTTAGATGTAATAAAATGTGCCATTTCGAAAATCTATCAACCATAACAAATATTGAATCCTTACCAGTCGTAGAAAATCCAAGCACAAAATCCATAGAAATGTCATTCCAAATATCCAAAGGAATAGGAAGAGGAGTATACAAACCGTTTAGTTGAAATTTTGATTTGAATTGCTTACAAGTGACACATCTACCACATACTCTCTAAATGTCTCTCTTCATAGAAGGCCAATGGAAATGGTCCCTCATCAACTAAAGTGTTTTGGAAATGCCAAAAAAATCCCATCAAACCTCCACAATGAGCTTCCCTAACAAACAAGACTCGGAGAGAAAAGTTAGCCACACACAAGCAATTCAAATAAAAGAACAACCCATCTTGTTTATGGTAATTTAAAGAACCAAATTTATCACAAGCTTTATATATGTCTTTAAAATCAGATCAATTTCATAAAGCTCTTTAGTCTGTTAAAATCCCAAAAGTTTAGAATCAAGTGTACAGGCTAGTGTATTTTCTGGATAATGCATCGGCAACCACAATATCCTCCCCTTTCTTGTACTTGATGACATATGAGAATGTTTCAATGAATTCAACCCACCGAGCATGTATCTTATTGAGTTTTTGTTGACCTTTCATGTATTTGAGAGACTCATGACCGTGGTGGATGATGAACTCCCTAGGCCATACATAATGTTGCCATGTTTGCAAGGCCTAGACTAAGGCATAGAGCTCCTTATATTAGTTTGGGTAGTTCAAGATTGCTCCTCCAAGATTTGTACTAAAATAGGCAATTGGTTTCTTGTCTTGCATCAGAACAGCTTCAATTCCTATACCTGATGTATCACACTCTATTTCAGATATCTTATGAAAAATTAGGTATGATTACGACATGAGCGTTATTGTTAGTAAGCTTCTCTTTAAGGGTCTGGAATGTTTCTTCTTATGCTTATTCACACTTGAAATCGACTTTGAGTGGTCCAATAATAGTGCTAAAGTTCTTGACAAAACATGTAACGCCCCCTTCCCGTTTTCCGCTGACCGACGAGTTGACCGGCCAACAATCAAACAAGAACATGACCGATCGAACCCGAGCAGCCATACGAGAAGAGTTTGTCACAATACGAAGCCAGAGATAGTCCGGTTTGAGTCAATGGCTCAAACCAAACCGTTCTTGACTCCGTTTACCTCGTTTCCACGATACAAAGCTTTTCATCCTGTACCGCTTCCACGAGTTGTGTTCGGTTCGGACTAAACCGTATCTCAGGGAATTATTCCATTTTATACTTAAAACTTATAAATTTTATTCATAACAATAAACAATATACGGTCTAATACAAATCAATTAGGGGGACCAACAAAATCTGGAACCGAAAATAAAGTCTAAATGCGTAAACAAACCGATACCAAATAACAACACAAGCCTACTCCAAGTGTCCTACGCGTCCGCCGAGCTATTCCAAACCTGAAAAACACAAAAGAGTCTAATGAGTAATCTAAGATTACCCAGTGAGATGGCTCCCAACTAAAAGGCTGCTAACAATTTAATAATCCCGCCCAAACCCAAAATAACAATCAAGTACAATAGCTGATTACGTGTTACCGAGACGTAATGAGCTCCACAACACACAAGCATTCACATAACAACACATATTATTAACGAAGGAAATCGAGAACACTGCAGCACATGTCCTCGATTAGACTCGATCTCCACTAAACGCATCTCTAACGCAATCTCCACACCATGGGCCCCAAACGCGAACTCGGTAAATTCCACGTGAACACTTAGCTACCCCCCCCCCCCCCCCGGTAACTAAAACCTCCCATGACTCCTATACGAAAACACGAAGTCCTACGACTAGGACACCGCTCTCTGTCCATCGATACGCGGTGACTCGGGCTACCCCTAGATAACTAAGGCTTCCATGCAGTCCGGCCCTAGGACGCGACCCCGTATTCTCCAGACCACACACCTATTGGCGTCACTCAGTAGGTTAACACCATAACCAGAATCACCACCCAAAGGCACGTGAACCGATCATGTAACTACCCGAGGATCCAATCAGGTCGGAAGTACCGGAACGCCATATCTAGACTTGTGGGATCTAACGCACCCTATAGAGTCCTAATAACAGTAATGTAAACAAGCAGACTCACTGGGACTCTATCGCGCAAGACCGAAAAGGTCAACTAGAAACATTATCTCAATCCCGATCTATCCCGCAACTCCTATCACCAACCTCCATATCACCCGACCTTATCCGGTTTCATACCGGATCAAGTATTTATCCAAACTTACCCAGTCCCGCACCAGAGTAAGTATCTACTAGTACAGTCTACTCGGCCCAACACCGAAGTAGATAAACAATTAATAAATCAACAGTCTACTCGGCCCAACACCGAAGTAGATACATAATCACACAATCAGTAATCACAACATCACACAAACAATTATTTAGGTTCATTAGTCTTTTAATTTTTCATAACCTTAACTCATTCAATCCGCTACCTTGGGATTAGTGGCTTACAAATCCCGTAGACGTCTTAATTTAATCTAATTATTAATTCTTATTCCCTTGAATTCTTATTCTCTTCGATCCGCCAGCTTGAGGTTAGTAAACTTACTAATCTCCTGACTTCACATTATTATTTAATTAATTCATTTAATCAGATAACCCCGAAAATTGACTAATTAACCCACCCCGACTATTGACTAATTAACCCACTCCGTTATTATATTTTAAGTGTGTTATGTGTTTTAACCGTATTTTAGTCAACTCATAATTCCCCATATATAGATTCATTTAGATATGTTATTAAATATTTATATACGCATATACGTCCTAGCATGCTGTTCTATATGTATGCAACACCCAATCAAGTAATCAAGGAAACTATCAGTTAATTACCGATATAATCTTACTAGCATGCATCTCTTTAACCTAACCATTTAATTAGTTAACCGAGTTATTAGCAACCTAGCCGTTCTAACCAATTCAATCATCGAGGTATGCAACCTAAATCTATGGTTAATGAATGCAAAGGTCTATATGTCCTAATCTATATGCAACAAACAATTTAGCCGACTCACAGTGTTATCATGATGACGAATGGATGGATTGACGGAACTCCGACACGAATCCGACGCTAACCCGAACCTTCCCTAAGCCGTTGACTTGCTTTGACCCCAACTTGACATGAGCGTTGAACCTAGTAACTCTGATCTTTCCTCCACACGAACCTCCGGACCAACGTCATAAGACGTCTACTACAACCGTCTATCCTTTCTCTGAATAAAAGAAATCCGGTTTATCGGGAATATTATTACGTCGGAAAAATTATTTTCCAAAGAAATTCTTGGGAATATTCCGACGTAGTAATTTTCCTTTCCCCATCTTTCTTTTATTTATTTTCTTACTCTCTCTCTCTCTCTCTTCTTCTTTCTCTCTCCTTTCTTTCTCTCTCCTCCGGCTCTCCTCCTCCTTCCTTCGGCTTCTTCTTCTCTTCCTCCGGCTTCTTCTTCTTCTTCTTCTTTCCGGCTTCTCTTTCTCCTTCTCCTTCTCTTTCTTCTTCCTTCTTCTTCTTCTTCTTCTTCTTCTTCTTCTTCTTCTTCTTCTTCTTCTTCTTCCTCTTCTTCTTCTTCTTCTTCTTCTTCTTCTTCTTCTTCTTATTATTATTATTATCACGCTCCCTCTTCTTCTCCTCTTCTCTTCATCTCTCTTTCTTTTTTTTTCTTGTTTTGGTGTGAGTAAAATGTGTAACCCGAAAGCTCCTTATATACACAAGCCAATTACATCAGATTTGAACAGATGTCCTTGCCCTTCCATCTCAGTAAGCCACCCCACACCAGCCAAGTTCATTGTTTGCTTGGGGAGAAAGTTTCATATTACACATTCAATGTACCAAACTCATTCCTTGAATCAAATAAGAGGAGGTGGCGCTATCTGGCTGAGTGATGGGGTACACTTGGCTCTCCAGGGTTCAATCTTGCCAAAAACATTGCACCAAACCGTTTCTAGAATCTCCCTATTCCCGAACCATTCCGACGTACCGATATTGCTGTTTTCGTGTTTAATATTTTAGAAACTCTTTAGCTGCTTCTATAAATCCACCAAGCCTCTTTTTCAGGTTCAAGATGATCTTATATAAAATTAAGAAATTAGAATCGCCTCAAACGGACACCCGTATCTCCCGTTATGAATTTTACAAGTTTATGCGGTTCTATTTGTTTCCATTCCCGATAGTCCGAAAAACTCGTTTAAAGCCCGTGCTTGCCACTTTTTGTCTTCTAAATGTTTTCTTTACTTAAAAAGAAGAACATTTGGCCCGTCTCAGCTTCCGGCTCGCATTTTGATAAAATTACCAAAATGCCTCTCATCTTTCAAAAATTATGAAATGGCCCCTTTGACTTTTCTGCTTCCCGTTGACCCATTTTTGTGAAACAGGGTATTACAAAACATCTAAAGAACCTATAAAGTCGGTAAAAGCTTCCCACTTATTCTACCGTCTTAGGGCTTGGCCACTCGTTTATAGCCTTACTCAATTTTCACTTACAAAAATCCTAGAACGACAAAGTTATCCGTGCAAAATGTGCATTTGCTGGATTTCTAAGACCACTTAAAACATAATCAAGATGTTTAACATTCTCAGATAAATATTTTCTGTAGATCAAAAGGTCATTAAAATATACTACAACAAAATGCCCTATGAAAGCTCTAAGTACATGTTCATTAACCTCATGAATGTACTAGGTGAATTTATCAATCAATATGGCATAACTAACCATTCATAAAGTACAACCTTAGTTTTAAATTCATTTTTTCATTTAGCACCCTCTTTCATCTTAATATGATGATAATCACTTTAAAGATCAATTGTTAGAAAATATGTAGAACCATGATGTTCATCAAGCATATCATCTAATCTAGGAATAGGGTGTCAATACTTCACTGTGATATTGTTAATTTCTCTACAGTCAATACTCATAAACCATCTCCCATCCCTTTTGGGCACTTTTGAGACTGGTACATCAAATAGACTCATGCGTTCTCTGATATGTCATTTGGGGATGTGGCTCCTGGTATGAAATATTTCTGATGTTCCATGCCATAAATTGGTTGTAAAACACTTGGATTCTCCTTAGAAACACATCCTTTTAATCCTGCAAAATCTCACTTAGTTCACTCGACAATGCCAGTGCAAGGTTAGTCACGCTTACAAGAAATTCCTAAAACACAAATAACAAATAGGCTAATCTATGAATTTAGATTTCTTCACTTTATTAGATGTCTAAACCATGTCGCCAGTTGATACTAAATTGTGTAATCATAATTATAGTCACCATTTGATGCTAATTTACAACTATCCACATGATAGTGGTAGTCGTGTAATAGTTATAGCATAGTCGTAATATATAGTGACTAATTCGCGATTATATTGGTAACTAATGAGCGACTAATACTGGGTATAGATGCAGTGGGAAGGTGTAGTCACCATATAAAGGCAAAGAAAGACCAAATACAAAACATAGTGACCACCAAAGTTGTTCTAGCTCCACACGGTTTTTCATGTCAATATGGGCATTTATCTTGTGTGATTGAATTGGCAAATGGGCCTCTAAGTTTGAGCTTAAAATATTGGATGAAATTGTAGATGAAACTTGCCCTCTCTTTCTCTCCACGGGGCCATCTGAAATTGGGTCAAGGCCAAAAGTGATCTTAAGATATTTCTGAACTTCTTGGATTGGGATCGAGTAAATGGCCCAGCTGGAATGTTTAGACCTTCCATGAATTGTGATTTGGCCCTATATCCAAACTTTCGACCACTAAGACCATAGCTCGTCCACTCTCGACCATGGGATGATTCTCGCCTTTGTCTTTAAATTCCTCGGCCATGGCCCATCCATTCTCGGTCAAAATCTCCTCGGCTGCATCTAGCTTAGCACTCCCCTCCAGTTAATGTCATTCTCCTCAGATTCAAGCTTTCTATCTTCTACGCTCCCCATGATCATATCACCTTTGGTCAATCTCCTCAACTTGTAACAAAACTGACATTGGTAATGGGTAGAGACAAACCTTCTTCTCATGTGGAGCTTCGTTTGTACCCAAGTTTCAACATGATATTCTCCATTACGCCTTCGATAAGTGATTATATGATCCTACCACCTCAAGGCATAAGCATAAAATTTAGTACCAGCCACATTAACCCTATTGATGTCTGCATATTGTTGGCAGTTGATAACCAGATTTATCTTCTTCTCCCTATCCAAATAAACATCTGGATTTTTGGTCCTATGGAAGGATAAGATCTTGATCTTAAGAGAAATTAGATTCTCATAAGCTCCATGCCCTCCCTTGCATGCATGGTTCTCCTCTAGATTCTTAAAAACTAATGGCTATGAATGTTTTAGTAGTATTGCACAGTGTCATCGCTAGTGTTTTCTTATTTCTCTGACATCTTGTGCTCTTTCTTTTTCAAAAGCAGGATTCTCTATTCTTGTTGGTTAGTATTCAGTTCCTACTTCATGGCCTCAAACTTGGTTAGTATTCAGCTCCTACTTCATGGCCTCAAACTTTTCATCAATCAGCTTTTTCATTTGTGTCATTAACGAGATCTTCCTAATATAGCTTGAATGGTTAAGACTTGGATATAATGGATGTTGAAGGCCATGGTGACGGAAATTTAACAGATGAACGCTTAGATCAGAAACATAAAGAGTAAATCTCTAAACACATACTTAATCTCTTTTACAATCACTCCAAAATAAACTAAGGGCTTTTTATATGAAATACCAACATATTTTGATCCAAACTCTGAAAAGATTTGGACAAAAAAGATTGGATCGTTTTCTTGTTACAAAGTTCAAAAAATAAAAGTTAAGAGAAGGGAGATGAGATTTAAAATTTTGGTTTTAGAACATGCTCCAAAACATGAATTAAACACTCTCATGCAAGTTTAAAATTCAAACTTAAAAATAGAAAAGGCACACAAAATCAGAATGAAAATGAGCTTTGTTTGGATTAACAAATGAGCAATGTGGAGAAGTGATACTTAAATCTATTTTTAAAATCTTGCCAAGAAAATTCAATGGGATAAAACTTGTCCAAGGAAAAAAAATAGTGCTCATGCATCACTCCTTTGTTGATTCTTGTATCAAAACCAAAATGTTTTGGATACCTTCTTCTTCCTAAATGCTTAAGAGTCTAAGCATGCCCCCAATGACTTGGTCGAATAGCTTGGCTCTTGTTCGGATCATAGTCCACTTTGTGTAGCTAAAACAGCTACATTCTCATCATTAATTGCATATTCAGCTACAAGCTTAGCATCCTTAGGTTAAAGCTCTGGTCCATGCCGCATGTCCTCCTTTTAGCTAATATCATATCATCCTCTCCCACTTGAAAAATATTTAGCCTCAAATCTTTTTTATTTGCAACAAAAGGAACAAGATCATAAACATTAAAACTTAAACTTACATTATACTTACCTTGGAGATCCAGCTGGTAAGTTCTGTCACTAATCCTCATGATTATTTTGAAAGGTCAATCTATCCTTTGCATGAACTTTGAATTCCTTTCATCTGAAAATCTTTCTTTCCTTAGATGCACCCACACAAGGTCTCCTTCCCCAAAGATAAGTTGTTGCATGCTTGTTGTCTTGCTTAACATACTTATTGATCTTCTCTTCTATGTTCTTTCTAGCATGCTCATCGATTTGCTTAACAAAATATGTATTTTACTTTCTCAAAGGCAAAGGGAATAGATCCAAAGGTTGCATAGGATTAAAGTCATAAATAATATGAAAATGGTGAATAATTAGCATCAGCATACACAACATTATGGTATACACATTCGATATGTGGCAAAAAATCTTGCCATGTTCTAAGATTATTCTTGACTAATGCACACAAAAGAGTCCCCAAGGTTTTATTAACAATTTATGTTTGGCCATCAGTTTGAGGGTGACATCTAGTACAAAATAACAACTTGGTCCCTAATTTAGACTGCAATGTTTTCCAAAAATAACTAAGGAACTTAGTATCTCTATCACAAACTATAGTCCTAGGTATTCCATGCAACCTAATAACATCTCTAAAGAAAATGTTTGTTACATGAGATACATCATTCAATTTATTACATGTAATAAAATGTGCCATTTTGAAAATCTATCAACCACAACAAATATTGAATCCGTACCAGTCCTAGAAAATCCAAGTAAAAAATCCATAGAAATATCATGCCAAGTATGCAAAGGAATATGAAGAGGAGTATACAAACTGTTTGGCTGAACTTTTGATTTGAATTGCTTACAAATGACACTTATACCATAGACTCTCTCAATTTCTCTCTATTGAATTGGAGATCACATATTGCACAAGATAAGAATTGTGCAAACATTGTCCATTCTGAGATAACAAGACCGAGTGGAATCAATATGCAAAGTTAGGGTTTCTCACTCCAAGACTTATGGTGCTTCTCATATCTCGGTCTACTACCATTTAAGGAAAGTCACAAGGATCAGAAAATCATTACCAAGCTCCTGAATTGCGCAGAGACAAATCACTATCAGTCTTAAACCAAGGAAGGACATGTCACTCTCATTGTGACTGTTACATCCTCTCTCACTCCAACCGAGTTCATTTTGTCCTATACACTTTATTCTTTGTTTATTCACAAGTAAACCTAGTTGTATAGCATATATAAACCCTTGTAACACTTATGAATCAATGTATTGAGAGTTATTCTTCTCAACAGCCGCCTCTCTCTTATCTCTCTCTCTAACGTCTCACACGAACCCTAATCGGATTCTTGTTTTTTCTCTCCTATTCTACCTTATTCTCTCACTCTAAACATGATATTCTAACATGGTATCAGATCCTTATGCTCCTATACCTTCATTTCTTCCGCAAATCTCTGTCTTAAAAGCTTGGAATCTTCTCTTTAAATCTGTTCTTGAAGTTCTTGAGAAACCGGCTCTATTCTTGAAAGTATTCTGCTTTAAACTCTCCCCTTTGGTTTCTAAGCTCCTGTTTGTTCTTTCTCATCTTGAATACTCCCTCCTACTGCTATAAATCAGTCTAAGCAATGGAGAACTCAAGAGTTGTAATCCCTGTGATTCTCAAAGACACCAAACTACCTAGTTTGGGCAAGGATGGTGAAATCTGCCCTAGGAGGCCGTGGGCTTTGGAAGTTTGTTCTTGGCAGTGAAGCTCCAGTCCAGCAAGTGCAAGCTGAAGGCGTGGAGGTGGTTCCTGCAGATGAAGAGGCCTGGACTCAGGGAGATCAGAATGTGCTTTCAATACTCCAAAGCTCTCTTGAGTCATCTCTCTTGGAAGCTTACTCTTACTGTGAAACATCTAAGGACTTGTGGGACACTCTCAAGAAGGTTTATGGAAACATGTCCATCCTGAGCAGAGTGTTTGAGGTCAAAACTTGCTATCAACAACCTTCATCAAGAAGACATGGAGTTCAAACAACACTTTGGGAAGTTTAGGTCTTTGTGGGCAGAGTTGGAGATGTTGAGACCAACTACTGTTGATCCACTTGTTCTCCATGAAAGAAGGGAACAAGATAAGGTGTTTGCCCTCATGTTGACTCTGAACTCATCCTACAACAGCCTGATTCAGCATATGCTAAGGGCAGAGACACTTCCAACCATGGATGATGTTTGTGCTCAAATACAAAAAGAGCAGGGATCATTTGGACTCGTTGGTGGAAAGTGTGACATTGTGACTGCCAATAAGAGCACATTCAGGCATGAAGAGAGACAAGGTAATGGTGGTGATAAGAGACCGGTCTGGTTCTGTGAGTATTGCAAGAAGAGTGGACACCTCAAAGAGAAATGCTGGCGCCTTCATCCTCACTGCAGGCCATCAGCATTCAACCGGTTCAAAGACCAGAGAGCAAACCTCTCCAATGGAGCTTCTGACCTGGTTCATCTTCAATGCAGGCTGGTGAGTGTTGGAATTGTGTCCAGTAATCTCAGTACTGTCTCTAGAAAGTAAGAGTATGTCAATGATCAGACATAAGTCATATAATACTGGGGGTCATGATGGCTTGCTAGAGTCCGCTCATGATCTATAAGTCTTGGACTTATTGCCTTTATTATATGATCCCATATGGTTCACACGCCTAAGCTAACAGGAAAATGTGTAGGAACGGTTTAGCAGAAGTACGGTAAAAGTGCTAGGCATTTACTGTACTTAGAGAGAATAAAAGGGTTTAGCCACTGTGTGTCGATCGATGCACATGGTGTGTCGATCGACACAGTGCGCGAACGCCTTCGAGTTATTTGGTATTTGGGCCAAATGGCCCAAGAGGAACCGGACGAGTTTTATAAATAAAACTCGAGTCTGTTTTCCTCTTCAATCCTAACCGAGCCGCCAACTCTCTCTCTACTGCGACGCCTCCTCAACTTGGTCTAGCAGCCGTTTTATGTGATCGCGTGTGTGAGCCTTTGGAGGATTCATCTCTCGGTGTTTCTCTGATCTCTGACCTGTTCATACCATCCCTTTCCGCTGCATAAACAGGTATAAGGTGAGATCATCAATTGTTTCTATTCAAGAGAACCTAGATCCGCATGTTTAGGATAATCTGAATCAGAGAATTGAATCAGGATTAATCTAAACATTCCTTCAGTGGTATCAGAGCTATTGGTTCTGGTTTTTCTTGTTTAGATTCAAGTTTAGGATTGTTTTCTTGTTAAAGAAGTGTTTTGAATCAACTACTGATAAGAGAAATCACTTAAGCAACAAGGAATTGAAACCTAAACACACTTGAAATCGCAAATCCAAGCTATATTGATTTGGAATGCGATTTTCATAAACAAGTATCGGCTGTGATCGCATGGATCGATCGATACGATCGCATGGATCGGTCGATACAACAGCGAGAGATCGACTGCAATCGCATGGATCGATCTAACGATCGCATGGATTTCGCATATCTCGGCCAAGCCTGCTCAACGCGTGAACGCATCGATCGATACTGAGAGCATCGACCGATGCGATTGATGAATCGATCGATGCGGTTGATGAATCGATCGATGCGGTTGGTTCATCGATCGATACGGTTGGGTTTAAGGCTCGGTTTAAAAATTTTTAATAAAATTATAATCGTCGCGGTTTAATAAACAGAATTAATAATTTTATTAAGTTCTGGTTAAACCGGGATAAGAAATCCAATGTCGAAATAATTATTGGATTTTGTGCCTAAACCAGGATTTTCTAATTTGATTTGGTTGGACCAAATAAATTGAGAAAATCCGGTTTAGTAAATAACCGGTTGACAATTGTGGTCATCGTAGTAATTAAAATTTGGTTAGACCAATTTTAATGAACCAGACCGGTTATGTCATTTAATTGGACAATTGGGTCATGTCTTGGACATGGACCAATTCTTGGGCCTCGGGCCAAGAAGTTAAAACAATTGGGCCAATTATTTGAGTCTTTCTTCAGATTAATTTAAAATTTATTTTATAAAATTATAAAGTCGATTTTAAATTAAAGTTTCCGAAATTTTGAAATTAGAAAGTTTCTTAAAATAGAAGTTTCTAGATTTGCGGGTTTTGGATTTTAAAGAAATTTCTAAAGTTAGAAAGTTTCCGGTTTTAGAAAGTTTCCAATTTTAGAAAGTTTCCTAAAATAGTAGGTTTCCAAAAATAGAAAGTTTCCCGAAATAGTAATCTTCTATTTTGGGAATGAAATTTTAATAAACCTACGAACCTCAAATAATATCAAGCGTTGGATGTCTTGCCCAGTCTATGTCAGCTGTCGAAGCCCATTCAATTGTATTCATGGCCTTACAGTGTGAGGGTGTCTACTTTTGCGTGGATAAGACGGTTTGTGATTCATAAATGTCATTGGGAGTCCCATACATTAATGATTACATGACTGTATAGTCTGGTTTTCTTGACTAGGCCATCGGGAGTCCCGGGCCTTGAGACATCAGAGTGAATTGGGCCTCGGGCCCAGATTCACAACCAAGAGTTATATCACGGATATAATTAGCCGATATAGGGCTTACCGATATAAGCTAAGGTTGGGTGACGGCCAGTGGCCCACTTTAATCTTAGTTATATGTGGATCTTGGAATCATTATATTCTATTGAGGGTAACTGATGTTATTGAATATAATGCGTGATTAATCATATTAAGTATAATACAAGATTAATCATATTGAACATATTAACTAAAATCCTTTTATCTTAATTTTCAGTTATGACTAGCACAAACAATCAAAACACTTTCTCGATCCGGTCTGTCCTTAAGATGGACAAGCTGAACGGATCAAATTTCTTGACTTGGTCGCGGAACCTGAGGCTAGTTCTCAGACAGGAGAGAAAGGACTATCTCCTTGAGAGAGCTCTCCCCGTGAGGATCGGGTCCAATGCTTCTCCTGCAATATATGATGCTTGGAATAAGCATTATAATGATGCGGTAGATGTGCGTGGTCTGATATTGGCTACCATGGACTCAGACTTGCGGAAGCAATATGAGAACATGGAGTCGCCAATAGAGATGATCAGCAGCCTGAAATTGAAATTTCAGGAGCAGATAAGAGTGGAGAGATACCGGTTGGTTAAGTCTCTCACTAGCTGCAAGCTACCAAATGATAATCCAGTGAGTCCTCATGTCAGTAAAATGATGGGTTACAAAGATAACCTGAGGAAACTGGATTATCCAGTTAGCCAAGAGTTGGCAACTGAAATCATTCTGCAGTCACTGCCGTCAAGCTATGATAAGTTCAGAAAGAACTATATCAAGAAAGGCTTAACGAAGACGCTGACTGAACTGCATGATATGCTCAAGACAGTTGAGCCAAACGTGAAGAGTACCCTGTACAATCTCATGAATGAGAAGGGTAGGTTTACTAAACCTAATGCTGACAAGGGTGAAGACAAAGTTGTCCAGATTTTGAATCATGGCAAGCGTGTGTCTTCTGAGCCCGAGTCAGATACCTCTTACGTTGGTAAGTGCTGCTACTGTAAGGAGACAGGGCATTGGAAGAGAGATTGCATTAAATTCATGGAAGATGATGAGGAGTTGAAGTTGATGTATGCGACTACTTCCTCAGGTATTCATGTTATTACTTCAAGTTCTACCTTATAGGTATTGGATACTGGTTGTGGCACTGATATTTGTTATAATATGCAGAGCCTGGGCAACAGTAGAACTTTGAAGGAAGGGCAAGTGAAACTACATGTCTGGAAGGAGCTTGGGATGCTGCCTCAGCCGTAGGGTTCTCACTTATAGATCCCTTTTAGGCTTGGTTTTGTATTAAGTAATTGCTACAATGTACCTGCTTTAAGCAGAGTTGTCTTTCATTTTCTTGTAAGAATTTGAATGTTTTTCATTTTGATAAAAGACAAGTTTTGTTCTTTTGATCTTAATGAAATATTAATTGTAGCACCCTATTCATGGAATGGGTTTTATATCTTAAACCAAAGAGTGCCTAAATGTAACATAAATACCGAATTGGTTTAAATCTGATGAATTAAACCTGATTTTCCTTGGCATAAAAGTCTTGGTCACATAGAGTAAGTCGGATTCAGAAATCCCATAGTCATGGACTGTTGGGCTCATTTGATAAAATATCTTATGAGACTTGAATTCTGTTTACTAGACCAAAAGGTAAAGGGCCTATCTTAGCCGAGCTAGAGAAAGGCCCAAAGACTTATTGGACCTGGAACATACTCATGTATGTGGCCCAATGAGCAGTAATGCCAGAGAAAATTTCCTGTACTTCATTGTCTCTACTGATTACTTCAGTGAGTGTGACTGTGTTCATTTGATGAGACACAAGTCGGAATTCTTTGACATGGTCGAAAGAGTTCCAGAATGAAGTATAGGATCTGAATGACAAAAGTATTAAGACTCTGGATTAAATCACGAGTGAGAATACTTAAGTCATTGATTGTGTGATCATCTAAATGAATGTGAAATCGTTTCACAGCTCATTTCTCCTGAAAACCTGAAGGTTTTTCCTGTGAGAAAGAATCAGATCTTATTAGAAATGATTAAAGATGATTCACACGAATCTTCCATGATATTATTTAAGAATAACGCTCTAAATTATCTAAGTTTACGCTGAAATAGTTCCACCAATATCAGTTGAAAGACACCACGTAAATGTGGATTGGAATCGATCCAAATTCGTCTTTACTGAGTATTTGTAGTTGTGCTACTTCGCTGGTTGTCCTAAGGAAACCAAGGCTTGTTACTTTTACGTCCATTCTGTTTTCTAAGAAGGGAAGTTACTTTCCGAGAAGAACAGTGGGAGTAAAAGTATAACTCGAAGAAATTCGAGAAATACAGGAGGCTGCTTAACCTGTTGAGGGAGAGCAGCGGAAGGATTTACAGATTTCTGTAGAATCTACACCTGTGGAGCCTGAAGTTCGCAGATATGAATGAATCAGTTACTAATCCGAGAGTGATTTCTCGTCATTAGTTGAACCTGATAATCATTGAAATCTGCACCTCTGGAGCCTGAAGTTCGCAGATATGAATGAATCAGTTACTAATCCGAGAGTGATTTCTCGTCATTAGTTGAACCTGATAATCATTGAAAGTTCGCATGATCTGATGATCATTGAAAGCGACGAATCTGCGAAATTCAAAGAAGCGATAGTGAACCCGAACTCTCCGAAAAAAAATTACATTTTATGTAAGTTAGCTTCATCGATCCATTCATGGATGGAAGCAAACATATCGGAGTTGGAATCTTCGTTCTGTTGAAGTAGTCAAGGTTTTGACTTGAACAGGAACGAATTGGAACTATGCGTTTACTAATAGATTAGTGGGAGCGATATTGCATTTCTCATATTGTATGTCGATGACATACTGATTCTCGGAAATGACGTCCCAATGCTGCAGTCGGTTAAGGACTGGCTTGGGAGTTGGTTCTAATGATTGACATGGGTAAAGCCACGTATGTTCTTGGATTTTGGATCTAAAGATAGAGATCCGAAAGAGCTGGTAAGACAAAGTCAGGATTCTTATCCCGACAAAGTCCTACACGTTTTCAGCATTCCAAGAAGGGTTTTATGCAAATGTCACATGGCATTACGTTAAGCAAGATACAGTGTCCTACGATAACTGCTGAGCTTAAATGCATGGATAAGATTCCATATGCGTCGGCAATTGGATTTATCATGCATGCCATGAAACGTACTTGTTTGATGTTGCTTTAATGTTAAGCAAGACAAGTAAAGACCAGTCAAATCCAGTAAAGAATCACTGGATTGCCGTAAAGAATATCCTAAAGTATTTGAGGAATACTAAGGATAAATTCTTGAGTTACGGAGAAAGTGAGGTGCTATGAGTCGGTAAAGTCTGAAAGGCAATTTTCAACGGACAAAGATGATTTCCGGTCACAGTCCGGTTATATCTTGTGTCTGTCTGGCGGTGCAAGGCACTGTTGCTGACTCCATGACTTAAGCTGAACAATTTCGCAGTTTGGATAGCGGCGAAAGAGGCTGTTTGGAAAGAAGAGTTCGTCACTGAACTTGATGTGATTTCCAGCATAGATGAGACTAGCTGCACATCAGAGGTCCAAACACCTTGAGGATAGGTATAACCTATTCCGTGAGATAAATGACCGTGAGATAAATGACAGAGATGTTAAGTAGATCAGCAAGTTTCAACGAATGAGAACGTTGCTAATCTATTAACGAAGCCACTCCTTAGGCCTAAGCACGAGTCGCGGACTGTTGCTGTAGGATAAGTGAAATTAAGATGTAGTCTTAATTTCAGTGGGAGTTATTAAAGGGCTTTGTTTAGTTATTGGATATGTTCTTGAAATAACATTTAAGATGTTTAATGAAATTATTATTTCAAGATTATTTTAACTGTGATGAAATAATCGTTCCAAAGTGATATAAACCATTTTATAGGTCATCGAAGTAAATGACTTGATCTTGAGTTATCAAAGTCATTTAGCTTGATCATGAGACCCTATATTTGATAGATGGATTATATCATCATGTCCCTAGTCGAAGGTTGTTGAAATTGGAACACCAACAACCGTGAGAGACTGGATTGGTATGTGACTTATGACAAAGTCTCAGTGTGTCATAGATGCGCGGCATCAAAGTCAATACATAGGTGTATGTTGGGAACATACGACCGGACAAGACCCGATTATGAGAACTCTTCAGGATATTTATATCTGTGTCATAAGAGATTCTCACTACGACTATAGAGTATAGTCCTTAGACCTGAGTTCGCATGCATGTGACTGCACATGGACTGATGCACTTTGATCATTGTCTAACGCTATCGTTCTGCGATAGTTATAAGGACCTTGTTTGGGTACATTATGAAATGAGTAGTTTACAGTGATGGAATAAGACGGAATTTGTCCCTCCAATATAAATGGAGTGAATATCTCTAGGCCAATCGGAGATTTGAATACTGGAAAATGCATGGCCATGCTCAAACGGACTGTCCCGAGTCGTTTGGATTGTCAGTATCGAATCAGAGTCCGATGAACAAGATTAGGCTTTATAAGGATGACACCAATCTTGCCTTATGACTAATCGAGATATTGAGACAAAAGGATTATGAATACAGAGATTCCAGTACAAGTGGGAGATTGTTGGAATTGTGTCCAGTAATCTCAGTACTGTCTCTAGAAAGTAAGAGTATGTCAATGATCAGACATAAGTCATATAATACTGGGGGTCATGATGGCTTGCTAGAGTCCGCTCATGATCTATAAGTCTTGGACTTATTGCCTTTATTATATGATCCCATATGGGTCACACGCCTAAGCTAACAGGAAAATGTGTAGGAACGGTTTAGCAGAAGTACGGTAAAAGTGCTAGGCATTTACTGTACTTAGAGAGAATAAAAGGGTTTAGCCACTGTGTGTCGATCGATGCACATGGTGTGTCGATCGACACAGTGCGCGAACGCCTTCGAGTTATTTGGTATTTGGGCCAAATGGCCCAAGAGGAACCGGACGAGTTTTATAAATAAAACTCGAGTCTGTTTTCCTCTTCAATCCTAACCGAGCCGCCAACTCTCTCTCTACTGTGACGCCTCCTCAACTTGGTCTAGCAGCCGTTTTATGTGATCGCGTGTGTGAGCCTTTGGAGGATTCATCTCTCGGTGTTTCTCTGATCTCTGACCTGTTCATACCATCCCTTTCCGCTGCATAAACAGGTATAAGGTGAGATCATCAATTGTTTCTATTCAAGAGAACCTAGATCCGCATGTTTAGGATAATCTGAATCAGAGAATTGAATCAGGATTAATCTAAACATTCCTTCAGTGAGGAAGGTAGGGCAATGGTGATTCATCAAGCTCCTGCCATGGCTGTCCAGAATGATGTGGTAAGGAGGTCATACCTTGAAGCTATTATCAAAGCTCCCAAGGAGAACTCTGGTATGACTCTTGGTAACTCTCTCTTTGCTTCAACTAGAACCAGACCTTTAATTGTTGATTCAGGAGCATCCCATCATATGATAAGTGACTCTAAGTTGATAGACAATATTAAACCTACTCTTGGTAATGTTGTGATAGCAAATGGTGATAAGATTCCAATTCAAGGCATAGGAAATCTTAAGTTGTTTAGCAAAGAATCAAAAGCTTTCTATATGCCTAATTTTACTCAAACCTTTTATCTGTAAAGAAAGTAGCTACTGATCTCAATTGCAATGTTATTTTCAGTACTAATGATGTGGTTTTCAGGATATTGAAACAAGTAAGTTGCTTGGGAAAGGTGTGACAAAGGATGAACTCTACATGCTTGAAGACACTAACTCATCTTCTGAATTATCTATTGCTTTATCTACTTATGTTGGTGTGGATGATTCTGTTTGGCATGCTAGGCTAGGACATCCACACTCTAGGGCTTTAGGACTCTTATTACCTTATGTTTCTTTCAAAAATGATGATTGTGAGGCTTGTATTCTTGGAAAACATTGCAAGTCTGTCTTTCCTACTTCTAAAACTATTTATGATAAATGCTTTGATCTTGTTCATTCTGATGTTTGGACTGCTCCTTGTGTATCTAGAGAAAACCATAAGTACTTTGTAACATTCATTGATGAAAAAACTAAATACACTTGGATAACTTTGTTGCAAACTAAGGATAGAGTGTTAGAAGCTTTCATGAACTTTCAGAACCATGTTACTAACCATTTCAATGCTAAGATCAAAATTTTTAGATTAGATAATGGTGGGGAGTACACCAGCCATGCCTTCAAACAATATCTATCCAAGCATGGGATTATTCACCAAACAAGTTGTCCCTACACTCCACAACAGAATGGGGTAGCTGAGAGGAAGAACAGGCACTTGATGGAGGTGGGAAGGTCCATGATGTTTTATAAGAATGTTCCTAAAAGGTTTTGGGGAGATGCAGTCATGACAGCTTGTTACTTAATCAATAAAATTCCTACAAGTGTTCTTCATGATCAATCCTCATTTCAGGTACTAAACAAATCCAATCCATCATTTGATCACTTACGTGTGTTTGGGTGCATTTGTTTTATGTTGATACCAGGAGAACAAAGAGATAAGCTAGATGCTAAGAGTACTTAAGCCATGTTCATTGGATATTACATCACACAAAAGGGTATAAGTGCTATGTACCTGAGACTAGAAAGGTGTTGATATCTAGAGAAGTCAAGTTTATGGAATCCAAGAGTTTTTATGAGGAAAAGAATTGGGATAACTTGAAGGATCTTCCCAATTCTCAATCAGACCGAGCCAATAACCTAAGGATCATCATGGAGAGTCTTGGCATTAGCCAACTGATAGGTGTATAGTTTTATCCCTATTCTACTGCAAGTGCACAGTTCAATGCAATCGTAGTATATAAGGTATCGAATCCCACAAGGACTCTCAGTCACACAATAGATTAATAGCAGTTCAGATTGAATTAAGCGAAGCAGATGTGAAAACAGTAAGCGAAATAAAAGGTGAATCAAGTGAGTTTGTAAGCAAGAGGGCAAAGCGTTAGGTTTCAGGAGTTCTCAGGAAATCAGGAACGCAAGCAATCAATCTATCTAGATCCAATCAATAACTATTCTAGAACTCAAACACTGATATAGAATTAACCAAATTTCTTTGCGATAATTCTCTAAGTCTAAGTGCAGCAAACCAAACTTCCGTTTGCGAGAACTAACAGATTAAACCAGCTTTAATTCCAAGTTTGATATGTTCACAATTAACCTAAACCAAACTTCCGTTTGCGAACAGTTTAATTGCTTATCTAAGTTCTTTTCAGTTAAATCAACCAACTTCCGCTGAATTAATCAACCTAACATCATAACTCTGATTAGCTACTTCAGATTTAGCATTAAGAACAACTTAGATAAAGAACTAGCAGATATAAATCTCTACAGATTGATTTAAACTATAATTCTCTGAAATCCCTAGTGAGAATCCTTCAACCTAACAGGTGATCTACTCAGACATGTTCATCGAGACAGAAAACATCTTTAGTAGAAAACCAAATATCATAAAATCAAATAAGAACTGGGGTTCAAAATCAAGTCTCTTTCGAGATCAGGATCAGCCCCTCAACTCTCTCTGAGTAAAACTTAACGTAAGAAAAGCTTATCAAGCGTAGCCTAACAAGTGGCTGTAAAACCTAATTATAATCCTAAAACACGTTTTGGGACTTCTTTGTAAATATTGGGAACTTCTGGGCAGGACTGCAGTTTCATCATTCTTTATCAAACCGTCGTTTGGCCCATCTCGCTGGTGCATCGATCGATGCTAGGAATGCAACGATCGACACCCTTCTCTGTTTCGGACAGTGAACTCTATCTCTCGGCCAAATACTCCAATTAGCTCCAGAAAGTGTCTAAATCACCAAATATGCTCCAAATGTGCTTGTGCCTAATAAATACCTGAAAAGACTCTAAAACATAGTAAAAGACTCGATAAATAACACATATACCATGGTTAAAAGCCATAAAATCCATGGTATATCAACTCCCCCACACTTAGCTCTTGCTTGTCCTCAAGCAAGACAAAGAACCAAATGTAGTCAAGAGGTTTGAAAACTCTTCAGAAACTCATTTCATCTTAGAAGCTACAATACTCAGATTCCCCTTAGTAAACCACTGAAAGAATCAATCACAGGATATCAAGACCAACATGTACTTCCCCCCACACTTAGCAACTGTCCTAGGTAAACTCCACAATCACATTCAAGCATTCAAATTCTCCCTACTGACTTCTGCAAGTATTTAGGTGCGGTCTCACCTAAGGAGTATCGATCTAAAGGCACATGGATTCTTACCTTATCAGCTCTAGACCACCATACTATCTTTCTCTAGTCCCTTTCTTCTCTTTCCCTTCTTTAACAACTGATTTTTCCCCACTGGGTATCATTTTATTTTATTTTTATCAGTGTTCTTCCCGTTATGGGGTGTACTTTGGACACATTCCTTGGATCACATGAGAGATAATAGTGTTTGCTACTATTCTCATGAACACTTCGGAGTTACTAACTCATCCTCAGTTTATTATTTTTTTCTTTTTTACTTTACAGAAGGGGAGAAGGGGACTAAATAGGACAGGTTTACAGGCTGTGTCAGAACTAACAGGGAATCCGACATAAAGCATACCAAGCCCTTAGGTGAGAAATCTAAGTCAGTATTAAGGTTGAAGTCAGTAAAGGATCCTTTGATACCTGAAGTGATGTGGGTGTTCCCAGTAGGTTGATCTGTGATGGGGTTTTCTAATAGTCATAGATAGATCCTGCAACTTCATCCCAATGGTTACTTAAGTTCCTTCAAGTCTTGTAAATCTTCTCAGAAAATCATAGTTTCTTACTTAAACAATTTTGACTCAATAAAACAAAAATTTTTGGAAAAACGGACTGACTCTTAAGAAAACAGAAAACAAAAGTTAGTAGCACCTCCCCCACACTTAAGACACACTGTCCCCAGTAGTGTCCAGCGAAGGATCGGTAAAAAGAAAATAAAAATTGAAAAGGTGAAATTATGTCTGTCGGGTTACCTCTGTCGCTAAGCATCGACCGTTGCACTAAGTGCACCGACCGTTACTTGGCGATTTTTCGTTGAGTGTCGATTTTGCAATGCGTGTATCGGATCAGACAGCCAGTTAGCAGGTTAGTCCGTCGGTTTATGTCAATTTTTTAAAAACCTGCAAGCTGAGAACACTAGAAACACAGTAAAATCGAAGCAAAAGAAGTACCGAACAAAGTACAAATCATCCAAACATAGCAAATCCTAAATAAATGAAAAACAAAAGTGCAAGAAAAGATAAAAAGTCAGAATACAGAACCGAAAGTATGGAGACTACTCTCACTCGCTCACATCGTCTATCCCACCATACAATGCATCGTCATCGGCTGCCTCGGGTGCGGGATCGGTATCAGTCGGAGATCGCTGTCGACGACGGTCAGGTACGGGCTGATGGATCTGTGGTGGCCTCCTGCAGCTGCAAGTACGCACGAAGTTCCAAAGAACTCGAAACATACCGTCGGATCTCTCTCTCCACTCTGCCTCAGAATAAGCACCGTAAGCCATCGCAGGCTCGGGAAAGGGACCCACAGTGTCGACCGGGGCAGGCGCGGGTGCAGGAGCAGGGGCAGAGGATGTCGAAGCTCGTGAGGAAGGCTCTCCCAGCGGATGAGCCATGGTCGGAATCCCACGCTGCGCAGACTCAGGAGGCTGAAATCTCAGTGCCTCTAATGTGTCAATCTGTGTCCATCTGGCAGCGGGAAGCTCGATACCAGTCCTCCCAGTGGTCGGATCAGTGTAAACCCAAATGCGCCCCTCCTTGAGCCAGGTAGCGCTCTGCAGATGACTGAGATCCAGGAACTCGCGAGCCGTATCACGCTCTGTGTCATGCAGAGGAATCCCACAATACTCAAAAATGGGAGTAAGTAAACTCCCTACCGTCTCTGTGCCAGCTCCATCAAACGGCTTCAGCTGCAAATCAACCAAATGCTGTGCGAAAACAGCTCCCAAGTTGAGACCCGCAGTCGGATCTCTCACGCCACTCTGCCTAAACTGATCTCTCAGCCCCATAAACAGCAACTCCATCTCAAGTTTGCGCATCTTGTTGGCCTCAAACTTGCAAAGCAAGCTCCAGCACAAGATACGCGAGACATATCGCAGCACCGGATGTCTCATCTGCACTACTGGCGTGGTCCTGGAGTTGTATCGACCGCTGCCAATACTCTCCCAGAATGTGCGAGCCTCCAGCGGATCCCACTCTAGTGGCATGGCTATGCGCCTCGGCGCAGTACTGAACCCGTAGATCCTGCAGAGATCAAGTAGAGGAATCCGATACCTGACCCCCCAACTCATGAAGGTGAAAGCACCCCCTGTAGCGCTCCTGTGGTCGGGATCCGAGTAAACCACTCTGCAAGTGGCCAATAGCTGCCTGACCAGCTCAGGATAGAGGTCATAGTGTCGCATCGGCATTGTCCCTAGACCAATGCCTCTGCACACAGCCATCACCTGCTCATCGATCCCCAGAATCCTGCAGGTGGAGTAGTCCGCGAACTTGGTTGGCTTGATGATCATCCCACACCAACCACTGTAGAGCAGCGAGTCATACTCGTCCCATGAAGAGAGCAATGGCCGTTCTGTGAACTCAGCGGACCTTAAGAAATGTGTGAGGTCCTCCGGCCACTGTCGGGTCGTCGGAAATGGTGTCGCGTCCTCTCTGGGCCACGGTAAAGCAATTGGTGGCCCATATCTGTTGTACGGCGCGGGTGACTCTGATTCCCTGTTAAACCATTCAGGCGGTGGGGTGTAGTGTCTTGTTGCTGTGGACGCTGTGGCTCGCTTCTTGCGGGGTTGCCTTTGAGACGCCATCTGCAAAAGAAACAAAGTTCAAACAATAATAAGTCTCGGCAATTTCTCTGTGAAATCGCGAAGCATCGACCGTTGCATCTAAGGCATCGATCGTTGCAAGGCGATTTCGCGTTATCGAACATTTCCCAAAATCGCAATGCAACGACCGCTGCTCGAGAGCAACGACCGTTGCAGGGCGATTTTGCCGCAAACAATTCATCAAAAATCAGTTTAAAATGGTGTTATCAACCACAAAATCAGCAACAATCCATCACTAAACAACCTAAAGCATAATCATGTCAACATGCATTCATCAATTCCATCTAAAATCTCCAATTTCTAAAACCCTAAAAGTGAAATCCGAAAAATCAAAAATAGAAGTACATTACCTTGATTTCGTGAGAATTGGGTATGAGAAACAGATTGGGGATGTAAAAACAAGTGAAATAGTGCTTAGAATCAAAGAAATCGATGAAGAAATGGTGATTTTCGGTTTGGGTTCTCGGTGTGTCGACCGAAGGAAATGGAGAAGAAAGAGAGAAAATAGGGTTTAAGGTAACTTACCTGGTCGTGGGTGCAACGATCGTTGCTTTAGGGGCAACGATCGATGCTTGTTGAACCAGATTGATTCCGGTTTAGCTCAACGTACCTTAATTTTTGATTTAAACCAAATGCAACGATCGTTGCACATGTATGCAACGATCGTCACTCCTCTCCAGACTTGGTTCTGTATCTAAGAACTTACAAAAACAACTAAAAACGTTAAATCCTAAGAAAAACACCAAAAATAAGAAAGAAAAATAATTAAACCGAACAGTGGGTTGCCTCCCACTCAGCGCTTGTTTTAAGTCATTAGCTTGACTTTTGGAAAGAGGTCAGACTCATGGAGGTTTCAACAGAGACTTTGAGTGTCTCTGTGAATGCCTTATCATCCATGGTGGTGTGTAAGCAGTAGCAGCATGATGTCTTCCTAGGAACGTGGGGAGGAATGTAGGGTGGAATTGACACCTGGGTGTTTTAACGCTCTTTCCTGCATTCATAACAGTGGAGTCAGGAGGTTTAGACTTAGAGGATTTATGTTTTACCTTTGGCAAAGATTTGATGTTCGGAGCCTTCTGTTTATGAGTAGTTTTAGGCCTTGAAGATGTTAGAATAGGCTCTTGTGGAACCACCATCTTCTTGTCAACCATCAATGTGCACTGAACCACATCTTTAGACTTAACGGGAGCTTTCGGGAATGGTAACGGAGGTTTGTAGGCCTTTTCCCTAGCAGGTTCTCGAGATATGGGCGAAACTGGTTCCTCTCGGGGTGCAACGATCGATGCGTGTGATGCAACGATCGATGCTGTCGTCTCAACTCGGGTTTCAACTGCAGTCTCGGGTTTATCTGCTTCTCGGTCCATTCCAGCTATCTCAGATTCAAATTTCTCTTCTTGGCTTGGTACCGCTTCAATCTGGACTATCCAAGTCAAAAGATCCATGTCAATCTCTGTTGAGTCAGGTGCATCGAAGCTTTCGAGCTCAGGTAATCCAACATCAAATCTCCCTCTGTCTTCCACAAATTCCACAGCCTTAACTGCTAGACATGATCCATGATCCATTTGTGTGTTATCCTGAGTGAGAATGTTGCTGTCATGAGCTTCTTGAGAATCCTTTGTTGGGGTAGAACTTGGAACTTGATCCATCTGTGTGTCCAGCTGCTTCATGCGAGTGCTCAAGGATTCAAATTTCTCATTCAGATTAGTGTACAGGTTCTCTAGCTTCGAGCTGAAAGAAGCTGTGTTCTGCTGTTGTCTTTCAATTGATTGCTCCAACATCATCTCTAGTTTGCTCCTTTGTGTAGGAGATGCCAGATGGGAAGTATAATTATGGTCTCTCGATCCTTGAGTGTGTCTAGAACCCTGTCTCTGCTGATGTTCCAATGCATGTCCATAAGAGTCGGCTCCAGCCATGTAATGTACCTCTGCAAATTTATCAGTTTCTGCCTCTGCTCGGAACTGTCTCTCCCTAAGTAAGATGTCGTGGATGTCATCTATCTTACTCTGCATCTCAGTTACTTGCCCAACCAATACATGGTAATCTGGTAAGATGGGGTTTCCTTTCCCATCTATTTTCTGACCTTTTGCGTTGCATATGTGACCCTCTTGGTCTCGTAAAACGCCGTTTTCACCGCGAATTAGAATCACAGGTTCCATGGCGCGGAACCTATTGAACGTCTCAGATCTCAGCATCGCTGTTCTCGCCTTGTGTCGATCGATGCAAGGTGAGCAACGATCGATGCAGTGCGAATCCCTGCGAATCCAAAATCAAAAACGTGAGTAAACAAGAAAATTAAAAAGAATGCTTAGTCTAGATCCTAGTACTAAATCTATAGGTGAACTCAAAGAGTCCCCGGAAACGGCGCCAAAAACTTGATAGGTGTATAGTTTTATCTCTATTCTACTGCAAGTGCACAGTTCAATGCAATCGTAGTATATAAGGTATCGAATCCCACAAGGACTCTCAGTCACACAATAGATTAATAGCAGTTCAGATTGAATTAAGCGAAGCAGATGTGAAAACAGTAAGCGAAATAAAAGGTGAATCAAGTGAGTTTGTAAGCAAGAGGGCAAAGCGTTAGGTTTCAGGAGTTCTCAGGAAATCAGGAACGCAAGCAATCAATCTATCTAGATCCAATCAATAACTATTCTAGAACTCAAACACTGATATAGAATTAACCAAATTCCTTTGCGATAATTCTCTAAGTCTAAGTGCAGCAAACCAAACTTCCGTTTGCGAGAACTAACAGATTAAACCAGCTTTAATTCCAAGTTTGATATGTTCACAATTAACCTAAACCAAACTTCCGTTTGCGAACAGTTTAATTGCTTATCTAAGTTCTTTTCAGTTAAATCAACCAACTTCCGCTGAATTAATCAACCTAACATCATAACTCTGATTAGCTACTTCAGATTTAGCATTAAGAACAACTTAGATAAAGAACTAGCAGATATAAATCTCTACAGATTGATTTAAACTATAATTCTCTGAAATCCCTAATGAGAATCCTTCAACCTAACAGGTGATCTACTCAGACATGTTCATCGAGACAGAAAACATCTTTAGTAGAAAACCAAATATCATAAAATCAAATAAGAACTGGGGTTCAAAATCAAGTCTCTTTCGAGATCAGGATCAGCCCCTCAACTCTCTCTGAGTAAAACTTAACGTAAGAAAAGCTTATCAAGCGTAGCCTAACAAGTGGCTGTAAAACCTAATTATAATCCTAAAACACGTTTTGGGACTTCTTTGTAAATATTGGGAACTTCTGGGCAGGACTGCAGTTTCATCATTCTTTATCAAACCGTCGTTTGGCCCATCTCGCTGGTGCATCGATCGATGCTAGGAATGCAACGATCGACACCCTTCTCTGTTTCGGACAGTGAACTCTATCTCTCGGCCAAATACTCCAATTAGCTCCAGAAAGTGTCTAAATCACCAAATATGCTCCAAATGTGCTTGTGCCTAATAAATACCTGAAAAGACTCTAAAACATAGTAAAAGACTCGATAAATAACACATATACCATGGTTAAAAGCCATAAAATCCATGGTATATCACCAACCCAAGGAACCGTCCAAGGAAGTTCATATACCATTAGTTCCTGATGCATCCACAAAAGCTACACAAGCACCCCATCTTGATCATGAGGGGGACAATCAAGAATCAGAACAATCTCAACATTCTGAATAATCTGATTCTTCTACGTATGATCAAGATGGTGTTGAAGTTCAGGATATGGAGTCTAATGGATCTGACCAGCAAAATGAAGAGACTGAGCAGCCATCTAACCAACCAACTCAGGTGCTAAGAAGAAGCACAAGGGAAAGAAAAGATCCATCAGAATGGAAGAAGACAAGGGTTTACTTCAACAGCAATGCAATAGCTCATCCCATTCAAGCAATATGCACTTTAGCTCATGTACCCTTGGAACATCAAGTGTTCATTGGACAGTTGGATCAAGAACAAATGCCAACAACCTATGAAGAATCCAAGGGAGATAAGAGATGGATGGAAGCTGTGAATGAAGAAACCAAAGCAATGGAATACAATGAGACTTGGTATGAGGCAAAACTTCCCAAAGGAAAGAAGGCAGTGAGTTCTAAGTGGGTATTCACTATCATGTACAGAAGTAATGGGGAGGTTGAGAGATACAAGGCAAGGATGGTTGCAAGAGGTTTTACTCAAACCTATGGAAAGGATTATTTGGAAACTTTTGCACCAGTAGCTAAGCTTCATACAGTCCGGATCATCTTATCTCTAGGAACAAATCTTGATTGGGAACTTTGGCAAATGGATGTCAAGAATGCTTTCCTACAAGGAGAACTTGAAGATGAAGTGTATATGACACCACCTTCTGGTCTTGAAGACATTGTTAAACCAGGGAAGGTGTTAAGACTCAAGAAGGCTATCTATGGACTAAATCAATCACCTAGAGCTTGGTATCATAAGCTGAGCTCAACACTTATGCAAAGAGGATACAAGAAGTCTGAGGCAGATCACACCTTGTTCACTCTCCAAGATCAGGAAGGTATCATTGTCATTCTTGTGTATGTTGATGATATTATCATCTCAGGAAACAACAAGTCAGGTATACAAGACACTAAGGCTTATCTCAAATCTGTTTTTGATATAAAAGATCTTGGTGCTCTAAAGTACTTTCTTGGGATAGAGGTTTGTCGATCTAAGGATGGACTCTTCTTATCTCAAAGGAAGTACACACTTGATTTGTTATCTGAAGCAGGAAAGCTAGGATCAAAACCGGCTAAGACACCTCTTGAGGAAGGCTACAAAGTCATAAGAGAGGGGGAGATTGAAGACAGACCATTTGAAGACATTACACAGTATAGGAGGATGGTTGGTAAGCTCATTTATCTAACCATAACCAGACCTGATCTATGTTTTGCAGTGAACCAAGTAAGCCAATATATTCAAGCTCCCAAGATGCATCATTGGAATATGGTTGAAAGAATACTTAGATACCTAAGTGGAGCTCCTGGTCAAGGCATTTGGATGGGATGCAATGGGAGCACAGAAGTGGTTGGTTATTGTGATGTAGATTGGGCAGGAGATAGAGTGAACAGGAGGTCTACTACAAGGTATTGCACATTCATTGGAGGCAACCTAGTCACTTGGAAGAGCAAGAAGCAGAAGATAGTCTCATGTTCAAGTGTTGAAGCTGAATATAGAGCAATGAGGAAGTTAGCAACCGAGTTGGCATGGATCAAATCTTTTCTTGTGGATTTGGGAATTTAAACATCAAAGCCAATCACCATGCATTGTGACAACCAGGCAGCCATTCACATTGCATCAAACTCAGTCTTCCATGAAAGGACCAAGCACATAGAAGTGGATTGTCACAAGGTTAGGCAGATGATTGAGCAAGGAGTGGTGCTGCCATGCTTTACAAGAAGTGAAGAACAATTTGCTGATGTCTTCACTAAGGCAGCTAGCTTGAAGGTGTGTGAGTCCATTCACACAATGCTTGGACTCATAGAGCTTCCTGAATCCTCTCAGGCCGTGGAATCTACACTCTTTTTCCCTTCATGAAGTTTTATCCCATGTGGTTTTCTTCATGAAGATTTTTAATGAGGTAGATCTCCATTGTCACTCCAAGCTTGATTCAATCCTTGAATTCAAGCTTGAGGGGGAGTATTGAATTGGAGATCACAGATTGCACAAGATAAGAATTGTGTAAACATTGTGCATTCTGAGATGACAAGACCGAGTGGAATCAATATGCAAATTTACGGTTTCTCACTCCAGGACTTATGGTGCTTCTCATATCTCGGTCTACTGCCATTTAAGGAAATTCACAAGGATGAGAACATCATTACCAAGCTCCTGAATTGCGCAGAGACAAGTCACTATCAGTCTTGAACCAAGGAAGGACATGTCACTCTCATTGTGACCGTTACATCCTCTCTCACTCCAACCGAGTTCATTTTGTCCTATACACTTTTTATTTGTTTATTAACAAGTAAACCTAGTTGTATAGCATATTTAAACCTTTGTAACACTTATGAATCAATGTATTGAGAGTTATTCTTCCCAACAGCCGCCTCTCTCTTATCTCTCTCTCTAACGGCTCACAAGAACCCTGATCAGATTCTTGTGTGTTCTCTCCTATTCTACCTTATTCTATCACTTTAAACTTGATATTCTAACACTCTCTTCATATAAGGCCAATGGAAATGGTCCCTCATCAACTCGTATGTTTTGGAAATGCCAAAATATCCCATGAGATCTCCACCATGAGCTTCCCAAACAAATAAGTATCAGAGAGAAAAGTTATTCAAACACAAGTGGTTCTCATAAAAGAACTACCCATATTGTTTATGATAATTTCCATAAGAAAATTTATCAAATGCTTTATATATGTCTTGAAAATCAGAATCAGTTTCATAAAGTTTTTTAGTCTGTTCAAATCCCAAAAGTTTGGCATCAAGAGTAGATAGTAGAGTGTACCTTCTGGATAACGTATCAGCAACTACATTATCCTTCTCTTTCTTGTACTTGATGACATATTGGAATGTTTCAATGAATTAATCCCACCGAGAATGTATCTTTCCAATTTTTGCTGAACTTTCATGTGTTTGAGAGATTCATGACCGGTATGGATGACCTTTCATGTTGGCATGTTTGCAAGGCCTGGACTAAGGAATAAATCTCCTTATATTAGGTTTGGTGATGCAATATCAAAAAATGAATCAAGGTCTTCAAAGATGGGTTTATTATGAGAATCTCAACCTCATAACTTCATAAAAAAGTCAAGGATTCTCATTCAATGGAATAGCTAAATTGGTGGCAAAAATGACTAATATTTGATTTAGCTAATTTTTCTCTTTTTGTATAAATGTAAATCATTTTCTTTTAATATATTTTATTGTAAAGATCACCTTGTAAGAGCTAAAAAAGCTCAATTGTTTCATTGTAAATAATATAGAAATTTTTGGGAAAAAATAAGAGTTCTCTAAGTTGTTCTTTGGAAAAAACTTTTATGCTTTGTTCTTTGTGTTCTCTAAGTTGTGCGGATTCCCCTTCTTAGAAAATATTATGAATTTATGTCTTATGTGTGGATTCACTAAGGCTTAGATTCTTGATCTTATCACAAAGGCTTTCGCACCTTTGAGTGGCGATCTTCAATTCACCATCAACTCCATCTAACCATCCATTAAAAAGCCTTGAGAGCGCCTTCGGCCAGCAAGCTTTTTCCATTCGACCATCGACCACAGATCAACCAGAGAGCGTCTCCGACCAGCTGGGCGACCCAAACAACTATCCACCTCGGATCTTATATCATTGGTATCAGAGCCGAATGTCCTATCTATCTATTTTTATTTTTTAAGTTTTTTGTTTGTTTTCCTTCTCATTCTATTTTAATATCAAAAACCAAAAAAAACATTTTCTGTTTTTGTTCTTTTTTATAAAATTGAAAAACCATAAAATGTTTGTTTCCCTTTATTTTTCCTATAGTTTTATTTTCTCATTAAAAATATTCCTTTTATTTTTGATTTTTCAGGTTAACAAAAAAAAACTTTAAAAAGTAATTCCTTTTCTAAATAGAATTTTATCCATAAAACTTTAAAAAAATCGTTTTTATTTTGTTTCTCTTAAAAAAAATCTGTTTTCATTTTGTTTCTAAAAAAAAAATTCTGTTTTAGATGAAAATCCAAAAAAAAAAAAATCTCAAGGTAAAAAGGTTTTGAGGACAAAACCATTTGAAGAGTGAGAGAATGATGCAATATCAAAAAGTGAATCAAGGTCTTTAAAGATGGGTTTATTATGAGAATCTCAACCTCATAACTTCATAAAAAAAGTCAAGGATTCTCATTCAATGGAATAGCTAAATTGGTGGCAAAAATGACTAATATTTGATTTAGCTAATTTTTCTCTTTTTGTATAAATGTAAATCATTTTCTTTTAATATATTTTATTGTAAAGATCACCTTGTAAGAGCTATAAAAGCTCAATTGTTTCATGTAAATAATATAGAAATTTTTGGAAAAAAATAAGAGTTCTCTCTTATAAAGCTTTTATGCTTTGTTCTTTGTGTTCTCTAAGTTGTGCGGATTCCCCTTCTTAGAAAATATTATGAATTTATGTCTTATGTGTGGATTCACTAAGGCTTAGATTCTTGATCTTATCACAAAGGCTTTCGTACCTTTGAGTGGCGATCTTCAATTCACCATCAACTCCATCTAACCATCCATTAAAAAGCCTTGAGAGCGCCTTCGGCCAGAAAGCTTTTTCCATTCGACCATCGACCACAGATCAACCAGAGAGCGTCTCCGACCAGCTGGGCGACCCAAACAACTATCCACCTCGGATCTTATATCATTTGGTAGTTCAAGGTAGCTCCTCGAATCTTTTCACTAAAATAGGCAATTGGTTTCTTCTATTGCATCAGAACCACTGCAATTCTTATACCGGATGCCTCACACTCAATTTAAAATATTTTATGAAAATCATGTAAGATTACAACGTGAGAGTTAATAAGCTTCTCTTTAAGAGTTAGGAATGCCTCGTCTTGTGATTTTTCCCACTTGATAAAACAACTATAAAACCTAGAAAGGTCGTGAAAGCTTCCCACTTCTCCTACTAACGTAGGGCTTGGCCACTCTTTGATAGCCTTATATTTCTCCTCATATACCTTAACTCCATCTGCACTTACTAGAATACCTAGAAAGACAAAGTTATCCGTGAAAAATGTTCATTTTCTGAAGTTAGCGTAGAGTTTCCCATGTCTAAGAGAACTTAAAATAGAATCAAGATGTTGAACATGCTCAGATAAACATTTTATGTAGATTATAATGTCATCAAAATATACTACAATAAAATGTCATGTGAAAGCTCTAAGAACATGTTTCATTAGCCTCATGAATATACTAGGTGCATTTGTCAATTTAAATGGCATAACTAACCATTCATATAATACATGCTTATTTTTAAATGTAGTTTTATATTCATCACCCTCTTTCATCCTAATCCGATGATAACCACTTTAAATATCAATTTTAGAAGATATGTAGAACCATGCAATATTTATCAAGCATATCATCTAATGTAGGAATAGGGTTTCAATACTTCACTATGACATTTTTTATTCCTCTACCATCAACACACATGCACCAGATCCCATCCTTTTTTGGCACTAGTAAGACTAGTACATCACATGGACTCATGCGTACTCTGATATATCATCTGAACATGAGCTCATAGCCTTCCATTGTAGCTCCTTTGTCTCCACTAGATTGGTGAGATATGCTAGTTGTTTGGTAGTGTTACTCTTGATATGAAATATTTCTGATGTTCCATGCCAAAAATTGTAAGAATTCTCGATCTTGTGTCTTTGATCGCAGATGGCTCCTCCGGCTAAGAGATCGAGAAAGCAGACAATAGAGGCGTCAAGTTCTAACCTACTTACAGACTTTGGTGAACCAAAATCTTCCCCACCTCTTGCGTCATCGGCGGTAGTTGGACATATTAGGCCTCCTTGTCTAAGATTTAGTTACATAAGATTCTGATGAATCGTAATTGGGAGCATGATCCCAAGCTGAGAAAAAGACAAGGGAGTGCAATCACATACTGAATTATGAAGAGTGGGACAAGTATGACATGATGTTCTACAATGCGTGGCTGGACATGAAGATTAATCCTACTCGGCTGATTGATTATCGGAACGGTTCAGAACATGATTATCATAGCGGATGTTTAGAATTCAAGATAATTGGTTTAGGCACCATACCTATGAAGCAGTACGATCTCTTCCCCGATCTGGTTCGACAGTTTCTGGCTACTTGTAGTGTCTATTACACGAATAATCAGATTAGGAGAGCACAAGAAGGGTTCATGGCCTTCATGTGCAAGAGAGTGAGGTACCCCATCTCCATCACTGATATCTGCGGTATCTACGGGTTAAGGAAGAGTCCCATTTGCTATGTTCTTGTTGGAATTATGTCCAGTAATCTCTGTACTGTCTCTAGAAAGTAAGAGTATGTCAATGATCAGACATAAGTCATATAATACTGGGGGTCATGATGGCTTGCTAGAGTCCGCTCATGATCTATAAGTCTTGGACTTATTGCCTTTATTATATGATCCCATATGGGTCACACGCCTAAGCTAACAGGAAACTATGAAGGAACGGTTCAGCAGAAGTACGGTAAAAGTGCTAGGCATTTACTGTGCTTAGAGAGATAAAGGGGCCTGATTAAATCTAAGGGATTTAATCAGACTGGGAATTGGGCCCAAAAGCCCAAAAGGAACTAGGCATAAGTTTTATGATTAAAACTTAACCTAGCCACCTTTTTCCCCTAAGCTCTTCTACGCCTCTCTCTCTCTCTCTCTCTGCGCCTCCCACCTCCTTGGTCTAGCAGCCAATTTCCTGAAGTGTGCGTGTGTGAACCTTTGGAGGAGCTGTCTCTTGGCGGTTCTGCTGATCTCTGACTCATACCTCTCCATTCCGCTGCATAATAAGGTATTAGGTGAGATCTTTTATGATTCAGCAAGAGAACCTAGATCCAAGCATGTTTAGTAGGATCAATAAATTGAGAAATTGAATCAGGATATACTAAACAATCCTTCAGTGGTATCAGAGCCAGGTTCTATTAGGATTTCTTGTTTAGAATCATGTTTAGGTTGTTTAGAAGTGTTTGAATCAATCTATGATAAGAAAACACTTAAGAAACAAAAGAATTAAAACCTAAACTAGAAATCGCATGATCTGATCTATATGAATCGGTATGCGTCGGAATGATGATCGCCAAAGGATCACCATGTCCGGATCGTGTGACGCACGGTGGACCGATCAGCCGAGTGGATCGCATGGATCGATCGACGATCGCATGGATCGACGGCGATCGCGTCCCGCCTGTCTCGCGTCTCGACCCGAGCCATCCCGTCCCGCGTCCCGTCCCGTCCCGATCGCGTGGCTTGCGGCTGTCCCGATCGTTGCTCGATCGCGTGAAGCTTGCGTCCGATCGTGACCGGTTCGTGACCTAATGGTCGGTTCGGTTTTGGCTTGTGATGGTTCGGTTTAAGATAATTAAAACTTGATCGTCACGGTTTAATAATTACAGACTTAATAATATTTATTAAGTCTGGTTAAACCGTGATAAGAAATCCAAAGTCGTAAAATTGGATTTAGTGCCTAAACCAGTGGTTGTCTAATTTGATTTGGTTGGACCAAATAAATTGAGAAAATCCGGTTTAGTAAATAACCGGTTGACAATTGTGGTCATCGTAGTAATTAATTTTGGTTAGACCAGTTTTAATGAACCAGACCGGTTATGTCATTTAATTGGACAATTGGGTTATGTCTTGGACATAGACCAATTCTTGGGCCATGGGCCAAGAAGTTAAAACAATTGGGCCAGTTATTTGAGTCTTTTCTTCAGATTGAATTTAAAATTTTATTTAATAATTAAAATTTGATTTTAAATTAATCAGTTTCCAAAATCTGAAATTAGAAAGTTTCTTAGAATAGAAGTTTCTAGATTTGCATGTTTTGGATTATAGGAAATTTCTATAGTTAGAAAGTTTCCAATTTTAGGAAGTTTCCAATTTTAGAAAGTTTCCAGAATAGTAGGTTTCCAAAAATGGAAAGTTTCCCAAAATAGTAATCTTCTATTTTGGGATGAAATTTTAAGAAAAACCTACAAACCTCAAACAATATCAAGCGTTGGATGTCTTGTCCAGATTATGTCAGCTGTTGAAGCCCATTCAATCGTACACACGGCCTTACAGTGTGAGGGTGTCTATCTTTTGCGTGGGTAAGACAGTTTGTGATTCATTGATGTCATTGGGAGTCCCAGACATTAGTGATTACATGACTGTATAGTCTGGTTTTCTTGACTAGGCCATCGGGAGTCCCGGGCCTTGAGACATCAGAGTGGATTGGGCCTCGGGCCCAGATTCACAACCAAGAGTTATATCACGGACATAATTAGCCGAGATAGGGCTTACCGATATAAGCTAAGGTTGGGTGAAGGCCAGTGGCCCACTTTGATCTTAGTTATATGTGGATCTTGGAATCATTATATTCTATTGAGGGTAACTGATGTTATTGAATATAATGCGAGATTAATCATATTAAATATAATGCGAGATTAATCATATTGAACATATTAACTAAAATCCTTTTATCTTATATTTCAGCTATGACTACAACAAGCACTCAAAACACATTCTCAATCCGGTCTGTTCTCGACAAGGAGAAGCTGACTGGAACGAACTTCCTGACGTGGTCAAGGAACTTGAGGCTGGTCCTCAAGCAGGAGAAGAAGGAATATGTCCTTCGTGATCCCCTCCCCGAGAGGCCTCCTAACAATGCCGCCAGGAATCTGCATAATGCTTGGGAAAAGCATTCGTCAGATGAAAATGATGTCTATTGCCTGATGTTGGCGACCATGACTCCTGAGCTGCAAATGCAGTTCGAGAGTGTGCTGTCACCCATCGAGATAATGGCAAGCCTGAAATCGCTTTTTCAGGAGCAGGCAAGGACTGAGAGGTTCCAGACAGTTAAGAACCTCTTAGACTGTAAGATGGCTGCAAATGCGGCAGTGAGTCCTCATGTCTTGAAGATGATGGGTTATCTCGATCATCTTCAGAAACTCGACTGCCCTATCAGCCAGGAACTTGCCTGCGACATCGTTCTGCAGTCTTTACCTGCAAGCTATGATCAGTTCATCCTGAACTTCAATATGCATGGCTTGAGTAAGACATTGCCTGAGCTTCACGGAATGCTCAAGACTGTAGAGCCCAACTTGAGGAAAGCCAAGGACCCCAACGTGCTTATGGTGCAAAAGGGCAAGGGCTTTAAGAAATCCTCTGCCAAGGACAAGGGAAAGGCTAAGGCTGTTCAAGTCTCGGACAAAGACACGCCAAAGCCCAAGCCCAAGTCCAAGGCTGGGCCTACTGACATCTGCAGGTTCTGTAAAGAACCAGGGCATTGGAGGAGAGAGTGTAAGAAATTCCTGGAAGGTCTAAAGGAATTGAAGAAGAAGACTCTGGAGACTTCTTCATCAGGTATTTTTGTTATAGAAGTTAATACAACTACTTCTGATAATACCTCATGGGTTATGGATACTGGTTGTGGGGCTCATATTTGTACTAATATGCAGGCACTCAGCAACAGTAGAAGGCTGAAGCAAGGACAAGTGGAGCTACGAGTTGGGAATGGAGCGAAAGTTCATGCACTAGCTGTAGGCACATACTTGTTGTCTTTACCTTCGGGATTGGTTTTAGAACTCAATAATTGTTATTTTGTACCTGCGATAAGCAGAAATATTATTTCAATTTCATTGTTGGATTTGGAAGGTTATGATTTTTCAGTTAAGAATAAATTATGTTCCTTCAATCGCAACAATTTGTTCTATGGTTGTGCCCCTCTTACGAATGGGCTTTACATATTTGATCAATCCGCGCCAATTTATAACATTAATACCAAACGGTTCAAACCTAATGAGGAGAACCGAACGTTTCTATGGCATTGTCGTTTAGGGCACATCAGTGAGAAACGCATTAAGAGGCTCCATTCGAATGGACTTCTTGGCTCATTTGACTTTGAGTCAGGTGAGAAATGCGAATCCTGTCTGATGGGCAAAATGACGCGGGCCCCCTTTAATAAACCTAACGAGAGGGCCAGTGACTTATTGGGCCTGATACACACAGATGTGTGTGGCCCAATGTCCACAAATGCAAGAGGAAACTATCAGTACTTCATTACCTTCACTGATGATTTCAGTAGGTATGGATATGTTTATTTAATGAAACATAAGTCTGAATCGTTTGAGAGATTCAGAGAATTCCAAAATGAAGTACAGAACCAACTTGGCAAAAGCATTAAAGCTCTTCGGTCCGACCGAGGAGGAGAATACTTGAGCCAAGAGTTCAGTGATCATCTAAGAGAGTGTGGGATAGTTTCCCAACTCACTCCTCCTGGAACACCTCAATGGAATGGTGTGTCTGAGAGGAGGAATCGGACCTTATTGGATATGGTTCGGTCTATGATGAGTCACACAGACCTTCCAATATCCCTTTGGGGATATGCTCTGCTAACAGCAGTGTTCACTCTAAATAGAGCGCCATCAAAAGCAGTAGCTAAGACACCATATGAATTATGGACTGGGGAAGCTCCAGTGCTGTCTTATCTTAGAATTTGGGGTTGTGAAGCCTATGTCAAGAGATTGATCTCTGACAAGCTTACACCAAAGTCTGATAAATGCTACTTCATTGGTTATCCGAAGGAGACCAAGGCTTATTACTTCTACCTACGATCCGAGAACAAGATCTTTGTTGCCCGGGATTGTAATTTTCTTGAGAGGGAGTTTCTCTCTAAGAAAAACAGTGGGACTAAGGTACTGCTTGAAGAAATTCAAGATGAACAGGATACTGCTCAACCTAATGAGGAAGAGCAGCAGGAGGACCTACAAGAAATTGTAGAGCCTGAACCTGTGGTACCTGAAGTTCGAAGATCCGGGAGGATCCGTCACGAACCCGAGAGATATCAGGATTCCTCGTGACTAACTGTCATGATCTTCTGATCATTGATGGTGATGAACCATCGAACTTCAATCAAGCCATGATGGGCCCAGATTCCTCTAAGTGGCGTAAGGCCACTGATTCCGAAATGGACTCCATGTCGGTCAACCAAGTGTTTTCGTTGGTTGACTTACCCGCTGGTGTAAAAGCCATCGAGTGCAAATGGATCTTCAAGAAGAAGATTGACGTGGATGGGAATGTCCAGATTTATAAAGCCAGGTTGGTGGCAAAAGGTTTCAGGCAAGTTCACGGTGTGGATTATGATGAAACCTATTCCCCAGTGGCTATGATGAAATCTATTCGGATTCTACTAGCAACTGCAGCTTTTCATGATTATGAAATTTGGCAGATGGACGTGAAAACAGCCTTCCTGAATGGAATTCTGGAAGAGGATGTGTATATGACACAACCTGACGGTTACATAGATCCAAAGAATGCTGGGAAAGTATGCAAGCTTCATAAATCCATTTATGGATTGAAGCAAGCATCGAGGAGCTGGAATCTTCGTTTTGATGAAGCGATCAAGCAATTTGACTTCATCAGAAACGAAGAAGAACAATGCGTATATAAGAAGACTAGTGGGAGCAAGATAGTATTTCTTATTCTGTATGTCGATGACATACTACTTCTCGGAAATGACGTACCAATGCTGAAGTCCGTAAAGGACTGGCTTGGAAGTTGTTTTTCCATGAAAGACATGGGTGAAGCCGCATACGTTCTTGGAATCCGGATCTACCGGGATAGATCTAAAAGGCTGATAGGCTTGTGTCAAGATTCATACATTGACAAAGTCCTACATAGATTCAGCATGGCAGATTCCAAGAAGGGCTTCACGCCAATGGTACATGGCACAAAGCTAAGCAAGAAGCAGAGCCCTACGACGGCTGCTGAGCTTGAGCGCATGAAGAATATTCCTTATGCATCTGCAATAGGATCTGTCATGTATGCCATGATCTGTACTCGTCCTGATGTTGCTTATGCATTGAGCATGACGAGTAGATACCAGTCAAATCCAGGTGAAAACCATTGGATTGCCGTCAAGAATATCCTGAAGTATCTAAGACATACTAAGGATAAGTTCTTGGTGTACGGTGGAAGTAATGTGCTTGAAGTCAGTGGATTCACGGACGCAAGTTTCCAGACAGACCAAGATGATTTCCGGTCACAGTCCGGTTATATCTTTTGTCTGAATGGCGGTGCAATCAGTTGGAGAAGCTCCAAGCAAGACACCGTTGCTGATTCCACTACAGAAGCTGAATATATCGCCGCTTCGGAAGCAGCGAAGGAAGCTGTTTGGATACGAAAGTTCATTATTGAACTAGGTGTGATACCAAATGCGGCTGAGCCTCTGGCACTGTTTTGTGATAACAATGGTGCTATTGCTCAGGCAAAGGAACCAAGATCACACCAGAAATCCAAGCATGTACTAAGAAGATTTCACTTGATACGTGACATCATTAATAGAAAGGAAGTCAAGATCAGCCGAGTTCAGACAGATGATAACGTCGCTGATCCATTGACAAAGCCACTCCCAAGACCTAAGCTCGAGTTCCTGACTGAAGCTGTAGGCATTAGAGACATTGAAATGTAATCTAAATTTGAGTGGGAGTTTGAGGGCTTTATTTAGTTATTGATATGTTCTTGTAAAACATTTGAGATGTTTAATAATAAAATTATTATTTCAAGATTATTTTAACTGTGATGAAATAATCGTTCCAAAATGATATGAACCATTTTATAGGTCATCGAAGTAAGTGACTTGATCTTGAGTCATCAAAGTCATTTAGCTTGATCATGAGACCCTATATTTGATAGATGGCTTATATCATCCTGTCCCTAGTCGAAGGTTGTTGAAATTGGAACACCAACAAACGCGTGAGACTAGATCGGTATGTGACTTATGACAAAGTCTCAGGATGTCATAGATGCACGGCATCAAAGTCAGTACATAGGTGTATGTTGGGGAACATACGACCGGACAAGACCCGCTTATAAGAACTCTTCAGGATATTTATATCTGTGTCATAAGAGATTCTTACTACGACTATAGAGTATAGTCCTTAGACCTGAGTTCGCATGCATGTGACTGCACATGAACTGATGCACTTTGATCATTGTCTAACACTGTCGTTAAGCGATAGTTATAAGGACCCTGTTTGGGTGTATTATGAAATGAGTAGTTTACAGTGATGGAACAAGACGGGATTTGTCCCTCCAATATAAATGGAGTGAATATCTCTAGGCCAATCGGAGATTTGAATACTGGAAAATGCATGGCCATGCTCAAACGGACTGTCCCGAGTCGTTTGGATTGTCAGTATCAAATCAGAGTCCGATGAACAAGATTAGGCTTTATAAGGATGACACTCATCTTGCCTTATGACTAATCGAGATATTGAGACAAAAGGAATATGAATACAGAGATTCCAGTACAAGTGGGAGATTGTTGGAATTATGTCCAGTAATCTCTGTACTGTCTCTAGAAAGTAAGAGTATGTCAATGATCAGACATAAGTCATATAATACTGGGGGTCATGATGGCTTGCTAGAGTCCGCTCATGATCTATAAGTCTTGGACTTATTGCCTTTATTATATGATCCCATATGGGTCACACGCCTAAGCTAACAGGAAACTATGAAGGAACGGTTCAGCAGAAGTACGGTAAAAGTGCTAGGCATTTACTGTGCTTAGAGAGATAAAGGGGCCTGATTAAATCTAAGGGATTTAATCAGACTGGGAATTGGGCCCAAAAGCCCAAAAGGAACTAGGCATAAGTTTTATGATTAAAACTTAACCTAGCCACCTTTTTCCCCTAAGCTCTTCTGCGCCTCTCTCTCTCTCTCTCTCTCTGCGCCTCCCACCTCCTTGGTCTAGCAGCCAATTTCCTGAAGTGTGCGTGTGTGAACCTTTGGAGGAGCTGTCTCTTGGCGGTTCTGCTGATCTCTGACTCATACCTCTCCATTCCGCTGCATAATAAGGTATTAGGTGAGATCTTTTATGATTCAGCAAGAGAACCTAGATCCAAGCATGTTTAGTAGGATCAATAAATTGAGAAATTGAATCAGGATATACTAAACAATCCTTCAGTTCTATCTTCCGAGTCGCAAAATTTAGATGTGCAGACTTTCTGGTCAAACTTTAGGAATGGGATCTATAATTCCCGTACCACGACACAGACAGCAGTGAGACATCTGGTCCCGAGGTATGACTTGCGTATCGTGGGGAACACAATCTTGTACAAGGCGGACCCGAGTAAGAGGACGAAATCGGAGCTTTTATTGCTCCATACAGGGATCGTTCACATCTTCCTTGATGACATTTGGACAGAGCTTGAGCTATGCCCCAACCTTAACATGGGTTCGGTCTTTGCAGACCATCTTTGCACCCTGAAAGTTAAGGCATTTGCTGGGAAAAATCTAGAGACATGTGGCAGCCTGTTGAATCCGATATTCAGGCATTTTTTCATAGGCACTAGAATCTACACAATCGTCACCAAGAACATGTGGATGGACAAGGATCATTTGAAGAGCACGAATTGGATGAAACCAGGTTGTAACTGGTGAAGGATTGTTTAGTTGATCCTGATTCAATTCTTAGATTCAAATCAACCTAAACATGCAGATCTAGGTTCTTCTTGAATAGAAACATATCAGATCTCACCTTATACCTGTTTATGCAGCGGAAAGAGAAGGTATGGCTTGAGATCAGCAGAACCACCGAGAGATGGATCCTCCAAAGGCTCACACACGCTTCACAGGAAATGGCTGCTAGACCGAGCAGGAGAGGAGGCGCAGAGAGGGAGAGAGGCTCGCGGCTGGGTTAGGGTTAGAGGAGAAAGAGAGTTGGCTTTTAATTCATTAAAACCCTTCTCTTTCCCTTTTGGGCTTTTGGGCCCAAATGCCAATCTGATTAAATCCCTTGGATTTAATCAGACCCATTAATCTATCTCCAAGTACGACAAATGCCTAGCACTTTTACCGTACTTCTGCTAAGCCGTTCCTACACATTTTCCTGTTAGCTTAAGCGTGTGACCCATATGGGATCATATAATAAAGGCAATAAGTCCGAGACTTATAGATCATGAGCGGACTCTAGCAAGCCATCATGACCCCCAGTATTATATGACTTATGTCTGATCATTGACATACTCTTACTTTCTAGAGACAGTACCGAGATTACTGGACACAATTCCAACAATCTCCCACTTGTACTGGAATCTCTGTATTCATAATCCTTTTGTCACAATATCTCGATTAGTCATAAGGCAAGATTAGTGTCATCCTTATAAAGCCTAATCTTGTTCATCGGACTCTGATTCGATACTGACAATCCAAACGACTCGGGACAGTCCGTTTGAGCATGGCCATGCATTTTCCAGTATTCAAATCTCCGATTGGCCTAGAGATATTCACTCCATTTATATTGGAGGGACAAATTCCGTCTTGTTCCATCACTGTAAACTACTCATTTCATAATGTACCCAAACAAGGTCCTTATAACTATCGCAGAACGATAGCGTTAGACAATGATCAAAGTGCATTAGTCCATGTGCAGTCACATGCATGCGAACTCAGGTCTAAGGACTATACTCTATAGTCGTAGTGAGAATCTCTTATGACACAGATATAAATATCCTGAAGAGTTCTCATAATCGGGTCTTGTCCGGTCGTATGTTCACAACATACACCTATGTATTTACTTTGATGCCGCGCATCTATGACACACTGAGACTTTGTCATAAGTCACATACCAATCCAGTCTCTCACGGTTGTTGGTGTTCCAATTTCAACAACCTTCGACTAGGGACAGGATGATATAATCCATCTATCAAATATAGGGTCTCATGATCAAGCTAAATGACTTTGATGACTCAAGATCAAGTCACTTACTTCGATGACCTATAAAATGGTTTATATCACTTTGGAACGATTATTTCATCACAGTTAAAATAATCTTGAAATAATAATTTCATTAAATATAAGAATGTTTTACAAGAACATATCAAATAACTAAATAAAAGCCCTCAAACTCCCACTCAAATTTAGATTACATTTCAATGTCTCTAATGCCTACAGCTTCAGTCAGAAACTCGAGCTTAGGCCTTGGGAGTGGCTTTGTCAACGGATCAGCGACGTTATCATCTGTCTGAACTCGGCTGATCTTGACTTCCTTTCTATTAATGATGTCACGTATCAAGTGAAATCTTCTTAGAACATGCTTGGATTTCTGGTGTGATCTCGGTTCCTTTGCCTGAGCTATAGCACCATTGTTATCACAAAACAATGCTAGAGGCTCAGCCGCATCTGGTATCACACCTAGTTCAATAATGAACTTTCGTATCCAAACAGCTTCCTTCGCAGCTTCTGAGGCGGCGATATATTCAGCTTCTGTAGTGGAATCAGCAACGGTGTCTTGCTTGGAGCTTCTCCAACTGATTGCACCGCCATTCAGACAAAAGATATAACCGGACTGTGACCGGAAATCATCTTAGTCTGTCTGGAAACTTGCGTCCGTGAATCCACTGACTTTAAGCACATCACTTCCACCGTACACCAAGAACTTATCCTTAGTATGTCTTAGATACTTCAGGATATTCTTTACGGCAATCCAATGGTTTTCACCTGGATTTGACTGGTATCTACTCGTCATGCTCAATGCATAAGCAACATCAGGACGAGTACATATCATGGCATACATGATAGATCCTATTGCAGATGCATAAGGAATATTCTTCATGCGCTCAAGCTCAGCAGCCGTCGTAGGGCTCTGCTTCTTGCTTAGCGTTGTGCCATGTACCATTGGCGTGAAGCCCTTCTTGGAATCTTTCATGCTGAATCTTTGTAGGACTTTGTCAATGTATGAATCTTGACACAAGCCTATCAGCCTTCTAGATCTATCCCGGTAGATCCTGATTCCAAGAACGTATGCGGCTTCACCCATGTCTTTCATGGAAAAACAACTTCCAAGCCAGTCCTTTACTGACTTCAGCATTGGAACGTCGTTTCCGAGAAGCAGTATGTCATCGACATACAGAATAAGAAATACTATCTTGCTCCCACTAGTTTTCTTATACACGCATTGTTCTTCTTCGTTTCTGATGAAGTCAAATTGCTTGATCGCTTCATCAAAACGAAGATTCCAGCTCCTCGATGCTTGCTTCAATCCATAAATGGATTTATGAAGCTTGCATACTTTCCCAGCATTCTTTGGATCTATGTAACCGTCAGGTTGCGTCATATACACATCCTCTTCCAGAATCCCATTCAGGAAGGCGGTTTTCACGTCCATCTGCCAAATTTCATAATCATGAAAAGCTGCAGTTGCTAGTAGAATCCGAATAGATTTCATCATAGCCACTGGTGAATAGGTTTCATCGTAATCCACACCGTGAACTTGTCTGAAACCTTTTGCCACCAACCTGGCTTTATAAATCTGGACATTTCCATCCACGTCAATCTTCTTCTTGAAGATCCATTTGCACTTGATGGCTTTTACACCAGCGGGTAAGTCAACCAACGAAAACACTTGGTTGACCGACATGGAGTCCATTTCGGAATCAGTGGCCTTGCGCCACTTAGAGGAATCTGGACCCATCATGGCTTGATTGAAGTTCGATGGTTCATCACCATCAATGATCAGAAGATCATGACAGTCAGTCACGAGGAATCCTTGATATCTCTCGGGTTCGTGACGGATCCTCCCGGATCTTCGAACTTCAGGTACTACAGGTTCAGGCTCTACAATTTCTCGTAGGTCCTCCTGCTGCTCTTCCTCATTAGGTTGAGCAGTATCCTGTTCATCTTGAATTTCTTCAAGCAGTACCTTACTCCCACTGTCTTTCTTAGAGAGAAATTCTCTCTCAAGAAAGTTACAATCCCGGGCAACAAAGATCTTGTTCTCGGAACGTAGATAGAAGTAATAAGCCTTGGTTTCCTTCGGATAACCAATGAAGTAGCATTTATCAGACTTTGGTGTAATCTTGTCTGAGATTAATCTCTTGACATAGGCTTCACAACCCCAAATTCTTAGATAAGACAGCACTGGAGCCACTCCAGTCCATAATTCATATGGTGTCTTTGCTACTGCTTTCGATGGCGCTCTATTTAGAGTGAACACTGCTGTTAGCAGAGCATATCCCCAAAGGGATATCGGAAGGTCTGTGTGACTCATCATAGATCGAACCATATCCAATAAGGTCCGATTTCTCCTCTCAGACACACCATTCCATTGAGGTGTTCCGGGAGGAGTGAGTTGGGATACGATCCCACACTCTCTTAGATGATCACTGAATTCTTGGCTTAAGTATTCTCCTCCTCGGTCGGACCGAAGAGCCTTAATGCTTTTGCCAAGTTGGTTCTGTACTTCATTTTGGAATTCTCTGAACTTATCAAAAGATTCAGACTTATGTTTCATCAAATAAACATATCCATACCTACTGAAATCATCAGTGAAGGTAATGAAGTACTGATTGTTTCCTCTTGCATTTGTGGACATTGGGCCACACACGTCAGTGTGTATCAGGCCCAATAAGTCACTGGCCCTCTCGTTAGGTTTATTAAAGGGGGCCCGTGTCATTTTGCTCATCATGCAGGATTCGCATTTCTCACATGACTCAAAGTCAAATGAGCCAAGAAGTCCATTCGAATGGAGCCTCTTGATGCGTTTCTCGCTGATGTGCCCTAAACGACAATGCCATAGAAACGTTCGGTTCTCCTCATTAGGTTGAACCGTTTGGTATTAATGTTATAAATTGGCGCGGATTGATCGAGTATGTAAAGCCCATTCGTAAGAGGGGCAGAACCATAGAACAAATTGTTGCGATTGAAGGAACATAATTTATTCTTAACTGAAAAATCATAACCTTCCAAATCCAACAAAGAAATTGAAATAATATTTCTGCTTATAGCAGGTACAAAATAACAATTATTGAGTTCTAAAATCAATCCCGAAGGTAAAGACAACAAGTATGTGCCTACAGCTAGTGCTGGAACTTTCGCTCCATTCCCAACTCGTAGCTCCACTTGTCCTTGCTTCAGCCTTCTACTGTTGCTGAGTGCCTGCATATTAGTACAAATATGAGCCCCACAACCAGTATCCATAACCCATGAGGTATTATCAGAAGTAGTTGTATTAACTTCTATAACAAAAATACCTGTCGAAGAAGTCTCGAGAGTCTTCTTCTTCAATTCCTTTAGACCTTCTTGGAATTTCTTACATTCTCTCCTCCAATGCCCTGGTTCTTTACAGAACCTGCATATGTCAGTTGGCCCAGCCTTGGACTTGGGCTTGGGCTTTGGCGTGTCCTTGTCCGCGACTTGGACAGCCTTGGCCTTTCCCTTATCCTTAGCAGAGGATTTCTTAAACCCCTTGCCCTTTTGCACCATAAGCACATTGGGGTCCTTGGCGGTTTTCCTCAAGTTGGGCTCTGCAGTCTTGAGCATTCCGTGAAGCTCAGGCAATGTCTTACTCAAGCCATGCATGTTAAAGTTCAGAATGAACTGATCATAGCTTGCAGGTAATGACTGCAGAATGATGTCGCAGGCAAGTTCTTCGCTGATAGGACAGTCGAGTTTCTGAAGATGATCGAGATAACCCATCATCTTCAAGACATGAGGACTCACTGCCGCATTCGCAGCCAACTTACAGTCTAAGAGGTTCTTAACAGTCTGAAACCTCTCAGTCCTTGCTTGCTCCTGAAAAAGCGATTTCAGGCTTGCCATTATCTCAATTGGTGACAATACACTCTCGAACTGCATTTGCAGCTCACCAGTCACTGTCGCCAACATAAGGCAATACACATCATTTTCATCTGACGAATGCTTTTCCCAAGCATTATGCAGAGTCCTGGCGGCATTGTTAGCAGGCCTCTCGGGGAGAGGATCACGAAGGACATAATCCTTCTTCTCCTGCTTGAGGATCAGCCTCAAGTTCCTTGACCACGTCAGGAAGTTCGTTCCAGTCAGCTTCTCCTTCTCGAGAACAGACCGGATTGAGAATGTGTTTTGTGTGCTTGTAGTAGTCATAGCTGAAATATATAGATAAAAAGGTTATTAGTTAAAATGTTCAATATGATTAATCTCGTATTAAATTTAATATGATTAATCACGCATTATATTCAATAACATAAGTTACCCTCAATAGAATATAATGATTCCAAGATCCACATATAACTAAGATCAAAGTGGGCCACTGGCCGTCACCCAACCTTAGCTTATATCGGTAAGCCCTATGTCGGCTAATTATATCCGTGATATACCTCTTGGTTGTGAATCTGGGCCCGAGGCCCAATTCACTCTGATGTCTCAAGGCCCGGGACTCCCGATGGCCTAGTCAAGAAAACCAGACTATACAGTCATGTAATCATTAATGTCTGGGACTCCCAATGACATTTATGAATCACAAACCGTCTTATCCACGCAAAAGTAGACACCCTCACACTGTAAGGCCATGAATACAATTGAATGGGCTTCGACAGCTGACATAGAATGGACAAGACATCCAACGCTTGATATTATTTGAGGTTCGTAGGTTTATTAAAAAAATTCATTCCCAAAATAGAAGATTACTATTTCAGGAAACTTTCTATTTTTGGAAACCTACTATTTTTGGAAACTTTCTAAAATTGGAAACTTTCTAAAACTGGAAACTTTCTAACTTTAGAAATTTCTTAAAATCCAAAATCCGCAAATCTAGAAACTTCTATTTTAAGAAACTTTCTAATTTCAAAATTTCGGAAACTTTAATTTAAAATCGACTTTATAATTTTATAAAATAAATTTTAAATTAATCTGAAGAAAGACTCAAATAATTGGCCCAATTGTTTTAACTTCTTGGCCCGAGGCCCAAGAATTGGTCCATGTCCAAGACATGACCCAATTGTCCAATTAAATGACATAACCGGTCTGGTTCATTAAAATTGGTCTAACCAAATTTTAATTACTACGATGACCACAATTGTCAACCGGTTATTTACTAAACCGGATTTTCTCAATTTATTTGGTCCAACCAAATCAAATTAGAAAATCCTGGTTTAGGCACAAAATCCAATAATTCTTTCGACATTGGATTTCTTATCCCGGTTTGACCAGACTTAATAAAATTATTAAATCTGTTTATTAAACCGAGACGTTAATTTTGATTAAAATTTTAAACCGAGCCTTGAACCGAACCTAATTGGTCACGAACCGAACCGAGTTGGTCGTGACCTAGTTTCTTTTCCAAGAAACTATCGTCCAGCCGCAAGCCATCATGCTCACGCGGCGGGTCGATGCTCGGAACGGGACAGCCGGGAGAGCCTCGATCGTCCCACGCCAAGCTTCAGCGATCGGGACGTGATCGTGCAAGCTGCAGGAAGCGATCGGGACGTGAAGGCACGCTGGACTCGCCGGGACGATGCAAGCGGGACGAGACGCGATCCATGCGATCGGCTATCGCACGATCCATGCGATCATCGCCTCTCTCGCCGCGATCGGACGGGACGCCACACGGTCGATCGATCGACCGATCCATGCTATCGTCGGCCGATACATGCGATTGGTTTGGTCGATCCGATCATACCACGGCCGATCACAAAAACAAGTCATATAGCTTGTTTTGCGATTTCTTTTGTGTGTTTAGGGTTTAATTCTTGTTTCTTAAGTGATTTATCTTATCAGTAGTTGATTCAAAAACACTCCTAAACAATTTAAACAACCTAAACATTGAATCTAAACAAGAAATCCTAAGAACCAATGGCTCTGATACCACTGGAGGATTGTTTAGTTGATCATGATTCAATTCTTAGATTCAAATCAACCTAAACATGCAGATCTAGGTTCTTCTTGAATAGAAACATATCAGATCTCACCTTATACCTGTTTATGCAGCGGAAAGAGAAGGTATGGCTTGAGATCAGCAGAACCACCGAGAGATGGATCCTCCAAAGGCTCACACACGCTTCACAGGAAATGGCTGCTAGACCGAGCAGGAGAGGAGGCGCAGAGAGGGAGAGAGGCTCGCGGCTGGGTTAGGGTTAGAGGAGAAAGAGAGTTGGCTTTTAATTCATTAAAACCCTTCTCTTTCCCTTTTGGGCTTTTGGGCCCAAATGCCAATCTGATTAAATCCCTTGGATTTAATCAGACCCATTAATCTCTCTCCAAGTACGACAAATGCCTAGCACTTTTACCGTACTTCTGCTAAGCCGTTCCTACACATTTTCCTGTTAGCTTAAGCGTGTGACCCATATGGGATCATATAATAAAGGCAATAAGTCCGAGACTTATAGATCATGAGCGGACTCTAGCAAGCCATCATGACCCCCAGTATTATATGACTTATGTCTGATCATTGACATACTCTTACTTTCTAGAGACAGTACCGAGATTACTGGACACAATTCCAACAACTGGATCTTCACAGATGGCCGGGATCGAAAGTGGAGCTTTAAGCTCATGTACCCAGAGCTTACGAGGATCACCAATGATGACTTAAAGCTGAGTTTACAGCCATTATAGCACCTGATGAAGCCCGTACCACATGCCAAGACTCAAAAGGGATCTTCTTCGTCAGCTGAACCTATTTCCGCAAAAGACGACTTCGTACCTCATGAGTACCCTGGCCTCATATGCCACCTGCTGAGATGGCTCCTCCTGCATTCTAGACGTTCGTCAACGACACATTGAAACAGATGTGTAACATGGTGGCTGGATGATCTTGCAGACGCACTCCACGTGTTAGCGTCCCACGACCTACCCACCCTCAGCGCTCTCCTACGCCTGACTCTAATGCTGCTATTGATGCTGAGGATTCTGGGTCCATTGATCACATGTAGGGGATTGATTATGAGAGCTCCCCGGAGTTCTAGTTTGTTCCTCTTTGGCTATTCGGTTTGTAGTTTCTTTCCTTTTCTCTTATTTTTTCTTTTTACTTTAGTCATTTTTATGTTTTCCTTGACTCGCCTGTCAGTAGTCCAATCAACTATGGAAATTGTGAACCTTATGATTATGATATTTCCTTTGTGTTTGATGTGTGTTTTCCTCAGGTTAGGTTATTCACGATATCACATGTTTACTTTGTTCTCATCACTTTTCGTCGAGCCTAAGCTTCGATTCCACTGGGGACAGTTTGTTTCAAGTGTGGGGGTAGTGGTTATTAACGACATCTTTTCTTAGAGTCGACTGAGTCACTTTATTTAGTCAAACACTTGTGTAGGAAACTAGAATTTTTCGAGGAAATCACCACATTTGCAGGAACTTAAGTGATCACTGGACAAGTCCGCAGCGATCTATGACTACTAGAAAAGCCCAAACCGATCAACCTACCAAGGACACCCATATCACCCTAACATGACTTGACCACAAGTGAGACTACACAAAATTGGTAAGTATGGTGAGTTTGGATGTCTTGATTTGATTGTGGAGTTTATTTGGGACAGTTTATAAGTGTGGGAGAACTACATTGTGGGCTCGATTTCAGAAGGTTCATTTTCATGTGGCTAACTAATGAGAATCTGAGTGTGGTGCTCCGACCACAAAATGAGTTTCTCAGTTTTTCAAACTTTTTTCCCTGTTCTTGGTTTTCTGTTTTCTTGAGGGCAAGCAAAGGCTAAGTGTGGTGGAGTTAATATATCATGGTAATCATAGGTTTTAAGCCATGATATATGTACATAATCGAGTTGTTTTAAGTGTTTATAAGTTCTTTTTGAGTCCTTTGCAGGTTTGCACACATTTGGAAAGATTTTGGAGATTTATGAGATTTTTGGAACATTTTAAAAGCTTGGAGCCGAGAGGATCAAGTCACCATCGACATTGGAAGGGAGCTTCGACCGATTCACATCTTGCGTTGGTCGATGCAAGATCACAGCATTCACACCAAGTCATGAAGACTTTTGAAGAAATACAAGATGGCCCAGAAGTTTGATTATTTACAGAAGTGATCTGAAACATGTATTAGCCTTTAATTAGGGTTTTAGAGTTTTGATGATAGATACTTTTCATACTTCGTGATTTTGAGAGAGATTAGAACTTGGGGCTTATCTGATACTTTGTACTTCTTTGAGAGAAGATTTTTCTTGTTTCTCTTTTTATTTATATGATATATCTAATTCATCTATTTCTACTGTTTCATCTGATACGTATGAGAAGATCTCTAGTTAGGTTTAGACATTCTCGTTAGGGATTTCATAGAATGCTAGATTGATTTATCTGTTAGGATTCATAATCTAATTGGCTCTTCACCTAAAGATGTTCTTAAAGATAGTTCTAGATTGATCACCTAAAATCTAGATTGACGTACTGTTACGTGGAGTGTGTCTCTTTGAGACCCCAATCAAATCAATTAATCATGGTTAAATATCATGGTTAAGTATTATGCAAACCGTACACTGGTTTTGTCTTTTGTTCTGTTGTAGCCCCTGAGCCCTTGAACCGTATACTGGTTTTTTCGTTTTCTTTGATTTAGCCTCAGAGCCATAGAACCGTATACTGGTTTTTTCTTTTGTTCTCTTGCAGGCTTTTGCAGAGTTCCTCTGTTTCGGCGGGAAATTTATGTTCTTCCCCTTTTCAGAACCCTGACTTTTATGTTCTTACCCATAGAGCCCATAGAACCCTGACTTCTTTTGTTCTTCCCCTTTTCAGAAATCTCCTTCGAACCATCTCTCTAATCTCTCTCTCTATATCCTCATCTACGCCAACCCATCTCAAACTGATATCTCTTCTTCGAGGCTCTCAATTTCATCGCTAACTTTGGCTGAAACTCTATCGACTGTCTCAAACTCTTCCTTGAATCTCTCAATCACTAAACCCTCCTTTATTTGATGCCTACATGTACAGGTAGATATGAAATTTGGGTGTGTGTTAAACCATCTAGTTTGCTTCTTTTTGCTGTGTTTTTGTAACGGGACAGCTCCTGAATCTGATTATTGGTTCATTATAATTTACTTGTGGTTTGCTTGTGTTAGAACCATTAATTTTGGTTCTACAGGTTGTAAACGGCTCATATATTCTTCTATGAGCTTCAATATGGTCTCCACAGTCTGGGTAAGTTGGTTGTTTTTTCCAATGATTTTTGATGAGTTAGAGTCTGATGGTAAGGATGTTAATCTTATAGTTAGCACGCAATTGAAGACCCCAATCTCTTCTTAACTCATTATTGTGTTATGCTAAGTTCGAGTGTTTGAGCGCTTACAAGATAGTTTTTGTATCATTTGATACATGGTCAAATCATTCATAACTTTCTTCTAAAACATTTTTTTATCAACGACGTATGAAAGATAAGGTTCAGATGAAAAGGTATGCCACAATCCTATCCGAGTTCACAGGTGAGAGAGAACTACCGATAAATTGAGGGTGACTGTGTCATCAGACTTATCCACCAAGGGATTCATGGAATTTCTGTGAATTGCGTTGGGGGAAATCTACCAAAGCTAGGCAGATAGATACACTCCTTTCCCGGTATTTAGTCACTCAGCCTTTAGGCACTTTAGTAACTCGAGAACTTGTTTTGAGGCACCCTAGTGACTCGAGAACTTGTTTTGAGGCACCCTAGTGACTCGACTGAAAGATAAAAGTTACTCTAGGGATAACAGGCTGATCTTCCCCAAGAGCTCGGTAAGAGAGCGAAGCGTTGCTCCTGAGGTGTGATGTTCATCTATCCCTGAAGTTGTGACTGGTGTATCCTTCTTATGTGTGGAGGGAACTATCGAACAAATTATGCTTTCATTTCCCCCGTATGGAGCACTGAGTCACTTACGTTACGGTCTTCAGCGGAGAAGAAGCGAACAAAGGTACGCTCGCTTGCTGTCTTGTTCTCTGCCGCAAACTGGGACGTATCCAGACACGACCCGAGAACCTTATCATAATTCCATGTCCACCAGAAATCGCGTGCTCAGTCAAGGGGTTTGGCACATTGAAGGCCAGACCATGTTTTTTGCTGATTGGGAGCCAGGGATCCTACTATGCCGTCGTGGCTGCCTGCCTGGTGGGGGCGGCTACTTAGCAGCTGAATACAAGGATTACTTCAATAAACAATTGAAACCAACAAGACCTTTTCTTTTCCATCAGGAGACCATTCAAAGCCTGAAATAAGAAGGTTGACCTTCACCCTCCCTTCATGCACTGGGAAAGCCCTAAAAAGTGAATTTTTTCTTTCGGGAAGTTCAACTTAGACTGGAAAAATTAAACAAAGTTTTTTTTCTATATCCACAGCTGATGGTGACTCCGTACCGACGCCTTTCCCGTTGAATGAAAATATAAAAGCATTCCAAGGGGTTCTTCCAAGTACAGTCAACTCCTCGGATGGGTAAAGAAGCCTATCTTATCCCGAAACCGGAGATAGTGGAGTATTCAAAGCCAGCTTGTCCTCCGGGCAACAGTATGGCCTTCTTCTTATACCTTAGGAATATCAAAGGGTTTGACCATTGTCTGGAATGCAGGTATAATTGTTGGGGGAAGCTAGGGATACTAACTAACAGCTGAGTCCTCTCCAAACCGCAGGAGATAGTTGCCCATCGCTGGAGGGACAACTCCAGCTCAGGCAGAGCTAACCATTGAAGAACTAACTGATAGAACTAAAATAACAATTTTATTTAAATTTTATTTAGTAGTAATTCCTCCTAGACAATAAAATATGTTGACATGTGGAGGAACATATTTACTAGTTATATCGTCTGCAATCGCCTGAATCTCAAGACGTTCTTCTTCCGCTCGTAAAGCTCTTTCGTCGAGTGCGCGATCATGACAAAAGTTGGACAGGAACATAAAGACGATAAGACGTAAACCATAAAAAAATTGATAATCTAATATCAATCTAAAAATCGTCCGATCTTCAATCTCCGTTTCAAATTGAATTTCAATCCAAATGGAGAAATTTCTTCTATAACGAAGACCGTCGGGGCGTGAAGCTTATCCAGGAGATGTTTTTTATTTATATTCACGTCTTTTAGTTGGTAAGGTGATGAGATCGACACATTATATGCGACCTACGTTCATAGGTTCTATTTTACATCTATAGTCTTTTGCCCTGGTTGATCTCTCTCTGCTGTAATAAAAGTTTGTAAACTTGGATTACTAATTGGTGGGCAGCCTACTCGTGAGCAAGCCTTGCTAACGGCTCTTTTGTACCTATCTTTGCTTTGTTCGTACGGGAATAGGTGTCATGAAGTTTCGTCTATTGTCCCTAGAACCTAATCTAGTGTATTCATATTTCAATTATAAGTCTGAAATGTAGCCTATTTTTTATGGCTTGCATACCTTTTCCTTCCTTATCCATCTTTACCTAAACTCTTATAATGACAGGAATAAAAGGAGTGAGAAAACCATCTTAACTAAAAGAAAGGTCTTGTCCAAAATGCCATTCCCTTTAATCTTAATACCTTATAAATTGGTAGACTGCTAACCGGCTCCGCATTTCAAGTTCGTTATCCTAACTTGTAGCTCGTCTTCTTCCACTTTTTATAGTTATCCCTTCTATAATGTATATAACTTCGAAAGAATTGAACGAGGAGCCGTATGAGGTGAAAATAGCTCACTGGTCTAGCTCCATGGAACCGAAAATGTATCAGGGCTCAAGTGATTCACCGAAGCGATGAGACCTATGGGTTTTTTTAATACTTCAATGATAGGATTAGTTACTAGTTCTAGAAGCAGCCACCCTTGAAAGAGTGTGTAATAGCTCACTGATCGAGCGCTCTTGCGCCGAAGATGAACAGTGACTCTTTCCTTTTGTGAACCGGAGCTTCTTACGCACGTGTTCCTAAGAAAAGGGAATTTGTCAATTTTCCGGGGTCTTAAAGGGGAGGTGATTGTGCGTGAGTAGCCTCCCTATCAAAACAATTAGTCTCTTCCAATGAGCAGAGCGGATAACTGCTGAAAGCATTTAAGTAGTAAGCCCACCCCAAGATGAGTGCTTTGTGCTTTCTAATCCCATGAATAAAAGAAGAAGATAACATACATGTTTTGTTTATGTTTACTTAGGACTATCCCTCCCTTGACAAACTCAAAGCACGCTTGGTTGCAAAAGGGTGATGAAGTAGCAGCTATGAACAATTCGAGGAAGAAAGTTTTTATCTGCGAAACCCTACTGTATTAGAGTTTGCACCACTGTTTCTCTTTTCCACACTAGAAGATTAACCAAGCAAAGCAAAAGCAAAGCAGAGGAGTGGTTAGCATCACAAAGGACTGCAGAAGCACTATAAAGAACTGCGACCTCGTGAGATCTCAACAGTTGAATATAACAACATATTTCCTCAGGTAAAGTAACATTTTTCACACTCCATGTTTATAAATTTAAATTTTGAAAATGTAGAAAATATTTTTTAAAATTTTTTTGATACAAAAATTATATATAATTAAAAATTTACAGTTCATACAAACTAATCAAATTGAACTATGGATGTTAAATTATGTTATATACCCCCGCAAATTTTGATGGCTTCCTTAGGAGTCTTCTACAGAATAAAACGTTAAATTTAAATTAGAAAATTAGAGAAAAATATTTTCTTAAATATTTTTATGCAAAAATTAAATTTCATAAAATTGAAACAAATTAACCAATATGAGTGTCAAGATGATGCTTCTAAGAAACATTTATAATATCATTAGGGTTACATTTGAGATCTTAAGATTTTTCAGTTGAAATATTAACTTGCATATACTTGTTATATTTCAAATTTGTTAAATAGTTTTGATGTTTTTATAATGTTTACAACATAATATTGTAGTTTATGTGGTAATTAGTCTATTTATGGTTTCATTTAGGGTATAGAAACTTCTCTAAAAGCCAAATTTAGGAGATTTCATACGAACTCATCTGAAACCAAATTTGTAACCTATGCTGAGATTTACACAGCTGTATAATTGAGAATTTATAACACTAACCGTAAAAGAAAGAATTTTTTCTCTCTACAACCACAAGAGTTCAGTTCCTCTCTATGGTTTCTCTACAAAAAACAAGAAAAATCTTCCCAAAGCATCGCCGCTGTTCTAGCTTAGCCTATTAGCCACCATAGTCTTAATCTCCGTCACGAAACGGTTAAGATTCCTCTATTCTCGTTGTGCTAAGATCCAAACAAACTTGACCAATGTTATTTTCAGATTTGTTCTCTTGCTTAAGTTTTTGTTTCGTTTGACCATTTAACAATTTTCAATTGAAACAAAAGTTTCAGACCTGAATCGAGTTTTTCCCAAAAAGATTGCTTCTTTATCATTAGGTATGTTTGTCGATTAAGGCTTCTTTTGATTTTTTCTCTTGCTTACGTTTTTGTTTCATTTGACCACTAAACAAATTTTCGATTGAAACAAAAGTTTCAGACCAAATTGAGTTTTGAAAAATAAGATTGCTTCTTTATCATTAGGTATTTGGTTCGTTTAAGACTTCTTTTGTCGTCTGAATACAGACTGACACAGAAGTCTTAGAGAAAATAATTCTTTATTATTCATATTGGAGATCTTGTGGTCAAATTTTGAACTGTGTTATTGTTAACGCTAACGAGGATGAGGAGATATATTTATTATTAACCGTCAAGTAATTCATACATGAGCACGAGGTCCACTGCTCAACGTAGATCTGAAGGATCATTTGGATTTCCAAAGAAATGTTCATATGGATCGGTCCCTATCATGCAAATTTCTAAGACACATTATTATCTAGGAAGGAGATTTTATGGATGTCGTAACTGGGATGTGAGCTTTTTTATGTTGTGTATAGTTTTTTTTTTAAATTTGAGTTTACATGCAGGGAGTAGAATATAAGTCTATGTTTTGTAATGAGGTTGTATAATGGTGGCTACCATATAATGAAGCGGTGGGATGAGGCAATGAAGGAGGAGTTTCAAGAGTTAAAGCTGGTTGTGGATCAACATGGTAATTTTGTAAATTTTATTCGGTAAATGAGTGGATCAGTGGAATTTTGTAAATTTTATTCGGTAAATGAGTGGAGAAATTTATCTTTTGAATAATTTCAAAACTTTGGAGACTACATTTTTGAATAACACACGCTTCCACAGACTTCTCGAGAAGTATTCTACATAATAAATCTTAAATTTCACTTAGAAAATTAAAGAAAAATATTTTCTTAGATATTTTAAATATTGAAATCAAAATATAGACAACTATGAAGTTTATAAAATTAAATTCCATAAAATTGAAAAAAAACTAAACCATATGAGTCAAGATGGGATGTAAACCACAAAGATGAGGTTTCTATCAAACATTTACATATATCACTAGAGTTCTATTTGAGGTTTTTAGTATTTTCGTAAAAAAGGATATACAGGTTATATTTTGACTTTATTAAAAAAAATTGATGTGTTTTATAATTTTAATCTCATAATTGTGTCTATTAAATGGTTTTAGTCCATTTAGGGTTTAAAATACATTTTACAGAATAAAATCTTAAATTTAAATTACAAAATTAGAGAAAATATTTTTTAGATATTTTTAATACAGAAATTAAATGTAGACAATTGTGAAGTTTTATAAATTAAATTTCATAAAATTCAAACAAATTAAACCATATGGGTCAAGTTGGAGTGTAAACAACAATTATGAGGTTTTTATAAGACATTTATATATATTATTAGGGTTAGATTTGAGGGTTTTAGTATTTTTCTTGGAAGGTTAAACTTTCTTATACTTGTTATATTTTGACTATATTAAAAGTTTTTGATGTATTTTATCTGCTTTATCTCATAATTTTTTCTATTAAATGGTTTTTAGTCCATTTAATGTTTAGAAGACTTTTCAAGAAGTCATCTACAAAATAAAATCTTATATATAAATTAGAAAATTAGAGGAAAAATATTTTCATAGATATTTTTAATACATAAATTAAGTATAGACAACTTCGAAGTTGAAAAAAATTAAATTTCATAAAACTGAAACAAATTAAACCATATGAGTCAAGATGATGTGTAAACCACAAAAATGAGGTTTCTGTAAAACATTTACATATATCATTAGAGTTAAATTTTAGGTTTTTAGTATTTTTCTTGGAATGTTAAATTTGAATATACTTGTTATATTTTGACTATATTAAAAGTTTTTGATGTATTTGATAAGTTTTATCTCATAATTATGTTTATCAAATGGTTTTTAGTCCATTTAGGGTTTAGAAAAGTCTTCTACAGAATAAAATATTAAATTTAAATAAGAAAATTAGAGGAAATATTTTCTTAGATATTTTAACATAGAAATTAAATATAGACAATTGTGAAGTTTATAATGTTAAATTTCAAAAAAAATGAAATAACTTAAAACATATGAGTCAAGATGGGGTGTAAATAGGGATGTCAAAATGGGTAAACTAATTCAAACCAACCCATATCCAAATGGTTTTAAGCTTATATGGGTTATGGATTAACCCAATCCATTTAATAATAAATGGATTGGATCAATCCATAACCCATTTATTTTAATGGGTTAATGGTTTTAATGGTTAATTTATTTAATAATATTTTATAATTTCAATAATTATAAAATTAGATTATTATGTATTTTAATAAATAAATTAAATAATGGTTAATCTATATATAAAATAAGGTTGTTGGTTTTAGCTCTAATCTCATATTACAAGTTTGACAAAAACTACAACTTTGGCGGAAAAACGTGATTTTACGGTTTTGGAGAGAAAACGCAATTTTACGGTTTTGGAGGGAAAATGCGATTTTAAGATTTTGGCGGAAAAATACAATTTTACGGTTTCTACGGATAAATGTGATTTTACGATTTTGGCGGTAAAACACGTTTTTACGGTTTTGGCGGGAAATTTCGACTTTACGGTTTTAGCAGAAATTACAATTTTACGGTTTTGGCGGAAAAACATGTTTTACGGTATTGGCGGAAAAACACGTTTTACGGTTTTGGCAAGAAAACTCAACTTTACGGTTTTAGCGGGAAAATTTGATTTTACGGTTTTGGCGGAAAAATATGATTTTACGATTTTGGAGGGAAAACATTATTTAACAGTTTTGGCAGGAAAACATGATTTTACGGTTTTGGAGGAAAAACATGATTTACCGTTTTGGCGGGAAAATATGATTTTACGGTTTGGCGGGAAAACATGATTTTACGGTTTTGGCGAGAAAACACGATTTTACGGTTTTTGCTGGAAACATGATTTGTAGTTTTGATAACAAGTATTTTTTTCTGTTTTGTAGTTTTGATAGAAAATATGATTTTGTGGTTTTGAAGAGAAAAATTAGCTTAATGAGAAAATCAAAATATATGTTTGATTTGGTTTAGTGTAATTGGTTTAGAATTTCTCTTGATTTTTGGTTTATACATTTAATTTAAATTTTTGTTGGTTATAATTTTTTGTTGGTTTGGATATGGATAACTCATTATCCATCTGAGACCAAACCATTTCAACCCAACTCATTAAACCCATTTATCAATTTTATCCAGTAATCCATTTATACCCAATATTTTTATCCATTAGAATCCATGGTTTGGATTGGATTGGGTTGATTTATTAACTTTTATCCATTGACACCCCCTAAGTGTAAACCACAAAGATGAGGTTTCTATGAAAATTTTACATTATCATTAGGGTTATTTGTGGTTTTTAGTATTTTTCATGAAATGTTAAATTTGCATATACTTGTTATATTTAACTATATTAAAAGTTTTTGATGTATTTTACCAGCTTTACCTCATTTTTTATATTAAATGGTAACTAGCCCATTTAGGATTTCATTTAGGGTTTAGAGACTTTTCGAGAAGTCTTTTACTAGTTTAGCTTAAAGTCTTTTGAAACTGTATTTCTTAGAAGAATTCTCATGTCGTCTACAATAAGAATTCGTTCGAAGTCTCAATGCCAAAGGAATTTTTATCACTGCCCGTAAGAGAATCCGACCCATAAAATTAACTACATATAGAAGGTATTTTTTTTGGGGGGGGGGGGGGGGGGGGGGGGGGGGCTAGATTATAATTTTAATTCTACTCTATTTGTTTTGTTAAGTTTAAGTGTCTGAGCGTTTACACGATAGTGTTTGTATCATTTCATACATAACCAAACCATCCATAACTTTCTTCTAAAGTGCTTTTTTATGGAAATTTGTCAACGATGGATGAAAGACATGGTTATCACTACAAAGGAATGCGGCCTCGGGAGATCTTAATCCTTGAGTCTGTTCTGAACCGCCCAGAATACTTTATAAATCCGCCAGCCACTCCTTGTGATTTTCGGCCATGAAACCCTTCTTGTTCTTCCTCTTGTGCCTTGCGTTTTCTTGCGGATCATTGCTGGGTTTGTCCCTGGGTTTCTAATGTATTTTCAGGCATGAGAACGGTGTGTAAGGGATCATGATTTGCCTTGACAAACCGCCCTCAATCTATCTTGGAAACAGCCCTCAATCTGCCTTGGAAACCGCCGGTCATCTTTCCTTAAGGATTCCGGTCGAGACCCCTTTGTTTCTCTCTTCCCTTTTCTCGTGGTTTTCCTTGAGGATTTTCTGAGTTTTCTTTGGTGTGTGTGATGTTTCCCAGACGTGTGTGGTTATGGTTTCCTAGAAGAAACCAACCCCAAACATTCTTCCAACCGCCGGCATCTTCCCATGAATATTCCGGCCAAATCTTCTTCTTTTTCTTTCCACTAATGGGATTACTCTTTGGATCTTTCCGTGTGATCTCTTATGGGTTTCCAGGTGTGTGGTGAGGTGTGAGAAACCGCACATGCTTCCTCTTCCAATCCACCAACACACTCCTTGTAGAACCGGTCCAAAAACCCTTTCCGATCTTGCCTTCAATCCTTGCAAATCCTCTTAGGAATTTCTGGGATTTTTCATGTGTATTATAGAGTGTTTCTAGGCATGTGTGGTGTGTGAGATGATCCCAGCTTCGTCCTTTATCTTCCCCTTTAAAGGCCATCTCCAAAAACTGCCCATTAAGTGAAGGTGTGCAAATGGTTGGTGAATGGTAACCACTTGTGCCCCTTATCTGGTAACCGCCTAACCACCCAGCTAGTGTCACTAGCTGACCTAGCTCCCTAGCTGACCTAACTAGCCAACACTCCTCCCAGCTGAGTTGAGCTGGCCGTCATCTGGCCCATCTGGTCCAGCTCGGCCGTTCAGCTCATTTCAGATGATCACTTCTTGTCCTTGGTTCCTCGCCTCAATCCCCCAATCCTTCTAGGGTGGGTTCCTGGGATACGGGTGACACCATCCCTGATAATTCACTATGAATGTGCACTGTTGGTCTCCATCTCAATAAGGGTGTGTCAAACCGTCTAATTTGCTTTTATTTTGCTTTTCTTTTGAAACGGAATTGCTTTTGAATCTTATTATTGGTTTGCTTATGATTTTCTTGTGGTTTGCTTATGTTAGAAAATTAATTTTGGTTCTACAGGTTGTAAACGACTCTTATATTCCTCTATATGCTTCAATTTGGTCTCCACAGTCTGGATAAGTTTATTGTTTTTGTAATGAGTTTTAATGAGTTCGAGTATGATTGTTAGGATGTTAATCTTATAGTTAGCAAGCAATTGAGTTTGATGTCTTTCTTTAACTACTCTTTGTGTTTTGTTAAGTTTGAGTGTCTGAGCGTTTACAAGATAGTGCTTGTATCATTTGAGACATGACAAAACCATCAATAATTTTCTTCTCAAATACTTTTTCGAGGAAATTTGTCAACGACTTATGAATTACATGGTTATCACTACAAAGGACTGCAGAAGCATTGCAAAGGACTGCGACCTTGAGAGATCTCAACAAATGAATATAACTTATCTTTCCTCTGGTAAAGTAACATTTTCACAATCCATGTTTATAAAGTCATATCATGTTTTTTAATTAATTGTTTTTCTCATACTGTCTTTAATTATCACATGCCACTGAGAAGGATGGACAAGGAAATCTGTATTCAGTAGATTGCATTAAAGAAAATCATTTAATGGACAGGCGCAAGTAGCCCTGAAACTTTTCAGCGTTTGTGGCCAACAAAGAGAAACTAAAGGAAGCTCAATGTAAAACTACAACACCATCTGCTTTGTAGGTTACTTATCACTGTCTCTTGCACCATTTTGCTGACTCCAAAAGAAACCTTAAAAATCTAAAGTTTCATCTTTTCTTTTACATTATAGTCCTAAAACTATTTCTTAAATTATTTTGTGTACTATTTTTAATTTTAGGGTTTAAGAACTTTCAAAACTATATTTTATGCGATTTATAATTTTATAATCCGGGAAGTATATCTAAAAATTTCATAAAATTTAAAACCAAAAATTGCTTTTATAAATCTTGTCTTCAATCGTACTTTATATTGTGAACAATTTTTTTTTACTGAAGTATAATAGATAAGTATAAATTTAAAAATGAAGACAGCAAAAAGGAAATATATGATGAGTAAGTTACGCCTACAAGTGGGTAAAAATTCAAAAAACTTGCCAAGTTAAGTCGGGAAACCAAAACCCAATTTTATACCTCAAAACATTTCAATTACCCTCCTAAACCCAAGGTAAGTATGATTTGTTCTTATGGTCAACTTGTGGGGACCTGTTATTATGATAGTCTTGATCTTTATTGTACTAATGGGGACCATGTATTGATCCATACTTTTTGAAATCCCACCAAACCTAGACATATGAATCCCTAATATTGCAAAATTATTAGAACCACACTAACTTTGCACATTATCACAATGTGAAAGCTTGTGCTATCCCTGTTAATGCACTTTGATTGTGCACTCTTTGGTCTCCATCTCAATACTATCCCTCAAGCTTGACCACAAGAGACTCGGAGTCAAGTTTGGAACCATAGAGACCTACCTCAGTAAAAACTTTCTTGAAGAAAACCACTTGTGACAAAACTTTTTGAAGGGAAAAAGAGTGCAGATGGTTTAGGGGATCATGGTTGAGAAAGATCTATTAGTCCAAGCTTTGTATGAATGGACTCACAAACCTTTAAATTGGCTGCTTTGCTGAAGACATCAGCAAGTTGGTCTTCACTTTTTGTATAATACAGCAAGATTATTCCCTGCTCCACCATTTGCCTGACCTTATGACAGTCTATTCAATGTGTTTGTTCCTCTCATGAAACACTGAGTTTGATGCAATTTGGATGACTGCTTGATTATCACAGTGCATGGTGATTGGTTATGGTGATTCAATTCCCAAATCATTGAGAAGAGCCTTGATCCACACTAACTCTGTTGTAAGCTTCCTCACAGATATATACTCAGCTTCAGCACTTGAGCATGAAACTACCTTCTGCTTCTTGCTCTTCTAAGTAATTAGGTTGCCTCCAATAAAAGTGCAATAATCAGTGCAATAATCAGTGTCGATGCTACTTCCTGAGCTAGTTATGATGCTACATATGGTTAGACCTTTTTGAGCTGAGTTGAATAGTGTTGGGCTGTCCATCCTGATGATGACTTGTTCTTGCTCTTGGTCAGTAGCTTGATTCAGTAGACTTTGCACAGCTTCATTGACTTGGTTCCTCAAAGCCTTTGTTGTTGATCTTGTCAATGGACCTTTCCTTATGATGGGCATTGGATCTTCTGCTTCTGGTTCTATGACCTCATCATTCCCTATCCCTTGAGGAGGTTCTGACCTCATAACTGATTGACCTGCATCATAAGGGGCTAAATCAGAAACATTGAATGTTGGAGAAATGTTTAACTCACCTGGCATCTCCAACTTGTATGCGTTGTTGTTGATCTTCTCCACGACTCGGAATGGTCCATCTCCCCTTGGTGTTAGCTTTGACTTCCTCTAATTGGGAAACCGTTCTTGCCTCATGTGTAGCCAGACCCAGTCTCCTGGTTCAAATATCACCTCCTTTCTTCCCTGGTTAGCTTGCTGCCTATGCTTCTGATATACCATGGATTTTATGGCTTTTAACCATGGTATATGTGTTATTTATCGAGTCTTTTACTATGTTTTAGAGTCTTTTCAGGTATTTATTAGGCACAAGCACATTTGGAGCATATTTGGTGATTTAGACACTTTCTGGAGCTAATTGGAGTATTTGGCCGAGAGATAGAGTTCACTGTCCGAAACAGAGAAGGGTGTCGATCGTTGCATTCCTAGCATCGATCGATGCACCAGCGAGATGGGCCAAACGACGGTTTGATAAAGAATGATGAAACTGCAGTCCTGCCCAGAAGTTCCCAATATTTACAAAGAAGCCCCAAAACGTGTTTTATGATTATAATTAGGTTTTACAGCCACTTGTTAGGCTAGGCTTGATAAGCTTTTCTTACGTTAAGTTTTACTCAGAGAGAGTTGAGGGGCTGATCCTGATCTCGAAAGAGACTTGATTTTGAACCCCAGTTCTTATTTGATTTTATGATATTTGGTTTTCTACTAAAGATGTTTTCTGTTTCGATGAACATGTCTGAGTAGATCACCTGTTAGGTTGAAGGATTCTCATTAGGGATTTCAGAGAATTATAGTTTAAATCAATCTGTAGAGATTTATATCTGCTAGTTCTTTATCTAAGTTGTTCTTAATGCTAAATCTGAAGTAGCTAATCAGAGTTATGATGTTAGGTTGATTAATTCAGCGGAAGTTGGTTGATTTAACTGAAAAGAACTTAGATAAGCAATTAAACTGTTCGCAAACGGAAGTTTGGTTTAGGTTAATTGTGAACATATCAAACTTGGAATTAAAGCTGGTTTAATCTGTTAGTTCTCGCAAACGGAAGTTTGGTTTGCTGCACTTAGACTTAGAGAATTATCGCAAAGGAATTTGGTTAATTCTATATCAGTGTTTGAGTTCTAGAATAGTTATTGATTGGATCTAGATAGATTGATTGCTTGCGTTCCTGATTTCCTGAGAACTCCTGAAACCTAACGCTTTGCCCTCTTGCTTACAAACTCACTTGATTCACCTTTTATTTCGCTTACTGTTTTCACATCTGCTTCGCTTAATTCAATCTGAACTGCTATTAATCTATTGTGTGACTGAGAGTCCTTGTGGGATTCGATACCTTATATACTATGATTGCATTGAACTGTGCACTTGCAGTAGAATAGGGATAAAACTATACACCTATCAAGTTTTTGGCGCCGTTGCCGGGGACTCTTTGAGTTCACCTATAGATTTAGTACTAGGATCTAGACTAAGCATTCTTTTTAATTTTCTTGTTTACTCACGTTTTTGATTTTGGATTCGCAGGGATTCGCACTGCATCGATCGTTGCTCACCTTGCATCGATCGACACAAGGCGAGAACAGCGATGCTGAGATCTGAGACGTTCAATAGGTTCCGCGCCATGGAACCTGTGATTCTAATTCGCGGTGAAAACGGCGTTTTACGAGACCAAGAGGGTCACATATGCAACGCAAAAGGTCAGAAAATAGATGGGAAAGGAAACCCCATCTTACCAGATTACCATGTATTGGTTGGGCAAGTAACTGAGATGCAGAGTAAGATAGATGACATCCACGACATTTTACTTAGGGAGAGACAGTTCCGAGCAGAGGCAGAAACTGATAAATTTGCAGAGGTACATTACATGGCTGGAGCCGACTCTTATGGACATGCATTGGAACATCAGCAGAGACAGGGTTCTAGACACACTCAAGGATCGAGAGACCATAATTATACTTCCCATCTGGCATCTCCTACACAAAGGAGCAAACTAGAGATGATGTTGGAGCAATCAATTGAAAGACAACAGCAGAACACAGCTTCTTTCAGCTCGAAGCTAGAGAACCTGTAAACTAATCTGAATGAGAAATTTGAATCCTTGAGCACTCGCATGAAGCAGCTGGACACACAGATGGATCAAGTTCCAAGTTCTACCCCAACAAAGGATTCTCAAGAAGCTCATGACAGCAACATTCTCACTCAGGATAACACACAGATGGATCATGGATCATGTCTAGCAGTTAAGGCTGTGGAATTTGTGGAAGACAGAGGGAGATTTGATGTTGGATTACCTGAGCTCGAAAGCTTCGATGCACCTGACTCAACAGAGATTGACATGGATCTTTTGACTTGGATAGTCCAGATTGAAGCGGTACCAAGCCAAGAAGAGAAATTTGAATCTGAGATAGCTGGAATGGACCGAGAAGCAGATAAACCCGAGACTGCAGTTGAAACCCGAGTTGAGACGACAGCATCGATCGTTGCATCACACGCATCGATCGTTGCACCCCGAGAGGAACCAGTTTCGCCCATATCTCGAGAACCTGCTAGGGAAAAGGCCTACAAACCTCCGTTACCATTCCCGAAAGCTCCCGTTAAGTCTAAAGATGTGGTTCAGTGCACATTGATGGTTGACAAGAAGATGGTGGTTCCACAAGAGCCTATTCTAACATCTTCAAGGCCTAAAACTACTCATAAACAGAAGGCTCCGAACATCAAATCTTTGCCAAAGGTAAAACATAAATCCTCTAAGTCTAAACCTCCTGACTCCACTGTTATGAATGCAGGAAAGAGCGTTAAAACACCCAAGTGTCAATTCCACCCTACATTCCTCCCCACGTTCCTAGGAAGACATCATGCTGCTACTGCTTACACACCACCATGGATGATAAGGCATTCACAGAGACACTCAAAGTCTCTGTTGAAACCTCCATGAGTCTGACCTCTTTCCAAAAGTCAAGCTAATGACTTAAAACAAGCGCTGAGTGGGAAGCAACCCACTGTTCGGTTTAATTATTTTTCTTTCTTATTTTTGGTGTTTTTCTTAGGATTTAACGTTTTTAGTTGTTTTTGTAAGTTCTTAGATACAGAACCAAGTCTGGAGAGGAGTGACGATCGTTGCATACATGTGCAACGATCGTTGCATTTGGTTTAAATCAAAAATTAAGGTACGTTGAGCTAAACCGGAATCAATCTGGTTCAACAAGCATCGATCGTTGCCCCTAAAGCAACGATCGTTGCACCCACGACCAGGTAAGTTACCTTAAACCCTATTTTCTCTCTTTCTTCTCCATTTCCTTCGGTCGACACACCGAGAACCCAAACCGAAAATCACCATTTCTTCATCGATTTCTTTGATTCTAAGCACTATTTCACTTGTTTTTACATCCCCAATCTGTTTCTCATACCCAATTCTCACGAAATCAAGGTAATGTACTTCTATTTTTGATTTTTCGGATTTCACTTTTAGGGTTTTAGAAATTGGAGATTTTAGATGGAATTGATGAATGCATGTTGACATGATTATGCTTTAGGTTGTTTAGTGATGGATTGTTGCTGATTTTGTGGTTGATAACACCATTTTAAACTGATTTTTGATGAATTGTTTGCGGCAAAATCGCCCTGCAACGGTCGTTGCTCTCGAGCAGCGGTCGTTGCATTGCGATTTTGGGAAATGTTCGATAACGCGAAATCGCCTTGCAACGATCGATGCCTTAGATGCAACGGTCGATGCTTCGCGATTTCACAGAGAAATTGCCGAGACTTATTATTGTTTGAACTTTGTTTCTTTTGCAGATGGCGTCTCAAAGGCAACCCCGCAAGAAGCGAGCCACAGCGTCCACAGCAACAAGACACTACACCCCACCGCCTGAATGGTTTAACAGGGAATCAGAGTCACCCGCGCCGTACAACAGATATGGGCCACCAATTGCTTTATCGTGGCCCAGAGAGGACGCGACACCATTTCCGACGACCCGACAGTGGCCGGAGGACCTCACACATTTCTTAAGATCCGCTGAGTTCACAGAACGGCCATTGCTCTCTTCATGGGACGAGTATGACTCGCTGCTCTACAGTGGTTGGTGTGGGATGATCATCAAGCCAACCAAGTTCGCGGACTACTCCACCTGCAGGATTCTGGGGATCGATGAGCAGGTGATGGCTGTGTGCAGAGGCATTGGTCTAGGGACAATGCCGATGCGACACTATGACCTCTATCCTGAGCTGGTTAGGCAGCTATTGGCCACTTGCAGAGTGGTTTACTCGGATCCCGACCACAGGAGCGCTACAGGGGGTGCTTTCACCTTCATGAGTTGGGGGGTCAGGTATCGGATTCCTCTACTTGATCTCTGCAGGATCTACGGGTTCAGTACTGCGCCGAGGCGCATAGCCATGCCACTAGAGTGGGATCCGCTGGAGGCTCGCACATTCTGGGAGAGTATTGGCAGCGGTCGATACAACTCCAGGACCACGCCAGTAGTGCAGATGAGACATCCGGTGCTGCGATATGTCTCGCGTATCTTGTGCTGGAGCTTGCTTTGCAAGTTTGAGGCCAACAAGATGCGCAAACTTGAGATGGAGTTGCTGTTTATGGGGCTGAGAGATCAGTTTAGGCAGAGTGGCGTGAGAGATCCGACTGCGGGTCTCAACTTGGGAGCTGTTTTCGCACAGCATTTGGTTGATTTGCAGCTGAAGCCGTTTGATGGAGCTGGCACAGAGACGGTAGGGAGTTTACTTACTCCCATTTTTGAGTATTGTGGGATTCCTCTGCATGACACAGAGCGTGATACGGCTCGCGAGTTCCTGGATCTCAGTCATCTGGAGAGCGCTACCTGGCTCAAGGAGGGGCGCATTTGGGTTTACACTGATCCGACCACTGGTAGGACTGGTATCGAGCTTCCCGCTGCCAGATGGACACAGATTGACACATTAGAGGCACTGAGATTTCAGCCTCCTGAGTCTGCGCAGCGTGGGATTCCGACCATGGCTCATCCGCTGGGAGAGCCTTCCTCACGAGTTTCGACACTGTGGGTCCCTTTCCCGAGCCTGCGATGGCTTACGGTGCTTATTCTGAGGCAGAGTGGAGAGAGAGATCCGACGGTATGTTTCGAGTTCTTTGGAACTTCGTGCGTACTTGCAGCTGCAGGAGGCCACCACAGATCCATCAGCCCGTACCTGACCGTCGTCGACAGCGATCTCCGACTGATACCGATCCCGCACCCGAGGCAGCCGATGACGATGCATTGTATGGTGGGATAGACGATGTGAGCGAGTGAGAGTAGTCTCCATACTTTCGGTTTGTATTCTGACTTTTTATCTTTTCTTGCACTTTTGTTTTTCATTTATTTAGGATTTGCTATGTTTGGATGATTTGTACTTTGTTCGGTACTTCTTTTGCTTCGATTTTACTGTGTTTCTAGTGTTCTCAGCTTGCAGGTTTTTAAAAAATTGACATAAACCGACGGACTAACCTGCTAACTGGCTGTCTGATCCGATACACGCATTGCAACGATCGTTGCTGCTTTGAGCAACGATCGACACTCAACGAAAAATCGCCAAGTAACGGTCGGATCTACAAGACTTGGAGGAACTTAAGTAACCATTGGGATGAAGTTGCAGGATCTATCTATGACTATTAGAAAACCCCATCACAGATCTGTTGGAATTGTGTCCAGTAATCTCGATACTGTCTCTAGAAAGTAAGAGTATGTCAAAGATCAGACATAAGTCATATAATACTGGGGGTCATGATGGCTTGCTAGAGTCCGCTCATGATCTATAAGTCTTGGACTTATTGCCTTTATTATATGATCCCATATGGGTCACACGCCTAAGCTAACAGGAAATCGTGTAGGAACGGTTTAGCAGGAGTATGGTAAAAGTGCTAGGCATTTACTATACTTAGAGAGAATAAGAGGGTTTAGCCATTGTGCATCGATCGATGCATAAGGTGCAACGATCGATGCAATGCGTGAACGCCTCGGAGTTAATTGGCATTTGGGCCAAATGGCCCAAAACGAACTGAACAAGTTTTATATAAACTTAAGACGAGTTCAGGTCGAACAGAAGCCCTAGCCGCGACTCTCTCTCTCCCTGCGACCTCCCACAGCTCGGTCTAGCAGCTTTCTTCCTGCTTGGTGTGCGTGTGTGAACCTCTGGAGGAGTTATCACTCGGTGGCTCTCTGATCTCTGACTTGTTCTCTCTTTCCGCTGCAAAACAGGTAAAAGGTGAGATCTACTTATGTTTCTAATCAAGAGAACCTAGATCTGGCATGTTTAGGATCAAGTAATCTGATGAATTGAATCAGGATTAACACAGAATGATCCTTCAGTGGTATCAGAGCCATTGGTTCTGGTTTTTTTTCTTGTTTAGATTCATGTTTAGGATTGTTTTCTTGTTTTAGAAGTGTTTTGAATCAATTACTGATAAGAGAAATCACTTAAGCAACAAGGAATTGAAACCTAAACACACTTGAAATCGCAAAAACCAAACTATATTGATTTGGGGAATGCGATTTATCGAAAGTGAGAATCGGCTGTGATCGCGATGCATCGATCGATGCGATCGCATGATCGGTCGATGCAACCACGAGAGATCGCATTGCATCGATCGATGCAATGCAAGGATCGATTGTTGCAGTCGCGAGAAGCTCTCGGCCAAACCTGATAACCGTTCGTGCACGCGTGAGAGCATCGATCGATGCAGGATCGATGAACGATCGTTGCAGGATCGATGCTGAGAGCGTCGATCGATGCGGTTAGGGTTTAGACTCGGTTTAATTTAATTAAAATTAAACGTCTCGGTTTAATAAACAGATTTGATAATTTTATTAAGTCTGGTTAAACCGGGATAAGAAATCCAATGTCGAAAGAAATATTGGATTTAGTGCCTAAACCAGGAATTTCTAATTTGATTTGGTTGGACCAAATAAATTGAGAAATTCCGGTTTAGTAAATAACCGGTTGACAATTGTGGTCATCGTAGTAATTAAAACTTGGTTAGACCAGTTTTAATGAACCAGACCGGTTATGTCAATTAATTGGACAATTGGGTCATGTCTTGGACATGGACCAATTCTTGGGCCTCGGGCCAAGAAGTTAAAACAATTGGGCCAATTATTTGAGTCTTTCTTCAGATAAATTTAAAATTTATTTTATAAAATATAAAGTCGATTTTAAATTAAAGTTTCCGAAATTTTGAAATTAGAAAGTTTCTTAAAATAGAAGTTTCTGGATTTGCATGTTTTGGATTTTAAGAAATTTCTAAAGTTAGAAAGTTTCCGTTTTTAGAAAGTTTCCAATTTTAGAAAGTTTCCGAAAATAGTAGGTTTCAAAATAGAAAGTTTCCCGAAATAGTAATCTTCTATTTTGGGAATGAAATTTTAATAAACCTACGAACCTCATATAATATCAAGCGTTGGATGTCTTGTCCATTCTATGTCAGCTGTCAAAGCCCATTCAATTGTATTCATGGCCTTACAGTGTGAGGATGTCTGCTTTTGCGTGGGTAAGACGGTTTGTGATTCATAAATGTCATTGGGAGTCCCAGACATTAATGATTACATGACTGTATAGTCTGGTTTTCTTGACTAGGCCATCGGGAGTCCCGGGCCTTGAGACATCAGAGTGGATTGGGCCTCGGGCCCAGATTCACAACCAAGAGTTATATCACGGATATAATTAGCCGATACAGGGCTTACCGATATAAGCTAAGGTTGGGTGACGGCCAGTGGCCCACTTTAATCTTAGTTATATATGGATCTTGGAATCATTATATTCTATTGAGGGTAACTTATGTTATTGAATATAATGCGTGATTAATCATATTAATTTTAATACGAGATTAATCATATTGAACATATTAACTAAAATCCTTTTATCAAATGAGCCCAAACGTCCATGACTATGGGATTTCTGAATCCGACTTACTCTATGTGACCAAGACTTATTGGACCTATCTTAGCCGAGCTAGATCAAAAGGTAAAGGGCCTATCTTAGCCGAGCTAGAGAAAAGCCCAAAGGCTTATTGGACCTGGAACATACTCATGTATGTGGCCCAATGAGCAGTAATGCCAGAGAAAATCTCTTGTACTTCAATGTCTCTACTGATTGCTTCAGTGAGTGTGACTGTGTTCATTTGATGAGACACAAGTCGGAACTCTTCGACATGGTCAAAAGAGTTCCAGAATGAAGTATAGGATCTAAATGACAAAAAGTATTAAGACTCTGGATTAAATCACGAGTGAGAATACTTAAGTCATTGATTGTGTGTGATCATCTTAATGAGTGTGAAATCGTTTCACAGCTCATTTCTCCTGAAAACCTGAAGGTGTTTCTGTGAGAAAGAATCAGATCTTATTAGAAATGATTAAAGATGAGTCACACGAATCTTCCATGATATTATTTAAGAATAACGCTCTAAAATATCTAAGTTTACGCTGAAATAGTTCCACAAATATCGGTTGAAAGACACCACGTTAATGTGGATTGGAATCGATCCAAATTTGTCTTTACTGAGTATTTGTACTTGTGCTACTTCGCTGGTTGTCCTAGAGAAACTAAGGCTTGTTACTTTTACGTCCAATCTGTTTTCTAAGAAGGGAAGTGATTTTCCAAGAAGAACAGTGGGAGTAAAAGCATAACTCGAAGTTTTCTTAGGGAAACCAAGGCTCGGTACTTTTACGACCATTCTGTTTTCTAAGAAGGAAATTACTTTCCAAGAAGAACAGTGGGAGTAAAAAGTATTTTTACAACCATTCTGTTTTCTAAGAAGGGAAGTTACTTTCCAAAGAAGAACAGTGGGAGTAAAAGTACAACTCGAAGAAATTCGAGAAATACAGGAGGCTGCTTAACCTATTGAGGGAAAGCAGCGGAAGGATTTACAGATTTCTGTAGAATCTACACCTGTGGAGCCTGAAGTTCGCAGATATGAATCAGTTACTAATCCGAGAGTGATTTCTCGTCATTAGTTGAACCTGATAATCATTGAAAGTTCGCATGATCTGATGATCATTGAAAGCGATGAATCTGCGAAATTCAAAGAAGCGAAAGTGAGCCCGGACTCCGAAAAATTACATTTTATGTAAGTTAGCTTCATCGATCCATTCATGGATGGAAGCAAACATATCGGAGTTGGAATCTTCGTTCTGTTGAAGTAGTCAAGGTTTTGACATGAACAGGAACGAAGCGGAACTGTGTGTTTACTAATAGATAAGTGGGAGCGATATTGCATTTCTCATAGTGTATGTCGATGACATACTGATTCTCGGATATAACGTCCCAATGCTGCAGTCGGTAAAGGACTGGCTTGGGAGTTGGTTTTGTGAATGACATGGGTATAGCCACGAAAGTCTTGGATTTTGGATTTAAAGATAGAGATCCAAAAGAGCTGGTAGGACAATGTCAGGATTCTTAAATTGACAAAGTCCTACACGTTTTTCAGCAATCCAAGAAGGGTTTTATGCCAATGTCACATGGCATTACGTTAAGCAAGATACAGTATCCTACGATAACTGCTGAGCTTAAATGCATGGATAGGATTCCATATGCTTCGGTAATTGGATCTATCATGTATGCCATGAAACGTACTTGTTTGATGTTGCTTTAATGTTAAGCAAGACAAGCAAAGACCAGTCAAATCCAGCAAAGAATCAAGTTTCCTAAAGTATGTCCTAAAGTATTTGAGGAATACTAAGGATAAGTTCTTGATTTACGGAGAAAGTAATGTGCTACAAGTCAGCAGAGTCTGAAAGGCAAGTTTCCAACAGACAAAGATGATTTCCGGTCACAGTCCGGTTATATCTTGTGTCTGTCTGGCGGTGCAAGGCACTGTTGCTGACTCCATGACTTAAACTGAACATTTCGCAGCTTGGTAAGCGGCGAAAGAGGTTGTTTGGAAAGAAGAGTTCGTCAATGAACTTGATGTGATTCCCAGCATAGATGAGACTAGCTGCACATCAGAGGTCCAAACACCTTAAGATAAATGACAGAGATGTTAAGTAGATCAGCAAGTTTCAACAAATGAGAACGTTGCTAATCTATTAACGAAGCCACTCCTTAGCCCTAAGCACGAGTCACGGACTGTAGCTGTAGGATAAGTGAAGTTAAGATGTAGTCTTAATTTCAGTGGGAGTTAGTAAAGGGCTTTATTTAGTTATTGATATGTTCTTGTAAAACATTTGAAATGTTTGATAATGAAATTATTGTTTCAAGATTATTTTAACTGTGATAAAATAATCGTTCCAAAATGATATGAACCATTTTATAGGTCATCGAAGTAAATGACTTGATCTTGAGTCATCGAAGTCATTTAGCTTGATCATGAGACCCTATATTTGATAGATGTTTTATATCATCCTGTCCCTAGTCAAAGGTTGTTGAAATTGGAACACCAACAACCGTGTGAGACTGGATTGGTACGTGACTTATGACAAAGTCTCAGTGTGTCATAGATGCTCGGCATCAAAGTCAGTACATAGGTGTATGTTGGGGAACATACGACCGGACAAGACCCGCTTATAAGAACTCTTCAGGATATTTATATCTGTGTCATAAGAGATTCTTACTACGACTATAGAGTATAGTCCTTAGACCTGAGTTCGCATGCATGTGACTGCACATGGACTGATGCACTTTGATCATTGTCTAACGCTATCGTTCTGCGATAGTTATAAGGACCTTGTTTGGGTACATTATGAAATGAGTAGTTTACAGTGATGGAACAAGACGGGATTTGTCCCTCCAATATAAATGGAGTGAATATCTCTAGGCCAATCGGAGATTTGAATACTGGAAAATGCATGGCCATGCTCAAACGGACTGTCCCGAGTCGTTTGGATTGACAGTATCAAATCAGAGTCCGATGAACAAGATTAGGCTTTATAAGGATGACACTAATCTTGCCTTATGACTAATCGAGATATTGAGACAAAAGGATATGAATACAGAGATTCCAGTACAAGTGGGAGATTGTTGGAATTGTGTCCAGTAATCTCGATACTGTCTCTAGAAAGTAAGAGTATGTCAAAGATCAGACATAAGTCATATAATACTGGGGGTCATGATGGCTTGCTAGAGTCCGCTCATGATCTATAAGTCTTGGACTTATTGCCTTTATTATATGATCCCATATGGGTCACACGCCTAAGCTAACAGGAAATCGTGTAGGAACGGTTTAGCAGGAGTATGGTAAAAGTGCTAGGCATTTACTATACTTAGAGAGAATAAGAGGGTTTAGCCATTGTGCATCGATCGATGCATAAGGTGCAACGATCGATGCAATGCGTGAACGCCTCGGAGTTAATTGGCATTTGGGCCAAATGGCCCAAAACGAACTGAACAAGTTTTATATAAACTTAAGACGAGTTCAGGTCGAACAGAAGCCCTAGCCGCGACTCTCTCTCTCCCTGCGACCTCCCACAGCTCGGTCTAGCAGCTTTCTTCCTGCTTGGTGTGCGTGTGTGAACCTCTGGAGGAGTTATCACTCGGTGGCTCTCTGATCTCTGACTTGTTCTCTCTTTCCGCTGCAAAACAGGTAAAAGGTGAGATCTACTTATGTTTCTAATCAAGAGAACCTAGATCTGGCATGTTTAGGATCAAGTAATCTGATGAATTGAATCAGGATTAACACAGAATGATCCTTCAAGATCAACCTACTGGGAACACCCACATCACTTCAGGTATCAGAGGATCCTTTACTGACTTCAACCTTAATACTGACTTAGATTTCTCACCTAAGGGCTTGGTATGCTTTATGTCGGATTCCATGTTAGTTCTGACACAGCCTGTAAACCTGTCCTATTTAGTCCCCTTCTCCCCTTCTGTAAAGTAAAAAAGAAAAAAAATAATAAACTGAGGATGAGTTAGTAACTCCGAAGTGGTCATGAGAATAGTAGAAAACACTATTATCTCTCATGTGATCCATGGAATGTGTCCAAAGTACACCCCATAACGGGAAGAACACTGATAAAAAAAAAAAAATGATACCCAGTGGGGAAAAATCAGTTGTTAAAGAAGGGAAAGAGAAGAAAGGGACTAGAGAAAGATAGTATGGTGGTCTAGAGCTGATAAGGTAAGAATCCATGTGCCTTTAGATCGATACTCCTTAGGTGAGACCGCACTTAAATACTTGCAGAAGTCAGTAGGGAGAATTTGAATGCTTGAATGTGATTGTGGAGTTTACCTAGGACGGTTGCTAAGTGTGGGGGAAGTACATGTTGGTCTTGATATCCTGTGATTGATTCTTTCAGTGGTTTACTAAGGGGAATCTGAGTATTGTAGCTTCTAAGATGAAATGAGTTTCTGAAGAGTTTTCAAACCTCTTGACTACATTTGGTTCTTTGTCTTGCTTGAGGACAAGCAAGAGTTAAGTGTGGGGGAGTTGATATACCATGGATTTTATGGCTTTTAACCATGGTATATGTGTTATTTATCGAGTCTTTTACTATGTTTTAGAGTCTTTTCAGGTATTTATTAGGCACAAGCACATTTGGAGCATATTTGGTGATTTAGACACTTTCTGGAGCTAATTGGAGTATTTGGCCGACAACAATAATACTCTGATTCAAGCCTCTTGCAATGAGTTGCATCCTCATTTTGTCCAGCAGTGAGTCCTGCACTCTCTTCTGCAGCAGGCATTGACCATTTTTGTCTTGTTGCTGGACTTGTAACAGCCCCTGTTTATATTTGAATTTCCATGATTTTAACGGTTTTTCCTTCTCCCTTTTCATGTTCTTCCTTCTCCCTTTTCATGTTCTTCTTTTCTGTCTTAAGAGGCCATACAACAAACACTTCATATGCAGAAAGTTTATTCTGAACACAAGGTGATTCAAGTGTCAATTGATTCTCCTCTTCAATTTGGAATCTGTATAATTCTTCTCCTTGATGAACACACAGACCATCACTTCCAAAATCAGTGTGTAAATCATCCAAAACAAATCCAGATTGTAATTGACCCCTTGATTCATTTTTCTGCATTGGTGTCATCTTCCTAGAGAGTTCTTCCTCTTTAGCCATATCCGGAATTAAAACCTTTTTATGCAACACTTCTGGTGAAGAGTAATGTTGAAGAAGCTCCTTTGCTTGTAAGTCTACGAGAGACAACTCATCCAAGTCATGTACATGTGAATATGGTAATATCACGCTTATATCTTCCTCATGCTCAAGCACTGTGATCGATTCATTCTTCAAGCTTCCTTTCTCAAAAATCAAGCTTGTGTCAATTACTACTTTTGCACCCTTTGAGCTTGCCTCTGGAACAACCTCTGGAGTTGATACACATTTCAGTAACACTTTTGGTGAAGAACGACTCAAAGCTGTCACTGGCAAAATCTCAGAAACTGGTTCATCATCAAAAGATCCTGAAAATCTATCCAACAAACGGTTTGTGAACTGTGACCAGTTAGAGAATGGTGTTTTCTCCCTCTCTCCATTGAACCAGTGCAACGCCGATCCCTCCAAACCCAGGGACACACATTCCAACTTCTCCATGTCAGTGTATCGACCAAAACTAAAGAACCTCTCAGCTCTGCATATCCAATCAAAAGGGGAAAATCCAGAGAACATAGGCATCTCATTTTTCTTCGACAGACCATCATGATTCTTTAACACAGAGGTTCGCCGATAACCTAACAAATCCGCATTCTGAACAGGTTTGAGAACTGAAGTTGGTACCTACTTAAGCGAATCTGATGTGACTGCAACTCCCGTATCCTTTGATTGAGTGGAATAGAAACGAGCCTCCAAGCGTGAAAGAGTATCAGACATCGTTGCTAATTGTTCTCCAAAGTCCCGGTTTGATGATTTGCTTCACCATTCCAGTTCTTAATCAACTTCTCTAACGACCCCAGCCTCTCCGTCGACATGCGATTCGCCCTCGCAAGTTCATCGCAACCGATCCTCAAGAATTTCACATCTTCATTCAGTCGAACTATCGAATCCTTCGATTGTACTTCTTGTTGCTTCAATTCCGCCATCGATGAAGGTATCAGCTTCGCGTTTTCCGATCAAGAACCCAAAGTTTGAAAGACCTGAAGTTGCGACGTCCGAAGCTTCCTCACCGCACCAATTTGATAAGATCTTGACTCCAAGCTCCTTGAATCTTATCAACAAACGAGTAACAAGATGCTCAATAGTATTCTCACGATCTCATATCGATCGGATACGAAGGTCTCATGGCGACACTTCTAAACACATACAAGATCAAGCATGATTCTCTAAACACTCCTCTCTTCTCTTTTATACTTGTTCTTCCTCAAGCTGCTTCAAGACTCTCCTAACTGCCAAGCCTCCTCTATCCACGTCAGCAACAATAGGATAGACGATGTCTATCAATACTCCCCCCCCTTCGACAAGCTTGTCCTCAAGCTTGATGAGAAGAATGGATGTGTCAAGCTTCTTCCGATTCAATCAAGCTTCTTCTGTTGCAACTCTGATATGCCAACCCTTTTCACAATCACAAACAAGGTAGTCTTTACTTCTCCAGAATACTCTTCATGACATATCATAATCATATTCATATGTGGATTTTGTTTTAGGCCTATTGCTAAAAATACTATTGCACCAAGTTTTTAGTGTTCTATTAAAACACATGACTAGAAGAACGGATCATCTTAATCTAATCTAGACTAGTACAGAAGCTAAGGTTAAAGGTAAATTTTACATTGTGAGTGGGAACTACATTATCCTTTTGCAACACAACCACGGTTCTTCCCACGATGTCAAGGTATGAGTATTTGACCTAGAACAGGACCATTATTGATACATGTTAAGTTATAACTATAGTTTGGAAATGCGGTTCATGTATCTGTGCGGCTGATGAGGTACCTGTAAGTCTACATTGACTGTGAAGGGCAAAACAGCAGAAGGGTCCTTTGATCCTTCAGGAAGCACGACCTGAAACAAAATCTTCCTGTGATTAGCAACTGATTGCTAACAAATAGTGCTTGTATAAAACAAACGAAATGATAAAGATTGGTTGAAAATGTTATTTAACTATAGTTTCAACGAGCGGGCAGCCAAATGTAAAGTTCAAGTAACGTCTGCCATCATGTGCTTCAAAGAGATAGTACTCCAATGGAACTCGATAGCCAATAATAAAAGTGGCTCTCCGCCCTATAGATTGGAAAAATGATAAAAATGCAGGCGTTATCGTCCTGTGTAAAGAGAAACATATCTGTGAATACTGATAATAACCCTGTTAAAACAAATGGATATTGAAGTCTGATTCCTTTACCTTATTAATCCAAGAATCTTCATACTACACGATATAAGGATTCTTTAATTCTGAGATCGATTTCATCTGCATCACAACAGATGAAGACGCTGATTTACATCAGACTATGGGGGAAAAAGATAAGAACTGGAAATCATATCCCAAATAAATAAAATTTTGGTGGTTAAAGAAAACACATCACGCGTAGATAGGAAAACAATTTCACCAAACAACTATCGTCAGTTAAATGAAGTGTGTTTCCATACCATTCCAATTTTCTACTAATGCGAGAGACGAATATAAGAAACAAATGAATACCATACATGAGTAGAAGCATCTACACGGAAACTACAAATTTAATAATCACCTCATGTGCCAATTTTTGTGTCAATAGAAGAACTGATACAATATGTCCCAAATAAAAAGCCAGAAGAAGCGATTTAATATTCACCTCACTGTTACCTCTTGGCAAGCGATTTGCTACAACTTCTCCGTGTGTCTAGCCAGGCTAATCTTCATCATTGCATACCTTATGGAGACAAGAAGCTTAAAAGCATGAAAGATAGATAGAGACCTGCAAAAGCTTTCTTCGCCTTAGCCCCCATCTTGTAGTCTTCGGCAAAACAGAGAGATGAAGAGGGGGAAACAATCAAGATCTACAAGTAAACATTGAACATAACCAAAAACCAAGTATAAAATGAAAGAGACATATAACCTTGAAATTGATAGCATAGATCAAGTGCTTGTTTTAGGGATTTGATGCTGAGCTTTTTCAGCGATTGTGGTTCAATGGATTCAGTGGGTTCAACCTCTGTCGTCGTCGGAGCCGGCATCGTTCCTTTCGGTTAGGTTTACAGAGAGACACCGGCGGGGAAGCCAGACACCGGAGATGGCTCGACCTCGACCACTTCCTCGCCCTACGACCTCTTCCTTGCCCTCTCGCGCCGGTCATTGGAGACAAGTAGGTTTTAGGTTTCGACTTCGCAAAATCGAATAAGAGGATGGAGTGAGAGATTCAGTGAGAGAAATCGAGTAAGAAAGATGGAGTGAGAGATGCAAAATAAGAGAGATGGAGAGGGAGAAATCGACTGAGAGAGAGGAGAGCTAACCTGAAGATTCCAGAAAGCAGAAATGAGGACGAGTGTTACGGTTTGGACACTTGGATTTTGGGAAAAATGAAGGAGGGAATTTGCCGGTTAAACAAAAATTTGGACCAATATGTTCCGGTTAAATTAAAATAGGTTAATTAGTTTCTCGGTTAAATTAATATTGAGTAAATAAATTTGGCGGGTCGTAATACATTGGTGGGCTAATTGTAATTGGTACTTTAGTTTCTTTTTAATTGCTAAATAGTGACTTTTTATGGTTTTTGTTGAGATAATTCGAGTAAAACCTTGTAATAAAAAATGACTTTGTGGAATACTTTATTCTCTTGAGAAAATGTTAACCGCTTTAGCATACCGTCTTGCAGGTGGCTTCCCCTCTGTATTTCTAAATGTCTTCTTCTATCAAACCCGTGACATTCCTCTATTCACTTAAGAAAAGTTTCATTGTCTTTTTCCGGCTAATCGATTTTATTATGAAACATTAGAGTTTACAGATTGTTTGAGAAAATAAGAACAAGTTTTTTTTGGTCAAAGAAATTTCAAAGTTTATGCCATTTTAAAATTTTTTTTGAAATTATAAATTATGTCAATTTAATAAAATTAAAAAAAAATTAACAGGCGATAAAATTAGCCGATCATTAACATACTAATTTAAGTATATTAGTATGGTTCTTTGTCATCTTCATCTTTATCGCATCATCATAAGTCCTTGAATGCATGTCTTATTGTAGTGAACCAATAATTTAGGATTTGGAGTTTATAATTTAGGGTTTAGAGTTTGGGGTATATAGTTTATTCATTATGGCTAGATACGTTCTTTGGGTTTAGGGTCCAAGATAGGGATGTTAAAATGACCCATCTGTAAACGGGCCTAAACGGGCTTAGTGTAAAAATATGAGCCCGTTTAGGCCCGTTTAAGTGATAAATATTGGCGGTCTTAAATGGGTAGACCCGTTTAGGCCCTTTTATTAAACGGGTTTTGGTAATTTTTAAAAGGGTACCTTTTAAGCCCGTTTATTTTATTTTTTTTAGAAACAAATTGGTAAAACGACGAAGTTTCCTTGTTACTTTCTTAGGGTTTCAAAAAAAAAAGAGAGAGAGTTGCGATTGCGACTTGCGATCAGAAATTCTGAGTTTTGGAATCTAGGTTTCCGAAGAATCTGGGTTTCCGACTTGTTCGAATCTGGGTTTGCGACTTGTTCGTTTTGGAATCTGGGTTTTTGAAGAAGGAGAAGAAGACCGAAGAAAGTGTCGTTTTGGATTTCACTTTCCTCTTCTCGACTCTCGCCTACCCGAAAAAACTTCTGCTAAGGTTTGCGACTTGTTCGTTTTCTATCCACTGTAGCTAGGGTTTGTTGATTTTGTCAAATAGTATCTCGCTTTCTCGAAAAAACTTCTGCTAAGACTTTGAATTTTGCTCTGGAAGATCACTTGGGTGATGGATTGAGTGTGGGATATATCAGAATCATTGAATCAGCTGGCTTTTCCTCTCTCATTTGGTCATTTAAACTTAATCTGTGTACTTGCTAAAATTGGTGTTGTTTCAGCTTAGTTTTTTGTGTGTAAGTTCGTCTGATTAGTTATTGAGGATGAGTTTACACTAGGAATATGATGTCACTGGACTGTGGAATCTGTGATAGTCTTGACTTATCTTGATGTTTTGTTTGTAGTTGTGTGGGAGTTTGGGATATCTTGGAGCTCTACTCGCAGCTTAAAGATCGGTCTTGTTTGAATTGGTAAGCTTTTTTGTTAATCTGTTGGATCTCTTAATCTTTACATTCTCTGTGTTTAATCTTGTTGCTTCTCTTGTGTTTAATGGGTCTCAACGGTTGGATCTTTAGGTTTCCCTGTTAATGTATTGATTGTTTGGTCGAGTGTTATGGACTGTGAATGACATTAGTATGGACTGTGACAAAATCTTCAATAAACAGTGTCGTGAGCTAAGATGTGGATTGGTATTTGGCACTTGTAGCTAACATAAACAGTGTCGTGAGCTAAGATGTGGATTGGTAATGTTCTGCGAATTGTTTAGTTGTATGCTGATTATCAGATTCAGTTACTTTGTTAGCATTGTTTACTGTAAGTTTAGGTTACTTGGTCTGTTAATTGTTAGCGTCAGGAATCAAAAGTTTAGGTGACTTGTTAGCTAGTTAATTGTTAGCATTGTTTACCATAAGTTCAGATTATTAATGTTCGTAGGTTAAACAAAAGTTTAGGTTACTTGGTATGTTCTTTTGCGTCAGGCGAATGTTCAGTAATGAGTTCAGATTTGTGTTTTTATGTTTTGTAGAAATGGATCTTCAGTCCCAAAACACAATTGCGATTCTTAATGCCCAAAGTGAGTTCATAGACATGAATGTGGAAGATACTCAATTTGAGATGAATGATGAAGGAACGGAAACACAAGCACCTGAGCAAAGCGAAACTCAGACAACTCAACCAGCTACTGTAGCTACATCTCAACGTAAGAGACGCAAAACCTCTCCTGTTTGGGCAGATTTTTTATTAGTTGGGATAGAGCAAGATGGCAAAGAAAGAGCCAAATGCATCCATTGTGATAAAAAGTTAGTGGTTAATAGTAAAACACATGGAACAAATCACTTGAAACGCCATTTAGATACTTGTGCAAATGTTCCAAAGAAGGGAGTTAGGCTTGAATATGATCACAATGTAGATCGTGAAATGGTTAGTGAGATTATTGTGTTTCACGATCTACCATTTAGGTATGTTGAGTATGACAAGGTCAGAGCGAGGGACAAGTATCTGAATCCCGATTGTCAACATATCTGTAGGCAAACTGCCGCATTAGATGTTTACAGGAAATATGAACTAGAAAAAGAAAAGTTGATGGAGGCACTTGGAAAGCATCGTGGTAGAGTATGTTTCACATCAGATTTATGGACGTCTCGTCCTACTGTGATGGGTTATATTTGTCTTACTGCTCACTTTATCGATGATAGCTGGAGCCTACATAGTAAGATTCTAACCTTTTGTGATCTGAAGTCGCCACACACTGGGCAAGAGATTTCTAATAAAATTCTGGAGTCCTTGAAGGAATGGGGTTTAGAGAAAAAAGTATTTTCTCTAACTCTGGATAATGCATCCAACAATAATAGTATGTTGGATATTCTGAAGGGACAGCTTCAGATGATTAGTGGCACGGATTTGTTGTGTGATGGTGACTTTATGCACGTGAGGTGTTCTGCTCATATTCTTAACCTCATTGTGAAGGAAGGTTTAGAGTTAGCCAGAGATGTTTTGCACAACATTCGGGAGAGTGTAAAGTATGTGAAAGGTTCTCAATCCAGGAAGCAAGCATTTTCAGTATGTGTAGAAAAAGCTGGGATCAAAAGTGGAGCTGGCTTATCCCTTGATGTTTCTACTAGGTGGAACTCCACCTATGAAATGCTCGCGAGAGCATTAAAGTTCAGAAAAGCATTCTCTAACATGAAGTTGTATGACAAATACTATGTGTCATTACCTTTAGAGGAAGAATGGGACCGTGGAGAGATGATATGCGATTTCCTAAAGCCATTTAGTGTCATCACGACTTACTTTTCAGGCTCCAAATATCCCACTTCAAATGTATACTTTACACAAGTTTGGAGAATTCAGATGTTACTGAAGAAGTATGCCATTTGTGATGATTATGATGTGAGGAGAATGGCTTGTGATATGCAAGAGAAGTTCGACAAGTACTGGGAGGATTATAGTCTCATTTTGGCTATGAGTGCAGTTTTGGATCCAAGGTTAAAGGTGGAAATGCTTGAAAAAGCGTATGAAACAGTTGATCCTACTACTTCTGCGAAGAAAATTGATTTACTTAAGAAGAGTTTGAAAGATCTTTATGAAGAATATCAAGCCAAGTCTCGGACAAGTTCTTCAAGTGTTAGAGCGACACAAACTCCACATGAGCTAGTCACCGAGTCTCCGCTTGATGATGACTTCGATAGTGTAAGTGTTTACTTTTCGCTCTATTAATCTCAAATTCACATGATCTTGATTCATGACTTGGTTTCTTGCTTTAAATCAATGCTCTCGGGTTTCTTATTATGGTTACTGCCAAAGATTGTTATCAAGTGTGACTTATTTACAATCATGGATGTCTAACTTGATTCATGACTTGGTTTCATGACTTGGTTTCTTGCTTTAAATCAATGCTCTCGGGTTTTTTGGTCTTAAATTTATACAAGTTCGGTTATTTACTGGGCAATGAGTGATTAAGTAAAACTGTCTTATTTTCTCTGTCTCTCTAAGTAAAACTGTTTAACGCCAGTGATTAGGTTTGTTTCTCATCTAGCTAAACAAACATTTAGCTGCGGTTATGACTTATGATAGTAGAACAAATGGCATGGAACATTCATTGGCAGCCTCTCCTATGTGTTTTGCTATCATAGATGCAGACTCTAAACTCTACATGTTCTAGTGAATTTCCACTGATTGAGTTGTCTGAGATAATTTCTTGATATATAGGATCTCTTTGAGCTAGAAAGAAGCATTGGATTTGGCTCGGGCAGCACAAAAACACAGTTGGATATATATCTGGATGAGCCGAGGCTAGAGAGGAAATCTTTTCCAGATTTGGATGTTTTGGGTTACTGGAAGGATAACCAGCATCGTCTTGGTGATTTAGCGTTTATGGCTCGGGATTTGCTCAGCATCCCTATCACAACAGTGGCATCCGAATCTGCGTTTAGCATTGGATCTCGGGTGTTGTCTCCATACAGGAACCGATTGCTGCCAAAGAACGTTCAAGCTTTACTCTGCACACGAAATTGGTTACGTGGTTTTCCAGACTATGAAGGTAAAACAGTTTTAAAACTTCAAAACTTAGTAACTCATTTTTGATGATTGTGATTTTTTAACTAGTTCACATTCTAAATTGTAGGTACCATTGAAGAAATTGATGACACAATCACTGAAGTAGAGGGTTCAAGATCTGCAGATTCAAATGTGTCATGACTCATGAGCTTAAGTACTTAAGGTATTCATTTTTAGTTACAACGTGTTATGTTCTGTTCTTGTGTTACAAAAGAGAAACAAGTCTCTGAATCTTTGTGCTTAAGGTAGGACCTCTCTTGCTTGTTTCTTAGTGTATGCAGTATGATCTCTCTTGCTAGTTGCTTGGTTTATGATATCTCTTGCTAGTTGCTTAGTTTATGATCTCTCTTGTTTGTTGCTTAAAGCTATGGTATGAAGAGAACCAGAACTGGAATAAGAAATTAATATAAGAGTATTGACCTGTAGCATCCTGAGCTTCACTAGACAAAGCAGGAGGAGAAGTGATAGGGAAGTAAGAAACGTTTGCTTTGATCAAGTGCAACACAAAGATTCAACATTTTTACCTTAATTGCAGGACCAGTGGCTCAGTGCTTCAGCTGTAACAGTGGAGTAGAGGAGAAGAAGCAATTATCATATCTAAGTTATCTTTTGTGTTATCTTTTGACAAAAGACTTTTGAGGATATTTCTTTTGTAGTATGAATGTTTCTTTTTGTAGTATGAATGTATTAATGAACAAAATATTATGTTTAGATATTTTATTAATGAATTTAGTTTAATTAGTTATTACATTAATAGAATTACAAACTCAATAAATAAATAATAGATAACAAAAAAAAAACGTAAACGGGCCTAAACGGGCTTGTTAAACCCGACAACCTTATACCTAAACGGGCTTCAGACGGGCTCACAAATAAACGGGCCTAATCGGGCCTGTCCTAAACGGGCCGGGCCTAAACGGGCCGGGCCTAAACGGGCCGGGTCCGCCCGTTTTAACATCCCTAGTCCAAGATAAAGTAATATGAAAGAGGGTTTAAGGTTTAGGGTTTAGGGTAACACTAAAACCTAAACCATATTTTCTTAACCTAAGCCCTAAACCATATTTTCTTAACCTAAACCTTAAACATTTGTTCATCCAAAACCGAACCAAATCTAAACTAAAATGAATCTTGATTAATTTTACTTCTTTTCCTTAAATACTAAATCATAAACCCTAAACCATACATCCAGAACCTTATATTCATTAGCAAAGTGTAACAATGACAATGCATAGGTTATGATTAATTGCTATATTTAGATTTTATAGGTTATGATTAAGCCTACGGTTTAGAGTTTGATTTATAGTTTGTGGTATAGGGTTTGAGGGTTTGTGTTTGAATTTTAAGTTAAGGTTTTAAAATATTAGATTTAGAAAATAAGAAATGTTTTTGCAAGTGTTGAAACATAGTTTTAGTTATGTTAAAGTAATTGAAGTTTTAATAATTATATTTTTATTTATAATTATTCAAAAAAAAAATTCAAATTAATTTGGGAAACGAAAGCCCAATTTTTATAACACAAAACATTTCAATTACCTGTCTGTACCCTAGAATTTTTGACAAGGTGCCAAAAAATCATCAAATACGTTAAACCCTGATTTTATTATGTTCTTCTCCTTTTCAGAAATCTCCTTCAAATGATATTTCTAATGTCTCTCTTAATCCTCTTCTACGCCCACCTATCACAAACTGATATCTCTTCCTCGAATCTCTTATTCGAGGCTCTCAATTTCATCGCTAACTTTGACAGAAACGCTATCGACTCTCTCAAACTCTTCCTTGAATCTTTCAATGACGAAACCCTTTGTGAAATGGTACCTACAGGTACAGGTAGATATGACGTTTGGGTGTGTGTTAAACCGTCTAGTTTGCTTCTGCTTTGCTTTGCTTTTGAAACGAGACAACTTCTGAATCTGATTAGTGGTTTGCTTATGATTTCCTTGTGGTTTGCTTGTATTGGAAAAATTAATTTTTGTTCTACAGGTTGTAAACAACTCATATATTCCTTTATGAGCTTCAATATGATCTCCACAGTCTGAGTAAGTTTGTTGTTTTTTTAATGAGTGTTTGATGAGTTAGAGTCTGATGGTTAGGATTTTAATCTTCTAGTTAGCACGCAATTGAGTGTGACGTATCTGTTTAGCTTATTAATGTGTTTTGTTAAGTTCGAGTGTCTGAGCGTTTACAAGATTGTGTTTGTATCATTTGAGATATGACCAAACCATCCATTACTTTCTTCTTAAACATTTTTTCGAGGATATCTGTCAACTACGGATGAAAGACATGGTCATCACTCCAAAGGACTGCAGAAGCACTGCAAACGACTTCAACCTCGAGAGATCTCAACAGATTATTATAATTACATATTTGCTAAGTGAAAGTAACATTTTTCACAATCCATGTTTATAATGTCATCTCATGTTCTTAATTTAATTGAATTATTATTAATGTCTTTAATTATCACATGCATGGACGGATAAATCCTTATGGAGTCGATATATCTATTAATGGGCAAGCGTAAACAGCATAGATACTTTTCAGCATTTGTGGCCTACCTAGAGAAATTGAAGGAAGCTCAACGTAAAACTACAACACCATCTGCTTCATTGGTTACTTATCACTATCTCTTGATTATTTTGGCAACTCCTTAATGTTGGAGTTTGCGTATGTAGATTGTTTGTCTATATGCTGCACATAAGTATTATAAGTTATCAATGTTATTTTGAAACAAATATCTTTTACATTTCTCATACCATTCAAATAATGGTATCACCAATTACCAAACTGTAAATTGAATTAATCCAAATTTTTTGTTTTACGAAGAAAAGTCAACAAACAGTCGTCAATTATTCGCACTACACACACAAAGTAGTCGCAAAGTATTTCCCATCAGTGTTTTTTGAATTCCCGAGTAGTCGTTGAAGGATCCTTAATTAGTCATTAAACCTACGCCAAATAGTCACATTTATTACGACTAAGTTGTGACTATATAAGACAGTCAGACAATAGTCGGCATGTAGTGACTCTATCATTACCATAATCGAATCTGGTTGTTCTGATTAGACGTTGTGTAGTCGGTAAATTAGTCATACAATAGTCGCTAATTAATATCAAAATGTTGACCATAATCATATCTTGTTGTTCATGTTAGTCGTCCGATCATCGATAACTTAGTCAACAAACAGTCGCCAAATAGTCAACTTATATTACGACTATGTTGTGACCATGTTAGATATTCACGTAATAGTCTACAAGTAGTGGCCGAATCAGTACCGTAATCGTATTTGGGTGTTCCGATTCGTCGCTGGATAGTCGTTAATATGGTCGTTACACAGTTGTTAATATGGTCATTACACAGTCGCTACATAGTAGCCAATTGTTCCGACTACTTGGTGACTGTATTATACAGTCACATATTAGTCGCTCATTGGTACCCTAGTTTAGTGACCATTTGATGACTATATTTCTCCGACTGAATCTTGACACCCTCTTTAGTCCCATAGTTGTCATTGGAAGTTAGTCGTTATATATTGCAATTACGCTACGTCTAAGATACGACTACTGTTGTTATGTAGTCATAACTTGCCGACTATTTTTACGACTATGCATTTAGCGACTACGGATTTACAACTACCATATTTAGTCGTAATGTAGTCGTAAAACCACGTTTAACGACTATTCTGCGACCAAAAGTGCAATAGCAAAATCGTTGTTTTTTGTAGTGACAAGTGGACTACGAACCGGTAGAACACTTAGTTACTGAATGATTTAAAAGAAAAGCAAGCTTAGGACTTCTACAAAATCGCTTGCCACCGAAGTATGTCTTGGAGCAGCCGGCATGTTTTATGCCACAACCAGTCCTCATGTCATTTCATAATGACTATCCAAAGCATTGTTTGATGCAAAGTCTTACCTGGTTGTTTTGTTTTCTGCTCAAGAAAAACGTTTTGTTTTGGTTAAGGCTAATGAATTTTGGGATTTTGGGTTTTTTTGATAAAATATTTTATGTTTGATGAATTTGTGAGTTTCAATGTTCTTTAAGAGTTTCTTTAAAGAAGAAAGCATTTGAGTTGTTTATAACTAAAGAAACTTCTGCATTTGTTAAAACTTTCTTTAAATTAAAATAATGTTTTGAAAACGTTTTGAGTCTCTTAAAATCATTCCATGTACTTTGCAAATTTATTTTGAAAGACCATTGTTGTATTGTGTTTTTGAGTGTATTTAATCATGATTTTCATTGTATTTTAGCTTTAAGATGTGCATTTAGACATTATTAGGGTGCCTTGCTTTCTTTTTTCTTTTGCTTTAGGTGGTGGAAGACATAATGGAGCATTAAAGTGATAATGGAGGAGGTAGGGACTGAAAAACACCAAAACCAAGTTGAAAAACAGCTAAGGATCACAACAACCACGTACAACGGCCATCCACAACATCTTGAAAGCCGCTGCGAGGAGAAAATACGTGCAACGGCCTATCTCGAACATGATACCGCTTCTGCAAAGACCTTGCACAGCGAGATGAAAGCCGCTGCGAGGAGGAAATACGTGCAGTGACCTAGTACAATGACCATCCAAAGTCACTGTAAAGTCTCGAACATGATACCACTCCCGCAACGACCTTGTACAATGACCAGGAAAGGCCGCTGCGGTCCAGAACAATGCACAGTGACCTTGTGCAACGACCATCAAAGGTCGTTGTGAGCCTAACTTTTTCCCACATGCATCTTTACTTTTACTTTCCGCTTGTAGAAGCTCCCATGTGTTATTGTCGACGAAAACACTCAATTTTCTTCTATTTAAAGGCTCTTGATGTGTTAGAAGATCCATATCACATTCTTGTAAACTTCTACTTCCAAACATTTAGTTTTTCTTTGATCTTTTATGCAATTTAAGTGTGTTCTTGAGTTCTTCTTCTAGTTCTTCTTATTTATTTCATACTTTCTCATTTAAATCATGTCTTGCTTTGTTATTACTATGGCTAGTGAGTAGTTTCATCATAAGTTTATGGGTTTGAGTAGGTGAGGGTGATCTAGTAATTGTTTAGGATGTTTAGAACTTGGAAACATTGTTTTCTAACTTGTTAGAAGTTCTTAATTCTAGGATTGAAATTGCAAATCAATTCTTTTTTCTTAAATGTCTCTATCACTGAGAAGTGTGGATTAATGTTTGGAACTCTATCAAGTGCTTTACATGCTTAACCAATAAGAATTGATGTTTAAGATGTTCAGTGGTAATAAGAATTTGTTTATAATGCATATCTATCTTGAAATTGTCAATGAGAATTGATGTTAATGCTGGATAGGTATAGGGCTATTATCATGAGAGTGGAGTAGCTTGGTATGTTTTTCTTTTCCTAAGAAATCATTATATTGTTATTATACATTTCTAAATTGATTTTTGACTACCCAAACCGAAATCTCAACCCAAGGAACTTAGTCTTTTAATCAATTTTCTTAATTATCAACTTGTTCTGTTTTTATCACTCTTGAATATTGCTAAAGTTGTGTTTTTAACTTTGTGATCTTGTTTTGAGTTGGTTACTGTTTTTACTTATTGCAAAGATTATTTACAAAATCCGAGAATCATTTTGGTTGCACTTAGATTAAGTGTATACTTGCATTCTTAGTGTGTTTGATTACCCAAGTGGATTGATACCCCCAAAAACTACAAAGACTAGTTGTATACTTGCAGCTGAAGTGATTAAAGGGATAACTTTTTAGCTTATCAAGTTTGGCACCGTTGTCATCTTGGTTGGATATTGAGCCATTAAGATTTGGTGTTAGCTTGAGACTAAGTCTTTCAGTTACATTGAAATCTCACATTCTCTACTTTGTTTTCCTTTCTTTTGCAGGTGAATGAACTTGAGGAGCAGGGGACCAACAAATCTAATACCTCGAGTGGACGATATAAGAGCATTGGAAAGAGGCATATCAAGGGAGAGAAGAGAACACCTGAGGTTGGCAAACATACAATAAGTTATGGCTGACCTGGAGCAACAACAAAACGACGGTGATGTCTATGATAACCTGGGACATGAAGGAAACATACCAGTCCATCCACCAAGGGTGCATAGTGCCATTGGGATATTTGACGAGTCAAGCATTCATGGAAACTTGGAGTGGAATCATTGCAACACCGGTGGAAAACTACAACTTTGAGATCAAGGCAAGCTTATCAACATGGTGCAAGACAGGAATTTTCATGGCCTACCAATGGAGGATCCACTAGACCACCTCGAAAACTTCGATAAGCTCTGTAGAACCGTCAAAATCAATGGAATTTCTGAGGATGCATTCAAGCTAATACTATTTCCATTCTTTCTTATAGATAGAGCTCATCTATGGGAGAAAAAACTTCCTTAAGGTTCCATCACCTCTTGGTGTTGGAATCCCTAGGATCCAGGGTCTAGGTAATTGAATCTAAGAACTGACCTCGTGTTTGCCTGGAGTTTGGCAGCGGAAATTGGAGCAGGTAAACGAGATCTAGAGCGCCTCAATCGCTGCGCCTCTATCGTAGTCCACACGCACACAAGCTGGAATCCGCCGGGATGCTAGTGCCGGGAATCGGATCTCCTGTGGGTTATGGGTTTCTGTGTCTCTGCTTTCTCTCTGAGAAGCGACACTGACGGCTAGGGCTCAGGTCGATCACATAAAACATTATATATCGACCTGGGATGACTGAAAACGACCTGGGATTAAACCCGACTCGTTTAAGTCATTAACTCGAAACTTCAGTCTCGAAGCCCAATGTGCATCGTGAAGGATTATGGGTGTTTTCCAAGGTTTAATTCCAAAATTACAACCTAACACATAATCTTAAACAGATCTAGGTTCTTGCAAAACGAATCATAAAACAAACCTGGACATTACCTTTTGCAGCGGAATGATTGTAATGTCGAGATCAACGAACAGATGAATCACCTGCTCCTCCTCAAGTATCCACACTCTTACAAGCAAGGGACGGCTGCTAGACCAAAGAGATGGATGATCAGAGAGAGAGGTTTGAGAGAGAGATGAAAAATGCGGCTACCGGGAGAAGAAAATCGCAGGGATGTTTAATCCCTTAGGTTTTTCAAATCCTTAATCTCTCATTAATAGGCCCAAGTCATTTGACTAATGGCTCATTAATCATTTGGGCCCAAGACACAAATCAGGCAAAAACCTGCATTTTGTCTGCCCAATTCTCTGATCCAATACAGTAAATGCTATTGCATCTTACCGTATTTATTCCATTTAACTTTCCCGTTAGCTATGGTGTGTGACCCTTAGGGATCATACAATACTGGTAATAAGTCCTAAACTTATAGATCATGAGCGGGCTCTAGCAAGTCATCATGATCACCCAGTATTTATGACTTATGTCTGATCTCGACACTTATCATACTTTCTAGAGATAGTACGGTAGATTTCAGGACATTCCCAACAATCTCCCACTTGTACTGGAATCCTACAAAGGACATTCCCAACAATCTTCCGATTGTACTGGAATCCTACATTCCCTAATCCTTTTGTCTTAATATCTCGATCTGGCATAAGGCAAGATGCGTGTCATCCTTATATAGCCAGACCATATTTATCGGACCAGATTTGATACTGACAATTCAAACGACTTGGGCAAGTCCGTTTGGGAATGGCCATTCTCTTACCAGCTATCAAATCTCCGATTGGCCTAGAGATATTACCTCCGTTAAACGGCAGGGACAAATCCCATCTTGTTCCATCACTATGAACTACACAATTCATAATACACCCAACCAAGGTCCGTATAGCTCCCAGTTACGAAACAGCGTTAGACAATGATCAAAGCGCATTACTCCATGTGCAGCCACATGCATGCGAACTCAGGTCTAAGGACTATACTCTATAGTCGTATATGAGAACCTCTCATGACACAGATATTAATATCTTGTAGAGTTCTCATCAGCGGGCCATGTCCGGTCATATGTTCCCCTACATATACCTATGTGTCGACTTTGATGCCGCGCATCTATGACCCCTTGAAACATGGTCATAAGTCTCAACACAATCTAGTCTCAACAGGTTGTTGGTGTTCCAATTTCAACAACCTTCGACTATGGACACTATGATTTATGTCACTTCGTTAAATATGGGGTTTCAGGATCAAGTCTACTCATGTACTTCGATGGCCCATATATAATGACATGAATCATTTTGGAACGATTATTTATATCACAGTTAAAATAATCCAGAAATCATTAGATTTCATAAACATAAAATATTATGTTTACATGAACCTTTCAAAACAACTAAGTAAAGCCCTTTACAAACTCCCACTGAAATTAAGATTACATCTTAATTTCACTCATCCTACAGCTACAGTCCGCGACTCGTGCTTAGGCATAAGGAGTGGCTTCGTTAATAGATTAGCAACGTTCTCATTCGATGAAACTTGCTTATCTACTTAACACCTCTGTCATTTATCTCACGAAATAGGTTATACCTATCCTCAAGGTGTTTGGACCTCTGATGTGCAGCTAGCCTCATCTATGCTGTGAATCACATTAAGTTCAGTGATGAACTCTTCTATCCAAACAACCTCTTTCGCCGCTTCTCAAGCTGCGAAATGTTCAGCTTAAGTCATGGAGTCAGCAACAGTGCCTTGCACCGCCAGTTAGACACAAGATATAGCCGGACTGTGACCAGGAATTATCTTTGTCTATTGGAAACTTGCCTTTCAGACTCCATGAACTTGTAGCACCTCACTTTCTCCGTAAATCAAGAACTTATCCTAAGTATTCCTCAAATACTTCAGAATATTCTTTACGGCAATCCAGTGATTCTTTTCTGGATTTGACTGGTCTTTACTTGTCTTGCTTAGCATTAAGGCAACATCAAAACAAGTATGTGTCATGGCATACATGATAGATCCAATTGCCGTCGCATATGGAATCCTATCCATGCATTCAAGCTCAGCAGATATCGCAGGACACTGTATCTTGCTTAATGAATTGCCATGTGACATTGGCATAAAACCCTTCTTGGATTGCTGATTACGTGTAGGACTTTGTCAATTTAAGAATCCTGACTATGTCCTACCAGCTCTTTTGGATCTTTATCTTTAGATCCAAAATCCAAGAACTACGTGGCTTTACCCATGTCAATCATACAACAACTCCCAAGCCAGTCCTTTACCGACTGCAGCATTGGAACGTTATTTCCGAGAATCAGTATGTCATTGACATACACTTTGAGAAATGCAATATTGCTCCCACTTATCTTTTAGTAAACGCACAGTTCCATTTCGTTCTTGTTCAAGTCAAAACCTTGACTACTTCAACAGAACGAAGATTCCAACTCCATTATGTTTGCTTCCATCCATGAATGGATCGATGAAGCTAACTTACATAAAATGTAATTTTTCGGAGTCCGGGCTCACTATCGCTTCTTTGAATTTCGCAGATTCGTCGCTTTCAATGATCATCAGATCATGCGAACTTTCAATGATCATCAGGTTCATAATAGTGACTGATTCATTCATATCTGCGAACTTCGAGTTATACTTTTACTCCCACTGTTCTTCTTGGAAAGTAACTTCCCTTCTTAGAAAACAGAATGGACGTAAAAGTAACAAACCTTGGTTTCCCTAGGACAACCAGCGAAGTAGCACAACTACAAATACTCAGTAAAGACGAATTTGGATCGATTCCAATCCACATTTACGTGGTGTCTTTCAACTGATATTGGTGGAACTATTTCAGCGTAAACTTAGATATTTCTAGAGCGTTATTCTTAAAGAATATCATGGAAGATTCGTGTGACTCATCTTTAATCATTTCTAATAAGATCTGATTCTTTCTCACAGAAATACCTCAAGGTTTTCAGGAGAATTGAGCTGTGAAACGACTTCACACTCATTCAGATGATCACACAATCAATGACTTAAGTATTCTCACTCGTGATCTAATCCAGAGTCTTAATACTTCTGTCATTCAGATTCTATACTTCATTCTGGAACTCTTTCGACCATGTCAAAGAATTCCGACTTGTGTCTCATCAAATGAACACAGTCACACTCACTGAAGTAATCAGTAGAGACAATGAAGTACAGGAAATTTTCTCTGGCATTACTGCTCATCGGACCACATACATGAGTATGTTCAATCTCCGATAAGCCTTTGGGCCTTTCTCTAGCTCGGCTAAGATGGGCCCTTTGTCTTTTGGTCCAGTAAGCAGAATTCAAGTCTCATAAGATATCCATTCAAATGAGCCCAAAAGTCCATAACTATGGGGTTTCTGAATCTGACTTACTCTATGTGACCAAAACATTTATGCCAAGAAAAATCAGGTTTAACTCATCAGATTTAAACCAATTGCGGTATTTATGTTACATTTAGGCACTCTTTGGTTTAAGACATAAAACCCATTCCTTGAATAGGGTGCTACAATTAACATTTCATTAAGATCAAAAGAACAAAACTTGTCTTTATCAAAATGAAAACATTCAAATTCTTCACAAGAAAATGAAAAACTACTCTGCTTAAAGCAGTACATTGTAGCAATTACTTAATTCAAAACCAAGCCTCAAAGGCATCTACAAGTGAAAACCCTATGGCTGAGGCAGCATCCCAAGCTCCTTCCAGACACGCAGTTCCACTTGCCCTTCCTTCAACGTTCTACTGTTGCTCAGGCTCTGCATATTATAACAAATATCAGTGCCACAACCAGTATCCAATACCTATAAGGTATAACTTGAAGTAATAACATGAATACCTGAGGAAGTAGTCTCATACATCGACTTCAACTCCTCATAATCTTCCATGAATTTAATGCAATCTCTTTTCCAATGCCCAGTCTCTTTACAGTAGCAGCACTTACCAACGTAAGAGGTATCTGACTCGGGCTCAGAAGACACACGCTTGCCATGATTAAAAATCTGGACAACTTTGTCTTCACCCTTGTCAGCTTTAGGTTTATTAAACCTACCCTTCTCATTCATGAGATTGTACAGGGTACTCTTCACGTTTGGCTCAACTGTCTTGAGCATGTCATGCAGTTCAGTCAACGTCTTCGTTAAGCCTTTCTTGATATAGTCCCTTACGAACTTATCATAGCTTGACGGCAGTGACTGCAGAATGATATCAGTTGCCAATTCTTGGCTAACTGGATAATCCAGTTTCCTCAGGTTATCAATGTAACCCATCATTTTACTGATATGAGGACTTACTGGATGATCCATCGGTAGCTTGCAGCTAGTGAGAGATTTAACCAACTGGTATCTCTCCACTCTTACCTGCTCCTGAAATTTCAATTTCAGGCTGCTGATCATCTCTATTGGCGACTCCATGTTCTCATATTGCTTCCGCAAATCTGAGTCCATGGTAGCCAATATCAGACCACGCACATCTACCACATCATTATAATTCTTATTCCAAGCATTATATACTGCATGACTGGCCTTGGATCCGATCCTCTCGGGGAGAGCTTTCTCAAGGACATAGTCCTTTCTCTCATGCCTGAGAACTAGCCTCAGGTTCCGCGACCAAGTCAAGAAATTTGATCCGTTCAGTTTGTCCATCTCAAGGACATACCGGATCGAGAAAGTGTTTTGATTGTTTGTGCTTGTCATAGCTGAAATTTAGAGATAAATAGAGTTTTAGTTATTAAGTTCATAAAAGAGCAATCTTAACAACTTATAAGAAAACTCGCATTGTATTCAAAATTTCTTTGTTTAACCTCATAAGAATACAATGATTCCGAGACCCATGTTTAGCTAAATCCAAAGTGGGCCACTGGCCGTCACCCAGAATTAGCTTTACTTGGTAAGCATACACACAGCTAGTTATAACCAATAACTCTCGGTTGTGAATTGGACCCGAGGCCCAAATTCACCAGATGTCTCAAGGCCCGGGACTCCCGATGGCCCAGTCAAGGAAACCAATCTCTTACAGCCAAATAATCACTAAAATCTGGGACTCCCAATGAAATTAGTGACTATATACTACTTTACTTACGCGAAAACAGACACCTCACACTGTAAGCCATATCTGTAATCGAATAAGCGTTAAGTAGTTGACAAGATTGGAAAGACATCCAAGCTTGATATTGTTTTTGAGGATTTTAAGTTTTATTTCCAAAAATAGAAGATTACTATTTTGGGAAACTTTCTTATTTTAGAAACTTTCTAAATTTAGTAACTTACTAAAATAGAAATTTCTAATTTAATATTTTATTAAATATTTTGGGTTGGGTCACAAATTATAGGCCCAATTCTTGGCCCAAGACCATAGAATTCCAGTTGGCCCAATAATTTGACATAACCGATCCGGTTTATTAATTCTGGTCCAAAACCAAATTAACTATCAAAATCATCGGTTATTTACTAAACCAGACCAGCTCTAAATTATTTGGTCCAACCAAATCAAACTTAGACCAGCCTTCGGTTTAGGTTAAAATTCAAAATTGAATTTCAATCCAGTTTAACCAGAAATTAAATAATACCATGTATTAAATAATTTTTAGCAAACCGCGATTCGGGTTAACCGCTTGAACCACCAATTAAATTGGATCGGTTCGGTTAAGTCCAAAATCAGGAAGAAATAGATTGGTCTAACCAATCAATTTTAGCTGATTTTGACCTAACTTGCGGGATAAGGCTAGTGACCATTGAAACGCGATCAGCCCAAGGCTCGATCGGTTCATGCGTCACGGGGTGGGATCGGTTTGATCGTTACAGCATCCGGCAATAACCAATCGGATTGATCGTTATACCCGGCATGCTTATCGATCGATTTCAATTATCAAAAAAAAAAAATTTAAATCAACAATCGACAAAAGATTTTGACTTTTCCTCAAAATCGGTATGATAATTAACAACCGATATCATAATGAATCGATAACTTAATAATCAATCGTTAAAGTCAAACCTTCACCTTTTTCAAATTATTATTTCAACTATTAATAATTCCTACGATCAATAGCAAAAAGCAACAGCAAAGACAAAACACGATCGATTCAATTAATTATAGTCAACAAGTCATTGTCGATTATATCAAAATCGATTATGCTCTTTACACAAGAAGACAAAACGAATTTGTCATCTTCCTCATCGAATGTCAATTAATTATATTAATAACTCTTACGATCATGTTAATCTCATCAAAACAACAAACGATTAATAAGAAATGATTTGTTTGATAACGAATCAAACAACAAACGATATCGACTTTAATTATCGTTTTTCTTATTTCATGATCCAAATTACAAGAAACCTAATGCCTTAGCTCTGATACCACTGTAGGATTATGAGTGTTTCTCCAAGGTTTAATTCTCGTATTACAACCTAACACAAATCCTTAAACAGATCTAGGTTCTTGCAAAACAAATCATAAAACCAACCTGGACATTACCTTTTGCAGCGGAATGATTGTAATGTCGAGATCAGATGAGAGCTGATGAGAATCGGCTCCTCCTCGAGTATCCACACTCTTACAAGCAAGGGACGGCTGCTAGACCAAAGAGATGGATGATCAGAGAGAGAGGTTTGAGAGAGAGATGAAAAATGCGGCTACCGGGAGAAGAAAATCGCAGGGATGTTTAATCCCTTAGGTTTTTCAAATCCTTAATCTCTCATTAATGGGCCCAAGTCATTTGACTAATGGCTCATTAATCATTTGGGCCCAAGACACAAATCAGGCAAAAACCTGCATTTTGTCTGCCCAATTCTCTGATCCAATACAGTAAATGCTATTGCATCTTACCGTATTTATTCCATTTAACTTTCCCGTTAACTATGGTGTGTGACCCTTAGGGATCATACAATACTGGTAATAAGTCCTAAACTTATAGATCATGAGAGGGCTCTAGCAAGTCATCATGATCACCCAGTATTTATGACTTATGTCTGATCTCGACACTTATCATACTTTCTAGAGATAGTACGGTAGATTTCAGGACATTCCCAACACATCGATCGATACACATACTGTATCGATAGACACACCCATTCGAAAACCTGCGTCGATCGACACACTCATTGCATCGATCGACACACCTCTTCAAAACTCAATTCAATGTGTATCCAATACACATTGATCGGATCATATGCCAATGATCAATCCCATACTAAGTGTATCCAGCTTGCTTAGGTGTGTGACCCTGTAGGTTCACACGATACTAGAAATGAGTTACAACTCATTTGTCATAAGCGGTTTCTAGCAAAACATTATGACTACCCAGTATCACATGAATTGTCCGATCTCGACAATACAACTATCTTTAGAGTAAGTACAATGTGATTTCAGGACACAATCCCAACAATCTCCCACTTGTATTGGAATCATCTATTCCCATAATCCCTTTATCGCTATATCTCGATATGGCATAAGGCAAGGAACTGTGTCATCCTTATTATAGCCAACATCATGTTTATCGAACTCCTGATCTATATTGATAAAACAAACGACTGATAATCACCTCGTTTGAGCACGGCCATGCATTTTCTCAGTATCAAATCTTCGATGGGCCCTGAGATATTTATCTCCTGTTATATAGGAGGGACAAATCCCTTCTTGTTCCATCCCTGTTTCTACACATACTTCATGATACACCTAAGCAATGCCTTTATAGCCGCCATTTACGGATCGACGTTTGACAAGGTCAAAGTGCACCAATTCATATGCTAGAAAGCATGATGAACTCAGGTCTAAGGACTATACTCTATAGTCGTAATGAGAAACTCTCATGACACAGATATAACTATCCTGTAGAGTTCTCATTAGCGGGTCATGTCCGATCATATGTTCACCAACATATATCTATGTGACTGACTGTGATACTCATATCATTGACTCCATGAAACTTAGTCAACAGTCACCTCACAAGCTAGTCTCTCGCGGTTGTCAGTGTCCCACTTTGACAATCTCGACTAGGGACAATCATAATTTATGTCATCTTTTACTTATAGGGTTTCATGATCAAGTCCTCAACTTGATGACCTATAAAATGAACATAAAATACTTGGGACCATTATTTAATTATCCAATGATCAAATAATGTTGATGTCAGTTTTTCATAAACATGACTGCATCATGTCTATCTGAACATCATAACTAACATAACTCCCACTAGAATCTAGACCACGTCTTCAGATATCTAGTATCTACAGCAACAACATGAAACTCATGCTTAGGTTGTGAGAGATGCTGCGGTGTTCTTGCTTGGAACCATTCCAACAAACCACACCGCTATTCTTTAATAAGCACTATTCTACGGTCCACTGCTTGGAGACCTTTCCAACAGATAGCGCCGCTACACAGACAAAGAGACATAACCAGGTGGGAAGCGGGAATCATCTTTGTCCGTCTAACTACTCATAACAGATTCGTCATTTTTCTCAGTTGAACAAGAACTATCCATAGTGTTTCTCAAACACATGGGGATATTCTTTACAACTGTCCAGTGACTTTTACCGGAACAAATTTGGTATCTTTTCGTCATGCTTTATGCGTCAGCTGCATCTAGAAGAGTGCAAAATATGGCATTCATGATGGATTCTATTGCATAAGCAAAAAGGAATCACACTCGTAGATACTAGCTCAGCCAGTGTCCAAGACACTTCTTCTTGCTAAGATCGATACTAGCTCAGCCAGTGTCAAAGACACTCCATCTTGCTAAGATTATTGCCATAAGACCTTTGGTGTGAAGCCATTCTTGGAATCAAGCACATTTGAACTGTCCAATACCTTATCACCATAAGGATTCTGACACGATCCAATTGGTCTTTGCAATCCATTTCAATGGATCCTTATTCCAAGAACTTTCGCGGATTCTTCCATGTCCATCGTTAAATTTGACTTCCGACCCAAATCTTGACAAGACTTTAGCGTCGGAACGTCGTTTATGAGATTAAGTGTGTTATAAACATACGGTGTGAGAATTGCAATTACGCTCCCATTGGTTTACTTGTAAATGCACGGTTTCTATACGTTCCTGATCAAGTCAAAACCTTTGACCGTTTTAACAGAACATAGATTCCAACTCCAAGTTGTTTGCTTCAATCCAGAAATGGATCGGTGAAGCTAACATACATTCCTAGTTAATTTTCGGAGTTGGGGCTCACCTTCGCTTCTTTGAATTTCGCAGGCTCGTCACTTTTCAATGATCAACAGATCACAGCAATCGGTCATGAGGAATCACCCTCGGTTTAGTGACGGATCCATCAGGATCAGCGAACTTCAGGCTCCACAGGTTCAGATCCTACAGCACTCTATAGATCCAACCGCTGCTCTTCCTCAACAGGTTTAACAGCCTCCTGTGTTTCTCGAATTTCTTCGAGCCGTACTTTTACTCCCACTGTTTTCTTGGAAAAACAGAGTTCCGAACAACAAAACTTTGTTCTCGGATTGGCTGCAAAAGTACTAAGCCTCGGTTTCCCGAGGACAACCGACGAAGGAGCCCTTATCAGATTTGGATTCAAGTTTGTTTGTTGACAACTGCCTTACACAAACCTTGCAATCTCAATTAATCAGAAAAACATACTTGGAAATCACCCAGTCCACATCCAATGTGGTGTCTTTCAACTGATTCTGATAGAAAACTATTTGGCGTAAACATATTCATTTTAGAGCGTATTTTAAAAGGATAATGGAAGATTCATGTGACTCATCATTAATCGGAGCATATCTAATAAGGTCCGATTCGTTCTCTCAGAAACACCATTTAGGTTTTCCAGGAGAAAAGAGCTGTGATATGACTTCACACTCACTTAGATGATCACCCAATTCTTGACTCAAGTATTTTCCTCCGCGATCTAATCGAGGATCTCAATACTTCTGTCAAATCGGTTCTATACTTCATTTTTGGAACTCCTCAAAGGATTCATACTCGTGTCGCATCAAATGAACACATCCATACTTACTGAAGCCATCAATAAGGTAATGAAGTACTGAAGATTTCAAGTCATCAGACTTAAACAGTTTGGTATTTATGTTATATTCAAGAGTATATTGGTTTAATACATAAAACCCAGTTATCAAAAGGGGTGCTACCATATAATATTTCATTAAGATCAAAAGAGCAACACTTGTCTTTTATCAGAATGAAAAACATCCAAAATCTTTACAAGAAAATGAAAGACATCTCTGCACGAAGCAGGTACATAGTAGCAATTACTTAATTCAAAACTAAGCTTGAAAGGCTCCTACAAGTGGAGAATCTCTACGGCTTATGTAGCAACCATTGCTCCATACCAGACACGCAGTTTCACTTGTCCTTTCCTCAACGTTCTACTGTTGCTTAGGCCCTGCATATTTCCAAAATATCAGTACCACAACCAGTATCCAATACATACGTAGAACTTGAAGTAATAACACAATACCTGAAGAAGAAGTACCATACATCTCCTTCATCTCTTGTGAATCTTCCAAGAATTTAATGCAATCTCTCTTCCAATGCCCTGACTCATCACAGTAGAAGCACTTTCTAACACCAGATGGGCCGGACTTGGGCTTATAAGATGACACATGCTTATCATGATTCCAAATCTGGACGGCCCTGACTCTACCCTTGTCAACACAAGATTTCTCAAATCTTTTACCCTTTATGATGTATTGCTCTGCTGTTTTGATCATACCATGCAGCTCAATCAACGTCTTCGTCAAGTTATTCTTGATATAGCTTTTGATAAACTTATCATAACTAGACGGCAGTGACTGCAGAATGATGTCAGTGGCCAACTCTAAGCTGACAGGACATTCCAGTTTCCCCAGGTTATCATTGTAACCCATCATTTTAATGACATGAGGACTCACTGGAGCATCCTCTGGTAGCTTGCACCCAGTGAGAGACTTCACCATCTGGAATCTCTCAACTCGTGCCAGATCCTGAAACTTCAGTTTCAGGCTGGTGATCATCTCTATTGGCGACTCCATGTTCTCGTATTGACTCTGTAAGTCCGGTTCCATGGTAGCCAACATCAGACCACGCACATCTACCACATCAATATAATGCTTATTCCAAGCATCATATACTGCATTCGAGCGATTGGTCCCAAGCCTTTCTGGAAGAGCTTTCTCAAGGACATAGTCCTTACTCTCCTGCTTGAGGATTAATCTCAAATTGCGATACCAATCCAGGAAATTTGATCCATTTAACTTGTCCTTCTCAAGGACGGATCGTAACGAGAAAGTAGTTTTAGACATAGGCTGAAAATTTTAAGCAAAGAAAATTTTAGTTATGAAGTTCAGGAAATGAGAAATCTTATCTAATAAGAAAACTCGCATTATATTCAAACAATGTTTCCTCTATGAATATAATAATCCAAGATCCATACATCACTAAAATCTGAGTGGACGACTCGTCATCACCCAGAGTTTAGTCATCTAGGTAAGCAAATCATTGCTAATTGTACCCAGTACAACTCTTGGTCGCAGATAAGACAATCCATGTCCTATCTACTCTGATGTCTCTGGGCCCAGAACTTCTGATAGCCCAGTCAAGTATAAAAATCTCTTCAGTCTTGTGATCATTGACAGTCGCACTGCAAGTCTATCAATGATCACCTGCCTTACTCATGTAATTGTGGATACCAAGGACTCCAAGACTATCCAACAACGAAATGAGTCTTGACAGTAGACAAGATTGGGCAAGACATCAAGATCACTTGATGTTTAGTTGAGGAAACGGAACTCAAAAGTTAGTAATTCAATCTCTTAGGTCATGTAATTGTTGATGTCAAGCACTGCAAGACTATCAACACTACTACCTGCCTTACTCATGTAATTGTGGACACCAAGCTCTTGGCAAGACTATCACAACAACGAAATGAGTCTTGACAGTTGACCATATTGAAAACTAAACTTTGATCTAATACACATCCAATGTGTATTAGATAGGTTTAGAACATGTTTTACTTCTAATTTCAATTAAGTTTTGCTTGTTCTAATTAAAGTGGGCTAGGTCATTTGGTTCGGTTTCTTAATCATTTGGTTCAAAACCAAACGATTACGTTCAACCAACCAGATAATCGGTCAATCTAATTGAGCTGGTAAATGACCAAATGAACCGGTTTTAGACCAATTGAGATACCGGTCAAATCCAATTCAACCGGTCCATCCAACTGAACCGATTCAACCAGTTTTAACTAATCGCGATAACCGGTCCAATTCAATTTAACCGACTTATCCAATCAAACTGATTTTAACCAATCAAATCGGTTTATACCAATTGAGATAACCAATTCAATCCAATTGAATCAATTCATCCGATTTAAACCGATCTGATCTACCTTAACCAAGCATGATAACCAGTTCAATCCAATTGAACCGATTAACCAATCGCAAGGCCTGTGTCGACCGACACTAAAACTGTGTTGATCGATACAGTAGGGTATCAGGGAATTTTTAATCGAATTAAACTGTCATAACCATGCGATATAACCGGTTCAATCCAATTGAATCGATCTATCCTTTCGCACAGCCTGTGTCGATCGATGCATCCAGTGTGTCGATCGACACAGTGCGATTTCTAAATCGAAACCCAATTTTTAATAGGCGAATTCGCGGTTCATCGACCGACACAAACTTGTGTCGATCGACACTATGCGAAAACACAAATTCTTTTGCATTTTCGCGCTGCATCGACCGACACACCCAGTGCATCGATCGATGCTGTGCGAAAACCCTAAAACAGTTTTGCCGTTTTCGCGGTGTGTCGACCGACAAAAACTTGTGTCGATCGACACAGTGCGAAAACACAGTTCTTCGTTTTCGATACAAATAAATCCGAGATTACATTTATCAAAACGAAACCTAGCTAGCATCAATTCAATCAAATACCATTTTAATCGAATTCTAGGCTACAAATTCAATGGATTAAACCCTTCAGCTCTGATACCACTGTTGGAATCCCTAGGATCCAGGGTCTAGGTAATTGAATCTAAGAACTGACATCGTGTTTACCTGGAGTTTGGCAGCGGAAATTGGAGCAGGTAAACGAGATCTAGAGCGCCTCAATCGCTGCGCCTCTATCGTAGTCCACATACACACAAGCTGGAATCCGCCGGGATGCTAGTGCCGGGAATCGGATCTCCTGTGGGTTATGGGTTTCTGTGTCTCTGCTTTCTCTCTGAGAAGCGACATTGACGGCTAGGGCTCAGGTCGATCACATAAGACATTATATATCGACCTGGGATGACTGAAAACGACCTGGGATTAAACCCGACTCGTTTAAGTCATTAACTCGAAACTTCAGTCTCGAAGCCCAATGTGCATCGATTGATACACATACTGTATCGATCGACACACCCATTCGAAAACCTGCGTCGATCGACACACTCATTGCATCGATCGACACACCTCTTCAAAACTCAATTCAATGTGTATCCAATACACATTGATCGGATCATATGCCAATGATCAATCCCATACTAAGTGTATCCAGTTTGCTTAGGTGTTTGACCCTGTAGGTTCACACGATACTAGAAATGAGTTACAACTCATTTGTCATAAGCGGTTTCTAGCAAAACATTATGACTACCCAGTATCACATGAATTGTCCGATCTCGACAATACAACTATCTTTAGAGTAAGTACAATGTGATTTCAGGACACAATCCCAACACTTGGGACCTATGTAAGAGGGCATTCTTATCCAAGTTCTTCTCCAAAAAAAAACTGCAAGGTTGAGGAATGAAATATCAAGCTTCAAACATAAGGGCACAAAAAACTTTGGAGAAGCTTGGGAGAGATTCAAAAGATACACCAACTAATGCCCTCACAATGGGTTCTCTAAGGATAGTCTACTCAACACTCTCTACAGTGGAGTTATGTCAAAGCACCGGATGATGCTAGACACTTCTACGAATTGCAACTTCTTGCAAAAAGATGAAAGGGATGGCATGCAACTGGTGGAGAACTTGGCTATAAGTTACTCAAATTATGGAGAGGACTATGACCGTACATATCAAAATGGAGGTGACGAAGATGACCAGATAGGGAGATAAAGTCCCTTAATGAGAAACTAGACAAGCTTCTGAAGGCCAACCAAAAGACTGTCAACTCTGTTGGAGACTTTGATCAACATTAAACTACATTAAAGAAGAAGCTTAGAAGAGTAATGAGCGACATGCGGTGATGAACTATATCGGAGGACAAGGATTCAACAGAGGGTTTAATCAAAACTGTAGGAATCAACCCAATTTTTCCTATAGAAATAACAATGTGGAGAATCCTCAAGACCAGACATATCCTCCATTCAAACCTCAAAGCCAGAACACTCTACAAGCAAACTTTCCAACAAAACAAACCTTCAACAACAATGGAGGTTTTCAAAAAAGGCAGTCCTTCAACAACAACCAATGAAGTTTCCAGCCACAACAACAGTACAACAACGACCAAGACACCTATCAACAACAAGGGAACCAACAGTTCCAAGGACAAGGAAGCTCAGCCAACCCAACAAAGATAAGAGGAACAAACTCTTCAATTGATGAAACTGATATTGGAGAGCAACAAAAAGATAACTAACGAGATGAATGCAAAGTATGAAAGCTTAGCAGCTGACTTGGTAAACCTAAAACTTCAATTTTCTCAAATTGGATCAACATCCAAGCGACCACCGGGAATACTCCCTGGAAAAATTGAACCAAACCCAAAGGAGTATATCAATGCCATAACACTAAAAAGTGGAAGAGAAGTTCCATCAAGAGAGCTCATTGAGGACAATGAGAAACAAGGTGGGGAGGTGGACATTGAAGTTGAAGATGATGGGAAGACCATTGAGGGAGAGTGGCATGATCACTACAAGAAAACTGCTTTTGTGCGACTGGAACTTGCGACTTGTAGTCGTAACATTTGGGGACTATTTGGAGACACTTTTGCGTCTATTTTGTGACAAAAGATATATTGACGTGTATTATTCGCTAATATATGATCAAAAATGATTGTCACCAATTTAGTTGCCGATTTACTACTGATTAACGACCATTGTCGAGACTGAAAACAATAGTCACAGGCTAGTCGGTAATATGGCGGCTAGTTTGTGTCTGATGTGAAGAGTCGTAGAAAAATCAAAAATTGGTCACTATATGAGCGACTAATTTTCTACTTCGTGTATAGTAGTAACAAAGTCATTTATTTGTCGTTATTGTTACGACTAATATGCAACTCATTATTCGTGTCGCAAAGTAGTCGGGTTTGGGTCATATCATATAGTATGATTTAGTAATAATAATATAATATAGTTTGGTTATATTTTACCTGTTTGTGGTCGGTGTACCGGTTTCAAAGCTAATATATACTTGCAATATTTAAAGTGTATAATCGCTTTTTCCAACTTCTAATAAACATGTATAAGTTGCAATATTATATATTAACTAAATTTTAAATCGAAGTTAACCTTAAAATAGAAACCAAACGCTTAGCAATCTTTACACTGGTTTAAAGGATCAAAACTTAAAACTTCATAAGTTCTTAATAGTTATAGAATAAGAGTGAAGGAGAGTTATAAGCGATCGAGAGCCTGGTGCTCGTTTAAGTACCATGTCAGAAGAGGATTAGGGTAACTACATGAAATCAAATAGGGAAATATGTTAGATGTTGCTAATAATTTATATGATCATAAGATTTTCAATATGACAATTTCAAAAAATTCATACCTATCCATCAAATTGTTCAACTCATCCAAAGTTAAACAATGATAGTCAATTGAAGAAGGTCCTTCTATTCCTCTAAGCCAAGTAATCCTTAAATAAACAAATGCTTGTCAGAAACTTGTTCAAAATGCCTGGATAATTCCTCAACAATTAGTCCATATGCAACGCATTCTATAACCATCTTCCTTCAAGTCTAACAACATTATTTAGTAAGGTTTATAAGGTGATTATAAAACTCTGAAACTTAAACCATGTGAATAGCTTACTCGGAATCTCATAACGTGAATTGCTTTATTTTTAGATTTCCCAAACCTATACCACAAGAATACAATCTGAAAGAAATTCTGATGTCGTAGTTATATTAACTAATTCGTCTATCTCAAGTTGTTGGTTAATGAAAACTTATTTTTTCTTTATGGTGGATGAAGTGATATGTATGAACTTGTAGATTTGTAGCTTTAATTTGATACTTTTACTTTCAGATTTTAAGCACATGATCGTTGAAAGTCCTAAAGTACATGATCGTTGAAAGTCTTTCTTGTTATGTTATCCAAGTATAGCTTAATATATATAAACAATCATGAACAAACTTAATTACTACCCAATGCCACCATTCTCATCTATATGTAAGAAGACTTTATACATCTTACCCAACTATTGTTTGACGAAGAAGCATCTTAGAACGATGTATTTGGTTTGAATATGAGCTTAAATCTGTGCGGAGTCAAAGAAATAAAATCTGGTGCAATGTAGATTGTGAAGAAGAATAGTGACTTAAGGGTCCGAAAGCATGTATCGCACATGTTTGTACCTTTTTAAACCATAGTCCCACCAAGCTAACCAAGTCTTTATCGGAGCACACGTACATCTATAAATCCTTTTGATATCTAATCCTCTTCTCCTCTCATAGATTAGTGCACACCGTCTGTCTGACCTTCCATGTCTTTGTCTCAAAGTTATCTTAACACGTACTAGAGTTGCAAATTCGCGCTCGATGATGTACTCATGGTTCAAAACTTCTCCATCTCCATAAAACACCCACATGAACATGGAGTACGTGCAAATGCACTCCTCCCATCGACTATCTGCCGATATTTTGATCATAGCCTCTCCTTTAACCATCCTGTCGATGGAGGTCGACGATCTGTCGATCCAACAGTCGCAATATACAAAAAGACACATACCTCTGAGGAGAAGAGCAGAAGGTTTTTGGATTTCAGACATTTGTTGACTAATTTAGTTATAACCCTAGGTGGGCACCAGATATTTTCAGTAATGTTGGGGAAGTATTGATCGATCGACCGACTTATAGAAATCTGCGCTTTCTCCGACGTTTTGCAGCGCCCTGCATGTTGCTTTCAGCCGAGCCAAATAGCGTATACCTTGGTTATCGTCAATGACGGCAAGAAGTTTTTTTTTAAGGATATCACTAGGAAGGAAATCCATTAACAATTTTGGCAAGAAAAGATGGAAATAAGCAAAGGAGAATTTTAACAAATAATATTGTAGAGTACTTGAGATAGATATTGTTTTGAAGGCAACCACAGAAGTTTATTTATAGATCAGATCCAACCTTTGGGTTTTCCATAAATTTAAGGGAAATTACTTATCTAGTATGAAAAGTATAGTTATTATTAGAGCAGTATTAATCTTTTGGCCTTTTTCAATATTTTATTGCCTAAAGTACCCCTATCATCATTTGGAAGGAAAAAATATTATTACAGAAATACAATTAATTTTTTTTCCATGTCAGCAAAAAAAAAATTATTTACGAAAATGCCACCTTCCCTGCGAAATTAAATCCGCAGTCATGTGTTGCAGATTTTTGTGGTTGCGGATTTGTTTGTGTAATTACGGATTTGGTGTTACGGATTTAAATGTACATGTCGAAGATTTGTTTCTTTGTTACGAATTTAACATAAATCCGCAACAAAGGATCTTGACTTTTTAATTACTAAAGTAGTACGAAGTGTAACATATTTGTTATGTGTTACAGATTTTTTTTATACATGCGGATTTGTTTATTTTTTGCAGATTTAATTTGAAGATTTTTGGCTAGTGTGGAAGATTTTATTAGGGTTTTTGCAGTTTTTTCATGATTTTGCGGATTTATTTAGCAGATTTTATTCTCAGTGTTACAGATTTTTTGTATTTGTTGCAGATTTCGAAAAACACCGTAACACAGACAAAAGGCTTAAAAAATTACAAAACTAGTATTTTAGTGTTACAGATTTATTTGATGTGTTGCAGATTTAATTTTAGTTTGTGCAGAGTTTTTAAAAATTGATGACGTGGCATTTTTGAATAATCATTTTTCTGCGGATTTGTTTGTGTATTTACTTAAATAGTTTTATAAATTAATTTATAATTAAAAGTATAATTTAAACTGCAAATAATGACTTCTGAAAATTTTAAAATATTATACTGTATGAACCTAAGTAGGTCAAAAAAGTTTTGTTCATCATGGTAATGGAGGTGCTATCCAAGATGTTAGAGGAGGCGGTTGTCAATGGGCTTATAAGACTCCACCCGAAATGCGCAAAGCCGAAGATTACCCACATGTTGTTTGCAGATGATCTATTGATCTTGTCTAGTGCATCTTCTCATTTGCTAATGGGCATAAAAACATTGTTGAGTGACTTCAAGGAGCCGTGTGGTATGGATATCAATCCAGCAAAATCAGAGATCTTCTTTGGCGGATACACAGATCTTGAAATAGCGGATCTGAGTGCCACCTCGGATTTCAAGCTCGGCTCATTCCCAACACGTTACCTGGGACTTCCACATAATCCTAAACGCATCAACATGGCAACCTTACAACCATTTATAGAGAGGATAACAAACAAGCTCCACTCATGGACTGTCAGGAAGCTATCTTATGCAGAGAGAATCACTATGATCACTTCATTTATCTATGGAATGGTGAATTTCTGGAGCTCCGTTTTCACACTTCCTAAGCAGCTTTATGGGAAAGTGGATTCATTATGCGCAGCGTTCTTGTGGAATAACAAAACAGAATCTGCGAAGAGTGGCTTGGTCAGGAGTGTTCAAGCCGAAATCAAAGGGTGGTCTGGGTATTAGAATGCTGGAGGAGTATGAGAGGACTTGTAAACTGAAACAGGTCTGGAATCTTTTTACATATGCAGGTTCTCTTTGGGTTGCCTGGGTCAATGCTAACATATTTGGCAGGAAAGGGTACTGGCTAACTAAGGACTCGACCCGGTTTTCCACTGCTATCGGAGGATTGCTTCAACTCAAGGACTTGCTTCCGCAGCTACTCGTGCTTCCTTTTGGCACGACTGTTGGTCAGATCATGGGCCTCCAATTGATTTCATAGGTGAGACTGGTCCTAGAAGTCTTCGCTTGTCTTTAGAATCCAAAGTCTGTCCGGCAACAAGGGATGGCGAGTGGAGACTTGTTGCTGCTAGATCACCCCAAGCTCAGACCTTGCATATAACTCTAACAGGTATGAAGCCACCTAATGAGGAAGATGGAGAAGACACTTACAAATGACGCAATTCCACATGCGAATTTGTAAGTTCCTTCTCCTCAAAATCAACTTGGTATTACATGCGAAAGCGTTCTCCCTTAATTGCTTGGTCCGGGGTCATATGGTTTAAGGAAGGAATCCCATAGTGTTCTTTTATACCGTGGCTTGCAATGCGGTCAAGGCTGACTACAAGAGACATGCTCTGTCGCTGGGGGTTAGACGTTCCAGGAATCTGTGTTCTTTGGAGCAGGAAACACATGCTCATATATTCTTCGAATGTACATTCTCAACTGAGCTTTGGAACATTTTCTTTGCTAGCTTCGGATTAGCTCCGGTTGATCTACATTTGGATTCGATTGCTTCAGCTATCTCTGCGAACCAATCGCTTACACGCTCGAAGAAAAGAGTTGTGGCTAGGCTTCTTTTTCAGGTGTTCATCTATCTTCTTTGGAAGGAGCGAAACCAGCGCATTTTGCAGCATCCTCCTCTACTATAGGGTCTGTCTGTGCAGAAGCCCACCGGTTAATGTGCGACCGTCTGATCTCATTCCCTGCAACCAGTGTAAGTTCGCCGTCTTTGCTAGAGGTTTACTTCCAATGTGTTGCTGGATCAGTGTAATCTTTTTTCTTCTTCTTTCTTTTTGTAATCCTTCTCTACATCTTTCTCTTTTTATGTAATAAGTTGAACTTGTTCAACATTGTAAAACTCAGAAAATGGTATAAGATTTACCATTGTACCAAAAAAAAAGATTGCTTGGTTGGTGAAAGTACTTGCAGAATTCCTCAGCTTCATCTAGTTATAATGTTTTTGTGATTCTACAACTGCAATTCAAATTGTTAATAATATTGTATTTCACGAAAAAAACAAACATATGGAAAATGATTGTCATACAACAAAAAATTGGACTGAAAGCGCATTATTGAAGACATTGCACGTAAGAACAACAGCTGAGATCACGGATATATTCAAAAAGGCATTGTTTCCTACTCAGTTCAAAGCTCTCATTGGCAAGATGAGCTTTCTTTGATCTTTGCTCATCTTAAAGGGAAATATTAACATACAAAAGAAACAGAGAATCCGGTCACATGCCACTACACTGGCCAGATATGGGAATCGCTTGTAAAGGGACTACCACAACAATCGTACACAGCTGAATGGAATGATATTGTCAGGCTTGCATCGGGTACCTCTCTCTTGTTTCTTCTACGGTATGTTCTCCAAATGAATAAACCGCAGAACCATTCATGTTACTGTGGTTCATTGACAAGGTGATAAGCAAATGTCTGTGATCTTTAAAAGCAAATGATAATACTCTTGATGAGGGGTTGCAAGTGTGGTTTGGAACAAGACTACAGGTTAATCAGTAGGAATCATTAGCCATTCTTTCATTGTTTAATTGCTTATTCTTTATTCTTAAAGAACATTTCTAAAAGAAAGATAACACTGTAACAAAGGTTTTTTTGTTTGAACATAATTTTACATTCATTCAAAAATAAAAAATAATTGGTTTGGTTTTTTTCTACAAGAAACAAGATAGTATATAGAAATAACTTAACCAGTACCAACTCAGAAACAGCCGTTGCCTAAAGCTCGTTAGCTTTTCTTCGTAATTCGTTTAATTCGTTCTCGATCTCCGAGTCCTTGAAAGGGTACCTCGTGTTTGCTGTGACGGTGCTTCTCCCTGGAGGAAGCACTCCTTTCTGCTTCATATCATATAAACAGAGGATAACTATGAGATTTTTATACAACAATCTCTTAACCAAATCGATGTTTTCAGTTTTCAGTTTTCAGTAATTCGTAACGTGATCGCTTGTGAACCAAATCGATATTTTCAGTTTCATGGAGCCATGAGGTTATAAAGTCAAAGGAACATTTACAAACCTTTGAGCTTCCGGACAACTCTTTCTTCAGGTTTGCAAGATCATCATCCACAGATGAAGTTTCAAGCATTTGAAACTGCAAGTCACAAAGAAGAACAAGTTAATGTCAAACTGCAAGTTCTTCTCCTACAACTAACAAATAGTCGCTTTTCTGCTCCCATAAAACCAATCAAACATACAGTACACCAGATTGGGCTATCCTCTCATAGTCCTAAAGTGTAAAATGAAGCAGCAAACTAATGCAAGATCTTACCTATAACCAATTTAAACGAGAAAGATTTTTTTCCTCCACATAGAAATACTAGGACTAGACATAAACAACCAACCTTCCCCTCGAGTTCATCGGTTCCAATCTGAGTAAGTGCATCTGCTTCAGACTCCATAGCCATCACTGTCAAGCACTTTATAGTTTTTAGACTCTATCTACCAGAATAATCATACATCAAAAAGAAGAGTGTACAACAACAAAAAAACTCTAACTTCACAATTCTAATTTAGTAACTCAGAAATTTACAGAAAGAGTAAGGGGAATATTTTTGCTGAGACTAACATAAACCAACTCTTCTTGAAAACGACCAAAAAGTCACATAAACATTTTTAGAAACAGCAAAAAGAAACAGTAAGGATTCGAATAAGTTTTATCCTTTTCTCCTAGGGCGTATTGCCTAGGTATCAACTAATTTAACTAAGTTTATCGTCTAGCCTAGTCGGTCAAGGATTAATTATAATGATCCTCCTAACTACAAACCAAACTTCGAATTCAGAAAGGAATAGTAGGACTAACTACTGTCAGTGGTGCGTAGACAAGTTTCATAAGTTTTGCTTAGTTTGGAGGATCAAGAGATTGTACCTTTCTCCTCCATTTTTTCAAAAGCTGATAGAGCACCACTTGTATTCACTGTCCCTATCATTTCTTGCACTTTCGTTGCAGTCCTAGCAGCATTGAAAAAAAAAGTTGGGACAACATATAAATCGAGAAGAAGCATTCTATACGGATACGCTTCCTATAAAAGATGTAAAGAAGGATAATAGGGAAATAATACAAACTTAGCAGTGCGAGCACGTGCAAGGAGCGTATCTTTCTTTGCTTTTGCCTCTTGTATCTTGCTCTCCAAGAGCTGCCAAGATAAGGGGTAAAAACAAACATTTACCGAACTCAATTTTCCATGAACCAAACTTCGTCCTAAGCAATTTCAGAAAAACGATAAATATTCCGAAAATACAGATATAATAGTTCCTTAGTCACTAAAAAGGGGAAGAGGGATATTTATCGTATTAGACGGAACCCCTATCTCTAAGCCATTCTAACGTAATGGTGGCATGAAGAAAATACATGATTCTTTGTTTTGTTGAGTAATGCAGTGATGATAAAATCACTTAATTCTAAGAAGAATCCCAAAGTTTATAATGACACAAAATATATAGATAGAATGGTGACAACTAACCTTTGTATTCGAAACAAGATTGTCGACAACACCTTTTTGCTGATCTAGTTGAGTTTTCAGAGCAGTAGCGTTGTCCTGTTAAGATAAAAGTGAACAAATAAATAACTTCAAAATCAAAAGTTCTAAGACGAAGACTTTTTGACAATGCATGCTTTCAGGAGACCTCAATAGTTGTTTATTTCTTCAATTCGTTGGCATTTGCAAAGGTTAAACAAAAACACGTAATCAGTAAAACTGAAAAATACGGTCGGTTGCATAAACTACAGCACATCAACGACAATAGTCATCCTAATACGTAGAAAACACAGATGGATCGTTTTTGGCATTATACGCAGTGCTACATATGTCGAATTTCTTGTTAGTTCTGGCACTGAAAGACAATAGTCAACATCCTCATATGTAGAAACACAGAAGGATCATTTTCTGTCTGCATGCGTAGTGTTACATATGTCCAAATTCTTTTCTTGTTCCGACACTAAAACCACTTTAACAAATACAACAAAGAAAATATAGTTTAAAAAAAAAAACTTGTAACTATAAACACTAGCAAGCTTCTCTCACTTTGAGGTTACTTAGGGAGTCATGAGGAGAATTACTGTATACTTCATTATCTAATTTTTTTTTTTTTTTTACATTTTACTTTCACAACCTCCTTTCTAAACTTTGCAGAAAACCTATAGATTAGCCTCAAAGACCTCAAGAGAATGATAAGGTCCCAGGCTTCTTCAGTTGTTAGAGTAAGCACACCTAAGAAAGAAAAACAAAGCTGGAGAATAAGAGAATAAACCGATATAACCTACCGCAAAAGACTTTCTTCGTTTAAGGGCTTCACGTGCAAGATCCTCATCTCCTTTTGCAAGAGCAAGTTGTGCCCTTTTGTACCTATTTAAGTGTGTAACATGTAAGAATAATCAGCTAAGTGAAGATTTCAAGTAAGAAAGTAGGGGTAAAACAAACATACCAATCATCAGAAGATTGCTTAGAAGCTTTATATTTGTTCTCCAATTGCTTTTGTGATGCTAAAACCTTCGGACAAACACATATTGCGATAATACACAAGTTAGCTAGTCTCCAAAATATATATGCCACATTAACTCTCAGAAAGAGGGACAAGCCATGCTCGGTATAAAGCCGAAGAAGAATAACATCATAAAGGGACATGTATAGAGTAAGTTGAAGAGCACAAAAGGTACCTGTGCGGTAGCTTGACGCATCTTTGTCAAATCACTATTCATTTCAATGACAGTTTGCTCCAGGATTTTCTCCGGGTCTTCAAAGGAGCTTATAATTGCATTTGCATATGACTTTGCTTATTAAAGAAAACACGAGATCAGATTAATGAACTCCAAAGGCATCAGAAACATAGAGTATCAAAGTAAGGTTATAAGTACCTTGACAACCCTAGAAAATCTTTCAAAAAGATTCATCGTAGCCCCATGAGCATTGCACTTCAATCTATTTGCACAAGCTAGTCTCAGCTCGTTAACTCTCATGGATCCACCTTTCATAAACAAAACACAAAATAATAAAATCAGCAAAGCAAAGTTCTGACCTGCATTTCAACTTGGGTCCATAAGTCATCGAGAAGCCCTCTCTTATTTGGGAAAAGAGATGACTCTGGTTGATAATTAACAATAAAACACGAAAGAAAAAACTACAAATTATACAAAATCAATACTTACGACTTCAAATTTTACTTCGATCACTCTCTAACTATTCAGGTTCATACTTTTAACACAAAATTTAGAGAGCTGCGGTATTTTCCTTTGGGTTTCGAAGCAATTAAACAACAAGGCGCAAGCTAATTTAATGAAGAACAAAAATCCGTGAGGGGATTAGAGAAAGACGCACCGGAGTTTCCAAAGAAGGATGTTCCGAGGGGAAGTACCCTGAGGATACAAGGGCGATTAGAAGTCGAAGAAGTAGTAGGGCGAAGAGGAGGGAATAACCCGGCGACTGGTGAAGCCTTCAGAGCCATTTCAACGGCGAAACTGAACAGAAGAGAAGTCACGAAAACGCGAGGGTCTTTTTTATGTCTATGGCGTCTCTTCTTCTCCTTCTCACACACTGGAGGTATTTTGTGGTGTTAGAGGCAACCGGATGTTTGATTTTTTCTTTTTTCTTTCTTCTTTTTTCAACTCTTAGATAAGCGGATTAAAAGAGCGGTACGGTTTAAATGCGGTTTGTACAGAAGAAACGTCTTATGCGGAACAAGTGCGGTTAATATAAAATAAGCGGTACCGAAATTTTTTTGAATGGTGACGACTACACATATATAATAATTATTAAACTTTGATAAATCGTTTTTGATATTTTGATTTCTGAAATAAATTTGTTTTTTAAATAAAAATATTAAAGTGAATAAATTATATTTAAACAATTTTTTTCAGATTTTTCTGAATTAAAAATAAAATAATATATTTTGAACCACACTGAAAAGCATCAAATTGACATTTTTGTACCACACCATGCAAAACTTACATTTACCCTTGTTTTCTTATTTTTTATTTTTTCTTTTTGTCAAAATTAAAACAGATAAAATTTGTCTCACTGTTGTGTAAATGGAAGCAGTACTTAGTACCACACCTCAAAACACTCGATCCGCTTTGTACATTCACAGCCTTATAATCAAGCACTCTTATGTTGACTGGAGGTATTTTTGTGGTTAAACAACGGATTTCATTTCCGGCTTCTTCCTGGTTTTATCTCTCTACTTTCTCTCTAGAGACACCAAGGGTGATTTCCGGCTTCCTTCCGGCCACCGGCGTTTGTCGGTGGTCGGCTGTGTATATTTTTTGTACGTTTTGATGCGATTCAACGATGCTTTCTAAAATTCTCCTAGATCGAATCGAATCGGTGGTTTGAATAAATTCGGGTCTCTTTTCCCGATTCAGTTTTTTCTTCTTCTTATTTGCTTCAAATAAGTCGAGAGAGTTCTTTCTATGGCCGGCTACTTTTTCCGCTCTGTCGGATTTCGCCGGAAAGTTCCGGCTTTGTTTCGATTCGATCGGCTTCTCTTCTCTCTCTTAGCCTCTGTCGCCTGATTTCACACCGATCTGCTCCGGTTCCTCTGTTTCTCTTGAATTAATATCGTTTTCGTGGCCATCGCGTTAGAGGACACGCTCCTGGTGGCTCCTGTTTGGTCTCCGACTCAACGGCGAAGGCGTCTTCAAGGCTGCGGCGGCTCTCTGGTGTCTTTTCAATGTTGGATTTTCTTTGATGCAGGTTTGGCAGCAGGTCGTTTCGGGAAGCTCTGATCGGCAGATGGACCTTCGCCGCTTCAAGATATTGGTCCGGTGGCGGTGGCTTCGTTCTCCTCCGCAATAGCTCACTTCTCTCCGGCGGTTCGCTTGATGAGTGACACGTGGCGACACGTGGCGTTCCGATCTTCAGCGTGGCTAGTGTATTGGGTTACTCGGATATTTATCTTGTTTCGGGCTTTGGCCCATTTGTATCTTTCTCTGGCCCATGCATGAATTCTCGTTGACAAAAAAAGATTGGAGGTATTTTTTCAACACTAATCTCAACTCTTAAAAAAAAAAAATATAATCTGTTTTTGATTTACTTTTAATTAAAAAAATAGGACAATTCCTCTTTTATTTTATTTTTAAGAGAAAATGTCAAATAATACACGAACTCTTTGAATTTTTTCTTTTAAACACTCGAGGAGAAATTGTCCCTATGCTTCTTTTGCACAAACACTAATCTCAAAACTCTTTAAAAAAAACAGAATCTGTTTTTGATTTACTTTTAATTAAAAAAATAAGACAATTCCTTTTTCATTCTATTTTTTAAAGAAAAATGTTAAATAATACACAAACTCTTTGAATTTGGTCAAAAACTTTTAAATAATACACAAATTAATGGTTGATTTGGCCAAAATGACACACCGTTATCTGATTTAACAGACTAACTAAATGACATTTATGAAACCACTAGTTGTGCAGTTAATTATAAAATTTGTTTAATAAAAAAATATTCCGGTGCAGACAAAGCTCGAACTTATATTTGGTAAATCATGAGAAATTGTTTTGTCGCTACTGTGCCAAATTAGTTTCAACGAAATAGATAGGACAATAATTGTATTTATAATGAAAAAGTTCAGAACTACGCAGATTTCTTCTCCATGTTCGCAAGATTCGATTTCCAAGGACTAGTTAAGAAGATGAAAGTCCATGTGAAGAAACTAAATATTTTGTTCGATCGAGTTATGGAGAGTCATGTCAAAATGGTGGGAAAGAAAAGGGAAGAAGAAGATTTCTTACAATATTTGATTGAAGTTAAAGACGACGATGAGAAAGCTCCTCTCTCGTTGACTCATGTCACGACAATATCGTTGAAGAATCACATTTACCTAAGCTTCCTTATCTACAAGCGGTTATGAAAGAGACTCTTAGGCTTCATCCTACGCTTCATCTTCTTGTGCCTAATCGGAACAGCGAGTCCTCCGTGGTTGCGGGATACACTGTTCCTAAAGTCTCGAAGATTTTCATCAATGTTTGGGCAATTCATATAGATCATAAGCATTGGGATGAGCCAAACGAGTTTAAACCAGAGAGGTTTTTAGAGAATTCGCTTGATTTCAGTGGAGGTGATTTCAAGTATTTGCCTTTTGGACTAGGGAGGAGGATTCACACGGCGATTAACATGGCCGAGAGGCTTGTTCTGTTCAACATTGCGTCGCTTCTTCACTCTTTAGACTGGAAAGCTCCTAAAGGACATAAGTTTGAGGTTGAAGAGAATTTCGGGCTTGTTCTTAAGTTGAAAAGTCCACTTGTGGAAATACACTAATAATAATATGTTACAAGTACAATTATTGTCCTATCTATTTCGATGAAATTACTTTGGCACAGTGGCGACATAACATTTTCCTATGTCTTACCAAACCCGAGTTTGAGCTTTGTGGTTTAGGACACAACTAACGGTCCCGGTGTGTTATTTTGGCCAAATCAACCATTAGTTTGTGTATTATTTAAAAGTCCAACAAAAGATTATGTATTGTTTGGCAAGACATGGAGTTGATATATTTTTTGCCATATTCAAATAGTTTGTGTATTATTTGGCATTTTTCTCAATTATTTAAGGATAACTATTTGTTTTAAATGATGGAACAAAAAAACTAGTTGTTTTAACATATTTAGTCTGTATTTGTGCATATTTATGTCTCCCATCCAATTCATATTTTTTCCATTGAATTATCTCTATTGAAATCTAAAAAAAATAGTTTAGTGCATTTTTTCTTTGGTTCTTATTTTTCGTAGTTAATATTCTGATAAATGGGGCATGAATATGTTGGTTGGTAAACGACTAAAAGTGTAATTTTCATTGTTGACCAATTTTACTTTACAGGCCGTTTCAATTAACCGGTCCAATTCTCTCTGTTCTAGTTCGAGTTTAAATACCTTCTTACTGCACCTCTTAACCGGCTTGGTTCAAACAAAGTTTAAAAATGAATGTTATTGGAGAAATTCAAGAGTGAAACATGATGAGTACACACAACTTGGAGCCCAAAGTAACAATGTGCGATGTGTTTGCGTTGGTATTGGTGCTTTGTTGCTCTAGCTGCACAAAGAGAAAAATACTTCATCAAGTGATTAAAATCAAGATGATGCTTGGATAGAGGAAATGATGGAAACTACTAACAAATGAATTTGATAACAGTATACTATTGGGATTATAATCATGGCTTGCCGCCAAATGCTCTTCACATGATTTGAATCTGTCCTCGAGGTCTTTCAGTTTCGCCGTTAAGGAATTGGCCTCTGAATCTCGCTATTTAAATCCCCCAGTACCTTCGAATTCTATGCTCCTAGTCTTTACTTAAAGACTGATGCAAAGCTTCATGGTTTTATTGCATAGCCTCATCTATTTCTCTTCTGTTTTTTCTCGACTCTCTTTAGTAGACTTCGCTTTCCCGTAACCCAGCAGCTTTTAAGATCATTTTCAATGGTCTCCAATTTTTCTTGTGTGACACCCAATTCATTCCTGAGACTTTCTAACATATTCTTAGATTCACTGATCTTCGCGCTCTACTCATTCACTATATCTTCTAATTTTCGTTTATGACCCATCACAGCGTTTAGATTTTGCCTCAATTCTCTCTCGTTCTCATTTGCAATGTTTAAAGCACCTTCAAGGCTGACACTTTCCACTTGGAATGAAAGTCCAGCCACTTGACTAGAGTAACCTTTTGAATATGCTTTAGTTTCCCCAAACTTCTTCTCTAGCGAGCTAACTTTCTCTTCAATGTGTATTCTTGCTCAATCTCATACCTTAGTTATAGATGGATTGAACGAGTATTAGTTTAAAACTGATTGATTAGGAGAGACATCAGTAGACAAATAAGAAGAAGAGGAGAGTACCAAGGCTCCTCAGAGGCAACTTTGGGGTTACTGAAGATCTTAGCAGCGTTATGCCTCTTGTTGGTTGGAATTGGATCTCCGGCCGGTGTGTAAGCATCACACATCACCTGCATATATCACAGTAACCAATCATTTTAAAAAAAATCTGATATTGATCCAAATTGAAATTGATTACACCAATCATATCATACCAACCCACATGATGTTTATGCATATACATACAAATATATATTATAGAATGACTTCACTGTCATCCACGACGGCCTTACCGGTGCTGGATCCGTCATAGTTCCACTTGGGCAGATTTGATGGATCACCACTGGTCGTGGGAGTTGTTTGTATCATCCAAAACAAATCAAATCGATCGTACAAGGAAAAAGAGAAGGAGAAGAATAAACAAAGTATCAATTACCCTTGCTTAGCTTCTAATGTCCATTCACAATTTATATAGAAACTCACAAACCCATAAAATGACAAAAAGACAAAAAGAGTAACTTTATGATGTACACGTAAACAATGTTAAGCATCCATCAACACATACTCGATTACAAAACATCTTGTAGGCCTTGGTGGAAGATATATGCATTTGTTCTTAATACGTTTAATTTTTTTGTTTTCTAGAGAAACTGCAAGTTTCGAAAGCAAGAGAGTAGTTTTTTACACTTGAATAAAGGCAGATGTAAAAACTGAATTTATAAGGTCACTTTCGGAGTCGATTTGATCCACCAGTAAGCCTCTAGGTTTCCAGAAAACCTGTGTGATGGCAACCACAATACAGTATAATGATCAGAGAAGACAAAGCTAAAGAAAAGTCCTTTGGAAAAAGGAAAGCAGATTGAAGAGAAAATATGTTATTTCTCACCACGAACTCTGCCGTTGGACCTAATATAAATATAATCTTGTAGTTATTTCTCTATAGAATCTCTAAGGACGTCCTAAAACCACAGGGACTTGAATAGACAACTCAACATCTGAATTATAAGCGAAAATTATCTTACATTGCTAAGTCTTGTGTTTCACTAATTAACTATATCTTGCATACAAAATCGTGTTATCCTTTTTACTATAATTCACTAGCAAAAACTCACATAACCGACACCCTAACCTTTTGACACCTGTATTTTGCTTAGGTGTCCTTCTCTCAGAATTTTGCTATTTCTAATTTCTAATAATATATAAATTCTTTAATTTATTTTCAGCTAAAAATATTCCTAACATTTATTCTCTTGGCTTAACCTCCTCCCACGATGAATCCTTTCTTCAACCTCCTTTTCCTTTCTAAAGTCTTACTGAAACAAACTTTTCCCAGTTTTCCCCCAATAGATTGTTGGTAATTTCTCACACTTTCAATTTCTATCTTTTATTCATAATAGACACATTAACAACTCAAATTTCTTCCAATGATCGATGGATTTTTGCAGGTTGAACACACCGATTGAATGTATTCCAATTTCCGAGCTAACTCCGGCGATTCCGGCGACTGAGGTTTGTAAAATCAAAGTGGATTTCCCAAAAAGATAAACCCTAAGAATTTTATGCAATTGGTCTTCTTCTCCATACAATTCATCTATAAAATTGAAATACGGTGGGAATTTTGTTTAGCTATTGAGAAATATAGCCCATTAAGGATTTTCTACATACTCATCAGTTTTGCCAAAGTCAAAAGGATTTTGTTCTTTAATTTGATCCTTTTTCAGGTACAGGGTTGGTTTCAGGAGAGGCTGAAGAAGCAAAATCAACCCAAATCCAAAACTGTGTCATCTCCACCTTTACAGATTTTTGACTCCATAACTGCTATAAGCACCAGAAATGCCGGAAATGTTACCTATGGCATAACAGTATTGGTGATCTCTTTAAGAAGAAGAGAAGAATTTGTTTCCCCCGAAAAGGAAAAGCTCGATGCTTTTTGTTATTAAGTAAAATATATTTAGGAATCTTATTTCGATCTTATTGACGATTACGCGGCTGATGATGATGAGTATGAGGAGAAACTGAAGAAAGAGTAAGTTGTTTTCTTCTTCTTATCTCATCCTATCTGGTTTTCCCTTGATTGAAATTGCTTTCATTCTTGTGGCTGATATGGTTTTACAATCTCGATGTAGATAATGTAGATACGGAACGGTGTGCCTACAAACAATGGAGCGAGATTCTACAAATGGTTCACCGAGGTGAGTCTTTTCGCTTTGCTTTGGCTCATTTAATTATTGTAACATGTATTTCTGAAGTTTAGACATGTGTGTTACAGGGGATTGAATGACAGAGGAGAATGGCTCAAGAACTTGAAGCATGAAACAGATAATATGAACAATTTAATTCCTTTTTTTGTGCTTTCATTTTGTTTCACGCTTACTCCAGTTTCCTTTCAATACTTTTGGTGGAGCTAATATTTGAATTGTTTTGTAAATCTGTATTGCAGATTACCAAAGTTGTAGATGACATTTTTGTTGAACAAGGTTTGTTTGTTTCTTTATTTCATCATTCGTCTTGATGTGTTTGTATGTGGCTATATTATTGTTTTTTACCTTGATGAGTGGTTTTTACAGGTGCACAGGCACACAGCGTGTTGGTCTTGGAGATGATGAGCAAGTGTATTGAAGATTCTATGATCTTAGGGGTAACGACGACAACTTTGGTGTTCCTTCTGTTGATTTCTTCTCAAAGTATTGCATCAATGGACAGATGGGAAGGAAAGAAAATGTTAACTCCGTCACTCTTGACGTTGGTTACACTCTCTCAACTTGGTCTACTGTCAACTTCTTGATTAATTTGCTTGATGTTATCATATTGCATCTGTGTTTTGTTCTACAGACTAGCGGACGTAAACATCTGTTTGTTGGTGTTGACACCACGATGCACATTCTAGAAAGAGCCTTAAAGATGTTTTCTTGAAGCACTCCATCTCTGCTTATTTGTGCGGTCATCTACACTCAAGGTTTGGCAAGAACCTTAAAAGACTTCATCACTCTGGTGGTGTCAGTTTATCAGGTCTTTAAAAAGATTTTATTTTTCCTGTCATGTACAAGAACAAGATATCCAGTGAGAGTGATCCATAGTAAGAGCTGAACTTCACAAATAAACGGAAATGGTTAAGACCGTGATGCGTCCACATCACCAAACTCTTCTTCTTTTTGCTTTAACATTTTCTTCCAATATCTGTCTAAGTTCATTAATTTGGGGTGATTTCCTATTATCTTTTTAAGTAAAACTTTTATTCAAATGCGTTTTAGTTAAATACATATAATAAATATTAAATATGCATATAATAAATAAAAGAGTTTTGTTGAGAACCAATACGATATAGTCCTCCCTTGATCGAGTTACTTTGCTGTGATTGAATTGTCACAAAGTATATTCCTCATTTGCTTATCCAATATAAATGATTTTCAATATGTATTTGGGGCCAAATATTACTCTGCAACACATTGGTCATTAAAACTATATAATATCTTATGGTATTGTTTTTTGAACTGAGGAAATGTATTTAAGGCTATTTTAAATTTGTCACCCACAATTCTTTAAGACAAAAGTTATAGAGAGCAAGACATAATTTATCATATCACATGAGTAATGTGACTTTGTCATAACTGAGAAGCTAATACATCTATTATCTCAAAGCACCTAATATATGTGACATATAATAAAGCCATAGTTTAAAACATGGAGAAATATATACAACAAATTATGTAATACCTTCGAACAGCCAGTTTACAGAGATGGTTAAAACTTGAAAACTAGGACTGAGCTATTCCTCATTGCCAGTTTTATTGTTATCATCTTCCACACATGCAAAAATGTAAACCTTTTAAAATTGGACACAAATTAGAAAAACATTATGAGAGAACAGTTCTGTTTAACTAAAATAGCAGATTGATAAAATAAATATACCCGCAACTGCATAATTAGAAGTTCAGGTTGGGGGCTGCTACAAAATACAATCAATGCAACAAAATATCAGATGTTATAAGAAACAACGAGACTGATTCTGTAAGGTTGGATATTATCTATAAAGTTGTAATAAGAACATGCCATCCATATCAGCTAAAAACAGAGCTTACTCTCAACATTAACACACATTTTTTTATAAATTAAGAATACATGTGCTGCTAGAATCTATTAAACACATCAAAAGCAATCCATATGTAACCAAAACATAAATTGCATAATAACTATTATTCCCACATCCCTGACACCTCTTTATGTATATTTACACAAGTAATTTCGTGTTTCACCGCCCAAACCATAAACAGCAAACAAAACCTGAAGAATCGTTAGGTTCAAGATAAGATTGTAACTAATTATTTTCTTTTATAAATCACTTTGTCGGGTTGTTAATAAAAATATACCAAAATAGCAGAGGCATAGCCAAGTAGCACGCTCTATTTGTGTTGTTGTACGTACGAGAGAACAGTTGAAAAAAATTCAAAACATTAGCAATCGAAACAAAATCTAAAGGAAATCAGTAGAATCTTGACATTTTTTCAACAATTATCATAAATTCCGGCCAGGAGCAACACCAAACAATTGTAAATCAATCTGACACCAAGTAAAACAAACACAAAAGTGTTCAATAAAGAGAGATAAGGGATGACTCACTTAGCAAGAGAAGAAATGTTAGTTCGGCTTCGATTTTCGGAGGTTAAAAACACGATTCTACGATCCTATAGATTTGATAACAGAGAATGAGATTACTAATATATCTATTAAAATGTTTACCAAATTAGATTTTAAAGAATTTAGCGAGAGATAGAACGCATATAAACACCATTAAGAAACCTGTTAATGAATGGAAAAGGTTCAAGGTTTGAGTGATTGATGATCCGAGTCTGATATGGCCGATAACGATCATAGATTTCTGGTCGGCTATTATCAGATTTTGCTTCAGGCGATGATATCGAGATGGTTACTTTTTTTCAGGAGGAGAGATGAACATAAGCGGCCACCTTTCTTTTTTCGGTTAATAACACATACTCAGCTCATTTTTAGCTCTAACCACCTTATCGTCACATTTTATCATTATCTTATGTCAAAATTATTTAATCAATAGTATTTTTTTTTAATACTATGATATAAATTTGTATTCAGAAAATAGTAATCAAATAAATAGCCCGTGCAAACGCACGGGCCAAAAACCTAGTATAAAAATATCTGACCAGTGAGAGAGAATTTGTTTGAAACATAGAACAATATAAAGCAATGTAGATAATTTGATTGATATTCAAGAAGAGAAGAGCCTAGGAACTTATAAAACTCCATGAATTAAGAGCCCGAGACGAAATTTAATTACCCCAAGACGAAAGGCAGTGTCATTGTGTCGACAATCATCAGCAAGAACCTTGGTAGCCTCAAGGGCTTCTCGCATAGAATAGCACCAACAAAAGCTCCAGCTAAAGGAGTAGTTCCCTGAATCAAACAACAACAAAACCATGTTGTCAAACGATCAACACATCTGAACCTTTTTTTTAAACATCATAATGTTCTTACATAAAACACAGAAAATTCATGAACGCACATTGATGTAACCCTTCTCAATGAGTAGCTGAGCAACACCAAGATGGTAAGAGAACAAAAGACCAAAATCCTAAAAGCTAAACCTAGGGCTTGTGATTACCCTTCTCTCTATCTCAGCCTCTACATCTTTAATCATTTGTTCCCATATCATCGATGGCTCAATCTAATCTTCGGTTACTGTTCATACTCTATGATACGCCCCAACGAGCTTAAACAAGGAGGAGTACACGTGGCAACAACAACATGGAGTCAACGACGGGAGTTGACCAAGATGCTGACTAGACTTCTGAGGGATAGTTAGTCAGTTAAATACGGTTGTTGCGGGGAGCTTTTCTTTTATGCATTTTCTTGTTAAGAATTGGATTGAGAGCAGACTGCTCATCCATGGCGATTTTCTAGGAAAATCGAGCTGAGAACTCTGATTTGTTGTGATCAATCGATTGGATTCTTAGTGGTAAATGAACTTCTGGTGTTGTTCTTTTACATTTCTTAATACAAGTGCATCTTTTACATTCATTTGGCAGAGATCGGTAGTGGGAACATATCAAATTGGTGCGGTGACTGGTTCGTAACTTCAGGCGAAACGATTGGGCTGATTCCGGTGATCTATATTCGTCGTGTTTAAAGGATTTCGGCGGCGATAGCAAACGACGCATCAACTCAGTTTTTTGGTGACGCTCCGACGTTGTTTGAGCGAGAACGATGGGATCGATGGCAGATTCGGATCAGATCGAGAGTGAATTGAGAGGTCAAATGCAAGAAGTAACACAGGAGATCGATTGCCTCAAAATCGGATTCTCGAAGATGACTGAGGAATATCGTCAATCGCAAACTCGATTTACAGCGATTGAGGCGAATCTTTCTGGTGTCGGATCAAGATTTGACTCTCTGGAACAGAATATGACCGCGATGACACAGTTGATGTCGAGAATGGAGCAAAGATTGCAGAATGATAATCCACACGGAAAAGGTTTTGCATCGTCCTCGTTTCCTCAATTTCATCATCATCAGGTACATTCTGAGACACTGGAATTTGGTGACAAAGTTAGACCATTAGGTTATCGGCCAGTTAGAAATGCTCTTGAGAATCAGGATAGTCTAATAAAAAAAGTAGCCATGCCATTTTTTGACGGCACAAAACCATTCAGCTGGATTGCAAAGACAGAAAGATTTTTCAGGATGGGTAAATATGTTGGAGAAGCTCGTTTACAACTAGTTTCACTCAGTGTAGAGGGTGCAGTGCTGAATTGGTTTAATGGAGAGATGAAGTCTGAGCCATTCAAAAGTTGGGGTGACTTTAAAAGAAGATTGTATGCTCGATTTGGAAGAGTCAGTAGCAGTTCTCTGCCAAGAAGAGCTTCTGATTCTGTGAATTTGAGAAATGGTGAACCCACTGCACGAGAACAGGTGCAATCTATGGTGGAAATTCCAGAATAATTGATTCAGGAGAAAGACTTGTTTTGTGCTGATGTATCCCTTGATACAGATTCATCAATTCAAAGTATAGTGGGTCGTAGTTCAATAGATTCAATGGCAACATAACTGATTCCTGATGAAGATTCAAGTGCTGAGTATGATTCGATTTTGACAATGGAATCGTTAGGGATCTTTGAAACACATATGATGATTGGGGTTCCACAACAAGTTATATCCGATGTATTGGTTCATCAGGTTGATCATGAATCAGACTTGTGGCATACGGGGGACTCACCAATTAACAAGAGTTGTTCTATATCAGAGGTGAAGCTGTCGAATGGATCAATTTCATACACTGAAGATATTCCTGCTGCAGCATTGGCACATAATAGCGATTCATCATATGTGGTGGAAGTTGAAGCTCCTGTCATGACATATCAGAAATATTCTAGTGTCATAAAGCCTTATTGTGTACTTCAATTGTTTGATATGTTGTCTTCCAAAAAAGAATATGTCAGATATATGAAGAAGCAGAAGAAGTGCTCTAAAGACTGGAAGTTTAAATACAAAGCAAGGAATCTGTCGAGACTTAGGCCATCTACTGAACAGTGGTTCACCGGTACATGTTTTATTGCTCACGTTGGTATAGTGATGAAATGGGTTCCATTTAAGCATTGCCGTCTGTTGAAACACTTACACAACACAACTGTAACAATGGTGATGAGAAGGATTCATGAGCACTTGAAACATGACTCAAACATATTGACACAGCTTCTGGTCCGTGATGTGACGTTCACGGTAAAACACAGATGGAGGTCTAAGCATTTGCCAGCAGTTTCAGGCTTCCATACACAGCACTCTTATGGGATTGAGCTTACACAAAAGGAGGTAATAGCGTTGCTGGGGAGAGTAGCAGTGGTTTATGAGCAATTACTCTTTGTTGCTCTTGTCCTACAATCAGTTTCAGAGTTGCTGATGGCTTGGGACACTGTGGTGGTTAACATTCGTAATACAATTCTTTTGCATTGTTTTGCAAAATTATGGCATGCTACAGTAAAGTTTACTTCTTCTATGGCTGGGGAGCAACTAGTCAATTACAGATATATTGGTATTCCTTCGATATATCATGTGGTTCAAGGACAATGCAATCATGGGCAAACTGGGGGAAAATCTTATAACAGGGGTTTTACTGAGGAATGGTATGACATTACTGTTGCATATCCATGTGAAGATCATTGGGTGCTCGAGAAAACTTTCTATCCATCACCTATGCACAAGCTGAGTATTGAGAGCAAGGAGATTGTTGAGATGTCGGGGAGACAAAGTAGACAGCTGCACCAAGAGCGGAAAAGGTTGTTAACAACTGGCTTGACATTTTTATGGTCGTCTGCGTTTAACGAACGAGAGCATATGATATGGTATTTTGGGAATGAAATTCACAACGGTCAGAGTTTCTATTTTCACGCACGAGAAAGCTTCTGGTTATACATGGACTTAGTTCACATACTTGCAGTTGTGTTTGAGTGTCCATCTACCTCAGATACATTGGTTCACTCATACCAGCTTGAGGGCAAGCTGTGTCTTTGCGGCGGGAGTATTGATACGTCCACAATACCTGAGAGCTTGAACAAGAGAGAAGATGTGGAATTGGAAGTTAGTACAATGGTGTTTTTGAAACTAGGACCATACTGCCAACATTCAATAAAAAGAAGAGTTGTTGAACGGATTGGAAAGTGGCAGGAACTTCCCAATCAGGAATGCTCGTGGTTAAAGGCTTCCGACTTTGCGACGCAATTTCCAGCTTTTTAAGCTTGCGGACAAGCTTCGTCTTTTGCGGCCGGGTATTGATACGCCCCAACGAGCTTAAACAAGGAGGAGTACACGTGGCAACAACAACATGGAGTCAACGACGGGAGTTGACCAAGATGCTGACTAGACTTCTGAGGGATAGTTAGTCAGTTAAATACGGTTGTTGCGGGGAGCTTTTCTTTTATGCATTTTCTTGTAAGAATTGGATTGAGAGCAGACTGCTCATCCATGGCGATTTTCTAGGAAAATCGAGCTGAGAACTCTGATTTGTTGTGATCAATCGATTGGATTCTTAGTGGTAAATGAACTTCTGGTGTTGTTCTTTTACATTTCTTAATACAAGTGCATCTTTTACATTCATTTGGCAGAGATCGGTAGTGGGAACATATCACTCTATCCCCATCATTAGTCGGAGGCGACCATTGATTGGACCTCTTCAAAAGCCTTGACACGATTCCGATGAACACCTCACTCGTGTAAACAAATATAATGAGAGTCACCATGAGAAAGAAACAAAGAGAAGGGAGATTGAACCATATGTATTTGGCGATCATTTATTGGGCGGCGTCAGAGAGAAGAATATGGGAAAAAAATCAATCAGTGTGTTGTTTAAGGAAGATGATCTATATAACTTCTCTCCTGAGGGTGTTTATAGAGCTATTAATTTTTTAATGATAATTGAAGCTTTTCGTCTAAGCAGCATGAAAAGATGAATATGCAATTGTTGAAGGTGCCACGTGTCTTGTTTTCATTGGCTATGTTTTATAGCTGACATGGCACGCTTAAAGGAGAGGAAAAAACATACTATAGTATATATGATTATTATTTATATCTAATTCTGACCCAATCAAAAATCTATAACCCACCCGACCCAATTTATTTCTTTGATCTAAACTCCTACAAACAAAATTGACAAAAAGTTTGATTCTTTTCTAAGGATTCAAATTTCTTTAATTGCGATTCAGGTTTAACCACATATCGTGCATTGCCTCGTCACTGTCTCCGCCACCTTCACCGCCACATTAAGCTAAATCCAGATTTTAATCCTCGGTTCTTGGTCGGTCTTTGTTGGTACGAAAATCTGCACCTGGATTTGGGCCGATAAGGACTAATGGCCGTATCTCTCAAACATGTCGACGTTAGAGACATTACTCTGACCCAAATCGAAACTCATCATATCTCCTTCTTATCAATTGGAAAATGACTGCGTATCGAGAAAGGATGTGCCAATATTTAAGTCAACCGTCAAGCTGATTTAGTCAAACGGATCACTTCGAGATCAGCTCAATAGTTCGGAGATCACATAGATAGTTCCAAAAAGAGAATTACGAGATATATGTATGAATAGCTCTTCATCAAGGCTATAAAAGGAATTCAATGGCTTTAACTCAAAACCTTCTTTTTCCACTATTTTTTACACACAAAATCAACGCTATGAGCTCATTGTAGACTCTCTCGTGAGATCTCATTTGTAATCATTCTTTCATCAATTCAAGATAATTATGAAACCTATTGTTTGTTTTAGATAATAAGTTGAAGCATCGTGTGATCTTTGATGTGCTAGTCCTACAAAACTCCCCATCTCAAACTACAAATATCGAGTGTGTATTTATGGATCCATATTTTGGCGTCGTCAATGGGGATGATCATAGTATCCTCTATGAAAAAGATCCGATAAAAGATCTCAAAAAACGAAATGGGTGATGAACAAACAGAACTCACGAAATCTGGCTTGAAACAGCCAGTCTTAATAGATCCTTAGCAGTTGACCCCACCGGTTGACGCTCCCATGGAAACAAAATTTACAGACTCTGGAAATGCGATTGCCCTCAGGCGTTGTCGCATATTCAAGTCTACCATGATCTAGCACCACGGTTGTGTTGGAATTATGTCCAGTAATCTCGGTACTGTCTCTAGAAAGTAAGAGTATGTCAATGATCAGACATAAGTCATATAATACTGGGGGTCATGATGGCTTGCTAGAGTCCGCTCATGATCTATAAGTCTTGGACTTATTGCCTTTATTATATGATCCCATATGGGTCACACGCCTAAGCTAACGGGAAAATACGAAGGAACGGTTTAGCAGAAGTACGGTAAAAGTGCTAGGCATTTACTGTACTTAGAGAGACTAAAGGGCCTGATTAAATCCAAGGGATTTAATCAGAACTGAGAATTGGGCCCAAAAGCCCATGAGAACTAGAAGGGATTTTAATGACTAAAATCAGACCTAGCTCTCTAATTTTCTCAGCACTCTGCGCCTCCCTCCTCTCTCTCTGCGCCTCCTCTCTCAGCTGGTCTAGCAGCCAAATTTCCCGGTGTGCGTGTGTGAGCCTTTGGAGGATCCATCTCTTGGTGGTTCTGCTGATCTCTGACCCTTACCTCCTATTCCGCTGCAAAACAAGGTAACATGTGAGATCTATTATGTTTCTAATCAAGAGAACCTAGATCTGCATGTTTAGTAGGATGAATCAATCTAAGAATTTGAATCAGGAGACACTAAACGAACCAACAGTGGTATCAGAGCCATTGGTTCTGTGGTTTTTCTTGTTTAGAATCATGTTTAGGATTGTTTAAAGAGGTGTTTTTGAATCAATCTACTGATAAGAGAAAACACTTAAGAAACAAAGAATTAAAACCTAAACAAACAAGAAATCGCATGATCCAATCTATATGAATTGGTTGCGTCGGAGTGTGGTCGAACCGCACGTCCGGATCGTGAGACGCACGGACCGATCGTTGGATCGCGTCGCGTGGTCGAGCCGATCACAAGCGTTGGACCGGACGACCGAGCGGATCGGATCGATCGATCGCGATCGCTTCCTGCCTCGTCCCGGCGTGTCCAGCCTGCTGTCCCGAGTGACCGAGCTTCGTCCCGGTAGCGTCTCGACCAGCATCGTCCCGTCCGATCGCGAGAGATGGCCCGGCTGTCTCGTCCCGATCACACGGCCCGACCGTCCCATCCCGTCCCGACCATCGACCCGCCGCGGAAGCATGATGGCTTGCGGCTGGACGATCGTTTCTCGATCGCGAAGCTAGGTCACGACCGTGATCGGTTCGTGACCAATCGGTTCGGTTCGGTTAATGGTTCGGTTTAAAACTGATTAAAAATTAATCGTCACGGTTTAATAAACAGATTTAATAAATTTATTAAGTTCTGGTTAAACCGGGATAAGAAATCCAAAGTCGAAAATTGGATTTTGTGCCTAAACCAGTGATTTTCTAATTTGATTTGGTTGGACCAAATAAATTGAGAAAATCCGGTTTAGTAAATAACCGGTTGACAATTGTGGTCATCGTAGTAATTAATTTTGGTTAGACCAATTTTAATGAACCAGACCGGTTATGTCATTTAATTGGACAATTGGGTTATGTCTTGGACATGGACCAATTCTTGGGCCTCGGGCCAAGAAGTTAAAACAATTGGGCCAATTATTTGAGTCTTTTCTTCAGAATTAATTTAAAATTTATTTTATAAAATTATAAAATCGATTTTTTTTTAAATTAATAAGTTTCCAAAATTTTGAAATTAGAAAGTTTCTTAAAACAGAAGTTTCTAGATTTGCATGTTTTGGATTTTAGGAAGTTTTCAATTTTAGAAAGTTTCCAATTTTAGGAAGTTTCCAATTTTAGAAAGTTTCCAAAATTAGTAGGTTTCCCAAAAAGGAAAGTTTCCCAAAATAGTAATCTTCTATTTTGGGATAAAATCTTAATAAACCTACAAACCTCAAACAATATCAAGCGTTGGATGTCTTGTCCAGTCTATGTCAGCTGTCGAAGCCCATTCAATTGTACTCATGGCCTTACAGTGTGAGGGTGTCTACTTTTGCGTGGGTAAGACGGTTTGTGATTCATAAATGTCATTGGGAGTCCCAGACATTAATGATTACATGACTGTATAGTCTGGTTTTCTTGACTAGGCCATCGGGAGTCCCGGGCCTTGAGACATCAGAGTGGATTGGGCCTCGGGCCCAGATTCACAACCAAGAGTTATATCACGGATATAATTAGCCGATATAGGGCTTACCGATATAAGCTAAGGTTGGGTGACGGCCAGTGGCCCACTTTAATCTTAGTTATATGTGGATCTTGGAATCATTATATTCTATTGAGGGTAACTTATGTTATTGAATATAATGCGTGATTAATCATTTTAAATTTAATACGAGATTAATCATATTGAACATATTAACTAATAACCTTTTTATCTTATATTTCAGCTATGACTACTACAAGCACACAAAACACATTCTCGATCCGGTCTGTTCTCGAAAAGGAGAAGCTGACTGGAACGAACTTCCTGACGTGGTCAAGGAACTTGAGGCTGGTCCTCAAGCAGGAGAAGAAGGATTATGTCCTTCGTGATCCCCTCCCTGAGAGGCCTCCTGCCAATGCCGCCAGGACTCTGCATAATGCTTGGGAAAAGCATTCGTCAGATGAAAATGATGTCTATTGCCTGATGTTGGCGACAATGACTGCTGAGCTGCAAATGCAGTTCGAGAGTGTGTTGTCGATCGAGATAATGGCAAGCCTGAAATCGCTTTTTCAGGAGCAGGCAAGGACTGAGAGGTTCCAGACAGTTAAGAACCTCTTAGACTGTAAGTTGGCTGCAAATGCGGCAGTGAGTCCTCATGTCTTGAAGATGATGGGTTATCTCGATCATCTTCAGAAACTCGCTTGCCCTATCAGCCAGGAACTTGCCTGCGACATCGTTCTGCAGTCTTTACCTGCAAGCTATGATCAGTTCATTCTGAACTTTAATATGCATGGCTTGAGTAAGACATTGCCTGAGCTTCACGGAATGCTCAAGACTGCAGAGCCCAACTTGAGGAAAACCGCCAAGGACCCCAATGTGCTTATGGTGCAAAAGGGCAAGGGCTTTAAGAAATCCTCTGCCAAGGACAAAGGAAAGGCTAAGGCTGTCCAAGTCTCGGACAAGGACACGCCAAAGCCCAAGCCCAAATCCAAGGCTGGGCCTACTGACATCTGCAGGTTCTGTAAAGAACCAGGGCATTGGAGGAGAGAATGTAAGAAATTCCAAGAAGGTCTAAAGGAATTGAAGAAGAAGACTCTCGAGACTTCTTCATCAGGTATTTTTGTTATAGAAGTTAATACAACTACTTCTGATAATACCTCATGGGTTATGGATACTGGTTGTGGGGCTCATATTTGTACTAATATGCAGGCACTCAGCAACAGTAGAAGGCTGAAGCAAGGACAAGTGGAGCTACGAGTTGGGAATGGAGCGAAAGTTCCTGCACTAGCTGTAGGCACATACTTGTTGTCTTTACCTTCGGGATTGGTTTTAGAACTCAATAATTGTTATTTTGTACCTGCGATAAGCAGAAATATTATTTCAATTTCTTTGTTGGATTTGGAAGGTTATGATTTTTCAGTTAAGAATAAATTATGTTCCTTCAATCGCAACAATTTGTTCTATGGTTGTGCCCCTCTTACGAATGGGCTTTACATACTTGATCAATCCGCGCCAATTTATAACATTGATACCAAACGGTTCAAACCTAATGAGGAGAACCGAACGTTTCTATGGCATTGTCGTTTAGGGCACATCAGCGAGAAACGCATCAAGAGGCTCCATTCGAATGGACTTCTTGGCTCATTTGACTTTGAGTCATGTGAGAAATGCGAATCCTGCATGATGGGCAAAATGACACGGGCCCCCTTTAATAAACCTAACGAGAGGGCCAGTGACTTATTGGGCCTGATACACACTGATGTGTGTGGCCCAATGTCCACAAATGCAAGAGGAAACTATCAGTACTTCATTACCTTCACTGATGATTTCAGTAGGTATGAATATGTTTATTTAATGAAACATAAGTCTGAATCTTTTGAGAAGTTCAGAGAATTCCAAAATGAAGTACAGAACCAACTTGGCAAAAGCATTAAGGCTCTTCGGTCCGACCGAGGAGGAGAATACTTAAGCCAAGAATTCAGTGATCATCTAAGAGAGTGTGAGATCGTGTCCCAACTCACTCCTCCTGGAACACCTCAATGGAATGTTGGATTATGGTGTTTGTTCAAGGTTCAATTCCCAATTGCAACCTAGCGCATAATCTTAAACAGATCTAGGTTCTTGTAACTGAATCATAAACACAAACCTGGACATTACCTTTTGCAGCGGAATGATTGTAATGTCGAGATCAACGAACAGATGAACCACCTATTCCTCCTAGAGTATCCACACTCTTACAAGCTCGGGATGGTTGCTAGACCAAAGTTGAAGGAAACAGAGAGAAAACAGGACGGCTCTTTTCAGATTCGCAGACCTCTATCGAAATAATAAGACTCCCTTCTTATTTATCTCGACTCGTCAAAAACCTAAACTGATGTTTCGGTTTCGCTATTGTGTCGACCGACACATAAACCTGTGTCGATCGACACAAGTCCTGTATCTCGATATGGGCCCAAGTAATTAACTAATGGCCCAAGTCTCTCTGTACAAATACAGTAAATGCCTTGCATCTTACCGTATTAATTCCATTTTAACTTTCCCGTTAGCTATGGTGTGTGACCCTTAGGGATCATACAATACTGGTAATAAGTCTTAAACTTATAGATCAAGAGCGGACTCTAGCAAGCCATCATGATCACCCAGTACTTATGACTTATGTCTGATCTCGACACTTATCATACTTTCTAGAGATAGTACGGTAGATTTCAGGACATTCCCAACAATCTCCCACTTGTACTGGAATTCTACAAAGGACATTCCCAACAATCTTCCGATTGTACTGGAATCCTACATTCCCTAATCCTTTTGTCTCAATATCTCGATCTGGCATAAGGCAAGATGCGTGTCATCCTTATATAGCCAGACCATGTTCATCGGACCAGATTTGATACTGACAATGCAAATGACTTGGGCAAGTCCGTTTGGGAGTGGCCACTCTCTTACCAGCTATCAAGTCTCCGATTGGCCTAGAGATATTACCTCCGTTAAACGGCAGGGACAAATCCCGTCTTGTTCCATCACTATGAACTACACAATTCATAATACACCCAACCAAGGTCCGTATAGCTCCCAGTTACGAAACAGCGTTAGACAATGATCAAAGCGCATTACTCCATGTGCAGCCACATGCATGCGAACTCAGGTCTAAGGACTATACTCTATAGTCGTATATGAGAACTTCTTATGACACAGATATTAATATCTTGCAGAGTTCTCATTAGCGGGCCATGTCCGGTCATATGCTCCCCTACATATACCTATGTGTCGACTTTGATGCCGCGCATCTATGACCCCTCGAAACTTGGTCATAAGTCTCAACACAATCTAGTCTCAACAGGTTGTCGGTGTTCCAATTTCAACAACCTTCGACTATGGACACTATGATTTATGTCACTTCGTTAAATATGGGGTTTCAGGATCAAGTCTACTCATGTACTTCGATGGCCCATATATAATGACATGAATCATTTTGGAACGATTATTTATATCACAGTTAAAATAATCCAGAAATCATTAGATTTCACAAACATAAAATGCTATGTTTTCATGAACCATTCAAAATAACTAAGTAAAGCCCTTTACAAACTCCCACTGAAATTAAGACTACATCTTAATTTCACTCATCCTACAGCTACAGTCCGCGACTCGTGCTTAGGCATAAGGAGTGGCTTTGTTAATAGATTAACAACATTCTCATTCGATGAAACTTGCTTATCTACTTAACACCTCTGTCATTTATCTCGCGGAATAGGTTATACCTATCCTCAAGGTGTTTGGACCTTTGATGTGCAGCTAGTCTTAACTACGCTGGGAATCAAATCTAGTTCAGTGATGAACTCTACTTTCCAAACAACCTCTTTCGCCGCTTCTCAAGCTGCGAAATGTTCAGCTTAAGTCATGGAGTCAGCTACAGTGCCTTGCACCGCCAGATAGACACAAGATATAGCCGGACTGTGACCAGGAAGTATCTTTGTCTATTGGAAACTTGCCTTTCAGACTCTATCGACTTGTAGCACCTCACTTTCTCCGTAAATCAAGAACTTATCCTAAGTATTCCTCAAATACTTCAGAATATTCTTTACGGCAATCCAGTGATTCTTTGCTGGATTTGACTGGTCTTTACTTGTCTTGCTTAACTTTAAAGCAACATCAAAACAAGTACGTGTCATGGCATACATGATAGATCCAATTGCCGTCGCATATGGAATCCTATCCATGCATTCAAGCTCAGCAGATATCGCAGGACACTATATCTCGCTTAATGAATTGCCATGTGACATTGGCATAAAACCCTTCTTGGATTGCTGATTACGTGTAGGACTTTGTCAATTTAAGAATCCTGACTTTGTCCTACCAGCTCTTTTGGATCTCTATCTTTAGATCCAAAATCCAAGAACTTCGTGGCTTTATTCATATCATTCATAAAACCAACTCCCAATCCAGTCCTTTACCGACTGCAGCATTGGGACGTTATATTCGAGAATCAGTATGTCATCGACATACACTATGAGAATTGCAATATTGCTCCCACTTATCTTTTAGTAAACGCACAGTTCCGCTTCGTTCCTGTTCGAGTCAAAACCTTGACTACTTCAACAGAACGAAGATTCCAACTCCGATATGTTTGCTTCCATCCATGAATGGATCAAAGAAGCTAACTTACACATAGTGTAATTTTCGGAGTCCGGGCTTACTTTCGCTTCTTTGAATTTCGCAGATTCGTCGCTTTCAATGATCATCAGATCATGCGAACTTTCAATGATCATCAGATTCAACTAATGATGAGAAATCACTCTCGGATTAGTAACTGATTCATTCAGATCTGCGAACTTCAGGCTTTACAGGTGCAGATTCTACAGAAATCTGTAAATCCATCCGTTGCTCTCCCTCAACAGGTTGAGCAGCATCCTGTATTTCTCGAATTTCTTCGAGTTATACTTTTACTCCCACTGTTCTTCTTGGAAAGTTACTTCCCTTCTTAGAAAACAGAATGGACGTAAAAGTAACAAGCCTTGGTTTCCCTAGGACAACCAGCGAAGTAGCACAATTACAAATACTCAGTAAAGACGAATTTGGATCGATTCCAATCCACATTTACGTGGTGTCTTTCAACTGATATTGGTGGAACTATTTCAGCGTAAACTTAGATATTTCTAGAGCGTTATTCTTAGAGAATATCATGGAAGATTCGTGTGACTCATCTTTAATCATTTCTAATAAGATCTGATTCATTCTCACAGAAACACCTCTAGGTTTTCAGGAGAAATGAGCTGTGAAACGACTTCACACTCATTCAGATGATCACACAATCAATGACTTAAGTATTCTCACTCGTGATCTAATCCAGAGTCTTAATACTTCTGTCACTCAGATCTATACTTCATTCTGGAACTCTTTCGACCATGTCAAAGAATTCCGACTTGTGTCTCATCAAATGAACACAGTCACACTCACTGAAGTAATCAGTAGAGACAATGAGGTATAGGAAATTTTCTCTGGCATTACTGCTCATCGGACCACATACATGAGTATGTTCAATCTCCAATAAGCCCTTGGGCCTTTCTTAGCTCGGCTAAGATGGGCCCTATGTCTTTTGGTCCAGTAAGCAGAATTCAAGTCTCATAAGATATCCATTCAAATGAGCCCAAAAGTCCATAACTATGGGGTTTCTGAATCTGACTTACTCTATGTGACCAAAACATTTATGCCAAGAAAAATCAGGTTTAATTCATCAGATTTAAACCAATTCGGTATTTATGTTATATTTAGGCACTCTTTGGTTTAAGACATAAAACCCATTCCTTGAATAGGGTGCTACAATTAATATTTCATTAAGATCAAAAGAACAAAACTTGTCTTTATCAAAATGAAAACATTCAAATTCTTCAAAAGAAAATGAAAAAACAACTCTGCTTAAAGCAGGTACATTGTAGCAATTACTTAATAAAACCAAGCCTCAAAGGCATCTACAAGTGAAAACCCTACGGCTGAGGCAGCATCCCAAGCTCCTTCCAGACACGCAGTTCCACTTGCCCTTCCTTCAACGTTCTACTGTTGCTCAGGCTCTGCATATTATAACAAATATCAGTGCCACAACCAGTATCCAATACCTATAAGGTATAACTTGAAGTAATAACATGAATACCTGAGGAAGTAGTTTCATACATCAACTTCAACTCCTCATAATCTTCCATGAATTTAATGCAATCTCTCTTCCAATGCCCAGTCTCTTTACAGTAGCAGCACTTACCAACGTAAGAGGTATCTGACTCGGGCTCAGAAGACACACGCTTGCCATGATTCAAAATCTGGACAACTTTGTCTTCACCCTTGTCAGCATTAGGTTTAGTAAACCTACCCTTCTCCTTCATGAGATTGTACATGGTACTCTTCACGTTTGGCTCAACTGTCTTGAGCATATCATGCAGTTCAGTCAACGTCTTCGTTAAGCCTTTCTTGATATAGTCCCTTACGAACTTATCATAGCTTGACGGCAATGACTGCAGAATGATATCAGTTGCCAATTCTTGGCTAACTGGATAATCCAGTTTCCTCAGGTTATCAACGTAACCCATCATTTTACTGATATGAGGACTCACTGGATGATCCATTGGTAGCTTGCAGCTAGTGAGAGATTTAACCAACTGGTATCTCTCCACTCTAACCTGCTCCTGAAATTTCAATTTCAGGCTGCTGATCATCTCTATTGGCGACTCCATGTTCTCATATTGCTTCCGCAACTCTGAGTCCATGGTAGCCAATATCAGACCACGCACATCTACCGCATCATTATAATGCTTATTCCAAGCATTATATACTGCATGACTGGCTTTGGATCCGATCCTCTCGGGGAGAGATTTCTCAAGGACATAGTCCTTTCTCTCATGCCTGAGAACTAGTCTCAGGTTCCGCGACCAAGTCAAGAAATTTGATCCGTTCAGTTTGTCCATCTCAAGGACATACCGGATCGAGAAAGTGTTTTGATTGTTTGTGCTTGTCATAGCTGAAATTTAGAGATAAATAGAGTTCTAGTTATTAAGTTCATAAAAGAGTAATCTTAACAACTTATAAGAAAACTCGCATTGTATTCAAAATTTCTTTGTTTAACCTCATATGAATACAATGATTCCGAGACCCATGTTCAGCTAATTCCAAAGTGGGCCACTGGCCGTCACCCAGAATTAGCTTTACTTGGTAAGCATACACATAGCTAGTTATAACCAATAACTCTCGGTTGTGAATTGGACCCGAGGCCCAAATTCACCAGATGTCTCAAGGCCCGGGACTCCCGATGGACCAGTCAAGGAAACCAATCTCTTTCAGCCAAATAATCACTAAAATCTGGGACTCCCAATGAAATTAGTGACTATATACTACTTTACTTACGCGAAAACAGACACCTCACACTGTAAGCCATATCTGTAATCAAGTAAGCGTTAAGTAGCTGACAAGATTGGGCAAGACATCCAAGCTTGATATTGTTTTGAGGATTTTCAAGTTTTATTTCCAAAAATAGAATATTACTATTTTGGGAAACTTTCTTAATTTAGAAACTTCCTAAATTTAGTAACTTACTAAAAATAGAAATTTCTAATTTAATATTTTATAAATATTTTAGGTTGGGTCACAAATTATAGGCCCAATTCTTGGCCCAAGACCATGGAATTCCAGCTGGCCCAATAATTTGACATAACCGATCCGGTTTATTAATTCTGGTCCAAGACCAAATTAACTATCAAAACCATCGGTTATTTACTAAACCAGACCAGCTCTAAATTATTTGGTCCAACCAAATCAAACTTAGACCAGCCTTCGGTTTAGGTTAAAATTCAATTTTGAACTTCAATCCGGTTTAACCAGAAAATAAATAATACCATGTATTAAATAATTTCCAGCAAACCGCGATTCGGGTTAACCGCTTGAACTACCAATAAATTGATCGGTTCGGTTAAATCCAAAATCAGGAAGAAATCAATTGGTTTAACCAATCAATTTTAGCTGATTTTGACCTAACTTGCGGGATTGGCTAAAGCAAACAATGAATCACAATCGGTTTGATTGATCCTTTGTTTGTGGGTTGGAAAGTACCAACCGCGAAGCTCGGTTGAACCGATTGGCTTTTCGCGGATTGTACACCACGCACATGTATCGATCGATACAACGCTCCTGCGTCGATCGATACTCGCGTGTATCAGCACTTATCGATCGGGTCATCGGGACAGCGAGAAGACAATCGATCCGACTTATGTCGATCGATATCATGCTCCCTCATCGATCGATACTGGCAAACAACAGCTCGTTGTGATCGGGTCTTCGGGTCAGCGACACAATCGATCCGATATGTATATCGACCGATATCGCCCCCTCGTCGATCGACACAAGTGTCCAAATCGCACACCGATGGCTTTCAATCGGATTAATGCGATTTCATTTAGGTTTTTTGAGATTCTTAATCAAATTTCAACATTCAAATTCGATTCTAATCAGTAAAACAACCTAAGAATGATCCAAATTTACAAGAAACCTGCAACCTGGCTCTGATACCACTGTCGGATTATGGTGTTTGTTCAAGGTTCAATTCCCAATTGCAACCTAGCGCATAATCTTAAACAGATCTAGGTTCTTGTAACTGAATCATAAACACAAACCTGGACATTACCTTTTGCAGCGGAATGATTGTAATGTCGAGATCAACGAACAGATGAACCACCTATTCCTCCTAGAGTATCCACACTCTTACAAGCTCGGGATGGTTGCTAGACCAAAGTTGAAGGAAACAGAGAGAAAACAGGACGGCTCTTTTCAGATTCGCAGACCTCTATCGAAATAATAAGACTCCCTTCTTATTTATCTCGACTCGTCAAAAACCTAAACTGATGTTTCGGTTTCGCTATTGTGTCGACCGACACATAAACCTGTGTCGATCGACACAAGTCCTGTATCTCGATATGGGCCCAAGTAATTAACTAATGGCCCAAGTCTCTCTGTACAAATACAGTAAATGCCTTGCATCTTACCGTATTAATTCCATTTTAACTTTCCCGTTAGCTATGGTGTGTGACCCTTAGGGATCATACAATACTGGTAATAAGTCTTAAACTTATAGATCAAGAGCGGACTCTAGCAAGCCATCATGATCACCCAGTACTTATGACTTATGTCTGATCTCGACACTTATCATACTTTCTAGAGATAGTACGGTAGATTTCAGGACATTCCCAACATGGAATGGTGTGTCTGAGAGGAGAAATCGGACCTTATTGGATATGGTTCGATCTATGATGAGTCACACAGACCTTCCAATATCCCTTTGGGGATATGCTCTGCTAACAGCAGTGTTTACTCTAAATAGAGCGCCATCGAAAGCAGTAGCAAAGACACCATATGAATTATGGACTGGAGTAGCTCCAGTGCTGTCTTATCTAAGAATTTGGGGTTGTGAAGCCTATGTCAAGAGATTGATCTCTGACAAGCTTACACCAAAGTCTGATAAATGCTACTTCATTGGTTATCCGAAGGAAACCAAGGCTTATTACTTCTACCTGCGTTCCGAGAACAAGATTTTTGTTGCTCGGGATTGTAGCTTTCTTGAGAGGGAGTTTCTCTCTAAGAAAGACAGTGGGAGTAAGGTACTGCTTGAAGAAATTCAAGATGAACATGATACTGCTCAACCTAATGAGGAAGAGCAGCAGGAGGACCTACAAGAAATTGTAGAGCCTGAACCTGTAGTACCTGAAGTTCAAAGATCCGGGAGGATCCGTCACGAACCCGAGAGATATCAAGGATTCCTCGTGACTAACTGTCATGATCTTCTGATCATTGATGGTGATGAACCATCGAACTTCAATCAAGCCATGATGGGCCCAGATTCCTCTAAGTGGCGTAAAGCCACTGATTCCGAAATGGACTCCATGTCGGTCAACCAAGTGTTTTCGTTGGTTGACTTACCCGCTGGTGTAAAAGCCATCGAGTGCAAATGGATCTTCAAAAAGAAGATTGACGTGGATGGAAATGTCCAGATTTATAAAGCCAGGTTGGTGGCAAAAGGTTTCAGACAAGTTCACGGTGTGGATTACGATGAAACCTATTCCCCAGTGGCAATGATGAAATCTATTCGGATTCTACTAGCAACTGCAGCTTTTCATGATTATGAAATTTGGCAGATGGACGTGAAAACCGCCTTCCTGAATGGAATTCTGGAAGAGGATGTGTATATGACACAACCTGACGGTTACATAGATCCAAAGAATGCTGGGAAAGTATGCAAGCTTCATAAATCCATTTATGGATTGAAGCAAGCATCGAGGAGCTGGAATCTTCGTTTTGATGAAGCGATCAAGCAATTTGACTTCATCAGAAACGAAGAAGAACAATGCGTGTATAAGAAAACTAGTGGGAGCAAGATAGTATTTCTTATTCTGTATGTCGATGACATACTGCTTCTCGGAAACGACGTTCCAATGCTGAAGTCAGTAAAGGACTGGCTTGGAAGTTGTTTTTCCATGAAAGACATGGGTGAAGCCGCATACGTTCTTGGAATCAGGATCTACCGAGATAGATCTAGAAGGATGATAGGCTTGTGTCAAGATTCATACATTGACAAAGTCCTACAAAGATTCAGTATGAAAGATTCCAAGAAGGGCTTCACACCAATGGTACATGGCACAACGCTAAGCAAGAAGCAGAGCCCTACGACGGCTGCTGAGCTTGAGCGCATGAAGAATATTCCTTATGCATCTGCAATAGGATCTATCATGTATGCCATGATTTGTACTCGTCCTGATGTTTCTTATGCATTGAGCATGACGAGTAGATACCAGTCAAATCCATGTGAAAACCATTGGATTGCCGTCAAGAACATCCTGAAGTATCTAAGACATACTAAGGACAAGCTCTTGGTATACGGTGGAAGTGATGTGCTTAAAGTCAGTGGATTCACGGACGCAAGTTTCCAGACAGACCAAGATGATTTCCGGTCACAGTCCGGTTATATCTTTTGTCTGAATGGCGGTGCAATCAGTTGGAGAAGCTCCAAGCAAGACACCGTTGCTGATTCCACTACAGAAGCTGAATATATCGCCGCTTCAGAAGCTGCGAAGGAAGCTGTTTGGATACGAAAGTTCATTATTGAACTAGGTGTGATACCAAATGCGGCTGAGCCTCTGGCACTGTTTTGTGATAACAATGGTGCTATTGCTCAGGCAAAGGAACCAAGATCACACCAGAAATCCAAGCATGTTCTAAGAAGATTTCACTTGATACGTGACATCATTAATAGAAAGGAAGTCAAGATCAGCCGAGTTCAGACAGATGATAACGTCGCTGATCCATTGACAAAGCCACTCCCAAGGCCTAAGCTCGAGTTCCTGACTGAAGCTGTAGGCATTAGAGACATTGAAATGTAATCTAAATTTGAGTGGGAGTTTGAGGGCTTTATTTAGTTATTTGATATGTTCTTGTAAAACATTTTATGTTTAATGAAATTATTATTTCAAGATTATTTTAACTGTGATGAAATAATCGTTCAAAAAATGATATGAACCATTTTATAGGTCATCGAAGTAAGTGACTTGATCTTGAGTTATCAAAGTCATTTAGCTTGATCATGAGACCCTATATTTGATAGATGGCTTATATCATCATGTCCCTAGTCGAAGGTTGTTGAAATTGGAACACCAACAACCGTGTGAGACTAGATTGGTATGTGACTTATGACAAAGTCTCAGTGTGTCATAGATGCGCGGCATCAAAGTCAGTACATAGGTGTATGTAGGGTACATACGACCGGACAAGACCCAATTATAAGAACTCTTCAGGATATTTATATCTGTGTCATAAGAGATTCTTACTACGACTATAGAGTATAGTCCTTAGACCTGAGTTCGCATGCATGTGACTGCACATGAACTAATGCGCTTTGATCATTGTCTAATGCTGTCGTTAAGCGATGGTTATAAGGACCTTGATTGGGTGTATTATGAAATGAGTAGTTTACAGTGATGGAACAAGACGGGATTTGTCCCTCCAATATAAATGGAGTGAATATCTCTAGGCCAATCGGAGATTTGAATACTGGAAAATGCATGGCCATGCTCAAACGGACTTTCCCGAGTCGTTTGGATTGTCAGTATCAAATCAGAGTCCGATGAACAAGATTAGGCTTTATAAGGATGACACTAATCTTGCCTTATGACTAATCGAGATATTGAGACAAAAGGATTATGAATACAGAGATTCCAGTACAAGTGGGAGATTGTTGGAATTATGTCCAGTAATCTCGGTACTGTCTCTAGAAAGTAAGAGTATGTCAATGATCAGACATAAGTCATATAATACTGGGGGTCATGATGGCTTGCTAGAGTCCGCTCATGATCTATAAGTCTTGGACTTATTGCCTTTATTATATGATCCCATATGGGTCACACGCCTAAGCTAACGGGAAAATACGAAGGAACGGTTTAGCAGAAGTACGGTAAAAGTGCTAGGCATTTACTGTACTTAGAGAGACTAAAGGGCCTGATTAAATCCAAGGGATTTAATCAGAACTGAGAATTGGGCCCAAAAGCCCATGAGAACTAGAAGGGATTTTAATGACTAAAATCAGACCTAGCTCTCTAATTTTCTCAGCACTCTGCGCCTCCCTCCTCTCTCTCTGCGCCTCCTCTCTCAGCTGGTCTAGCAGCCAAATTTCCCGGTGTGCGTGTGTGAGCCTTTGGAGGATCCATCTCTTGGTGGTTCTGCTGATCTCTGACCCTTACCTCCTATTCCGCTGCAAAACAAGGTAACAGGTGAGATCTATTATGTTTCTAATCAAGAGAACCTAGATCTGCATGTTTAGTAGGATGAATCAATCTAAGAATTTGAATCAGGAGACACTAAACGAACCAACAGGTTGGAGATAACCTCACGAATGGGAGTACCTCCACCACAGATCACACATACCCTCGGGTCTGGATAAGATCCGAAGAAAACCCAACTGGCCAGACCCAAATGTTACCAGGATTGACCTAAGGCATGTCTCTCCGCGAGTCACGGTACCTATAAGGTCCAATCTTAACGATCTAGCTGAGATTCATAGCACTCTCAGCGTTAGTCGACAAGGTTCAAAGCCATGAATCGAGAACTCGAGCTCTAACAACTCAGCTGGACCGACAAGATTGAGATATCGCGAATAGACTCATAGAGATCTCCCAATCACAAATTCCTAACGGGACGAGACTCCTCACCAATGGAGGAAGTCCGCCTCTGTGGATATGTCTGAAGTTCTCTGAGATATATACCAGCCCTGATGTCTCAAGACAGTTAACTACCCTAGTGCGAACTAGGGGGTATCTGATAATTCTATCCTTTGTGAGCTCGCCATTGTTAACAACAAACTTGAGGAAATCAAACAGCATGGGAATAGGAGACCATCCAACGCATATGCCCTCTCCACCTATTTTGCCTCTGAGATTCGAACCATCGAGATCCTTGTGGCCTAGAGTGTGTGATATCCCTTCCACATTGAGACAACCTCCAAAGCCCCCTAACGGGAACAATTCTGGAACCCAATTCGACTCTAGACCTCACCAATTGGGAAACAGTTAAGTAAAGGGTCAACCAAGGCTGACTTATCACCCTGTTGACCAACAAGGCGTGATTGATCACAAATCTTTTCAAAGATACGTTGATCACATGAACTTTGAGCTACAATATATGAGCAATCGAGTTCACTCGGACATAAGTTCAGCTACTTATATTGATAGGATAATCGAGGAAACTCGGCGAACTCCCTTCATGGACAGGATCGCTAACGCTTGCATCCCAGATGCATCTAAGATCAGATTTCCAGAGTACTCTGGAAAAGATGATCTTCGAGCTCATATCAGGGCATTTAGACTAGAGATAGCTCGTGTGCACCTGAACGATTACGAGAAAGAAGCTTGCCATTGTCGTTTCTTTTCAAAAAATCATGATGGACCCGCCTTAGAATGTTTCACAGCTTTAAAAGGAAATTGCATTGATAACTTTAACCAGATCGCCTCGACTTTCCTCAAACACTACTCTGTGTACATACATGAACAAGCCTTGTAGGCCGATATTTGGGCAATCTCCTAAGGTAGAGGCGAATCCCTCAAAAGCTTCATAGATAGGTTCAAAGAGGTCAAAGCCAAAATCACTAATCTGAGTGAGGTCATAGCCATCAAAACACTCAAACATGGTCTCTGGCACTCTTACAGATTCCACAAGGAGCTCGCAGTTAGATCAATAGTCTCTTTTGATGATGCACTCCATCGAGCATCAGCCTTTGCACTTCATGAGGAAGATATTAAGAATATTGTGGATAATCACAGAAAATTCGCATCACCCACGAACAATTCAAACAAGAATTCGAGAACCAATTCAAAGGATAAATTTCAAAGTCAACATAGCTTTGCTCTCAAAGATTCGGCCAAATCTAAAAAAAAACACTTTGATAAGAAAAAATTCTACAAATATCATAACAAGAATAAACATTCCTCAGAGGAATGCCAAAGCAAAGCTCATCTCTCATCTGAAAAAGCTTATACCAAAACTTTAGGAAAGAACAATCATGAAGAGGATGAGCTCCCACTTAAGCCCGATACAAGTAAGGCGACCTTCAGTAAGAGGAGCTGGAATACCGAGGAGGATACCCCTGAGTCTCCACCACCAGGCCCATTGTTTTTACCATGTTGTATAAAGACCTTATGTCCTAAGATGTTTTCATAACCTGTTCTAAATGCTTCACATGATCATCTAAGCAGTGGCTATATACGATTATATCATTAAAGTAAACTACCACAAACTTGTGAATAAAATCTCTTAGAACCTGGTTCATGAGTCTCATAAATGTGCTTGGAGCATTTATGAGTCCAAATGGCATGACAACCCATTCATAAAACTCATGCTTTGTTTTGAAGGTTTTTTCCACTCATCTACATCTTTCATTCTGATTTGATGATATCCACTCTTCAAGTCTATCTTCGAGAACATGATCGCCCCACTCAGATCATCAGGCATTTAATCAAGCCTTGGAATTGGATGCATCTACTTGATGGTAATGTTGTTGATGACCCTAAAATCAACATACATTCTCCATGTACCACCATTCTTTGGAACTAACAGAACCGATACTGCACATGGACTTAATCCCTCTCTGATGTATCCCTTTTACATGAGCTTCTAAAATTTCTTTTCTAATTACTGAAGGGATTTCTAGCTGTTCTAATCAGGATTAGCAACCCTAGTCTGAATTCCGAGCCTAGGATCTACAGGTTCATGTAATTGAATCTATCAGATCTGGAGATTACCTGGTGATTAGCAGCGGAAGTTATTTGCAGATAATCGAGATCTATAGCGCCTCAAATGCTGCGCCTCTACTGGTATCCACACGCACACAAGCTGAACAGGAAGGGATGCTAGTGCCTTTTGAGATCTAATCTCAGAGAGGTTTCTTTTCTGTTTCTGGTGGCTGTGAATTAGGTTAGAAACGAGTTTAGGTCGACCATATATCTTATATATGTCGACTTAAACCGCCCCGGGATTAACTAATGATTAAACCAATTTAATCCGTTAATCCGCGAGTCGTGTCGACCGACACACTCTATGTGTCGATCGACACGGCCAATCTATGTCGACCGACACTCTTAGTGTGTCGATCGACATCGCCCAGAAATGTCGATATTGAATGCATATCAAATATGCATTCACCCGATCATTACATTAATGATCATCCTCTCATGCAATGTCCAGTTTGCTTAGGTGTGTGACCCTGTAGGATCATATAACACTAGCAATGAGTTCTCAACTCATTGATCATAAGTGGCTTCTAGCAAAGCGTTATGACTACCTAGTGTCATATGATTGTCTCATCTCGACAACACGACTTTCTCTCAGAGTAAGTACAAATAGATTTCAGGACATTCCCAACAATCTCCCACTTGTACTGGAATCGTCTATTCCTTTTAAATCCCTTTGTATCCATATCTCAATCTAGCATAAGGCAAGAACTGTGTCATCCTTATTAAGCTAGATTACGTTTATCGAATCCCGATTTATACTGATGAAAACAAACGACTGACAATCAGCTCGTTTGAGCGCGGCCACGCATTTCCAGTATCAAATCTTCGATAGGCCCAGAGATATTTAACTCCTGTTATATAGGAGGTACAAATCCCATCTTGTTCCATCCATGTCTCTTTTATACTTCATGATACGCCTAATCAGTGTCTTTATGATCACCAGTTACGGCTGACGTTTGACAAAGTCGAGACGAACCAATCCATATAAGAGAGGACATGATGAACTCAGGTCTAAGGACTATACTCTTTAGTCGTAATGAGAAACTCTTATGACACTCATATAACATCTTGTAGAGTTCTCATTAACGGGTCAAGTCCGATCATGTGTTCTCTAACACATATCTATGTGATTGACTTTAGTACACTTATTAATGACTCCATGAAACATGGTCATCAGTCACCTCACATACTAGTCTCACGTGGTTGTTAATGTCCCACGTTAACAACCTCGACCAGGGACCATTCTAATTTATGTCATTTATTGCTTATAGGGTTTCATGATCAAGTCACATACTTGATGGCCTATAAAATGTCATAAATTACTTTGGGACAATATATATATATATATATTTAATTAACACAATTAAATAATGCTGAAACAATTTCATTAAAATAACATAACTATTATGTCTTTGTGAACATCATGTCATAACTAAAACAAATACAACTCCCACTGAAATCAAGATCATATCTTAAGATATCTAATGCCTACAGCAGTTGTATGAAACTCATGCTTAGGCCTTGGGAGGGGCTTGGTCAGTGGATCAGCAACATTCTCATCCGTATGGACTCTGCTGATCTTCACATCTCCTCTATTCACAATATCACGGATAAGGTGATATCGCCTTTCTATGTGTTTGGATTTCTGGTGTGATCTAGGTTCCTTTGCTTGCGCAATGGCTCCATTGTTGTCACAATACAAAGCCACTGGCTCAGAAATGCTAGGAATCACACCAAGTTCAGTGATGAACTTCTTGATCCAAACAGCCTCCTTTGCCGCTTCAGAAGCAGCGAGGTACTCAGCTTCAGTTGTGGAATCTGCTACAGTGTCCTGCTTGGAACTCTTCCAGCTTACTGCACCGCCATTCAGGCAGAAGATGTAACCAGATTGCGATCGGAAATCATCTTGGTCTGTCTGAAAACTTGCGTCTGTGTAACCACTTACTACCAGCTCATTACTTCCTCCATACACCAAGAATTTATCCTTAGTATTTCTCAAATACTTCAGAATATTCTTGACTGCTGTCCAGTGACTTTCACCTGGATCCGATTGGTATCTACTCGTCATGCTTAAAGCACAAGCAACATCTGGACGAGTACAGAGCATGGCATACATGATGGATCCCAACGCCGAGGCATAGGGAATCCGACTCATGCGATCTCGCTCAGCAGGTGTCTCAGGACACTGCTTCTTGCTGAGACTTATGCCATAAGACATTGGTATGAAGCCCTTCTTGGAATCTTGCATTCTGAACCTGTGTAAGACCTTATCGATATAAGTGTCTTGACACAGTCCAATCAACTTGTTTGATCTATCTCTATAGATTCTTATTCCAAGAATATATGCGGCTTCACCCATGTCTTTCATTGAAAAACAACTTCCGAGCCAAGTCTTAACAGACTGTAACAACGGAACGTCATTTCCGAGAAGGAGTATGTCATCTACATACAACACGAGAAATGCAACTGCGCTCCCACTAGTCTTCTTGTACACACATGGTTCTTCTTCGCTTCTGATGAAATCAAACTTTTTGACTGCTTCATCAAAACGAAGACTCCAACTCCGAGATGCTTGCTTCAATCCATAAATGGATCGATGAAGTTTGCATACTTTCCTAGCTGCATTTGGATCGATGAAACCTTCGGGTTGTGTCATGTACACATCCTCTTCCAGAATTCAATTAAGGAAAGCTGTTTTCACGTCCATCTGCCAGATCTCATAATCATAATGAGCAGCTGTTGCTAGGAGAATCCGAATGGATTTAAGCATGGCGACAGGTGAATAGGTTTCTTCATAGTCAATACCATGAATTTGTTTGAAACCTTTTGCCACTAGCCTTGCTTTATATATCTGAATATTTCCATCCACATCAATTTTCTTTTTGAAAATCCATTTACACTCAATGGGTCTTGCACCATCGGGTAAATCAACCAAAGTCCATACTTGGTTTTGTGACATGGATCCCATCTCGGATTCAGCGGCTTTCAGCCACTTTGCGGAGTCAGGGCTCATCATTGCTTCTTCGAAATTAGCTGGCTCGTCACTGTCGATGATTAACAAATCATGACAATTGGTTACGAGAAATCCATATCTCTCGGGTTCGTGACGGATCCTTTCGGATCGGCGAATTTCAGGCTCCACAGGCGCCGTTTCTACAACTCTTTGTAGATCCAACTGTTGCTCTTCCTCTACGGGTTGAACATTTTCCTGCGGTTCTCGAACTTCTTCGAGTTGTACTTTACTCCCACTGTTTCTCTTGGAAAGAAATTCTCTCTCAAGAAAAACGCAGTTCCGAGCAACAAACACTTTGTTCTCGGATTGGTTATAAAAGTAGTATGCCTTGGTTTCCTTAGGATAACCAACGAAGTAGCATTTATCAGATTTGGGTTCGAGCTTATCTGTAATTAATCGCTTGACATAAGCTTCACAACCCCAAATCTTCAGGAAAGACACACTTGGAACATTTCCAGTCCACATCTCATGTGGTGTCTTTGCAAGTGATTTTGACGGAACCCTATTAAGTGTAAACGCAGACGTTTCTAGAGCGTATCCCCAAAAGGATAATGGAAGAGTTGAGAGACTCATCATTGATCGAACCATATCTAATAGAGTTCGATTTCTCCTCTCGGACACCCCATTCCATTGTGGTGTTCCAGGAGGAGTGAGTTGTGAAACAATTCCACAATCTCTCAAATGATCACTGAATTCTTGGCTTAAGTATTCTCCTCCACGATCTGATCGAAGAGCCTTAATACTTTTACCAAGTTGATTCTGTACTTCATTTTGGAACTCTTTGAACTTTTCAAAAGATTCCGACTTGTGTCTCATTAAATAGACATAGCCATACCTGCTGAAATCATCAGTGAAGGTAATGAAGTATCGAAAATTTCCTCTATCACTTGTGCTCATTGGGCCGCATACATCTGTATGTATAAGGCCCAATAGGTCACTGGCCCTTTCATTTGATTTGTTGAAAGGCGCCTTTGCCATTTTGCCTAGTAAACAAGACTCACATTTCTCACATGATTCATAATCAAATGAGCCCAAAAGCCCATCACTATGGAGCTTTTGAATCCGTTTCTCGTTTATGTGGCCCAAACGACAATGCCAAAGAAAAGTCTGATTCGTGTCATTTGATTTGAATCTCTTGGTGTTAATGTTATAGATTGGTGTAGTTTGGTTTAAAACATAAAGCCCATTCTCTAATGGGCTGCTACCATAAAATATATCATTGTAATCAAAAGAACAACATTTATTCTTAATTGAAAACTGATATCCTTCCACATCCAAAACAGGAATGGAAATAATATTTCTGCTTATAGCAGGTACATAGTAGCAATTATTAAGCTTTAAAACCAAACCAGAAGGTAAAGACAAGTTATATGTTCCTACGGCTAATGCAGCAACTCTTGCTCCATTTCCCACGCGCAGGTCCACTTGTCCCCTTTCCAACTTCCTACTGTTGCTTAGGCCCTGCATATTTGTACAAATATGAGCACCACAGCCGGTATCCAATACCCAAGAAGTAGAAACAGAAGTAGTAACATTTACTTCTATAACATAAATACCTGAAGATGAAGTCTCGAAAGTCTTCTTCTTCTTCTTCTCTTCCAAGAATTTGTTGCAATTTCTCTTCCAATGCCCAAGATCTTTACAGTAATGGCACTTATCAGTCTCAGATGGGCCCGGCTTGGGCTTTGGGGCTGGCGCCGGCGTGTCCTGGTTCTCAACCGGGACTGCCTTGCCCTTTCCCTTACCTTTGCCAAGTTTCTTAAACTTCTTACCCCCTTGTACCATAAGTACATTAGGAGTGCCCTTCTTGATATTTGGCTCAGCTGTCTTGAGCATGCCATGCAGCTCAGTCAATGTCTTTGTCAAGTTATTCATGTTATAGTTCATAACAAACTGATCATAACTTGACGGCAGTGACTGCAGAATGATGTCAGTAGCCAACTCTTGGATAATGGGACAATCCAGCCTCCCCAGGTTATCAATATAACCCATCATCTTAATGACATGAGGACTGACTGGACTGTCCTTTGGTAGCTTGCATTCAATGAGAGATTTAACCGTCTGGTATCTCTCAGTTCGTGCCTGCTCCTGAAACATACTTTTCAGGCTAGTGATTGATATATCATGGTTTTTACCCATTTTATGCCATGATATAGATGTGTTTTTAGTGTCTTTTGTGTTCTTTTTAGTATGTTTTCAGGTCTAGACACATTTGGAGCAGAAGTGGAGATTTTGGAGCTGTTTGGTGTATTTTGGAGATTTGGTCCGAGAGACAGAGTTCACTGTCCAGTTTTGAAGACTGCGTCGATCGTTGCACACCTGCATCGATCGTTGCATATGCGAATGGGCCAGACTTGCCGATTTAATGAAGAATGCTGATTTTGCAAGAAAAGCCCAGATATTTACACAGAAGCCCAAAACGTGTTTTGGCTATTATATAAGGGTTTTTATGCCATTGTTTAGGCTACGCTTTACTTTTAAGTCTTATTTTATTTCAGAGAGCCTTAGGGGCTGATCTTGCTCTCGAAAGAGAGAGGATTTCGAACCCTTGTTGATTATTCTGTTTTATGATATTTGGTTTTCTACTTAAGATGTTTTCTGTTTCGATGAACATGTCTGAGTAGTTTACCTGTTAGGTTGAAGGATTCTCATTAGGGATTTCAGAGAATTATAGTTTAAATCAATCTGTAGGGATTCATATCTGCTAGTTCTTTGTTTAGGTTGTTCTTAATGCTTAATCTGAAGTAGCTAATCAGAATTATGATATTAGGTTGATTAATGCGGCGGAAGTTGGTTAATTTAACTAGAAAGAACCTAGATAAGCAACTAAACTATTCGCAAACGGAAGTTTGGTTTAGTTTAATTGTGAACATATCAAACTTGGAATTAATGCTGGTTTAATCTGTTAGTTCTCGCAAACGAAAGTTTGGTTTGCTGCACTTAGACTTAGAGAATTATCGCAAAGGAATTTGGTTAATTCTATATCCGTGTTTTGAGTTCTAGAACAGTTATTGATTAGATCTAGACTGATTGATTGCTTGCGTTCCTGATTTCCTGAGAATTCCTGAAACCTAACGCTTCGCTTCCTTGCTCACAACTCGCTTGATTTACTTTCTGCTGTCTGATTTACTGCTTTCCCATATTGCTTTCTCCTAGTTTAATCACTTCTGTTTTCATCTATCGTTGACCAGAGTCCCTGTGGATTCGATACCCTAAGTACTACAACTACATCACTGTGCACTTGCAGTTAGAATAGGGATAATTCTTGACCTATCAAGTTTTTGGCGCCGTTGCCGGGGACTCTTTTGAGTTCTCGATAGATTTGAACTTAGGGTTTAGACTAGGATTTTCGTTTTTTAATTTTTGCTACTAATTTTTTTTCTTTTTCTGTTCTTGCGTTTCAGGTACGCCTGTAATCGCCCTGCAACGATCGACACGGTCCTGTGTGTCGATCGTCACATCATCGCGCTTGCATCGATCGACGCTTCTCCTGCATCGATCGACACATATCGTAAGGAAGATGTATGATTTCTTCAATCCAGGGATTGACAACTCGCAGATAACTTGGTTAAAGAGCAAAGTAGAGTCTCTGCATAGTCTTGTACTTGAAAAGTATGGGCAAGAAGCTATCAGCTACGTTGGAGGGAATGAATTCTACAGTCAGGAATCTGCTTTTCAGGGACCTTTCCAGCAACAGGGCAATGCCTTCTCAAGGAGTTGTAGCGTTTCTTCTTACCAAGTACCGCCTGCACCTACAGCTCATGAGAACAGAATGGAAATCATGATAGAGCAGTACCTTGAGAGACAACAACAGATTGATAGGTCCTTCAACTCAAAGATGGATGCTTTGTATGAAGATTTGAATGAGAAGCTTGAATCTTTGAGCACACATATGGAGGAGCTGGATGCAGCGATAGAGAGGCAAAATGAAGCTAAGAGAGCTGAACGGAAGCTGCACATCAATGCTGTGAACATAAGGGATGAGATTGAGTTTCTCGGTGAAGAAGAGAGCATAATCTCGGATTTTCTGGATGAATATTGTCTGCCTGATACATGCACCGATCGACACCCCCTTAGTGACGATCGACACGCCATTCTGACGGCAATTTCGAGTTCTTTCGAGAAACAGAATCGCCTTGCATCGATCGACACACATTATGCAACGATCGACACAAAACGCACACATGTCCAGAAACCTGCAACAGTACCAGAACAAGCTTACAAGCCCCCAGTGCCATATCCTAAGGTTCCTAAACTTTCTAAACAAGAGATAGAAGTGGCTAACTGCATGAAAGTGATAGATAAGAAGGTGAATAAAACACCACCAGTTGAAACTTTGCGAGTTCATGCAAAGAAGATGATCTCCACTGATGGTCATCTGGAAGAAGAAGTTCAGATTGGTGGAACTACAGTATCTGATAGTGGAAAGAAGAAGATGGCGGTTCCTCTTAAACCTGCTCTAACATCTTCAGTACCTGCAACTGCTCATAAGCAGAAAGCCCCAAACATCAGATCTACATCAAAGGTAAGGAACAAATCATCTAAGCTTAAACCTTCTGATCATATTGTTTTGAATGCAGAAAAACGCAGTAGACCGCCCAAGCTTCGCTCCCGCCTTGATTCTGATTTCTCTTTCCTTGGAAAGCCTCATGATCATAATGCCTATACACCTCCTTGGATGAAGAGATATTCACAGAGACACTCAAAGTCTCTGTTGAAACCACCATGAATCCAATCTCTTTCCAATAGTCAAGCTAATGACTAAAAACAAGCGCTGAGTGGGAGGCAACCCACTGTTAGGTTCGTTTTTGTTTTTGTTTTCTTTCGTTTTGATTTGGTATTTTTAATTTTTCTGTTTAAGTGTGTTCAGAGCTGAGGGAAACAGGAATAATCGCATTGCATCGATCGACACACATTGTGCATCGGTCGATGCAGTCGCAATTTACGATTTAACTAATTGATTGCGGTTCAGACATCGGTTATCTACATAACTGCGAGCATAATCGCCGTGCATCGATCGACACCCTTGGGCATCGATCGACGCAGGGCGACGACAGGTAAGTATTCTGCAACTTTTCGGTTTGTTCTTCAATTTGATTATTCTTTCACCGAGCTCATGCTTTGATTACACTGGGGACAGTGTAGTTTAAGTGTGGGGGAGGAAGCTACTGACGCACGCTTTTGTTTTCTTAGTTTTTCAAAAACATTGTTTTATTGAGTCAAAATTTGTATGAAACTATGATTTTTCGAGGAAAATTATCGCTTGAACAGGAACTAAGTGACCATTGGACAGACTTGCGGAGCCTCTATGACTGTTAGAAAACTCAGACACGGAACAACCTACTGAGAACACCCATATCACTTCAGGTATCAGAGGATCCTTTTACTGACTTCAACCTTAATACTGACTTAGATTTCTCACCTAAGGGCTTGGTATACTTTGTGTCGGATTCCCTTGTTAGTTCTGACACAGCCTGTAAACCTGTCCTATTTAGTTCCCTTCTCCCCTTCTGTAAAATAAAAATAAAAATAATAATAAACTGAGGATGAGTTAGTAACTCTGAAGTGGTCACAGGAGTGGTAGAGACCCCTATTATCTCCTGTGCTATCCATGGAATGTGTCCAAAGTACACCCCATAACGGGAAGAACACTGATAAAAAAAATAAAATGATACCCAGTGGGGAAAAATCAGTTGTTAAGGAAGGGAAAGAGAAGAAAGGGACTAGAGAAAGATAGTATGGTGGTCTAGAGCTGATAAGGTAAGAATCCATGTGCCTTTGATCGATACTCCTTAGGTGAGACCGCACTTAAATACTTGCAGAAGTCAGTAGGGAGAATTTGAATGCTTGAATGTGATTGTGGAGTTTACTTAGGACAGTTGCTAAGTGTGGGGGAAGTATATTGTGGTCTTGAGTTCTGTAGGGAAGTTTTCAGTGGCTTACCAAGTGAATGTGATTGTGAAAGTTCCTAGGACGAAATGAGTTTCTGTGTTTTCAAACCTCTTCGCTTATACTTTGGTTCTTTACTTGCTTGAGGGAAAGCAAGAGCTAAGTGTGGGGGAGTTGATATATCATGGTTTTTACCCATTTTATGCCATGATATAGATGTGTTTTTAGTGTCTTTTGTGTTCTTTTTAGTATGTTTTCAGGTCTAGACACATTTGGAGCAGAAGTGGAGATTTTGGAGCTGTTTGGTGTATTTTGGAGATTTGGTCCGAGAGACAGAGTTCACTGTCCAGTTTTGAAGACTGCGTCGATCGTTGCACACCTGCATCGATCGTTGCATATGCGAATGGGCCAGACTTGCCGATTTAATGAAGAATGCTGATTTTGCAAGAAAAGCCCAGATATTTACACAGAAGCCCAAAACGTGTTTTGGCTATTATATAAGGGTTTTTAAGCCATTGTTTAGGCTACGCTTTACTTTTAAGTCTTATTTTATTTCAGAGAGCCTTAGGGGCTGATCTTGCTCTCGAAAGAGAGAGGATTTCGAACCCCTGTTGATTATTCTGTTTTATGATATTTGGTTTTCTACTTAAGATGTTTTCTGTTTCGATGAACATGTCTGAGTAGTTTACCTGTTAGGTTGAAGGATTCTCATTAGGGATTTCAGAGAATTATAGTTTAAATCAATCTGTAGGGATTCATATCTGCTAGTTCTTTGTTTAGGTTGTTCTTAATGCTTAATCTGAAGTAGCTAATCAGAATTATGATATTAGGTTGATTAATGCGGCGGAAGTTGATTAATTTAACTAGAAAGAACCTAGATAAGCAACTAAACTATTCGCAAACGGAAGTTTGGTTTAGTTTAATTGTGAACATATCAAACTTGGAATTAATGCTGGTTTAATCTGTTAGTTCTCGCAAACGAAAGTTTGGTTTGCTGCACTTAGACTTAGAGAATTATCGCAAAGGAATTTGGTTAATTCTATATCCGTGTTTTGAGTTCTAGAACAGTTATTGATTAGATCTAGACTGATTGATTGCTTGCGTTCCTGATTTCCTGAGAATTCCTGAAACCTAACGCTTCGCTTCCTTGCTCACAACTCGCTTGATTTACTTTCTGCTGTCTGATTTACTGCTTTCCCATATTGCTTTCTCCTAGTTTAATCACTTCTGTTTTCATCTATCGTTGACCAGAGTCCCTGTGGATTCGATACCCTAAGTACTACAACTACATCACTGTGCACTTGCAGTTAGAATAGGGATAATTCTTGACCTATCAGTGATCATCTCCACGGGCGACTCCACGTTCTCGTATTGCTTCTGCAAATCCGAGTTCATGGTAGCCAACATGAGACAATTCACATCGACCACATCATTAGAATGCTTATCCCAAGCATTCCTTTATGCATGTGGAGCATTGGCTCTCGGTTTTTTAGGGAGAACATTTTCAAGGACATAGTCCCGCTTCTCCTGCTTGAGAACAATTCTCAAGTTCCGATACCATTCGAGAAAATTCGATCCAGTTAACTTGTCCTTCTCAAGGACGGATCGCAGGGAGAAAGAGTTGTTATGAGTGTTAGTCATAGCTGAGAACATAGAAAAGTAAAAGTTTAGTTATGATGTTCAGGAAATGAGAAATCTTAACATTTAAGAAAAACTCGTATTATATTCAATCAATGTTTCCTCAGATGAATATAATGATCCAAGACCCATATTTTACTAAATTCAAGTGAGCCACTGGCTATCACTCAACTTTAGCTATTTAGGTAAGCAACAACCTTGCTAGTTATATCCAATATAACTCTTGGTTATGGATCGACATCTTATGTCCAATCCACCTGATGTCTCTGAGCCCAAAACGATTTTGATGGCCCAGTCAAGTGAACCAATCTCTTCAGTCATGTAATTGTTGATGTCTTGCACTGCAAGTCCATCAACACGATTACCTCTGTCTTACTCATGAAATTGTGGACATCTTGCACTGCAAGTCTATCACACAACTAAATGGGTCTTGACAGTTGACAAGATTGGAAAGACATCAAGTATCACTTGATATTTGATTGAGGAACGGAATCATTAAAACGTTCAGTTTTATTATGTTTTAATTCTTATAATTAATTGATTTATCATGCTTTGGTTCTGTGATTGCAGGTTCCAAAACCCAATCATCGAATCTGATGTCGACCGACACTACTATAGTGTCGATCGATACAGAATAACCAAAAGCAATCCGCGATAACCGATCAATCCAATTGATCCGGTTTCGAATACCGGTCGGTGTCGATCGATGCTACACTAGCATCGGTCGATACCAACTTAATCAAACCAATCGCAATTCAAACCATTTAACCAAGCTCGATAACCGGTCCAATCAAATTGAACCGGTTCATCAATCTCGTGAGGTTTGTGTCGACCGATACAACTCTTGTGTCGATCGACACTAGACGAAAAGTTTTATTCGGGTTATCCTTCTGTGTCGACCGATACCCGCTTGGTGTCGATCGACACAGGGTGATAATCCCTAATCGTTTTTCAAGTTAAAACCCTAAAACTAGATTTTAATCAAAAACGAATTTCAGCATGCTTGTATCAACTATACAGAGATCCAGATTCAACTAATCTAATCAACATGCCACAGATTCAATGGAACCCTAAAGCTCTGATACCACTGAAGGGATTTCTAGCTGTTCTAATCAGGATTAGCAACCCTAGTCTGAATTCCGAGCCTAGGATCTACAGGTTCATGTAATTGAATCTATCAGATCTGGAGATTACCTGGTGATTAGCAGCGGAAGTTATTTGCAGATAATCGAGATCTATAGCGCCTCAAATGCTGCGCCTCTACTGGTATCCACACGCACACAAGCTGAACAGGAAGGGATGCTAGTGCCTTTTGAGATCTAATCTCAGAGAGGTTTCTGTTTCTGTTTCTGGTGGCTGTGAATTAGGTTAGAAACGAGTTTAGGTCGACCATATATCTTATATATGTCGACTTAAACCGCCCCGGGATTAACTAATGATTAAACCAATTTAATCCGTCAATCCGCGAGTCGTGTCGACCGACACACTCTATGTGTCGATCGACACGGCCAATCTATGTCGACCGACACTCTTAGTGTGTCGATCGACATCGCCCAGAAATGTCGATATTGAATGCATATCAAATATGCATTCACCCGATCATTACATTAATGATCATCCTCTCATGCAATGTCCAGTTTGCTTAGGTGTGTGACCCTGTAGGATCATATAACACTAGCAATGAGTTCTCAACTCATTGATCATAAGTGGCTTCTAGCAAAGCGTTATGACTACCTAGTGTCATATGATTGTCTCATCTCGACAACACGACTTTCTCTCAGAGTAAGTACAAATAGATTTCAGGACATTCCCAACAATTACTTATCCTCCCTAAGAGTATATGACCTTATTGCATTGGTAAAAAAACACACTTAACTTGATCATGGTACTTACCTAAGCTGAATGGTACCATGACTTGCTCATCTATCCTTATCTCAGTCTCATAATTAAACCAACTTAATTTGTATGGCTTTGGATTCTTGGTCTTTTGAAGTCCTAGATTATATACAAGATATTTGCTAGAAACATTAGCACAAGATCCTCTATCAATGATAAGACTACATACCTTGGGTTTAACGGTGCATCTGGAATGTAAGATGTTCTCTCTTTGGATGGTTTATGGTTTAAAAATACACTGAGAACTCTTCTTGTTACCAATATCTACCCAACCTCTGGATAGTTTGTGATCTCTTCTTCTGATTCAGATTACTCATCCCAAGCCTCGTCCTGTGATTCAATGTCTCCATTGTCCTTGAGAATGAAGATTCTTTGGTTTGGACATTCTCTTGGATATTATCCCTTTCCTTGACACTTAAAGCATGTGATGTCTCTGATTCTTTGATGTAGGGATCTGTTGTTGCTTGCTTCTAGTTTAGTGACCTTGAACGGCTCATAGGTGGATTTCTTGAACCCTTAATCCACTTCTATTGCCTTGTCCTTGTCTAGACTCTCCCGAGGTTGATTCCATGTAGATTTTCTTCTTATGATTGCTACAACATTTCTCTTAATGTGTTGCTCAGCTTGGATAGCTATATGCAACAATCCTTCAAGATATTCATATGGTTGTCTTTCTACCTTGCTTTGCAATCCGATCTTGAAGACTATCCAAAAATTGTGCCATCAAAGTTTCTTCTGAATCTTCCACTTCCAATATAATCTTCAGGGTTTCAAACTCCTCAAAGTACTCTTCAATTGATTTGTTGCCTTGATATAGCTTTCTAAACCTCCTCTGAAGATCTTTGTGGTAACAAGCTGGAACATATCTCTTCCTCAATGCAAACTTCATGTCATCCCACTTGCTAATATGTACATGCCATAGTCTTCTTCTCTCTGAAGCTTATCTGTCACTCCATGCCAATACATTGTCAGTGAATTGAGAAGTAGATAGGGAGACTTTTCTTGCTTATGAGTATTGATAATACTAATATATATATATACTTCATCCTCCTTTCCCAATCAATATATTCCTTTGGATTAACTCTTCCAGCAAAGGTACATGTCCTGAGCTCCAAGTATTTTCCTTTATGCCTCTGCTGATCATCTTCAGTGTCTCTGTCTTTGCCTACATGTCTTGGCTGGTAATCTCTTATGTTCCTATCTCTTCTCATGTGGCTGCCTCTATCTCTGTGTTTATTCTGATCATGCCCTCTACCTCCTTGGTTTAGTTTAGGAGGTAAGTCATCTTCTAGCTCAGGCATGTTTTCATATGTTGTGTCATCATCTTGTTGCCTCTAGTCTCTTTGCAGATTGCGAATAGGAGTTCTGGGTGGTGCTGCTGTTGTTGGTGGTATTGACATCTTCTCTAGTTAAGTAAGCATATCACTTATGCCTCTCATGGCATCAAGCAGTTGGACCATGGTTATTTGAGCAGTAGCTTATTCACCCATGTTCTTGTGCCTGCGACGAGTAAGACTTAGAGTGTATTAATGTGTTATGATATATATTAAGTTAATTATAAGCCAAGGTTGAATGATATATTGATTCACGGTCCAAATGATTTTCAAACACACAGGGAGTAAATAGTTGGACATATACACTTTCCTTGTTTATAAAAAGAGCACACAATTTTTGGTTTTAAAATGAAAAACAAATTTGATCAAATAAAATGGAGCCTAATTTTTTTTGAAAACTTAAGCGAGAAAGGAAACAAACGCTTTTTATGGTTTTGGTTTATAAAATCGAATAAAAATATCCTAAACTTCTTCTTTTTGTTTTTTGGTTTTTACGATATGCAATAAGAACACAAATGGTTAAACTCGACAGTAACAAGAACAAATGTAATTTTTATGTGATTTTGGTTTTGAGGATGATTAGAAACATAACAACTAGAAAGATATGAAAAAACAAAAACACATTTTTGTATTTGTGGATTTAGCATCCAAAGATGATTAATAGCATAAACTATGTACAGTGAGATTACTTGATTTTTTGGTTTTCTTTTTATGAATGCAATGAAAAACTAAAGAGAAACATTCATGAATGATGGATCTAAATGTAACTGAAATGGATGCAATCAATTTGTGAATGATCATCGAGTGAAACAAATGCAGTCTAATGGAATTAAATAAAAGCAAAGGATAAAAAACACTTGTTTAAGAGCCTTTCGGCTCTGATACCATATGATACAACCCTTGTACAAAGACTAGGATGATTGGTTGATGGAGAACAAGCATTGGTTGTATGTCTCTCTTACTTGTCCGGATGAGATGGGATGAATGAGATTGGATGGAACTTGTTCTGCTGGATGTATATCTCTCTCAGAAATAGCTCAGAGAATGGTATGTTGAAGGTGGATTGATAGAAGCCACAAGGAGTATGGATTGATCCTTGATAAGTCTGATAAATACAAGAGCAATGTTCTCCCACAACTCTCTGAATTCACAATGTTTCTTGATAAGAAAATTCGATGTTTAATTGATGTAGGGTGAAAGATATAAGGCTGCAGGGGAACTTATTGAACTATTCCATCAGCTATGCCTTCTACGGGACTTGAAGCAAAAAAAAAAAAAAAACAAACTCAATTATGGAATTTAACTAAGGAAAAAATACAACGACGCTATAATGAAAATAAACTAAGGGAAAACTAAGCTGCAAAACAAGAGCAACAATCATATAATGGCTTTGAATAGTGATGCAAATTAAATAATGCAGATCAATAAAGACTGATTAGAAAAAATATAATTAAAAATTCAATTAGATCTGCATTGCAGATTGGATGAAAAACACATAATTTGAAGCAGTTTTGGGCATATTACTTTTTAATAGTTTTGTACTGCATTAAATATCTGCATACAGATTTTTATATTTTATATTAATATTTTTTGTTCTGCATTAAATCTGTGAATGGTGAAAAAAAACAGATGGTCCCACATGCTGATTAGCTGCATTTCCTCTCCATTTCTCCTGGATACCATTCAAAGCCAATGTGAATGATATATAATAAGATAATACCTTAGCATCTTACACGCTCCTCCACTTATCGCAAGTACTTGTCCGTGAGTTGAATTGATTTGTAAGTTGAACTGCTGCGTTTTGGTGTTGGACAATTCTTGCTAAAGTGCATCGTTTCACTTAAGCTATTGAATTGGTGAGGCCACAAATAAGGTAACCTATTTATGGCATGTAAGACTTGGACTGTCGTGTATAATGCATGGTTTCAAATCATGGCCAAGAATCATGTTCCTTCATGCTCTTGGTTTAAGACTTGATCAGGTTTATTTGTTGTTTCTTTGAAGCTGAGAAGATGCTCAATAGCTTTGTTTAATGGTTCCCTCAAAAATCTTTCTCCTAATCTTGTCAACGGACCTTGTCTAACAATGGGGATGAGAGCTTCTTTATCTTATTATAAATCCATGTCCTTATGAATACATGTCTCTGTCTCTTGGTTTATATAGTCAAGGGTCAAAACCCTAAGCATCTTTAAGCCCACATAGTTTTCCATCCTCATGGGCTTCTAAACTCATGTGACCATGTTTCCTAAAACCAAAGAAATTCCACCAATAAGAAAATAATCATTTATTTTTGTTTTTCCGTGTTGTAGCACAAACTACCCCAGGAAATGCATCAATAGCCCCTCAACATTTATGTCAATTCTGCTAGCCCAAACTACCACAACAATAAGTTGACTCCATCTCAGACTATATCACGTACAACATGAATCAGCTCCATCTCTATACCTTCCCTTATTTGACATAGGATATATATCACCTCATGTTCTACTAGATGTGTCATGTTCTGTTCTCAAATCAGTCAGCACAACATTTTCATATGTTACTTTTTCCACATTACCCGTAAATACTCATTCTAGAATATGATATGAGAGAAAAGAGAGATAGAAAGTAGAAGGAAAGATAAAAACGAGATAGAAGAATAATAAAGATAAATGAGAGGTTATTGAGATAATTCTCGAATTACCAAAAAAAGAACAACAGAAAAATTACCATTGAATCCTAAAATGAATTTTTGTGTAAGAAAACATCATCTAATTTTTGTAAAAAAAATTATAGGATGTTTTCTTATGTTAACATCATCTCCTTTATTTTAAGAAAAATGAGATGATATTTTATTGTGTTAATATTACGTTTTCTTGCAAAAACTTATCTACAGTTAACATTTTAAAGCATTAACACGAGAGACAATCATCTCGACTAGGTGTGTAATCTTTTTCCGATTCCATTATAATATTGTGGTCTTGTATTTTGATTCATGTTTTCTGTATTTTTCTTTTCTTTCCAAGTTGTGCCCTATGTAGAAATTTGAATATCGCTATATTTGGGCACCCTTCTCTTCTTTCTACTATCAGTATGCTGTTTCACCAGGATTCTTCTTCTCAGTTTTTTCTTGGCTTATTTCCCTTCCTTGGCTGGAAACTTTGGAAAGCGAGAAATGCTCTTCTCTATGATCAAGATAGATAGCATATTGTTGACATTATTCATTCAGCCATCTCTGACTACAAACTGTGGCACGAAGCCAATCCATCTTCTAACCACACCACCCTACAACCCTCTATGGATAGCTCTCCTCCTCCTTCGGCCTTTACGGATGTTCTCACTCTATCATCTTCTCTTTGTTATTGCACCGATGCCTTTTGGACAGCCTTGGACTCACCCGTGGGTCTTGGTTGGACACTCCATCGTTCTGATGGTCGTGCTATTTTTACCGGTTCCTCCTCGGCACCACGCGTTTCCTCCTCCCTTGAAGCTGAGGCCCTTGCACTGCGGGAAGCAGTCCATCATCTTGCTCGCTTGGGCTATACTCAAACTATGTTCTGTGGCGATGCATACACTCTCTTTCACCCGCTCCAGTGTTCCCCCAGGCGCCATGATCCCTCTCATTTCCCTCTCATCATCCAGAATTATGTTTTCGACATCCTCCACCTCATCTCATCATCGGCCACTTTTCATCATATCGCACGAGAAGCTAACACGGAGGCTGATCACCTCGCCAAAAAGGCGCGTCTTGCTCGTTCCCCTTGTATTATCTCATGGACTATGTAATCTCTTTACGGTTTACTCTTTCAGTTGACCAAAAAAAAAGAAAGAGTATCGCTATATTTTATTTACTAATCTAAGCACTGGTTTAAGAGAAAAAAGCATTGGTTTTAAATAAAGAAATAATAAATAATCTAACCTGCGAGGAGCGCAGGCCGACCGGAGGGGCAGCAAAAACACGGAAGAGAGAAAAGGGAGGCGTCCTCGTACACTGAGCCTGGGAGAATTAAGAATTATGGCGAACCCGAATTTGATTATACAATGAAATTCTTTTGCAGCAGGTTCGCTCTGACTTTCCAATATGCAGAGCAAGCTCTTTCTTTATCTGTGCGACGTTCTCGGGTAGTTCCGTCTCTAGCTGTCGTCCTTAGATCTCGATCTAAGTTGTGTGTCTTCGATTGCGATTCTCCTAGTGACAAAGCTCCTCTATGAAGTTAATTGCTTGGATCCTCTTGATTTTCAGGCAGTGGTGTGGTGTGGTGTGTGTCTTCTCGTCATCTTGTCTCTGGCGTGGTGTTAGTACCAGTCGAGTTTCTGCTCGGTGTGTTCTGCTCTTGGTGGTCTTTCAGCGGTTTTTGTTTAACCATGGATGCTAGACTGTTCTCGATTCGTGTAATTGTGGAGGTCACAACCCTGTTCGTTGAAGGCGGATCTCTCGTTTATTGTTGGAGTCAGTGCTCCTCCATGTTGGTGGTGTATTGATAGGTGTCAGGTTTTATCCTATATCTAACTGCAAGTGCACAGTTCAGTAGTCGTAGTATATAGGTATCGAATCCACAGAGACTCCGGTATTCAATAGCTCAAGAACAGGAAATTAAACTAGGAAGAAAGCAATGTGATTGAATGAAAAGCAATGCGAGAAAGTAAACAGAAAGCGGAGATTATTGGTTGTGAAAGCAAGTTATTAAAAGCGCTAAGTCTAGGGCGTTCTCAGGAAATCAGACAAGCAGACAGTTCATTCAGCAAGGATCTAATTAAGCACAGTTCTAGAACTCAAAACACAAATATAGAATTAACCAAATTCCTTTGCGATAATTCTCTAAGTCTAAGTGCAGCAAACCAAACTTTCGTTTGCAAGAACTAACAGATTAAACTAGCATTAATCCCAAGTTTGATATGTTCACAATTATCCTAAACCAAACTTTCGTTTGCGAGAAGTTTAATTGCTCAACCTAATCAGTTCAGATTCCTAAACCCCACTTCCGTGACGTATTTAGCAACCTAAGATCTAGATTCTAATTGATCAGGTTAGAACTAGCTTTAAGCACAATTAGATTGAAGAACAGATATAGTTATGAATCCTTAACTGAATTAAACAAGTCTAGCAAATCATGAAATCCTATGTTAGAAACCCTAAACCTAACAAGGAATCTACTCAGACATAGATAATGAAAACATAATCATATGATGAATAAATTGCATAGAAGATAAAGAATAAAAGGGGTTCGAAATCTTCTCCAAATACAGATGAAGTAAAGGTTCAGATCAGCCCCAAAAGCTCTAAAAATCCTCTGCTCTTAATTATCAAAGCGTAAGTAAATAAAACACCAAAAACTTAATTATATGGGTCTAATCTCGGCCAGGGGCTTCTTTGTAAATATCAGGAAACTTCTGGATCAGAGTGCAATATCTTTACTCTTCATAAACCGCCGAGTTTTGGCCCATCTCGCTGGTGCAACGATCGATGCTAGAGTGCAACGATCGACGCATTTCTCTGTTTCGGACAGTGAACTCTATCTCTCGGCCAAACACTCCAAATATCTCCAAAAAGTGCCATAATCACTAAATATGCTCCAAACCTGATTATACCTGTAAAAGACTCTAAAAGAACACAAAAAGACACTAAAACACACTTATATCATGGTCTAAAACTAGTAAAAACCATGATATATCAACTCCCCCACACTTGGCCTTTGCTTGCCCTCAAGCAAAACAGAGAACTAAAGCTTGGTGAAGAGGTTTGAAAACTCTTCAGAAACTCATTTCATCCTAGAAGCTACAATACTCAGATTCCCCTCAGTAAACCACTGAAAGAATCAATCACAGGATATCAAGACAACATGTACTTCCCCCACACTTAGCAACTGTCCTAGGTAAACTCCACAATCACATTCTAGCATTCAAATTCTCCCTACTGACTTCTGCAAGTATTTAAGTGCGGTCTCACCTAAGGAGTATCGATCAAAGGGCACATGGATTCTTACCTTATCAGATCTAGACCACCATACTATCTTTCTCTAGTCCCTTTCTTCTCTTTCCCTTCTTTAACAACTGATTTTTCCCACATTGGGTATCATTTTTTTTTTTATCAGTGTTCTTCCCGTTATGGGGTGTACTTTGGACACATTCCATGGATAGCACAGGAGATAATAGGGGTCTCTACCACTCTTGTGACCACTTCGGAGTTACTAACTCATCCTCAGTTTATTATCTTTTTTTTTTTACTTTATTTTATAGAAGGGGAGAAGGGAACTAAATAGGATAGGTTGACAGGCTGTTTCAGAACTAACAGGGAATCCGACACAAAGTATACCAAGCCCTTAGGTGAGAAATCTAAGTCAGTATTAAATTGAAGTCAGTAAAAGGATCCTCTGATACCTGAAGTGATGTGGGTGTTCCCAGTAGGTTGATCTGTGTCTGGGTTTTCTAATAGTCAGAGATAGATCCTGCAACTTCATCCCAATGGTTACTTAAGTTCCTGCAAGTCTTGTAAATCTTCTCAGAAAATCATAGTTTCTTACTTAAACAATTTTGACTCAATAAAATAAAAAATTTTGAAAAATGGACTGACTCTTAAGAAAACAGAAAGATAAACGTCAGTAGCACCTCCCCCACACTTAAGACACACTGTCCCCAGTAGTGTCAAGCGAAGGATCGGTAAAAAGAAATAAAAATTGTTAAAGTTCTGTTGAGTTCTGTCGGGTTTACCTCTGTCGCTCAGGCATCGATCGTTGCACTAAGTGCATCGACCGTTGCTTGGCGATTTTCGTGTATGGTCGATCGTTGCTAAGGACTGCAACGATCGCTGCAATGCGATTCCGATCGTGTTGTGACGATCGACACAGAAGTGCGTCGATCGACGCACTGCGAATCTGTCCGAGACCTGCAACCAGAAACTCACCAGAAACAAAAACAAACGTAAAATCCTAACAAAAACACCAAAAATTAAGTAGAAAACACCTGTACCTAATGGTGGGTTGCCTCCCACCCAACGCTTGTTTAAGGTCAATAGCTTGACCGGACGGACAAGAATTTTCAGGCAGAGGGTGCATTATCCAGAGGCAGAATCTGACCTCTTGGAATCTCGGCCTTAGCCCAATAATGTTTTACCCTCTGTCCATTTACAGCGAACTCATTACCTTCCTTGCCGACTAGAACGACAGCTCCATATGGACGCACTTCTTTGATTGTGTAGGGACCAGACCATCTTGATTTCAGCTTACTTGGAAACAAATGCAGACGAGAATTGTATAAAAGTACCTGATCATTAGGCTCAAATCGTCTAGAAACAATCTTCTTGTCATGATAAGCCTTAGTCCTCTCCTTGTACAGCTTTGAGTTCTCATAGGCAAGATGTCTAATCTCATCCAACTCATTAAGCTGTATCAATCTCTTTTCCGCAGCTGATTTAAGGTCAAAGTTCATTTGCTTTACAACCCATGCTGCTTTGTGCTCAAGTTCCACCGGCAGATGACATGCTTTTCCATACAACAAGTGAAATGGAGTAGTCCCTAATGGCGTCTTGAATGCAGTCCTGTAGGCCCATAAAGCATCATCAAGCTTAGCTGCCCAATCTTTTCTTGTCTTCCCAACTGTCTTCTCTAAGATCTCCTTGATCTGTCTGTTAGAAACCTAGACTTGTCCACTAGTCTGAGGGTGATAAGGAGTAACAACTCGGTGATGAACTCCATGCTTTCTTAGGAGCTTCTCGAAGACCTTATTAATAAAGTGAGATCCTCCATCACTAATCACTATCCGAGGTACTCCAAATCTAGGGAATATTATGGACTTAAACAACTTAATGACTGTTGGAATTGTGTCCAGTAATCTCGGTACTGTCTCTAGAAAGTAAGAGTATGTCAATGATCAGACATAAGTCATATAATACTGGGGGTCATGATGGCTTGCTAGAGTCCGCTCATGATCTATAAGTCTTGGACTTATTGCCTTTATTATATGATCCCATATGGGTCACACGCCTAAGCTAACAGGAAAATGTGTAGGAACGGTTTAGCAGAAGTACGGTAAAAGTGCTAGGCATTTACTGTACTTAGAGAGAATAAAACGGTTTAGCCACTGTGTGTCGATCGATACACAAGGTGTGTCGGTCGACACAGTGCGCGAATGCCGTCGAGTTAATTGGTGTTTGGGCCAAATGGCCCAAACGGAACCGGACAAGTTTTATAAGATAAAACTCGAGTTCAGAACAATTAACCCTAGCTCCTTAGCCGAAAACTCTCTCTCTCTCTGCGCCGAGTTCCTTGTGGTCTAGCAGCCGTTTTCTGTGATCGCGTGTGTGAACCTTTGGAGGATTCATCTCTCGGTGTTTCTCTGATCTCTGACCTGTTCTCTCCTTCCGCTGCAATTAACAGGTAAAAGGTGAGATCATCAATTGTTTCTATTCGAGAAGAACCTAGATCAGCATGTTTAGGATGATATGAATCAGAGAATTGAATCAGGATCAACTAAACATTCCTTCAGTGGTATCAGAGCCAATGGTTCTGGTTTTTCTTGTTTAGATTCAAGTTTAGGATTGTTTTTCTTGTTTAAAAGTGTTTTGAATCAACTACTGATAAGAGAAATCACTTAAGTAACAAGAATTGAAACCTAAACATATGAAAAATCGCATGATCAAGCTATATGATTTGGTATGCGATCTGATCCGAGAGAATGAGTATCGGCTGCGATCGCATGGATCGATCGATACAATCGCATGGATCGGTCGATACAGTCTATCGGCTAACCCTGTTAACGCGTGAAAGCATCGATCGATGCAGGATCGATGCAGGTTCGATGTTGGTGCATCGACCGATGCGGTTGATGCATCGATCGACACGGTTAGGGTTTTGGCTCGGTTCCGTGCATGCGTGAGAGCATCGATCGATACAGGATCGATGCACGATCGATGCAGGATCGATACTGAGAGCATCGACCGATGCGGTTGATGGATCGATCGACACGGTTGGTTCATCGATCGACATGGTTGGTTTAAGGCTCGGTTTAATATTTTGATTAAAATTAAACGTCACGGTTTAATAAACAGATTTAATAATTTTATTAAGTCTGGTTAAACCGGGACAAGAAATCCAATGTCGAAAGAATTATTGGATTTAGTGCCTAAACCAGGATTTTCTAATTTGATTTGGTTGGACCAAATAAATTGAGAAAATCCGGTTTAGTAAATAACCGGTTGACAATTGTGGTCATCGTAGTAATTAAAATTTGGTTAGACCAATTTTAATGAACCAGACCGGTTATGTCATTTAATTGGACAATTGGGTCATGTCTTGGACATGGACCAATTCTTGGGCCTCGGGCCAAGAAGTTAAAACAATTGAGCCAATTATTTGAGTCTTTCTTCAGATTTAATTTAAAATTTATTTTATAAAGAATATAAATCGATTTTAAATTAAAGTTTCCGATATTTTGAAATTAGAAAGTTTCTTATTTTATAGAAGTTTCTAGATTTGCATGATTCGGATTTTAAGAAATTTCTAAAGTTAGAAAGTTTCCGTTTTTAGAAAGTTTCCAATTTTAGAAAGTTTCCAAAAATAGTAGGTTTCCAAAAATGGAAAGTTTCCCGAAATAGTAATCTTCTATTTTGGGAATGAATTTTTTAAATAAACCTACGAACCTCAAATAATATCAAGCGTTGGATGTCTTGTCCATTCTATGTCAGCTGTCGAAGCCCATTCAATTGTATTCATGGCCTTACAGTGTGAGGGTGTCTGCTTTTGCGTGGATAAGACGGTTTGTGATTCATAAATGTCATTGGGAGTCCCAGACATTAATGATTACATGACTGTATAGTCTGGTTTTCTTGACTGGGCCATCGGGAGTCCCGGGCCTTGAGACATCAGAGTGGATTGGGCCTCGGGCCCAGATTCACAACCAAGAGTTATATCACGGATATAATTAGCCGATATAGGGCTTACCGATATAAGCTAAGGTTTGGTGACGGCCAGTGGCCCACTTTAATCTTAGTTATATGTGGATCTTGGAATCATTATATTCTATTGAGGGTAACTTATGTTATTGAATATAATGCGTGATTAATCATATTAAATTTAATACGAGATTAATCATATTGAACATTTTAACTAATAACCTTTTATCTATATATTTCAGCTATGACTACTACAAGCACACAAAACACATTCTCGATCCGGTCTGTTCTCGAAAAGGAGAAGCTGACTGGAACGAACTTCCTGACGTGGTCAAGGAACTTGAGGCTAGTCCTCAAGCAGGAGAAGAAGGATTATGTCCTTCGTGATCCTCTCCCCGAGAGGCCTCCTGCCAATGCCGCCAGGACTCTGCATAATGCTTGGGAAAAGCATTCGTCAGATGAAAATGATGCCTATTGCCTGATGTTGGTGACAATGACTCCTGAGCTGCAAAAACAGTTCGAGAGTGTATTGTCACCCATCGAGATAATGGCAAGCCTGAAATCGCTTTTTCAGGAGCAGGCTAGGACTGAGAGGTTTCAAACAGTTAAGAACCTCTTGGACTGCAAGTTGGCTGCGAATGCGGCAGTGAGTCCTCATGTCTTGAAGATGATGGGTTATCTCGATCATCTTCAGAAACTCGACTGCCCAATCAGCCAAGAACTTGCCTGCGACATCATTCTGCAGTCATTACCTGCAAGCTATGATCAGTTCATTCTGAACTTTAACATGCATGGCTTGAGTAAGACATTGCCTGAGCTTCACGGAATGCTCAAGACTGCGGAGCCCAATTTGAGGAAAACCGCCAAGGACCCCAATGTGCTTATGGTGCAGAAGGGCAAGGGGTTTAAGAAATCCTCTGCTAAGGATAAGGGAAAGGCCAAGGCTGTCCAAGTCGCGGACAAGGACACGCCAAAGCCCAAGCCCAAGTCCAAGGCTGGGCCAACTGACATATGCAGGTTCTGTAAAGAACCAGGGCATTGGAGGAGAGAATGTAAGAAATTCCAGGAAGGTCTAAAGGAATTGAAGAAGAAGACTTTTGAGACTTCTTCAACAGGTATTTTTGTTATAGAAGTTAATACAACTACTTCTGATAATACCTCATGGGTTATGGATACTGGTTGTGGGGCTCATATTTGTACTAATATGCAGGCACTCAGCAACAGTAGAAGGCTGAAGCAAGGACAAGTGGAGCTACGAGTTGGGAATGGAGCGAAAGTTCCAGCACTAGCTGTAGGCACTTACTTGTTGTCTTTACCTTCGGGATTGATTTTAGAACTCAATAATTGTTATTTTGTACCTGCTATAAGCAGAAATATTATTTCAATTTCTTTGTTGGATTTGGAAGGTTATGATTTTTCAGTTAAGAATAAATTATGTTCCTTCAATCGCAACAATTTGTTCTATGGTTCTGCCCCTCTTATGAATGGGCTTTACATACTCGATCAATCCGCGCCAATTTATAACATTAATACCAAACGGTTCAAACCTAATGAGGAGAACCGCACGTTTCTATGGCATTGTCGTTTAGGGCACATCAGCGAGAAACGCATCAAGAGGCTCCATTCGAATGGACTTCTTGGCTCATTTGACTTTGAGTCATGTGAGAAATGCGAATCCTGCATGATGGGCAAAATGACACGGGCCCCCTTTAATAAACCTAACGAGAGGGCCAGTGACTTATTGGGCCTGATACACACTGATGTGTGTGGCCCAATGTCCACAAATGCAAGAGGAAACTATCAGTACTTCATTACCTTCACTGATGATTTCAGTAGGTATGTATATGTTTATTTAATGAAACATAAGTCTGAATCTTTTGAGAAGTTCAGAGAATTCCAAAATGAAGTACAGAACCAACTTGGCAAAAGCATTAAGGCTCTTCGGTCCGACCGAGGAGGAGAATACTTAAGCCAAGAATTCAGTGATCATCTGAGAGAGTGTGGGATCGTATCCCAACTCACTCCTCCTGGAACACCTCAATGGAATGGTGTGTCTGAAAGGAGAAATCGGACCTTATTGGATATGGTTCGATCTATGATGAGTCACACAGACCTTCCAATATCCCTTTGGGGATATGCTCTGCTAACAGCAGTGTTCACTCTAAATAGAGCGCCATCGAAAGCAGTAGCAAAGACACCATATGAATTATGGACTGGAGAAGCTCCAGTGCTGTCTTATCTCAGAATTTGGGGTTGTGAAGCCTATGTCAAGAGATTGATCTCAGACAAGCTTACACCAAAATCTGACAAATGCTATTTCATTGGTTATCCACGGGAAACCAAGGCTTATTACTTCTATCTACGTTCCGAGAACAAGATCTTTGTTGCCCGGGATTGTAACTTTCTTGAGAGGGAGTTTCTCTCTAAGAAAGACAGTGGGAGTAAGGTACTGCTTGAAGAAATTCAAGATGAACAGGATACTGCTCAACCTAATGAGGAAGAGCAGCAGGAGGACCTACAAGAAATTGTAGAGCCTGAACCTGTAGTACCTGAAGTTCGAAGATCCGGGAGGATCCGTCACGAACCCGAGAGATATCAAGGATTCCTCGTGACTGACTGTCATGATCTTCTGATCATTGATGGTGATGAACCATCGAACTTCAATCAAGCCATGATGGGCCCAGATTCCTCTAAGTGGCGCAAGGCCACTGATTCCGAAATGGACTCCATGTCGGTCAACCAAGTGTTTTCGTTGGTTGACTTACCCGCTGGTGTAAAAGCCATCGAGTGCAAATGGATCTTCAAGAAGAAGATTGACGTGGATGGAAATGTCCAGATTTATAAAGCCAGGTTGGTGGCAAAAGGTTTCAGACAAGTTCACGGTGTGGATTACGATGAAACCTATTCACCAGTGGCTATGATGAAATCTATTCGGATTCTACTAGCAACTGCAGCTTTTCATGATTATGAAATTTGGCAGATGGACGTGAAAACCGCCTTCCTGAATGGTATTCTGGAAGAGGATGTGTATATGACACAACCTGACGGTTACATAGATCCAAAGAATGTTGGAAAAGTATGCAAGCTTCATAAATCCATTTATGGATTGAAGCAAGCATCGAGGAGCTGGAATCTTCGTTTTGATGAAGCGATCAAGCAATTTGACTTCATCAGAAATGAAGAAGAACAATGCGTGTATAAGAAATCTAGTGGGAGCAAGATTGTATTTCTTATTCTGTATGTCGATGACATACTGCTTCTCGGAAACGACGTTCCAATGCTGAAGTCCGTAAAGGACTGGCTTGGAAGTTGTTTTTCCATGAAAGACATGGGTGAAGCCGCATACGTTCTTGGAATCAGGATCTACCGGGATAGATCTAGAAGGCTGATAGGCTTGTGTCAAGATTCATACATTGACAAAGTCCTACAAAGATTCAGCATGAAGGATTCCAAGAAGGGCTTCACGCCAATGGTACATGGCACAACGCTAAGCAAGAAGCAGAGCCCTACGACGGCTGCTGAGCTTGAGCGCATGAAGAATATTCCTTATGCATCTGCAATAGGATCTGTCATGTATGCCATGATCTGTACTCGTCCTGATGTTGCTTATGCATTGAGCATGACGAGTAGATACCAGTCAAATCCAGGTGAAAACCATTGGATTGCCGTAAAGAATATCTTGAAGTATCTAAGACATACTAAGGATAAGTTCTTAGTGTACGGTGGAAGTGATGTGCTTAAAGTCAGTGGATTTACGGACGCAAGTTTCCAGACAGACCAAGATGATTTCCGGTCACAGTCCGGTTATATCTTTTGTCTGAATGGCGGTGCAATCAGTTGGAGAAGCTCCAAGCAAGACACCGTTGCAGATTCCACTACAGAAGCTGAATATATCGCCGCCTCAGAAGCTGCGAAGGAAGCTGTTTGGATACGAAAGTTCATTATTGAACTAGGTGTGATACCAGATGCGGCTGAGCCTCTGGCACTGTTTTGTGACAACAATGGTGCTGTAGCTCAGGCAAAGGAACCAAGATCACACCAGAAATCCAAGCATGTTCTAAGAAGATTTCACTTGATACGTGACATCATTAATAGAAAGGAAGTCAAGATCAGCCGAGTTCAGACTGATGATAACGTCGCTGATCCGTTGACAAAGCCACTCCCAAGGCCTAAGCTCGAGTTTCTGACTGAAGCTGTAGGCATTAGAGACATTGAAATGTAATCTAAATTTGAGTGGGAGTTTGAGGGCTTTTATTTAGTTATTTGATATGTTCTTGTAAAACATTCTTATGTTTAATGAAATTATTATTTCAAGATTATTTTAACTGTGATGAAATAATCGTTCCAAAATGATATGAACCATTTTATAGGTCATCGAAGTAAATGATTTGATCTTGAGTCATCGAAGTCATTTAGCTTGATCATGAGACCCTATATTTGATAGATGTTTTATATCATCCCGTCCCTAGTCGAAGGTTGTTGAAATTGGAACACCAACAAACGTGTGAGACTGGATTGGTACGTGACTTATGACAAAGTCTCAGTGTGTCATAGATGCGCGGCATCAAAGTCAGTACATAGGTGTATGTTTGGGAACATACGACCGGACAAGACCCGCTTATAAGAACTCTTCAGGATATTTATATCTGTGTCATAAGAGATTCTTACTACGACTATAGAGTATAGTCCTTAGACCTGAGTTCGCATGCATGTGACTGCACATGGACTGATGCACTTTGATCATTGTCTAACGCTATCGTTCTGCGATAGTTATAAGGACCTTGTTTGGGTACATTATGAAATGAGTAGTTTACAGTGATGGAACAAGATGGAATTTGTCCCTCCAATATAAATGGAGTGAATATCTCTAGGCCAATCGGAGATTTGAATACTGGAAAATGCATGGCCATGCTCAAACGGACTGTCCCGAGTCGTTTGGATTGTCAGTATCGAATCAGAGTCCGATGAACAAGATTAGGCTTTATAAGGATGACACCAATCTTGCCTTATGACTAATCGAGATATTGTGACAAAAGGATTATGAATACAGAGATTCCAGTACAAGTGGGAGATTGTTGGAATTGTGTCCAGTAATCTCGGTACTGTCTCTAGAAAGTAAGAGTATGTCAATGATCAGACATAAGTCATATAATACTGGGGGTCATGATGGCTTGCTAGAGTCCGCTCATGATCTATAAGTCTTGGACTTATTGCCTTTATTATATGATCCCATATGGGTCACACGCCTAAGCTAACAGGAAAATGTGTAGGAACGGTTTAGCAGAAGTACAGTAAAAGTGCTAGGCATTTACTGTACTTAGAGAGAATAAAACAGTTTAGCCACTGTGTGTCGATCGATACACAAGGTGTGTCGGTCGACACAGTGCGCGAATGCCGTCGAGTTAATTGGTGTTTGGGCCAAATGGCCCAAACGGAACCGGACAAGTTTTATAAGATAAAACTCGAGTTCAGAACAATTAACCCTAGCTCCTTAGCCGAAAACTCTCTCTCTCTCTGCGCCGAGTTCCTTGTGGTCTAGCAGCCGTTTTCTGTGATCGCGTGTGTGAACCTTTGGAGGATTCATCTCTCGGTGTTTCTCTGATCTCTGACCTGTTCTCTCCTTCCGCTGCAATTAACAGGTAAAAGGTGAGATCATCAATTGTTTCTATTCAAGAAGAACCTAGATCAGCATGTTTAGGATGATATGAATCAGAGAATTGAATCAGGATCAACTAAACATTCCTTCAATGACTACTGAAGAATCATTGGTTGGACTAGCTATTGCTTCTACCCACTTAGACACATAATCTACAGCAACCAGGATGAATTTATTTCCATAAGATGAGGGAAAAGGACCCATAAAGTCTATGCCCCAGCAATCAAAAACCTCAACCTCAAGAATGAAATTCTGAGGCATCTCATGCTTCCTACTGATTTTCCCTCTCCTCTGACATGCATCACAATGAGAAATGAAGGAGTGAGTATCTGCAAACATTGTAGGCCACCAGAAACCTGCTTGCAAAACCTTAGACACAGTCTTAAAAGTAGCAAAATGTCCTGCATAATCTGATCCATGGCAGTGGAATAGGATATCTGGAACCTCTGATTCAGCAACACATCTTCTGTAAAGGCCATCTTAACAGTGCTTATAGAGGTAAGGTTCATCCCAATAGTATCGCCTAAGCTCTCTGAAGAACCTCTTCTTCTCATAACCTTTCAGATCATCTGGTTCAGTCTCTGCAGCCAGGTAGTTGGCTATATCTGCATACCATGGTCGATCAGTTGTTGTGACAGCATCAATCTCGAACTTGTAGCCTCCAATCCGAATTGTAAAAGTCTCTGGATCTGCATCCGCATTGCAACGATCGTCGCAGAGGAGCGCATCGATCGTCGCTGTCCCGATAGGTGCATCGATCGACGCCGAGATGGCATCGATCGACGCAATGCGATTAATCCAACAGTTTTGCAGGTTTCTGTCCAAATCTGTGTGAAACATTGTCCCAACCATATTGACGTTCTCTTCAGGTAAATAGTCATTAATTGGCACGTCTTCCTTAACCAGCATCCTTGAAAGATGGTCAGCAACTCCATTTTCAACCCCTTTCTTATCCCTCACTTCAATGTCAAACTCCTGAAGCAACAGAATCCATCTCAACAATCTTGGCTTAACATCTTTCTTCTACATCAGATACTTCAGGGCTGAATGATCAGTGTGTACAATCACTTTTGAGCCAACAAGATAAGGGCGAAATTTCTCAAATGCAAAGACAACTGCCAACAACTCCTTCTCCGTAGTGGCATAGTTCCTTTGTGCATCATCCAGTGTCCTACTGGCATAATAGATAGCATGAAGCTTTCTATCCTTCTTCTGCCCAAGAACAGCTCCTACAACATAATCACTTGCATCACACATAACCTCAAAAGGCAGATCCCAATCCGGTGGCTGAACTATGGGAGCACTCACTAATGCCTGCTTGATCTGTTCAAATGCAGTCTGACAATCTGCAGTGAACTCAAATTTGGTATCCTTACACAGCAAAGCAGTTAGTGGCCTAGCGATCTTGCTGAAATCTTTGATGAACCGTCTATAGAAGCCAGCATGTCCAAGAAAGCTTCTAATAGACTTAACAGAATCAGGCGTCTTAAGGTTGGTCATTACCTCAATCTTAGCGCGGTCCACCTCTATTCCTGCTTCAGACACTTTATGTCCAAGTACAATGCCATCTCTGACCATGAAATGACACTTCTCCCAATTAAGAACTAAATGCTTTTCTTCACATCTTGTCAAAACCTTACACAGATTATCTAAGCATTCATTATAGGATGATCCATATACTGAGAAATCATCCATGAATACCTCCATAAAGTCCTCAATCATGTCTGTGAATATGGACATCATGCATCTCTGGAAAGTGGCTGGTGCATTGTAGAGTCCAAAAGGCATCCTACGGTAAGCAAATGTCCCATATGGACAAGTGAAAGTGGTCTTTCCCTGATCCTCTGGATGGATGGGAATCTGAAAGAAACCTGAGTAGCCATCGAGAAAGCAATAGTAAGGATGATTGGCTAACCTCTCAAGCATCTGATCAATAAAAGGCAAGGGAAAATGATCCTTTCTGGTAGCAGCATTCAGCTTCCTATAATCTATACACATCCTGTGTCCTGTCACAGTCCTAGTAGGTATCAGCTCGTTCTTCTCATTCTTCACAACTGTAACTCCACCCTTCTTAGGTACTACATGGACTGGACTCACCCAATCACTGTCAGAGATAGGATAAATAATCCCAGCATCAAGGAGTTTCATAATCTCCTTTTTAACCACTTCCTGCAGATTAGGATTAAGTCTTCTCTGATGCTCGATAGATGTCTTGGATTCATCCTCAAGATGTATCCGATGCATGCACAGCTCCGGTGAGATACCTGAAATATCAGCAAGAGAATAGCCAAGAGCCTTGCGATGCTTGCGTAGCTTGCTTAGCAGTAAAGTGAGCTCTGCGTTGTTCAGACTAGCATTAACAATCACTGGATAAGTTGAATTGGGTCCAAGAAATGCGTACCTTAGCCCGAATGGGAGTTGTTTCAGTTCTATTTTCGGAGCTTTTTCCTCTGCCCAATCTCTGTCGACTTGCAACGATCGATGCAAGGGTAGTGTCGATCGTTGCAAGGTCGCGTCAGACACTTCTACCTGCATTGCAACCTCAACAGAATCCATCATCCTCGTATAGCATATTGCTGGCTCGTCCTGCAGGTACTCCAACTCCAATATAGAGCTCAGTAAAGCCCTTTCTAGTGGGTCCTCAACATGTGATTGGTAAAAATACTCGGTTGCCAAATCACCTAATGTGTCCACATATAAGGTCTGCCCGTCGATGGTTGGTCTCTTTACCAGCTTGTTCATATCAAAACTCATCTTCAGATCACCCACATTCAGAACTATTTTACCTCCCTGACAGTCAATCATTGCACCAGCTGTAGCTAAGAAAGACCTGCCTAAAATCAATGGATCCTTTGGCTCCTGTCCATATTGTAGAACCACAAAATCAGTAGGGATCACACATTTGCCAACCATTATTGGCACATCCTCTATTACTCCTTCGGGAATCCTGATTGATCTATCTGCCAGAACCAGTGATATCCTGGTGGGTATAAAGTCTGTCATTCCGAGCCTTTTAGCAACTGAGAGTGGCATAAGATTTACACTGGAACCAAGATCACATAGAGATCTTTCGAATCTCTCTTTGTAGATAGCACAATCTAACACGAAGCTTCCGGGATCCTTTAACTTCTCGGGAATTCTGCCCTGAACCACTGCGCTGCATACATCATTGAGCATCATTATACTTTCCTCATCAGACCATTTCCCAGAAATCATATCCTTAAGCCATCTCTTCATCATAGGAGAAGTTTCCATGGAGTCCAACAAAGGTACTTCAACTTTCACCTTTTTTATGAACTCCTTCCGCTTTGCATACTGCCTATCATTCTTAGCCTTTCTGGGATTCTTGGGATAAGGTACCTTAGGCTTGTATACCCTTTCGGTCGGCTGTTTCGGTTTCTCTGATTTCGAACTCTCTGCAGTCACCTTGTGTCGATCGTTGCTCCCGTCGCATCGATCGATGCTAGGCGACTGTGTTACGACTTCCGGATCCCTGATTTCACTCTGCATCGATCGTTGCTCAGATGCATCGATCGACGCATTGCGGATATCGCGGATCTCATCTTCCAGCTCTTCAATTTCCTCGAGTTCTTCAACACTTAACTGCTTTTTCTGGCCAGATGACAGCTCATTACCACTTCTCAACGTCACTGCATTGCATTGGTACTTGGGATTAGCATCAGTCCGTCCTGGGAGATATCCATCCTCCCTTTTAGCATATCCAGCAGTTTTTGCAACTCTGGCATAAAGCTCCTTCATGTGTGTGTTCAGATATTCAAACTTCCCGTTCAGCTCCCTGTAGATTGTTTCCATCTTCTCGTTGACATCTGCTGCATTCTTTGTCTGACTTTCCATCATCTGTTTCAGCATCGTCTCCACTCTACTCTCATGAGCTGTAGGTGCAGGAGGAGTCTGATAAGATGAAGATCCATAGGTTCTCTGAGTACCTTGTCCAAAGGTCTTCTGAAAACCACTAGTCTGTCCAGAATTAGATGAGTTGCTGTTGAAAGCACTTTTCTGTCCTCCATTGAAGAATCTGTTTCCCTGTTGATTACCAAATCTATTACCTTGGAATCCAGAACCTCCTATGTAATTCACACCTTCCTCCTGAGTGTCCTCCTCAGTTTGAATTACCTCTACATCTTGGGCAAAGTGGACAGCTTTCTTACCTGCTAGGAGATTGCAAACTGTGTCCAGCCTTGATCTAATATCAGCTATGTCAGAATTCTCTACACTTCCACCAGATTTCTTCCTCCTCTCATCCATAGTCTTGCAGCTGTTGCTGCCTATTAGATTCTCAATCAACTGTTTAGCTTGTGTAGGAGTCCGGGTGTTGAAGTTAGCATTACTGGAATTATCCAGCGCAGACTGATATGGAAGATCTATGCCTCTGAAGAAAATGCCAATCAACTGAACCTCAGTGAATCCATGGTGTGGGCAGTCACGCTGATACTGCTTAAATCTCATCCAGGCAGTCTTTAAAGGCTCCACAGCTCCTTGTGAAAAGGTGAGTATGTCCTGTCTGGACAGGTCTGAGCGCGCATCATCATAGAAGTGACGCAGGAACTCACTCTTTAAAGCTGCCCAAGTAGTGTACTGAGCAGGTGCCAGCTGCTTTAGCCATGCACTAGCGTCTCCAGCAAGACTGTGCGGAAAGAGCTTAAGGAACAGATAGTTCGGGTAGACTCCATCATACTTCATGCCAGTGACTACGTCCTCAAACGAATCAATGTGATCCATAGGCTGCTCCGTTGGGTAACCATGAAATGCATTCTGTCTCATCAGCGAGTAGTAGATGGTTTTGATCTCAAAATCATTCCTCTCAAAAGCAGGAAGTACTAAAGCTGACCGGTTTCTATGAAACTCATCCGGTCTGTTGTAGTCAGCTAAAGTCCTCTCACGTACAACCATCTCTCTACCTTGGGCCTGTCCTTGACCCTGGTTCTGCTCCTGTTGCTGTTTCTCAGGAGGATCAGGGATGACATTCCCTTCAGCATCAACCCTTTGCCAAGCAGCATTGTATGGGTTGTTATCTCGGTCCCTCAGGGTACCTTCAGCATCACGTACCAGAATCAAACGCTCTCGCACCATCCTTTCTCTTCTCTCTCTTCTGTTGGTTCTCTCTAGACGTCCAAGTTCTTCAAGATTGAGATTAACTAAGTCCAAGTTCGGATTACTTCTAATTTTCTGCGTCTGCATAAACTGTCTGTAATCGTCCGGCAACGATCGATGCTATCAGTACAACGATCGCTTCAATCTCTGAATCGCCTACTGAAGATCGATGCTAAGGGTGCAACGATCGACGCAGTGCGATATTGGTACCTGCGACAGAGAGAAAACAGACAAAAATCAGTAACTAAAAAAAATCAAAAATAAAAACGAAAAGAAAACGAAAAATCCTAGTAAAACCCTAGGTTCCAAGCTATCGAAGACTCAAAGAGTCCCCAACAACGGCGCCAAAAACTTGATAGGTGTCAGGTTTTATCCTATATCTAACTGCAAGTGCACAGTTCAGTAGTCGTAGTATATAGGTATCGAATCCACAGAGACCCCGGTATTCAATAGCTCAAGAACAGGAAATTAAACTAGGAAGAAAGCAATGTGATTGAATGAAAAGCAATGCGAGAAAGTAAACAGAAAGCGGAGATTATTGGTTGTGAAAGCAAGTTATTAAAAGCGCTAAGTCTAGGGCGTTCTCAGGAAATCAGACAAGCAGACAGTTCATTCAGCAAGGATCTAATTAAGCACAGTTCTAGAACTCAAAACACAGATATAGAATTAACCAAATTCCTTTGCGATAATTCTCTAAGTCTAAGTGCAGCAAACCAAACTTTCGTTTGCAAGAACTAACAGATTAAACTAGCATTAATCCCAAGTTTGATATGTTCACAATTATCCTAAACCAAACTTTCGTTTGCGAGAAGTTTAATTGCTCAACCTAATCAGTTCAGATTCCTAAACCCCACTTCCGTGACGTATTTAGCAACCTAAGATCTAGATTCTAATTGATCAGGTTAGAACTAGCTTTAAGCACAATTAGATTGAAGAACAGATATAGTTATGAATCCTTAATTGAATTAAACAAGTCTAGCAAATCATGAAATCCTATGTGAGAAACCCTAAACCTAACAAGGAATCTACTCAGACATAGATAATGAAAACATAATCATATGATGAATAAATTGCATAGAAGATAAAGAATAAAAGGGGTTCGAAATCTTCTCCAAATACAGATGAAGTAAAGGTTCAGATCAGCCCCAAAAGCTCTAAAAATCCTCTGCTCTTAATTATCAAAGCGTAAGTAAATAAAACACCAAAAACTTAATTATATAGGTCTAATCTCGGCCAGGGGCTTCTTTGTAAATATCAGGAAACTTCTGGATCAGAGTGCAATATCTTTACTCTTCATAAACCGCCGAGTTTTGGCCCATCTCGCTGGTGCAACGATCGATGCTAGAGTGCAACGATCGACGCATTTCTCTGTTTCGGACAGTGAACTCTATCTCTCGGCCAAACACTCCAAATATCTCCAAAAAGTGCCATAATCACTAAATATGCTCCAAACCTGATTATACCTGTAAAATACTCTAAAAGAACACAAAAGACACTAAAACACACTTATATCATGGTCTAAAACTAGTAAAAACCATGATATATCTGTTGGATCGTTTAGTGTCTCCTGATTCAATTCTCAGATTGATTCATCCTACTAAACATGCAGATCTAGGTTCTCTTGAATAGAAACAAAATAGATCTCACCTGTTACCTTTTTGTGCAGCGGAAAGAGGAGGCACGGGTCAGAGATCAGCAGAACCACCAAGGGATGGATCCTCCAAAGGCTCACACACGCACACCGGGAATTTGGCTGCTAGACCAAGACAGAGAGGAGGCGCAGAAGAGAGAGTAGGGAGGCGCAGAGTGCTGAGAGAATTTTAGAGCTTTAGGTCAAGTTTTATTCATTAAAACTCCCTTTAGTTCTCATGGGATTTTGGGCCCAATTCTCAGTAAATGCCTAGCACTTTTACCGTACTTCTGCTAAACCGTTCCTTCGTATTTTCCCGTTAGCTTAGGCGTGTGACCCATATGGGATCATATAATAAAGGCAATAAGTCCAAGACTTATAGGTCATGAGCGGACTCTAGCAAGCCATCATGACCCCCAGTATTATATGACTTATGTCTGATCATTGACATACTCTTACTTTCTAGAGACAGTACAGAGATTACTGGACATAATTCCAACAATCTCCCACTTGAACTGGAATCTCTGTATTCATAATCCTTTTGTCTCAATATCTCGATTAGTCATAAGGCAAGATTAGTGTCATCCTTATAAAGCCTAATCTTGTTCATCGGACTCTGATTTGATACTGACAATCCAAACGACTCGGGAAAGTCCGTTTGAGCATGGCCATGCATTTTCCAGTATTCAAATCTCCGATTGGCCTAGAGATATTCACTCCATTTATATTGGAGGGACAAATCCCGTCTTGTTCCATCACTGTAAACTACTCATTTCATAATACACCCAATCAAGGTCCTTATAACCATCGCTTAACGACAGCATTAGACAATGATCAAAGCGCATTAGTTCGTGTGCAGTCACATGCATGCGAACTCAGGTCTAAGGACTATACTCTATAGTCGTAGTAAGAATCTCTTATGACACAGATATAAATATCCTGAAGAGTTCTTATAATCGGGTCTTGTCCGGTCTTATGTACCCTACATACACCTATGTATTGACTTTGATGCCGTGCATCTATGACATCCTGAGACTTTGTCATAAGTCACATACCACTCTAGTCTCACGCGGTTGTTGGTGTTCCAATTTCAACAACCTTCGACTAGGGACATGATGATATAAGCCATCTATCAAATATAGGGTCTCATGATCAAGCTAAATGACTTTGATAACTCAAGATCAAGTCACTTACTTCGATGACCTATAAAATGGTTCATATCACTTTGGAACGATTATTTCATCACAGTTAAAATAATCTTGAAATAATAATTTCATTAAACATCATAAAATGTTTTACAAGAACATATCAATAACTAAACAAAGCCCTTTACAAACTCCCACTGAAATTAAGACTACATCTTAATTTCACTTATCCTACAGCAACAGTCCGCGACTCGTGCTTAGGCCTAAGGAGTGGCTTCGTTAATAGATTAGCAACGTTCTCAATCGTTGAAACTTGCTGATCTACTTAACATCTCCGTCATTTATCTCACAGAATAGGTTATACCTATCCTCAAGGTGTTTGGACCTCTGATGTGCAGCTAGTCTCATCTATGCTGGGAATCACATCAAGTTCGGTGACGAACTCTTCTTTCCAAACAACCTCTTTCGCCGCTATCCAAGCTGCGAAATGTTCAGCTTAAGTCATGGAGTCAGCAACAGTGCCTTGCACCGCCAGACAGACACAAGATATAACCGGACTGTGACCGGAAATCATCTTTGTATGTTGGAAAATTGCCTTTCAGACTCTACTGACTTGTAGCACCTCACTTTCTCCGTAAATCAAGAACTTATCCTTAGTATTCCTCAAATACTTTAGGATATTCTTTACGGCAATCCAGTGATTCTTTGCTGGATTTGACTGGTCTTTTACTTGTCTTGCTTAACATTAAAGCAACATCAAAACAAGTACGTGTCATGGCATATATGATAGATCCAATTGCCGACGCATATGGAATCTCATCCATGCATTCAAGCTCAGCAGATATCGTAGGATACTGTTTCTTGCTTAACGTAATGCCACGTGACATTGGCATAAAACCCTTCTTGGATTGCTGAAAACGTGTAGGACTTTGTCAATTTAAGAATCCTGACATTTTCCTACTAGCTCTTTTGGATCTCTATCTTTAGATCCAAAATCCAAGAACATACGTGGCTTTACCCATGTCAATCATTAAAACCAACTCCCAAGCCAATCCTTTACCGACTGCAGCATTGGGACGTTATTTCCGAGAATCAGTATGTCATCGACATACAATATGAGAAATGCAACATCGCTCCCACTTATCTATTAGTAAACGCACAGTTCCATTTCGTTCCTGTTCAAGTCAAAACCTTGACTAGTTCAACAGAACGAAGATTCCAACTCCGATATGTTTGCTTCCATCCATGAATGGATCGATGAAGCTAACTTACACAAAATGTAATTTTTCGGAGTCTGGGCTAACTTTCGCTTCTTTGAATTTCGCAGATTCGTCGCTTTCAATGATCATCAGATCATGCGAACTTTCAATGATCATCAGGTTCAACTAAACAAACGAGAAATCACTCTCGGATTAGTGACTGATTCATTCATATCTGCGAACTTCAGGCTCTACAGGTGTAGATTCTACAGAAAACTGTAAGTCCATCCGCTGCTTTCCCTCAATAGGTTGAGCAGCCTCCTGTATTTCGAGTTATACTTTTACTCCCACTGTTCTTCTTGGAAAGTAACTTCCCTTCTTAGAAAACAGAATGGACGAAAAAAATAACAAGCCTTGGTTTCCCTAGGATAACCAGCGAAGTAGCACAACTACAAATACTCAGTAAAGACGAATTTGGATCGATTCCAATCCACATTTACGTGGTGTCTTTCAACTGATATTGGTGGAACTATTTCAGCGTAAACTTAGATACTTTAGAGCGTTGTTCTTAAAGAATATCATGGAAGATTCGTGTGACTCATCTTTAATCATATCTAATAAGATCTGATTCTTTCTCACAGAAACACCTCCAGGTTTTCAGGAGAAATGAGCTGTGAAACGATTTCTGACTCATTCAGATGATCACACAATCAATGACTTAAGTTTTCTCACTCATGATCTAATCAAGAGTCTTAATACTTCTGTCATTCAGATTCTATACTTCATTCTGGAACTCTTTCGACCATGTCAAAGAATTCCGACTTGTGTCTCATCAAATGAACACAGTCACACTCACTGAAGTAATCAGTATAGACAATGAAGTACAGGAAATTTTCTCTGGCATTACTGCTCATCGGACCACATACATGAGTATGTTCAATCTCCAATAAGCCTTTGGGCCTTTCTCTAGCTCGGCTAAGATGGGCCCTTTGTCTTTTGGTCCAGTAAGCAAAATTCAAGTCTCATAAGATATCCATTCAAATGAGCCCAAAGTCCATAACTATGGGGTTTCTGAATCCGATTTACTCTTTTTGACCAAAACATTTATGCCAAGAAAAATCAGGTTTAATTCATCAGATTTAAACCAATTCGGTATTTATGTTACATTTAGGCACTCTTTGGTTTAAGATATAAAACCCATTCCTTGAATAGGGTGCTACAATTAACATTTCATTAAGATCAAAAGAACAAAAACTTGTCTTTTATCAAAATGAAAAACATTCAAATTCTTACAAGAAAATGAAAAACAACTCTGCTTAAAGCAGGTACATTGTAGCAATTACTTAATAAAAAACCAAGCCTCAAAGGCATCTACAAGTGAAAACCCTACGACTGAGACAGCATCCTAGCTCCTTCCAGACATGCAGTTCCACTTGCCCTTCCTTCAACGTTCTACTGTTGCTCAGGCTCTGCATATTACAACAAATATCAGTGCCACAACCAGTATCCAATACCTTTAAGGTAGAACTTGAAGTAATAACATGAATACCTGAGGAAGCAGTCTCATACATCAACTTCAACTCCTCATCATCTTCAATACCTGAGGAAGCAGTCTCATACATCAATCTCTCTTCCAATGCCCAGTCTCTTTACAGTAGCAGCACTTACCAACGTAAGAGGTATCTGACTTGGGCTCAGAAGACACACGCTTGCCATGATTCAAAATCTGGACAACTTTGTCTTCACCCTTGTCAGCACTAGGTTTAATAAACCCACCCTTCTCCATTATGAGATTATACTGGGTACTCTTCACGTTTGGCTCAACTGTCTTGAGCATATCATGCAGTTCAGTCAGCGTCTTCGTTAAGCCTTTCTTGATATAGTTCCTTCTGAACTTATCATAGCTTGACGGCAGTGACTGCAGAATGATCTCAGTTGCCAATTCTTGGCTAACTGGATAATCCAGTTTCCTCAGGTTATCAATGTAACCCATCATTTTACTGACATGAGGACTCACTGGATGATCATTTGGTAGCTTGCAGCTAGTGAGAGACTTAACCAACTGGTATCTCTCCACTCTGATCTGCTCCTGAAATTTCAATTTCAGGCTGCTGATCATCTCTATTGGCGACTCCATGTTCTCATATTGCTTCTGCAAGTCTGAGTCCATGGTAGCCAATATCAGACCACGCACATCTACCGCATCATTATAATGCTTATTCCAAGCATCATATACTGCATGAGAAGCATTGGACCCGATCCTCACGGGGAGAGCTCTCTCAAGGACATAGTCCTTTCTCTCCTGCCTGAGGACTAGCCTCAGGTTCCGCGACCAAGTCAAGAAATTTGATCCGTTCAGTTTGTCCATCTCAAGGACAGACCGGATCGATAAAGTGTTTTGATTGTTTGTGCTAGTCATAACTGAAAATTAAGATAAAAGGATTTTAGTTAATATGTTCAATATGATTAATCTCGCATTATACTTAATATGATTAATCTCGCATTATATTCAATAACCTCAGTTACCCTCAATAGAATATAATGATTCCAAGATCCACATATAACCAAGATCAAAGTGGGCCACTGGCCGTCACCCAACCTTAGCTTATATCGGTAAGCCCTATCTCGGCTAATTATATCCGTGATATAACTCTTGGTTGTGAATCTGGGCCCGAGGCCCAATCCACTCTGATGTCTCAAGGCCCGGGACTCCCGATGGCTTAGTCAAGAAAACCAGACTATACAGTCATGTAATCACTAATGTCTGGGACTCCCAATGACATTTATGAATCACAAACCGTCTTATCCACGCAAAAGTAGACACCCTCACACTGTAAGGCCATGAGTACAATTGAATGGGCTTCGACAGCTGACATAGACTGGACAAGACATCCAACGCTTGATATTGTTTGAGGTTTGTAGGTTTATTAAAATTTTATCCCAAAATAGAAGATTACTATTTTGGGAAACTTTCCTTTTTGGGAAACCTACTATTTTGGAAACTTTCTAAAATTGGAAACTTCCTAAAATTGGAAACTTTCTAAAATTAGAAACTTCCTAAAATCCAAAACATGCAAATCTAGAAACTTCTAATTTTAAGAAACTTTCTAATTTCAGATTTTTGGAAACAGATTAATTTAAAATCGATTTTAATTTTATATAAAAGAATTTTAAAATAATCTGAAGAATAGACTCAAATAATTGGCCCAATTGTTTTAACTTCTTGGCCCGAGGCCCAAGAATTTGTCCATGTCCAAGACATAACCCAATTGTCGAATTAAATGACATAACCGGTCTGGTTCATTAAAATTGGTCTAACCAAATTAATTACTACGATGACCACAATTGTCAACCGGTTATTTACTAAACCGGATTTTCTCAATTTATTTGGTCCAACCAAATCAAATTAGAAAATCACTGGTTTAGGCACAAAATCCAATTTTTCGACTTTGGATTTCTTATCCCGGTTTAACCAGAACTTAATAAAATTATTAAGTCTGTTTATTAAACCAAGACGATTAATTTTAATAGGATTAAACCGAGCCTTAAACCGAACCGAACCGACACGAGCCAAAACGAACCGACCATTAGGTCACGATGTTCGGAATGGCCGCTTGCGTCACGCTATCGGGACGGCCACGATCGGCCAGCATCACGCGATGTTCGAACGGACGGGACGCGATCCGTGATCGGCCCATCTCGATCACAACCGCGACGCTGACTGATCGGGACGATGGCAAGACGGGAGCGGGACGTTGGCTGGTCGCGACGAGACGATGCAGAACGCGATCGCGATCGATCGTGCGATCGTTCGATCCAATCCAATCCGCGATCGTGCGCTCGTCCGTGTCGCCGATCGTGTCGACGACACAATCCGATCCATGATAGGTTGTGCGTCTAACGATCCGGACGTGTGATCCGAAACTGATCAACACTCCGACGCATACCAATTCATATAGATTGGATCATGCGATTTCTTGTTTGTTTAGGTTCTAATTCTTTGTTTCTTAAGTGATTTCTCTTATCAGTAGATTGATTCAAAAACACTTCTTTAAACAATCCTAAACATGATTCTAAACAAGAAAAACCACAGAACCAATAGCTCTGATACCACTGTTGGATCGTTTAGTGTCTCCTGATTCAATTCTCAGATTGATTCATCCTACTAAACATGCAGATCTAGGTTCTCTTGAATAGAAACAAAATAGATCTCACCTGTTACCTTTTTGTGCAGCGGAAAGAGGAGGCACGGGTCAGAGATCAGCAGAACCACCAAGGGATGGATCCTCCAAAGGCTCACACACGCACACCGGGAATTTGGCTGCTAGACCAAGACAGAGAGGAGGCGCAGAAGAGAGAGTAGGGAGGCGCAGAGTGCTGAGAGAATTTTAGAGCTTTTGGTCAAGTTTTATTCATTAAAACTCCCTTTAGTTCTCATGGGCTTTTGGGCCCAATTCTCAGTTCTGATTAAATCCCATGGATTTAATCAGGCCCTTTATTCTCTCTAAGTACAGTAAATGCCTAGCACTTTTACCGTACTTCTGCTAAACCGTTCCTTCGTATTTTCCCGTTAGCTTAGGCGTGTGACCCATATGGGATCATATAATAAAGGCAATAAGTCCAAGACTTATAGATCATGAGCGGACTCTAGCAAGCCATCATGACCCCCAGTATTATATGACTTATGTCTGATCATTGACATACTCTTACTTTCTAGAGACAGTACAGAGATTACTGGACATAATTCCAACAATATCATGTATTAGGCCGTGGATCTTTGTCGTTCTCGTGCCATCGCCGGTTTTACTGCAGTTGTTTTTGGTTTGCTCTCCGGTCGGTATTGTAGGTTTGGTGTGTTGGAACTTGGAGCCAATTCTACTAGATTCGGAATTGCTGTCATGTTCCAGATAGCCTAGGATCTAGGGTCTAGTTAATTGAATCAAGGATCTGATCTCGTGTTTAACTGGAGATTGGCAGCGGAAGATGGTCAGATAAACGAGATCTCTAGAGCGCCTCAGATGCTGCGCCTCTACTTCAGTCCACACGCACACAAGCTGGAATCCGCCGGGATGCTAGTACCGGGGCTCGGATCTCCTGGGAACTGAGTTTCTTAAGGTTTCTGTGTTTTCTCTCTGAGAAAACACTGTCTCGGCCGCGTTTTTTTTTTCACCAGGTCGAAATACATAAGATCACTTATATGTGTACCGACCACAACGTAAACCGAAACATCAGTTTCGGTTTCGGCCTTGTGTCGACCGACACACTTAGTGGTGTCGATCGACACACATACTGTGTCGACCGACGCACCCAATGGTGTCGATCGATACACCTCATCAAAACTCATATTCGATGTGTATCCAATACACATCGACCATACCATATGCCAATGATCAATCCCATACGAAGTATGTCCAACTTGCTTAGGTGTGTGACCCTGTAGGTTCACACGATACTGGAAATGAGTTACAACTCATTTGTCATAAGCGGTTTCTAGCAAAACATTATGACTACCCGGTATCACATGAATTGTCCGATATCGACAATACAACTATCTCTAGAGTTAGTACGGCCATGCATAAGGCAAGGCAAGAGACTGTTTCATCCTTGTTGTGATTTCAGGACATAATCCCAACAATCTCCCACTTGTACTGGAATCACCTATTCCTATAATCCCTTCGTCTCTATATCTCGATATGGCATAAGGCAAGAGACTGTGTCATCCTTATTATAGCCAACATCATGTTCATCGAATTCCTGATCTATACTGATAAAAAAAACGACTGACAATCACCTCGTTTGAGCACGGCCATGCATTTTCTCAGTATCAAATCTTCGATGGGCCCTAAGATATTTATCTCCCGTTCTAGGAGGGACAAATCCCATCTTGTTCCATCCCTGTTTCTACACATACTTCATGATACGCCTAAGCAATGCCGTTATAGCCGCCAGTTATGGAACGACGTTTGACAAGGTCAAAACGCACCAATTCATATGCTAGAAAGCATGATGAACTCAGGTCTAAGGACTATACTCTATAGTCGTAATGAGAACCTCCCATGACACTGATATAACTATCCTGTGGAGTTCTCATTAAGCGGGTCATGTCCGATCATATGTTCACCAACATATATCTATGTGATTGACTGTGATAATCATATCATTGACTCCATGAAACTTAGTCCAACAGTCACCTCACATGCTAGTCTCTCCCTGTTATTGGTGTCCCACTTCAACAACCTTGACTAGGGACAATCGTAATTTATGTCATCTTTTACTTATAGGGTTTCATGATCAAGTCCTCAACTTGATGACCTATAAAATGAACATAAAATACTTTGGGACCATTACTTAATTATCCAATAATTAAATAATACCGATGTCAGTTTTAACTTACACAAACATTTCCATAGCATGTTTATATAAAGATTATAACATAACTAAAATAACTCCCACTGGAATCAAGATCATCTGTTCAGATATCTTATACCTACAACAACAGAATAAATATCGTGCTTAGGTTGTGGGAGAGATTGCGGTGTTTTTGCTTGAAACAATTCCAACAAACCACACCGCCATTCAGATAAAAGCACTATTATACGGCCCACTATTGGAGCTCTTCCAACAGATAGCACCGTTATTCAGACAAAGAGATATGCCAGGTGGGAACCGGGAATCGTCTTCGTCCGTCTAAGTACTTTCAACTGGTTCGTCACTTCCTCAGTTCACCACGAACCTATCCTTAGTGTTTCTCAAATACTTGGGATATTTCTGGTGACTGTTCAGTGACTATTACCGGAACATATTGGTATTTTCTCGTCATGCTATATGCGTAAGCTGCATCTAGAAGAGCGCAAAATATGGCATTCATGATGGATTCTATTGCAGCAGCATTAGCAATCACACTCATTAATATTAGTTCAGCCAGTGTTCAAAATACTTCATCTTGCTAATATTGTTACTAGATCAGCCAGTGTCCAAGACACTTTATCTTGCTTAGATTATTGCCATAAGACCTTTGGTATGAAGCCATTCTTGGAATCAAGCACATTTGAACTGTCTAACACCTTATTAACATAAGGATTTTGACACGATCCAATTAGCCTTTCTGATCCATTCCAATGGATCCTTATTCCAAGAACTTTCACGGCCTTCTCCCATGTCTATCGTTAAACTTGACTTCGACCCAAATCTTGACAAGACTTTAGCGTCGGAACGTCGTTTATGAGATTTAAGAATGTTATCTACATACAGTGTGAGAATTGCCATTACGCTCCCACTAGTCTTCTTGTAAACGCATGGTTTCATCTCTTTCTGATCAAGTCAAAACTTTTGACCATATTATCAGAATGTTGATTCCAACTCCAAGATGTTTGCTTCAATCCAGAAATGGATCAGTGAAGCTAACATGCATACCCAGCCAATTTTCAGAGTTGGGGCTCACCATCGCTTCTTTGAATTTTGCATGCTCGTCACTTTTCAATGATCAATAGATCACGACAATTGGTTACGAGAAATCACTCTCGAGTTAGTGACGGATCCTTTCGGATCTGCGAATTTCAGGCTCCACAGGTGCAGATCCTACAACACTTTGTAGATCTTACCGCTGCTTTCCCTCAACAGGTTGATCAGCCTCCTGTGTTTATCGAATTTCTTTGATGTGTACTTTTACTCCCACTGTTCCTTTTGGAAGTACGATCTTTCTCAAAAGACACAGTTCCGAACAACAATACTTTGTCCTCGGATTGGTTGCAAAAGTAGCAAGCCTTGGTTTCCTTAGGACAACCAGCGAGGTAGAACTTATCAGATATGGGTTCAAGTTTGTTTGTTGACTACTGTCTTACACAAACCTTGCAATCCCAATTAATCAGAAAAACAAATTTGGAAATCACCCAGTCCACATCCAATGTGGTGTTTTTCACTGATTCTGATAGAAACTTATTTAGCGTAAACATAGACATTTTAGAACGTATTCTTAAATGATTATGGAAGATTCCTATGACTCATCATTAATCGGAGCATATCTAATAAGATCCGATTCATTCTGTTAGATGATCACCCAATTCTTGACTCAAGTATTTTCCTCCGCGATTCAATCGAGGATCTTAATACCTCTGTCAAATCGGTTCTACACTTCATCTTGGAACTCCTCAAGGGGTTCCTGCTCGTGTCTCATCAAATGAACACATCCATACTTATTGAAGTCATCAATAAGGTAATGAAGTACAGAAGATTTTCTTTTGCACTAATGCTCATCGGGCCGCATACATCAGTATGTGTAAGGCCCAATAAGCCTCTGGCCCGTTTCCTTTAGCTCTGCTAAAAGGGCCTTAGTCATTTGGCCCAGTGAGCAAAATTCATATCTCAAATGATTAATAATCAAATGAGTCCAAAACTATGGAACTTCTGAATCCGCTTCACTTTGTGTGGTTAAATGACTATGCTAAGGAAAAATCGACTTCAAGTCATCAGACTTAAAGTGTTTGGTATTAATGTTATGTGTACAAGCGTACATTGGTTCAAGATATAAAACCCATTCCAAATGGGGTGCTACCATAGAATATTTTATTAAGATCTAAAGAACAAAACTTGTCTTTTATCAAAATGATAAACATCCAAATTTTTACAAGAAAATGAAAGACATTTCAGCACAAGGCAGATTCATAGTAGCAATTACTTAATTTCTAAAACCAAGTATGAAAGGCTCCTACAAGTGGAGAATCTCTACGGCTCATGCAGCAACCATTGCTTCATACCAGACACGCAGTTCGACTTGTCCTTTCTTCAACGTTCTACTGTCGTCCAGGTCCTGCATATTTCCAAAATATCAGTACCACAACTAGTATCCAATACTAACGTAGAACTTGAATTAATAACACAATACCTGAAGAAGAAGTACCATACATCTCCTTCATCTCTTGTGAATCTTCCAAGAATTTAATGCAATCTCTCTGCCAATGCCCTGATTCATCGCAGTAGAAGCATTTTCTAACACAAGATGGGCCCGACTTGGGCTTATAAGATGACACATGCTTATCCTGATTCCAAATCTGGACGGCCCTGCCTCTACCCTTGCCATCACAAGATTTCTCAAATCTTTTACCCTTTATGATGTTTTGCTCTGCTGTTTTGAGCATGCCATGCAGCTCAGTCAACGTCTTCGTCAAGCCTTTCTTGATATAGTTCTCAATGAACTTGTCATAGCTTGACGGCAGTGACTGCAGAATGATGTCAGTGGCCAACTCTAAGCTGACAGGACATTCCAGTCTCCCAAGGTTATCAATGTAACCCATCAGTTTAATGACATGAGGACTTACTGGAGCATCCTCTGGTAGCTTGCACTCAGTTAGAGACTTCACCATCTGGAATCTCTCAACTCGTGCCAGATCCTGAAACTTCAGTTTCAGGCTGGTGATCATCTCTATTGGCGACTTCATGTTCTCGTATTGACTCTTCAAGTCCGAGTTCATGGTAGCCAACATCAGATCACGCACATCTACCACATCAATATAATGCTTATTCCAAGCATTATATACTGCATGCGAGCGATTGGTCCCAAGCCTTTCTGGAAGAGCTTTCTCAAGGACATAGTCCTTGCTGTCCTGCTTGAGAATGAATCTCAGATTCCGATACCAATCCAGGAAGTTGGATCCATTTAACTTGTCCTTCTCAAGGACGGATCGCAACGAGAAAGTAGTCATAGACATAAGCTGAAATCCAAGAATGACAAAGATTTAGTTATGTATATCATGAGAAATCTTATCTAATAAGAAAACTCGCATTATATTCAAACAATGTTCCCTCTATGAATATAATGATCCAAGATCCATACTTCACCAAATTTTGAGTGGACGACTCGTCATCACCCAAAACTTAGTTATCTAGGTAAGCAAATCATTGCTAATTGTACCCAGTACAACTCTTGGTCGCAGATAGGACAATCCACGTCTCATCTACTCTGACGTCTCTGGGCCCAGAACTTCTGATAGCCCAGTCAAGTAAACCAATCTCTTATGTCTTGTGATCATTGACAGTCGCACTGCGAGTCTATTAATGATCATCTGCCTTGATCAGATCACTGTGGATACCAAGGACTCCAAGACTATCCAACAATGAACCGAGTCTTGACAGTAGACGAGATTGGGCAAGACATCAGGGTTACTTGATATTTAGTTGAGGAAACTAAACTCTAAAAGGTTAGCATATCAATCTCTTAGGTCATGTAATTGTTGATGTTTAGCACTGCAAATCCATCAACATAACTACCTGCCTTACTCACGAAATTGTGGACACCAAGCTCTTGGCTAGACCATCACACAATGAAATGAGTCTTGGCAGTTGACCATATTGAAGCTAAGCTTTGATCAAGGTTTAAGTCTGGTTTGGTTTCTGCAAATTCAAACTTCAATAACCAGAATTTCGAGCACTGTATCGATCGACGCAAACCATGTCTGTCGATCAACACCACCAAACAAAACCGGACTTCAATAACCGGTTAATCCAATTAACCCGGTTCATCGAACCGGTCATGTCGATCGACACAACCCATGTGTGACGGTCGACATAGACCTTAACCGAGGACAGTTTTGATAACCGGTTCAATCCAATTGAACCGACTTATCAGATCAAACTAATCTTAACCATTCAAATCGGTTTATTCTAATTGTGATAATTGGTTCAATCCAATTGAATCAATTCATCCAATTTAAACCGTTTTAACCAGTTTCAACTAATTGCGATAACCGGTCCAATCCCATTGAACCGTATTATCCAATCAAACTGATTCAAACCATCGGTTTATGCTAATTGAGATAATCAGTTCAATCCAATTGAACCAATTCATCCAATTTAAACCGATTTATTCGGTCTTAACCAAGCATGATAACCGGTCCAATCCAATTGAACCGATTAACCATTCGCTAGGTCTGTGTCGACCGACACTAACCTGTGTCGATCGACAATCGACCGACACTCAACCTGTGTCGACCGACACTCAACCTGTGTCGATCGACACAGAAGGCTTTCGGTTTTTCTCCGCGAAAAACCCTAGCCGCCGAATCTGTCGATTTCGCTGTTCTGTGTACCTAGTGTGTCGATCGACACTGTGCGAAAACACAGAATCGATCTGACCTGTTCTAACCAAACAATCTAGTTTGCGAATCTAAATCATCAAATTCAATAAACAGGTCTGATTCAATGATAAAACCCTAAGGCTCTGATACCACTGTTGGAACTTGGAGCCAATTCTACCAGATTCGGAATTGCTGTCATGTTCCAGATAGCCTAGGATCTAGGGTCTAGTTAATTGAATCAAGGATCTGATCTCGTGTTTACCTGGAGATTGGCAGCGGAAGATGGTCAGATAAACGAGATCTCTGGAGCGCCTCAGATGCTGCGCCTATACTTCAGTCCACACGCACACAAGCTGGAATCCGCCGGGATGCTAGTACCGGGGCTCGGATCTCCTGGGAACTGAGTTTCTTAAGGTTTCTGTGTTTTCTCTCTGAGAAAACACTGTCTCGGCCGCGTTTTTTTTCTTTCACCAGGTCGAAATACATAAGATCACTTATATGTGTACCGACCACGACGTCAACCGAAACATCAGTTTCGGTTTCGGCCTTGTGTCGACCGACACACTTAGTGGTGTCGATCGACACACATACTGTGTCGACCGACGCACCCAATGGTGTCGATCGATACACCTCATCAAAACTCATATTCGATGTGTATCCAATACACATCGACCAGACCATATGCCAATGATCAATCCCATACGAAGTATGTCCAACTTGCTTAGGTGTGTGACCCTGTAGGTTCACACGATACTGGAAATGAGTTACAACTCATTTGTCATAAGCGGTTTCTAGCAAACCATTATGACTACCCAGTATCACATGAATTGTCCGATCTCGACAATACAACTATCTCTAGAGTTAGTACAATGTGATTTCAGGACATAATCCCAACATGGTGGTGTAGCTGTTTTATTAGGTCTGGTTTAGCTTGGGTAGCGAGAGTTTTCCAGTCCTTTAGTTAGTTCCCTTTTAAAGCTGATTAGGCCATCTGGCTTGGGTTAAGGGGAGATGATCTCCTTTTAGGTGGTTATCGATAGCGGTTCTCCGTTGTTTCCTTCCCATGGCTGGGATTCTGTCTCGGTTTGTGTCTTTATCTTTGCTTTTGTCCTTGATAGTTGTTAATGTCGTTGTGTCAGGCTTTGTGTTTTCAACGATTATCGTTTCTTTAGTGCGTTGAAACTTTACCTAAGTCTCCTTTTGTCGCTTTAGATCATTGAATAATTAGTCTTTTCGTGCATGTCATTTCGTTTATCAGTTTTCGTAAGGCTAACCTTGTATGGGAAATAAAGATTTATTTGTTTAGATGTGTCAGGAGTTTGATTAAGAATTTTAGGGTTAGATTCGCGTTCGTATTTCTTGTGTTGGGTTTTCGTAGTTTCGTAGTTTTCCTTGCCTTGGTCTCTTTTTCGGTTTTCGGTAGTTTCCTTTTGACTGCGTTTTGGGAGTTGGGTAGTATCACGTCTCTTCCTCTTATCCGCCTTCCCATTTTCTTAAGAGTTGTTATCAATGATTTTGTTTCTAAAGTGTTTGCCCCCGAAGGATTTCATCCTGTCGGCTGCGGCTTTCCTCAAAACATTAGGGTTTTGGTTTCCCGATCTTTCGGACTTAGTGTATATCTTGTTTATAGTCAGACTTCATATTTCATCTTTATGTATTTGATTTTTGGCCGTGATCATCCTTTTTAACAAAAAGGCAGAGGAAATTTTTTTCTTTTCTTTTTAGCTGTTTCCTTTAAAAAGTTTAAACATCAGATTTGGCAATTTGCTAAATCCGCTTTTGAAAACACGTTTTTTGTTCCCTCATCGCTTTCTCTCTCCTTCCATTTTTTTGAATATGAACAAAGATCACCATAATTTAATACTTTAGTGCAAATAATCTAGCGATGGAATTGAGGAGAAAATTGTGCGGTGGCAGTTTTCGTAATTGCGATCGAATTGGTTTCAGGCAATTATGTGTTTAATGTACAACATAAGTTCGTAGGGGAATTTAATCTCCGGTGGCCCTTAAGACTAACCAAATTTCTCAAAAAATCCCCTTATTTTTATTTTTAACATATAAATGTGGTTAATTTTGTTTTTTCCCTTAACATTTTTAGAAAATTTCAACCCAACATTATGCCTTCAACCCAACATTATGCCTAACCCAAATCTAAATCCTTCAATCGTGACCTCTTCTCAAATCCTTCGTCCTCTCTTCTCAATGGCCAGGCCAAATCGACATCACCACCAAAATCCCATCACCACCCCTTCGGCCTCTGTGGTGGCAACGTCTTCTATTGATGATTACAATACCATCGCCAAATATTTTAGAAACTGATACAATTAAATTTTATCTTTTATTAGAATATGAACCAAGTGAATCAATGTTCCTTAAACAAGAATCCACAATTCACCACGAGCCTCCAATGTAGAAGTCTCGATCGTTATGCTAGAGAAGTTTAGACAAGAAGAGAATCAGATAACTTGAATTCATTGATACGTAAGAGGCATAAAATATCTTAATATAACACCAGATAGCCAAAGTGATAAACACCAATTTAATAGAATAAAATCAACTCCTAAAATTCAGATAACAACTTGAATGACGTGGATAATCAAGCCATTTGACATAAAACCATAAAACCAATTTACTATATCAAATCTCCCCTCCCCCCCCCCCCCTTTGAATAAACCTTGACCTCATGGTTTAAACGAAGGAACTCAAAAAGAAACTCCCAAGTCGCCCCCTCCTCCAGCTGATTGCTCCACTGGACCAAGACCATTGTCGCTGGCTTACCTTGTCTATTGACCATTTATCGTTCCAGAATCGTTACTGGTTCTTTCATCAACACATCTTGGACAATAGAAGGAAACGGGTTAGTCGTATGAACATTTTCCACATGTAATTTCAGGTGTGTGACATGAAATACAGGATGAATCTAAGATGAAGCTGGCAACTCCAATTTGTAAGATACCTAACCGCATTTGTCTATGACCTTGTAAGGACCGAATATTTTGGTGAGAGTTTCTGGTTTGATTGCAACACCACGGGTTGTTGACGACAAGGCTGCAGCTTAACGTAAATGAAATCCCCAATGTACAAGCTACGTTATGACTTGTGTTGGTCAGCGAATTGCTGCATTCTATGCTGAGCTCTGAGAAGGTTGAAACTTTAAGATCAACAACATCTTCTTGCGATCTTGTAAGGTCTTAGCCATGATTGCAAACTTGGACTCGCCGTGAAGATAAGGCTTGTTGAGGTGGTGACTGCCCATACACAACTTTATAAGGAGACATTTGAATAGATGTGTGGAAGTTAGTATTGTACCAAAAATCCGCCAATGGTAACCACTTGCTCCACAAATGAGGTATGTCGCTACACATACAACGTAAATAAGTCTCCAAGCATATATTCACAACCTCTGTTTGTCTGTCGCTTTGTGGATGGTAATCACTAGACAGGTTCAGTGTTATACCCTGGACTGTGAAGAGTTCCTGCCAGAAGTCGCTGAGGAACACGGCGTCTCTATCACTAACAATCGATCGAGGGAACCCATGCAACTTGAAGACGTTATCAAGGAAGGCTTGTATGACTGTAGCTTCTGTGTACAAATGTGATATATAAGGCTATAAAATGGGCTGCCTTACTCAATCTGTCCACCACAACAAAAATGACTGATTTACCAAAAGCTGGTGGTAGACCATCGATAAAGTCCATTGAGATATACATATAGATCGATTCTCGAATGGGAAGTGACTGAATCAAGCCTGGATATGACGACGTATCGTATTTACACTGCTGACAAGTATTGCAGCTTCGTATATACATTTGAATGTCCTTCTCCATCCCCTTCCTATAGAACATCGATTTTACTCTTCGGTGCGTTATGTCGCGACCCGAATGACCTCCACTTCATGAACAATGCATCCACTCTAATAGTGTATTCCGAATTGATAAATTCATCGGCACCTCTAATTTTCTCTTTCTCCTTAAAATTCCCCGCGACCACGAATAGTGCTTCTTTGCTTGTGGATTAGATATCAGTGCATCAATTATCTCCTTAACTTCCATATATGTATCATAGCAAGACTGTATACGCTGCAACAAATCACATTCTAGAACTGACATCGCTATGTGCAGAATCTTGGACCCTCCACTCGAGATAACGCGTATGCAGCTATATTGTCTTTGCCTTGTCTGTACTAAATCTCGTAATCAAACTCCAGAAACTTTGGGAGCCATTGTTGTTGTATCGGCATATTCAACCTTTGTTCTAATAAGTATTTCAGACTTTATTGATATGTTTTAATCACGATGTGGGCCAAAAGAAAATAATGGCGCAACTTTTGGACTGCAAATACCACGGCCATCAATTCGTTCTTGTAGATATAAAGATTCAGCTGCTTCCCCTTGTCGACTGATGTAAGCTTGAGGATGACCCTCTTGCATTAGAACAACGCCAATACCCTGACCAAAAGCATCTATCTCCACTACAAAAGGCTTGTCGAGACGAGATAATGCTAACACGGTTGCACTGCATAAAGCCTGTTTGAATGTCTCAAATGCCTCCTTTGCTTCGTCGGACCACAAGAATGCATCCTTGTTAAAGTTCTTGATATGATTCCAAAACTCCGAACAAACCTCCTATAATAACCGGCCAAACCCAAAACCCACGTAGTTGTCTGAGTGATATTGGAATCGGCCAATCAGCCACAACTTTTACATTGTTTGGATCCGGGAGTTGCCCTCGGATATTTTCCTAAATACTCCACCTTGATCATCCCAGACGTGCACTTTCTTCTTTAGGCGTAGAGATTGTGTTTTCTCATCAGCTCAAAAACACTCCGCAAATTATCTTTATGAAGTTCTAATGACGGGATGTAGATTTAAATATCATCAAAGAATATGAGAACAAACTTCCTCAACATACTCTTGAATACTGAATTCATTAGCCCTTGGAAAGTTGCCAGTGCGTTAGTGAGTCCATACGGCATAACAAGGTACTCATAATACCACTGTGAGTTTTAAAGGCCGTCTTATGAATGTCTTGTTCTGCAATCCTCACTTGATGATATCCTTTCTCTTAGATAAATTTTGGAGTAAACACTCAAACCACCCAGCTTATCCATCAAATCCTCAATCAAAGGAATCGAGAATATGTTCTTTACCGTCATGCTATTAAGCCACGGTAATCCACAAAGAGTCTCCATCTCCCATCCTTCTTTTCACCAATACAAGCCACGGTAAACCACTCATGAACGATTTTATCAATCTTGTTATTCTGGTAAACTGCATAGCGGTACGACCTTTGATTGATCGGGTTGGAACCATTGAGCAAGGGAATCTGGTAGTCGTTTGATGGTCAAGATGGTGGTAAGAAAGTTGGCTCCTCAAACACGCCCTGAAAATCCAATAATACGTCCTCCAACGTTGGATCCAACTAAATCATCTCTTTTACTGCATCGACCGCACATAACTCAGCCTGATTATCTTCTGAAATTAACTGCACACAAATCATAGCAAGCTGAAGTTTCTCCTTCTACAACTTATTAAGCTTGTTAGCTTTCATCTCTCTTACTGAAATTTTCTTGATACCGTGCAGCAGAACCTTCCTTTGTTCCCATTGAAACTGCATTTCCATTTTTTTTTGAAATCCATGTAATCGGCCCTAAGGTTCCCAATCATTGTACACCAATCACCATATCGCATCCTCCTAACGGCAGAACCAATGTATCATCCTCCCATTAAGTACCCCTGATGCTCCACTTAAACTTTTCGATCTTGGAACTTACTCCCAACTTTCTTCCATCTGCCACTGCAACCTTGGCAATACTCGTTGGTGATAATGCTCACCCTAGCTTCACAGTTATATTGGTATCCACAAAATTGTGTGTAGACCCCGATTCGATCAATATAAACAAGGCCATTTTCCATGAAAACCTTTAACACCCATGGTCTGATAACCTGTTACGCCAGATACTGCATTCACTGAAATATGTGCGCAATACTGCTCCCATTCCTCCTTGGTTTCCTGTTCTTTGACGTCCCCTACTTAATCCCCATCTCCTTCTTCTGTATCCATCATAAACATCTGTGTTTTTTTTGTGTGCGTTTGAGATAATGCCCTGGAGTACATTTCTCATCACAAAGTAACACAATCCCTCATCTCTCCGGCTCATTTATTCCTTTGAAAGAAATGGTCGAGGCTGATTTTACCTCTCCTTGTGATTTTCTGTCTCCACAGGGGTCCCTACAACTACCTATGTCCCCTTCATAAGCGGAATTATCCCCTTTCCACCATTGGGAGGTCTCGCGTTCGACCAAACAGTGGAATTAACCTTCCTAGGGTGAGACTTCTCGTATAATCATCCCAACATCAAAAGCTAGTGAATAGTTTGCGGTTGGAACATGCGGATGTGAATCTGCGTGTATGTTTTCAAACCAGAAATATAAGCTCTCAACATATACTCTTCCGATAAATTAACCCGAGTTCATATCAGTTCAAACGGCCATGATAATCGACTGTTCCATCGGTTCATGCAATTGCTTAAGCCTGCTATTGGATCATCTAAAAAATCATCGAATCTGATTTTGTAGCTCGAGTTTATAGGTCGCCCAATCTCGCAATACAATCTCTCCTACTTCTGATTGCACTATCGACTGGTGCCATGTTGCCGCAACCCCATGAATGTGGATGGAGGCTATCCTAATCTTCAAGTCCTCAGGTGTATTATCGATTTTGAAAAATTGCTCCACTTTGAACAACCACTCCTTGGTTTCATTTCCACCAAACCTTGGAAAAACCAACTTTGCCAACCTCGTGACACATGTATAATTAACGGCTTAACCTCCTTTGTTCCGCCCTTGATCTGAACTCTCCACATGTGACGTTGGAGACGTTGATTTCCCGTGATCACCACTTAATAATTGGTTTCCACTGTACGTCGAGATCAACCGTATTGCCTCAAACATCTCCGCAATATCTTTATTGATCTTTTCATTCTGTGTAGCCATATTTCCTTCCAGAACTTCGATTCGAGAACCAAAAGCTCATTTTATCTCGCGAACTGTATCCTTTAACACTTGACCTCTCGTTTTTGCCATAGCTTTCGAGAAATGAATTGTGCTTTATATTAATACCTTTGATACAATTAAATTGTATCTTCTATTAGAATACGAACCAAGTGGATCAATGTTCCTTAAACAAAAATTCACAACTCACCACGAGCGTCCAACGTAGAAGTCTCGATCGTTATGCTAGGGAAGTTTAGAGAAGAAGAGAATCAGATAACTTGAATTCATTGATACGTACGAGACATACAATATATTAATATCACCGAAAGCCAAAGTGATAAACACTAATCTAACATAATAAAATTAACTTCTAAAACCCAGCTAACGACTCGTATGACGTGGATAGTCAAGCCATTAGACATAAAACCATAACACATATTTTCTATATCATAAACCCACCAAATTGTCAATTTTCTCAAAAAGGCGTCTCCAGCAAGACCACCACCGATGTTTTCGTCGCTCAGGTAAAAAAAAACCATTCTTCTAATCTATTTCTCGTTTCATTCATCAAATTAATTGATTTGACATGTTCACTCATCTTTGTCATGGAACAATCGAAAAAGGAACACTTGTTCTATGTCTTCTCCATGAAGTAGTTAGGTCACTGTAATTTAGTTGGATATTCGTTGAGTTTACTTCTCTGTGGGATATTTTTTCTAGAGATTAGGCTGCTTTTGAAGAGTCGTTGAGTTTCTAACAAAATGCTCTCATACTAGTTGACTTATAGATATAATTTCTCATGTTGCTCTATTTTGAGTGGATTTTTATTGGAAAAGTTATGTTGGATTGTGCATGAAATGGTGGAATGGGAACACAAGAATAAGATTCCGAGAAAGATGCACGCATGTGTACATGATGCTCACACTACAATGCTCCTCAGTGCTCCAAAGTTGCTTAAAGAACACCAAGATGAGCTACAAGTTTACTAGTGGTGTATTGGATTTGCTAAATCTACTTCTTGAAATTTGAATCTTTGGAAGCATCGTGATCTCTGAACTCTTAAACTATTTTGGAACATTTTAGGGTACATCGATTCTAGTTTATGAACCGGCTGAGGAAGGAGGAGGAGGTGCAAAGTGTTGGGAATGTCCTGAAATCTACCGTACTATCTCTAGAAAGTATGATAAGTGTCGAGATCAGACATAAGTCATAAATACTGGGTGATCATGATGACTTGCTAGAGTCCGCTCATGATCTATAAGTTTAGGACTTATTACCAGTATTGTATGATCCCTAAGGGTCACACACCATAGCTAACGGGAAAGTTAAATGGAATAAATACGGTAAGATGCAGTGGCATTTACTGTATTGGATCAGAGAATTGGGCCAGACAAAATGCAGGCTTTTGCCTGATTTGTGTCTTGGGCCCAAATGATTAATGAACCATTAGTCTAATGACTTGGGCCCATTAATGAGAGTTTAAGGATTTGGAAAACCCTAAGGGATTAACAATCCCCTGCGATTTCTCTGGGCAGAGCCGCGAGCTTCGTCTCTCTCTCTAACTCTTTTTCTGATCTGATCCATCTCTTTGGTCTAGCAGCCATCCCGGCTTGTAAGAGTGTGGATACCAAAGGAGGAGCAGGTTGTTCATCTGTTCTAACTGATCTGGTCATTACCATCATCTGTTCCGCTGCAAAAGGTAATGTCACAGGTTGGTTTTATGATTCGTTTTGAAAGAACCTAGATCTGTTAAGATTATGTGTTAGGTTGTAATTTGGGAATTAAACCTTGAATAAACACCATAATCCTACAGTGGTATCAGAGCCAGGTTTTAGTTTCTTGTGAAATTGGATCATATGAAAATTGATTAATTGATTAATTGTTTTTGTATGTGGATAATCGGCTGCTAAAAGGTTTGTTATATTCGAATGTATTTCGTTGATAATTGAAAAAACCCTAAGCTCTTTATCGTTCCCATGTGTAAGCCATGTGATACGATCGCTTTAATTCATAGAGCCGATTAATTATCGGGTTCGTGCCGATTAATTAAACCCTAGGCTCACGTTGTTTGTGTGCGTGTGCCATGTGTTCCTGAGTGAGCCAATTATTGAATCCCTAATTGGTTTCGATCGCATGTATTAAAGCGTGATAATTGAATGAGATGAGCCAATTAATTATCGAGCATGTGTTAAAGCGATACCCGATCGTGTAATGCCGAGACCAATCATTTGATTGTGAGGCATGGGATCGTGCGTGAGCCATGTAGCGTGATGCGTGGGCCATGATGCACTGTGCCGAGGTTGATCCGTTGCAATGATCGATCACGAACGATCGTGAGCAACCGTGATGGATCATGGGCCTTGGACAATCATGGGCCCACATATTGCGTTAATGGGCCGAGTTGGATCTAGGATCCGATTGTTTGGCCCATTAAAATTTTACGTCCCGCGAATAGTCAGTCGGTTAAACCGAGCTTCGCGGTTCGTTGCCCAAAACCACACCGATTAAACCGGTCCATTTAATTGACGGTTAATTGTGTGTTTAAAGCCTGAAACCGCAAGTTAAATCAAAATTGGCTAAAACACTAGGTGTTTCTTCCCGGTTTTGGATTTAACTGAACCGATCCAATTTAATTGGTGGTTCAAGCGGTTAACCCAAATCGCGGTTTGCTGGAAATAATTTTATTTCTGGTTAAACCGGATTTAAATTCATAAAATTGAATTTTAACCTAAACCGAAGGCTGGTCTAAGTTTGATTTGGTTGGACCGAATAATTTAGAGCTGGTCTGGTTTAGTAAATAACCGATGGTTTTGATAGTTAATTTGGTCTTGGACCAGAATTAATAAACCGACTCGGTTATGTCAAATTATTGGGCCAACTGGAATTCTATGGTCTTGGGCCAAGAATTGGGCCTATAATTTGTGACCCAACCCGAAAATATTTATAAAATATTAAATTAGAAATTTCTATTTTTAGTATGTTTCTAAATTTAGAAAGTTTCTAAAAGAAGTAAGTTTCCCAAAATAGTAATCTTCTATTTTTGGAAATAAAACTTAAAAATCCTCAAAAACAATATCAAGCTTGGATGTCTTTCCAATCTTGTCAGCTACTTAACGCTTATTTGATTACAGATATGGCTTACAGTGTGAGGTATCTGTTTTCGCGTAAGTAAAGTAGTATATAGTCACTAATTTCATTGGGAGTCCCAGATTTTAGTGATTATTTGGCTGTAAGAGATTGGTTTCCTTGACTGGGCCATCGGGAGTCCCGGGCCTTGAGACATCTGGTGAGTTTGGGCCTCGGGCCCAATTCACAACCGAGAGTTATTGGATATAACTAGCTGTGTGTATGCTTACCAAGTAAAGCTAATTTCGGGTGACGGCCAGTGGCCCACTTTGGTTTTAGCTGAACATGGGTCTCGGAATCATTGCATTCTTATGAGGTTAAACAAAGAAATTTTCAATGCAATGCGAGTTTTCTTATAAGTTATTAAGATTACTCTTTTATGAACTAAATAACTAAAACTCTATTTATCTCTAAATTTCAGCTATGACGAGCACAAACAATCAAAACACTTTCTCGATCCGGTCTGTCCTTGAGATGGACAAACTGAACGGATCAAATTTCTTGACTTGGTCGCGGAACCTGAGGCTAGTCCTCAGGCAGGAGAGAAAGGACTATGTCCTTGAGAAAGCTCTCCCCGTGAGGATCGGGTCCAATGCCTCTCATGCAGTATATAATGCTTGGAATAAGCATTATAATGATGCGGTAGATGTGCGTGGTCTGATATTGGCTACCATGGACTCAGATTTGCGGAAGCAATATGAGAACATGGAGTCGCCAATAGAGATGATCAGCAGCCTGAAATTGAAATTTCAGGAGCAGGTAAGAGTGGAGAGATACCAGTTGGTTAAATCTCTCACTAGCTGCAAGCTACCAAATGATCATCCAGTAAGTCCTCATGTCAGTAAAATGATGGGTTACATTGATAACCTGAGGAAACTGGATTATCCAGTTAGCCAGGAATTGGCAACTGAGATCATTCTGCAGTCACTGCCGTCAAGCTATGATAAGTTCGTAAGGAACTATATCAAGAAAGGCTTAACAAAGACGTTGACTGAACTGCATGATATGCTCAAGACAGTTGAGCCAAACGTGAAGAGTACCCTGTACAATCTCATGAATGAGAAGTGTAGGTTTACTAAACCTAACGCTGACAAGGGTGAAGACAAAGTTGTCCAGATTTTGAATCATGGCAAGCGTGTGTCTTCTGAGCCCGAGTCAGATACCTCTTACGTTGGTAAGTGCTGCTACTGTAAAGAGACTAGGCATTGGAAAAGAGATTGCATTAAATTCATGGAAGATTATGAGGAGTTAAAGTTGATGTATGAGACTACTTCCTCAGGTATTCATGTTATTACTTCAAGTTATACCTTGTAGGTATTGGATACTGATTGTGGCACTGATATTTGTTATAATATGCAGAGCCTGAACAACAGTAAAACGTTGAAGGAAGGGCAAGTGGAACTGCGTGTCTGGAAGGAGCTATGGATGCTGCCTCAGCCGTAGGGTTTTCACTTGTAGATGCCTTTGAGGCTTGGTTTTGTATTAAGTAATTGCTACAATGTACCTGCTTTAAGCAGAGTTGTTTTTCATTTTCTTGTGAAGAATTTGAAAGTTTTCATTTTGATAAAGACAAGTTTTGTTCTTTTGATCTTAATGAAATGTTAATTGTAGTACCCTATTCAAGGAATGGGTTTTATATCTTAAACCAAAGAGTGCCTAAATATAACATAAATACCGAATTGGTTTAAATCTGATGAATTAAACCTGATTTTTCTTGGCATAAATGTTATGGTCAAATAGAGTAAATCGGATTCAGAAACCCCATAGTTATGGACTTTTGGGCTCATTTGAATGGATATCTTATGAGACTTGAATTCTTCTTACTGGACCAAAACACCAAGGGCCCATCTTAGCCGAGCTAGAGAAAAGCCCAAAGGCTTATTAGACATTGGACATACTGATGTATGTAGTCCGATGAGCAGTAATGCCAGAGAAAATTTCCTGTACTTTATTGTCTCTACTGATTACTTCAGTGAGTGTGACTGTGTTCATTTGATGAGACACAAGTCGGAATCTTTGATATGATCGAAAGAGTTCCAAAATGAGGTATAGAATCTGAATGACAGAAGTATTAAGACTCTGGATTAGATCACGAGTGAGAATACTTAAGTCATTGATTGTGTGATCATCTGAATGAGTGTGAAGTCGTTCCACAGCTCATTTCTCCTGAAAACCTAGAGGTGTTTCTGTGAGAATGAATCAGATCTTATTAGAAATGATTAAAGATGAGTCACACGAATCTTCCATGACATTCTCTAAGAATAACGCTCTGGAAATATCTAAGTTTACGCTGAAATAGTTCCACCAATATCAGTTGAAAGACACCACGTAAATGTGGATTGGAATCGATCCAAATTCGTCTTTACTGAGTATTTGTAATTGTGCTACTTCGCTGGTTGTCCTAGGGAAACCAAGGCTTGTTTCTTTTACGTCCATTCTGTTTTCTAAGAGGGGAAGTAACTTTCCAAGAAGAACATTGGGAGTAAAAGTATAACTCGAAGAAATTCGAGAAATACAGGAGGCTGCTCAACCTGTTGAGGGAGAGCAACGGATGGATTTACAGATTTCTGTAGAATCTGCACCTGTAAAGCCTGAAGTTCGCAGATCTGAATGAATCAGTTACTAATCCGAGAGTGATTTCTCATCATTAGTTGAACCTGATGATCATTGAAAGTTCGCATGATCTGATGATCATTGAAAGCGACGAATCTGCGAAATTCAAAGAAGCGAAAGTGAGCCCGGACTCCGAAAATTACACTATGTGTAAGTTAGCTTCATTGATCCATTCATGGATGGAAGCAAACATATCGGAGTTGGAATCTTCGTTCTGTTGAAGTAGTCAAGGTTTTGACTTGAACAGGAACGAAGCGGAACTGTGCGTTTACTAAAAGATAAGTGGGAGCAATATTGCATTTCTCATAGTGTATGTCGATGACATACTGATTCTCGGAAATAACGTTCCAATGCTGCAGTCGGTAAAGGACTGGCTTGGGAGTTATTGTATGATTGACATGGGTAAATCCACGTAGTTCTTGGATTTTGGATCTAAAGATAGAGATCCAAAAGAGCTGGTAGGACAAAGTCAGGATTCTTAAATTGACAAAGTCCTACACGTAATCAGCAATCCAAGAAGGGCTTTATGCCAATGTCACATGGCAATTCATTAAGCAAGATACAGTGTCCTGCGATATCTGCTGAGCTTGAATGCATGGATAGGATTCCATATGCGACGGCAATTGGATCTATCATGTATGCCATGACACGTACTTGTTTTGATGTTGCTTTAATGCTAAGCAAGACAAGTAAATACCAGTCAAATCCAGCAAAGAATCACTGGATTGCCGTAAAGAATATTCTGAAGTATTTGAGGAATACTTAGGATAAGTTCTTGATTTACGGAGAAAGTGAGGTGCTACAAGTCGATAGAGTATGAAAGGCAAGTTTCCAATAGACAAAGATAATTCCTGGTCACAGTCCGGCTATATCTTGTGTCTAACTGGCGGTGCAAGGCACTGTTGCTGACTCCATGACTTAAGCTGAACATTTCGCAGCTTGAGAAGCGGCGAAAGAGGTTGTTTGGAAAGAAGAGTTCATTACTGAACTTGATGTGATTCCCAGCATAGATAAGACTAGCTGCACATCAGAGGTCCAAACACCTTGAGGGTAGGTATAACCTATTCCGTGAGATAAATGACAGAGGTGTTAAGTAGATAAGCAAATTTCATCGAATGAGAACGTTGCTAATCTATTAACGAAGCCACTCCTTATGCCTAAGCACGAGTCGCGGACTGTAGCTGTAGGATGAGTGAAATTAAGATGTAGTCTTAATTTCAGTGGGAGTTTGTAAAGGGCTTTACTTAGTTGTTTTGAAAGGTTCATGTAAACATTTTAAAATGTTAATGAAATTTTTATTTCTGGATTATTTTAACTGTGATATAAAATAATCGTTCCAAAATGATTCATGTCACTATATATGGGCCATCGAAGTACATGAGTAGACTTGATCCTGAAACCCCATATTTAACGAAGTGACATAAATCATAGTGTCCATAGTCGAAGGTTGTTGAAATTGGAACACCAACAACCTGTTGAGACTAGATTGTGTTGAGACTTATGACCAAGTTTCGAGGGGTCATAGATGCGCGGCATCAAAGTCGACACATAGGTATATGTAGGGGAGCATATGACCGGACATGGCCCGCAAGATGAGAACTCTGCAAGATATTAATATCTGTGTCATAAGAAGTTCTCATATACGACTATAGAGTATAGTCCTTAGACCTGAGTTCGCATGCATGTGGCTGCACATGGAGTAATGCGCTTTGATCATTGTCTAACGCTGTTTCGTAACTGGGAGCTATACGGACCTTGGTTGGGTGTATTATGAATTGTGTAGTTCATAGTGATGGAACAAGATGGGATTTGTCCCACTACAAGAAAAATCTCTATTCTTAGCACACGAAAAACGCCATCGTATGTATATGATAGCGTTTGTGATAATGCTATTTCTGCCCCAGCTATAATAGGTCGGCCATATATGATAGCGTTTTTTGTCTGTGCTATAATATTGTTCACTATAATAGCGTTTTTGAAATTGCTATGTCTGCCCCAGCTATAATAGGTCGGCCATATGTGATAGCACTTTCGTCGTGCTATAATATCTCACATCTATGATAGCGATAGTTTCTCTTGCTATAGTTAAATTCGAGCCGAGCCGAGCCGTATTATATTATTATTAATATTATTATATATTTTTGTATATATTGGATTTATATATAAAAAATATTGAAATATTTTATTAATAAACCAAAAATATTTACACAGTATTTTATATATAATCTACACTTGTTACAAAACATGATAAAATCATAACTAATGCAAACAACATCATAAAATCAGAACCAAGGATAAGAAAATCCAACTTCTGTTTGATCACATCGAGACCTTTGCAGATTGGGACGATTCCTCTATGATGAATAGCAGAAGACTTCTCAGAACCTATACATGACAGACACCAAAGCACACGTGAGATGAGGTTTAAAAGAGAGAGAGAGAGACAAAAATCACCCCAAAAAACAAAGCTTTCTCGGGTTCTTCTATGCGTACGGCTCCATGGTAGAATCAGAGGTAGCAGACAATAGAACCACACAAAGTACTGCGTGGTTATCACCTAAAACCAAATGGAACGATAAAACACTAAATCAAAACAAGAAGGTTTTAGCTTCACTGAGGTATGCATAAAACAGAAACAATCAAAACATCTTAATACTCTTTAGATAGATTCTGCAGAACTTGATTTTTATATGAAACCTTACGCCAATATCGTGGAACAACTTGATATTTTCCTGGCGTATCAAGATGAGTCCTCAGATTCCAATTCTTGCTTTCGAATGGCGAGTCTGCTCCACCATTCAAGTCATTTTGTAAGTGACTCAGTGGAGAAGTAGGTCTATGCCACAAAATACTTCCACCTAGTCCCGAGTGACATTTTGTCTTAATTGGTATTGATACAGGAAAAAATTGAACACAAACATGAGCTTTTCAGTCTTACCAAATATGTCAACACCAAGGCTCTCGTGTATCGGACTGAAGAAACCATCAACAAACTGGATAAACCACCAAGTGATGAGGAATGTAACAGCAACAGGAAAGAGGACGACACTACAATATAAAACTCAGTTAGGATCAAATAAAGTATGACTATGGAAATTGAAAAATGTGGTAAGAGAGTTATTTACAATCCAGTCATAAACTTCTTGGACACCCAACTCTGCTGAACAGCATAGAAAGCCTGCAAAATAAGAAAATTCATCGAGTAAACATCTCGGTATATAAATTGAACTAAAGACACGTATAATGAAACCAGCTTAACCTCCAAATCTAGTCTCCCTCAGGTTTAGCATATAAAATGATACAATGAATTTCACAATTAGGAGTTCTCTTAACCATCAGAACCTTAAAATTTCTCAACGATTCAAAAGAGAGTAAATATTTCATCAGCAAAAGTTTTCAAGAATTACAATTAGTTGTTCATCTCCTCACTCATTGTTTCGCTATGATCTTTAGAATTCAAATTTCAGAGCAGAGTTATAAGAATTGTTTTCAAGTTTTCTTCAAGCAAAACCCAAAGTTATTAAATACCACAGGTTTCAAATATGAAGTTAACCTTTCGAGTAGAAGAATTTGGAGAGTTGGGAGCATCTTCGGGGTCTTGAGGAGTGAGTCCTTGACTGAGTGAACTCGTAGCTTCCTTGTCTTCCAATTCCAATAACTCTCCTCCCCGTCTCCTCCAGAACAAAGCTTTCACCTACATAGATTTAGGGCCGTTGGGTAAGGTCAAGATTGAGTGATGCATAGGCACAAGAAGCAATTTTCTGATAACAATGGTATCATTTTGATGAACCTAATGATGTAGACTCAACTAAATTGGTCTTCACGAGAGCTGGATAGGAGGGGAGGAAAAGAGGGATGCAAAGACTTACCTTGGTTGAGATGGGGAGATGAAGAAGGAAGCCTTTGTTTGTAAACCCGTCGCTCAGTGAGATAAGAACGGAAAAGCCCTTTATTTTGGTAGAAAGCTCCTTCTAAATCATATTCCCTCGATACTTCACTGGTTTGGCCTTGGGTCAAATTTTCATCATCAGACAAGCGGTCTCTGCAAATCCCCCACCTTCACAGAAAGTAACTACTGTAGGGTTAATATTCAAACAAAAAGATTTTGAGCAAAATAGAGCCGGCAGATACTTATATCTTAACGCAGACGAATCTATCAAAAATCCGTGAGCTACAAAAGAACCTAACAACGAGCGCATTCGATTTCAAAAGTGGAACTCTTCAAAACACCAAATCAATCGAATTGCTCCCAAAAACGAAACCAATAAAAGGGGAAAATATTTAAACTATAATCTTTAGAACCATTACACAACAGAATAAACCAACCCAGACACACAAAATCGATATGCATCATGAAACCCAGAAAAGATTAGAGAAAACTAACATCCGCATCTAAAGGGTTTTTGATATAGGTAGCTTCAGTCTCGGGATTTTGTTTTTCCTTATTTCTGGCTCGGCCTAGATGCGTTCAATTTCGTTTAGGGTTAGAAATATGAGGATGCTGGAGGTTGAAGAAGATACAGGCTCGTTTAGGGTTAGAGAGAGAGAGAGAAAAACGAGAAAAGAGAGAAGAGAGGATTTTTTTTGAGCTGCTGATTTAGTCTCAGATTATTTTGTGAGATGGTTTTGTTGGAAAATGAAATTGGAGAGGGAAAATGAAGAGGGGAAATGAAACTGAAGAGGGAAAATGAATTATGTTGTTCACCATCCTAAATTTTTATTAAGTGTTTGGGCGGTTAAGCTAAATTTAGCTTCCCACTTATAGAAACTCTATTATAGCATTAATCCAATGCTATCTTATGGTTTGGAATTTTCATAAACATCTACGACAGCATATCAGTAAACCGTGCTATGCTTATATGCTATGAATAAACACTTTTTTGTAGTGTCCCTGCCGTTTAACGGAGGTAATATCTCTAGGCCAATCGGAGATTTGATAGCTGGTAAGAGAATGGCCATTCCCAAACGGACTTGCCCAAGTCGTTTGCATTGTCAGTATCAAATCTGGTCCGATAAACATGGTCTGGCTATATAAGGATGACACGCATCTTGCCTTATGCCAGATCGAGATATTGAGACAAAAGGATTAGGGAATGTAGGATTCTAGTACAATCGGGAGATTGTTGGGAATGTCCTGTGTAGGATTCCAGTACAAGTGGGAGATTGTTGGGAATGTCCTGAAATCTACCGTACTATCTCTAGAAAGTATGATAAGTGTCGAGATCAGACATAAGTCATAAATACTGGGTGATCATGATGACTTGCTAGAGTCCGCTCATGATCTATAAGTTTAGGACTTATTACCAGTATTGTATGATCCCTAAGGGTCACACACCATAGCTAACGGGAAAGTTAAATGGAATAAATACGGTAAGATGCAGTGGCATTTACTGTATTGGATCAGAGAATTGGGCCAGACAAAATGCAGGCTTTTGCCTGATTTGTGTCTTGGGCCCAAATGATTAATGAACCATTAGTCTAATGACTTGGGCCCATTAATGAGAGTTTAAGGATTTGGAAAACCCTAAGGGATTAACAATCCCCTGCGATTTCTCTGGGCAGAGCCGCGAGCTTCGTCTCTCTCTCTAACTCTTTTTCTGATCTGATCCATCTCTTTGGTCTAGCAGCCATCCCGGCTTGTAAGAGTGTGGATACCAAAGGAGGAGCAGGTTGTTCATCTGTTCTAACTGATCTGGTCATTACCATCATCTGTTCCGCTGCAAAAGGTAATGTCACAGGTTGGTTTTATGATTCGTTTTGCAAGAACCTAGATCTGTTAAGATTATGTGTTAGGTTGTAATTTGGGAATTAAACCTTGAATAAACACCATAATCCTACACAAAGAAGATCATGGCATTCGTAGAAAATGGCATCTTCTATACTCGTAGAAAATGTCAACCATTGTTACATGGTAACGGTTTAGTTTTTATAGAGGCTTCCATATAAAGATCAATAAATTGATACACAATGTCAAACTCAATCAAGGAATCTGATGGCTTTGCCGAATCGAAGGAAATATAAGAACTTGACTGGGTGATGCAGCCCGGTGGACCTATTTAGCACAAATGCAAAACATTGATCGAACCCATAGGTATGGTGAGGTATTGTTGGCTTCTCTCTCTTACTAATGTACTTAATTGTAGTAACTTTTTCTTATTAATGTAAGAACAAGTAATATGGTAATACATAAAAAAAGGAATTTAGACTTAGTTATTAATAAGTTAAGATCTTTTTTGCTGGAAGTTCATCTCTTATCTAGCTATATTGGTACAACATAAAATGGAGCATGAGAAAATAACAAGACTATCCGGTGAAGAAAGCTTTTGATATGATACTATTTGAAACCTATTTTAGACTTATCGCTATTGTATTCATACTAATGTTGGATAAAAATGTTGAGTTATGTTTTGGATAAAATTTATGGTTATATTATCTTGGTTTTATGTAATTTAGATTTGTTTATGGTTATGTTTATGTTAGGTATAACTAGGTACAACTAGAACAATTCTCTGACAAGGTTAAATTTTTTTGGTACAATTAGTATAAATGTAAACTAGAATTACTGCATTAAAAACAAGAAAACGTGAAAAACATGAAAACATATGCTGTGATAAGATTAAATTTTTTAAAAAAATTGTACCAGATTATAGTTGTACCTTTTTTTTTAACAAAGAGTTGTACTTTCATAGTTTTATTTTGTAATTAGTAATATCATACTCTATGTTAATTTTTTCTAGTTGTATTTATGAAATTAAGTAACTAAACTAGATTTGTAATATTTTCATATCATAACATGTGGAAAAACTTTGTTAATTATTTTCCATATTAGTGTTGTTATTATTTCAATACTAACCTTAAAAGAATAAGGTAGAATATGTATAAATGTGATGTTCATGCAACAAGTATCCAAAATTTGAATTTACTTAAGTGAGATTTATTTATCTAGTATGAAAATAGAACAATTACTAGAGTAGTATTAATGTTTGGCCAATTTTTAATATTTTCGTGCCTATAGTACCCTTTTAACCATTTGGAAGGAAAACAATTATTACAGAAATGCCATTAAAATTTTTTCCATGTCAGCGGAAAAAGTTAATTATTTATGAAAATACAACATTCTCTAAGATATAAATCCACAGATTAATACATTTAAATCCGCAGACAAGTGTTGCAGATCTTTTTGGTTGCGGACTGGTTTGGCATATTACATATTTGTTGTTGCAGATTTTAATTGACGTGTTGAAGATCTTTTTTATATTACTATTGTAACAGATTTGTTTGTTGAGTTACAGATTAATTTTATTTCTGCGGATTTTGTTTTTCGCAGATTTAATTTGAAGATTTTTTGGTAGTGTTGAAGATTTTAATATGATTTTGCAGTTTTTTCGAGAACTTGCGGATTTAATTTGCAGATTTAAATTTTAGTCTTAAAGATTTATTGTGTTTGTTGAAGATTTCGTAAAACTCCGCAACATAGAAAAGGTCTTAAAAAATTTACCAAATAGTTTTATAGCGTTACAGATTTATTTGATGTGTTGTTGATTTATTTTTAGTCTCTACAGATTTTTCAAATTTGATGATGTGGATTTTGAAAATCAACATTTTTTGTCGATTTATTTTGTATATGTCCTTAATCAGTTTTTTTTTTAATTTAATTTTTAATTTAAAATATTATTGAAATATAAAAATACTTCTGAAAATTTTAAAAATAGTTTATCGCACGAAACCATGTAGATACATATTTTTTAATTAAATTTATAATATAAATATTTAAGAAACAAATATATAACTTTTGTATATATTTTTTAATTATAAATATTTTTTATTTTGAAAAAAATTAAACTGAAAAGCCCGTACAATTACAAAATAATTATTTTCGTAAGAGTTTCCAATAAAAAATAATTTCCAGCCATCAAAAATATGTCTATAATTTCATATAGATTTTGTAATATTAGAAAATATTTTTAACAGATTAAAATGGAAATACGGAAATAACTGTATATATGATTTATTTTATTTTTTTAAAAAATATTTTCTAAAATCTTACCTTTTTGTAACCACCTATTAATTTAGGATGGTTGTTTGGAAATTGATATGAATATGGATGGAGAGTTTGTACCTGATCAGAAAGTTGAGCTTGTAGCTGAGGAGCAACATAAGGATAAGGACGAGCTGAACAAAGGAGAGCTGGTCGAGGATGGGTCGAGCAAGGACGAGCTGGTACGATCTGGTCGGGGTCAAGTGCTCGAGCGAGTATGATCGAGAACAAGACTCCTTGACCAAATATCAAACGAAAGAGGATCTACACATTCCAACTGGACCACTCACAAGATCCAAGTCCAAGAAACTTAGAAAAGTTGTACAATCACTTTTGGTCCGAGCTGATTTTCAATTGGTTAAGGTTGAAGATGAAGACGGTTTGAACCAACCGGTCCATTTGTGCATCCAAGTTATTGAAGGGAATTCAGCTAACCAAAGTGACCCAATGTTTAGCTGAATTGATGAAGTATCAAAGCCCCTTTTTGCCTTAGGAGGATTCACGAGTTTGTGACCAAAAGATGTTGACCAAAAATGGGAAGTTTGGTGGTCACATTTTTTATGGTCAAGTCGTCGGTCTTAGTTTCATTTATTCTTCTTTGTGTTTTCCTAAGTAGTTTGACTCAATTTCTTTCATGCAAACACTCTTCTATTTGTACTACATTTCGAGATCAGAAATAAACAACTTTTGATCAATTCGATCTTTTTGAGAGAAATCTCTTTGTTCTTCTTGAACAATTGAAGCTTGGTGTGTAACATCCAATCTTTAACCTTCTTGTCTGGTCTTGTGAGTCATATCAAGCAGATTCGAAGTTGGAAATATAAGGGGCCAATCCGCAACCCTTGTGTGACCCTTCACTCCACACGCTTGGACCTTGTGCTAGTAGCCTTGGTGCCGAGATTATCCCCTTAAACAAAGATCCTCTAAGTGTTATCCTGTGGATGTTCATATCAATTGGTATCAGAGCCAATTAGAGGTTTGGTATCTTTTCTATCAATCACCATTCTCATCTCTTTCATCTTCTTCTTAATCGGTTTCATCTTTTCATCTCTTCCACAAAACTCTTTTCTGTCTATCTTTCAAGCAAACTGAGTCCTACCATTTCAAAGAAAAGAAAAGAAGGCTAGCCTCAATTTTTTTTTAAAAGAGCGTTACTCATCTAGGAGAAATCGGATCAGTAACGCTCTTTTTTTTTTTATCTTTTCTATCAATCACCCTTCTCATCTCAAATTTGATTATGTTTACCTCGTTTCCACGATATGAAGCTTTTCAACCCGTACCGCTTCCATGAATTGTTTTCGGTTCGGACTAATCCGTATATCAGAGAATTATTCCGTTTTTTATTACTTAAAATAAATCTTATTCACAACAATTTACGGTTTTATACAAATCATTTAGCGGGATCCCAATAAAATCCGAAACCAAAAATAAAGTCAAAATGCGTAAACAAACCGATACCAAATGCCAACCCGAGACAACTCCGAGTGTCCTACACGTCAGCCGAGCTATGAAAAACCTGAAAAACACCAAAAGAGTCTAATGAGCAATCTAAGATTACCCAGTGAGACGGATCCCAACTAAAAGGCTGCTAACAATCTAATAATCCCGCCCAAACCTAAAATAACAATCAAGTACTATAGCTGATCACATGCTACCAAGACGTAATGAGCTCCACAACACATAAGCATTCAAATAACAACACATATTATCAACGAAGGAAATCGAGAACACTGCGGCACATGCCCTCGATTAGACTCGATCTACACTAAACGCAGCACTAACGCAATCTACACACCATGGGCCCCAAACGCGAACTCAGTAACTTCTACGGGAACACTTAGCTACCCCACGGTAACTAAAACCTCCCACGAATCCTAGACGAAAACACAAAAACACGAAGTCCAATAATTAGGACACCGTTCTCTGTCCATCGATACGCGATGACTCGGGCTACCCCTATATAACCAAAGCTTCCATGCAGTCCGGCCCTAGGAAGCGACCCTGTATTATCCGAACCACACACCTACCGTCGTCACTCAGTAGGTTAACACCATAACCAGAATCACCACCCGAAGGCACGTGAACCGTTCATGTAACTACTCGAGGATCCAATTGGGTCGGTAGTACCGGAACGCCATCTCTAACCTTGCGGGATCTAAAGTACCCTATAGAGTCCTAATAACAGTAATGTAAACTAGCAGACTCACTGAGACTCTATCACGCAAGACCGACAAGGCCAACATAAATAAATCCAGTCACAACTCCCAATCTATCCCGCAAGTCCTATCACCAACCTCCACGTCACCCGACCTTATCCGGTTTCGTACCGGATTAGGCATCTATCCAAACTTACCCGGTTCCGCACCAGAGTAAGTATCTACCAGTACAGTCTACTCGGCCCAACACCGAAGTAGATAAACAATTAAGCAATAAACAGTCTACTCGGCCCAACACCGAAGTAGATAAACAATTACACAAAAATAATCGCAACACCACACAAAAAATTATTTAGGTTTATTAGTCTTTTAATATTTTCTTAACCTTAACTCATTCAATCCGCTATCTTGGGATTAGTGGATTACTAATCCCTTAGACGGCTTAATTCAATTCTAATTATTAATTCTTATTTTCTTAAATTCTTATTCTTAATCTCTTCGATCCGTCAGCTTGAGATTAGTAAACTTACTAATTTCCTGACTTCACATTATTAATTCATTTAACCCGATAACCCCGACTATTGACTAATTAACCCATCCCATTATTATATTCTAAGTGTGTTATGTGTTTTAACCGTATTATAATCAACTCATAATTTTCCATATATAGATTCATTTAGATACGTTCTTAATTACTTATATATGCATATGCGTCCAAACATGCCATTCTATATGTATGCAACAATCAATCAAGCAATCAAGAAAACTATCAATCAATTACCAATATAAGCTAACTAGCATGCATCTCTTTAACGTAACCATTTAATTAGTTAACCAAGTTATTAATCAACATAGCCGTTCTAACCAATTCAATCATCGAGGTATGCAACATAAATCTACGGTTAATAAATCCATGGTCTATATGTTCTAATCTATATGCAACACACAATGTAGCCGACTCAGAGTCATATGGTGACGACGGATGGACGGACTGATGGAACCACGAGACCCGACACAATCCCGACGCTAACCCGAACCTTCTCCGAACCGTTGACTTGCTTTGAACCGAACTTGACCCTAGTAATTATGATCTTTCCTCCATAGGAACCTCCGAACCAACCTCATGCGAAATCTACCACAAGCCGTCTATAAGAGAAAGTTGGTACGTGGGATGAACGTTGAAAATCTCCGCTCAAGAAATATTTCACCGTTCCTCCGTCATCATCCTATCTCTTATCTCTTTCTAACTTCACTCTCCCTCTCTCCTCCGGCTCTCCTCCTCCTCTCTCCCCTCCGGTCTCCTCCTTCTTTCTCTCTCTCTCTCTCTCTCCTCCGGTTCTCCTCCTTCTCTCTCTCCTACGGTTCTCTTCCTTCTCTCTCTTTCTTTTCTTTGGTTCCTTTCCTCCTTCTCTCCTCTGGCTTCTTCTTCTCCTTCTCTCTTTCTCTTCTCTCTTCCTCTTTTCTCTTGTTTTAGTGTGAGTAAAATGAACAACCCCAAACTTCTTTATATACACAACCCAACTGCACAAGATTTGAACAGCTGTCCTTTCCCCTCCATCTCAGTAAGGCACGCCCATAACCCCAAGAATCAGCCTAGTTCATTGTTTTACTTGATGAGCAAGTTTCTTATTAAACACATTCAATGACCCAAATAAAAAGAGGTGGCGCCATGGGGAGGTTACACTTGTCATTTCAGAGTTGATTCTAACCAAAACCAGTGAACCAATACGCTCAAATCATCCCATAACTCTGTTCCGTTCCGATCCTTTGGTTTAGCCGTTTTGTGTTTAATATTTTAAAACTCCTTAGCCGCTTCTATAAATCCACCAAGCCTTATTTTTAGATTCTAGATAATCTTATATGAATTTAGAAATTTTAATCACTCCGTTTGGACACCCGTAGCTCCCGATATGAATTATACAAGTTTCTTCGGTTCTATCGGTTTCCATTCCCGATAGTTTAAAAAACTCATCTACGGTCCGTTTCCACCATTCTTGGTCTTCTAAATGTTTTATATATTTAAAAAATAACATTTGGCCCGTCTTAGCTTCCGGATCGCAAATTACCAAAATGCCCCGCATATCTTGGGAATTACAAAAATGCCCCTGTTGACGTTCGATTGCCCTTGACCAATCTTGTGATACAGGGTATTACATTCTTCCCCCCTTACTGGAATTCGGTCCCCGAATTCTCTGTTACTAAAATTTTTTGAATCGGTGACTAAATCCTGTAAGTTCCATTTCTGAATCTGATCCAACTCTTCTGAACCCAACTGAATCCACTCTTTCGATGCCAAACTGACTTTTGAAATACGGTCGTGCACAAAACCTCAACGTACTGATGTCTTAAACTTCCAACACTGAATGTCTTCACTCTCGATCGATCCCTGATTCTCCATCTGATTTCTTACTGACTTCAACTCCGCTTCATGAATCTATCTGCGCCGACAAATACTCCAGGCCTCCCCACTTTGTCTTGACTTCCCAAATAACGTGACACCGACTTGTTTTCCATTCCCATTACTTGACTTGTTCTTCATGCCGACTTTCCCCATTGAAACTTGGTTGACATCGCTACCCAAAACTCCCATCGAAAGGATTTACTAAACCACACATGTCTTGAATTTTCCTTGATAACTGAACTTCAAGCTTCATTGACTCCACAAGGGCTCTTCCCACTGATACCCTTGTACTGAAACCTCTTATGTCACTGATGCCTTCCAGATATCTTTTCTAACTCATCATACTCGTCTGCTTACCATGAATCTATCTGCTACTGATACTCACACTCCCAACTGACCGCAAGCTCAGTTCAAATTGTTTCCTGAAACACCATCTTGTTGCTAGGGTTCGGGTTCGGTCTCATGTTCTCGTCAAATCGTCCATCACGTCCTGCATCAACAATCTCAACAACATTGGAACGGTTACACCTTTCTAACTTACTTCTCGATATCACTTCCTTATAGAGATATTGGTATTTAGTCACGTACCCAACGGTCACACGTGGCTAATAAACAATATCTTATAATTCCGCTCAATCTCAAATAAGTTCCCTATAAAACCACTTTATCAATTCCGAGCTTAGTTCTACCTAAGAGGTTCTCTACCTTCCACAAGTCTAATCGATAACTTATCATCTCGTCTACACAAAACTAATGGTCCAACACTTACTCAAATGTCTAACACCCTATACGATCAATCAAAACAATTTGCTAACTCAAAAACTACTTTCTAGTAACCTAGTGAACAATCAAAGCATCAATCAATTCAACATTCTAACACCCTAACAAGGCAATCAATCACACACAATCAATCAATCAAGAAAATCGACGATTGCAGTTGTCTCTCTGGGTTTTGATGGAAATCGTCTGTTCGGACCACCGTTTGTTTTCACTTCGTAACTATATTGCATTCGCAAACCAATATATGCATGCAATATAATACTATGTTCCTCAAACGACAAACCTAAATACTCCACATTCACTATGTAAATAAAACATCTATACACCACATAGAGTTTTAAATACATAGGTCTGTCGGAGTCTACATACTAGCGGTTACCAATCCGTCCCAAAAGAAACACCACTATACACAACTGAATCGTCAGAGATGAAGGCAAGCCGATATACACACATTAAAAAGTGAGTTAGAGCCCTTACTTACCTGAGCCTAATTTACTTCCTAATACCTCCTACACGAGTGGTACAACTCATGTGGATCCTAACCGGCAGGTGCGTCAGGAGGATGGAATGAGTGTGGTGGTGGTGACGGAGCGACACAGTCTCGATCATGACGGAAAATGAGCGCAATGTACTTCTCGGCCGCAAATGAAACAAGGCAGAAGTTGTGCTGGTGGTGACGAAAATTGATACTCCCGAGCAACAACGGTGGTAATAATGGAATAACATCCGGTGGCAGTGGCTGATATGTGAGACTCGCACCTGATTGGACTGGTAAGTTTGACACCAAACGGAATGGTAATGATCGACAAACAGCTAGTGAAGACGGTTGCGGCTAAGTGACCTCGAACTCCTAAGGCTTGGATAACTCGAGCAAATAGTTAACCATCATGTCTTCCCACTGCTGATCCGGGATATGCTGCAAAATACGTGAACACTCCGCATGCTGGTAGTATGGGCGTGGACTAGCTGGTGTAGAAACAGCGGACTCACGATCGTCCATACTGTTGTCGCTCATCCTGTTGTCGCAACCACACACACACCAATCCTCCTAGGACAATTCTGTTGTATGACTGCATCAAAACACCAAATGATTAGCACAATCCTAACAAAATACCCATTTCCCCGGTTTGACGGACGCGTCTCGGATTCCTAATGGTTGCATTGGCGACACATTTTGACTCGATAAAACATTGAAAAGGTTGAAAAACCGGAATTTTTGAATCCTTGATGAACCATGCTATGATACCACCTTTTGTAATGCCCCCTTCCCGTTTTCCGCTCACCGACGAGCTGACCGGCCAACAATCAAATAAGAACAAGACCAATCGAACTCGAGCAGTCATACGAGAAGAGTTTGTCACAATACGAAAGCCAGAGACAGTCCGGTTTGAGTCAAAGGCTCGAATTAAACCATCTTTGACTCTGTTTACCTCGTTTCCACGATACAAGGATTTTCAACACATAACGCTTCCACGAGTTGTGTTCGGTTCGTACTAAACCGTATATCAAGGAGTTATTCTGTTCTTTATTACTTTAAAAATAAATCTTATTCACAACAATTTATGGTTTTATACAAATCATTTAGTGGGATCCCACCAAAATCCGAAACCGAAAATAAAGTCAAAATGCGTAAACATACCAATACCAAATGACAACCCGAGACTACTCTGAGTGTCCTACGCGTCCGCCGAGCTTTGCCAAACCTTAAAAACACCAAAAGAGTCTAATGAGCAATCTAAGATTACCCAGTGAGACGGCTCCCAACTAAAAGGCTGCTAACAATCTAATAATCCCGCCCAAACCCAAAATAACAATCAAGTACTATAGATGATCACGTGCTACCAAGACGTAATGTGTGCCACATAACACAATGTAGCCGACTCACAGTGACATCGTGACGATGGATAGACGGACTGACGGAACCACGAGACCCGACACGATCCCGAACCTTCCCCGAACCGTTGACTTGCTTTGACCCGAACTTGACCCTAGTAATTATGATCTTTCCTCCATGAACCGTTGGACATTGAATTATAGTTGTGCGAAAGAGGTTCGCTTACGAAACTTATTTAAGGACTTGTGCGGGTCTGGCCCCGGCTTACGGTCGTTGAGAACGACAATGTGACGCGTTATGTCACTGTGTATGAGACATGTATTTGTTTGATCGATCATTTGGCCATAATGTCAATTGTTAAGTGTTGAGAAGCATAATTATATCAAAAAGAGAAATATTTTATATTGAAATATAAAGGTGGCTTCACCTCGTAGAGGTTGCCTATATACTCTTCGGAGAGAGATCAAGGCGAGCGTAGTTCTCTCTTTTACAAATTCTGAGCCGGAGCCCGATCATATATTTATATATTGGGTAGAGCTTCAGAGATCGTTTTTAAGGTAGGAGTTAGAGCTTGCGTACGTTCTTGTTTTTTGGAGACGAGGCCAGAGCCTGCTAGAGTGGTTTTTCTACCTAGGGACGAGTCTTGTCCGCTTTCTTTTATGTTGGGGTTGTGATCGCCTGGTCAGTTATGAGGCATGACGCTTGTCGTATCTTGCACTCTATTGCGAAGCAGTATCTCGAGATTTTTACTGCCTCAGAGCGTGAAGATTCCTCTTGGGGTTAGAAATTTATGCATTGCTGGTAGGTTGAGGGTACTGCTTTCATTGCATGGATCCAGAGGGTTACTAGGATCACGTTGTAGATCGCAGGTCAATCTATGACGAAGAAATTGATAACTTTAGTTACTCGTCCGACGTGTACCAGTAGTTTGATTGTTCCGATTGTGGTGGTCGTATCGCCATCGAAACCAATGAGAGGTTTTTCCCGAACGCTTCATCTTGTAGTCCCGCAGTTCCATTCTTTACAGGGTTTCTTCAAAGATGAGGTCGACTGAGATTCCTGTGTCGATTAGGATTTTAGTGACCTCGCAGTCGCCTATTTGGAGTTCAACGATGAGTGGGTTGTTGTGCGGCTTTTAGAGACCCTATTAATCTTTCGCGGTGGAATTGATTTTGCTGCCGGCTCTCAGCTCCTCAGTGGTGTTCTTGTTCCACTGATTCTGCACGTCGGCTTTCTAGCCGTATGCTGTTATCGATCGCACTGAGTCGTTGCAGGTTGAGAGTCCTCTCATGATCATGTTGATGCACTTCCTGTGCGCGAGAATCTCTTCCTTGTTATTGTCGTGAGTCTGCTTGGGTAATTATATGTCGACATCTTCTTGCTCTACTAGCTTTTGACCGGCTTGCCTCGCTTTTTTCTCCTGGACGCGCTCGAACCGTTCTCCCTCGTTTTTGGGTTGAAGCTGTGTTTCTCGGTTCCCAGGAGGAGTTGATGACGCGTTTCGATTTGTTATGTTTGTTACTCCTTTTTGATATTCGCCGAGAAAGAGACTTTGCAGGTGTCGACACTCGGCGGTGTCGTGTCCATAGCACCGATGAAAAGTGCGTAAGGATTTATCTTGATCGTCAGTTCGCACATATTTGTTCCATGCTTGGTTTTGTTGGTTGTTTGGTTGATTGCGGCACTGCTGGTGGTTTGCTTGTCGGTTCGTTTGTTGCTTGCTGACGTGGTACGTAGTTGCCTTCTTTACGTTTTCGTCGTGGAACTCTAGTGTTTGCTCCTTTCCCCTTTTTGGACAAGGCGGAATTCTTAGAGAGCAAGTCTCTCTTTTCTTCTATCTCGACGAAGCCAACTTCTCGGTGGAGAGCGTCTTCGAGAGTTTGCAGTTTGTTTATGGCCAACTCATCGCGGAATGGTGATTCGTGCCAGAGTCCATACCGCAGTGCCGGAAGCCCTTCGTTATCGGTTACCAGGATTTTGGAGATGATAACCTTGAACCTATCAATGTACGATCTCAGAGATTCCTTCTGTCCCTTGTTTACGGCCCAGAGGTCGGCGCTTGAGGCTTCCTCTTGGATGAACATGGAGTAGTTCTTAAGAAAGGTAGTTGTTAACTGGTGATAGTTGTCGATGGAGTGTGCCTCTAGACGTGAAAACCAGTTGAGGGAGGCACCACTTAATTTTTCGACGAAGAGTTGGCAGAAGCCGGCGTCAGGTTCCTCGGGAGAGAGCTGGGCCGTCCCATCGCAATGCTAAACGATGTCAGGTATTGTCGAGGGTCCAAGCTTCCCTCGTAGGTTGGCAACTTGATTTTTCTGGGGTGTTTGATCGGTGTGTCTGTTATCTTGCTCGTGAACGGTGTATTTTGTGCCTCCTTGGGAGCTCGGTCGATTTCGGGGGCCGAGCTGGTTGCCTTGTGAACCTTTGATGTCGTGTAATACAGTTGCGCCTTCGGTAACTCGAGCCCACTGTTTCTGCTAACTTGCGCTTGGCTTTGAGTCGGTTCAGTTGATGACGGTGCTAAGGGTGCGGGTGGTCTCTTGCTTGACTCGTTGTTTAGAGTTGGTGATTCTTCGCACAAAGCCCTTTGGGGCCGCAGGGCAGGGTTTCCTATTGCTTGGGTTGTTTGATGTCCGAGCGTTTGGAGGTCGTTGATCCGTTCACTGCGCTCGTTCTGATCGTTCGTGTGTTGGTCAAAGCGGGTGTGGTTGCTTCGAGTCAGCTCGTCGACCTGTGTCATCAGGGTCTTAAAGAGGGAGGAGACGTCCTGGTTTTGAGTGTCTGAAGTCTGGTTTGTCAGCTCGGCATCCTGGTTGGTGCTGGTTACTCTAGTATGGTTGACTGGGGTATCAATTGGTAAGCTTGGTGAACGTGCTCCGTCCATCAAGCTCAGAGAAGTCGAGCTCGGCGGGAGTGGGCTCGGAGTCTGTTCTGATGACTCGGGGTTGTGACTAATTGAGAGTGGTCATGTCATTTCGGCTTCGTCTCAAGTGTAGAAAAGTTTTTCGTCCCCACAGATAGCGCCAATGTTACGGAATTTCGATTTAGTACAAAGAACTCGGGTTACGATCAAAAGGGTCCGAACTAACAAGGTTAGAATAAATTTTAAGTGGGGTTGGAACCAAACAATGAACATGATAGACGAGATGGGAGTCTGTTGATTGACGTGCTCCCTAAATGTTGCTCGAGCTCATCGCTTTATAAGTGTAGCTTGGAGCTTTTACAAATTACAAAATGATTCAAAATAAAAAGTGAAAGGTCTATTTATAGTGTGAGAAGTCTGACTTCTCGTTGGACCGTTTGACTCCTTGGCAGACCTTAATCGTTGGGCCGAAATGTTTTGATGAAGTAGAAGATTTCTAAAGGATTTATGGATAAGTGTTAAACCTATATCTAACACATACATCATTTGGTAGATATGGTGTTCTCGAACAAGTTAGTAGTATTCGATCTGAAGTAGGAGGTAATTGGATGGTGCTCACTCTTCATCCTTTTTCTTTGTTCATTTAATAAAAAATGGGTTCATCAAGCGTCAGACGGATCAGGAGTTTACTCTGTCGGAACAGACACTCTCTCATCAGCTCCTCCTTTGCTCATAATCGGAAAGCTTCTTACAATCTTTTCCACATTCGAGACTACTCATCTGAGCAATGTTTTTGGTGATGGATATATTCTGAAAGAAGGTGAAATAATATAAACGTTTTTTTTTCTTCTGTTTTTATTTAGATGATATACAACAATATATAAAACATTTACAATCATAGAGTGTTCCTCAAGAACTGTACAACAAAGTAGACAATGGCTAGAAACAGAGCAATCTGATATACATCTCTCTCCAAGCTGTCGTCTCTTTGGAAATACTGCATCATGACACCATACTCTTAGTTGCATACAAATTGAGGAGAAAAATAGTTAGTGGGAACTGACCTTAGTTGGATCGGTTGGATCACGATAAATCTCTGTATCCTCCTTTGGACTTGTGAAACTGGCGGTTACGTCTTTGGTTGCATCGACCAAGTCTTTCACGGATTCAGAAGCAGCAAAGAGGCGGCGGGATGTCCAGAAATAGGCTTGAGCAATAGGGGAAGATGAGGATGAGTCCCAAGACTCTTCATGCTCGATCACTTGGCCACTAATCTGGTTAAGAGTAAACTCAGATAAGACTTTGATGATCACATCTCCAGGAAGAAAAGATTTGGGTTTTCCTTTGATTGTCCATCTGATACGCAAGACACTGGTTGATAGCATTACCATCTCCTGTATCGTCTACACACACAAGTAATTAAGAGTGATATTGTAATCAAAATATAAAAGGTGGAGATCATTTCTCACCACAGTGGGACTCTCTAACCCACTAGTTATCCACATTGGTCTTTTATACTTTTCACGACCAGTAAAACTTCTAATCGGGTCCTGCAATCACCATGTTTTAATGAAGAAATACTGACAAGAGAAATAGTAATGGAAAATGTATGCACCTTATATTTGACAGAAACTGCGTAGCAAGCAAAGGCGCGATTTCCTTGCCTAATTTCAAGTATGTCGCGAGCAAGTTGCCTGGCAGTGGATTCGACCTGCGGGCTACTTGTGCACTCAAACTCATTGCATAATTCTCCAAAATCAATCTTATCAACAAGCTTGTCTGCTTCTGATTTGTCAATAGATGCTTGGGAACTATTCAGAACTGAGAATAAAAAGATTAGAATCACTCGACCATAACGCAAAAGAAGAGGAATGTACCTCGGGGAAGACGGTGGTGGATCTTGGAAGAAAGCCAAGAGCGGCGCAGCCGGAGAAGGGCAGTGGAGGGAGGAGAAGCAGGGAAGAGGAAGGAGGAGGAAGTAGTCATCGGAGTCGATTTCCATTATGATTCTTGATTGTGTGGCTAAGGGGTTAATGGATGAGTTTCCCATTTTTTGTGGCTTTTAAATTTAAGACCCTACTTTTGGATAAGGTGACAATAATTATTCAAATTCTTTCCCTTAAAAAAAGTGACAGACATAAACAAACAAACAATCCGTAAATTATTAATTCAAAACGCTTCAAGCATAAATGCATTTAGAAAATCAAAGCTCACTCTTCTTCCTCAGCCTCTTCCAGCCAATTCACAAAAGGCTCCAATCCCTTGACAAACGTTTGCCTACAACACACTTGTATTACTACAAAACGTTTTACTACTGATTAAACAACACCAAAAAGTAGTTTTACCTGCCCTTAGGGTTGCTCCCTTTGCGATACCAATGGAGAATAGTGTCTTCAGCAAGCACATCAAGCTCATACAAAGACCTCACTACCTCAGGAAACACTTTCATCAGCTTTGCATCCTCATAGCATTGCATCTGTACTTTGTACATCAGCTCCATCTCCATTTTCCCACTGCTGCACAACGTGTTCAGAAGGGGAGCCCACGTTTTCACCTAACAATCAACAAATTAGCTTTAACCTAACCCTGCTTCACACAAAAAAAGGATACTCACTTGGCGTAATACAGAGTTTGAATTTTGCTGCTGGTTTTTTCCAGACCATTGAACAGCATCCATTATCCCGTCCCAGATCACACGCACAACCTCAATCTCTGGCAGTTTAGCATCTTTCACCTGTTGCTTCACCATTTCAATTACCTCATCTATGTTAACTTCCTCTGTTACTTGGCTCGTAAGGACCTCTTTGATTTCCTTTAACTTCACCTCAAACACTTTCTTTTCATTGTACTCTACCAGAGCTGTCAATCCTGCCTTGCTTAAAATCACAAAATAAGATATTAGTTATACATGTTAAGTTTAAAAAAAAAAAAATTCAGAATTAGAACAAGGTAGCAGTACAAGTGACTAAGGAAGCAATGTAATAATATTGAATGCAGTAAACTTCAAGCAATAGAAACTCACGTGAAATGTTCAGCGAAACATTCAATTGTCCGTTTTGTGGGTGGCAAGAAATCCAATAGATTGTCTTCCATCTTGCCACGCCTCAGAATAGCAATCAAGTCATCAAGACTGTTCTCAACCAAATACTCATTGAAGAAGTCTGTTACAAATGTGAGCACTATCCCTTTGGCAACAAGGTTATCCTTAAGCAGTGGCTGGAAGACAGTCTCTGCAGGTAATCCCGAGAGCTTCTGAGAAAACGCGAGCGCTGTGAATATCGCAAGCTTCTTCCTCTCGCTTTCCTCGAAAAGCTCCAGTGACTGCAAGAATCTCCGCGTAACATTTTCAAGGTTCTTTATAAGGAAGGGTTTCCTCCGCAAAATCTTCTGTATGTATACCACTGATGGTAAGATAGCTTCACGCTTTGGTTCACAGTCGATTATAGAGTAAGGATGGCGTTCCCCTTCATCAGATTTCACTGAACCAGTTTGTGTACGTCCTCCAATGAAAACAACCTTTAATGACAAATCGGTTAATTAAAAAAAGAAAAGGAAATAGATTACCTCAAAGAAACCATAATGTAAAATTCGACCTGACCAGATGAATATAATAACTGTTCAAGCGGACATGAGAAATTATCTCTTAGGAAGACAGAGTATGCACAAGGCAGTATCCATGGAGAATTACCTCAAAGAAAATATCACCGTATCTTGAGAAATTAAGATCAGATGACTCAATATTCTTGGCAACAAGTTCCTAAGAGAAGCAAAAACAAAGTTATAAGATAAGGTGCAAGAGTTTTAAAAAATACAAATACTTACGAGATCACCAGCATTATCCAGATAAATCACGACAACTGCATCAGAGAAAGCTGCAGGGTCCAGAGGAGCAGCAATATTCCTTTTGCGGGTCTTAATCCGCGTACCTCTGCACATAAAATGACAAGCAGTTCCTAAGTCAACGATAACTTAATGTTCACTTTAACATTTGTCTAACAATAAACTGAAAGGTTGCACATTTCGTTTCAAAAAGTATGAGAATAACTCTACCATAGCTTGAAGATAAACATAACATGATTAGTTAAAACCATAAACTTTCAACTTCATGGAAGATAGCTCAGATTACAAAACTTTTAAATTCAATTGAGCTACTAATCAAGGAAATATATAAATTGAGATTACTTACCCGAGAGTGGGCTTCTCCTTCGAGCTGCAGGAAAAGAGCATGAAATAGATTAGCTTTTTTTTTTGTTTTTGTTTAAAAACCTCCTTTTGTGTTTATAAGAACCCTAGCAGTCGAAAAAATTATCGTTCCAGCGATTCGATTTTTTCAAGAGCCCTAATTAATAGATTCCATACACCTCTAAAGAAGATAAAATAGGGAGACGGATGGGAAACAAAAATCAGACGGATGCGAAAATTCCAACTAAAAAAAAAAATTAAGAAAGAGATGAGATCTGTGTCCCCAACAAGACCTAACTGATAAACGAAATTGGCAAAAGCAGATTCTTCATCATCATAAGATGCAAAAAGAGAATGAAAGTTTACCTCATAAACCAAGATGTAGAAAGAGATGAAACCTCTAAAAAAGTACGAATTTGAAGAAATGAATGTTGAAGTTAGCGATTCTTCAGAAAATTGAGAGCTTCGTCTGGACGCTATAAAAGAAGAGGTAACAACATAAAAGATGGTAATGACGAATTTGACCCTCATGTCCCAAACCTATATTAGTCAATGCAATTCCGTTTAGACCCAACTATATTTTTTTTGGTCAATGAAAGATTTTCATTAGATAAAAAACTAGATTATTACAAAGGAAGAGATTTCAGATTGCCTAAGTGCTAATCTTGCTAGCTCATCTACTTTCCTATTCTCTACTCTTGGTACAAATTGAAAGTTGCACCAAAAAAGGTTGTTGATAAATTAATTATGTTACTGATAATTCCGAAGCATTTTGGTGGTTTCTTCCGCTGCAATATCGCTTCCACCAGCTGCTTCGAGTCCGTTCCCATTCAGATTTTTTGAAACTGTAAGATCTTTGCATCCTTCACTGCTTTAGTAATAATTTTTTTTTCATCGATGTTTATAAAACTAATTAGGTCGACATGTTTCAGTTTTTTTTTGTAGAATTCCAAAATCCGACATGTTATAACTTATAAGCGAAAATATTCGATTTTGTGTCTTAGTCCTTTTAGCAAGATTGTCAGCCATTATATCATTATTACGGCTAATATGAACCAAACTAAAATATGAGAATCTTTCTCTAATAGTGGCAAAGATATCCAAGTCTGAAATAAAGCTCGGCCAGTCCGTCAGATATTCAATCATCTTTAGGAGGTTCATGCAGTCGGTCTCGAATCTAACCCCGAGGATACCTCTATCACAAAGACTCTCCATAGCCCAAATAAATCCGTCCAATTGTGCATAAAGCGGTGATAGGCTTCTCTTGCACCCTTTTTCGCTAGCTAGGAAACAACCATATTATTCTATAAACACCATCCTAGTCCACTAACAAAACTATGATTAACCCAAGAGGTATCAATCTTACATGTAGGAATAGAATGGGTCTCGGGAGGATGCTCCGTCAAAGTCCGCTGTAGAGAGATATCCACCTAAACCTCACATTCTTTTTGATTTCCTATCCTCCAACTTTTCGCTGCATGAGTGGCATGTTGAAGGGTATCTCTTGGAGATCTTTCAATGCCATTAAAAACCTTATCATTTCTTACTTTCCATATATACCATATGATCCAAGGGTAGTTATCTCTTTGTGGTACATGTAGGACTATTTCTTTTGTTCTTCGGTAAATAGATGTACTCATGAAGCAATTTAGAAGGGACGGAAAGTCCGATAAAGCCCACACCTGCAGGGCTAAGGGGCACTAAAAAAATAGATGCTTAATCATTTCCTCTGATGCTCCACATATGCGGCAACTCTTGTCGGTATACCAGTAGGCGAGACATTGGCACGTCGCTACACACCCCGATAAGGCTTACCACATGAAACCTAACTATATGTACTTATGTATATCTTTCTAAAAATTGCACTAGAAAACATAATTTAAATCTCCATTTAAGTAAACAACATTTTCATTATTTGACCCAAAATTTGTTAACTTTTTTTCTGTCAACAAGATTTTCAAGGCTTAAGAAGAAAGGGCCGGAACATGTGGTACAAGGTTGCAAAAATGAAATGTAAACAAGGACTAAAACCCAATCCCATTATAAACAATACATAAACCGGAAATTTTGTTTGTGTGCGATAGTACACGTGGGAGATAAGAGAAGAGCCTGATCATAAAGCAAATGGCCACATGTCGTCATTAGGAGAAACTCACCATGCACGATTGTTGGGAAGATTTCGGGCACTGTAGAGCTTCTATCGATGGAAACCAACTATACCAGCTGATCTAGATCCGTCTACAGATGTCAATAGAGACAACCGATGATGAAAGCACTCCAGAACCACACCAGAATCGTCAATTTCGGGGAGGCTTCACTCCCGACTAACCAAACATCAGGGTTAGTACTTGGTTGTGTGGAGAATACATCTGCTCTGGATCCCGCTCAACTCGATCTGGATTAAAAACGGAAGTTACTCCATGCCACTATTGACTATTGAAGTGAGGGAGGGAGAGAGCTGAGGTGTCGCCGTTGTTAAGGGAAGCTTGTTGGGTCAAACATCGACGACTCTGAGAACGGAATCGAGAAGTCCGATTAAGAAACCGATTTTATAGATACAAAGGAAAATAAATCGATTTACTAATCAAAGATGAGTCCGGACTAATCCGGAAGCCGTAGTTTGATTGATCGGAAGCCAAAAGTGGCGTGAAACGACAAAGCAAACTAATAAACAAAGTCGGATCTGGTCTGATTTATTGACTCAGATAAAGAAACACAAAAAGTATAAAACATACAAAAGTAACCCGACTGTCCGAGAACCGGCGGCCGGAGCTAAGGGTTGATGGTCGAAGGTTGTAGAAAGAGGGTGGAGAAGATTATCATGAGTATTGGACCCCAGGATTGTTAACTATTCACCACCTTTCGCACTAGCATCTAAATACTATTAATTTATAAATATATTTAATAAAAAGCAAACAATCATGTGTTATATTAAATGCAAAACTATTAAAATTTGTAATCAATTATTAAAAGTATTAAATATATTTTTATATTAAAAAACTTCTAAGGGTTATCCGACTGGAAACAAATAAAGACGCGAATTCTTATTTGTTAAATCTCAATTGTTCCTTTTTATTTGTTTTAGTCGTAACCATATATCACTTGTATCAAGCACTTTAAACACGGATCTTGATTTAAAATCCACACGACTTGAGTGTATAATCATGATCATGCATATCATGATCATTTAATTTTATCCTCTGAGCTTAGGAGAGAGTTTTCAAAGTTTTTCCCTAGTTTCTAACTGCAAGCATACAACAATCAGTCATAGTACGTAGGTTATCGAACAATGAAACTCAAATTATTAATAGACTATTTCATTATTGACTTAAAATAAACAGTGAAAATGGTGTAAAGTAAGTAAATTGTGCAAGTAAATATGACAATAGTGAATTCAATCAGGGAAACGTCAGATTCAGGGAAGTTCTCGAAAAATTATGCGATGTAAATTACTAAGCAATAAAAATTCATATGAAACGCATATTCAAAACTTGAACACGAAAATATAACAAGCCAACTTTTGTTGTGAATATTAACTATATCTAACAACCTAGAGATCTAAATTTCTTTGCTATTCTAGAGTTATAAACATGAATTCTAGTTTGATTTGTTCACAAATTTTCTAAGCCAAAATGTCTGTGCGAATATATAACACCCTAAGCCTGTTTCAGATTATCAATCACACTTTCTTGTCAATTATCTAATCTATGATCTAAATTCTAGGTGATCAGTCTAGAACTAGCATTAAGAACAACTTATGGCGATGAACTAATAAGATGATGAATCCTAATCAATCATATAACCTAACAAAGCATAAATCTCTGAAACCAACTAAAAATTATTCAAACATATCAATCATAACAAGAGAGATATTTTATTAGAAAGGAATGAATAGATTACTAAAAACTAGGGTTCAAAATCTTCTCTCAGGTGAACAGAGTCTTCGATCAGCCCATAGCTATAAAAAATCTCCATATCTCAAAAGTATGAAAAGTCCTAAACAATGGGTGTAAAACCTCACTAAAGCACTAAACATGATTTGGGTCATCATGTAAATAACAAAAAATTATGGGTCATTTTGCAAAATCTCCAAAGATCACAAGTCTCTCACGAAATCCTTCACTCGCGCATGGTGTCGACCGACACAAAGGTGGTGGCGATCGACATCAACCTCAAATATCAACTCCAACTTTATTTTCTCGGCTTAACTTCCTCCAAGGCTCTAAAAAGCTTCAAAACCTCCAAATATGCTCCAAACGTGCGAATACATGAAAAGACTATAAAAAGACTAAAAACACCTTATAAACTCTAGATTGGGACTTATATCTTGGCTTAAAAGTTATAAAAACCATGATATATCAACTCCCCTACACTTAGCCTTTTCTTGACCTCAAGCAAACAGAAAACCAAAGCATTAAAGAGAGGTTTGAAAACACAGAACCTCATTTCGTCGTTAGAACACAACATTCCACAATCCCCGTAGTAAAGCCACATCAAAAAACGTACATGGCAAGATCCAGACCACCATGTACTTCCCACACACTTAGCAATTGTCACAAGTAAACCCACAATCCATATGAGAGATCCAAATTTACCATATTGACCTCTATTAAAATTAAGTTCGGTCTCATCTAGGGAATATTGATCAGAGAACACATAGATTCTTACTCAATCAGAACCTGATTACACAAAATGTCTTACTTCTGGTTCTTTTCCTCTCTCTTTTCTCGCTTCAGCAGGTGAGTCTGCTTTACTAGGTATCATTTTTTTATTAGCTGCTCTTCCCTTTTAATTTGGGGTGTTTCATTGGACATGTTCTATGAAACAAAGAAGATTACAGTGGTAGACGCTATTCCCGTGATCACTTTGAAGCTACTACCTTATCTGCATATTTATTCTCTTTTTTTTTTTATAAGTTTGAAGGGGGAGAGAGGGAGACCATACTCATACATACAAGTCTTTTAGGACTAAAGAGGGAATCCGTCGGATCCAATGTATACCAAGCCCCTAGGTGAGAAAATTCTTGTCAGGTTCGAAGTAAGTAATAGACCCTCTGAATACCCAAAATGATAAGGGAGTCCTCGGTAGGTTGATCAATGTTGGGGTTTTTCATTAGTCTCAGATGCCTGTCAAGCTTGTTCCAATGGTCACTTAATTTCCTGCAGATCTGGTGGTTCCTCGAAAAATCATTGTTTCCTACAAAAGTTTTGACTTGATAAAACAGACTCAATCTGACTCTAAGAAAACAGAAAACAATGTGTCATTAAATACCTCCCCAACACTTGAACAACACAGTCCCCAATATCATCAAGCTTGGGTTTGGGAAAACATAGTCAAATCGAATCAAACACTAAAAAAAATCAGATCACTTACCTGCTTATGGACTGGGTGTCGACCAACACACAACTGACCTCTAGCGACACCAGCTTAGGTCGACACTAGTTCGTGTCCTTTGTAGAGAATTGTCAATAATCGTCTGTGGTTCGAGTCGGGTGTCGGCCGACACCATATATGTGTTGACCAACACTGTATAGGTGTCGACTGACACTAATCGCTTGTGCCTTGTTTCTCACGCCTTTGACACACCCAATAAAGAAAAATCAAAGCATTTAAACAAAAATAAAAATAGTGTATATATAGACTCACCAATGTGTTGCTTCCCACCAATCGCTTGTTTTAAATCACTAGCGTGACTGTATTGCGATCAGGCAGTGGGTGCATCATCCAGAGGCACAATGTGACCTCATGCAGTATCGGCTTTCGCCCAATAAGTTTTACCTTTGTCCACTGACACTGAACTCTTTGCCTTCAGAGCTTAACAAGACAACAACCCCCGTACGGTCGCACATCCTTGATTGTGAAATGACTTGACTAACGAGAGCGCAATTTCCCTAAAAACAATTGCAAACGACAGTTATACAAAAGTACATGGCTATTCGGCTCAAAGTGTCTGGAGATGATCTTTTGTCGTGAAATGCCTTGGTCCTTTCCTTGTACATCTTCAAATTTTCATTGGCATGATCCTAATCTCATTCAGCTCGTTGAACTGCCCAATCTACTCTTTGCAGCATACCTCAAGTCGAAATTCATCTGTTTCATAGCCCATGATGCCCTGTGCTCGAGCTCGTCTGGAAGGTGACAAGCTTTCCTATAGAGAAGATGAAACGGTGTAGCCCTAAGTGGCGTCTTAAACATAGTCTTGTAGGCCCATAGCGCATCATCTAGCTTTGCAGACCAGTCCTTCTGTATCTTGCCAACTGTTTCTCCATGATCTCTGTAATCTGACTGTTGGAGACTTCGACTTGCCCACTTGTTTGAGGGTGATAAGTAGTTTCCACATGATCATTCACACCATGCTTTTTCAAAAAATTTCTCAAAGACCTTGTTGATAAATTAATATCTACCATCACTTATGATAATCCGATGCGCTCCAAATCGAGGAAAAATGATGGTCTTAAACAGCTAAAGAACCATTGAAGCATCATTGGTTGGACTAGCAATTGCTTCAACCCACTTAGACACATATTTCACATAAAACAAGATGTATTTGTTCCGATAAGATGATGGAAAGGGACCCATGAAATTGATGCCCCATAAATCAAAGACTTCAACCTCAAGGATGAAGCTTTGTGGCATCTCATGTCGCTTACTGATTATCCCTTTTCTATGACAGACATCGCACTGAGAGATAAAAAAAATTGAGCGTCTATGAACATCGTAGGCCATAAGAAGCATACTGGAAGTACCTTGGACACAGTTTTTAATGTAGCAAAGTGTCCAACATACTGATATACATGTCAGTGAAACAGTACATCAACAAAATTCTGCAATACACTTTCTGTAGATTCTATCAGAGCAATGCTTGTACAAGTAGGGTTCATCCCAACATGAACTTCTTCTTTGCATAGCCCTTTAATTCATCTGGCTCATACTTTGCAGCAAGGTAATTAGCAATATCAGCATACTAGGGTCGATCAGGAGAAGTTCTAGTAGACACAACTCCACCAAAAGCACATACCTAAATTCTGCACACTTTGGTCTCGTCTGTTTGGGGTGTCGACCGACATCTAGGATTGCGTCTATTGACGCTAGACTGTGTCGACCATGCATCGTCGACTGAGGTTAATTTCCCTTTTTGGTTTCGAGTCGGATGTCGATTTGACACCAGTGGTGTGTCGATCAACACCAGTGGTGTGTCGATCAACACCGACTCTGCAACTCGTGAAACTGCAAATGTTTCACTAAATCCGGCTGTGATCTGATCTCAATCATATATATGTTTTCCTTAGGAAAAAGTCATCTATGGGGACGTCATCTTCAACTCTGATCCTTCAGAGAATACCAACAACACCATTTTAAAACCCCTTTTTGTCCTTCACCTCAATATCAAACTCTAGAAGAAGAAGTATCCATCTCAACAACATATGTTTTGCATCCTTCTTCTGCATCAAGTATTTCAAAGCAGAATGATTTGTAGGCACAATGAACTTCGAATTTACCAAGTACATATGAAACTTCTCAAAAGCAAACACTACAACACACAAATCCTTCTCTTTAGTTTCATAATTCCTTTGTGCATCATCAAGAGTCTCTACCCCAAAACAGCTCTTATTGCAATATCACTGTCATCATACTTCACCTTGAAAGGAAATTTCCAATCTGGTGGTTGCACTATATGAACACTCACTAAAGCCTGCTTGATTTGCTCAAAATCTGATTGGCATTAAGATGTGACCCAAATTTCACATCCCTGCAAAGTAGAGCAATATGAGTCAAGCAATTTTTCTGAAATCTCTAATGAATATTTTGTAGAAACCAATGTGTCCCAGAAAATGCCTCACTGCCTTAATTGAATACGGCGCCTGTAGTCCTGTTATCACCTTGATTTTAGCCCGACAACCTCGATCCCAGTCTCTAAAACTTTGTGCCCAAGAATAACGCCATCTCTGAACATAAAGTGATATTTCTCCCAATTAAGAACCAAGTGCTTTTCTTCACATCTAGCAAGCGCTTTTCACATGTTTTCCAGATAGTCGTGGTAGGATGGTTCGTAGACAAATAAATTATCCATAAAGACCACCATGTAATCTTCAATCATGTCCGTGAAGATGAACATAATGTATCTCTGGAAAGTCACATAAGCATTACAAAGTCAAAATTGCATTACGCGATATGTAAATGACCATATGGACATGTAAATGTGGTTTTATCCTGGCCGTCTAGATGGATAAGGATCTGAAAGAAATATGAGTACCCACCGAGGAAGCAGTAGTAATGATAGTTTGCGAGCCTCTCCAACATCTAATTAATATAACACAAAGGAAAATGGTCCTTCATGGTTGCTACATTCAAACTTCCTGTAGTCGATGCACATCATGTGTCCACTGCTAGCTCATGTAAGAACCAGCTCGTTCATGTTTTTCTTCACCACTGTGACCTTCCTTTTCTTAGGAACCACATGAACTGGACTGATCCAGTAGCTGTCCGAGATGGGATAGATGATCCCTTCTTCCAAGAGTTTCATGATCTCCTTTTGACAACCTCCTTCTGATTTGGATTCAGTCAACTTTGACACTCAATCGATGACATGCTCTCATCCTTAAGGTGAATCCTATGCATGAATTTTTTTGTAGAGATACCTAAAATGGCAGCAAGAGAATAGCCAAGAGCTTTGCGATACTTGCACAGCTTGCTCACCAGTAAGAGGGTTTCTGCGTTGTTCAAAGAATAATTAAAAATTAAAGAATATGTGGAATTCAGTCTAATAAATGCGTACCTTAGCCCTGCAGGGAACTGTTTAAGCTCAATTTTTGGAGATTTTTCCTCTCTCCAGTCGCCTAAAATAGCGTCTTTTTGGGAGGTACAAACGAGTTCCTCCTGTGCAACCAACTGCCTCACCAGCTCACTAGCGTTCATCATCCTTGAATACCCTGCAACATCAATGTTTTGGTACTCTGCTTCCTGCGCATAGTTAATCAGAGCTCTCTCTAGAGGGTCTGTAGAATGAATCTCATGAAATATATCATATGCCAGATTTATGATTGTGTTTACATAGAATGTTTGTCCATCGATTGTCAGTCGCTTAACCAGCCTGTCCATATCAAAACTCATCCCCAGATATCCGACATTCAAAGCTATTTTGCCTCTTTTTACATCAATAATGGCACCAGCTGTATCTAAGAACGGTATGCCTAGAATTAGAGGGTCCTTAGGCTATTCACCATATTGCAAAGCCACAAAGTATGTGGGGATCATGCAATTTTCAATCTTAATCGGCACATCTTCTAAAATTCCCTTTGGAATCCTGACAAATCAATCAGCTAGAATTGAGAGATCCTAGTAGGTGTGATGTCTGTCATCCCAAGTATCAATTACACATAGTAAGGCATCAGATTGACTCTCAAACCCAATTCACATAGCAAACTCTTGAACTTGTCCTTGAAGATAGAAAATTCTAAGAAAAAGCTTCCTTGATCCTTACGTTTCTCCGGTATCCTGCCTTTGATCACAACATTGCATACATTATTAATCATCATGACACCTTCTTCTTCTTTCATATTGTTGGTAAGCATATCCTTAAGACATTTCTTCACCATCGGAGTAATCTTAAAAGCATCAATCAAAGGGACTTGGATGGTGAGCTTCTCCATCATAACCTTTCACTTGGCCATATGTAGCTCAAATTTCGATTTCTTAGGCTTCCTATGGAAGGGTAGCTTTGGTTTGTACACCTTTTCCTCTCCAATTTTTAATTTCTCAAAATCAGATATCTCTGCATGGGACGGGTCTCGACCGATGCTGGATTGGTGTCGATCGACACCACTGTCTTTTGTCGAAACTTCCTTAGCCTTTTCTCATGTGTCGACCTTGGAGGTGTCGACATGTTCGATTTCTGACTGTCAATGCTTAAAATATCAAGTTCTGTATGCTGGTGTCGACCAACAACAATAGTGTATCGCTCGACACTTTCCTTGGTCGACACTGAATTTTGCAGTGTGTCAACTTCGATCAATTTCTCTTCGTCATGAAAACTCAAAGAAGCGCCAAGTTGTGTGGGTGTCGATCGACCCACCACTTGGGTGTTGGTCGATTATGGCCCTGCGCTTGCAATCTCATCTTCACATTCCTCCAATTCCACAATCTTCTCAAGACTTAGACCCATTTTTGGCACTGGATGCAGCTCTTTACCACTTCTCAACATAACCGCATTGCACTGTTACTTTAGGTTATCATCGGCTCTTCGAGGAAGAACACATTCTGATCACCAAGCAAACGAACATAATCTCGGATCAGCTCCTAACTCTTAAAAATCTCCAAATCTCAAAAGTATGAAAAGTGTTCATAAACTATTGTTATAAAACCAAATTAAAGCACTGGACACGATTTGGGACATAATGTAAATAATAAAAATTTCGGGGTCATTTTGTAAAATCTCCAAAGATCATAAGTCTCTCGCGAATCCTTCACTCGCGCACGGTGTCGACCGACACCAACCTCAAATATTGACTCTAACTTAATCTTCTCGGCTTAACTTCCTCCAAGGCTTTAAAAATCTACAAAATTTCCAAATATGCTCCAAACATGCCAATACCTGAAAAAACTCTAAAAAGACTTGAATAACACCTAATAAACTCTAGATTATGAATTATATCATTGCTTAAAACTCATAAAATCCTGATATATCATTGCCCACATCCAGAAGATGAGAATATCCATCTAGCTCAAAGCATTCAGACCATGACTCAAGAGGAGATAGAAACTATCCAACGAAGCAAGGAAATCAGCCCACAAGAGTTCTGGCCTTTGTTGCCAAATCAAGCCCAAACCAATCTGCTCATCATTTCCATTCTGAATCCAACCACTTAAGTTCAGACATTCAGCTCCAACAGTCACATTCTGATCACCAAGCAAACCAAACTCGTCCAACATCCATATAAGGTAAGTGTAGCCTTATGATTATTATGATTATTGACTAATGAGTGTTTTCCTTTGTTTTGTTATGCATTTTCGAATTATAGAGTCTGTCTTTGAGTTATTGAGTCATTAGGTCCCATAATCAAGATATTTTCATTTATGTAATATGTTTTCAAATTTCCCTTGAAGAGCATAGTTGTTTGGACTTTTTAAGTCCTCTTTCACAACAAGGTATTTTTTTTTTACCTCATATCAATAAACAAAACCGGATTTCTTCTATTTCTTTGCAAAGAGCCCTGTTCTTATTTCTGTTGTTTTGTTGAGACCATAAATTCTATATCATTGGGAACTCGTGTTGTATCACAAGTTCTACCATAACTTGTTTGGTGCACTTCAATCCATCCCTTTGTTTCTGTTGCAGAAACAAACCACAACAACCACGGGAGAAGAAGGCGTCAACCTTAACAACACCAACTCTCAAGATTCTTTGATGCAGCAGGTGAATTCAATTAAAGAAGAGATAAGGACTATGTGACAAGAGCTTGGGGATAAGATGAACCGCATTGAATAAGCTCCTAGGAATCCTCTCCATCAAATTCGAAATGTTGGAGGCTTATGTCCAACTCACCTCTTTGGAGCACCACCTTATGGTCAAACAGACGCAATGTCATCCACATTCAGGATGATTCTGGCCCAAACAACTGTTCACTAGAATAATACCATCCTCCTGATGATGATCTTGATCCACAGCATCAACCTCAAAGGTACCAGATAAGAAGAGGTCGTCTAAGAGATTATGAACATGATGAGGAAGAAGATTCCACTCCACCACCACCAAGGCATGTCTACAATGACAATGTTAAACTCACAACACTTAACTTTGCTAGAAAGGTAGACCCTAATGTAGGATTATGTGTGTTCATGGTGTAATTGTCAGGTTACATCCTAGCACATAATTATCTAGGATCTAGGTGATTTGCAGTTGAATCATACAGATCAGGAGGGTTACCTTGTGATTGCAGCGGATTAATCAAAGGAATATCGAGATCTGTAAGAGCTGATGATTACCGGCTCCTCCTAGGTATCCACACGCTTACAAGCTACTGGATCAGGCTGCTAGACCAAGTTGGAATCAACAGAGAGAGAGAGAGAGGACGGCTGAGGCAAAATCGCAGAGAAAGAAGCATTAGGGCTTCCTGCGCCTCTCCTCTTCCTTATATGGGCCCAAGTAATTAAACTAATGGCTCATTAGGCTTTTGGGCCCAAGGCCCAAATCAGACAAAAGACTGTCTTTTGTCTGGCCCAATTCTCTGTACAAATACATTAAATGCCTTGCATCTTACTGTATTAATTCCATCATAACTTTCCCGTTAGCTATGGTGTGTGACCCTTTGGGATCATACAATACTGGTAATAAGTCCTAAACTTATAGATCATGAGCGGGCTCTAGCAAGTCATCATGATCACCCAGTATTTATGACTTATGTCTGATCTCGACACTTATCATACTTTCTAGAGATAGTACGGTAGATTTCAGGACATTCCCAACAATCTCCCACTTGTACTGGAATCCTACATTCCCTAATCCTTTTGTCTCAATATCTCAATCTGGCATAAGGCAAGATGCGTGTCATCCTTATATAGCCAGACCATGTTTATCGGACCAGATTTGATACTGACAATGCAAACGACTTGGGCAAGTCCGTTTGGGAGTGGCCACTCTCTTACCAGCTATCAAGTCTCCGATTGGCCTAGAGATATTACCTCCGTTAAACGGCAGGGACAAATCCCATCTTGTTCCATCACTATGAACTACACACTTTATAATACACCCAACCAAGGTCCTTATAGCTCCCAGTTACGAAACAGCGTTAGACAATGATCAAAGCGCATCAATCCATGTGCAGCCACATGCATGCGAACTCAGGTCTAAGGACTATACTCTATAGTCGTATATGAGAACCTCTTATGACACAGATATTAATATCTTGTAGAGTTCTCATCAGCGGGCCATGTCCGGTCATATGCTCCCCTACATATACCTATGTGTTGACTTTGATGCCGCGCATCTATGACCCCTCGAAACTTGGTCATAAGTCTCAACACAATCTAGTCTCAAGTGGTTGTTGGTGTTCCAATTTCAACAACCTTCGACTATGGACACTATGATTTATGTCATTTCGTTAAATATGGGGTTTCAGGATCAAGTCTACTCATGTACTTCGATGGCCCATATATAATGACATGAATCATTTTGGAACGATTATTTATATCACAGTTAAAATAATCCAGAAATCATAAATTTCATAAACATAAAATATTATGTTTACATGAACCTTTCAAAACAACTAAATAAAGCCCTTTACAAACTGTTGGATTCGTTTAGTTTTTCCTGGTTCAATTACTCATTGATTGATCCTACTAAACATGCCAGATCTAGGTTCTCTTGCAGAATCATAAAGGATCTCACCTAATACCTTGTTTATGCAGCGGAAGAAGAGGTATTGTCTGAGATCAGCAGAACCACCAAGAGATAGCTCCTCCAAAGGCTCACACACGCACACTGCAGGAAGTTGGCTGCTAGACCAAGCTGGTGGGAGGCGCAGAGAAGAGAGAGAGGAGGCGCAGAGAGGCTGAGAAAATTAGAGCTAGGGCAAGTTTTATTTATTAAAACCCTTGTCCAGTTCTTATGGGCTTTTGGGCCCAATTCTCAGTCTGATTAAATCCCTTAGATTTAATCAGGCCCTTTAGTCTCTCTAAGTACAATAAATGCCTAGCACTTTTACCGTACTTCTGCTAAACCGTTCCTACACATTTTCCTGTTAGCTTAGGCGTGTGACCCATATGGGATCATATAATAAAGGCAATAAATCCAAGATTTATAGATCATGAGCGGACTCTAGCAAGCCATCATGACCCCCAGTATTATATGACTTATGTCTGATCATTGACATACTCTTACTTTCTAGAGACAGTACAGAGATTACTGGACATAATTCCAACAATCTCCCACTTGAACTGGAATCTCTGTATTCATAATCCTTTTGTCCCAATATCTCGATTAGTCATAAGGCAAGATTAGTGTCATCCTTATAAAGCCTAATCTTGTTCATCGGACTCTGATTTGATACTGACAATCCAAACGACTCGGGACAGTCCGTTTGAGCATGGCCATGCATTTTCCAGTATTAAATCTCCGATTGGCCTAGAGATATTCACTCCATTTATATTGGAGGGACAAATCCCGTCTTGTTCCATCACTGTAAACTACTCATTTCATAATACACCCAAACAAGGTCCTTATAACTATCGCTTAACGACAGCGTTAGACAATGTTCAAAGCGCATCAGTTCATGTGCAGTCACATGCATGCGAACTCAGGTCTAAGGACTATACTCTATAGTCGTAGTAAGAATCTCTTATGACACAGATATAAATATCCTGAAGAGTTCTTATAAGCGGGTCATGTCCGGTCGTATGTACCCCAACATACACCTATGTACTGACTTTGATGCCGTGCATCTATGACATCCTGAGACTTTGTCATAAGTCACATACCAATCTAGTCTCACGCGGTTGTTGGTGTTCCAATTTCAACAACCTTCGACTAGGGACAGGATGATATAAGCCATCTATCAAATATAGGGTCTCATGATCAAGCTAAATGACTTTGATGACTCAAGATCAAGTCACTTACTTCGATGACCTATAAAATGGTTCATATCATTTTGGAACGATTATTTCATCACAGTTAAAATAATCATAAAATAATTTTATTAAACATCTTAAAATGTTTTACAAGAACATATCAATAACTAAATAAAGCCCTTTACTAACTCCCACTGAAATTAAGACTACATCTTAATTTCACTTATCCTACAGCAACAGTCCGCGACTCGTGCTTAGGCCTAAGGAGTGGCTTCGTTAATAGATTAGCAACGTTCTCATTCGTTGAAACTTGCTGATCTACTTAACATTTCTGTCATTTATCTCACGGAATAGGTTATACCTACCCTTAAGGTGTTTGGACCTCTGATGTGCAGCTAGTCTCATCTATGCTGGGAATCACATCAAGTTCAGTGAAGAACTCTTCTTTCCAAACAACCTCTTTCGCCGCTTCCCAAGCTGCGAAATGTTCAGCTTAAGTCATGGAGTCAGCAACAGTGCCTTGCACCGCCAGATAGACACAAGATATAACCGGACTGTGACCGGAAATCATCTTTGTCCGTTGGAAACTTGCCTTTCAGACTCTACTGACTCGTAGCACCTCACTTTCTCGGTAAATCAAGAACGTATCCTAAGTATTTTCCAAATACTTGAGAATATTCATTATGTTTATCCAGTGATTTTTGGCTGGATCTGACTGGTCTTTACTTGTCTCGCTTAACATTAAAGCTACATCAAAACAAGTACGTGTCATGGCATACATGATAGATCCAATTGCCGACGCATATGGAATCTCATCCATGCATTCAAGCTCAGCAGTTATCGTAGGACACTGTTTCTTGTTTAACGGAATGCCATGTGACATTGGCATAAAACCCTTCTTGGATTGCTGAAAACGTGTAGGACTTTGTCAATTTAAGAGTCCTGACATTGTCCTACCAGCTCTTTTGGATCTCTATCTTTAGATCCAAAGTCCAAGAACTACGTGGCTTTACCCATGTCAATCATAAAACCAACTCCCAAGCCAGTCCTTCACCGACTGCAGCATTGGGACGTTATGTCATCGACATACAATATGAGAAATGCAACATCGCTCCCACTAATCTATTAGCAAACGCACAGTTCCACTTCGTTCCTGTTCAAGTCAAAACCTTGACTACTTCAACAGAACGAAGATTCCAACTCCGATATGTTTGCTTCCATCCATGAATGGATCAATGAAGCTAACTTACACAAAATGTAATTTTTCGGAGTCCGGGCTCACTTTCGCTTCTTTGAATTTCGCAAATTCGTCGCTTTCAATGATCGTCAGATCATGCGATCTTTCAATGATCATCAGGTTCAACTAATGACGAGAAATCACTCTCGGATTAGTGACTGATTCATTCATATCTGCGAACTTCAGGCTCTACAGGTGTAGATTCTACAGTAATCTGTAAATCCATCCGCTGCTCTCCCTCAACAGGTTGAGCAGCCTCCTGCATTTCTCGAATTTCTTCGAGTTATACTTTTACTCCCACTGTTTTTCTTGGAAAGCAACTTTCCTTTCAGAAAACAGAATTCCGAACAACCTAACTTCGTTTTCGGAATGGACGTAAAAAGTAACAAGCCTTGGTTTCCCTAGGACAACCAGCAAAGTAGCACAACTACAAATACTCAGTAAAGACGAATTTGGATCATTTCCAATCCACATTTAAGTGGTGTCTTTCAACTGATATTGGTAGAACTATTTCAGCGTAAACTTAGATATTTCTAGAGCGTTATTCTTAAAAATATCATGGAAGATTCGTGTGACTCATCTTTAATCATTTCTGATAAGATCTGATTCTTTCTCACAGAAACACCTCCAGGTTTTCAGGAGAAATGAGCTGTGAAACGACTTCACACTCAATCAGATGATCACACCATCAATGACTTAAGTATTCTCACTCGTGATCTAATCCAGAGTCTCAATACTTCAGTCACTCAGATTCTATACCTCATTCTGGAATTCTTTCGACCATTTCAAAGAATTCTGACTCGTGTCTCATCAAATGAACACAGTCATACTCACTGAAATAATCAGTGGAGACAATGAAGTACAGGAAATTTTCTCTGGCATTACTGCTCATCGGACCACATACATGAGTATGTTCAATCTCCAATAAGCCTTTGGGCCTTTCTCTAGCTCGGCTAAGATAGGCCCCTTTGTCTTTTGGTCCAGTAAACAGAATTCAAGTCTCATAAGATATCCGATCAAATGAGCCCAATAGTGCATAACTATGGGATTTCTGAATCCGACTTACTCTATGTGACCAAGACATTTATGCCAAGAAAAATCAGGTTTAATTTATCAGATTTAAACCAATTTGGTATTTATGTTATATTTAGGCACTCTTTGGTTTGAGATATAAAACCCATTCCTTGAATAGGGTGCTACAATTAATATTTCATTAAGATCAAAAGAACTAAACTTGTCTTTTATCAAAATGAAAAACATTCAAATTCTTACAAGAAAATGAAAAACAACTCTGCTTAAAGCAGGTACATTGTAGCAATTACTTATTACAAAACCAAGCCTCGAAGGCATCTACAAGTGAAAACCCTACGGCTGAGGCAGCGTCCATAGCTCCTTCCAGACATGTAGATTCACTTGTCCTTCCTTCAACATTCTACTGTTGCTTAGGCTCTGCATATTATCACAAATATCAGTGCCACAACCAGTATCCAATACCTATAAGGTAGAACTTGAAGTAATAACATGAATACCTGAGGAAGTAGTCTCATACATCAACTTCAACTCCTCATCATCTTCCATGAATTTAATGCAATCTCTCTTCCAATGCCCTGTCTCTTTACAGTAGCGGCACTTACCAACGTAAGAGGTATCTGACTTGGGCTCAGAAGACACACGCTTGCCATGATTCAAAATCTGGACAGCTTTGTCATCACCCTTGTCAGTACTAGGTTTAATAAACCTACCCTTCTCTATTATGAGATTATACTGGGTACTCTTCACGTTTGGCTCAACTGTCTTGAGCATATCATGCAGTTCAGTCAGCGTCTTCGTTAAGCCTTTCTTGATATAGTTCCTTCTGAACTTATCATAGCTTGACGGCAGTGACTGCAGAATGATCTCAGTTGCCAATTCTTGGCTAACTGGATAATCCAGTTTCCTCAGGTTATCAATGTAACCCATCATTTTACTGACATGAGGACTCACTGGATGATCATTTGGTAGCTTGCAGCTAGTGAGAGACTTAACCAACTGGTATCTCTCCACTCTTACCTGCTCCTGAAATTTCAATTTCAGGCTGCTGATCATCTCTATTGGCGACTCCATGTTCTCATATTGCTCCCGCAAGTCTGAGTCCATGGTAGCCAATATCAGACCACGCACATCTACCGCATCATTATAATGCTTATTCCAAGCATCATATACTGCATGAGAGGCATTGGACCCGATCCTCACGGGGAGAGCTCTCTCAAGGACATAGTCCTTTCTCTCCTGCCTGAGGACTAGCCTCAGGTTCCGCGACCAAGTCAAGAAATTTGATCCGTTCAGTTTGTCCATCTCAAGGACAGACCGGATCGAGAAAGTGTTTTGATTGTTTGTGCTAGTCATAACTGAAAATTAAGATAAAAGGATTTTAGTTAATATGTTCAATATGATTAATCTCGCATTCAATGTGATTAATCTCGCATTATATTCAATAACATCAGTTACCCTCAATAGAATATAATGATTCCAAGATCCACATATAACTAAGATCAAAGTGGGCCACTGGCCGTCACCCAACCTTAGCTTATATCGGTAAGCCCTATCTCGGCTAGTCATATCCGTGATATAACTCTTGGTTGTGAATCTGGGCCCGAGGCCCAATCCACTCTGATGTCTCAAGGCCCGGGACTCCCGATGGCCTAGTCAAGAAAACCAGACTATACAGTCATGTAATCACTAATGTCTGGGACTCCCAATGACATCAATGAATCACAAACCGTCTTACTCACGCAAAAGATAGACACCCTCACACTGTAAGGCCGTGTGTACGATTGAATGGGCTTCAACAGCTGACATAGACTGGACAAGACATCCAACGCTTGATATTATTTGAGGTTTGTAGGTTTATTAAAATTTCATCCCAAAATAGAAGATTACTATTTTGGGAAACTTTCCTTTCTGGGAAACCTACTAATTTTGGAAACTTTCTAAAATTGGAAACTTCCTTAAAATTGGAAACTTTCTAAATATAGAAATTTCCTAAAATCCAAAACATGCAAATCTAGAAACTTCTATTCTAAGAAACTTTCTAATTTCAGATTTTGGAAACTGATTAATTTAAAATTAAATTTTAATTATTAAATAAAATTTTAAAATAATCTGAATAATAAGACTCAAATAATTGGCCCAATTGTTTTAACTTCTTGGCCCGAGGCCCAAGAATTGGTCCATGTCCAAGACATAACCCAATTGTCCAATTAAATGACATAACCGGTCTGGTTCATTAAAATTGGTCTAACCAAAATTAATTACTACGATGACCACAATTGTCAACCGGTTATTTACTAAACCGGATTTTCTCAATTTATTTGGTCCAACCAAATCAAATTAGAAAACCACTGGTTTAGGCACTAAATCCAATTTTTCGACTTTGGATTTCTTATCCCGGTTTAACCAGAACTTAATAAATTTTATTAAGTCTGTTTATTAAACCGTGACGTTTAATTTTTGATAAATTTTAAACCGAACCACGAACCAAAACCGACCCGAATGGTCATGAACCGATCACGGTCGTGACCAAGCTCCATGCGATGCACGGACGAAAGCGGGACGGGACGGGCTTGGGCCGAGAGATGCAAGGCGCGGGATCCATGCGATCGATCGATCCATGCGATCGTGGTCAATCTCTCGCGACCAAGCCGATCGGGACGATAGCGGGACGTGAGGCCGGGCGCGACGGGATGAGGCGGGACGCGATCACGATCGATCGTGCGATCGTTCGATCCGATCCGATCCGTTCGATCGGCCCATCTGATCGTCCATGTCGCCGATCGGATCGACGACACAACTCGATCCGTGATCGGTTCGTGCGTCATCCGATCCGGACGTGTGATCCGATACTGATCAACACTCCGACGCATACCGATTCATATAGATCGGATCATGCGATTTCTATTAGTTTAGGTTTTAATTCTTTGTTTCTTAAGTGTTTTTCTCATCAATAGATTGATTCAAACACTTCTAAAACAACCTAAACATGATTCTAAACAAGAAATCCTAACAGAACCAATGGCTCTGATACCACTGTTGGATTCGTTTAGTTTTTCCTGGTTCAATTACTCATTGATTGATCCTACTAAACATGCCAGATCTAGGTTCTCTTGCAGAATCATAAAGGATCTCACCTAATACCTTGTTTATGCAGCGGAAGAAGAGGTATTGTCTGAGATCAGCAGAACCACCAAGAGATAGCTCCTCCAAAGGCTCACACACGCACACTGCAGGAAGTTGGCTGCTAGACCAAGCTGGTGGGAGGCGCAGAGAAGAGAGAGAGGAGGCGCAGAGAGGCTGAGAAAATTAGAGCTAGGGCAAGTTTTATTTATTAAAACCCTTGTCCAGTTCTTATGGGCTTTTGGGCCCAATTCTCAGTCTGATTAAATCCCTTAGATTTAACCAGGCCCTTTAGTCTCTCTAAGTACAGTAAATGCCTAGCACTTTTACCGTACTTCTGCTAAACCGTTCCTACACATTTTCCTGTTAGCTTAGGCGTGTGACCCATATGGGATCATATAATAAAGGCAATAAATCCAAGATTTATAGATCATGAGCGGACTCTAGCAAGCCATCATGACCCCCAATATTATATGACTTATGTCTGATCATTGACATACTCTTACTTTTTAGAGACAGTACAGAAATTACTGGACATAATTCCAACACAAACTCCCACTGAAATTAAGACTACATCTTAATTTCACTTATCCTACAGCTACAGTCCGCGACTCGTGCTTAGGCCTAAGGAGTGGCTTCGTTAATAGATTAGCAACGTTCTCATTCGTTGAAACTTGCTGATCTACTTAACACCTCTGTCATTTATCTCACGGAATAGGTTATACCTACCCTCAAGGTGTTTGGACCTCTGATGTACAGCTAGTCTCATCTATGCTGGGAATCACATCAAGTTCAGTGATGAACTCTTCTTTCCAAACAACCTCTTTCGCCGCTTTCCAAGCTGCGAAATGTTCAGCTTAAGTCATGGAGTCAACAACAGTGCCTTGCACCGCCAGACAGACACAAGATATAACCGGACTGTGACCGGAAATCATCTTTGTCTGTTGGAAACTTGCCTTTCAGACTCTATCGACTTGTAGCACCTCACTTTCTCCGTAAATCAAGAACTTATCCTAAGTATTTTCCAAATACTTGAGGATATTCATTACGTCTATCCAGTGATTCTTTGCTGGATTTGACTGGTCTTTACTTGTCTTGTTTAACATTAAAGCAACATCAAAACAAGTACGTGTCATGGCATACATGATAGATCCAATTGCCGACGCATATGGAATCTCATCCATGCATTCAAGCTCAGCAGTTATCGTTGGACACTGTTTCTTGCTTAACGTAATGCCATGTGACATTGGCATAAAACCCTTCTTGGAATGCTGAAAACGTGTAGGACTTTGTCAATATCAGAATCCTGACTTTGTCCTATCAGCTCTTTTGGATCTCTATCTTCAGATCCAAAATCCAAGAACATACGTGGCTTTACCCATGTCAATCATAAAAACAACTCCCAAGCCAGTCCTTTACCGACTGCAGCATTGGAACGTTATTTCCGAGAATCAGTATGTCTTCGACATACACTATGAGAAATGCAACATCGCTCCCACTTATCTATTAGTAAACGCACAGTTCCACTTCGTTCCTGTTCAAGTCAAAACCTTGACTACTTCAACAGAACGAAGATTCCAACTCCGATATGCTTGCTTCTATCCATGAATGGATCGATGAAGCTAACTTACATACAGTATAATTTTTCGGAGTCCGGGCTCACTTTCGCTTCTGTGAATTTCGCAGGTTCGTCACTTTCAATGATCATCAGATCATGGCAACTAATCACGAGAAATCACTCTCTGATTAGTGACGGATTCATTCAGATCTGCGAACTTCAGGCTCTACAGGTGTAGATTCTACAGAAATCTGTAAATCCATCCGCTGCTCTCCCTCAACAGGTTGAGCAGCCTCCTGTATTTCTCGAATTTCTTCGAGTTATACTTTTACTCCCACTGTTCTTCTTGGAAAGCAACTTTCCTTTTAGAAAACAGAATTCCGAACAACCTAACTTCGTTTTCGGAATGGACGTAAAAAGTAACAAGCCTTGGTTTCCCTAGGACAACCAGCGAAGTAGCTCAACTACAAATACTCAGTAAAGACGGATTTAGATCATTTCCAGTCCACATTTATGTGGTGTCTTTCAACTGATATTGGTGGAACTATTTCAGCGTAAACTTAGATATTTCTAGAGCGTTATTCTTAAAGAATATCATGGAAGATTCGTGTGACTCATCTTTAATCATTTCTAATAAGATCTGATTCTTTCTCACAGAAACACCTCCAGGTTTTCAGGAGAAATGAGCTGTGAAACGACTTCACACTCATTCAGATGATCACACCATCAATGACTTAAGTATTCTCACTCGTGATCTAATCCAGAGTCTCAATACTTCTGTCACTCAGATTCTATACCTCATTCTGGAACTCTTTCGACCATTTCAAAGAATTCCGACTCGTGTCTCATCAAATGAACACAGTCATACTCACTGAAGTAATCAGTAAATATAATGAAGTACATGAAATTTTCTCTGGCATTACTGCTCATCGGGCCACATACATGAGTATGTTCAAGGTCCAATAAGCCTTTGGGCCTTTCTCTAGCTCGGCTAAGATGGGCCCTTTGTCTTTTGGTCCAGTAAGCAGAATTCAAGTCTCATAAGATATCCGATCAAATGAGCCCAAAAGTCCATAACTATGGGGTTTCTGAATCCGACTTACTCTATGTGACCAAAACATTTATGCCAAGAAAAATCAGGTTTAATTCATCAGATTTAAACCAATTCGGTATTTATGTTACATTTAGTCACTCTTTGGTTTAAGATATAAAACCCATTCCTTGAATAGGGTGCTACAATTAATATTTCATTAAGATCAAAAGAACAAAACTTGTCTTTTATCAAAATGAAAAACATTCAAATTCTTACAAGAAAATGAAGGACAACTCTGCTTAAAGCAGGTACATTGTAGCAATTACTTAATACAAAACCAAGCCTCAAAGGCATCTACAAGTGAAAACCCTACGGCTGAGGCAGCATCCATAGCTCCTTCCAGACATGCAGTTCCACTTGTCCCTCCTTCAACGTTCTACTGTTGCTTAGGCTCTGCATATTATAACAAATATCAGTGCCACAACCAGTATCCAATACCTATAAGGTAGAACTTGAAGTAATAACATGAATACCTGAGGAAGTAGTCTCATACATCAACTTCAACTCCTCATAATCTTCCATGAATTTAATGCAATCTCTCTTCCAATGCCCAGTCTCTTTACAGTAGCAGCACTTACCAACGTAAGAGGTATCTGACTCGGGCTCAGAAGACACACGCTTGCCATGATTCAAAATCTGGACAACTTTGTCTTCACCCTTGTCAGCATTAGGTTTAGTAAACCTACCCTTCTCCTTTATGAGATTATACAGGGTACTCTTCACGTTTGGCTCAACTGTCTTGAGCGTATCATGCAGTTCAGTCAGCGTCTTCGTTAAGCCTTTCTTGATATAGTTCCTTTTGAACTTATCATAGCTTGACGGCAGTGACTGCAGAATGATCTCAGTTGCCAATTCTTGGCTAACTGGATAATCCAGTCTCCTCAGGTTATCAATGTAACCCATCATTTTACTAACATGAGGACTTACTGGATGATCATTTGGTAGCATGCAGCTAGTGAGAGACTTAACCAACTGGTATCTCTCCACTCTTACCTGCTCCTGAAATTTCAATTTCAGGCTGCTGATCATCTCTATCGGCGACTCCATGTTCTCATATTGCTTCAGCAAATCTGAGTCTATGGTAGCCAATATCAGACCACGCACATCTACCGCATCATTATAAAGCTTGTTCCAAGCATCATATACTGCATGAGAGGCATTGGACCCGATCCTCACGGGGAGAGCTCTCTCAAGGACATAGTCCTTTCTCTCCTGCCTGAGGACTAGCCTCAGGTTCCGCGACCAAGTCAAGAAATTTGATCCGTTCAGTTTGTCCATTTCAAGGACAGACCGGATCGAGAAAGTGTTTTGATTGTTTGAGCTAGTCATAACTGAAATTTAGAGATAAATAGAGTTTTAGTTATTTAGTTCATAAAAGAGTAATCTTAATAACTTATAAGAAAACTCGCATTGCATTCAAAATTTCTTTGTTTAACCTCATAAGAATGCAATGATTCCGAGACCCATGTTCAACCAAAACCAAAGTGGGCCACTGGCCGTCACCCGGAATTAGCTTTACTTGGTAAGCATACACACAGCTAGTTATATCCATATAACTCTCGGTTGTGGATTGGGCCCAAGGCCCAATTCACCAGATGTCTCAAGGCCCGGGACTCCCGATGGCCCAGTCAAGGAAACCAATCTCTTACAGCCAAATAATCACTAAAGTCTGGGACTCCCAATGAAATTAGTGACTATATACTACTTTACTTACGCAAAAACAGACACCTCACACTGTAAGCCATATCTGTAATTGAATAAGCGTTAAGTAGTTGACAAGATTGGGCAAGACATCCAAGCTTGATATTGGTTTTGAGGATTTTAGGTTTTCTTTCCAAAAATAGAAGATTACTATTTTGGGAAACTTACTTATTTTAGAAACTTTCTAAATTTAGAAATATACTAAAAATAGAAATTTCTAATTTAATATTTTATTAAAGTTTTCGGTTGGGTCACAAATTATAGGCCCAATTCTTGGCCCAAGACCACAGAATTCCAATTGGCCCAATAATTTGACATAACCGAGTCGGTTCATTAATTCTGGTCCAAGACCAAATTAACTACTAAATCCAACTGGTTATTTACTAAACCAGACCAGCTCTAAATTATTTGGTCCAACTAAATCAAACTTAGACCAGCCTTCGGTTTAGGTTAAAATTCAATTTTGAATTTAAATCCGGTCTAACCAGAAATTAAATAATACCAATTGTATTAAATAATTTCCAGCAAACCGCGATTTGGGTTAACCGCTTGAACCATACATTAATTAAACATTTAAGCAAATTGTGCGATACTCAAATCGTATCACATTAAACAATCACTTTGACTTTATCATTGTTTGATAATTAATTCAATAAGCATTATTCAAGCGATTATGACATGACTTTTTCAAATCACTCATTCTTAACAATAACGATTCTACAAATCGTTTGTTATGATAAAGCAAAGTCAACATGTGGTGATAATTCAAACGATTTGAAATTCACTTAAAGACAAAATCAATTTTGACTCCAAATCGTATGACTTAATTCAATAATCGATTTTGACCTTTTCAATTCATATGATAATTAATTCAACAAAGTATCATCTTCTTATGAACCAAAAAGTCAACATGCGAATATCTCATGAACGATTATAAAGCAAACGATGAAAACGATGAAAACGATGAATGTCAATTATTCTTACAATGAAAACGATGTCGACACTGTTGGAATTGTGTCCAGTAATCTCGGTACTGTCTCTAGAAAGTAAGAGTATGTCAATGATCAGACATAAGTCATATAATACTGGGGGTCATGATGGCTTGCTAGAGTCCGCTCATGATCTATAAGTCTTGGACTTATTGCCTTTATTATATGATCCCATATGGGTCACACGCCTAAGCTAACAGGAAAATGTGTAGGAACGTTTTAGCAGAAGTACGGTAAAAGTGCTAGGCATTTACTGTACTTAGAGAGAATAAAACGGTTTAGGCACTGTGTGTCGATCGATACACAAGGGGTATCGGTCGACACAGTGCGCGAATGCCGTCTAGTTAATTGGTGTTTGGGCCAAATGGCCCAAACGGAATCAGACAAGTTTTATAAGGTAAAACTCGAGTTTCTGAGCAATTAACCCTAACACTCCAGCCGAAAACTCTCTCTCTCTGCGCCGAATTCCTCTAGTGGTCTAGCAGCCGTTTTCTGTGATCGCGTGTGTGAACCTTTGGAGGATTCATCCCTCGGTGTTTCTCTGATCTCAAACATACCATCTCTTTCCGCTGCAAACAGGTATAAGGTGAGATCATCATTTGTTTCTATTCTGAGAAGAACCTAGATCGCATGTTTAGGTTGATATGAATCTAAGAATTGAATCAGGATCAACTAAACAATCCTTCAGTGGTATCAGAGCCAGGTTCTGGTTTTTCTTGTTTAGATTCAATGTTTAGGATTGTTTTCTTGTTTAAAAGTGTTTTGAATCAACTACTGATAAGAGAAACTACTTAAGTAACAAGAAAACAATCCTAAACAAACAATAAATTGCAGAAACCAAGCTATATGATTTGGTAGAATGCGATTTCAAGAGGTCTGTATCGACTGCGATCGCATGGATCGATCGATACGATCGCATGGATCGGTCGATACAGCCTATCGGCTAACCCTGTTAACGCGTGAAAGCATCGATCGATGCAGGATCGATGCAGGTTCGATATTGGTGCATCGACCGATGCGGTTGGTGCACATCGATCGACACGGTTAGGGTTTCGGCTCGGTTCAGTGCATGCGTAAGAGCATCGATCGATACAGGATCGATGCACGATCGATGCAGGATCGATACTGAGAGCATCGACCGATGTGGTTGATGGATCGATCGACACGGTTGGTTCATCGATCGACATGGTTGGTTTAAGGCTCGGTTTAATCTTGATTAAAATTAATTCGTCCTGGTTTAATAAACAGATTTAATAATTTTATTAAGTCTGGTTAAACCGGGACAAGAAATCCAATGTCGAAAGAATTATTGGATTTAGTGCCTAAACCAGGATTTTCTAATTTGATTTGGTTGGACCAAATAAATTGAGAAAATCCGGTTTAGTAAATAACAGGTTGACAATTGTGGTCATCGTAGTAATTAAAATTTGGTTAGACCAATTTTAATGAACCAGACCGGTTATGTCATTTAATTGGACAATTGGGTCATGTCTTGGACATGGACCAATTCTTGGGCCTCGGGCCAAGAAGTTAAAACAATTGGGCCAATTATTTGAGTCTTTCTTCAGAATAATTTAAAATTTATTTTATATTATTATAAAGTCGATTTTAAATTAAAGTTTCCGAAATTTTGAAATTAGAAAGTTTCTTAAATTAGAAGTTTCTGGATTTGCGGGTTTTGGATATTAAAGAAATTTCTAAAGTTAGAAAGTTTCCGTTTTTAGAAAGTTTCCAATTTTAGAAAGTTTCCAAAAATAGTAGGTTTCCAAAAATGGAAAGTTTCCCGAAATAGTAATCTTCTATTTTGGGAATGAATTTTTAAAATAAACCTACGAACCTCAAATAATATCAAGCGTTGGATGTCTTGTCCATTCTATGTCAGCTGTCGAAGCCCATTCAATTGTATTCATGGCCTTACAGTGTGAGGGTGTCTGCTTTTGCGTGGATAAGACGGTTTGTGATTCATAAATGTCATTGGGAGTCCCAGACATTAATGATTACATGACTGTATAGTCTGGTTTTCTTGACTGGGCCATCGGGAGTCCCGGGCCTTGAGACATCAGAGTGGATTGGGCCTCGGGCCCAGATTCACAACCAAGAGTTATATCACGGATATAATTAGCCGATATAGGGCTTACCGATATAAGCTAAGGTTTGGTGACGGCCAGTGGCCCACTTTAATCTTAGTTATATGTGGATCTTGGAATCATTATATTCTATTGAGGGTAACTTATGTTATTGAATATAATGCGTGATTAATCATATTAAATTTAATACGAGATTAATCATATTGAACATTTTAACTAATAACCTTTTTATCTATATATTTCAGCTATGACTACTACAAGCACACAAAACACATTCTCGATCCGATCTGTTCTCGAAAAGGAGAAGCTGACTGGAACGAACTTCCTGACGTGGTCAAGGAACTTGAGGCTAGTCCTCAAGCAGGAGAAGAAGGATTATGTCCTTCGTGATCCTCTCCCCGAGAGGCCTCCTGCCAATGCCGCCAGGACTCTGCATAATGCTTGGGAAAAGCATTCGTCAGATGAAAATGATGCCTATTGCCTGATGTTGGTGACAATGACTCCTGAGCTGCAAAAACAGTTCGAGAGTGTATTGTCACCTATCGAGATAATGGCAAGCCTGAAATCGCTTTTTCAGGAGCAGGCTAGGACTGAGAGGTTTCAAACTGTTAAGAACCTCTTGGACTGCAAGTTGGCTGCGAATGCGGTGAGTCCTCATGTCTTGAAGATGATGGGTTATCTCGATCATCTTCAGAAACTCGACTGCCCAATCAGCCAGGAACTTGCCTGCGACATCATTCTGCAGTCATTACCTGCAAGCTATGATCAGTTCATTCTGAACTTTAACATGCATGGCTTGAGTAAGACATTGCCTGAGCTTCACGGAATGCTCAAGACTGCGGAGCCCAATTTGAGGAAAACCGCCAAGGACCCCAATGTGCTTATGGTGCAGAAGGGCAAGGGGTTTAAGAAATCCTCTGCTAAGGATAAGGGAAAGGCCAAGGCTGTCCAAGTCGCGGACAAGGACACGCCAAAGCCCAAACCCAAGTCCAAGGCTGGGCCAACTGACATATGCAGGTTCTGTAAAGAACCAGGGCATTGGAGGAGAGAATGTAAGAAATTCCAGGAAGGTCTAAAGGAATTGAAGAAGAAGACTTATGAGACTTCTTCAACAGGTATTTTTGTTATAGAAGTTAATACAACTACTTCTGATAATACCTCATGGGTTATGGATACTGGTTGTGGGGCTCATATTTGTACTAATATGCAGGCACTCAGCAACAGTAGAAGGCTGAAGCAAGGACAAGTGGAGCTACGAGTTGGGAATGGAGCGAAAGTTCCAGCGCTAGCTGTAGGCACTTACTTGTTGTCTTTACCTTCGGGATTGATTTTAGAACTCAATAATTGTTATTTTGTACCTGCTATAAGCAGAAATATTATTTCAATTTCTTTGTTGGATTTGGAAGGTTATGATTTTTCAGTTAAGAATAAATTATGTTCCTTCAATCGCAACAATTTGTTCTATGGTTCTGCCACTCTTATGAATGGGCTTTACATACTCGATCAATCCGCGCCAATTTATAACATTAATACCAAACGGTTCAAACCTAATGAGGAGAACCGAACGTTTCTATGGCATTGTCGTTTAGGGCACATCAGCGAGAAACGCATCAAGAGGCTCCATTCGAATGGACTTCTTGGCTCATTTGACTTTGAGTCATGTGAGAAATGCGAATCCTGCATGATGGGCAAAATGACACGGGCCCCCTTTAATAAACCTAACGAGAGGGCCAGTGACTTATTGGGCCTGATACACACTGATGTGTGTGGCCCAATGTCCACAAATGCAAGAGGAAACTATCAGTACTTCATTACCTTTACTGATGATTTCAGTAGGTATGGATATGTTTATTTAATGAAACATAAGTCTGAATCTTTTGAGAAGTTCAGAGAATTCCAAAATGAAGTACAAAACCAACTTGGCAAAAGCATTAAGGCTCTTCGGTCCGACCGAGGAGGAGAATACTTAAGCCAAGAATTCAGTGATCATCTGAGAGAGTGTGGGATCGTATCCCAACTCACTCCTCCTGGAACACCTCAATGGAATGGTGTGTCTGAGAGGAGAAATCGAACCTTATTGGATATGGTTCGATCTATGATGAGTCACACAGACCTTCCAATATCCCTTTGGGGATATGCTCTGCTAACAGCAGTGTTCACTCTAAATAGAGCGCCATCGAAAGCAGTAGCAAAGACACCATATGAATTATGGACTGGAGAAGCTCCAGTGCTGTCTTATCTCAGAATTTGGGGTTGTGAAGCTTATGTCAAGAGATTGATCTCAGACAAGCTTACACCAAAATCTGACAAATGCTACTTCATTGGTTATCCACGGGAAACCAAGGCTTATTACTTCTATCTACGTTCCGAGAACAAGATCTTTGTTGCCCGGGATTGTAACTTTCTTGAGAGGGAGTTTGTCTCTAAGAAAGACAGTGGGAGTAAGGTACTGCTTGAAGAAATTCAAGATGAACAGGATACTGCTCAACCTAATGAGGAAGAGCAGCAGGAGGACCTACAAGAAATTGTAGAGCCTGAACCTGTAGTACCTGAAGTTCGAAGATCCGGGAGGATCCGTCACGAACCCGAGAGATATCAAGGATTCCTCGTGACTGACTGTCATGATCTTTTGATCATTGATGGTGATGAACCATCGAACTTCAATCAAGCCATGATGGGCCCAGATTCCTCTAAGTGGCGCAAGGCCACTGATTCCGAAATGGACTCCATGTCGGTCAACCAAGTGTTTTCGTTGGTTGACTTACCCGCTGGTGTAAAAGCCATCGAGTGCAAATGGATCTTCAAGAAGAAGATTGACGTGGATGGAAATGTCCAGATTTATAAAGCCAGGTTGGTGGCAAAAGGTTTCAGACAAGTCCACGGTGTGGATTACGATGAAACCTATTCACCAGTGGCTATGATGAAATCTATTCGGATTCTACTAGCAACTGCAGCTTTTCATGATTATGAAATTTGGCAGATGGACGTGAAAACCGCCTTCCTGAATGGAATTCTGGAAGAGGATGTGTATATGACACAACCTGACGGTTACATAGATCCAAAGAATGCTGGAAAAGTATGCAAGCTTCATAAATCTATTTATGGATTGAAGCAAGCATCGAGGAGCTGGAATCTTCGTTTTGATGAAGCGATCAAGCAATTTGACTTCATCAGAAACGAAGAAGAACAATGCGTGTATAAGAAATCTAGTGGGAGCAAGATTGTATTTCTTATTCTGTATGTCGATGACATACTGCTTCTCGGAAACGACGTTCCAATGCTGAAGTCCGTAAAGGACTGGCTTGGAAGTTGTTTTTCCATGAAAGACATGGGTGAAGCCGCATACGTTCTTGGAATCAGGATCTACCGGGATAGATCTAGAAGGCTGATAGGCTTGTGTCAAGATTCATACATTGACAAAGTCCTACAAAGATTCAGCATGAAGGATTCCAAGAAGGGCTTCACGCCAATGGTACATGGCACAACGCTAAGCAAGAAGCAGAGCCCTACGACGGCTGCTGAGCTTGAGCGCATGAAGAATATTCCTTATGCATCTGCAATAGGATCTGTCATGTATGCCATGATCTGTACTCGTCCTGATGTTGCTTATGCATTGAGCATGACGAGTAGATACCAGTCAAATCCAGGTGAAAACCATTGGATTGCCGTAAAGAATATCTTGAAGTATCTAAGACATACTAAGGATAAGTTCTTAGTGTACGGTGGAAGTGATGTGCTTAAAGTCAGTGGATTCACGGACGCAAGTTTCCAGACAGACCAAGATGATTTCCGGTCACAGTCCGGTTGTATCTTTTGTCTGAATGGCGGTGCAATCAGTTGGAGAAGCTCCAAGCAAGACACCGTTGCTGATTCCACTACAGAAGCTGAATATATCGCCGCCTCAGAAGCTGCGAAGGAAGCTGTTTGGATACGAAAGTTCATTATTGAACTAGGTGTGATACCAGATGCGGCTGAGCCTCTGGCACTGTTTTGTGACAACAATGGTGCTATAGCTCAGGCAAAGGAACCAAGATCACACCAGAAATCCAAGCATGTTCTAAGAAGATTTCACTTGATACGTGACATCATTAATAGAAAGGAAGTCAAGATCAGCCGAGTTCAGACAGATGATAACGTCGCTGATCCGTTGACAAAGCCACTCCCAAGGCCTAAACTCGAGTTTCTGACTGAAGCTGTAGGCATTAGAGACATAGAAATGTAATCTAAATTTGAGTGGGAGTTTGAGGGCTTTTATTTAGTTATTTGATATGTTCTTGTAAAACATTCTTATGTTTAATGAAATTATTATTTCAAGATTATTTTAACTGTGATGAAATAATCGTTCCAAAGTGATATGAACCATTTTATAGGTCATCGAAGTAAATGACTTGATCTTGAGTCATCGAAGTCATTTAGCTTGATCATGAGACCCTATATTTGATAGATGTTTTATATCATCCCGTCCCTAGTCGAAGGTTGTTGAAATTGGAACACCAACAACCGTGTGAGACTGGATTGGTACGTGACTTATGACAAAGTCTCAGTGTGTCATAGATGCGCGGCATCAAAGTCAGTACATAGGTGTATGTTTGGGAACATACGACCGGACAAGACCCGCTTATAAGAACTCTTCAGGATATTTATATCTGTGTCATAAGAGATTCTTACTACGACTATAGAGTATAGTCCTTAGACCTGAGTTCGCATGCATGTGACTGCACATGGACTGATGCACTTTGATCATTGTCTAACGCTATCGTTCTGCGATAGTTATAAGGACCTTGTTTGGGTACATTATGAAATGAATAGTTTACAGTGATGGAACAAGACGGAATTTGTCCCTCCAATATAAATGGAGTGAATATCTCTAGGCCAATCGGAGATTTGAATACTGGAAAATGCATGGCCATGCTCAAACGGACTTTCCCGAGTCGTTTGGATTGTCAGTGTCAAATCAGAGTCCGATGAACAAGATTAGGCTTTATAAGGATGACACCAATCTTGCCTTATGACTAATCGAGATATTGTGACAAAAGGATTATGAATACAGAGATTCCAGTACAAGTGGGAGATTGTTGGAATTGTGTCCAGTAATCTCGGTACTGTCTCTAGAAAGTAAGAGTATGTCAATGATAAGACATAAGTCATATAATACTGGGGGTCATGATGGCTTGCTAGAGTCCGCTCATGATCTATAAGTCTTGGACTTATTGCCTTTATTATATGATCCCATATGGGTCACACGCCTAAGCTAACAGGAAAATGTGTAGGAACGTTTTAGCAGAAGTACGGTAAAAGTGCTAGGCATTTACTGTACTTAGAGAGAATAAAACGGTTTAGGCACTGTGTGTCGATCGATACACAAGGGGTATCGGTCGACACAGTGCGCGAATGCCGTCTAGTTAATTGGTGTTTGGGCCAAATGGCCCAAACGGAATCAGACAAGTTTTATAAGGTAAAACTCGAGTTTCTGAGCAATTAACCCTAACACTCCAGCCGGAAACTCTCTCTCTCTCTGCGCCGAATTCCTCTAGTGGTCTAGCAGCCGTTTTCTGTGATCGCGTGTGTGAACCTTTGGAGGATTCATCCCTCGGTGTTTCTCTGATCTCAAACATACCATCTCTTTCCGCTGCAAACAGGTATAAGGTGAGATCATCATTTGTTTCTATTCTGAGAAGAACCTAGATCGCATGTTTAGGTTGATATGAATCTAAGAATTGAATCAGGATCAACTAAACAATCCTTCAGACACACCATTAACAATATTGACTCTTAATTATAAGACAAAGTCAACTTAATCATCAAGCAATCTCATCGTTTTCTTATTTCTAGGTTTTCCAAGTTTCAATCAATTTTACTCATTAAAATCGATTCATCAAACTAATAAACAACCTAGTATGATCCAAAAAAACAAAAACCTAACGACCTAGGCTCTGATACCACTGTAGGATTATGTGTGTTCATGGTGTAATTGTCAGGTTACATCCTAGCACATAATTATCTAGGATCTAGGTGATTTGCAGTTGAATCATACAGATCAGGAGGGTTACCTTGTGATTGCAGCGGATTAATCAAAGGAATATCGAGATCTGTAAGAGCTGATGATTACCGGCTCCTCCTAGGTATCCACACGCTTACAAGCTACTGGATCAGGCTGCTAGACCAAGTTGGAATCAACAGAGAGAGAGAGAGGACAGCTGAGGCAAAATCGCAGAGAAAGAAGAATTAGGGCTTCCTGCGCCTCTCCTCTTCCTTATATGGGCCCAAGTAATTAAACTAATGTCTCATTAGGCTTTTGGGCCCAAGGCCCAAATCAGACAAAAGACTGTCTTTTGTCTGGCCCAATTCTCTGTACAAATACATTAAATGCCTTGCATCTTACTGTATTAATTCCATCATAACTTTCCCGTTAGCTATGGTGTGTGACCCTTTGGGATCATACAATACTGGTAATAAGTCCTAAACTTATAGATCATGAGCGGGCTCTAGCAAGTCATCATGATCACCCAGTATTTATGACTTATGTCTGATCTCGACACTTATCATACTTTCTAGAGATAGTACGGTAGATTTCAGGACATTCCCAACACCTAAAGCCTATCTTGACCGGGAAAAGAGAATGAATCTTATCTTTGATTACTACAATCATCCTGGTCCAAAGAGAGTTGCACTTGCTGTAGATAAACTTACTGACTATGCACTTATGTGGTGGGATAAAGCCATATCAGATTGAAAAATAAACATATTGAGAGCTATTGAAGTATGGGTGGATATGAAAGACTTGATGCAGAGATATGTCCCACCTCATTTTCAGTCTTACAAAGGAGGTTCAAAACATTTAAGCAAGGTACCAAAACAGTGGAGTAATGAAATTATGAAGATAAGGAAGCTTTGACGACTTAGTTTCTAGATGGTCTGCAAGATAAGATAAGCTGCACGGTTAAAGTGAAAGTTTACCAAGACTTCAAGGACCTATTCCATCTCTCCATACAAGCTGAACAACATATAAGAGGAAGTAAAACAACAACAAAAGCAAGCCCAAAACAATTGGACATCAAACTCAAGAAAGCCACAAAACACTTGGACATCAAACTCAAGGAAAATAGTTGATAAGGGCACAAGCATTGAGTGATTCTCGGTTCAAAGGCAAAGCAGCATAAGTAAGCAAAGACAACCAAGCAGAACCCAACAAGTTAACATGTCCTAAATATCCAGAGACATTACATGCTTCAAGTATAGTGGCAGAGGTCACATGGATAAGGAGTATCCTAATCAAAGAGTCATGCTCATCACAGAAGCTGGAGACTATGAGTCTTAAGATAAGGCATAAGATAAACAACCACAAGATGACTATCGAGACATTGATTATCCATACAGTGGAGCAGTACTTGTCACCATGAGGACCTTAAGTGTAATGGTGGATCCAGAAGAAAACATTCAAAGAGATAACATATTCCGCAGCCAATGCACTATCAAAGGTAAATGTATGTAATCTCATTATAGATGGAGATTCATGCACCAATGTAGCTAGTGCTCACATGGTTAACAAGCTGAATCTTAAAAGTCCTAAGCATCCACATCCATATAGGTTGAGATGGAAATATTATAAGTTTGAAAATAGAGTTAGTGAACAAGTCACTATAGCATTTAGCATTGACATATATTAAGATGAAGTTAAATGTGATGTAATACCTATGCAAGCTGGTCATTTGCTTTTAGGTAGGCCACATAAGTGGGATAAAGAAAATAAGCATGATGATAGGTCTAATATGTATACTTTATGTATAATAAGCGCAAGGTTAGCTTAGCTCCTCTCACACCATCTCAAGTGCATCAATTACAACTACAAATGTCCAAGGAGAAAGATAGTAGCTCCAAGTCTAATTTCTTCATTCAGCAATTCAAGTTAGAAAGGCTATTTCTACCAAACACTCAATGCTACTAATAATCTTTAAGGAGGTTTTGAGTACAAGTTAGGATGAGCTTGAGCTGCCACCAGAAATTACCTCTTTGCTTGATAGGTTTAAAGATGTATTCCCTGAAAGAATGCCTGAAGGTTTTCCACCACTAAGAGGCATATAACACCAATTAGACTTCATACCAGGAGGTTCTCTACCTAACAAACCATCATACATAATGAGCTTTGAGGAGTCTAAGGAGTTGGAATAGCAACTGAAGGAGTTACTAGACGAGGGATATGTAAGGGAAAGTCTCAGTTCATGTGCATTTCCTGTCCTACTTGTTCCGCAGAAGGATGGCTCATGGTACATGTGTGTTAACTGTCGTGCCATCACCATCAAATACAGACACCCAATCCCAAGGCCATATTACATGTTGGATGAACTCAATAGAGCCACACTGTTTTCCAAGATTGATTTGAAGAGTGAGTATCAACAAGTAAGGATGAGAGAAAGAATTGAATGGAAGACAACATTCAAGACCAAACAAGTACTCTATGAATGGATGGTCATGCCATTTGGTCTCACAAATGATCATATCACCTTTATGTGTATAATGAACCAAGTTCTTAGAGCATAAATCAGTAAGTTTGTTGTGGTATATTTTGATGATATATTGATGTATAGAAAGTGTTTAACTGACCATGTAACAAATCTTGAGTTTGTTTTAAAGACTCTTCGACAAGAAGGCCGTTATTCAAACTCAAAGAAGTGTGCATTCTCCACTAATAAGTTTGTTTTCCTAGGTTTTACTGTGCATTCACAAGGCCTACATGTTGATGAAGAGAAAATCAAAGCAATTAAGGAATGCCAAACTAACCACTGTCAAGTCAAATTAGAAGTTTCCATGGGTTAGCAAGCTTCTACAAAAAAAAATTATGAGGGATTTGAGTAGCATTGCTGCACCACTCACATCTATGGTCAAGAAAAGTGTGAGATTAACTTGGGGAGAAGATAAAAAATCTGCCTTTGACACTCTTAAGGAGAAGCTCACCAATGCACCGGTGTTTTGTACTGCCTGATTTGAAGTGAAGTGTGATGCATCATGCATTGATATTGGAGTAGTGTTAACAAAAGGAGGAAAACCGGTGGCATATTTCATTGAGAAGTTGTGAGGAGCAACACTCAACTACCCAACATATAATAAGGAGTTGTATGCACTGGTTGGAGCTCTAGAAACATGGCAACACTACTTGTTATCAAGGGAATTTTTAGTGCACACAGATCATGAAACCTTGAAGCATCTAAGAGGGCATACTCATCTCAAAAAGAGACATGCTAGATGGATGAAATTCACTTATATCTTCTCCTACATCATCAATTGCAAGAAAGACAAGAAGAACATAGTTGCTTATGCACTTTCCAGAAGACATGATTTGATTGCAACAATGGAATCCAAGGTGATTTGGATTTGATTTCATCAAAGATTTGTACAAGGATGATTCGGATTTGAAGGATAAATACTTGGAATGTAGAAAAAATCTCATAGGAAGTTCCATATTCATGAAGAGTTTCTATTCAGAGAGAAGAGGATTTGCATACCACAATGCTCTCTAAGAGACTTGATAGTAAGAGAAGCACACGGTGTAGGGCTCCTGGGGCATTTTGGAGTGGACAAGACACTGGCCATGGTTAAGGAAAACTTCTACTGGCCATACTTGAAGAAAACCGTGGAGGCCCATTGTGAACTACAAGAAATGTGGGTATTAATAGCACCTGCAAAATTCTATGATTCTACTACCATAGCGTTTCCTAAAACGCTCTGTCAGCTCCCGTCATTGTAGGTTGGGCACTTTAGATAGCGGACTTTACGTACGCTATAGTTAATTAAACAACGATAACGTTTCTCTCTCTGCAATTGTTAATATTTATAATAACGTGTTATAATTGTTATTAAAACTCACTAATAATAGCAGTTTATTTTACAAAGATAGCAAATTATTTGTGTTATTAATTTATTTTATAATTACCCAAAAATTTATTAAAATAAATTACAAATGGATTTCTCTTTTTTAATTGTAATATATTTTTGGAACAATAAACTCATAATATAAAAACCATAAAATATTTCCATGTTTACAAAACCATAAACCTGATCTATCAAACATTAGTTAGCAATCTACCACTAATAACTTTCCCAATCATCCCTAACATAAACACTATCATCCTCAGAAGCTTGACCATCCAAATCATCGACTTCTTGGACAGGCAAAGGTGCACCACCTAAATCCTCGTCTGTTTCCAACTCATGATAGCCTCTGTCTTCCGCTTAACCGCATCTGTATGAAATCGCTGTCCGTTAATGATAAATCCTCTATGTGCCAAAGCAACATTTCTTGATTCAAATCCCAACCACCTTATATCCTTAGAATGACTTTCTATAAAGTCTGAATGAATCTGATGCATGAATTACACCAATTTCAGAACAATCGGTTTTGTTAATTAAATGAGCAATCAAGCTAAACATTTGTTACTAAACTAAAAATCTGAACATGAACATCAAGCAAACAATCTGAGATACATGTGTCTTCAAAATAAAGCTTCAAAATTTCAGGAGAGAGGTTTTGTGGATAGCCAAAGTCCATAATCTATGCAATTCCATATAGAATGGTTATGACAGTTTTGGTAAGCGAGTAATACAACTTAAGACTGTTGAAGAAAGACACTATCATGCTTGCTTACCTTCTAACAATTCATAGACCAAACATTCCAAATAATATCCCGAGAGCGTCGTGTACATCACTCGTTGCACTTCTTAGATCATATCATGTAGGTGATAGGGAAACCACAAATAGGTTAGAAAATTTCAGGAGGAAGGCAAACTGCTCTTCACCCTACTGAATCTTTGACGGACACTAAGATTATTAGAAGACATGAAACCAGTCGGCTAGGAAAAATTTAAGACCCAAATTGTATAAACATTTGATGAACTAAGTCTAGAGCAATGGTTAAAACCATCTGGTACGGGGAACAAAGAAGAAAAAGAAGATAAAGAAAGATAAGAACCCAATTCCAAGAGAATACTTACATTGAAACCAAACCGCTGACAAAAGTCAATCAGTTAGGTGTTTGTAGCACGAGTGTAAATCTGATGGCTCGAGTGAACAGAGACCATCCTGATCACACCTTTCGCCATTAGATCCCTTATGGCCGTCCTTGCTAGATACCCGTTTATCTGTATTTTTCAAGGAGAAACAGAAATGTAAAACATAAGTTTCTGAAATTTTAGACAAGAACGAGAGTGAATGCTACAATATTTAGCACATATTCAAACAACATCATACAGTTTCTCTTTCCCTAAGATTGCTTGAAACGAAAATCATACTGCTAACGTCCAACAATATTCCAACTTGATTCTGTAGAAGCACAAACTAACAGATTCCTGAAACTTATATCTAAGCTTCAATCACTGCCAGGGAATAGAACTATAATTCTGAAATAGTAAATCAAAGAAACAAGAAGTAGAGAGTATGGAAAGGGTGATGAACTTGAACTTGGGTGCTTCATTGAGAAGCTTGTCATACGTAGCTTCAGACCAATTCCAAGAGAATATTTACATTGAAACCAACAATCAAACCCAGATATGAACAAAAGTTACATAAAGAAACAAGACACCAGAGACACCGAAGAGAATGACTTTCTTAGCGCGGCGAGAGGGTGAACCGAGCCGGTCTGGAGGTGAGCACTCACATCAAAGAAGGAGATAGTTCCTTCTGGTACAACATCGCCAATATGAATCGGAGCCATGGACGAGATCGGTGACTGAAGGAGAAAAAACTACATGAAGTGATGAGAAAATAATCGAATCTTTGTGAGACGAGGAAAGAAGATGCTGAATTATGTCTGTTGTTTTTAATCCTTAATCATAAACACTGAGTTTGAGTTTCAATTCTCTGACTGAGGCATATCTGCCAAAAGAAGAATAAACCAATAAGATCAAAGCTCAGAAACAAAACGGGGAGATGTGGATTCTACTGCCATATTAAGCTCTCCTACTGTAACTGTTCAACGCGGTGTACAAAAGCCTCTGAGTCATTAGGAAGTTCATAGTGGATAACTTGTAAGAGAAAATGTCAGACCAAAGATACAAGCATGCCGTAAAAGAGGATAAACTATGTACCGAGATATTGAAAACTTACTAGACCTACGTTTGGGATGTCAAGTCCACAAGATGCAACATCAGTGGCAACTAGAACTGTTAATTTCCCTTGGCAGAAACCATTGAGTGTTCTCTCTCTTTGATGCTGAGAAATATCACCATGAAGTGCTTAAGAAGCTTAACTGTTCGACAATTCTAGAGAGGCCTCGTCTGCATCTCTTTTTGTTTGGGTAAAAACAATGGTCTTGCCACCCTTTGCATACACCTTCAAGTTTCGAAATAGAAATAATCACTATAGAGCTGAAGACACCAATCAATCATCAACCATGTTTAGAAAATGTATAACTATCAGCTGATCCATACAGTTATAAGGTCGCTTAGAATAGTGCTTTTGATGTAGATGTGGCTGAGATTTCATAGAGTTTGATCCCCTCAGCGAGCTTCTCATCTTGGTCTCCAACCTGCTGATTCAGTAAAACAAACAAGAAGATATCATTAAGCATCTTAGACTAACTCAAATAGTGAGAAGCAACAATGAGGCAAGCCAAGGAAAGCTTTTACCAAATCGATATTCAAGGGATTGTCAAGGTACTTTCTCGTCAACTTCTTCACCCAAGTTGGCATAGTTTCTGAGAAAAGCATGATTTGTCGCTTCTGTGGGAGATTCTCAAGAATTGATTATCAAATGAGTAATACTCATAAGATTACAAATCAACTCATTAATATATGTAATTGACACAAGCATACCTTCATACCAGGGGTGAACTCCGACAAACAGATAAATTCCTGCCGCTTTGAGTCCGCAACTGCCCGAACCTTTAAAAAAATAAAACTAATCCCAAATCAGCATCATTCCCAGATACACCATCTGAATTTCAGTGAATCAAAACCAAAAATCATAATATAATAATCTACAAGAGACAATGATTATTAGAAACCTGAATTGTTGATGTACACATACTCTGGGGTTTTTGTCTTAGAACACTAATTTGGAAGAAAGAGAGTAAATCAAACCTCACGAATGGTGGAGAGGTGTCCGCTTTCTTCCTCACGACAAGCTGAGCATGGAAATCAGACAATGTTAAACGGGGAAGTCTCTGATACCATGTTCAGCTCCGCTGCAGTGGTTGGAGCCTGTGGAGGCGCGACAACTGCCATTTTTGTTCTCTTGCTCTCTTGAGGAGGATGAATTGAAATTAGTGTTTTGGAGATGGAGAGTAAAATAGATGGTCGAGTTATTTTTTTGGTAAGTCTTAGCAAATTATTTTGTTTTATGAGAGGGAACATGAAAAATTTTATCCGCTTTTTCACTAAAGTGTTAAGCGGGTAAATGAAATATTTTTCCGCGTGGATTATATATAGCGTTTAGTGTAGTATGTGTTATCAAATAATAGACGCAAAACTAGAAATTTTGCGGATGAAATTTTTTTTGTCGGACCGTTAAATTGATAGCATTTACTAATAAACAAACACTATCTAAATATCTAGATTTAATCAACTATAGCAGAAACACCAATAACGCTATCAGAAATTGCAATGAATAATCAATAATCTTGTAGTGGTGCTAGATGTGTGGTTTGCAAGAAGGCTAAATCCAAAGTCCATCCTCATGGGTTATACATCCCTCTTCCCATTCCAAATGCTCCATGGGTGGATAACTCTATGGACTTTGTCCTAGGATTCGCCATAAGGATTCAATCTTTGTGGTAGTGGACAAATTCTCTAACATGGCACATTCATCCCTTGTGCCAAAAGAAATGATGCATCTCAAACTTCTGACTTGTTCTTAAAAGACGTGGTTAAACTTCATGGTGTACCACACACCATTGTTTCATACATAGATAGCAAGTTTTTGAGCCACTTCTGGAAGACATTGTGAAAGAAGCTTGGTACTAAACTCCTACTCTCAATCACTTTCCATTCACAAACAGATGGACATACTAAAGTTGTCAACCGCACTCTATCAGCATTGCTAAGGATAACCATTGAGAAGAACTTCAAGAACTGGTTAGAGTTTCTATCATTCATAGAATTTGCTTACAATAGAGCTCAACACTCAACCACCAAGATGTCTCCATTCGAAGTAGTTTATGGGTTCAATTCAATAACACCATTAGACCTCACACCATTGCTACTAGATAAAGTAGTTAGCCTACATGGAGAAGAAAGGGCATAATTCATCAAGAAACTTCACCAAAAGGCTAGAGAGAAACTTTAGAAGAGGACAAACCAATACACTAAGCATGCAACAAGGGTCGTAAGGAGGTTGTGTTTGAACCAAGAGAGTGGATTTGGCTACATATGAGACATGAGAAGTTTAGAAACGAGAGGATTTCAAAGCTAACACCAAGGGGGAGATGGCCCATTCAATGTGTTAAAGAAGATAAACAACAATGCATATCGACTAAAGCTATCAAATGAGTTCAATGTTTCTTCAACATTTATTGTCACTGATTTATCCCCTTTCCTTGCAGATGAAAACCATTTGAGGTCAAAACCTTTTGATGAGGTTTGGAATGATGAGGACATCCCAACTGAACCAAAATAAGACAAGGTAGAGATGGTATCAATTGTCTATGATGGAGCCATGACTAGATCAAGAGATAAAGTTCTCCATCACAAGTACAACCTAAACATCAACAAAGTCGTGAACCAAGAAGATCATGTGATCACCAAAGTACAAAAGGACATGAAGCTTTTGATCCATGTCTGATCTCAAGAGAGAGTTGCCCACATATAGAAGATGAGACGATCCAGAAAGCTCAAAACATTCAGCCCATGAACCAAGAGGAGATAGAAGCTATCCAAGGAAGCAAGGAAATTATCCCACAAGACTCATGTCCTTTTTTACCAAATCAAGCCCAAACCAATCTGCTCGTCATATCCATTCTGAATCCAGCCACTTAAGTTCATACCATTCTGCTCCAACGGTCACTTTCTGATCACCAAGCAAACCAAACTCGTCCAACATCCATATAAGGTAAGTGTGTCCTTATGATTATTGACTAATGAGTGTTTTTATTTGTTTTCTTATGCATATTTGAATTATAGAGTTTGTCTTTAAATTTTTGTCAATAGGTCCCAGAATCAATCTATTTTCATTGATGTAATCTGTTTTAAAGTCCCCTTGAAGGCATAGGTGTCTGGACTATTTGTTCTCAAAGTAGTGTATTTTTTTACCTCATATCAATAAACAAAATTGAATTTTCTTTTATTGACATGCAAAGAAATATGTTCTTCTTTCTATTGCTTTGTTGAGACCAGAATCTCCATAGGATCAGAAACTCATGTTTTATCACAAGTTCTACCATAGCTTGTGTGGTGCACTTCAATCCATCCTCCTCATTCATTAATCGGTTCATTGGTCTGAGGAGATCAGTCATTGAATCACCATCCATCCAAAACAGAAGCCTTTGAACATGAGATCATATAAGCCTTGACAGCTTGTACATGTATCACTAATCTTAGATTAGACAATATCTTCCTATCATTAACCAACTATGAGTCTATTTCAAATGAAAGTCTCAAACAAACTTCTTGGTTGGTATGTACGTAGTAAACCCGCTTAACTTTTGAATTTATTCATACTATTTATATTTTATATATGTCTAACTTCTACGTTTCAGATTTTAATATATATCTCCCAAGATTTTGGAGTTAATCCTAATAATTTAGGCATTGAATTAAAAATGATGGAATTAATTATAAAACCTATAATGATAAATTTATATATATATATTTGAGAATTAAGAATATTCCATACTAACAACAAAAATTCAGGAAATGAATAATATATACATGGCTGCAAAAAATTCAACAAAAAATAATTTTAACAAACTAATTTAATGATTAAATATTGTTGTTCATATAATTATATTCTACACACATTAAATATATCTAATATATATTACATCCACTTTTAAAATAGTTAGAAACAACAAAATATAAATTCAACACATAAAACAAATTATATTATAAAAAGTATTCAAAAATTTTAATTAAAAAAAATCAAAATTTTATATCCACGTTACAGCGTGGATCAAAATCTAGTTTCCGAAGTTATTGTCGTCGATAACTCTCACCCAGTTTCTAAATTAATTATTTTGTCACCTTTAAAGCTATTTTTTTTTCTTTTTCAAATTCAATTCTCTTTCTTTTTGTAACATCAACAGTACAAAATGGTGATTAGTGTATTCAAACGAGTCATGATAAGTCTCAGTGTTTCAAAGATATGAAGCATGAGTGACTCTGAAATTTACGCAGTTGACTCAAGAAGATTGTGTTTGCAAACTATTTTATTGAAATACTAGATTTTGATCCGCGCTTAGTACAAACCATTGGTTAAAAAACATTCTTTCTCATTGATTGTTATCGTATTATATCGTAATAATGTTTATTATAGTTATTTAATTCATATAGCAGTTCAAATTATAAAATTTATAATTATATCTTAATATGTAAAATTATACTCTTTATTTTTTTATTTATGTTTTATCATTATTTAACCAATTAGTTAATTTTTAAAAATATGTGTGTTTAAATATGATTTATATATTTTGTACCTACGAAAACATAATTTGTGATAGTTAATATTTTTGTTATATATGTTTGCAGTGTTTGAAGATTGTATCTTGTGTTGGAGGTGTTATTAGTTATACATTTTCCAAATTGATATTAGTTTAGAAGTGTAAACTATTATTTTACCTATTATGTTGATTTTTAAATTATTAATATACAATTAAAATCTCAATTTTAGTAATTTTTTGATTTTTAAATATACATAAATAATAATATTAATTACATTTGACAACAAAAAATCTAAATATAAATCATATATTAAAAGTTTAGACATTATTAATGTTATAGTTGAGTGTAGCTACAATATGGATACACCGTCTAGTACACAAGGATATGTGATCATGAATCACAGATAAACAATGAGGAAAGTGTTGTTAACTCGAAAAGATGGATCTCATCTTAAGGGACACAAGAAACATTAAGGGAGTAAGGTCGAGTAGAGCTAGAGTAAGGTTTCCGTCGGTTCGTTGGGAATGATGTTGAAACAAATGTAGTCGCTGTTGGGGAGGATTCATGTTAAGAGCTTGTGTGAAGAAAACAAGGGTCCAAGAGAAGTTAGAGGTGTGTAAAGGATCAAACACAGTCGGGTTGTAACCAAGGTTAAACGGTAAGATTTTAGAGCTTTGTTTTTATTGCTTGATGGTGGAGAAGATATCTTTATTTCAGTTGCATGTTTTGTTCAAGCTCATCTAAAGTATTGAGTTTTAAAAACTTGTATGAAATCCATGATATGATTAAAATGCATAGGGTACATGATGCATTGTAAAGAAGTAAAAAAATTCTTGCTCATTTATTGCATCAAAAGATCTGATGGATAAATCTTTAGAAACGTTTATTTGTAGGATTTCAAGTGGGTTGTTTAACAACAGGACACACCCAAAGCTCATGAGTACTGGCAAAGATTTTTTGTGATCTTTGAGAATTTAAGGTGAAAGTGCCTAGATAGGCTGAGTTTGCAATGATGAATGTGTTGCATAGTGGAGTTTATATCAAGAGCAAATATTTAGTGTGATCTTTGTGGATTTAATGTGAAAGTGCCAAGATAGATGGAGTTTGCCGTGGTGAATGTGTTTCAGTGTGGAGTTTACATCAAGAGCATTACTTCAAGGCTTCTATAGTGAAATGCCAAGGGTTTTAAGTTGGTGTCTCTGGTATGTCACATGGTCGTGGATGTGATACATGTTTAAAGAAGCAGACAATGGTTCAAATTTGTTGGTGAGATGGTTAGAAAATGCAGAAGAGTTTGAACAAAGAATGAACAAATATATTTGTTCGAAAGTCTTTCTAACCAGGTAGAGTAAGGGGGGGTTATGTTGACAATAACAGCAGTACAAAGTGATGTTTAATGTGTTCAAATGAGCCAAGTAATTCAAAATGTTTCATAGATATGAAACATGATTGACTTAGAGTTTTCTAGAGTTGGTTCAAGAAGATTTTTTTTGAAAACATGCAACAATTTTATTAAAACATGGTTCTTGGAGAAGGGTTTTGTCGAATTCTGTCCATCTGTGTTGATAGTTGGATGGCGTATTCTATTAAAGATAATAGCGGTACAAGAGATGTTCAAGACTGGTATATTTTAACAAAGAGAGTAGAAATTAAGCATTATTTCAGGTTTGAAGCATGTATGATTCGAGTTCAATGGTATACAAGGTCAAGGTATTTGATTCAAGACTCAGGGTGCATGAGTATAATCAAAAATCTTGTATGTAAATCAATCTGAAGAGAAACTAAGAAAAACAAAGTTATGAAGAGATTAATGATGAGTTGTGCTCATGTTAAAACTCTAGTAGATACATGGGAAGATTGATAACTTGGTCACTACAAGAAAACAACAGTTTTGCAACTGCACTATTAGTCACAAAATAGTTGTTAAACGCGGTTATACGACTAAATATGGTAGTTAAAATTCTATAGTCGCTAATTTCATAGTCATAAAAATAGTCGGCAAGTTATGACTATCTTTACGACTAACAATAGTTAATCGTAAAATATACGTAGAGTTGTCGGAATATATATAGACTAATTAGCGAGCATTTGGCTTCAGTTGTGCGACTAAAGACATAGTCCAGATGCAGTCCGAGAAATGTCGTCACCTAGTAGTCGTTAACCGAGGTGACCAATGGGTGACTTAGTAATGACTAGGCCAACAACTGTTCAGCGACTAATCAAAACACCTAAATACGATTATCGTACTAATTCGACCACTACTTGTCGACTATTACGTGATTCGATTAATCGGAACATTTAGATTCGATTAGTCATATACTGTTGACTACTTTACTGATGATATGACGACTAACAGAAAATCCAGATATGATTATGGTAAACATTTTGCTATTAAATAGCGACTGGTTAATGACTAATTTAATGACTATACAACGTCTAATCGGAACATTTAGATTCGATTATGGTACTGACTTTCTGGCCACTGCTTGACTGTCTAATATAGTCACAAATTAGTCGTAATATATGATGACTATTTGGTGACGGTTTAATGACTAAATATTGATTATTAAGCGACTATTCAGAAAATCCAGATTCGACGATGGTTAATATTTTGCGACTACTTTGTGTGTGTAGTGAGAATAATTGGCGACTGTTTAGTGAATTTTATTCGTAAAAATAAGAATTTGGATTATTTTAATTTACAATTTGGTAATTGGTGATACCGTAATATGAATGGTACAAGAAATGTAACAGACTTTTTCTTCAAAACAACATTGGTTACATGTATACTTATGTGTAGCATGTAAACACAAACGATCTACATACGCAGACTCCAACATTTAGGAGTTTCCATATCATATGCAAAAAAACTAACAAGTGCAAGAAACAGTGATAAGTAACCTACGAAACAGATTGTGGTATAGTTTTACGTTGAGCTTCCTTCAGTTGCTCTTGGTGGGCCACAACGCTGAAAATTGTTTGGGCTGCTTGCGCTTGCCCATTAAGGATTTACTCGTCCATCCTTCTTAATGGCATGTGACAATTAAAGACATTAAGAGGAAAAAAATAAATAAAGAACATGAGATGAATTTATAAACATGAATCGTGAAAAATGTTACTTTACCTATGGAAAAATGTTGTTATATTCATATGTTGAGATCTCCCGAGGTCGCAGTTCTTTGTAGAGCTTTTGCAGTCCTTTGTAGTACTAACCATAACTTTCATATGTCGTTAACAGATCTCCTCAAAAAATGTTATAGAAGAAAGTTAAGGATGGTTTGACATGTCTCAAATGATACAAACACTATCTTGTAAACGCTCATACGCTCGAACTTAACAAAACACAGAGAGTAGTTAAACAACGACGTTAAACTCAATTGCTTGCTAACTATATGATTAACATCCTAACCATTAGACTCTAACTCATAAAATACTCATTAAAAATGTAACCAAAAGAAAAGCAAAGCCGAAGCCGTCTCGTTTAATTGTTCCAAAACAAGAAAACCACAAGTAAATCATAAGCAAACCAATAATCAGATTTAGAAGATGTTCCGTTTCAAAAGCAAAGCAAATCAGAAGAAAACTAGACGGTTTAACACATACCCAAATGTGATATCTTACCTGTAGCTGTAGGCATGGTATCACAGAGGGTTTCATGATTGAGAGATTCAAGGAAGTTTGAGAGGGTCGGTAGGGCATCTGCCAAAGTTAGTGATGAAATTGAGAGTCCTGAATAAGAGATATCAGTTTGAGAGGGGTGGGCATAGAAGAGGATTTGGAGAGAGATTAAAGAGATTATTCGAAAGAGATTTCTGAAAAGGGGAAGAACTTAATAAAACCAGGGTTTGTCGTATTTGATGATTTCTCGACACTTTGTTGAAATGTTTTGGGTATAGACGAGTAATTGAAATGTTTTGGGTTATAAAATTGGGTTTTAGATTCCCGGATTAATTTGGCAATTTTTTTAAATTTTTACTAACTTGTAGGCATCGTAATATATTCCTTTTTTTTACTGTCTCAATTTTGTAAATCTAAACTTATCTAGTATACTTTAGTAAAATCAGAACAAGTTTGCTCACAATATAAAATACGATTTAAGATAATTTATTTTTTTTTTTAATTTTTTTTTGAAAGTTTTGGATATACTTCCTGAATTATCAAATTATAATCACAAGAAATTTAAGAAATAGTTTTGAAAGTTTTGTAACCTTAAAATATAAATAGTACACAGAAAAGTTTAAATATTAGTTTTGGGTGTATAATGTAAAAGTAATGATGAAACTTTATATTTTCAGGGTTTAGGGTTTCTTTTGGAGTGGCAAAACTTCAAAACCTAAAAAGAAACCGTAAAACCTCATTTTGAGGTTTCATAGTACAAAACCTCAAATTTGAGGTTTCATCTTTTCGTTTACATTCTAGTCATTATAATTATACACATAATTAATATTAGTCCTTAAATAACTTTACATCCTATAAAAATGTCTGATTTGAACATAAACACTCATTTACCACTTCGAAATGCATTAATTAATCATATTGAGAGCATAACACATATAAACAAATTTAAACCAGGATACGATTCAAGGGCTCCAAAGCTACACCAGAACAAAGGACAAAACCATTATACGCTTCAGGGACTCAGAGCTACAACTGAACAAAAGAAAAAACCAGCGTACAATTTGCATGATATTAACCAAGATATCTAACCATGATGAATTGATTTGACTGGGGTCTCAAAGAGACACTCTCCACAAAACAATACGTCTCTCTCTCTCTCTCTCTCTCTCTCTCTCTCTCTCTCTCTCTCTCTCTCTCTCTCTCTCTCTCTCTCTCTCTCTCTCTCTCTCTCTCTCTCTCTCTCTCTCTCTCTCTCTCTCTCTCTCTCTCTCTCTCTCTCTCTCTATCTCTCTCTCTATTTTGAAGTGGCGCTCAAGGAAAATTATTAAAACCCTCATTTCCTGTAACCTTCTTTAATTTCAGTTCATTGTTTGGTGAGGGAAAGTTATTCTTCGTAATAATCATCCATCTCACTAAATTTTCTCTCACTTTCATTCTCTCAGAAACAAAACCAAAACACATTGGTCCATTAGAACTACATAACAGAAACACAACCTAGCAGAGAAGAAACCGGTTGGCGCTTCAGAGTTGAGATTTTCCGCGTCTACCCATACTATGTGTTTGCAGATGGACCTTATTGGAGTTACATTTTGGCCGACCAGAGGTTAAGTGAAAAATATTTAACAGAGTTTTCGGCATGCAATATTGCACTCGTTCCTGACTATATGTTCTTCATGCTCTTACTTATGCGCAGGGAAGAAAGATCGAAATGGTCATTTATCCAGGACAAGTAAATTACTTCTCTGGACTGGAGAAACAAGAAGGCAAGTGGATTGAGATATCTAGAGGTAGGGTGGTCCGAGCGGATCTAGGATTCTATCCAAAAAAATCTCGCCTCCGACTTGAAGCCACCGAAGACCTTGAGATCGAACTTGTTGAGCCTTTAGACACCAAGCATTACATGGAATTTGTTAGTTTCCTCCAAATTCATGACATAAAAACAAACAGAGACGTTCCTATAGGTAAAAACTATCTAAAGTTTTCATCGTTTCCATTTTTTTAGCTTTTTTTTTTGCCATAGAACCAATTTCTTAGGGTTAACATTTTTCTCAGACAATTTGTAATTCCAGGTCTTTCATTTTTATAATGATATTTACATTCTTAGCAAAAAAAGTTCTAATCTTTTCTAAATGTGAAACTCTAAATAACCAAAATATGCACAAATATCTTGTGTAGACACCATGGGCGTGGTCTCGAACATCTGCCCCCTTAAAGTCGATTCCTTAAACCTACAAGGACAAAGAAAGTGTTCCATCTCAGAGACCATGTAAGTGCATGTTTTCGGTAATGTAGTAGCTAACATCATGACAAAAACAAATGACTAAAGCGTGTGTCAGTTCGATAATAAGAAAAATTATCTAGGATAGGTCTCATTAACTTCTCTTATTCATAATAGGAACAATAAGTGAAAGTGTGGCTTATGGAAAATATGTGGTTGACTTCCGGACTGAACTTTTAAAGACTAAGCATCCAAAAAGGATTGTGGTGCTCAAGATGTGGAGGAGATTTCGGATTGGAAGTAACTCTTTTAATATTTTGCATTAAGTTATATATAATAATTTAGGATTGTTTGTTAAAGTTCATATTTTATATTGTTGATCCTGATGAGACATGGGTTGAGACTGTGGAAGGCTTATCAGACTACATGTTCAATCCGTGAATTCAGGAGGTTCAAGATCTCAGTTCCGGCTAGAGGACCGTGACACTGATGTTGTCGGAAGCAGTGATGTTATCCTTATCTAGATCTCATGTATAATTTAGTGTCTGTTACTTAAGAACTTTAATTTTTTATTATGCTTTCAGTTTTAATATGCTTAATGAAACTTACATAAGAACCTTACTTTTTATTTTGCTATCATGTTTAATATTTCCATTTAATAACGGTAATTGATAGCAATATTTTAGTAAGAAGTGATTAACATATAGTAACATATCTTGTAGATATCAGTTTCCCCAAAAAACGTATTTAATATATGATTAGAACATACCCGCATATATAATATTATTAGAACAAAGTTACAAAGAAAACTGTATATATAATAATATTATAAGACCGGCCAAACCAAACAAATTTATCGCGCCTAAACCAAATATTTTGGTAAACTATCTTAAACCGATACAAATACCCTAACCATCATAACCTCTCTCAAATTCAGACAGTCTTCTCCTTTCCACCGTCGTGTTAATCATCCGCTATGACAAGGAGTCCGTCTGAGATATTTCTTCACATTTATACCCGATTCTGTCTATAATTGATTGTATGTCGGTGTTATCAAGTCTGGCTGATTTCATGGTCATTTTCTGAAGTTTCCTTTATTATTTAATAATTGTTCTAATTTTTGGGTGATTCATGTTGGTAGATTAACTCACACTACTAAAGGCTTCACTAATGGGAATCACTCATTTCTTCGAGACTCTCCTTCCCGAATTCCTTTCGGGTGTGGTATGTAATTAGTGGTTCCTCTCTTTCTATCTATATGTAATGCTTATATACTTATTCTTAGTTTTGTTCTCTTTGGCGTTGCAGAGTATCCCAAAAAGGTTCTACAAAGACCACATAGATGAGAAAACTAATATTACAGCTGGTGAGCTCATTTCAGATGCGTGTAACCTGAAATTCCTGTGAAACATGTCGGTTACAGAATAACTGAAGGATGGAAAGAGTTCGCCAAGGGATACGATTTCTAAGTCGGAGACGTTTTAATATTCGAGTATGTTGGAGATTTAAATTTCCATGTACATGCATTTGGACCCAGTTGATATGAACTCCAATGGGTAAAGACTACAACAGAAAATCGGTAGGAGGACATGAGTAAATTATCATATACTGTATTCCAAGACTAATAGTTTTATTTATTTATTTGGTGTTAGTACTATCTAGCGTTAGTATGATTTGTTGCAGGAAATGAAAAGAACTCTGTGACACTAAATGTCACAGCCGAGAGTATCAAGAGTAGCAGAATTGTAATAAAATTTATTTCGTTTATGGTTTCTGATTTTTGTATTGAGTAACATCACATTTTGTTTGTGCAGTTTCTTCCCCAGTCATTCAGCAATGCCAATAAATTAGAAAAGGCTGCAGGAAAGACCAAATATATGGTTAATGAGTGTGGATTGAAATGGTCCGTCAAACTGATGATGACTGTTGATAGTAAGATGCGGCGATTGCGTTTGACTGATTTTGTTCAGAATTCCTCAAGGCGAACAAAATCAAGGCTAACAACACTATTGTGTTGAAGCTAATTTGGGAAAACGCCACAACTCCAGTCTTCAAGTTCTGCTCTAATAAATCTTGATTTACTTTTGCTACTTTGGTTAATACTCTGCCTTGTTTAAAAAAGCTGAATGTTTGAAATGAAATATAAATGTTTGCGGCTACAAAATGGTAAAATGTTAGGTTTAGCGGGTGTAATTGGTGAAATATAAAATACATTATATATTCGCATTTGAGAAGATAATAAATTACACTGACAAATATAATTAACATATTACTATGGTTCTTCATCCTGTTCTTCATCGTCATCTTCATCCCCATCATCAGAAGAAGATAAATTACACTAGAATTCATCTTCTGGTTCCGCGTCCCCGACCTTGTAATCAAGATGTATTGGGTTCCTCCTTGTACCAAGTTCTCGATAACGAGATCTTCGATCCTAGTCATTATCACATGATCATCATTTTCTTGTTGCAAAAGAATCGGTTCCATGACACCATAATCTCTTGATATATTTCCCTTCGGGTTGACTTGAACAACATTTAGCCATAGATTCTTTGGTTTCTTCGTGTATGGATACGGGATATGACAAATTTGATCCGCTTGTGAGGCTGAGCATTATGTATGTTACTGAATGAAGTTACATACATACATATTTAAAGCCAATAAGATTTACATGTAAGTAACATATACATACCTAGAATAAATGGTTCGTCTTTGTTGTACCTTCTTGATGAAAGAACGTCTACATTGCCACCATAACTCCTTCGAGTGCCTCTACCGATCATAGGGTCGTACCAGTTACACTTAAAAAATGTGATTCTCAAATTAACAATTTTTAGAATATGCTTTCCTTGTGCCAGTTATGCCACTTCCCATAGCCAAGCTCCTTTTTGTGACCGATTCCACCGACGTCCTTTGTTTTCAGTGAATTTACACCTTCCAATCGCTCGCAATAAACTAGTTCACTACTCAAATCCTCAAGTGGATGCTCTTTCGAGGTGACTTTTCCCTTCAAGAAGTCTATTTTATTATTCCTGAGTGGATGACCATGTGGAAGAAATCTTCCGTGACAATCAAACCAACATGTCTTCCTTCCCTTAGGCAGATAAAAAGATTTTGTATCTTCCATGCAAATAGGGAAAAACAATCCACCATGGGTCGTCCACCCTGATAACATCCCCTATGCCGAGAAGTCGCTTATTGTCCACAACAACACTGCTTTTATATTCAAATTTTCATTCAACGACACATCATATGCATGGACTCCAGAAGACCACAATTCTTTTAACTCCTCAATAAGAGGCCGAAGGAAGATATCGAGATTAGCGTGTAGACGATTTGGCCCAGAATTTAGAATTGTAAGAAACAAGTATTGTGTATTCATGCACATATCAGGGGTAAATTATATGGAGTCAAGATCACGGGCCACAATGAATGATTACGAGACATGCCAAATGGATTGAACCCATCTGTACATAATCCAAGATAAACGTTACGGGGTTTTTGGGCAAACAGAGGATGTTGAGCTTGAAATGATTTCCACTACGTCGCATCAGATGGATGACACTTCTCCCTCATTCGTTTGGTGCTCGGCATGCCTTCTCATTGCCACTGCAGTCTTCTCGCTTGGATATATTCTCTCCAGTCTGTCAGAATTGGTGGATACCAGATAAAATATGTAAAACTTACCAAAAATATATAAATTTTAAGAACAAAAATATTTTGATTAATTATACATATAAATTTTTTGATTTTATATATAAATACCAATATAAACTTAAAAAAACGTTTAGAAAACAAAAGTATATAAATTATAATCTTAAAATTATCACAAATTCCTAAACTTATTTCTAACAACCTATCTACAAATCTAATCTATAAAAAAAACACAAATCTAACATCAAAACCACAAAATTCTAAACATGCAAACTTAATTTTCAATTCACTAACCTAAACCTCTAAATTTCTTAAAATTACACAAAGAATAAGAGAGACTTACATTATTTAAGGGTTTGGGCGGTGGGAAATATAATTATCTCGACGGTTATTGGAGGAGAGAAAGTAGAAAGTTTTGTAGAGATAAATTTACAGTCAGTGAAATGAGGAAAAAAAAGATCCTCGATCTAATTTAATCTGGTTACCAACGGATTACCAACGGATTACCGACGGAATTATCCGTCAGTTTTCATTAATCCCTCGGTAATCTGTTAGTTCTTAAATTTTTAATTTTGAGCAGAATTTTCTCTTTGCGGTAACCACGAATATAAGGAGGTTATGATAATTTTAAGCGGTTAGGTTATTTTTAAAAAAACTGACAGACTATTGAACGAGAGTGTTCGAGTGACTCGAACTCGGATTCTTGATATTTCAGATATGTCCTTAACCATTGTGCCATTGTTTTTTTTTCTTGAACATCTTTGATAAGCAATGTATATATAGATAACTTATTCCATTATATAAAAAATTATAAAATCCGGATTCGACGTAACTCGAACCCAGATTTTATAAAGATTATTCATTATGCTAACATGAAAATTTAAAACGATTTTTATTTTATTAATGCAAAGAAATTAAAAATAAAATAAAACTTACAGCTTTTGGCTTGATCCATTGGGGCTTTTGGCTTCCTCGTTGCCAAATTAGCTTCAAATGGTGCATTTTGTTCCGAAACATCGTTTCAGCCATTTTGTGTCCCCCCAAACATGTTGAATTATTTAGGAAATAAAATTGTATCACTCATGTACATGTATATGGCAAAAAAATGTTTTTTAAAATTTAAATTAACTTTTCAAAAAGATAACTTACCATAAAACGGAAAAACTAATTGATTTTTCCGCCGCTGGGAGATAAGCGATATGTCGGATAATTTCGATCTAGTATTTCTTGATGATGTTGTTAATTGCAGCATAAATCTCGACATTGTGTCAAAATCAAATTTGACCGTTTTGGCGGTTGAAGTGAAGAACTGGAAGATTTGAACAGCCATTTCTAGTGATATAGTCTTCGATAGATTCGTGGTTTTGCATTGTAAGGCGTAGATAATTCATTTTCTGTGTTTTTTGTGTTGTGGACTAATGGGAAAGACGGTGGATATTTATAGAAATAAAAAATGATGGAGAACTGACGACAATCAGTCAATTTTCATTAAAATGTTCAAAATATCAGTTCCAAAATAAAACTTGGAAATATTCCCAAATTTAAAGAGGGTTGAACGTTTATATTCTACATACCGATAGATTACCGATGGATTACTGGCGGTTTAGGATATAAGGTTTAGGGTTTAAGGGTTTTAAACCATCGAGAAGGAAAAGTTAGACTGAGAAATTGTTAGATTGATAAATTTAAAACAATTTAAAAATCATTTCCACAATCAAAACCCGGATTTCGAATATAGCTGTTCCTCTTCTCAAGAAAGACTTATTAACTTATAATATACATTAAGAAATATTTCGGATGAAAGTCTTCAATTTCAGAAATTTTTCGTTTAGTAATTGTATTCAGTTGATTGATAATGTATTGTTTTGTAAAAGTTGTTCAGAATATGTAATATGTTTGTTTGCAAATCATTTTTTTCGGAAAACGAAACCCTAAACCCTGAATCCTCGCTAATCCGTCGGTATTCTGTCATTTATTACCGACATAATAATGACGGTCTCTTATATCCGTTAGTATTTAGTCACTTTTGCGCCGTTTTCTTTTGGCTGTTTTCAGAAAATGCCTCTTAAATTGAAGTCAAAGCTAAAACTACTGTCACCCTTGTCCTTCCTCTCATTCGTTATAAAATCCTTTTAATAAGCTGGGTATTCACGACAATGCCATCAACAAACTTCTTATGAAGTCGATATTTTTACCTAAAGACAAAAACACCCGAAAATGTTTGTGGTGTTCATGAAAATGCCATCGCCATGAATGCTCAACAACCACGACAACCACCATCGCCGACGAGTTAGTGTGTAATCCAACACTTTTTCCGCCATTAAAGCACAAGAATAGAGCTCAGACGTTCTCCTCTCCGATTTCTCCTTTTTCACCTCCAATTTTTCGATTCAAATGTAGCGAAATCATTTATTATAGCATAAAAATGGCAAAACAAGACTGGGGTTGTGGGGTTTTGGTGATATTAGATGTTATGGGAAATCGATGAGGCTAAACACAAACAGAAAACGGACATAGGTAAGAATTTGCATATCGTCGATTCCAGATTTTAATTGTAAACTCTCACTTCCGTTTAAATCCGATTTTTTTGTAAACTTCATATAAGGGTTGATGGTCAACAAGAGGGTAGGTTTACAATTGACTTTTAAGTTAATCATACCACTAATGAAATCTGGGAAATTCCTTTGAAAAAAAGAATTATGAGACTTCACCAAGAAATCTAAATAAGTAGATGGTACTTTTGCAATTGATTGAAAATTGACTTTTTCTTCAGAATTCTTATGTAGTATGACAAAATCTTGATTGATTGAAGATTGAGTCAATTTGACAGAATCTTGACTTTTTTCAGACGGAATAAAAAGTGTGAAATAAAAGGGGTAGTTTTAGTAATTGACCGAAATTTTCAAATATTAACCAGAATAAGAGAAAAAATTTCAGACTTCTATAGCAGTCCAAGGGAAAAAAATATCAGACAACTATAGAAGTCTGAAATATATTACATTTATCATACGGATATAGAAATCTGAAATACAAAATTTTGGTCATCCCCCAAAATACCCTAAATTTTTATTAAACTTCCCTCACCGTCTGAATATTGTCTCAGACTGCGTATGAAGTCTGTTCTAAAAATTCAAATTGAATAAACTGGAAAACTACCCCCTAATTTTTTCCAGACTGCAGGAGAAGTCTAACATTCTTCAGACTTCTTACAGAAATAAAAAGTCAAAATTTTGGGTCAACTGCAAAACTACACTTTTTATTTTCTCAGACTTCATAAGCTGTTTGACAGAAAGTCAACGTTTACGCCAATTGCAAAATGTACCCTGAAAAATTTACAAAGCAAACTGTGTACGCTGTCTGAATGTCTGTCAGACTTCATCGGCAGTGTGCTTTGTAACTTTATAATTGCAAAATACCATCTTTTTCAGACCGACATAAAGTTCTGGTAACAGTATTGTCAGACTTCTGTGGAAGTATGAAACGATAATTTTTTTTAAAACACAATTTTTTGTGGGAATCATGATGAAAAATATGAAGATGAAGATGCTGGGGAATCATGATAAAAAATGTGAAGCTGAAGATGAAGATGACAAAGACTGGAATGAGGAGATATCGACTCAGTATCGGATGATTCTATTTGTGGTGGTGGTGGTGGTGGATTTGGTGGTGATGATGGTGTTGGCAAGTTGGATGTGCCTCTGCATATTTTCAAGAAACACGCTAAGGCTTACTGTGATGATATTGATTATAGCGTGTATGGGAAAGTGAAAGATTAAGATGTATATGTGGATGAAGATGAAGATTATAAGAAATATTAGTTGGAGGGTGTGACTAATCGTTTTGTTGGAAAAAGGGACTCGTTCGACGGTATCTTTGTCTATAAGTGTTTTGATAGCAGAAAGACCTAATATCAGAGTTGCGTTTGACGACGATAATGAGGAAATACACATTCAAAATAGAGAAGTTTAACAAGAAACGTTTTGTGGCTAAATGTCATGTGGAAGGATACATGTAAAGTTTCAAGCGGTTGTGAAGAACGAACCAAAAAGTATTGAGTGATGATCTATTCAAAAACTAACACATATTCACTAGCGGACCAGATGTCTAAGCGTAAACATTTATACTCCGCCGTATATTGGTTTGTTGTTTATAGAATGCTTTGGTATAATTGAACATATTACACCAAAGCATGTCAAAGTATCAATGAATAAGCAGTTTCGGATTAAGATGAGCTACACAACCACATACAAAGCATTGTTACATGCTCAAAGGAGGGTGAGAGGATCAACGGAAGATGGGTACGAGAGACTGCCTTCTTTTTGCATGGAATCAAGTAAACCAACCCGGGAACAATAAATGCTCTTGAAATATATGAGAAGAACATATTTAAATATATATTTATAGAATTTGCAGCTTCCATACATGGGTTTACGTTTCTTAGAAGAGTCATTGTGGTGGATGGTACTCATCTGAATTGAAGGTATGGCGGTGTTATGCTAGTGGCGACCGCACAAGACAAAAAATTTACAATATTTCTGTTGGCTTTCGAAATTGTAGACTCTGAGAATGATGCTTCATGGGAGTGGATTTTCATCAAGCTGAAAGAATGAATTTTAGACCAATATCCTTTGGTCATAGTCTCAGACAGGCACGACTCCATCAAGACTGCGTGTGAAGCGATTTTTCCTTGGGAACCACGAGGGATATGCTATTACCATCTACAAAATAACATAGTCACCAAGTTCAAGGGAAAACATCTTCTGTACTTAGTGAAAAACACGGCATACACATATATAGTTTACGATTTTAACCGATACATGGCCTCCTTACGAGCGGTAAATCCTGACCTTGCTGGTTACTTGGAGAAGGCGGATGTGAGTCTATGGTCATGCGTTCATTTTGGCGGAGACATATACGTGTGTTGTCTGACAATATAGTGATTTTTCTTAATATTTTCTATTCAGACTTCGCATGCAGACTGATTTTCTAGTCAGACTTCGCATGCAATATGATTATTTATCAGAGTGAGTGTGCAGTCTAACAATATAGTGTTTTTCTTAATATTTTATACTTCTCACTTGTGTTAACTACGTTCACTTTGTTGGAGAAAGGTACAATATAAAGACGAGCAACATTGCCGAATCTATAAACTCCGCAGTTAAGAAAGCAAAATATATCCTATATCTTTCCTTTTGGAGTTCATACCAGAGAAGCTAGGGACATGGTTTTGTAAAAGGCGACTAGATGCAATGAGTCTCACAACAACAATGAGCCGGGAATTGAATATATGCTGGATATTCGTGAATATTTTGTAGATATGATGACGACGGAACACGTAGATGCGTATCGGTTCATTGTTAAGGGAGGGCATAAGGATTGTGTTGTCGATTTGGAACATCAAAAGTGTGAATATGGTGTGTGGGATTACGAAATGATACCTTGCTCACATGACATTAGCGCTGCACAGAAACTTGAACTACACATTTCAACGCTTGTATGTCCATCTCACATAACGTACTATTTGTTCGCTGCATACTAGCACAACATCCTACCAAATAATTGTAATGACTACAACTGATCTTGACACCGTACGTGTTCTTCAGCCGAAAGAGAGGTGGAATCTTGGAAGACAGGAGAAGTGGAGGTGGCAATCTTGGCTAAAAATTTCCAAGACCAAGGGAAATAAACCACATAAACTACACAAGCAACCTAATTGTCTAGAACTTGAGGCTGATTAGAAATGGTTTAAGTCTGATATGTTTTTGGGTTTTAGTGAAGTTTGATGTAGTAATGAATGTATGTGAGAAGTATGATATTGAAGTTTTATGGAGTATTGGATGAGTTTGAGAAGTCTAATAGAGTAATTTCAGGACAATATTTTGTTTTTCAAGTCGTTTTCAGCTTTTGGTGTTTGAGTCTAAAAACTTGTTGTCTCAATTGTTTGAGTTCTGTTTCATCAAGCGTAGTAGCGCATAAAATTAATTAAGAACAAGTCATGAGTTTGTTACATAACACCCAAATACCCTACATATGTCCAAATACCCTACATATATGCCCAACACCCTAGAACTTCAAAACTTGGTATGGCACAAAATATTCCCGCAAAAGTAAGCCAAAACATGGATGCTTTTTTTTACAACTACAAAAGATAAATATATGCAAGAGATCCATTGTTTCGGGAATCGAAAAGATATTGGGAAAATCTATTTTCCCATCGTAGATGTTTAGAAAATCATACGCTTCATTCTTGTTAAGTTGTTTAGAGTTATAGCATATTTCCATCTAGATAGCCTTTGTTTATTTCTTACGTTTCGTAAAATTAAATAAAAAAGATTTTGAGCTTTAGATTATTTACGGCTGCATAAATATTTCTCGGTACCATTATGATGAGGACATGGAGTTAAGCCCAACCAAGGAAGCTGAGCAGGAGATCAAGATCCCAACCATGAGGCAGACACCAAGTACCAGAGCAGGCAACAAGAGCTTAAGGGAGGAGTTTAACAACTCAATTGAAAGCTTGTTCACACTTTTGGAGCATGAAGAGCTTTAACATAAACTACTTAAGCTAGAGATTATTCAGGAGACTCCAATTGAACCGAAGGAGCAACATCACAATTTCAAGACCATTTACATTCCATACCTTGAAGACAAGCAATGAAAAACCCAAAGGAAGATCACTTCCATGAAATCATCACAGAAGAACCAGAAGCACCAGAGAGCATAACTTTGCTCAATGCATCCGAAAAGAACACTTTGGAAGATCAAACCCATTTGAAAACTCTGCCTGCAAAGGAACTTGAAATTGTCACATCCAAGGAGCAAGAGATATAAAGGGGAGCTCAACTACAGGAGGAACCAAAGGATATAGCTCAACTACATCAGAAGACATCATTTATGCCATTTCTGACCGTTCTACAAGGTTATCATGGAGTTACCTTATTCAGCATTGTGCGCAACATCTAAGGAAGGCCAAAGACAAATTACAACAAAAGAGACTTTATAAGACATGAGAGTAAATAATTCCAAGCTATTTTTTAAAAAGATCATACTTACCTTATTTGCTACCCACATATTCAACAAATCATCACAAATGGCTACCTTCAAGATCAAACTATCATTCTGATTTCTTTCACACAAAATCTGCCTTTCATTAAGTTTCATTTTTACCTTTATAAGTCTAGCTATTTCCTTTGTATCAGACACACAATTTTCCAGTATTCAATCACGTTTTTTGCAAGCAAAGAATTTATATCTGTATTTCTCTTGTGTGTGATTTCTAAAGATTCAGAGAGTTCAGACTTATCACATCCTTCTCCATCAGGCTCTGTGGCGTCTATCACTTCTATCCTTCATCCTAGATCAAGTCCATACCATTTCAACATAATCAAAAAGGAGAAACGTACGCTCTTTTGTTGAATTTCCATCTCGATCCACCTTCATTCCATCTTCATCCATTAGTTATGTCAAAAGTGTTCTACAACCACTGACAAGCCCCATAAATCCATCATCTTGTGAGATCAACACCTAGTGATCCTACATCATTTGGTATCAGAGCTTAGGCTCCAAGTCCGGTGTATCTATCCCAAAACTCCATTTATGTTTTGCCTTTTTATTTTGTTTTGTTATTTATTCTGTTCTTATTCCATAATCGAAAACCACGTAAAATGATTTTATTTGCATTGTTAGAATCAATTCCATATTGATTAAGCTTTGCATCAAAAATACAAGTCATCATGTATCTAGTTCTTTGTTTTTGTTTAATTTTCGAAAACCCAAAAAAAAAAAGTTCGTACCATTCTCATTTGATTCTTTTGTTCGATCAAAATTTTCTACACAGGAAACACAAAGATTTGTTTGTCTTTATTTTGTCCTTCCTTATTGGCTTACATTTCGAAAAGTATATAAAAGAAAAAAAAGAAATAGTTGTTGCGTACCTTATATGTCACACGGTTTTATCAAATTATGCACTATATTGTCTGCATATTTGAACTTTCTCTTGCATGTTTTTGAATTAGTTTGCTTATCCTTCCTTAGAAACACTCACTGTAACTCATAGGCTATATTTATGCGAACCAAGGAATTATTAGACTTTATTTCGACCGTTGATACTTCTTAAAATGTGCACACGCAGGAACAACCATACAAATGGGTGAAGAAGAAAACAATGGCCAAGTTACTATGATACACCTGCTGGAAGCTATAGAGAGCATCAGTGCACGCATGACAGTGCTGGAACAGAGGCAAGCACCAGCCAGAAGAGGTCTTATCCATGGTGCAGCTGTTGGACAGAACTAGAGAAGAGGTGATGAAGAGACTGATGAAGACATTCCCAGCTTAGAGTATGATGCTGATCCACCTCCAGCTGATCCAAATCCACCACCAAGTAAGCATGAAAGGGAAATACAGAGAGGAAGGTCCAGAGACATAGATCATGAAGAGGACATACCATGGCGTGGCAGAAAAGATCTCAAACTAACACCTCCTACATTTGCTGGTAAAGTCAATCCAGAAGCATACTTGGATTGGGAGAGGAGAATGAAGTACATATATGAGTACTATCAATACTCCAATGCCAGGATGGTGACATTAGCAGCAGCACAACTAACTATCATTGCTCTAGCTTGGTGGTAGTGAGAGGTTAGTGAGAGGAGAAGGCACATGCATGGGAAAATGAAAACTTGGGAAGATATGAGGTATGGTATGAGAAAGAGATATGTACCTGCATATTACCACAAAGACTTGCAGAAAAGGTTCAGAAAGCTTGTCCAAGGAACCAAGTCAGTTTAGGAATACTTGAAGAGTATGAAACACTAAAAAACTTAATGGAGCTTGAGGATGCAGAAGAAACTCTAACAGCTCAGTTTCTGGATAGTTAGCATGATAAAATTTCCAGGAAGGTTGAAAGGCAAACCTACATGGATCTTGAAGAGATTGTACACTTATCTGTTCAAGCAAAACAACATATTAAGAGGAAGATAGTCTCAACAAGCATAATCAAGACATCTTGGACACCTTAACCACAAAGTAGCTTTGACAAGAACAGATTGGTGAGACAACCAAGTTCAATCCGCCTGCATCAGAAGCATCTAAGGGGACAAAGGCGAAAAAACAAGCCTCAAAACCAGAGATTAATTAATGATTCTCAAAGCTAATGTGGATTATGAATCAGAAGATGAACCTGAAGAACAAGCAGGATCAGAAGGAGAAAATGTTGTGGATTATCCTGAAATGGGTGAGCTACTGGTTGTGAGGAGAGCTCTTAGTGCACTCTTTCATACAAAAACCATTCAGAGGGAAAACATCTTCCTCACAAGGTGCAGCATTGACAACAAAGTGTGCAGTCTCATCATTGATGGATGATCTTGCACCAATGTAGCCAGCAAGTATATGGTGGACAAGCTGAACCTGGAAACAACTAAGCATCCAAGACCCTACAAATTGAAGTGGTTAAATGATGAGACAGAGTTGAAGATTGCTAAGTAGGTCACTGAGTCATTCACCACTGGAAAGTAGAGTGATCAAGTAAAGTATGATGTAATCCCTATATAAGCTTGTCATCTGCTCCTTGGAAGACCATGGCAATTTAACAAAGAGAAAATTCACAATGGACGCACCAACTTTTACTGCTTCACTCACAACAACAAGAAACACAATCTGGCCCCACTCACCCCACAGGAGGTTCATGAGATGAAAACTACATGGAAAAGGGTGCAAAGACAAGTAAAACCAACTTATACATTACACCTAACATTGTACTTAAGGCTATTGAATCAAAGACACAGGTTAATGAGGACATCGGTTCAACCGAACCTGACAAGGCTGACCAAGCCGAATTATTCCCAACAATGGTGAGTGCACCCCGGATCCAAGCCGACCAGAAGAGACTCACGAAAAAGTTCAACCGAGGCACGGAAAATTTGATCACCCTAAGCAGCATAGAGGACATCACGGAGAACTTGGACCAATTGAACCAAGATCAGTTCGTTCGGAACCAGCTGGCCCGGAGGATGACATAGACGATTGATCCCAACCACGATCACACATTCACACCAGGATTATCCATCTGGCCATACTTAGGATTGATGACGCATCAGTGATCTTCACCATAGGAGTCGTGGATCCTTAGCCCGTGTCGTCTTTTTGGACCAAATTTTATACTCTTTTTCCCTTATAGGGTTTTATCCCACTGGGTTTTCCTTGTAAGGTTTTTAATGAGGTAACCCGATGCCCTTTTCAACAGAACGAATGCAAGACCCATGAAGCCAAGACCCCCACATGCCTAAGGGTCTTCTACATTGTCTTTGTTTTCTGTTTTATTTCTTGGAAGGCATTAAAGCCCAATTCCTTTCATTTCCCATAGGGTTTTCAAAAACTAAAGGCTCATTTAGCCTAGAACTTTGTATTCTTTTTGGTTCACATTTTAATTCAAAGAAAACCCTAAGCTAGATTGCTTGTTTGCGGCCGTGAGTACCATTGTGAGTGTAATACCCTATCTCACTAAATTGGCCAGCGGGCAGTAGAAAAGTTAACAAGGAAATTTTCGTTATTTTCAGAAGATGAGGGGCATTTTGGTAATTTTACCAAAATGTGAGCCGGAAAGCTAATACGGGCCAAATGTTATTATTTTTAAGTAAAGTAAATATTTAGAAGACCAAGAATGATGGAAATGGACCGTAGACGAGTTTTTCGGATTATCGGGAATGGAAACCGATAAAACCGAAGAAACTTGTAAAATCCATAACCACAGCTGCGGTTGTCCAATTGGAGTAACTCAAATTGCTAAATTCATCTAAGATCATATAGAATCTGAAAATAGGGCTTGGTGGATTTATGGAGTCACCTATGGAGTTTTTAAAATATTAAACGCAAAATCGGTTAAACCAAAATCGGAGCGGAACGGAGTTACGAGATTATTTGAGCAGATTGGTTCACTAGTTTTGGTAAACAATAAACCCTGCTTTTAAAAGTGTAACCTCCCTATGGCACCACCTCTTCTCATTTGGGTTCAAAGAATATATTTGGTTCATTGAATGTGTTTAGTATGGAAAAGAAAAAGAAAAAAAAGAGACTTGCTCACCAAGTCTTGGCTGATGGCGTGGCTAGATCAGAGGAAGGGGGAGGACAGCTGTTGAAGAGAGAGGACATCTGTTGAAGGGGGAGGACAGCTGTTAAAGTCTTATGCAATTGAGTTGTGTATATAAAGAGGCTTAAGGGGTTGTTCATTCCTCACACCAACAATGAAAAGAAAGAGAGAGGAGAGAAAAAGAGAAGGAGAGGAAGAGAAGAAGAGGCGTGGAGAAGGAGAGGTAACCCGAGTCACCGCGTATCGATGGAAAGAGAACGGTGTCCTAGTCATAGGACTTCGTGTTTTCGTCTAGGAGTCGTGGGAGATTTTAGTTACCGTGGGGTAGCTAAGTGTTACCGTGGAAGTTACCGAGTTCGCGTTTGGGTCCCATGGTGTGGAGATTGCGTTAGAGATGCATTTAGTGTAGATCGAGTCTAATCGAGGGCATGTGCCGCAGTGTTCTCGATTTCCTTCGCTGATGTTATGTGTTGTTATTTGAGTGCTGGTGTGTTGTGGAGCTCATCATGTCTTGGTAGCATGTGATCAGCTATTGTACTTGATTGTTATTTTGGGGTTGGGCGGGATTATTAGATTGTTAGCAGCCTTTAGTTGGGAGCCGTCTCACAAGGTAATCTTAGATCACTCATTAGACTCTTTTGGTGTTTTTCAGGTTTGGCGTAGCTCGGCGGACGCGTAGGACACTCGGAGTAGTCTCGGGTTGGCATTGGGTATCAGTTTGTTACGCATTTTGACTTATTTCGGTTTCGGATTTTGTTGGGATCCCGCTAAATGATTTCTATTAGACCGTATATTGTTATGAATAAGATTTATATTTTTAAAGTAATAAAAACGGAATAATTCCCTGAGTACGATTTAGTCCGAGCTGAACACAACTCGTGGAAGCGGTACGGGTTGAAAAGCCTCGTATCGTGGAAACAAGGTAAACAGAGTCAAAGATGGTTTGGTTCGAGCCTTTGTCTCAAACCGGACTGTCTCTGGCTTTCGTATTGTGACAAACTCTTCTCGTATGACTGCTCGGGTTCGATCGGTCATGTTCTTGTTTGATTGTTGGCTGGTCAGCTCGTCGGTCAGCGGAAAACGGGATGGGGGCATTACAGTGAGGCTTCCCTTTCTTGCTCAGGACACTCTTGTTCCTATTCAACTTCAACACTCCATTGATCCATCTTCTAGCATCAGCAGAGAGTGACTTCAGTCCAACTGCTCGTTCTCCATCACCCTACCTTGTTCGGGGCACCAAGGGGATCGACCTCAGTTCAGCCTTGGCTTCTCCTTAATCTCGGTTCAGTGTGATCTTCCCAGAATCTTACATCATATGTTATAAGAGCTTAGGCTCTTGAAACCATCATGTCCATTCTAAAACCCTATCATCTTTTTTCCCTTTATTACGATTTTGTTTCTTTTAGCATACTATTCGAACATAAAATAAAAATGTGTTTCATTCTTGTTTCTGTTTGTTATTTGCTAGTTACTGTTTGCTAATATCTGAAAATCCAAAAAAACGAATTGTGATAGTTTGCTTAAAATCGAAAATGACCACCAATCGCTAGGGTTTTTCAAAACCGGTTCTGTTCAATTTGTGCTTGCGGTTTTGATTGTCAGCGATTGATATTGTGCTTGTCTCTGATTTCATCCTTTCATCTTTGTTCTCACTTGTGTTCTGTTGAATCATATAAAAAAAATATAAATCGTTTGTAAGGATGTTATAGAATGCATGCATATTTTAGACCACAAAAAAAAGAATGCCTGCATATCGACTAGGCTTTACGAGACTGCATTGCTTTTGTATAGTTGTTGCATACCTTATCTGTCAGACGGTTTTATCAAATTATGAAGCGAAATGGCTAGACGCATGCCTCCTAAGTAGTGGCCAGACGCATGCCTCCTCTTAAGGGTCGTTTGTCCTCGTAGATGTGAAATGGCTAGAGTTCGTGGAGACGTTTTCGTACATCATCAATTACAAGAAGGGAAAGGAGAACATTGTGGCCGAAGCCTTATATGTTACAATGAGTCTTTCTAAGGAAGGATAAGCAAATTAATTAAAAAACTATGCAAGAGAAAGTTCAAATATGCAGACAATATAGTGCTTCATAATTTGATAAAACTGTCTGACAGATAAGGTATGCAACAACTATTTCCGTTTCGTAAGGATCATGAGCAAGTACAGTGACCAAGTGGTGTGCGATGTCGTGCCCATGCAAGTTGGTCATTTACTTCTACGCCGACTCTGGAAGTTTGATACGGAGACGCTACGGAACGGACGTACCAACCACTATTCATTCAGCCTCGCCAAGTGAAAGTACCAGCTCACACCACTCACACCAGTGGAGGTCCACGAGATGCAGCTAAATCTCGCCAAGGAAAACAAGATCAGTAAGACCATGAGATGCGAGACCTACTGTTCTGTGCTTGATGGGACACTTTGGCGTGGATAAGACGATGAGAGTTCTGTTTGACCATTTCTTCTGGCCACACTTGAAACGAGACGTAGACCTTTTCTAATATAAGTGCATCACATGCCTAAAAACAAAGTCCAATTCACATCCTTACGGTCTTTATATGCCCTTTTTGATTCCTAACATGCATTGGGTAGATATTCTATGGATTTCGTGTTAGGTTTACCTAAGATCAGGCACAAACATTATGTATTCATGGTGATTGACCGATTCTCGAAGATGGCCCACATCATACCATGCATGCTCTGCTTGAAACTCGGAACTAAGCTGATGTCTCTAGGACTTATCATCCGTACACGGATAGCCAGACCGAGGTCGTCAACCGCACACTATCAGCCCTCTTACGGGCCAAGGTCGGTAAGAACTTAAGTAACTGGTTAGACTGTATTTCGTACGTTGAATTTGAAGGAATTTCTAGCAGATTCCTAATCCAATTAGGCAATCCTAGTCTGAATTCCGAGCCTAGGATATACAGGTTCATGTAATTGAATCTATCAGATCTGGAGAATTACCTGGTGATTAATGCAGCGGAAGTCTTAGCAAGTAATCGAGATCTAAAGCGCCTCAAATGCTGCGCCTCTACTGGTATCCACACGCACACAAACTGAACAGGAGGGATGCTAGTGCCTATAGAGATCAGATCTCTCAAGAGGTTTCTCTCTAGTTTCTGGTGGCTGTGAATTAGGTTAGATTAGTGTTTTGGTCGACCATATATCTTTATATATGTTGACTTAAACCACCCCGGAATTAACCAATAATTAAACCGATTTAATTTAGTAATCCGCGAGTCGTGTCGACCGACACACTCTATGTGTCGATCAACACGGTCGATCTGTGTCGACCGACATACTTATTATGTCGATCGACACTGTTCCAGAAACTTAGTATTGAATGCATATCTAATATGCATTCACCCGATCATTACATTAATGATCAACCTCATGTTCAACGTCCAGTTTGCTTAGGTGTGTGACCCTGTAGGTGTTGGAATTGTGTCCAGTAATCTCAGTACTGTCTCTAGAAAGTAAGAGTATGTCAATGATCAGACATAAGTCATATAATACTGGGGGTCATGATGGCTTGCTAGAGTCCGCTCATGATCTATAAGTCTTGGACTTATTGCCTTTATTATATGATCCCATATGGGTCACACGCCTAAGCTAACAGGAAAATGTGGAGGAACGGTTTAGCAGAAGTACGGTAAAAGTGCTAGGCATTTACTGTACTTAGAGAGAATAAAAGGTTTTAGCCACTGTGTGTCGATCGATGCACATGATGTGTCGATCGACACAGTGCGCGAATGGCCAAATGGCCCAAGAGGAACCGGACGAGTTTTATAAATAAAACTCGAGTCTGTTTTCTTCTAAAAACCCTAGCCGCAAGTCTGCGCCTCTCTCTCTCTCTCTGTCGCCTCCCTCCTCGTGGTCTAGCAGCCAGATTCCTTTGCGTGCGTGTGTGAACCTTTGGAGGATCCATCCCTTGGTGGCTCTCTGATCTCTGACCTGTTCTCCCTTTCCGCTGCACAAAACAGGTAAAAGGTGAGATCAACAATTGTTTCTAATCAAGAGAACCTAGATCCGCATGTTTAGGATAATCTGAATCTGAGAATTGAATCAGGATTGATCTAAACATTCCTTAAGTGGTACCAGAGCTATTGGTTCTGGTTTTTCTTGTTTAGATTCAAGTTTAGGATTGTTTTCTTGTTTAAGAAGTGTTTTGAATCAACTACTGATAAGAGAAATCACTTAAGCAACAAGGAATTGAAACCTAAACACACTTGAAATCGCAAATCCAAGCTATATTGATTTGGAATGCGATTTTCATAAATCAGGATCGGCTGTGATCGCATGGATCGATCGATACGATCGCATGGATCGGTCGATACAACCGCGAGAGATCGACTGCAATCGCATGGATCGATCGAACGATCGCATGGATTTCGCATATCTCGGCCAAGCCTGCTCAACGCGTGAACGCATCGATCGATGCTGAGAGCATCGACCGATGCGATTGATGAATCGATCGATGCGGTTGATGAATCGATCGATGCTGTTGGTTCATCGATCGATACGGTTGGGTTTATGGCTCGGTTTAAAATTTTTATTAAAATTAAAACGTCACGGTTTAATAAACAGACTTAATAAATTTATTAAGTTCTGGTTAAACCGGGATAAGAAATCCAAAGTCGAAATATTGGATTTTGTGCCTAAACCAGGATTTTCTAATTTGATTTGGTTGGACCAAATAAATTGAGAAAATCCGGTTTAGTAAATAACCGGTTGACAATTGTGGTCATCGTAGTAATTAATTTTGGTTAAGACCAATTTTAATGAACCAGACCGGTTATGTCATTTAATTGGACAATTGGGTCATGTCTTGGACATGGACCAATTCTTGGGCCTCGGGCCAAGAAGTTAAAACAATTGGGCCAATTATTTGAGTCTTTCTTCAGATTATTTTAAAATTTATTTTATAAAATTATAAAGTCGATTTTAAATTAAAGTTTCCGAAATTTTGAAATTAGAAAGTTTCTTAAAATAGAAGTTTCTAGATTTGCGGGTTTTGGATTTTAAAGAAATTTCTAAAGTTAGAAAGTTTCCGGTTTTAGAAAGTTTCCAATTTTAGAAAGTTTCCTAAAATAGTAGGTTTCCAAAAATAGAAAGTTTCCCGAAATAGTAATCTTCTATTTTGGGAATGAAATTTTAATAAACCTACGAACCTCAAATAATATCAAGCGTTGGATGTCTTGCCCAGTCTATGTCAGCTGTCGAAGCCCATTCAATTGTATTCATGGCCTTACAGTGTGAGGGTGTCTACTTTTGCGTGGATAAGACGGTTTGTGATTCATAAATGTCATTGGGAGTCCCAGACATTAATGATTACATGACTGTATAGTCTGGTTTTCTTGACTAGGCCATCGGGAGTCCCGGGCCTTGAGACATCAGAGTGAATTGGGCCTCGGGCCCAGATTCACAACCAAGAGTTATATCACGGATATAATTAGCCGATATAGGGCTTACCGATATAAGCTAAGGTTGGGTGACGGCCAGTGGCCCACTTTAATCTTAGTTATATGTGGATCTTGGAATCATTATATTCTATTGAGGGTAACTGATGTTATTGAATATAATGCGTGATTAATCATATTAAATTTAATACGAGATTAATCATATTGAACATATTAACTAAAATCCTTTTATCTTAATTTTCAGTTATGACTAGGACAAACAATCAAAACACTTTCTCGATCCGGTCTGTCCTTAAGATGGACAAGCTGAACGGATCAAATTTCTTGACTTGGTCGCGGAACCTGAGGCTAGTCCTCAGACAAGAGAGAAAGGACTATGTCCTTGAGAGAGCTCTCCCCGTGAGGATCGGGTCCAATGCTTCTCATGCAGTATATGATGCTTGGAATAAGCATTATAATGATACGGTAGATGTGCGTGGTCTGATATTGGCTACCATGGACTCAGACTTGCGGAAGCAATATGAGAACATGGAGTCGCCAATAGAGATGATCAGCAGCCTGAAATTGAAATTTCAGGAGCAGATAAGAGTGGAGAGATACCGGTTGGTTAAGTCTCTCACTAGCTGCAAGCTACCAAATGATAATCCAGTGAGTCCTCATGTCAGTAAAATGATGGGTTACATTGATAACCTGAGGAAACTGGATTATCCAGTTAGCCAAGAGTTGGCAACTGAAATCATTCTGCAGTCACTGCCGTCAAGCTATGATAAGTTCAGAAAGAACTATATCAAGAAAGGCTTAACGAAGACGCTGACTGAACTGCATGATATGCTCAAGACAGTTGAGCCAAACGTGAAGAGTACCCTGTACAATCTCATGAATGAGAAGGGTAGGTTTACTAAACCTAATGCTGACAAGGGTGAAGACAAAGTTGTCCAGATTTTGAATCATGGCAAGCGTGTGTCTTCTGAGCCCGAGTCAGATACCTCTTACGTTGGTAAGTGCTGCTACTGTAAGGAGACAGGGCATTGGAAGAGAGATTGCATTAAATTCATGGAAGATGATGAAGAGTTGAAGTTGATGTATGCGACTACTTCCTCAGGTATTCATGTTATTACTTCAAGTTCTACCTTATAGGTATTGGATACTGGTTGTGGCACTGATATTTGTTATAATATGCAGAGCCTGGGCAACAGTAGAACTTTGAAGGAAGGGCAAGTGAAACTACATGTCTGGAAGGAGCTTGGGATGCTGCCTCAGCCGTAGGGTTTTCACTTATAGATCCCTTTTAGGCTTGGTTTTGTATTAAGTAATTGCTACAATGTACCTGCTTTAAGCAGAGTTGTCTTTCATTTTCTTGTAAGAATTTGAATGTTTTTCATTTTGATAAAAGACAAGTTTTGTTCTTTTGATCTTAATGAAATATTAATTGTAGCACCCTATTCATGGAATGGGTTTTATATCTTAAACCAAAGAGTGCCTAAATGTAACATAAATACCGAATTGGTTTAAATCTGATGAATTAAACCTGATTTTCCTTGGCATAAAAGTCTTGGTCACATAGAGTAAGTCGGATTCAGAAATCCCATAGCCATGGACTGTTGGGCTCATTTGATAAAATATCTTATGAGACTTGAATTCTGTTTACTAGACCAAAAGGTAAAGGGCCTATCTTAGCCGAGCTAGAGAAAGGCCCAAAGGCTTATTGGACCTGGAACATACTCATGTATGTGGCCCAATGAGCAGTAATGCCAGAGAAAATCTCCTGTACTTCATTGTATCTACTGATTACTTCAGTAAGTGTGACTGTGTTCATTTGATGAGACACAAGTCGGAATTCTTTGACATGGTCGAAAGAGTTCCAGAATGAAGTATAGGATCTGAATGACAAAAGTATTAAGACTCTGGATTAAATCACGAGTGAGAATACTTAAGTCATTGATTGTGTGATCATCTAAATGAGTGTGAAATCGTTCCACAGCTCATTTCTCCTGAAAACCTGAAGGTTTTTCTGTGAGAAAGAATCAGATCTTATTAGAAATGATTAAAGATGATTCACACGAATCTTCCATGATATTATTTAAGAATAACGCTCTAGAAATGTCTAAGTTTACGCTGAAAAAGGTTCCACCAATATCAGTTGAAAGACACCACGTAAATGTGGATTGGAATCGATCCAAATTCGTCTTTACTGAATATTTGTAGTTGAGCTACTTCGCTGGTTGTCCTAGGGAAACTAAGGCTTGTTACTTTTACGTCCATTCTGTTTTCTAAGAAGGGAAGTTACTTTCCAAGAAGAACAGTGGGAGTAAAAGTATAACTCGAAGAAATTCGAGACATACAGGAGGCTGCTCAACCTGTTGAGGGAGAGCAACGGATGGATTTACAGATTTCTGTAGAATCTACACCTGTGGAGCCTGAAGTTCGCAGATATGAATGAATCAGTTACTAATCCGAGAGTGATTTCTTGTCATTAGTTGAACCTGATAATCATTGAAATCTGCACCTGTGGAGCCTGAAGTTCGCAGATATGAATGAATCAGTTACTAATCCGAGAGTGATTTCTCGTCATTAGTTGAACCTGATAATCATTGAAAGTTCGCATGATCTGATGATCATTGAAAGCGACGAATCTGCGAAATTCAAAGAAGCGAAAGTGAGCCCGGACTCCGAAAAATTACATTTTATGTAAGTTAGCTTCATCGATCCATTCATGGATGGAAGCAAACATATCGGAGTTGGAATCTTCGTTCTGTTGAAGTAGTCAAGGTTTAGACTTGAACAGGAACGAAGCGGAACTGTGTGTTTACTAATAGATTAGTGGGAGCGATATTGCATTTCTCATATTGTATGTCGATGACATACTGATTCTCGAAAATGACGTCCCAATGCTGCAGTCAGTAAAGGACTGGCTTGGGAGTTGGTTCTAATGATTGACATGAGTAAAGCCACGTATGTTCTTGGATTTTGGATCTAAAGATAGAGATCCGAAAGAGCTGGTAAGACAAAGTCAGGATTCTGATCCCGACAAAGTCCTACAGGTTTTCAGCATTCCAAGAAGGGTTTTATGCAAATGTCACATGGCATTACGTTAAGCAAGACACAGTGTCCTACGATAACTGCTGAGCTTAAATGCATGGATAAGATTCCATATGCGTCGGCAATTGGATCTATCATGTATGCCATGAAACGTACTTGTTTGATGTTGCTTTAATGTTAAGCAAGACAAGTAAAGACCAGTCAAATCCAGCAAAGAATCACTGGATTGCCGTAAAGAATATCCTAAAGTATTTGAGGAATACTAAGGATAAATTCTTGAGTTACGGAGAAAGTGAGGTGCTACGAGTCGGTAGAGTCTGAAAGGCAAGTTTCCAATAGACAAAGATGATTTCCGATCACAGTCCGGTTATATCTTGTGTCTATCTGGCGGTGCAAGGCACTGTTGCTGACTCCATGACTTAAGCTGAACATTTCGCAGCTTGGGAAGTGGCGAAAGAGGTTGTTTGGAAAGAAGAGTTTGTCACTGAACTTGATGTGATTTCCAGCATAGATGAGACTAGCTGCACATCAGAGGTCCAAACACCTTGAGGATAGGTATAACCTATTCCGTGAGATAAATGACAGAGATGTTAAGTAGATCAGCAAGTTTCAACGAATGAGAACGTTGCTAATCTATTAACGAAGCCACTCCTTAGGCCTAAGCACGAGTCGCGGACTGTTGCTGTAGGATAAGTGAAATTAAGATGTAGTCTTAATTTCAGTGGGAGTTATTAAAGGGCTTTATTTAGTTATTGGATATGTTCTTGAAATAACATTGAAGATGTTTAATGAAATTATTATTTCAAGATTATTTTAACTGTGATGAAATAATCGTTCCAAAGTGATATAAACCATTTTATAGGTCATCGAAGTAAATGACTTGTTCTTGAGTTATCAAAGTCATTTAGCTTGATCATGAGACCCTATATTTGATAAATGACTTATATCATTATGTCCCTAGTCGAAGGTTGTTGAAATTGGAACACCAACAACCGTGTGAGACTGGATTGGTACGTGACTTATGACAAAGTCTCAGTGTGTCATAGATGCGCGGCATCAAAGTCAGTACATAGGTGTATGTTGGGGAACATACGACCGGACAAGACCCGCTTATAAGAACTCTTCAGGATATTTATATTTGTGTCATAAGAGATTCTTACTACGACTATAGAGTATAGTCCTTAGACCTGAGTTCGCATGCATGTGACTGCACATGGACTGATGCACTATGATCATTGTCTAACGCTGTCGTTCTGCGATAGTTATAAGGACCTTGTTTGGGTACATTATGAAATGAGTAGTTTACAGTGATGGAACAAGACGGGATTTGTCCCTCCAATATAAATGGAGTGAATATCTCTAGGCCAATCGGAGATTTGAATACTGGAAAATGCATGGCCATGCTCAAACGGACTGTCCCGAGTCGTTTGGATTGTCAGTATCGAATCAGAGTCCGATGAACAAGATTAGGCTTTATAAGGATGACACTAATCTTGCCTTATGACTAATCGAGATATTGAGACAAAAGGATTATGAATACAGAGATTCCAGTACAAGTGGGAGATTGTTGGAATTGTGTCCAGTAATCTCAGTACTGTCTCTAGAAAGTAAGAGTATGTCAATGATCAGACATAAGTCATATAATACTGGGGGTCATGATGGCTTGCTAGAGTCCGCTCATGATCTATAAGTCTTGGACTTATTGCCTTTATTATATGATCCCATATGGGTCACACGCCTAAGCTAACAGGAAAATGTGGAGGAACGGTTTAGCAGAAGTACGGTAAAAGTGCTAGGCATTTACTGTACTTAGAGAGAATAAAAGGTTTTAGCCACTGTGTGTCGATCGATGCACATGATGTGTCGATCGACACAGTGCGCGAATGGCCAAATGGCCCAAGAGGAACCGGACGAGTTTTATAAATAAAACTCGAGTCTGTTTTCTTCTAAAAACCCTAGCCGCAAGTCTGCGCCTCTCTCTCTCTCTCTGTCGCCTCCCTCCTCGTGGTCTAGCAGCCAGATTCCTTTGCGTGCGTGTGTGAACCTTTGGAGGATCCATCCCTTGGTGGCTCTCTGATCTCTGACCTGTTCTCCCTTTCCGCTGCACAAAACAGGTAAAAGGTGAGATCAACAATTGTTTCTAATCAAGAGAACCTAGATCCGCATGTTTAGGATAATCTGAATCTGAGAATTGAATCAGGATTGATCTAAACATTCCTTCAGTAGGATCATATAACACTAGCAATGAGTTTTCAACTCATTGATCATAAGTGGCTTCTAGCAAAGCATTATGAGTACCCAATGTCATATGATTGTCTCATCTCGACAGTACGACTTTCACTTAGAGCAAGTACAATAGATTTCAGGACATTCCCAACAATCTCCCACTTGTACCGGAATCATCTATTCCTATAATCCCTTCGTCACTATATCTCGATCCGGCATAAGGCAAGATCCGTGTCATCCTTATTAAGCCAAAATCATGTTCATCGAATTCCGATTTATATTGACAAGACAAACGACTGACAATCACCTCGTTTGAGTGTGGCCACACATTTCTCAGTATCAAATCTTCGATGGGCCCTGAGATATTTCTCTCCTGTTATATAGGAGGGACAATTCCCATCTTGTTCCATCCCTGTTCCTTCACACGTTTCATGATACGCCCAATCAATGTCTTTATGATCACCAGTTACGGCTGACGTTTGACAAGGTCAAAGCGGACCAATTCACATGTAAGAAATCATGATGAACTCAGGTCTAAGGACTATACTCTATAGTCGTAATGAAAACTCTCATGACACTTATATAACTATCCCGTAGAGTTCTCATCAGTGGGTCATGTCCGATCATGTGTTCTCTAACACATACCTATGTGATTGACTTTAATACTCTTATTAATGACTCCATGAGACTTAGTCATCAGTCACCTCACATACTAGTCTCACGTGGTTGTTAATGTCCCACTTTAACAACCTCGACCAGGGACAAACATAATTTATGTCATTTATTATTTATAGGGTTTCATGATCAAGTCACATACTTGATGACCTATAAAATGTCATAAATTACTTTGGGACTATTATTTAATAACCATTATTAAATAATACAGATGTCAGATTTCAATAACATAATCATATTATGTTTAAACGAACATCATATCATAACTAAAATTAATAACATTGACTCCCACTAAAATTAAGATCACATCTTAAGACATCTAATGCCTTTAGCAGTAGCCTGACTGCTGCTCTTCCTCATCAGGTTGAGCAGTCTCCTGTGTTTTTCGAATTTCTTCGAGTTGCACTTTTACTCCCACTGTTCTTCTTGGAAAGAAAGTCTTTCTCAAGAAAACATAGTTCCGAGCAACAAACAATTTGTTCTCGAACTGGTTGTAAAAGTAACATGCCTTGGTTTTGTTAGGACAACCATTGAAGTAGCACTTATCAGATTTGGGTGTGAGCTTATCAGATATTAAACGTTTTATACAAGCCTCACAACTCCAAATATCCATGATGGATAAATCAGAAACATTTACATTCCACATCTCATGTGGTATCTTTGTAACTGATTTTAATGGAACACTATTTAAAGTAAACTCAGACATTTCTAGAGCGTATTCTTAGAAGGATAATGGAAGATTTAAGTGACTCATCATTGATCGAACCATATCTAATAGCATCCGATTCAGGAGAAGTGAATTGTGAAACACTTTCACAATCTCTCAGATGATCACTAAATTCTTGACATAAGTATTCACCTCCATGATCTCATTGTAGAGTTTTAATACCTTTGCCAAATTGATTATGTACTTCAATATTCGGAACTCTTTGAACCTTTCAAAGATTCTGACTTATGTCTTATAAATAAGACATAACCGTACCTACTGAAAATATCAGTAAAGGTAATGAAGTACTGAAAATTTCTTCTAGCATTAATGCTCATCGGCCTATATACATCCGTATGTATAAAGCCCAATAAGCCTCTGGCCCTTTCATTTTGTTCGTTTGCAACTTGTGTCGACCGACACACCATTTGTGTCGATCGACACTACCATTTCGAAAGGGGCCTTTGTCGTTTGACCCAATAAACAAGATTCACTGTACTCATTATGATTCATAATCAAATGAGCCCAAAAATCCATCACTATGGAGCTTCTGAATCTGTTTCTCATTTATTTGGTCCAAAACGACAATGCTAGAGAGAAGTTTTGATTCGTATCATTTGACTTGAATCTCTTGGTATTAATGTTATATTTATGCACATTCTGGTTTAGAACATAAAGTCCATTCTCTAATGGATTGCTACTATAAAATATATCACTGTAATCAAATGAATAACACTTATTCTTAATTTGAAAACTGATATCCTTTCATATCCAAACAAGGATTAGAAATAATCTTTATGCTCATAGCAGTTACATAGTAGCAGTTTCAAGTTCAAAACATGCCATAAAAGGAAAAACAAATGAAATAATCCTACGGTTAATGCAGCAACTCTTGCTCCATTCACACTCATAGGTCCACTTGTCCTTTCTCCACAGTCCTACTTTTGCTCAGGCCCTGCATATTTTCACAAAATATGAGTACCACAGCTGGTATCCAATACCCAACAAGTAGGATTATAAGAAGTAACATTTACTTATATAACATAATGCCTGAAGAAGAAGTCTCGTACGTCTTCTTCAGCTTCTCATAATCTTCCAAGAATTTAATGCAGTTTCTTTTCAAATGCCCATAACCATTACAATAATGGCACTTAACATCTTCAGAAGGACTGGTTTTAACCTTAGGAGCATGGCCAGACTCGCTTGGATTCACAATCGAGCTCGTCTTGCCATCACCTTTGTTCTTACCAAGTTTCTTAAACTTTTTACCCTTTTGTACCATAAGGACATTTGGGGTGTCCTTCTTGATGTTAGGTTCAGCAGTCTTAAGCATCCCATGCAATTCAGTCAACGTCTTCGTCAAGTTGTTCATGTTATAGTTCATAACAAATTGATCATAGCTTGACGGCAGTGACTGTAGAATGATGTCAGTAGCCAACTCTTGGCTAATGGGACAATCCAGTTTCCCCAGGTTATCAATATAACCCATCATCTTAATGACATGGGGACTAACTGGTTTGCCCATTGGTAGCTTGCACTCAATCAGATACCTAACCGTCTGGTATCTCTGAGTTCGTGCCTGCTCCTGAAACATACCTTTCAGGCCAGTGATCATCTCTTTTGGTGACTCCACGTACTCATATTGCTTCTGCAATTCCGAGTTCATGGTAGCCAACATGAGACAACTCACATCCACCGCATCATTAGAATGCTTATCCCAAGCATCCTTATCTGACTGCCAGGCATTGGCTCGGTACTTCTTAGGGAGAACTTTCTCAAGGACATAGTCCTTCTTCTCCTGCTTGAGAACAATTCTCAAGTTCCGATACCATTCAAGAAAGTTGGATCCATTTAACTTGTCCTTCTCAAGGACGGATCGCAGGGAGAAATTGTTACGATGGTTTGAGTTAGACATGGCTGGAAAACAAGGGAAGTTTTAGTTATGATGTTCAAGAAATGAGAAGTCTTAACAATTAAGAAAACTCGCATTATATTCAAACAATGTTTCCTCAGATGAATATAATGATCCAAGACCCATACTTCACTAAACTTGAGTGAGCCACTGGCTATCACCCAATTTTAGCTATCTAGGTAAGCAACAACTTTGCTAGTTATATCAAATATAACTCTTGGTTGTGGATCGACATCTTATGTCCAATCCACCTGATGTCTCTGAGCCCAAAACGATTTTGATGGCCCAGTCAAGTAAACCAATCTCTTCAGTCATGTAATTGTTGACGCCTTGCACTGCAAGCCCATCAACACGATTACTTCCTGTCTTACTCATGAAATCGTGGACATCTTGCACTGCAAGTCTATCACACAACTAAATGAGTCTTGACAGTTGACAAGATTGGAAAGACATCAAGTATCACTTGATATTTGGTTGAGGAACGGAACCTTTAAAACGTTCAGTTTTATTATGTTTTAATTCTAATAATTAATTGATTTATCTTGCTTTGGTTCTGTGATTGCAGGTTCCATAACCCAATCATCGAATCTGATGTCGACCGACACTACTATAGCGTCGATCGATGTAGAATAACCAAAAGCAATCCGCGATAACCGATCAATCCAATTGATCCGGTTTTTGAATACCGGTCAGTGTCGATCGATGCTACATTAGCATCGGTCGATACCAACCTAATCAAACCAATCGCAATTAAACCATTTAACCAAGCTCGATAACCGGTCCAATCCAATTGAACCAATTCATCAATCTAGCGAGGTCTGTGTCGACCGACACAACTCTTGTGTCGATCGACACTAGGCGAATAAGTTTTATTCGGGTTATCCTTCTGTGTCGACCGATACCGGATTGGTGTCGATCGACACAGCGCGATAAGCCCTAATCGTTTTTCAATCAAAAAACCTAAAAAACTAGATTTTCATGAAAACGAATTTTAGCATGCTTGTATCAACTATACAGAGATTCAGATTCAACTAATCTAATCAACATGCTACAGATTCAATGGAACCCTAAAGCTCTGATACCACTGAAGGAATTTCTAGCAGATTCCTAATCCAATTAGGCAATCCTAGTCTGAATTCCGAGCCTAGGATCTACAGGTTCATGTAATTGAATCTATCAGATCTGGAGAATTACCTGGTGATTAATGCAGCGGAAGTCTTAGCAAGTAATCGAGATCTAAAGCGCCTCAAATGCTGCGCCTCTACTGGTATCCACACGCACACAAACTGAACAGGAGGGATGCTAGTGCCTATAGAGATCAGATCTCTCAAGAGGTTTCTCTCTAGTTTCTGGTGGCTGTGAATTAGGTTAGATTAGTGTTTTGGTCGACCATATATCTTTATATATGTTGACTTAAACCACCCCGGAATTAACCAATAATTAAACCGATTTAATTTGGTAATCCGCGAGTCGTGTCGACCGACACACTCTATGTGTCGATCGACACGGTCGATCTGTGTCGACCGACATACTTATTATGTCGATCGACACTGTTCTAGAAACTTAGTATTGAATGCATATCTAATATGCATTCACCCGATCATTACATTAATGATCAACCTCATGTTCAACGTCCAGTTTGCTTAGGTGTGTGACCCTGTAGGATCATATAACACTAGCAATGAGTTTTCAACTCATTGATCATAAGTGGCTTCTAGCAAAGCATTATGAGTACCCAATGTCATATGATTGTCTCATCTCGACAGTACGACTTTCACTTAGAGCAAGTACAATAGATTTCAGGACATTCCCAACAGAATTTACTTATGATAATGCTAACCACTCTGATACTAAGCTGTCTGTGATAACCCGTATCAAAAATACGGTCAACGGGCAGCAGAAAGTCAACCAGGGGCAAAATTGTCATTTTACCGAAGTTAGGGGTAAAATGGTAATTTAGCAAAAGTTTGAGACGGAAGCTATGACGGGCAAAATGTTCATGTTTAACAACATAAAGAACATTTAGAAGATCAGGGTTGGAGAAATCGGAGCAGAAACATGTTTTTCGGTGAGTCGGGAATGGAAACCGACAAAACCGAAGAAACTTCAAAAATTCATAACCGGAGCTACGTAAGTCCGATCAGGGTGATTCGAAATGCTAAATTCATCAAATAGCATGTAGAGTCTTATTGTGGAGGTTTGGGGATTTATGAGAATCATTTGGTATTTTCTAAAACAATATTCGCACAATCGAGGAAACCGAAGCAACGGGTCAAGAGGGGTTTAATGTTGGTCAAGGCCGGTTTAGGGAAAGATTTTTGGACTCAAAACACTCTTAAGGACAAGTGTCTATGCCCCAGGGTCGCCACATCTCATGGTTAGGTGTCAATGCATGGTGGTTCATGCATCTTTTTGCAGCGAAGGAAAACAAGCATGTGAAGAGAAAAATTTCATTGGAGCTCACAAAAACCTCTCTCTACCTCACACCCACGACCTCTCTCTCCTCTCTCTCTATGTTCATCCCACTTGCCCAGAAAACCCAGAAAAAGCCTTGAATCTTCATAGAACCTCAAGAACATTCAAAGTGTTCTTGAGTGTTCATAAGACCTTCTTTCACCAAAAATGCAATAACTTCTTGAATATAAACCCAAATCAACTTCTGCAAAGTGCTATAGCTTTCTATCTCCCTCCTCTACAATCTCCAGCCAGCCACCGTCGTCGTCATTGCCGGTTCTCGCCGAAATCTGGCCGGCAAGCATCCGCGGATTAGGGTTTTGGGGAATCTCTCTCTTCCTTCATCAGATCTGAATGTTTTTGAAGCCATAGATGGCTAGATCTCTTCTTTGCGGTCAGTTTGATAGGTGGATCGTCTTCTGAGTCACCGGAAAAAGTGCTGAACCGGCCGGTCAACGCCGGACCACCGCCGGTCAACGCCGGAGAAGTCACCGGAAAAGCCCAACCGCCGCCAATCTTCAGCCGGTTCTTCAAGGAGTGTGATGGGATGGTTTGATTCAAGATTTGGGTTGGTTTAAGGTGTTGGAATTGTGTCCAGCAATCTCTGTACTGTCTCTATAACGTAAGAGTATGTCAGTGATCAGACATAAGTCATACAATACTGGGGTTCATGATGGCTTGCTAGAGTCCGCTCATGATCTATGAGTCTCGGACTTATTGCTTTTATTGTATGATCCCATATGGGTCACACGCTTAAGCTAGCAGGAAATAATGTTGAAAGGCATAGCAGAAGTACGACAAAAGTGCTAGGCATTTGTCGTACTAAGAGAGAATGAATAATGGGTCTGATTAAATGGGATTTAATCAGATTGGGCCCAAAAGCCCAAAAGGGAAAGAGAAGGCTTTTAATGTCTAAAAGCCAAGTCTCTTCTCCCCAACCCTAAGCCTCCCAGCCGCGATTTCTCTCCTCTCTCTGGCGCCTCCCTCAGCTTGGTCTAGCAGCCAGTTTCCTGTGATTGCGTGTGTGAGCCTTTGGAGGATCCATCTCTCGGTGTATCTCCCTGATCATTGACCTGTTCTCAATTCCGCTGCAAACAAACAGGTAAAAGGTGAGATCATAATGTTTCTAAATAAGAACACCTAGATCTGATGCATGTTTAGGTTGATATGAATTTGAGAATTGAATCAGGATCAACCGAAACTTCCAACAGTGGTATCAGAGCCATTGGTTCTTAGGTTTCTTGTTTTAGATTCATTGTTTAGGTTGTTTAATCTGTTTAGATGTGTTTTGAATCCATTACTGATAAGAAAAACACATAAGAAACTGAATTAAATCCTGAACAAACACTTGAATCACAAAACCGAGCTATATGACTCGGGTTTTGTTGATTGGCCAAGGTGTGATCGACCGGCTTGGCCGGTTGGTTGTTACGGCCGAGAGGAATGGCCGGTCGGACGGACGGGATCGCGGGTCGGGCAGTCGGGATGGTCGGATTGGATCGGATCATTCGATCGATCGCAATCGATCATCGCGACGCGTCCGATCGCTCGTCCCGATCGATCGTCCGATCGCGCGTCCCGTGCACCGTCCCGCCCGTCCCGTCCCGTCCCGAGCTGTCCCGGCTGTCCTGCGCATCGTCTCGATCTCGGATCGTTGACGGCTTGCGGCTGGACGATCATTGCTTGATCCGAAAGCTAGGGTTTCACGGTTCAATCGGTTCGGTTCGGTTAGCTGGTTCGGTTTAAAACTTGATTAAAATCAACGTTTCGGTTTAATAAACAGGTTTAATAATTTTATTAAATCTGGTTAAACCGGAATAAGAAATCCAATGTCGAAAGAAATATTGGATTTAGTGCCTAAACCAGGAATTTCTAATTTGATTTGGTTGGACCAAATAAATTGAGAAATTCCGGTTTAGTAAATAACCGGTTGACAATTGTGGTCATCGTAGTAATTAAAACTTGGTTAGACCAGTTTTAATGAACCAGACCGGTTATGTCAATTAATTGGACAATTGGGTCATGTCTTGGACATGGACCAATTCTTGGGCCTCGGGCCAAGAAGTTAAAACAATTGGGCCAGTTAATTGAGTCTTTCTTCAGATTAATTTAAAATCTATTTTATAAAATTATAAAGTCGTTTTTAAATTAATGTTTCCGAAATTTTATAATTAGAAAGTTTCTTAAAATAGAATTTTCTGAATTTGCGGGTTTTGGATTTTAAAGAAGTTTCTAAAGTTAGAAAGTTTCCGGTTTTAGAAAGTTTCCAATTTTAGAAAGTTTCTAAAAATAGTAGGTTTCCATAAATAGAAAGTTTCCCGAAATAGTAATCTTCTATTTTGGGAATGATTTTAATAAACCTACGAACCTCAAGTAATATCAAGCGTTGGATGTCTTGTCCAGGCTATGTCAGCTGTCAAAGCCCATTCAATTGCATTCATGGCCTTACAGTGTGAGGATGTCTGTTTTTGCGTGGGTAAGACGGTTTGTGATTCATAAATGTCATTGGGAGTCCCAGACATTAATGATTACATGACTGTATAGTCCGGTTTTCTTGACTAGGCCATCGGGAGTCCCGGGCCTTGAGACATCAGGGTGGATTGGGCCTCGGGCCCAGATTCACAACCAAGAGTTATATCACGGATATAATTAGCCGATATAGGGCTTACCGATATAAGCTAAGGTTGGGTGACGGCCAGTGGCCCACTTTGATCTTAGTTATATGTGGATCTTGGAATCATTATATTCTATTGAGGGTAACTTATGTTATTGAATATAATGCATGATTAATCATATTATACTTTAATACGAGATTAATCATTTTGAACATATAACTAATAACCTTTTTTATTTATATATTTCAGATATGACTACTACAAGCACTCAAAACACATTCTCGATCCGGTCTGTTCTCGAGAAGGAGAAGCTGACTGGAACGAACTTCCTGACATGGTCAAGGAACTTGAGGCTGGTCCTCAAGCAGGAGAAGAAGGATTATGTCCTTCGAGATCCCCTCCCCGAGAGGCCTCTTGCCAATGCTGCCAGGACTCTGCACAATGCTTGGGAAAAGCATTCGTCAGATGAAAATGATGTTTATTGCCTGATGTTGGTGACAATGACTCCTGAGCTGCAAAAACAGTTCGAAAGTGTATTGTCTCCAATCGAGATCATGGCAAGCCTGAAATCGCTTTTTCAGGAGCAGGCTAGGACCGAGAGGTTCCAGACAGTTAAGAACCTCTTGGACTGTAAGTTGGCTGCGAATGCGGCAGTGAGTCCTCATGTGTTGAAGATGATGGGTTATCTCGATCATCTTCACAAACTCGACTGCCCAATCAGCCAGGAACTTGCCTGCGACATCATTCTGCAGTCTTTACCTGCAAGCTATGATCAGTTCATTCTGAACTTTAACATGCATGGCTTGAGTAAGACACTGCCTGAGCTTCACGGAATGCTCAAGACTGCAGAGCCCAACTTGAAGAAACCCGCCAAGGACCCCAATGTACTTATGGTACAAAAGGGCAAGGGGTTTAAGAAGTCTTCTGCTAAGGATAAGGGAAAGGCCAAGGGTGTCCAAGTCGAGGACAAGGACACACCAAAGCCCAAGCCCAAGTCCAAGGCTGGGCCTACTGACATGTGCAGGTTCTGCAAAGAACTGGGGCATTGGAGAAGAGATTGTAAGAAATTCCAGGAAGGTCTAAAGGAATTAAAGAAGAAGACTTTCGAGACTTCTTCATCAGGTATTTTTGTTATAGAAGTTAATACAACTACTTCTGATAATACCTCATGGGTCATGGATACTGGTTGTGGGGCTCATATTTGTACTAATATGCAGGCACTCAGCAACAGTAGAAGGCTGAAGCAAGGACAAGTGGAACTACGAGTTGGGAATGGAGCGAAAGTTTCAGCACTGGCTGTAGGAACTTACTTGTTGTCTTTACCTTCGGGATTGATTTTAGAACTTAATAATTGTTATTTTGTACCTGCTATAAGCAGAAATATTATTTCAATTTCTTTGTTGGATTTGGAAGGTTATGATTTTTCAGTTAAGAATAAATTATGTTCCTTCAATCGCAACAATTTGTTCTATGGTTCTGCCCCTCTTACGAATGGGCTTTACATACTCGATCAATCCGCGCCAATTTATAACATTAATACAAAACGGTTTAAACCTAATGAGGAAAACCGAACGTTTCTATGGCATTGTCGTTTAGGGCACATCAGCGAGAAACGCATCAAGAGGCTCCATTCGAATGGACTTCTTGGCTCATTTGACTTTGAGTCATGTGAGAAATGCGAATCCTGCATGATGGGCAAAATGACACGGGCCCCCTTTAATAAACCTAACGAGAGGGCCAGTGACTTATTGGGCCTGATACACACTGATGTGTGTGGCCCAATGTCCACTAATGCAAGAGGAAACTATCAGTACTTCATTACCTTTACTGATGATTTCAGTAGGTATGGATATGTTTATTTGATGAAACATAAGTCTGAATCTTTTGAGAAGTTCAGAGAATTCCAAAATGAAGTACAGAACCAACTTGGCAAAAGCATTAAGGCTCTTCGGTCCGACCGAGGAGGAGAATACTTAAGCCAAGAATTCAGTGATCATCTGAGAGAGTGTGGGATCGTATCCCAACTCACTCCTCCTGGAACACCCCAATGGAATGGTGTGTCTGAGAGGAGAAATCGGACCTTATTGGATATGGTTCGATCTATGATGAGTCACACAGACCTTCCAATATCCCTTTGGGGATATGCTCTGCTAACAGCAGTGTTCACTCTAAATAGAGCGCCATCAAAAGCAGTAGCAAAGACACCATATGAATTATGGACTGGAGAAGCTCCAGTGCTGTCTTATCTAAGAATTTGGGGTTGTGAAGCCTATGTTAAGAGATTAATCTCAGATAAGCTTACACCAAAATCTGATAAATGCTACTTCATTGGTTATCCACGGGAAACCAAGGCTTATTACTTCTATCTACGTTCCGAGAACAAGATCTTTGTTGCCCGGGATTGTAACTTTCTTGAGAGGGAGTTTCTCTCTAAGAAAGACAGTGGGAGTAAGGTACTGCTTGAAGAAATTCAAGATGAACAGGAAACTGCTCAACCTAATGAGGAAGAGCAGCAGGAGGATCTACAAGAAATTGTAGAGCCTGAACCTGTAGTACCTGAAGTTCGAAGATCCGGGAGGATCCGTCACGAACCCGAGAGATATCAGGGATTCCTCGTGACTGACTGTCATGATCTTTTGATCATTGATGGTGATGAACCATCGAACTTCAATCAAGCCATGATGGGCCCAGATTCCTCTAGGTGGCGCAAGGCCACTGATTCCGAAATGGACTCCATGTCGGTCAACCAAGTCTTTTCGTTGGTTGACTTACCCGTTGGTGTAAAAGCCATCGAGTGCAAATGGATCTTCAAGAAGAAGATTGACGTGGATGGAAATGTCCAGATTTATAAAGCCAGGTTGGTGGCAAAAGGTTTCAGACAAGTTCACGGGGTGGACTACGATGAAACCTATTCACCGGTGGCTATGATGAAATCTATTCGGATTCTACTAGCAACTGCAGCTTTTCATGATTATGAAATTTGGCAGATGGACGTGAAAACCGCCTTCCTGAATGGTATTCTGGAAGAGGATGTGTATATGACGCAACCTGACGGTTACATAGATCCAAAGAATGCTGGGAAAGTATGCAAGCTTCATAAATCCATTTATGGATTGAAGCAAGCATCGAGGAGCTGGAATCTTCGTTTTGATGAAGCAATCAAGCAATTTGACTTTATCAGAAACGAAGAAGAACAATGCGTGTATAAGAAAACTAGTGGGAGCAAAATCGTTTTTCTTATTCTGTATGTTGATGACATACTGCTTCTCGGAAACGACGTTCCAATGTTGAAGTCTGTAAAAGACTGGCTTGGAAGTTGTTTTTCCATGAAAGACATGGGTGAAGCCGCATACGTTCTTGGAATTAGGATCTATCGGGATAGACCTAAAAGGCTGATAGGCTTGTGTCAAGACTCATACATTGACAAAGTCCTACAAAGATTCAGCATGAAAGATTCCAAGAAGGGCTTCACGCCAATGGTACATGGCACAACGCTAAGCAAGAAGCAGAGCCCTACGTCGGCTGCTGAGCTTGAGCGCATGAAGAATATTCCTTATGCATCTGCAATAGGATCTGTCATGTATGCCATGATCTGTACTCGTCCTGATGTTGCTTATGCATTGAGCATGACGAGTAGATACCAGTCAAATCCAGGTGAAAACCATTGGATTGCCGTAAAGAACATCTTGAAGTATCTAAGACATACTAAGGATAAGTTCTTGGTGTACGGTGGAAGTGATGTGCTTAAAGTCAGTGGATTCACGGACGCAAGTTTCCAGACAGACACAGATGATTTCCGGTCACAGTCCGGTTATGTCTTTTGTCTGAATGGCGGTGCAGTAAGTTGGAGAAGCTCCAAGCAGGACACCGTTGCTGATTCCACTACAGAAGCTGAATATATCGCCGCCTCAGAAGCAGCGAAGGAAGCTGTTTGGATACGAAAGTTCATTATGGAACTAGGTGTGATACCAGATGCGGCTGAGCCTCTGGCACTGTTTTGTGACAACAATGGTGCTATAGCTCAGGCAAAGGAACCAAGATCACACCAGAAATCCAAGCATGTTCAAAGAAGATATCACTTGATACGTGACATCATTAATAGAAAGGAAGTCAAAATCAGCCGAGTTCCGACAGATGATAATGTCGCTGATCCGTTGACAAAGCCACTCCCAAGGCCTAAGCTCGAGTTCCTGACTGAAGCTGTAGGCATTAGAAACATTGAAATGTAATCTAAATTTGAGTGGGAGTTTTGTGAGCTTTATTTTAGTTATTTGATATGTTCTTGTAAAACATTATTTATGTTTTAATGAAATTATTATTTCAAGATTATTTTAACTGTGATGAAATAATCGTTCCAAAATGATATGAACCATTTTATAGGTCATCGAAGTAAATGATTTGATCTTGAGTCATCGAAGTCATTTAGCTTGATCATGAGATCCTATATTTGATAAATGTTTTATATCATCATGTCCCTAGTTGAAGGTTGTTGAAACTGGAACACCAACAACCGTGTGAGACTGGATTGGTACGTGACTTATGACAAAGTCTCAGTGTGTCATAGATGCACGGCATCAAAGTCAGTACATAGGTGTATGTTGGGAACATACGACCGGACAAGACCCGACTATAAGAACTCTTCAGGATATTTATATCTGTGTCATAAGAGATTCTTACTACGACTATAGAGTATAGTCCTTAGACCTGAGTTCACATGCATGTGACTGCACATGGACTGATGTGCTTTGATCATTGTCTAACGCTATCATTCTGTGATAGTTATAAGGACCTTGTTTGGGTACATTATGAAATGAGTAGTTTACAGTGATGGAACAAGATGGGATTTGTCCCTCCAATATAAATGGAGTGAATATCTCTAGGCCAATCGGAGATTTGAATACTGGAAAACGCATGGCCATGCTCAAACGGACTTTCCCGAGTCGTTTGGATTGTCAGTATCAAATCAGAGTCCGATGAACAAGATTAGACTTTATAAGGATGACACTAATCTTGCCTTATGACTAATCGAGATATTGAGACGAAAGGGATTATGAATACAGAGATTCCAGTTCAAGTGGGAGATTGTTGGAATTGTGTCCAGCAATCTCTGTACTGTCTCTATAACGTAAGAGTATGTCAGTGATCAGACATAAGTCATACAATACTGGGGTTCATGATGGCTTGCTAGAGTCCGCTCATGATCTATGCGTCTCGGACTTATTGCTTTTATTGTATGATCCCATATGGGTCACACGCTTAAGCTAGCAGGAAATAATGTTGAAAGGCATAGCAGAAGTACGACAAAAGTGCTAGGCATTTGTCGTACTAAGAGAGAATGAATAATGGGTCTGATTAAATGGGATTTAATCAGATTGGGCCCAAAAGCCCAAAAGGGAAAGAGAAGGCTTTTAATGTCTAAAAGCCAAGTCTCTTCTCCCCAACCCTAAGCCTCCCAGCCGCGATTTCTCTCCTCTCTCTGGCGCCTCCCTCAGCTTGGTCTAGCAGCCAGTTTCCTGTGATTGCGTGTGTGAGCCTTTGGAGGATCCATCTCTCGGTGTATCTCCCTGATCATTGACCTGTTCTCAATTCCGCTGCAAACAAACAGGTAAAAGGTGAGATCATAATGTTTCTAAATAAGAACACCTAGATCTGATGCATGTTTAGGTTGATATGAATTTGAGAATTGAATCAGGATCAACCGAAACTTCCAACATAAGGCTGGTTTAGCCTTGGTCAACGGTTAGGTCAAACCGGTCAATGTTTGACCAAAACCGGTTTAACCTAACCGGTTCTAATTAGACCGGTTCAGTTGGTTCTGATGGTTCAGTGGTTCAACCGGTTTGGTTTGGGAAGTCAACCGGTTCAAGTCAAAGTCAACGGTCAACAGTCAAAGTCAACGCCGGTCAATGCCGGTCAACGCGTTGACTCCGGCCATTGACTACTTGCGGTTCATGTCAGGGTGTTCGGGAAGCCTCGGGGTTCGAGTTCGTGCGTACGGGAAGTTCGGATTTCAGTTCGGAGGTCTCGGGATTCATACCGCGTCAGACCGTCATTCCGCGACTACTTCACTGTGAGTCGGCTCGCAAACTCTTAGATTCATATAGACCAGGATTTGATAAACCGTAGTTTAGGATTGCATACCCGATAAATAATCTGAATAGTAATTAATAAATAATTGGACATTTAATGATAAACCGGATAGGACCGAATAAGCATTCTAGGGTTTAAAGAATTTAATGGATAACCGATTGTTTGCCGCTTGGTTGTTAGTAAAGATTGATTGATGCATTCATATAGACCGTTGTTTAGGACCGTATATGCATATATATGTATAAGAACGATAAGTAATGAATCTATATACGGGAATTAAGACGATATTAAAATATGAGTTAAACCTAAACGAACGTATAGAATATTAAAGCGGGATCGGGGTTTAGGTTTAGTAGCGAAAATGGGTAATGAACTTAATTAATTAATAATGAGACGTCGGGGAGTTTGTAAGTTTACTAACTCTAAACCGACAGATCGAGAAGTTAATAAAAGATATCTAGAATGGGTTAAATAAGGAATGTGGTGAGTTTGTAAGCCGTCTACGGGTTAGCAATCCGCTAACCCAAGGGAGCGGATGAGAATGGATTAAAAGACTTAGAAACCCTAATAAGCCTGCTTGTGTTGTGATTGTGTGATTGATGTGATTGATGTGATTGTTGTGTTGATTGTGTTTGCGTGATTATTATTATTGTTGTTGTGAGATTTTTGTGCAGGCTTGTTAGACTGCTCGGTGTTGGGCCGAGCAGTTATTGTAGACGCTTACTCTGGTCACGGGACCGGGTAAGTTAGTTGGTGCTGACTAGGTGTATAACCTAGTCAGAGCGGTGGTGTTGATAGGATAGTGGCTTGCGGAATGGTTGGGGGTTTATCATTATTATTTGTTGTTGATTGTGTGATCTGTGTTAGAGTCCCAGCGAGTCTGCGTGTTTATATTTCTGCACTAGGACTCTAGGATGCGTTAGATTCCGCAAGCCTAGGTTTTGTTTACGTTCCGGTACTTCCGACCCGATTGGATCCTCGGGTTTTACCTAACCGGATCACGGTGATTCTGGTTATGGTGTTAACCTATCGGGTGACGCTGGTAGGTGTGTGATTCGGAGAATACGGGGTCATGTCCTAGGGCCGAATCACATGGAAACTCTGGCTATCTAGGGGTAGTTCGAGTCGCCGCGTATCGATGGACAGAGAATGGTGTCCTACTCGTGGGACCTTGTGTACACATTTAGGAGTCGTGGGTTAGTTACCATATAGGTGACGATGTTAAACCCGTGGAAGTTACCGAGATCGTAGGGCCCATCGTTGTTTTGTTATTTCCTTTATTGCGCGATAGATAGATCGAGTCCAATCGAGGACAGGTGCCGCAGTGCCTTCGATTCCCTTAATTCTCCTTATCTTTGGCTCTGATTGTGTGTTGTGGGTTTATCACGACGTGGTAGTGCGTGATCGACCATTTATTCCTGTTGATTGTTATTTTGGGTTTTGGGGCGGGAATCTGTAGTTCTAGAGAGACTAGAAGCCGTTAGTGGGGAGCCGATTCACTGGGTGATCTTAGATCACTCATTAGACTCTTTTTGTGTTTTTTCAGGTTTAGCAGTGACGGACCCGGGAGGCCTCAGTGTAGTTTTGGGATGGCTTGTGACGGGATTTGATTCGGGGTTTTGGATGTTTTATTTTCGGTTCGGCTTTGGCGCCATTTTATGTGTTTGATTTATTTATGTGCTTTGAGATGGCGACTGTTTGTAAAATTCTATTAAACGTTGTGCTGAACGTTTGGTTACTCAGATATGAAATTGTTTCCCTGATATGAGGTTTCGTCTGAACCGACACAACTCACCGAAGTGGTACAAGGTGTACAACTTGTATTACGGAAGTGAGGATAGCGAGGTCAAAGATGGATTAGTGCGAGCCTTTGTCTCAAAGCGATCCATCTCTGACTTCGTCATGTGACGAACTTTTCCTGTTCGACTTGCTCGGGTTCGATCGGTCATGTTCTTGTTTGATTGTTGACCGGTCAGCTCGACGGTCAGCGGAGAATGGGAAAGGGGCGTTACAGAAAAGGTGGTATCAGAGCCAGGTTTTGCATGGGTTTCGAAACATTTCATTTTAAGTGTTTTCCGTGTTTTATTGAGTCAAATGTGTCACACAAGCATTCATTAGGAAACCGAGCCGCGTCCGTTAAACCCGGTTGGGATGGGAAGTAGAATTTTTGTATGATCTGTACTAATGTTTTGTGTTTTTGGTTGCAGTCTTACAGCAGTGTGTCCTGGGTGGAGTGGAGGTGTCTGTGTGTGTGTCCGTGGAGTAGTTACTATTGAGCAGCATGAGTCAGCAGGGATCAGTCGGTTCGCAGCAAGGTCAGTTGGTTCAGTTTCAGGGATGATGGGATTCTTGGGAGGAACCGATGTTGAGTTACAGTTACCACCGCAGTGGCTAGAGCCGGATGTGCCACAGACACTTGCAGCATCAGACGTACCACCGATGTTTCAGTCATCGATTCTTGAGACACCCGAGTTTTCCCCGCCACTTCGTGTGGAGGACTATTTACTGAGTCCACTACCGTTTGGCTTGATCTAGATATGGAGCCTATAGACCTGGAGCAGTATCCGCATTGGGAGCAGCGGATGGATGAGCAGGTAGCGATGCTTGAGGATGTGTTAGAGCAGCAGGATGGACCTCATCACCAGCCGGACCTACGACCTGGATTACCCCGTACACCGTTCGACATGGTTATGTCACCAGCGTCTACGGAGTCGCAGTTTGAGCAAGTCTCGTCACCAGCCGAGCTGATAGAGACACCGCCAGCAGTACCAGAGGGCCATGGAGCGTCGACATGCCCGATTGCCAGATCAGGACCGTGTATACCCGATGTAGAGCCGTACTGAGCACCAGTACCAGAGGATTATCGAGCTGGACCTAGTTGCAGAGATCCTGAGCCCAGTTATCCACTAGTCATTCTGATGCCAGTCGTTCCTCCACCTCGACCCGAGCCAGTGAGGACTTGCCAGTTTTGTAGAGGTGAGGGTCATCGTGTTGGGAATGTCCTGAAATCTACTGTACTATCTCTAGAAAGTATGATAAATGTCGAGATCAGACATAAGTCATAAATACTGGGTGATCATGATGACTTGCTAGAGCCCGCTCATGATCTATAAGTTTAGGACTTATTACCAGTATTGTATGATCCCGAAGGGTCACACACCATAGCTAACGGGAAAGTTAAGATGGAATTAATACGTAAGATGCTGAGGCATTTACTGTATTTGTACAGAGAGTTGGGCAGACAACAAATGGGCTTTTGTCTGATTTGTGTCTTGGGCCCAAAAGTCCAATGGACCATTAGTTTAATTAATTAAACTTGGGCCCATTAGTGAGTTAATTAATTGCAACATTTGGGTTATGAAACCCTAATGGCTTCTTGGCGATTTGGAAGAGCAGCCGCAGGCTCTCTCTCCTCTCTCTCTCTCTCTGGTTGAATTCCATCCGGTCTAGCAGCCATCCGTGCTTGTAAGCGTGTGGATACCAAGGAGGAACAGGTATTCATCTGTTCGTTGATCTCGTCATTACCACCAAATTCCGCTGCAAAGGTAATGTCCAGGTTTGTGTTTATGATTCATTTACAAGAACCTAGATCCTTGATTAAATATGTGTTAGGTTGCAATCTGAGAATTGAACCATGGAGAAACACTATAATCCTTCAGTGGTATCAGAGCCTAGGTCGTTAGGTTTTTGCTTTTTGGATCATACTAGGTTGTTTATTAGTTTGATTGATTGAAACTTGGAAAAACCTAGAAATAAGAGATCGCTTGATAATTATAGATGATGTTCGTATAATTGAAACGATCGCTTAAATAATCGATTCAAGCTATTCGCTTGATGTTCGTATTATAGATGATCGCTTGATATCATAAGAGAATCAATTTGTTTAATCGTTTTGTTAATAATCAATTGTTAGGTTTTGTCTTTATTGAAAAAGTCAAAATCGTTATTGTTAATGATCGTAAGAATGATAAAGCTTGATAATGTTAATAGAATCGATTATTGAATTGAATTCAATCAAAATCGTTTTGTCTTTTAGTGATTTTGTCATGAAGTGAAACGAAAAAGTATAAGTCGATTGTTCAATTAATTATCAACATAATCGCGTTGGTTGAATCGAGATGTTGACTTTGTTTGTTAAGGTTGTCAATCGCTTTTTGACTTTGCTGAATTAATAAAGACTCGATCATGATTATGTCTTTGCTGAATGATTGTACAATTATTGAATTGGAAAAGGGCAAAACATTTATGCTTGACTCGATTGTTGAATATCACGTTCGCATGTTAACATAAGGTTAGCGATCGATGATTTGTCTTTAAGCTAAAGACAAAAACAATTCAAAGCCTTGATAATTGTGGTTCGTTTTTCCCAAACCCGCGACAATGAACCGATCAAACCGATTGTGGTTCATTGTCTGCTTTAGCCAAAACCGCAAGTTAGGTCAAAATTGGCTAAAACACAAGGTGTTTCTTCCTGATTTTGGACTTAACCGAACCGATCCAATTTAATTGGTGGTTCAAGCGGTTAACCCAAATCGCGGTTTGCTGGAAATTATTTAATACAATTGGTATTATTTAATTTCTGGTTAGACCGGATTGAAATTCAAAAAATTGAATTTAACCTAAACCGAAGGCTGGTCTAAGTTTGATTTGGTTGGACCAAATAATTTAGAGCTGGTCTGGTTTAGTAAATAACCGATGGTTTTGATAGTTAATTTGGTCTTGGACCAGAATTAATAAACCGAATCGGTTATGTCAAATTATTGGGCCAACTGGAATTCTATGGTCTTGGGCCAAGAATTGGGCCTATAATTTGTGACCCAACCCAAAATATTTATAAAATATTAAATTAGAAATTTCTATTTTTAGTATATTTCTAAATTTAGAAAGTTTCTAAAATAAGAAAGTTTCCCAAAATAGTAATCTTCTATTTTTGGAAATAAAACTTAAAAATCCTCAAAACCAATATCAAGCTTGGATGTCTTTCCAATCTTGTCAGCTACTTAACGCTTATTCGATTACAGATATGGCTTACAGTGTGAGGTGTCTGTTCTCGCGTAAGTAAAGTAGTATATAGTCACTAATTTCATTGGGAGTCCAAGACTTTAGTGATTATTTGGCTGTAAGAGATTGGTTTCCTTGACTGGGCCATCGGGAGTCCCGGGCCTTGAGACATCTGGTGTTTTGGGCCTTGGGCCCAATTCACAACCGAGAGTTATATGAGATATAACTAGCTGTGTGTATGCTTACCAAGTAAAGCTAATTCCGGGTGACGGCCAGTGGCCCACTTTGGATTTAGCCGAACATGGGTCTCGGAATCATTGCATTCTTATGAGGTTAAACAAAGAAATTTTGAATGCAATGCGAGTTTTCTTATAAGTTATTAAGATTACTCTTTAATGAACTAAATAAATAAAACTCTATTTATCTCTAAATTTCAGTTATGACGAGCACAAACAAACAAAACACTTTCTCGATCCGGTCTGTCCTTGAGATGGACAAACTGAACGGATCAAATTTCTTGACTTGGTCGCGGAACCTGAGGCTAGTCCTCAGGCAGGAGAGAAAGGACTATGTCCTTGAGAGAGCTCTCCCCGTGAGGATCGGGTCCAATGCCTCTCATGTAGTATATGATGCTTGGAATAAGCATTATAATGATGCGGTAGATGTGCGTGGTCTGATATTGGCTACCATGGACTCAGATTTGCTGAAGCAATATGAGAACATGGAGTCGCCAATAGAGATGATCAGCAGCCTGAAATTGAAATTTCAGGAGCAGGTAAGAGTGGAGAGATACCAGTTGGTTAAGTCTCTCACTAGCTGCAAGCTACCAAATGATCATCCAGTAAGTCCTCATGTCAGTAAAATGATGGGTTACATTGATAACCTGAGGAAACTGGATTATCAAGTTAGCCAGGAATTGGCAACTGAGATCATTCTGCAGTCACTGCCGTCAAGCTATGATAAGTTCGTAAGGAACTATATCAAGAAAGGCTTAACGAAGACGTTGACTGAACTGCATGATATGCTCAAGACAGTTGAGCCAAACGTGAAGAGTACCCTGTACAATCTCATGAAGGAGAAGGGTAGGTTTACTAAACCTAATGCTGACAAGGGTGAAGACAAAGTTGTCCAGATTTTGAATCATGGCAAGCGTGTGTCTTCTGAGCCCAAGTCAGATACCTCTTACGTTGGTAAGTGCTGCTACTGTAAAGAGACTGTGCATTGGAAGAGAGATTGCATTAAATTCATGGAAGATTATGAGGAGTTAAAGTTGATGTATGAGACTACTTCCTCAGGTATTCATGTTATTACTTCAAGTTATACCTTGTAGGTATTGGATACTGATTGTGGCACTGATATTTGTTATAATATGCAGAGCCTGAACAACAGTAGAACGTTGAAGGAAGGACAAGTGGAACTGCGTGTCTGGAAGGAGCTATGGATGCTGCCTCAGCCGTAGGGTTTTCACTTGTAGATGCCTTTGAGGCTTGGTTTTGTATTAAGTAATTGCTACAATGTACCTGCTTTAAGCAGAGTTGTCTTTCACTTTCTTGTAAGAATTTGAATGTTTTTCATTTTGATAAAAGACAAGTTTTGTTCTTTTGATCTTAATGAAATATTAATTGTAGCACCCTATTCAAGGAATGGGTTTTATATCTTAAACCATAGAGTGCCTAAAATGTAACATAAATACCGCAATTGGTTTAAATCTGATGAATTAAACCTGATTTTTCTTGGCATAAATGTTTTGGTCACATAGAGTAAGTCAGATTCAGAAACCCCATAGTTATGGACTTTTGGGTTCATTTGAATGGATATCTTATAAGACTTGAATTCTGCTTACTAGACCACAAGACAAAGGGCCCATCTTAGCCGAGCTAGAGAAAAGCCCAAAGGCTTATTGGAGATTGAACATACTCATGTATGTGGTCCGATGAGCAGTAATGCCAGAGAAAATTTCATGTACTTCATTGTCTCTACTGATTACTTCAGTGAGTAAGACTGTGTTCATTTGATGAGACACAAGTCGGAATTCTTTGACATGGTCGAAAGAGTTCCAGAATGAGGTATAGAATCTGAGTGACAGAAGTATTAAGACTCTGGATTAGATCACGAGTGAGAATACTTGAGTCATTAATGGTGTGATCATCTGAATGAGTGTGAAGTCGTTTCACAGCTCAATTCTCCTGAAAACCTTGAGGTATTTCTGTGAGGAGTCACACGAATCTTCCATGATATTCTTTGAGAATAACGCTCTAAAATATCTAAGTTTACGCTGAAATAGTTCCACCAATATCAGTTGAAAGACACCACGTAAATGTGGATTGGAATCGATCCAAATTCGTCTTTACTGAGTATTTGTAGTTGTGCTATTTCGCTGATTGTCCTAAGGAAACCAAGGCTTGTTACTTTTACGTCCATTCTGTTTTCTAAGAAGGGAAGTTACTTTCCAAGAAGAACAGTGGGAGTAAAAGTATAACTCGAAGAAATTCGAGAAATACAGGAGGCTGCTCAACCTGTTGAGGGAGAGCAGCGGATGGATTTACAGATTTCTGTAGAATCTACACCTGTAGAGCCTGAAGTTCGCAGATATGAATGAATCAGTCACTAATCCGAGAGTGATTTCTCGTCATTAGTTGAACCTGATGATCATTGAAAGTTCGCATGATCTGATGATCATTGAAAGCGACGAATCTGCGAAATTCAAAGAAGCGAAAGTGAGCCCGGACTCCGAAAAATTACATTTTGTGTAAGTTAGCTTCATCGATCCATTCATGGATGGAAGCAAACATATCGGAGTTGGAATCTTCGTTCTGTTGAAGTAGTCAAGGTTTTGACTTGAACATGAACGAAATGGAACTGTGCGTTTACTAATAGATAAGTGGGGGCGATGTTGCATTTCTCATATTGTATGTCGATGACATACTGATTCTCGAAAATAACGTCCCAATACTGCAGTCGGTAAAGGACTGGCTTGGGAGTTGGTTTTGTGATTGACATGGGTAAAGTCAGGATTCTTACATTGACAAAGTTCTACACGTTTTGAGCAATCCAAGAAGGGTTTTATGCCAATGTCACATGGCATTAAGTTAAGCAAGATACAGTATCCTACGATAACTGCTGAGCTTGAATGCATGGATGAGATTCCATATGCGTAGGCAATTGGATCTATCATGTATGCCATGACACACACTTGTTTTGATGTTGCTTTAATGTTAAGCAAGACAAGTATAGACCAGTCAAATCCAGCAAAGAATCACTGGATTACCGTAAAGAATATCCTAAAGTATTTGAGAAATACTAAGGATAAATTCTTGGTTTACGGAGAAAGTGAGGTGCTACAAGTCGATAGAGTCTGAAAGGCAATTTTTCAATTGACAAAGATAATTCCCGGTCACAGTCCGGCTATATCTTGTGTCTGACTGGCGGTGCAAGGCACTGTTGCTGACTCCATGACTTAAGCTGAACATTTCGCAGCTTGAGAAGCGGCGAAAGAGGTTGTTTGGAAAGAAGAGTTCATCACTGAACTTGATGTGATTCCCAGCATAGATGAGACTAGCTGCACATCAGAGATCCAAACACCTTGAGGATAGGTATAACCTATTCCATGAGATAAATGACAGAGGTGTTAAGTAGATCAGCAAGTTTCATCGAATGAGAACGTTGCTAATCTATTAACAAAGCCACTCCTTAGGCCTAAGCACGAGTCACGGACTGTAGCTGTAGGATGAGTGAAATTAAGATGTAGTCTTAATTTCAGTGGGAGTTCGTAAAGGGCTTTACTTAGTTGTTTTGAAAGGTTCATGTAAACATAATATTTTATGTTTATGAAATCTATGATTTCTGGATTATTTTAACTGTGATATAAATAATCGTTCCAAAATGATTCATGTCATTATATATGGGGCATCGAAGTACATGAGTAGACTTGATCATGAAACCCCATATTTAACGAAATGACATAAATCATAGTGTCCATAGTCGAAGGTTGTTGAATTGGAACACCAACAACCACTTGAGACTAGATTGTGTTGAGACTTATGACCAAGTTTCGAGGGGTCATAGATGCGCGGCATCAAAGTCGACACATAGGTATATGTAGGGGAGCATATGACCGGACATGGCCCGCTGATGAGAACTCTACAAGATATTAATATCTGTGTCATGAGAGGTTCTCATATACGACTATAGAGTATAGTGCTTAGACCTGAGTTCGCATGCATGTGGCTGCACATGAAGTGATGCGCTTTGATCATTGTCTAACGCTGTTTCGTAACTGGGAGCTATACGGACCTTGGTTGGGTGTATTATGAATTGTGTAGTTCATAGTGATGGAACAAGATGGGATTTGTCCCTGCCGTTTAACGGAGGTAATATCTCTAGGCCAATCGGAGACTTGATAGCTGGTAAGAGAGTGGCCACTCCCAAACGGACTTGCCCAAGTCGTTTGCATTGTCAGTATCAAATCTGGTCCGATGAACATGGTCTGGCTATATAAGGATGACACGCATCTTGCCTTATGCCAGATCGAGATATTGAGACAAAAGGATTAGGGAATGTAGGATTCCAGTACAAGTGGGAGATTGTTGGGAATGTCCTGAAATCTACTGTACTATCTCTAGAAAGTATGATAAATGTCGAGATCAGACATAAGTCATAAATACTGGGTGATCATGATGACTTGCTAGAGCCCGCTCATGATCTATAAGTTTAGGACTTATTACCAGTATTGTATGATCCCGAAGGGTCACACACCATAGCTAACGGGAAAGTTAAGATGGAATTAATACGTAAGATGCTGAGGCATTTACTGTATTTGTACAGAGAGTTGGGCAGACAACAAATGGGCTTTTGTCTGATTTGTGTCTTGGGCCCAAAAGTCTAATGGACCATTAGTTTAATTAATTAAACTTGGGCCCATTAGTGAGTTAATTAATTGCAACATTTGGGTTATGAAACCCTAATGGCTTCTTGGCGATTTGGAAGAGCAGCCGCAGGCTCTCTCTCCTCTCTCTCTCTCTCTGGTTGAATTCCATCCGGTCTAGCAGCCATCCGTGCTTGTAAGCGTGTGGATACCAAGGAGGAACAAGTATTCATCTGTTCGTTGATCTCGTCATTACCACCAAATTCCGCTGCAAAGGTAATGTCCAGGTTTGTGTTTATGATTCATTTACAAGAACCTAGATCCTTGATTAAATATGTGTTAGGTTGCAATCTGAGAATTGAACCATGGAGAAACACTATAATCCTTCACATCGCACACCCGATTGTTTCATCGATTCCCCGATCGAGCCGACTTCTCTTTGTCAGTTGTGTGGTAGCTATGGTTATCAGGCGCCTGTGCGTTATCGTGGACCACATTCAGCGTCCACTCCAGTCTGTCAGTTGTGTGGCCGTGCAGGTCACGTTACTCATCTTTGCCCGATTGCCGAGCCACAGCATGTCGGAGCACCATCTCGAGACACACACCCGCCACACCCTCCCGGCGCACCTGCCAACGGATACTTCAGCGAGCCGTTTTGCCAGTGGTGTTGGGCATTTCGGTCTTGCTGGAGGCGTTAGGTTAGGATAGGAGTAGTTAGGCCAGGTAAGTGGGGGCACTAACTTCTTTTTGTCTTGTAGATAGATCGGCGGATAGGCGACTTTGCGTGTCGTCTTTGACTTTTCGGATGTATAGCGGCGCAGTATGGGTTTTTGGATATGATCGCGGCCATGTGTGTAGGGACTCTGATCAGGACCATGTACTAAAAACCTTATGACGTATGATATATCGTTTTATGTATGTGGTGGATGCAGAGTGTTCAGCTGATCGTTTTGAGTAGCATAGTAACTATTTGAATGATTGAGATGGTTATGAAAGCAAATAGACTACTGTGTGAAAACAAATGATGAGTGGAACTGACGACCGTTCATCATGACCTTAACCCGGACTGACGACGCATCCGACCGATCATTAGATTGCGTGATTATATGTGTGGTAATTGCTTGTTTCATTTCTTGCTTGATTGATTGTTTGATTGATTTGTGTGTGCGGTAGATTGCGTAGTATTATCATGCATGGGTTTTTGGTAGATTGATCGTTTTTGGTCATATAGACCGTTGGGTTGCTAGTTTTTCGGAAATTTGAGTAGTGATTGATCGCTTTTATTCGGTTTTGTTAGAAAGGTAAAGTGTTGATTTTATTTTCATTTTATTTCAAGTTTTGAGCCGACTGAGAACGGTTGTGTTCAACCGTCAATTCACGAGGGAACGGACTTATAGTGTATTGTTATTTAATCATGAGTAACCATTGGGTACGTGATTAAGTAACCATATTTCTATGGGAAAGTGATATCGGGGATAGATCGGGATGAAACTAATTGTTTCAGTGAGTTGTTGAATTGAATGTAGGACGGAATGGCGATGGGATGTGAATACGAGACCGAACTCGAACCCAAAAGCGAGATGAAGTGTCAAGACGTCGAGAGACAAGCGGACCGAACCGTGAAGCAGTGGTAGACATCGTCAGTGGAAAATGTATCAGCTTATCAAGCGACCGACAGGAAGAAGCCGAGAAGTTTGATGAGTTAGCAAAGAGATTTGGGAAAGAAGAATCAGTGATGTTGATGGAATTAGTCAGACGGAAGAAGGTGATCAGATTTTTGAAGAGTGTCCCAGAAAGAAGGAAGAAAATCGCAGTCCGAAGGATGTGGAGGTCGAAGCAAAGTGGGGAAGCCCGAAGTGAGAGTCAGGACAGAGAAACTATCAGGGAATGAATGTAAGGATCGAGACCGATGGAGATAGTTACGAGCGGAGCAGATCAGGGTACACAAGGCTGAGATATCAAAATGGATTCGTGTTGAGGTCAGTAGTATGCAGCAGTGTTCGAGGAAGGAAGCGACGGAGTGAAGTGCTGAAACAGCTTGCAGGGTTTGGAACCGATTTGAAGTCTGATAGTGACGGAGAATTCGGGGACCGAATTCCTGTAAGAGGGGAAGAATGTGATACCCCGTATCAAAAATACGGTCAACGGGCAGCAGAAAGTCAACCAGGGGCAAAATTGTCATTTTACCAAAGTCAGGGGTAAAATGGTAATTTAGCAAAAGTTTGAGACGAAAGCTATGACGGGCCAAATGTTCATGTTTAACAACATAAAGAATATTTAGAAGATCAGGGTTGGAGAAATCGGAGCAGAAACATGTTTTCGGTGAGTCGGGAATGAAAACCGACAAAACTGAAGAAACTTCAAAATTTCATAATCGGAGCTACGTAAGTCCGAACAGAGTGATCCGAAATGCTAAATTCATCAAATTAATGTAGAGTCTTATTGTGGAGGTTTGGGGATTTATGGGAATCAGTTGGTATTTTCTAAAACAATATTCGCACAATCGAGGAAACCGAAGCAACGGGTCAAGAGGGGTTTAATGTTGGTCAAGGCCGGTTTAGGGAAGGATTTTTGGACTCAAAACACTCGTAAGGACAAGTTCCTCTGCCCCAGGGTCGCCACATATCATGGTTAGGTGTCAATGCATGGTGGTTCATGCATCTTTTTGCAGGGAAGGAAAACAAGCATGCGAAGAGAAAATTTTCATTGGTGCTCACAAAAACCTCTCTCTACCTCACACCCACGACCTCTCTCTCCGGTCTCTCTATGTTCATCCCACTTTCCCAGAAAACCCAGAAAAAGCCTTGAATCTTCATAGAACCTCAAGAACATTCAAAGTGTTCTTGAGTGTTCATAAGACCTTTCACCAAAAATTGCCATAACTTCTTCAATATAAACCCAAATCAACTTCTGCAAAGTGCTATAGCTTCCTCTCTCCCTCCTCTACAATCTCCAGCCAGCCAGCCACCGTCGTCGTCGTCGCCGGTTCTCGCCGAAATCTGGCCGGCAAGCATCCGCGGATTAGGGTTTTGGGGAATCTCTCTCTTCCTTCATCAGATTTGAATGTTTTGAAGCCATGGATGGCTAGATCTATTCTTTGCGGTCAGTTTGATAGGTGGATCGTCTTCTGAGTCACCGGAAAAAGTGCTGAACCGGCCGGTCAACGCCGGACCACCGCCGGTCAACGCCGGAGAAGTCGCCGGAGAAGTCACCGGAGAAACCCAACCGCCGCCAATCTTCAGCCGGTTCTTCAAGGAGTGTGATGGGATGGTTTGATTCAAGATTTGGGTTGGTTTAAGGCTGGTTTAGCCTTGGTCAACGGTTGGGTTAAACCGGTCAATGTTTGACCAAAACCGGTTTAACCTAACCGGTTCTAATTAGACCGGTTCAGTTGGTTCGGATGGTTCAGTGGTTCAACCGGTTTGGTTTGGGAAGTCAACCGGTTCAAGTCAAAGGTCAACAGTCAAAGTCAACGATCAATCGGGGGTCAAAGTCAACGCCGGTCAACGTCGCGGTCAACGCCGGTCAACGTGTTGACTCCGGCCATTGACTACTTGTGGTTCATGTCAGGGTGTCCGGGAAGAATCGGGGTTCAAGTTCGTGCGTACGGGAAGTTCGGGTTTCAGTTCGGAGGTCTCGGGATTCATACCGCGTCAGACCGTCATTCCGCGACTACTTCACTGTGAGTCGGCTCACAAACTCTTAGATTCATATAGACCGGGATTTGATAAACCGTAGTTTAGGATTGCATACCCGATAACTAATCTGAATAGTAATTAATAAATAATTGGACATTTAATGATAAACCGGATAGGACCGGATAAGCATTCTAGGGTTTAAAGAATTAAATGGATAACCGATTGTTTGCCGCTTGGTTGTTATAAAGATTGATTGATGCATTCATATAGACCGTTGTTTAGGACCGTATATGCATATATATGTATAAGAACGATAAGTAATGAATCTATATATGGGAATTAAGACGATATTAAAATATGAGTTAAACCTAAACGAACGTATAGAATATTATAGCGGGATCGGGGTTTAGGTTTAATAGCGAAAATGGGTAATGAACTTAATTAATTAATAATGAGACGTCGGGGAGTTAGTAAGTTTACTAACTCTAAACCGACAGATCGAGAAGTTAATAAAAGATATCTAGAATGGGTTAAATAAGGAATGTGGTGAGTTTGTAAGCCGTCTACGGGTTAGCAATCCGCTAACCCAAGGTAGCGGATGAGAATGGATTAAAAGACTTAGAAACCCTAATAGGCCTGCTTGTGTTGTGATTGTGTGATTGATGTGATTGATGTGATTGTTGTGTTGATTGTGTTTGCGTGATTATTATTATTGTTGTTGTGAGATTTGTGTGCAGGCTTGTTAGACTGCTCGGTGTTGGGCCGAGCAGTTATTGTAGACGCTTACTCCGGTTACGGGACCGGATAAGTTAGTTGGTGCTGACTAGGTGTCTAACCTAGTCAGAGCGGTGGTGTTGATAGGATAGTGGCTTGCGGAATGGTTGGGGGTTTATCATTATTATTTGTTGTTGATTGCGTGATCTGTGCTAGAGTCCCAGCGAGTCTGCGTGTTTATATTTCGGCACTAGGACTCTAGGGTGCGTTAGATTCCGCAAGCCTAGGTTTTGTTTACGTTCCGGTACTTCCGACCCGATTGGATCCTCGGGTTTTACCTAACCGGATCACGGCGATTCTTGTTATGGTGTTAACCTATCGGGTGACGCTGGTAGGTGTGTGATTCGGAGAATACGGGGTCATGTCCTAGGGCCGAATCACATGGAAACTCTGGCTATGTAGGGGTAGTCCGAGTCTCCGCGTATCGATGGACAGAGAACGGTGTCCTACTCGTAGGACCTTGTGTACACGTTTAGGAGTCGTGGGTTTGTTACCATATAGGTGACGATGTTAAACCCGTGGAAGTTACCGAGATCGTAGGGCCCAGCGTTGTTTTGTTATTTCCTTTATTGCGCGTTAGATAGATCGAGTCCAATCGAGGACATGTGCCGCAGTGCCTTCGATTCCCTTAATTCTCCTTATCTTTGCCTTTGATTGTGTGTTGTGGGTTTATCACGACGTGGTAGTGCGTGATCGACCATTTGGGGCGGGAATCTGTAGTTCTAGAGAGACTAGAAGCCGTTAGTGGGGAGCCGATTCACTGGGTGATCTTAGATCACTCATTAGACTCTTTTTGTGTGTTTTCAGGTTTAGCAGTGACGGACCCGGGAGGCCTCGGTGTAGTTTTGGGATGGCTTGTGACATGATTTGATTCGGGGTTTTGGATGTTTTATTTTCGGTTCGGCTTTGGCGCCATTTTATGTGTTTGATTTATTTATGTGCTTTGAGATGGCGACTGTTTGTAAAATTCTATTAAACGTTGTGCTGAACGTTTGGTTACTCAGAAATGAAATTGTTTCCCTGATATGAGGTTTCGTCCGAACCGACACAACTCACCGAAGTGGTACAAGGTGTACAACTTGTATTACGGAAGTGAGGATATCGAGGTCAAAGATGGATTAGTGCGAGCCTTTGTCTCAAACCGATCCGTCTCTGACTTCGTCCTGTGACGAACTTTTCTTGTTCGACTTGCTCGGGTTCGATCGGTCATGTTCTTGTTTGATTGTTGACCGGTCAGCTCGACGGTCAGCGGAGAATGGGAAAGGGGCGTTACACTGTCTCTTTTGAGATTGTGTATGGATTTAAGGTAGAGATACCAATAAATCTCAAGCCATTACCACCACTGGAGTTCGCCAACCATGATGGATAACGCAAGGACGAGGCTATCAAGAAGCTGCTCCATAAGGTCAAGGGCAACCTGGAGAAGAAGACGGCCCAATTCAAACGACAAACCGACAAGAAGAGGAAGGAGATTACCTTCGAGCCCAGAGATTGGGTGTGGTTACACATGCAACCCGAGAGGTTTCCAAACCAACGGAAATTGAAGTTTGTACCACGAGGAGACAGCCCGTTCTTAGTCCTGGAGAATATCAACGAAAACGCCTACAAACTAAAACTTCAATGTGAGCTGAACATTTCTTCAAGCTTTAATGTTTCTTATTTATCTCCTTTTGTGAAGGTGATACGGTTTTGAATATAGAACCTTCTAAAGAGGGTGGGAATGATGAGTACATCGGTTCAACCGAACCTGACAAGGCCGACCAAGGTGAACTATTCCGGGCTATGGTGAGCGCGGCCCAGACCATAGCTAGCCAGAAGAGACTCACAAAAATTTTCAACCGAGCCATGGAGCATTTGATCACCTGAAGCAACATAGACTACATCACTTAGCACTTGGACCAGTTGGACCATGATCAACATGTTCTGACCAAGCTGGCCCAGAGGATGACTGAGACGACCGATCCCGACCATGATCACATGTTTAGACCAGAATCATCCGGATGGCCATTAATTAGGATAGATGATACATCAATGATATTCACCATAGGAGCTGTTGATCCTTAGCATGTGTCGTCTCTGTGGACCAAAGGTTATACTCTTTTTCCCTTGCAAGGTTTATCCCACTGGGTTTTCCTTGTAAGGTTTTTAATGAGGTAACCCGAGGCCCGTTTCATCAGACAGAATGCATGGCCCATGAAGAAAAGATCCCCACATGCCTAAGGGGCTTCTACTTTGTCTTTATTTTCGATTTTATTTTTTGTAAGGTCTTAAGGCCCAATTCTTTTTATTTCCCTTAGGGTTTACGAAAACTAAAGGCTTATTTAGCTTAGTTCTTTGTATTCTTTATGGTTCACGTTTTAATTTAAAGAAAAACCTTAAGATAGTTTTCTTGTTTGCGGCCTTGGGTACCATTATGTGGCTTCCCCTTTGCTGCTAAGACCAGTCTTTTTCCTGTTCAACTTCAACACTCCATCGATCCATCTTCAGTCCAATTGCTCGTGCTCCATCACCCTATCTTTTTCATGGCACCAATGAGAGCGAAATCAGTCCAGCATTGGCGTCTCTTTCAGATCGGTACAGTTTAAGCTTCCCCCGAAGCTTACATCACACATATTGCTCATGATCTTTAAGGAAGGATTGCTTGCGAGAACTGAGAAGAGAAGCTACCAACGGTGATGGAGACACTGCTGGAAATTTCAAAACATCTTTCCAGAAGACATACCACCAGGTTTAGCACCAATTAGGAGAATAGAGCATCAATTAGACCTTGTCCACGGGGCACCATTACCCAACAGACCAGCATACAGAGTCAAACCAGAAGAAGCTAAAGAGTTGGAAAGACAAGCACAAGATCTAATGGCTAAGAGTTACATAACAGAGAGCTTAAGTCTATGTGTTGTTCCAGTCCTGCTAGTCCCCAAGGATTGATGACATGCTAGATGATTTAAGTGAAGCTACATGATATACTTGTATTTTTATGCATTTAGGCTATTGTTAGGATCATGTTTTACTTCTTTTTAGTCTCCTTTAGCTTCATTTCTTTGGTCATTGGTGTGTTTAGAGTATAGGATCATCTAGAGCTAGATTTAGGCATTATAGGCTTGCATTTGGAGTGTTTCTTATGTTTTGTAGGTTCTTGGAGTTGCTAAGGATGTTTGGAAGAGTTTGGAGGCCAAAGGAGTGATTGCAAGTGAAATGGTGATGAAGGACCAAACCGATGAGCTTGAAAGATTGAGTCATATGAAGATATTACGTTGACTTTTAGCTCTGGGATTCTAAGTACAAATCATGGGAAATTGAGTTAGCTTTCTAATGGAGGTGGTGTGAAGTCATTCGGAGCTATATGTAAAGAGTTATGCCTGATTTACTGGATGCATCTCAACACAGTCTGCATATCGGGTTGCATATCGACCTGGCAACCCGATACAGCCTCTCGGATTAAATTTTGTGCATCCGTATTGGGTGGCGTATCGGGTGGCCAGGCCGATACGACCCTTCCCAGAAAAAATCCGAGAGTTCATACCGGGTTGCGTATCGGGTGGCCCGGCCGATACGCGTCCCAAAAATTGCCTTGGATCCGGGTCAACACCCGGTTTGTTCCGGGTTGACCCGGCTCGCACCCTATTGACTGTTTAAGCCAAAAACCTATTTTTATTGCATCTTAAGCTTTATTTTATGTTCTAAAAACTTTGTAAGAACAAGTTTGGATTTCTTTGATTAATCTAGTACTTCTTTTGTGATTCCTTCATCAAATCTCTCAATCCATCATTAATCTCCGATGATCAACTCTATTTCTATGAGTTTAGTTGATCTAATGATGATTAGTGAGTAGTTCTTCATAGGGCTTATGGGTTAGGTAGGATTAGGTTGATTAGGGGTGATCAATAGATTTCTAATACTTGAAAGTGTGCTTAGTGCCTAATTAGCCTTGATCACGTTGATTAGGATGTTTAGGATTTCTTGCCCACCATGTGTTCGATGAAATTCCAGTTTCTAGCTTTGATAGAACTTTCACATTCTAGCACATGAAAATGTATGTTTAGAGTGATTGTTGGCGGTTTGGAACTTGTTTGATTGCTTGCTTGATTTTAATTCACAAATGAGAGTTTGTTCTTGAATTAGGATTAAGTAAAGAGATTAGTATTAAGAGATTAAACTATTCAACTTGTTGTGTTCCTTGCTAGGAGGTTAGCTTCTTTGAAGTTTGAATTAGGATCCTTGATCATCCCGATGTAGTATTATATGTGTGTTCATGGTTCAATTAATAGATTGCAACCTAGCACATATAACTCAGATCTAGGTTCTTGCAGAACGAATCACAAAAACCAAACATGATCATTACCTTTCAGATTGCAGCGGATTGATGGATGGTAATGATGAGATCAGCTAGAACAGATCAGATGCCTGTTCCTCCTTCAGTATCCACACTCTTACAAGCCGGGATGGTTGCTAGACCAAAGCAATGGATTGATCAGAGAGAGAAGAGAGACGGCTCAGGTTTTTAGGTCGCAGACTGTTAGAGTCGAAATTATAAGACGACTCATATAAATATCGACTCTGTCATAAACCTAAACCGATGTCTCGGTTTCGCAACTGTGTCGACCGACACATACACTTGTGTCGATCGACACAAGTCATTTGTCTCGATATGGGCCCAAGTGATTAAACTAACGGCCCAACTCTCTGCACAAATACAGTAAATGCCTTGCATCTTACCGTATTCATTCCATGTTAACTTTCCCGTTAGCTATGGTGTGTGACCCTTTGGGATCATACAATACTGGTAATAAGTCCTAAACTTATAGATCAAGAGCGGACTCTAGCAAGTCATCATGATCACCCAGTATTTATGACTTATGTCTGATCTCGACATTTATCATACTTTCTAGAGATAGTACGGTAGATTTCAGGACATTCCCAACACCCGAGTCACCTGTCTGTTGACCTTAACCTTTAGGCCTTATCTTTGTCATTGATTGAATCCACTTGTTTACTTGCTTTTTGTTTACTTCTATTTGAATTGTTTTCGTTAGGATTGTTAGAAAAAAAAATTAAATTGTTCGATTTGACTCTAGAGGTTTAGTGTGTGCTTATTGGTCTTATCCATCCCAAAAAGGTTCGATACCTCAAAGCTACATCGATAAGCTTGAGGAATTGGTACCTCAAAGGATTGCGAAAATCCTAGTTATCAATTTGGCGCCGTTGCCGGGGAGGGATCTTGGATAGATCAATTCGATTTCTAATCCTATTTAGTTCAAGTCTTTGTTACTAAATTTGCTCCTTCTTCTAGCTTTGATGTCAGGTGCAAGTATTGTTGAGCCAACACATGAGGAGAATACTCAAGTCCAAGATGACTTCTTGAAAGAAGCTGAAGAGACTATTAAGGAATTTGAATTTCTTCTTGGTTGTACAGTTGGTGAAGACCTTGTAGTGCGGTATGAAGATGATGATGATGAAGGGACAATCATGGGTCACTCAACCAATATCAACAATGAAGAAGTAGGAGAAGTTGTGAGAGATGAGGAGGAGCCTTATGAATATGAGTTAGTTGTTGAGTGCAAGAACATCAAGGAAGAGAGCATACAATATGAGCCCTCAATCATGGAAGAAGAGCCAAAGCAACCAATTCACAAGAAAGAGCCAACTGGAGGAAATCTTATAGAGAAGCAAGATGACCTCAAGGAAGAAGCCTTCAAGGAGGATGAAGAAGATGGATCTCCAATGGCTCAACCCCCTCACAAGCTTCTTGGTATAGTCTCTACCACACCATTGAGCTCTCATGATCCAAGGAAGATCCCCTTTGAGGAGATAAGGCTGAAGGAGTTTAGGGGGTGGTTCTACGATGAGTATGATCCCGGTGATACAAACTCATGCCACATCCCTAACCAAAAAGAGTGAAGGGATAATCAAGCTAAGTGACTCAAAACAAGCTCACTTGGGAGGAATTCCCAAGTCTATCCTTTTGGGGAGCTTTGGGGTAAATGAAAAGAAGAAGAGAATGATTTTTGGGATTGAACCCTGCTCTTCATCAAACCCAACATACTCCATGGGGGAATCATCACCCCCATCATACCACAACTAGCCAAGTAAAACTCCATCCTTGTACATATTTAGTTTCTTTTCTTTGTTTGCATTTTTGTGTGTTTTCGGTCTCTTTTCCTTTCCTAGATCACACAAGGGACCGTGTGATTTAAGTTTGGGGGAGAGACCAGTTGCTAATCTTGTTTCTTTTGATCTTATTTTTCTTTTCTATCACTTTGAGTCTCATGCATTTCATTTATGGCATAGAAAAATCCAAAAAATTGAAAAATTTCAAAAAAAATTCACAAAAAGAAAGCATGTAGTTGCACTTGCATCATAGGATCGAGTCTAGTTACATCATATAAGACGCATGCATAGGGAGCAATGATTGAATGTCCTTATAAGACTGATTGAGTGATGACTTGTTCTTTATGCTAGTTGTTTGAGCTAGTTGATTGTCCTAAGATTGCAATTCAAGAAAGGCTAGAAAGTTAAGACGAACCATGCTAGGATTGCTTGCTTTGAAACTTGATTTGAAACTGAAATAGGTTTTAAATTGACACTAGCTCTACTTAAGTGAGAACTTTAATGATGACATCTAATTATCTTACTCATGCTCTGTGTGCTAAACTCGTGGATACCCTAAAATATTTGAGCATTCTTATCCTTTCTACCCCTCTCTACTTGCTCAAATAGACTTCCATACCTTTCACCACCCTTCTTTCAAGCCACAAACACTATCTTGAGTGGTAGGCCTATTTGGAATGAGCTAGGTAAAAAGTGTTGAGTATGAGGTGACTAGGAGAAATTTCCATATAGATGCAAGCTCAACATCTTTGGCTTTGCAATAGGCTAGGAATCAAAGTTTGGGGGAAGAGTTGGGAAAGGAGAAAGAGAGTAAAGAAAAGAAAGAATAAAAAGGGATTTTGGTTGGGATCTTATGTTTGTTGGCAAAGTGTTTTAAAATAAGAAAAGCTCTTATGTGTTTAAAGAAAAGAAAAGTGTCTCATATTTCGAAATGAAAAAAGCCAAAGGCTCACCTTAAAGAAAGAAAAGAGACCATTGCTAAAGAAAGATTTGAGCTAAGTTAAAAAGAAAAGATTTGCCACTGTTTTGAAAAGTCTTTATTGATCCTTGGGGAGTTTGATTGGAAAGTGTTTGATTGAGAAAAAGGGATGAGGCAAAAATAGCCTTGGTCAAGGGTAGTATCCATTTAGGTGGGCTAGATTAGGAGAAGAAGTAATTGGAGCATGGGTAGATGGAAATCAACCTAGTATGCACCAATTGCCTCTAACTCTTAGCATTTTACTATAGCTCATTCACTTCTTTATGAGAGAACCTTCATGCTTTTGGAATAAACCCCTCTTTTGATTGAGATCACTTTAATCTCAAAACTTTGTCCCTTTGCCAAATGAGTTTGATCACCTTGCATTGAGTAAGATCCACTTGAAAACCTAATGAATGTTAAAGAGCTAGTTGATAGGAATGCTTGTCTAGGTTGAGAATTGAGCTAAGATTTTGTCTTGATGAGCATGGCTAAATTTTTGGAGTAAGCCTAACTTGGTTGCATCTTGGTGACGTTGACTCGAATTGGAACTTGTTGATTTCAGTTTTGTCTTTGGATATGAGCTCCCGCCTTCAAACCTTTCTCCCAACTTGCTTTGATAGTCTTATGCTTGCTTCTGGACAAGCAAGGTTTAAGTTTGGGGGAATTGATATACTTGTATTTTTATGCATTTAGGCTATTGTTAGGATCATGTTTTACTTCTTTTTAGTCTCCTTTAACTTCATTTCTTTGGTCATTGGTGTGTTTAGAGTATAAGATCATCTAGATCTAGGTTTAGGCATTCTAGGCTTGCATTTGGAGTGTTTCTTATGTTTTGTAGGTTCTTGGAGTTGCTAAGGATGTTTGGAAGAGTTTGGAGGCCAAAGGAGTGATTGCAAGTGAAATGGTGATGAAGGACCAAACCGATGAGCTTGAAAGATTGAGTCATATGAAGATATTACGTTGACTTTTAGCTCTGGGATTCTAAATACAAATCATGGGAAATTGAGTTAGCTTTCTAATGGAGGTGGTGTGAAGTCATTCGGAGCTATATGTAAAGAGTTATGCCTGATTTACTGGATGCATCTCAACACAGTCTGTATATCGGGTTGCATATCGACCTGGCAACCCGATACAGCCTCTCGGATTAAATTTTGTGCATCCGTATTGGGTGGCGTATCGGGTGGCCAGGCCGATACGACCCTTCCCAGAAAAAATCCGAGAGTTCATACCGGGTTGCGTATCGGGTAGCCCGGCCGATACGCGTCCCAAAAATTGCCTTGGATCCGGGTCAACACCCGGTTTGTTCCGGGTTGACCCGGCTCGCACCCTATTGACTGTTTAAGCCAAAAACCTATTTTTATTGCATCTTAAGCTTTATTTTATGTTCTAAAAACTTTGTAAGAACAAGTTTGGATTTCTTTGATTAATCTAGTACTTTTTTGTGATTCCTTCATCAAATCTCTCAATCCATCATTAATCTCCGATGATCAACTCTATTTCTATGAGTTTAGTTGATCTAATGATGATTAGTGAGTAGTTCTTCATAGGGATTATGGGTTAGGTAGGATTAGGTTGATTAGGGGTGATCAATAGATTTCTAATGCTTGATTGTTTAAAATCTCGTTTATCAAAGTGTGCTTAGTGCCTAATTAGCCTTGATCACGTTGATTAGGATGTTTAGGATTTCTTGCCCACCATGTGTTCGATGAAATTCCAGTTTCTAGCTTTGATAGAACTTTCACATTCTAGCACATGAAAATGTATGTTTAGAGTGATTGTTGGCGGTTTGGAACTTGTTTGATTGCTTGCTTGATTTTAATTCACAAATGAGAGTTTGTTCTTGAATTAGGATTAAGTAAAGAGATTAGTATTAAGAGATTAAACTATTCAACTTGTTGTGTTCCTTGCTAGGAGGTTAGCTTCTTTGAAGTTTGAATTAGGATCCTTGATCATCACGAGTCACCTGTCTGTTGACCTTAACCTTTAGGCCTTATCTTTGTCATTGATTGAATCCACTTGTTTACTTGCTTTTTGTTTACTTCTATTTGAATTGTTTTCGTTAGGATTGTTAGAAAAAAAAAATTAAATTGTTCGATTTGACTCTAGAGGTTTAGTGTGTGCTTATTGGTCTTATCCATCCCAAAAAGGTTCGATACCTCAAAGCTACATCGATAAGCTTGAGGAATTGGTACCTCAAAGGATTGCGAAAATCCTAGTTATCAATTTGGCGCCGTTACCGGGGAGGGATCTTGGATAGATCAATTCGATTTCTAATCCTATTTAGTTCAAGTCTTTGTTACTAAATTTGCTCCTTCTTCTAGCTTTGATGTCAGGTGCAAGTATTGTTGAGCCAACACATGAGCAGAATACTCAAGTCCAAGATGACTTCTTGAAAGAAGCTGAAGAGACTATTAAGGAATTTGAATTTCTTCTTGGTTGTACAGTTGGTGAAGACCTTGTAGTGCGGTATGAAGATGATGATGATGAAGGGACAATCATGGGTCACTCAACCAATATCAACAATGAAGAAGTAGGAGAAGTTGTGAGAGATGAGGAGGAGCCTTATGAATATGAGTTAGTTGTTGAGTGCAAGAACATCAAGGAAGAAAGCATACAATATGAGCCCTCAATCATGGAAGAAGAGCCAAAGCAACCAATTCACAAGAAAGAGCCAACTGGAGGAAATCTTATAGAGAAGCAAGATGACCTCAAGGAAGAAGCCTTCAAGGAGGATGAAGAAGATGGATCTCCAATGGCTCAACCCCCTCACAAGCTTCTTGGTATAGTCTCTACCACACCATTGAGCTCTCATGATCCAAGGAAGATCCCCTTTGAGGAGATAAGGCTGAAGGAGTTTAGGGGGTGGTTCTACGATGAGTATGATCCCGGTGATACAAACTCATGCCACATCCCTAACCAAAAAGAGTGAAGGGATAATCAAGCTAAGTGACTCAAAACAAGCTCACTTGGGAGGAATTCCCATGTCTATCCTTTTGGGGAGCTTTGGGGTAAATGAAAAGAAGAAGAGAATGATTTTTGGGATTGAACCCTGCTCTTCATCAAACCCAACATACTCCATGGGGGAATCATCACCCCCATCATACCACAACTAGCCAAGTAAAACTCCATCCTTGTACATATTTAGTTTCTTTTCTTTATTTGCATTTTTTGTGTGTTTTCGGTCTCTTTTCCTTTCCTAGATCACACAAGGGACCGTGTGATTTAAGTTTGGGGGAGAGACCAGTTGCTAATCTTGTTTCTTTTGATCTTATTTTTCTTTTCTATCACTTTGAGTCTCATGCATTTCATTTATGGCATAGAAAAATCCAAAAAATTGAAAATTTTCAAAAAAAATTCACAAAAAGAAAGCATGTAGTTGCACTTGCATCATAGGATCGAGTCTAGTTACATCATATAAGACGCATGCATAGGGAGCAATGATTGAATGTCCTTATAAGACTGATTGAGAGATGACTTGTTCTTTATGCTAGTTGTTTGAGCTAGTTGATTGTCCTAAGATTGCAATTCAAGAAAGGCTAGAAAGTTAAGACGAACCATGCTAGGATTGCTTGCTTTGAAACTTGATTTGAAACTGAAATAGGTTTTAAATTGACACTAGCTCTACTTAAGTGAGAACTTTAATGATGACATCTAATTATCTTACTCATGCTCTGTGTGCTAAACTCGTGGATACCCTAAAATATTTGAGCATTCTTATCCTTTCTACCCCTCTCTACTTGCTCAAATAGACTTCCATACCTTTCACCACCCTTCTTTCAAGCCACAAACACTATCTTGAGTGGTAGGCCTATTTGGAATGAGCTAGGTAAAAAGTGTTGAGTATGAGGTGACTAGGAGAAATTTCCATATAGATGCAAGCTCAACATCTTTGGCTTTGCAATAGGCTAGGAATCAAAGTTTGGGGGAAGAGTTGGGAAAGGAGAAAGAGAGTAAAGAAAAGAAAGAATAAAAAGGGATTTTGGTTGGGATCTTATGTTTGTTGGCAAAGTGTTTTAAAATAAGAAAAGCTCTTATGTGTTTAAAGAAAAGAAAAGTGTCTCATATTTCGAAATGAAAAAAGCCAAAGGCTCACCTTAAAGAAAGAAAAGAGACCATTGCTAAAGAAAGATTTGAGCTAAGTTAAAAAGAAAAGATTTGCCACTGTTTTGAAAAGTCTTTATTGATCCTTGGGGAGTTTGATTGGAAAGTGTTTGATTGAGAAAAAGGGATGAGGCAAAAATAGCCTTGGTCAAGGGTAGTATCCATTTAGGTGGGCTAGATTAGGAGAAGAAGTAATTGGAGCATGGGTAGATGGAAATCAACCTAGTATGCACCAATTGCCTCTAACTCTTAGCATTTTACTATAGATCATTCACTTCTTTATGAGAGAACCTTCATGCTTTTGGAATAAACCCCTCTTTTGATTGAGATCACTTTAATCTCAAAACTTTGTCCCTTTGCCAAATGAGTTTGATCACCTTGCATTGAGTAAGATCCACTTGAAAACCTAATGAATGTTAAAGAGCTAGTTGATAGGAATGCTTGTCTAGGTTGAGAATTGAGCTAAGATTTTGTCTTGATGAGCATGGCTAAATTTTTGGAGTAAGCCTAACTTGGTTGCATCTTGGTGACGTTGACTCGAATTGGAACTTGTTGATTTCAGTTTTGTCTTTGGATATGAGCTCCCGCCTTCAAACCTTCCTCCCAACTTGCTTTGATAGTCTTATGCTTGCTTGTGGACAAGCAAGGTTTAAGTTTGGGGGAATTGATATACTTGTATTTTTATGCATTTAGGCTATTGTTAGGATCATGTTTTACTTCTTTTTAGTCTCCTTTAGCTTCATTTCTTTGGTCATTGGTGTGTTTAGAGTATAAGATCATCTAGATCTAGGTTTAGGCATTCTAGGCTTGAATTTGGAGTGTTTCTTATGTTTTGTAGGTTCTTGGAGTTGCTAAGGATGTTTGGAAGAGTTTGGAGGCCAAAGGAGTGATTGCAAGTGAAATGGTGATGAAGGACCAAACCGATGAGCTTGAAAGATTGAGTCATATGAAGATATTACGTTGACTTTTAGCTCTGGGATTCTAAATACAAATCATGGGAAATTGAGTTAGCTTTCTAATGGAGGTGGTGTGAAGTCATTCGGAGCTATATGTAAAGAGTTATGCCTGATTTACTGGATGCATCTCAACACAGTCTGTATATCGGGTTGCATATCGACCTGGCAACCCGATACAGCCTCTCGGATTAAATTTTGTGCATCCGTATTGGGTGGCGTATCGGGTGGCCAGGCCGATACGACCCTTCCCAGAAAAAATCCGAGAGTTCATACCGGGTTGCGTATCGGGTAGCCCGGCCGATACGCGTCCCAAAAATTGCCTTGGATCCGGGTCAACACCCGGTTTGTTCCGGGTTGACCCGGCTCGCACCCTATTGACTGTTTAAGCCAAAAACCTATTTTTATTGCATCTTAAGCTTTATTTTATGTTCTAAAAACTTTGTAAGAACAAGTTTGGATTTCTTTGATTAATCTAGTACTTTTTTGTGATTCCTTCATCAAATCTCTCAATCCATCATTAATCTCCGATGATCAACTCTATTTCTATGAGTTTAGTTGATCTAATGATGATTAGTGAGTAGTTCTTCATAGGGATTATGGGTTAGGTAGGATTAGGTTGATTAGGGGTGATCAATAGATTTCTAATGCTTGATTGTTTAAAATCTCGTTTATCAAAGTGTGCTTAGTGCCTAATTAGCCTTGATCACGTTGATTAGGATGTTTAGGATTTCTTGCCCACCATGTGTTCGATGAAATTCCAGTTTCTAGCTTTGATAGAACTTTCACATTCTAGCACATGAAAATGTATGTTTAGAGTGATTGTTGGCGGTTTGGAACTTGTTTGATTGCTTGCTTGATTTTAATTCACAAATGAGAGTTTGTTCTTGAATTAGGATTAAGTAAAGAGATTAGTATTAAGAGATTAAACTATTCAACTTGTTGTGTTCCTTGCTAGGAGGTTAGCTTCTTTGAAGTTTGAATTAGGATCCTTGATCATCACGAGTCACCTGTCTGTTGACCTTAACCTTTAGGCCTTATCTTTGTCATTGATTGAATCCACTTGTTTACTTGCTTTTTGTTTACTTCTATTTGAATTGTTTTCGTTAGGATTGTTAGAAAAAAAAAATTAAATTGTTCGATTTGACTCTAGAGGTTTAGTGTGTGCTTATTGGTCTTATCCATCCCAAAAAGGTTCGATACCTCAAAGCTACATCGATAAGCTTGAGGAATTGGTACCTCAAAGGATTGCGAAAATCCTAGTTATCAATTTGGCGCCGTTACCGGGGAGGGATCTTGGATAGATCAATTCGATTTCTAATCCTATTTAGTTCAAGTCTTTGTTACTAAATTTGCTCCTTCTTCTAGCTTTGATGTCAGGTGCAAGTATTGTTGAGCCAACACATGAGCAGAATACTCAAGTCCAAGATGACTTCTTGAAAGAAGCTGAAGAGACTATTAAGGAATTTGAATTTCTTCTTGGTTGTACAGTTGGTGAAGACCTTGTAGTGCGGTATGAAGATGATGATGATGAAGGGACAATCATGGGTCACTCAACCAATATCAACAATGAAGAAGTAGGAGAAGTTGTGAGAGATGAGGAGGAGCCTTATGAATATGAGTTAGTTGTTGAGTGCAAGAACATCAAGGAAGAAAGCATACAATATGAGCCCTCAATCATGGAAGAAGAGCCAAAGCAACCAATTCACAAGAAAGAGCCAACTGGAGGAAATCTTATAGAGAAGCAAGATGACCTCAAGGAAGAAGCCTTCAAGGAGGATGAAGAAGATGGATCTCCAATGGCTCAACCCCCTCACAAGCTTCTTGGTATAGTCTCTACCACACCATTGAGCTCTCATGATCCAAGGAAGATCCCCTTTGAGGAGATAAGGCTGAAGGAGTTTAGGGGGTGGTTCTACGATGAGTATGATCCCGGTGATACAAACTCATGCCACATCCCTAACCAAAAAGAGTGAAGGGATAATCAAGCTAAGTGACTCAAAACAAGCTCACTTGGGAGGAATTCCCATGTCTATCCTTTTGGGGAGCTTTGGGGTAAATGAAAAGAAGAAGAGAATGATTTTTGGGATTGAACCCTGCTCTTCATCAAACCCAACATACTCCATGGGGGAATCATCACCCCCATCATACCACAACTAGCCAAGTAAAACTCCATCCTTGTACATATTTAGTTTCTTTTCTTTATTTGCATTTTTTGTGTGTTTTCGGTCTCTTTTCCTTTCCTAGATCACACAAGGGACCGTGTGATTTAAGTTTGGGGGAGAGACCAGTTGCTAATCTTGTTTCTTTTGATCTTATTTTTCTTTTCTATCACTTTGAGTCTCATGCATTTCATTTATGGCATAGAAAAATCCAAAAAATTGAAAATTTTCAAAAAAAATTCACAAAAAGAAAGCATGTAGTTGCACTTGCATCATAGGATCGAGTCTAGTTACATCATATAAGACGCATGCATAGGGAGCAATGATTGAATGTCCTTATAAGACTGATTGAGAGATGACTTGTTCTTTATGCTAGTTGTTTGAGCTAGTTGATTGTCCTAAGATTGCAATTCAAGAAAGGCTAGAAAGTTAAGACGAACCATGCTAGGATTGCTTGCTTTGAAACTTGATTTGAAACTGAAATAGGTTTTAAATTGACACTAGATCTACTTAAGTGAGAACTTTAATGATGACATCTAATTATCTTACTCATGCTCTGTGTGCTAAACTCGTGGATACCCTAAAATATTTGAGCATTCTTATCCTTTCTACCCCTCTCTACTTGCTCAAATAGACTTCCATACCTTTCACCACCCTTCTTTCAAGCCACAAACACTATCTTGAGTGGTAGGCCTATTTGGAATGAGCTAGGTAAAAAGTGTTGAGTATGAGGTGACTAGGAGAAATTTCCATATAGATGCAAGCTCAACATCTTTGGCTTTGCAATAGGCTAGGATTCAAAGTTTGGGGGAAGAGTTGGGAAAGGAGAAAGAGAGTAAAGAAAAGAAAGAATAAAAAGGGATTTTGGTTGGGATCTTATGTTTGTTGGCAAAGTGTTTTAAAATAAGAAAAGCTCTTATGTGTTTAAAGAAAAGAAAAGTGTCTCATATTTCGAAATGAAAAGAAGCCAAAGGCTCACCTTAAAGAAAGAAAAGAGACCATTGCTAAAGAAAGATTTGAGCTAAGTTAAAAAGAAAAGATTTGCCACTGTTTTGAAAAGTCTTTATTGATCCTTGGGGAGTTTGATTGGAAAGTGTTTGATTGAGAAAAAGGGATGAGGCAAAAATAGCCTTGGTCAAGGGTAGTATCCATTTAGGTGGGCTAGATTAGGAGAAGAAGTAATTGGAGCATGGGTAGATGGAAATCAACCTAGTATGCACCAATTGCCTCTAACTCTTAGCATTTTACTATAGATCATTCACTTCTTTATGAGAGAACCTTCATGCTTTTGGAATAAACCCCTCTTTTGATTGAGATCACTTTAATCTCAAAACTTTGTCCCTTTGCCAAATGAGTTTGATCACCTTGCATTGAGTAAGATCCACTTGAAAACCTAATGAATGTTAAAGAGCTAGTTGATAGGAATGCTTGTCTAGGTTGAGAATTGAGCTAAGATTTTGTCTTGATGAGCATGGCTAAATTTTTGGAGTAAGCCTAACTTGGTTGCATCTTGGTGACGTTGACTCGAATTGGAACTTGTTGATTTCAGTTTTGTCTTTGGATATGAGCTCCCGCCTTCAAACCTTCCTCCCAACTTGCTTTGATAGTCTTATGCTTGCTTGTGGACAAGCAAGGTTTAAGTTTGGGGGAATTGATATACTTGTATTTTTATGCATTTAGGCTATTGTTAGGATCATGTTTTACTTCTTTTTAGTCTCCTTTAGCTTCATTTCTTTGGTCATTGGTGTGTTTAGAGTATAAGATCATCTAGATCTAGGTTTAGGCATTCTAGGCTTGAATTTGGAGTGTTTCTTATGTTTTGTAGGTTCTTGGAGTTGCTAAGGATGTTTGGAAGAGTTTGGAGGCCAAAGGAGTGATTGCAAGTGAAATGGTGATGAAGGACCAAACCGATGAGCTTGAAAGATTGAGTCATATGAAGATATTACGTTGACTTTTAGCTCTGGGATTCTAAATACAAATCATGGGAAATTGAGTTAGCTTTCTAATGGAGGTGGTGTGAAGTCATTCGGAGCTATATGTAAAGAGTTATGCCTGATTTACTGGATGCATCTCAACACAGTCTGTATATCGGGTTGCATATCGACCTGGCAACCCGATACAGCCTCTCGGATTAAATTTTGTGCATCCGTATTGGGTGGCGTATCGGGTGGCCAGGCCGATACGACCCTTCCCAGAAAAAATCCGAGAGTTCATACCGGGTTGCGTATCGGGTAGCCCGGCCGATACGCGTCCCAAAAATTGCCTTGGATCCGGGTCAACACCCGGTTTGTTCCGGGTTGACCCGGCTCGCACCCTATTGACTGTTTAAGCCAAAAACCTATTTTTATTGCATCTTAAGCTTTATTTTATGTTCTAAAAACTTTGTAAGAACAAGTTTGGATTTCTTTGATTAATCTAGTACTTTTTTGTGATTCCTTCATCAAATCTCTCAATCCATCATTAATCTCCGATGATCAACTCTATTTCTATGAGTTTAGTTGATCTAATGATGATTAGTGAGTAGTTCTTCATAGGGATTATGGGTTAGGTAGGATTAGGTTGATTAGGGGTGATCAATAGATTTCTAATGCTTGATTGTTTAAAATCTCGTTTATCAAAGTGTGCTTAGTGCCTAATTAGCCTTGATCACGTTGATTAGGATGTTTAGGATTTCTTGCCCACCATGTGTTCGATGAAATTCCAGTTTCTAGCTTTGATAGAACTTTCACATTCTAGCACATGAAAATGTATGTTTAGAGTGATTGTTGGCGGTTTGGAACTTGTTTGATTGCTTGCTTGATTTTAATTCACAAATGAGAGTTTGTTCTTGAATTAGGATTAAGTAAAGAGATTAGTATTAAGAGATTAAACTATTCAACTTGTTGTGTTCCTTGCTAGGAGGTTAGCTTCTTTGAAGTTTGAATTAGGATCCTTGATCATCACGAGTCACCTGTCTGTTGACCTTAACCTTTAGGCCTTATCTTTGTCATTGATTGAATCCACTTGTTTACTTGCTTTTTGTTTACTTCTATTTGAATTGTTTTCGTTAGGATTGTTAGAAAAAAAAAAATTAAATTGTTCGATTTGACTCTAGAGGTTTAGTGTGTGCTTATTGGTCTTATCCATCCCAAAAAGGTTCGATACCTCAAAGCTACATCGATAAGCTTGAGGAATTGGTACCTCAAAGGATTGCGAAAATCCTAGTTATCAATTTGGCGCCGTTACCGGGGAGGGATCTTGGATAGATCAATTCGATTTCTAATCCTATTTAGTTCAAGTCTTTGTTACTAAATTTGCTCCTTCTTCTAGCTTTGATGTCAGGTGCAAGTATTGTTGAGCCAACACATGAGGAGAATACTCAAGTCCAAGATGACTTCTTGAAAGAAGCTGAAGAGACTATTAAGGAATTTGAATTTCTTCTTGGTTGTACAGTTGGTGAAGACCTTGTAGTGCGGTATGAAGATGATGATGATGAAGGGACAATCATGGGTCACTCAACCAATATCAACAATGAAGAAGTAGGAGAAGTTGTGAGAGATGAGGAGGAGCCTTATGAATATGAGTTAGTTGTTGAGTGCAAGAACATCAAGGAAGAAAGCATACAATATGAGCCCTCAATCATGGAAGAAGAGCCAAAGCAACCAATTCACAAGAAAGAGCCAACTGGAGGAAATCTTATAGAGAAGCAAGATGACCTCAAGGAAGAAGCCTTCAAGGAGGATGAAGAAGATGGATCTCCAATGGCTCAACCCCCTCACAAGCTTCTTGGTATAGTCTCTACCACACCATTGAGCTCTCATGATCCAAGGAAGATCCCCTTTGAGGAGATAAGGCTGAAGGAGTTTAGGGGGTGGTTCTACGATGAGTATGATCCCGGTGATACAAACTCATGCCACATCCCTAACCAAAAAGAGTGAAGGGATAATCAAGCTAAGTGACTCAAAACAAGCTCACTTGGGAGGAATTCCCATGTCTATCCTTTTGGGGAGCTTTGGGGTAAATGAAAAGAAGAAGAGAATGATTTTTGGGATTGAACCCTGCTCTTCATCAAACCCAACATACTCCATGGGGGAATCATCACCCCCATCATACCACAACTAGCCAAGTAAAACTCCATCCTTGTACATATTTAGTTTCTTTTCTTTATTTGCATTTTTTGTGTGTTTTCGGTCTCTTTTCCTTTCCTAGATCACACAAGGGACCGTGTGATTTAAGTTTGGGGGAGAGACCAGTTGCTAATCTTGTTTCTTTTGATCTTATTTTTCTTTTCTATCACTTTGAGTCTCATGCATTTCATTTATGGCATAGAAAAATCCAAAAAATTGAAAAATTTCAAAAAAAATTCACAAAAAGAAAGCATGTAGTTGCACTTGCATCATAGGATCGAGTCTAGTTACATCATATAAGACGCATGCATAGGGAGCAATGATTGAATGTCCTTATAAGACTGATTGAGAGATGACTTGTTCTTTATGCTAGTTGTTTGAGCTAGTTGATTGTCCTAAGATTGCAATTCAAGAAAGGCTAGAAAGTTAAGACGAACCATGCTAGGATTGCTTGCTTTGAAACTTGATTTGAAACTGAAATAGGTTTTAAATTGACACTAGCTCTACTTAAGTGAGAACTTTAATGATGACATCTAATTATCTTACTCATGCTCTGTGTGCTAAACTCGTGGATACCCTAAAATATTTGAGCATTCTTATCCTTTCTACCCCTCTCTACTTGCTCAAATAGACTTCCATACCTTTCACCACCCTTCTTTCAAGCCACAAACACTATCTTGAGTGGTAGGCCTATTTGGAATGAGCTAGGTAAAAAGTGTTGAGTATGAGGTGACTAGGAGAAATTTCCATATAGATGCAAGCTCAACATCTTTGGCTTTGCAATAGGCTAGGATTCAAAGTTTGGGGGAAGAGTTGGGAAAGGAGAAAGAGAGTAAAGAAAAGAAAGAATAAAAAGGGATTTTGGTTGGGATCTTATGTTTGTTGGCAAAGTGTTTTAAAATAAGAAAAGCTCTTATGTGTTTAAAGAAAAGAAAAGTGTCTCATATTTCGAAATGAAAAGAAGCCAAAGGCTCACCTTAAAGAAAGAAAAGAGACCATTGCTAAAGAAAGATTTGAGCTAAGTTAAAAAGAAAAGATTTGCCACTGTTTTGAAAAGTCTTTATTGATCCTTGGGGAGTTTGATTGGAAAGTGTTTGATTGAGAAAAAGGGATGAGGCAAAAATAGCCTTGGTCAAGGGTAGTATCCATTTAGGTGGGCTAGATTAGGAGAAGAAGTAATTGGAGCATGGGTAGATGGAAATCAACCGAGTATGCACCAATTGCCTCTAACTCTTAGCATTTTACTATAGATCATTCACTTCTTTATGAGAGAACCTTCATGCTTTTGGAATAAACCCCTCTTTTGATTGAGATCACTTTAATCTCAAAACTTTGTCCCTTTGCCAAATGAGTTTGATCACCTTGCATTGAGTAAGATCCACTTGAAAACCTAATGAATGTTAAAGAGCTAGTTGATAGGAATGCTTGTCTAGGTTGAGAATTGAGCTAAGATTTTGTCTTGATGAGCATGGCTAAATTTTTGGAGTAAGCCTAACTTGGTTGCATCTTGGTGACGTTGACTCGAATTGGAACTTGTTGATTTCAGTTTTGTCTTTGGATATGAGCTCCCGCCTTCAAACCTTCCTCCCAACTTGCTTTGATAGTCTTATGCTTGCTTGTGGACAAGCAAGGTTTAAGTTTGGGGGAATTGATATACTTGTATTTTTATGCATTTAGGCTATTGTTAGGATCATGTTTTACTTCTTTTTAGTCTCCTTTAGCTTCATTTCTTTGGTCATTGGTGTGTTTAGAGTATAAGATCATCTAGATCTAGGTTTAGGCATTCTAGGCTTGCATTTGGAGTGTTTCTTATGTTTTGTAGGTTCTTGGAGTTGCTAAGGATGTTTGGAAGAGTTTGGAGGCCAAAGGAGTGATTGCAAGTGAAATGGTGATGAAGGACCAAACCGATGAGCTTGAAAGATTGAGTCATATGAAGATATTACGTTGACTTTTAGCTCTGGGATTCTAAGTAAAAATCATGGGAAATTGAGTTAGCTTTCTAATGGAGGTGGTGTGAAGTCATTCGGAGCTATATGTAAAGAGTTATGCCTGATTTACTGGATGCATCTCAACACAGTCTGCATATCGGGTTGCATATCGACCTGGCAACCCGATACAGCCTCTCGGATTAAATTTTGTGCATCCGTATTGGGTGGCGTATCGGGTGGCCAGGCCGATACGACCCTTCCCAGAAAAAAATCCGAGAGTTCATACCGGGTTGCGTATCGGGTGGCCAGGCCGATACGCGTCCCAGAAATTGCCTTGGATCCGGGTCAACACCCGGTTTGTTCCGGGTTGACCCGGCTCGCACCCTATTGACTGTTTAAGCCAAAAACCTATTTTTTATTGCATCTTAAGCTTTATTTTATGTTCTAAACACTTTGTAAGAACAAGTTTGGATTTCTTTGATTAATCTAGTACTTCTTTTGTGATTCCTTCATCAAATCTCTCAATCCATCATTAATCTCCGATGATCAACTCTATTTCTATGAGTTTAGTTGATCTAATGATGATTAGTGAGTAGTTCTTCATAGGGCTTATGGGTTAGGTATGATTAGGTTGATTAGGGGTGATCAATAGATTTCTAATGCTTGATTGTTTAAAATCTCGTTTATCAAAGTGTCTTAGTGCCTAATTAGCCTTGATCACGTTGATTAGGATGTTTAGGATTTCTTGCCCACCATGTGTTCGATGAAATTCCAGTTTCTAGCTTTGATAGAACTTTCACATTCTAGCACGTGAAAATGTATGTTTAGAGTGATTGTTGGCGGTTTGGAACTTGTTTGATTGCTTGCTTGATTTTAATTCACAAATGAGAGTTTGTTCTTGAATTAGGATTAAGTAAAGAGATTAGTATTAAGAGATTAAACTATTCAACTTGTTGTGTTCCTTGCTAGGAGGTTAGCTTCTTTGAAGTTTGAATTAGGATCCTTGATCATCCCGAGTCACCTGTCTGTTGACCTTAACCTTTAGGCCTTATCTTTGTCATTGATTGAATCCACTTGTTTACTTGCTTTTTGTTTACTTCTATTTGAATTGTTTTCGTTAGGATTGTTAGAAAAAAAAAATTAAATTGTTCGATTTGACTCTAGAGGTTTAGTGTGTGCTTATTGGTCTTATCCATCCCAAAAAGGTTCGATACCTCAAAGCTACATCGATAAGCTTGAGGAATTGGTACCTCAAAGGATTGCAAAATCCTTGTTATCACTACAATCTTCTCCAAAATTGATCTTAAGAGTGGCTATCATCAAGTAAAAATGAAAGAAGGAGATGAATGGAAGACAACCTTCAAGACTAAGAGGGGTTTGTATGAGTGGTTGGTCATGCCATTTGGCTTAACCAATGAACCAAGAACCTTCATGAGGCTGCTGAACTATGTCCTCTGTGCCTACATTTGTAAGTTTTTAGGTGTCTACTGATGCAGCCTAAAGAATTACTCCAATGCTAAGATCACTTGATGATCAGATGATTCCTAAGCCAAGATTGCGGAAGATGGATTGAAGGTAGAGAGGGTGGTGGGACTTTTGATTGACTCTCTCAACCAGTGGATTTGATTGAATCTCTCAATCTAAGAACAAGCTATCCGAATTACTCAAATAGATTGATCTGAAACTCCTAAGAACAAGGTGAATCACTCACAATATTCAGAGATGAAAGACTTCACAAAGAACACAAACTTTGGAAGAAAAACAGAATATTTCTATTAACTTTAAAATGGTTGAAAAGGGTGATTTACAATGAATCCGAAGCTGAGCTTTTATATGCTCATAGACAAAGGTCTGAAAGGTCTAATACAAGAAAAAAAATCACAAATATAAAGAATATGGCTGTTGGGATTTATTGGAAAATTTGGCCATAACTGGAAAGATGAATCTTCTTGAGTCTTGAAAGCTTTGGCATGAATGTAGAGTGTCGAGGTACATTCTGGATTATGTGAGAGGGCTTCAATTCGTGGCCAAACTTCAGGAAAAGGAGTTGTTGGTGATTGATCTCCTTTGGCTCCAAATTAGGCAAGTGTGAGAATAATGAGATCCTCCTGATCCTATGATTGTTGGTGTATGGGAACTTGATAGAGAACTCTCCTGGATATTTAAATGTGTGTCCTGAATGCTTAGTTATCTCTCCTGGTCACCAATTGCAAGTGATTGAATCCTTGATCCTCTAAATGAAGCAAGCTGAGAAGCATCCGTTTTAGAAGTTTATTAACTTCATATGAACTCATTTATGATGATTCAAACTCTCACTGACTCCTTTATGGGTTAATCTTCTGGAACAAGTTTAATTGTAGCTTAAGTCCTTCTGGTTGGGTAGATATACTCCAAGACATGCTCATATGTCTTTGGTACACTCAAACTGGTTCTCTCCAAGTATTTTGGTTGATTGATTTATATCTTATCCATGCTCCTTGGTTGATGTTGACTTGATGTCCTCATCATATTCTCCCTCTTGAAAAGCTTCGACCTCAAAACTGTATAACTTGCACCAAGCAAAAGCAAGTTAGATTTCATTCTCCTTTGTGAGCTGAGGGTCTTACCTTCTAGCTAGTTGGATTGGCAATGTGTGGTGCATGAGGGGGTTCTCATATGAACTTGTATGATAGTAGAACTCCTCTGCTCTGTCCTGGTATGATGTTGCTTTCCTTTAGCTGGTAAGTATTTGTCTCTTCTTTCATGACATCGGTTCTGCTCATATTTGGTGTCTCAGCAACTTGTGTTAGTAGCAATTTATGTTCTGGAGGAGCCCCAATGATGTCTGATCCCTTAAGGCCTGCAATGATCTCAACACTTCGGGCAAGAAACAAGTGGATTATGGGTTTCTTATGATGAGATAAATTTATTAAACTTGCTCTCAAAATTCCTATGGAAAACTACCTTTCCTCTTCTTGTTGGCAGAACACTTATTCCTCATTTGACAAGTTCATTGATTTATCAAGAACAAAATGGTTGTAAGAATTACTTACCTGATCAACACCTTTAGTGTTTTGATTCAACTTGGACATCATGGTAAGATGTCTTGATGTTGGATCTGGTGGTTTCTCCTTGATTTCTCCTTTGGTCTCAATACTCTTAGCTCTATATGCCTCATCACTTAAATCTAGGAACAAGTGCATTATACCAGTATCTTGGGAATTAGAGTTAGACACTTTAAGTTCAGAGATAACCTTGCATTTGGTTGGACTAGGTTTCTTTCAGGTCTCTGATTTGCTTGTGGCTCTTGTGGACAAAAGTAACTCGGTTTTGGTCTCTTTACTAGGGCTTTATTTTTCTTATGCTTCTTGGTTTGCATGTACCAAATTCAATTCCCAGAGACGAGAACAAATGCATTACATCGGAGTTTAATACTATAGGAATATTTTTGGTGAAACTTAAACTCACAATGATTGCATTTCAAAGTTGAAATATGTTCGGCTCCTTGTTTGCTTGCACTCTTATTTTTCTGTCTTCCTTTAGTCTACAAATGACTAAGGCTTCTTTTTGGCAGTCATCAATTGATGTAAAACTTTGAGCTTCTAGGCTGTGTCATGCTGTGATAATTAGCACTTGCTGCTCCATTTGATTGGTTTGTGGTGCTACTGCCTCTAGCCTCTATGTTTCCTCTTTCTTAGCTTTCTTTGAACAAGTCAGGTGTAAGAATTTCCTTTCTTCACATTTGCTTATATGCTCTTCTTCTTGTCTTATACCTGGTTCAAAACTCTTTGGAAAAAACAAGTGCATTAATCTAGAACTGGAAATCAAAAGATCATAATGAGATAAACTATCATTTTCTCCAGTTAATTATGTTATATCTCCTAGTAAAGTATCTCTCATTAATTTTCTAGTGGGACAATTTTAAGCAAAATGTCCTCTCTTATGACACCTATAACAAGTAGGTTCCTTGGAATTCACAAAGTTAGAAGACTTACCTTGTGTTGAAATGGTTAACAGATTAGAGATGGGTTTGGTTACCTTGGTTGCAACTCTTCTGCTATTCTATTCTCTCCTCCTTTAGTTTCAGAATCTCCTCTATTCTCTTTGGGACATTTTTCTTTTGTTCTGACATGTAGTTTGATGGATGCATGTGGCTTGGCATCCTCCTAGTGTATTTCTCCCTGATTCCTTGTAAAAGGTCTCTTGGAACATACTTCTTGCTCATGAAAAACTTCAATTATTCCCAAGTGGTGATGGCTAGTTTTTGATATCTCCTTTGTTCTCTTTCTTCTTGCCTCCACCATTCGAGAGAGTTGATTGAGGGCATGTGAAAGCCTCTTACCCTTTGGAGTATTGTGGTACCAAAATCACTTATCCATGTCTTTCTCCCATTCTAGGTAAATCTCTGGATTTCTCTTACTTCCTGAAAATTTTGAAAGTTGAGGCAAAAATGTTAATATCATGGTGACGATTCAGCCATGTCTTGGCTCTTCTGGTTGTGCCCATTAGATAGTCATGTGGTTCTGGATCAATGTCTTCATATTTTGGTTTATCTGCATATCCATTATCTTCTACTCACATAGTTTGTTCTTCTTGTTCCCATTCATCTTCATATGGGTCTTCTTCCTCCATTGTTTGTACCTGTGGGCAAGTTTAAATGTGTATTAATGGATTCTCAGTGAGAATAACAACAAAGAATTCGAAAATTCAAGAGAATAGTTGAACACAATCACACTTTTCTTTTTTTGATCCTCTAAGCTAAACAGATTTGTAAACTTTCTAGATTATGATTTTTTTTTTGTCTTTTCTTTTTCAAATTCAAAATGCAATATTCTAAATAAGTAAATAAACTTTTCCTTTGTTTTTAAAATGGGAAAAATGAATTAAAAATCAGAAACTTCTTCTCTTTGGTTTTTATCTGGGTTTAAAAGAACTTGATGAACTCAAAATGAACATAACTGGATAACTGATGCAATACTTTTGGATTTTTTGGGATATGCAGGCAAGAGATCATGAAAACAGAGAATACTAAAAGAAATAATGCAAACAGAACTATTTTATGGTGTTTTTGATTTAAGACAGAAGATATACTAAGAACATAAACTATGATGCAATGAAACACTTTTTATTTGGTTTTCTTTTTGATGGATGCAATGAAACTAGTGAATACTAATCAGGGTGAATGGATGATCTAAATGACAGAAATATGGATGCCAAAACAGATTGAGAACATAAACAAAAAAAATTTATGAATTTTTTTGTTTGAGCTAAATGAAAAACAAACAAAACTTAAAGAGATAAAGGTTGGATTGATACAACCTGGGGGATAAGAGCTTTTGAAGCTCTGATACCAGATGATGCAGCCTCAAGAATCACTCCAATGCTAAGATAACTTGATGATCAGATGATTCCTAAGTCAAGCTTGCGAAAGATGGATTGAAGGTAGAGGTGGTGGTGGAACTTTTGATTGACTGTATCAACCAGTGCGTTTGATTGACTCTCTCAACCGAAGAACAAGCTATCTAAATCACTCAAATAGATTGATCTGAAACTCCTAAGAACAAGGTAAATCACTCACAATATTCAGAGAAGGAAGACTTCACAAAGAACACAAAATTTGGAAGAAAAACAGAATATTTATGTTAACTTTAAAATGGTTGAAAAGGGTGATTTACAATGAATCCGAAGCTGAGATTTTATAGGCTCATAGACAACGGTCTGAAAGGTCTAATACAAGAAAATAGTCACAAAATATAAAGAATATGGCCACTGGGATTTATTGGAAAATTTGGTCAGAAATGGAAAGATGAATCTTCTTGAGTCTTGAAAGCTTTGACATGAATGTATAGTGTTTAGGTTCATTCTGGATGATGTGAGAGAGCTTCAATTTGTGGAAAAGGAGCTGTTGGTGATTGATCTCCTTTGGTTCCAAATTAGGCAAGTGTGAGGATAATGAGATCCTCCTGATCCTATGATTGTTGGTGTATGGGAACTTGATAGAGAACTCTCCTGGATGTTTAAATGTGTCTCCTGAATGCTTAGATATCTCTCCTGGTCGCCAGTGTCTTGTTTGCAAGTGATTGAATCCTTGAGCCTCCAAATGAAGCAAGCTGGGAATCATCTATTTTAGAAGTTTATTAACTTCTTCATCTGAACTCCATTTATGATGATTCAAACTCTCCCTGGCTCCTTGATTCGTTAATCTTCTAGAAAAAGTTGAATTGTAGCTTAAGTCCTTCTGGTTGGGTAGATATGCTCCAAGACATGCACATATGTCTCTGGTGCACTCAAACTGGTTCTCTCCAAGAGTTTTAATTGATTGATTTATGTCCTCTCCATGCTCCTTGGTTGATGTTGACTTGATGTCCTCATCATCTACTGTTATGATATTCTCATCTATAGTACTTGCTTGGTTGATCACTTGAAGAGTTGGTTATGAACACACTGCGCAAGGAGAACTTATATGCAAACATGAAGAAATGCATGTTTTGCACTGACCAATTGGTCATTTTACGCTTTTGTAAGTTCACAGGGGCTCAAAGTAGATGAGGAAAGATTAAATCAATCCGGGAATGGCCAAAACCAAGCAACATTGGGCATGTAAGAAGCTTTCATGGATTGGCCAGCTTCTATAGGAGATTTCTCAAAGATTTCAACACCATTCTAGCACCCCTTACTTTTGTGATCAAGAAGAATTATGTATTTGAATTGGTATCAGATCAAGAAGAGGCATTCCACAAGCTGAAAGAGAGCTTCAACCACGCTTATGTACTGGTATTACAAAACTAAGATAAAAAATTGAAATATAATGTGATGCATCAGGAACAGGTATTGGAGCTGTTGTAACTCAACGAGGAAGGCCAGTAGCATATTTCAGTGAGAAGCTTAGTCGACCTTCTATGAACTATCCTAAACATCAAAAGGAACTCTATGCATTGGTGAGATCTTTAAAGACTTGGGAACACTACCTTATGTCCAAGGAGTTTCATTCATACAGACCATGAAACATTCAAGCATCTAAGAGGGCAGGCAACACTCAAGAGAAGACATGCTAGATGGTTAGAGTTTGCGGAGACTTTTCCCTACGTGATCAAGTACAAGAAGGAAAAAGAAAACATAGTGGCAAATCTTTGTCAAAGAGATATGCTCTTATCACCACTATGGAGGCTATGATCGTGGATTTTGAACACGTGAAGAACAACTATCAAAATGATCCAGACTTCCAAGAAGCTTACAAAGAAACCACCAAAGGCGCCTATGGAGTTTTCTATCAACATGATGGGTTCTTATTCAGAGAGAAAAGGTTGTGCATACTGTTGGAATTGTGTCCAGCAATCTCTGTACTGTCTCTATAACGTAAGAGTATGTCAGTGATCAGACATAAGTCATACAATGCTGGGGGTCATGATGGCTTGCTAGAGTCCGCTCATGATCTATAAGTCTTGGACTTATTGCCTTTATTGTATGATCCCATATGGGTCACACGCTTAAGCTAGCAGGAAATAATGTTGGAACGGCTTAGCAGAAGTACGACAAAAGTGCTAGGCATTTGTCGTACTAAGAGAGAAGAATTAATGGGTCTGATTAAATGGAATTTAATCAGATTGGTATTTGGGCCCATAAAGCCCAAAAGGAATTAGACAAGTTTTATGAATAAAACTTGAGTCTGTTTTTCCTTCCAACCCTAACACCCAGCGCCGTTTTTCTCCTCTCCCTGCGCCTCTCTTCCTGGTGGTCTAGCAGCCAGTTTCCTGTGATTGCGTGTGTGAGCCTTTGGAGGATCCATCTCTCGGTGTATCTCCCTGATCATTGACCTGTTCTCAATTCCGCTGCAAACAAACAGGTAAAAGGTGAGATCTAATGTTTCTAAATAAGAACACCTAGATCTGATGCATGTTTAGGTTGATATGAATTTGAGAATTGAATCAGGATCAACCGAAACTTCCAACAGTGGTATCAGAGCCATTGGTTCTTAGGTTTCTTGTTTTAGATTCATTGTTTAGGTTGTTTAATCTGTTTAGATGTGTTTTGAATCCATTACTGATAAGAAAAACACATAAGAAACTGAATTAAATCCTGAACAAACACTTGAATCACAAAACCGAGCTATATGACTCGGGTTTAGTTGATTGGCCAAGGGTGATCGACCGGCTTGGCCGGTTAGTGATCACGGCCGAGAGACCGGGCGGGCAAAGATGGCCGGTCGGACGGAGCGATCGCGGGTCGGACGCACGATGGTCGGATCGGATCGGTTCATACGATCGCGATCGATCGTCGCGTCACGACCGATCACTCGTCCCGATCGCGTCCCAGCCGAGCGTCCATACGGTCGCGTGCGTCCGTCCGGTGAGCCGTCCCTGTCCCGTCCCGAACGTCCAGCTGGTCTCGTCCCGACCGTCCTCGATCTCGGATCGACCGGCTCGCGGCTGAGCGGCTGGATGTGAGTTTCTTGGATGGAAACTAGGTCACGACCAACTCGGTTTGGTTCGTGACCAATTCGGTTCGGTTTAAAACTTGATTAAAATCAACGTTTCGGTTTAATAAACAGGTTTAATAATTTTATTAAATCTGGTTAAACCGGAATAAGAAATCCAATGTCGAAAGAAATATTGGATTTAGTGCCTAAACCAGGAATTTCTAATTTGATTTGGTTGGACCAAATAAATTGAGAAATTCCGGTTTAGTAAATAACCGGTTGACAATTGTGGTCATCGTAGTAATTAAAACTTGGTTAGACCAGTTTTAATGAACCAGACCGGTTATGTCAATTAATTGGACAATTGGGTCATGTCTTGGACATGGACCAATTCTTGGGCCTCGGGCCAAGAAGTTAAAACAATTGGGCCAGTTAATTGAGTCTTTCTTCAGATTAATTTAAAATCTATTTTATAAAATTATAAAGTCGTTTTTAAATTAATGTTTCCGAAATTTTATAATTAGAAAGTTTCTTAAAATAGAATTTTCTGAATTTGCGGGTTTTGGATTTTAAAGAAGTTTCTAAAGTTAGAAAGTTTCCGGTTTTAGAAAGTTTCCAATTTTAGAAAGTTTCTAAAAATAGTAGGTTTCCATAAATAGAAAGTTTCCCGAAATAGTAATCTTCTATTTTGGGAATGATTTTAATAAACCTACGAACCTCAAGTAATATCAAGCGTTGGATGTCTTGTCCAGGCTATGTCAGCTGTCAAAGCCCATTCAATTGCATTCATGGCCTTACAGTGTGAGGATGTCTGTTTTTGCGTGGGTAAGACGGTTTGTGATTCATAAATGTCATTGGGAGTCCCAGACATTAATGATTACATGACTGTATAGTCCGGTTTTCTTGACTAGGCCATCGGGAGTCCCGGGCCTTGAGACATCAGGGTGGATTGGGCCTCGGGCCCAGATTCACAACCAAGAGTTATATCACGGATATAATTAGCCGATATAGGGCTTACCGATATAAGCTAAGGTTGGGTGACGGCCAGTGGCCCACTTTGATCTTAGTTATATGTGGATCTTGGAATCATTATATTCTATTGAGGGTAACTTATGTTATTGAATATAATGCATGATTAATCATATTATACTTTAATACGAGATTAATCATTTTGAACATATAACTAATAACCTTTTTATTTATATATTTCAGATATGACTACTACAAGCACTCAAAACACATTCTCGATCCGGTCTGTTCTCGAGAAGGAGAAGCTGACTGGAACGAACTTCCTGACATGGTCAAGGAACTTGAGGCTGGTCCTCAAGCAGGAGAAGAAGGATTATGTCCTTCGAGATCCCCTCCCCGAGAGGCCTCTTGCCAATGCTGCCAGGACTCTGCACAATGCTTGGGAAAAGCATTCGTCAGATGAAAATGATGTTTATTGCCTGATGTTGGTGACAATGACTCCTGAGCTGCAAAAACAGTTCGAAAGTGTATTGTCTCCAATCGAGATCATGGCAAGCCTGAAATCGCTTTTTCAGGAGCAGGCTAGGACCGAGAGGTTCCAGACAGTTAAGAACCTCTTGGACTGTAAGTTGGCTGCGAATGCGGCAGTGAGTCCTCATGTGTTGAAGATGATGGGTTATCTCGATCATCTTCACAAACTCGACTGCCCAATCAGCCAGGAACTTGCCTGCGACATCATTCTGCAGTCTTTACCTGCAAGCTATGATCAGTTCATTCTGAACTTTAACATGCATGGCTTGAGTAAGACACTGCCTGAGCTTCACGGAATGCTCAAGACTGCAGAGCCCAACTTGAAGAAACCAGCCAAGGACCCCAATGTACTTATGGTACAAAAGGGCAAGGGGTTTAAGAAGTCTTCTGCTAAGGATAAGGGAAAGGCCAAGGGTGTCCAAGTCGAGGACAAGGACACGCCAAAGCCCAAGCCCAAGTCCAAGGCTGGGCCTACTGACATGTGCAGGTTCTGCAAAGAACTGGGGCATTGGAGAAGAGATTGTAAGAAATTCCAGGAAGGTCTAAAGGAATTAAAGAAGAAGACTTTCGAGACTTCTTCATCAGGTATTTTTGTTATAGAAGTTAATACAACTACTTCTGATAATACCTCATGGGTCATGGATACTGGTTGTGGGGCTCATATTTGTACTAATATGCAGGCACTCAGCAACAGTAGAAGGCTGAAGCAAGGACAAGTGGAACTACGAGTTGGGAATGGAGCGAAAGTTTCAGCACTGGCTGTAGGAACTTACTTGTTGTCTTTACCTTCGGGATTGATTTTAGAACTTAATAATTGTTATTTTGTACCTGCTATAAGCAGAAATATTATTTCAATTTCTTTGTTGGATTTGGAAGGTTATGATTTTTCAGTTAAGAATAAATTATGTTCCTTCAATCGCAACAATTTGTTCTATGGTTCTGCCCCTCTTACGAATGGGCTTTACATACTCGATCAATCCGCGCCAATTTATAACATTAATACAAAACGGTTTAAACCTAATGAGGAAAACCGAACGTTTCTATGGCATTGTCGTTTAGGGCACATCAGCGAGAAACGCATCAAGAGGCTCCATTCGAATGGACTTCTTGGCTCATTTGACTTTGAGTCATGTGAGAAATGCGAATCCTGCATGATGGGCAAAATGACACGGGCCCCCTTTAATAAACCTAACGAGAGGGCCAGTGACTTATTGGGCCTGATACACACTGATGTGTGTGGCCCAATGTCCACTAATGCAAGAGGAAACTATCAGTACTTCATTACCTTTACTGATGATTTCAGTAGGTATGGATATGTTTATTTGATGAAACATAAGTCTGAATCTTTTGAGAAGTTCAGAGAATTCCAAAATGAAGTACAGAACCAACTTGGCAAAAGCATTAAGGCTCTTCGGTCCGACCGAGGAGGAGAATACTTAAGCCAAGAATTCAGTGATCATCTGAGAGAGTGTGGGATCGTATCCCAACTCACTCCTCCTGGAACACCCCAATGGAATGGTGTGTCTGAGAGGAGAAATCGGACCTTATTGGATATGGTTCGATCTATGATGAGTCACACAGACCTTCCAATATCCCTTTGGGGATATGCTCTGCTAACAGCAGTGTTCACTCTAAATAGAGCGCCATCAAAAGCAGTAGCAAAGACACCATATGAATTATGGACTGGAGAAGCTCCAGTGCTGTCTTATCTAAGAATTTGGGGTTGTGAAGCCTATGTTAAGAGATTAATCTCAGATAAGCTTACACCAAAATCTGATAAATGCTACTTCATTGGTTATCCACGGGAAACCAAGGCTTATTACTTCTATCTACGTTCCGAGAACAAGATCTTTGTTGCCCGGGATTGTAACTTTCTTGAGAGGGAGTTTCTCTCTAAGAAAGACAGTGGGAGTAAGGTACTGCTTGAAGAAATTCAAGATGAACAGGAAACTGCTCAACCTAATGAGGAAGAGCAGCAGGAGGATCTACAAGAAATTGTAGAGCCTGAACCTGTAGTACCTGAAGTTCGAAGATCCGGGAGGATCCGTCACGAACCCGAGAGATATCAGGGATTCCTCGTGACTGACTGTCATGATCTTTTGATCATTGATGGTGATGAACCATCGAACTTCAATCAAGCCATGATGGGCCCAGATTCCTCTAGGTGGCGCAAGGCCACTGATTCCGAAATGGACTCCATGTCGGTCAACCAAGTCTTTTCGTTGGTTGACTTACCCGTTGGTGTAAAAGCCATCGAGTGCAAATGGATCTTCAAGAAGAAGATTGACGTGGATGGAAATGTCCAGATTTATAAAGCCAGGTTGGTGGCAAAAGGTTTCAGACAAGTTCACGGGGTGGACTACGATGAAACCTATTCACCGGTGGCTATGATGAAATCTATTCGGATTCTACTAGCAACTGCAGCTTTTCATGATTATGAAATTTGGCAGATGGACGTGAAAACCGCCTTCCTGAATGGTATTCTGGAAGAGGATGTGTATATGACGCAACCTGACGGTTACATAGATCCAAAGAATGCTGGGAAAGTATGCAAGCTTCATAAATCCATTTATGGATTGAAGCAAGCATCGAGGAGCTGGAATCTTCGTTTTGATGAAGCAATCAAGCAATTTGACTTTATCAGAAACGAAGAAGAACAATGCGTGTATAAGAAAACTAGTGGGAGCAAAATCGTTTTTCTTATTCTGTATGTTGATGACATACTGCTTCTCGGAAACGACGTTCCAATGTTGAAGTCTGTAAAAGACTGGCTTGGAAGTTGTTTTTCCATGAAAGACATGGGTGAAGCCGCATACGTTCTTGGAATTAGGATCTATCGGGATAGACCTAAAAGGCTGATAGGCTTGTGTCAAGACTCATACATTGACAAAGTCCTACAAAGATTCAGCATGAAAGATTCCAAGAAGGGCTTCACGCCAATGGTACATGGCACAACGCTAAGCAAGAAGCAGAGCCCTACGTCGGCTGCTGAGCTTGAGCGCATGAAGAATATTCCTTATGCATCTGCAATAGGATCTGTCATGTATGCCATGATCTGTACTCGTCCTGATGTTGCTTATGCATTGAGCATGACGAGTAGATACCAGTCAAATCCAGGTGAAAACCATTGGATTGCCGTAAAGAACATCTTGAAGTATCTAAGACATACTAAGGATAAGTTCTTGGTGTACGGTGGAAGTGATGTGCTTAAAGTCAGTGGATTCACGGACGCAAGTTTCCAGACAGACACAGATGATTTCCGGTCACAGTCCGGTTATGTCTTTTGTCTGAATGGCGGTGCAGTAAGTTGGAGAAGCTCCAAGCAGGACACCGTTGCTGATTCCACTACAGAAGCTGAATATATCGCCGCCTCAGAAGCAGCGAAGGAAGCTGTTTGGATACGAAAGTTCATTATGGAACTAGGTGTGATACCAGATGCGGCTGAGCCTCTGGCACTGTTTTGTGACAACAATGGTGCTATAGCTCAGGCAAAGGAACCAAGATCACACCAGAAATCCAAGCATGTTCAAAGAAGATATCACTTGATACGTGACATCATTAATAGAAAGGAAGTCAAAATCAGCCGAGTTCCGACAGATGATAATGTCGCTGATCCGTTGACAAAGCCACTCCCAAGGCCTAAGCTCGAGTTCCTGACTGAAGCTGTAGGCATTAGAAACATTGAAATGTAATCTAAATTTGAGTGGGAGTTTTGTGAGCTTTATTTTAGTTATTTGATATGTTCTTGTAAAACATTATTTATGTTTTAATGAAATTATTATTTCAAGATTATTTTAACTGTGATGAAATAATCGTTCCAAAATGATATGAACCATTTTATAGGTCATCGAAGTAAATGATTTGATCTTGAGTCATCGAAGTCATTTAGCTTGATCATGAGATCCTATATTTGATAAATGTTTTATATCATCATGTCCCTAGTTGAAGGTTGTTGAAACTGGAACACCAACAACCGTGTGAGACTGGATTGGTACGTGACTTATGACAAAGTCTCAGTGTGTCATAGATGCACGGCATCAAAGTCAGTACATAGGTGTATGTTGGGAACATACGACCGGACAAGACCCGACTATAAGAACTCTTCAGGATATTTATATCTGTGTCATAAGAGATTCTTACTACGACTATAGAGTATAGTCCTTAGACCTGAGTTCACATGCATGTGACTGCACATGGACTGATGTGCTTTGATCATTGTCTAACGCTATCATTCTGTGATAGTTATAAGGACCTTGTTTGGGTACATTATGAAATGAGTAGTTTACAGTGATGGAACAAGATGGGATTTGTCCCTCCAATATAAATGGAGTGAATATCTCTAGGCCAATCGGAGATTTGAATACTGGAAAACGCATGGCCATGCTCAAACGGACTTTCCCGAGTCGTTTGTATTGTCAGTATCAAATCAGAGTCCGATGAACAAGATTAGGCTTTATAAGGATGACACTAATCTTGCCTTATGACTAATCGAGATATTGAGACGAAAGGGATTATGAATACAGAGATTCCAGTTCAAGTGGGAGATTGTTGGAATTGTGTCCAGCAATCTCTGTACTGTCTCTATAACGTAAGAGTATGTCAGTGATCAGACATAAGTCATACAATGCTGGGGGTCATGATGGCTTGCTAGAGTCCGCTCATGATCTATAAGTCTTGGACTTATTGCCTTTATTGTATGATCCCATATGGGTCACACGCTTAAGCTAGCAGGAAATAATGTTGGAACGGCTTAGCAGAAGTACGACAAAAGTGCTAGGCATTTGTCGTACTAAGAGAGAAGAATTAATGGGTCTGATTAAATGGAATTTAATCAGATTGGTATTTGGGCCCATAAAGCCCAAAAGGAATTAGACAAGTTTTATGAATAAAACTTGAGTCTGTTTTTCCTTCCAACCCTAACACCCAGCGCCGTTTTTCTCCTCTCCCTGCGCCTCTCTTCCTGGTGGTCTAGCAGCCAGTTTCCTGTGATTGCGTGTGTGAGCCTTTGGAGGATCCATCTCTCGGTGTATCTCCCTGATCATTGACCTGTTCTCAATTCCGCTGCAAACAAACAGGTAAAAGGTGAGATCTAATGTTTCTAAATAAGAACACCTAGATCTGATGCATGTTTAGGTTGATATGAATTTGAGAATTGAATCAGGATCAACCGAAACTTCCAACACATACCACAAGGATAAATGAGGGAATTGATAACCAGAGAAGCCCATAGAGGAGGTTTAAAGAGACACTTTTGTAGAGATAAGACCTTAAGTGTACTGATGGAGAGGTTCTATGCTAAGTGCATAACATGTATCAAAGACAAATTCATATTACATCCACATGATTTACACATGCCTTTACCTATTCCTAACATGCCCTGAGATATGAGACGCGGTCGAGTGTTCGGGGGTCGAGCGGTCGATGGTCGAGAGAAACGGGCGATACGGTGGTCGAGGTTGGTACGTACCGCTCGTCCGGGCCGGGTATAGAATCCGATGTCCTCATCATACCCTCTCTCTTTAAAAGGATTCGACCTCGAATCTGCATAACATGCACCAATAGAAAGCAAGTTTGCCTTCATGCGGTTTCGTGAGTCCATGGCCTTACCTTGATGGATTTGTGGCTTGTGGGTGTAAGGTCTTTCTGGGCGTGCTCCGTTGAGTGGGTTACTCATTATCACGTCTTTGTTCTGGCCTGGGTTCCATGGGAAACTCTCTGCACCGTGATCTCCATTGGCCTCAGTTAGATCACATTTTGGATCGGTCGGTTCTTCTTGTTTCTCGGTCTCGCCTCCGGTCTGTTGGTCTGTGAGGTCCATTGGACTCTCTATCTTTCCTGCATTCTGATCAACACTTTTGACCAATCCCAAGTGCATTAAAACAGTTTCTGATTCATTATAATCAGATGGGAAAGATTTGGTTTGGGACACTTTAACCTTTGGTCGAGGCGGTTCGGGCATTGGAACTTTGGTCGAGGCGGTCGAAGGGCGTGGACGGCCTTGGACCTTTGGCCTTGTAGTAAGCTCGTATCGTCTCCTCGTTCTCCCACCAAGTATAGGCATCTCCGGTCAGGGTTCGGATAGCATACGAGGCCTGTTCTTTTCTTGGGATGTTGTAATCCCAAAAATAGTCTTCTAGGTCTTCTTCCCATTGAAAGTAGTCTTCAGTACCTGAAAAAGACATTAGCTGTGAGTCTAAGACATAAGAATAATTTTTGAAATCTATGGGGTTTTGAATGTCTTAATTTGGGTGGATGATGGGGCCAGTAATGATCTGGTGGCTCGAGTTCCATCTCATCTGCAACATTGTTTTCTCCAATGTTGTATGGGTTGTGAACATGGTCTGGTCGTCCTTGTTTCACTTGACCAGGTCGAGAGTGGTCGGGTGGTCACTCCAGACGGTCAAGCTTTGCGCCTAGTGTCTGTCCGAACGTCTGGATCGTGGTTAGTAGCAGGTTGAGGTCGGTCGGCCCGCCCTGTGGGTTGGCTTGTTCTTCTTCCATAACCTATATCTTGTACACACTTAACAAACCGTCAAAGGAAAAAGGGAAAGAAAATGGCAAAGGTCAAACAAAAGGAAAAGGAAAAACACAAAGAATGGCAAATCACAAAGAAAAAGGTGCAACCTTACAGGAGACAAAAACAAAAGTGCAAAACAAAATTGAGGAAGATAAAGGTTGTATGAACACAACCTAGAGGTAGGAGCTTTTAGCTCTGATAACAGATGATGTAAGATGCGGTCGAGTGGCCGGGGGTCGAGCGGTCGATGATCGAGAGAAACGGGCAGTACGGTGGTCGAGGTTGGTACGTACCGCTCGTCCGGGCCGGGTCTGGATGATCCGATGTCCTCATCACCCTGGGTGGATATATATAAGGATTTTGATATAGGATTTCTCAGGATCAACCACAAAGACTCTATCTTAGTTATTGTATACAAGTTCTCAAAGATGGCTCACTTCATTTCTTGCAACAAGACCATTGATGCAACACACACTACATACCTATTCTTCAAGGAAGTAGTGAAGTTACATGGAGTTCCAAGGACCATAATTTCAGACAGGGATACCAAATTCCTAAGTCACTTCTAGAGAACTCTATGGAAGAAGTTGGGTACCAAGCTGTTATTCTCCACCACTTGCCATCCTCAAACTGATGGACAAGCAAAAGTGATGAACCACACACTCACAACTCTGCTAAGATCCACAATGGGTAAAAATCTCAGAAATTGGTTATCTTGCTTACCCTATATTTGAATTTTTTTATAACTATGCAAGACACTGCTACTAAATTCTCTCCTTTTGAAGTTGTGCTTGGATTCAATTCATTAGCTCCTATAGACTTGTTAGCACTACCACATGCTGTTTATTCAAGTACAGAAGGAGAGACCAAAAATGATTTTGTCAAGAAGATGCATTAGAGAGTCAAGGAGAATTTAGAAAAGAAAATAGAGAAGTACAAGCTACAAGCAGATAAAGGACGCAAGGACATCATCTTTGAACCAGGAGAATGGGTTTGGTTGCATATGAGACAAGAGAGGTTCCCAAACTAGAGAAAATCCAAGCTAGCACCAAGATGAGATGGACTTCAGAGTTCTGGAAAGATTCAACAACAATGCCTACAAGCTGGAGGTGCCAGGTGAGTTAAACATCTCAAACACTTTCAATGCTACTAACTTAGCTTGTTTCAATGTAGGGGAACCAGTTCTGAGGCAGAACCTTTCCAAGGGGGAAGGAATGATGAGAAGATGGAGATAAGCCCAACCAAGGAAGATGAGAAGGAGATCAAGATCGTAAATCATGAGGCAAACACCATGGACCACAACAGGCAACATGAGCTTAAGGGAGGAGTTTAACAACTCAATTGAAAGCTTAATCAAACTTTTGGAGAATGAAGAGCTTAAACAGAAACTACTAAAGCTGGAGATTATTCAAGAGAATCCAATTGAACAAAAGGAGGAACATAACCATTTCAATACAATTTACATGCCATACCTTGAAGATAAGTAATGCAACAACCCAAAGGAAGATCACTGCCATCATATCATAACAGAAGAACCAGAATCACCAGCGAGCATAACTTTGCTCAATGCATTCGAGAAGAACACTTTGGAAGATCAAACCCATTTGAAGACTTTGCCTGCAAAGGAACTTGAAATGTCACATCCAAAGAGAAAGAGATAAAAGGGGAGCTCAATCATAGAAGGAACCAAAGGATATAGCTTAACTACACTATAAAACATCATGCATACCATTTTTTGCCAGTTTTACAAGATTATCATGATGTTGCCTTATTCAGCATTGTGCACAACATCTAAGGAGGGCCAAAAACTAAAATAACAACAAAAATAGTCTTTAGAAGATAGGAGAGTAAATAATCCAAGCTATTCTTTAAAAAGATCATACTTACCTTATTTACTACCCACGGATTCAACAAATCATCACCAAAGACTACTTCCAAGATCAAGGCATAATTCTGATTCTATCACCACCAAATATGCCTTTCATTAAGTTTATTTTTACCTTTATAAGTTTAGCTCTTTCCTTTGTATCAGACACACAATTTTCCAGTATTCAATCAAGTTTCTTTGCAAGCAAAAGTTTATTTATGTGTTTCTCTTGTGTGGGATTCCTAGAGATTTAGAGAGTTCAGACTTATCACATCCTTCTCCATCAGGCTATGTGGCATCTATCACTTCCATCCTTGATCCCAAATCAGGTCCATACACTTTCAACAGAATCAACAAGGAGAAACGTATGTTCCTTTGTTGAATCTCCATCTCGATCCACCTTCATTCTATCTCCATCCATTGGTTATGTCAAGAGTGTTCTACAACCATTGACAAGCCCCATCAATCCATCATCATGTGAGATCAACACCTACTGGTCCTACATCACATTAGGGTTTGCATATCTAATTAGTTTGAATTTAGTTTCATTTCTGTTAGGTTGCTTTGGTTTCATAAAAAGTTTTAAAAAAGAAAGAAATAAAAACCAACCATCATCCAGAAAAATGAACTTGCTAGTTTTGTGTTTTATTTATTTTCTTAATCCGATTTGCCTTTTTGTTATTCTCGCTTGTTTTTTGTTCTTGGCAATTGATCCTTTGTTAGTTTTGTTTAAACATGTTAAGATAGGATGGGAGAAGTCAATGCACCAGTGGACTTGTCCCAATTTCGCGGAGTAATCAAAGCTCTAGGAGAACGCCTGAGCCGGCTTGGGAAACCACCACAAGTCCTCCTCAACCGGTTAGACCATAACCACTCCAAGCTAGGAGAGGACCATTACTAACAACCAATCAGCAGGAGGACACTGATGAGGATATACCTGAGTTGTACGATTATCTACCTTTGTGCAATCATCTAAAACATAGGCCATTCAATCGAATGAGAGATCTTATCCACCGAGGCAGAATCTGAGAAGAAGAGGTGCCTAGATAAGTCAATAATGACATTAAACTAACAACTTCTAGTTTTTCCGGAAAGGTTAATCCCAAAGCCTATCTTGAGTGAGAAAGGAGAATGGAGTACATTTTCGAGTACTATACCTATAATTACCACAAGAAGGTGGCCTTAGCATCAACTCAACTCACAAACCATGCACTTTCTTGGTGGTACATGGATGTGTCAGAAGGAAGGAGGAACCATTATGAGCATATCACAACTTCAACATAATGACATTCAACATAAGAAGAAGGTATATACCTCCACATTTCCATACACACTTACAAAAGAAGTTTCACAAGCTTGTGCAAGGAAACATGTTAGTAGAGCAATACTTTGAGGAGTTTGAGAAACTGAGGAACATGCTCGAGCTAGATGATTCAGTGGAGACTATTACGGCTTAGTTCATAGATGGATTACAAGACCGCATTGCAAGAAAGGTGGAAAGGAATCCATACCATGACATGTACGAGCTACTTCATATGTCTATCCAAGCTGATACATATATCAAACGAAAGGTATTTGTCACGAGCAGAGCCAAAATCACTTCTAAATATACCCCTCAAGCACCTAAGGTTGTTGACATGGAAAGGCTGTGGAGGTTGAATCACGGTTCAAGAAGCCCAACACCTAAGCTCCAAAGTTCAACCGACCACACCCAAGTAAGTTTCCTAGTACTTCCCGAGCTAGAGACATTAAAGTTTTTAATGTCAGGGAATAGGATATATGGCTCGAGAGTGCACCAACCAACGAGTGATGATCATGATTGCCAGTGGAGAGTATGAGTATCTGGATGAGCATGAAGAAGAGGAGACGCCTGAAACTGAGAACACCATTGAGTACCTAGATGTGGGTGAGATGTTAGTGTGATCAGGAGATACCTTAGTGCTCTAGTAGACTCGGAGACGATGAAACATAATAACATCTTCCACACCAGATGTACCTTGAACAACAAGGTATGAATTCTTATCATATATGGAGGTTCATGTGCTAACGTGGCTAGCATGTACATGATTGATAAGCTAGGTCTCAAGACTACAAAGCATCCACGGCCTTACAGACACAAAGATACGAGTAGCAGATCCAGTCACTATGCCATTCAATTTAGGTAAGTACATTGATCATGTAGTCTGTGATGTAGTTCCAAAGAAAGTAGGTCACCTGCTCCTAAGAAGGCCATGGTAATTTGACAAGGAGACATTGCAAAATGGAATTACCAACCATTACTCCTTTAACCACGATGAACACAATTACAAGATTGCTCCACTCACACCAGTGCAGATTCATGAGATGCAGCTGAAAATTATCAAAGGACACCATGGTAAGTACTTATAACCCTTTTATCACTTGTAGTTCTGTTTTTAAAGCTACTAGTCAGAAAATGCATGGGCTACAAATGGTCTTTAAGGAAGGATTTACTTCTATACCTAGTGATGTAGGTCTTCCCCCAAGAAGTCATTTTTTTGTTAGACGGGTTCATGGATGTTTTTCAAGAAGAGATTCGAGTAGAACTACAACCCACCAGTCATTGAGCATCAGACTGATTTATTTCCTGGTTCTGCTATACCTAACTATCTTTTCTACGTCATGAATCTAACTGAGAGAAAGTAACTACAGAAGTAGATTCAAGACCTGATATCTAAAGGATACACCTGTGAGAGCCTTAATCCATGTGAAGTACATGTTCTTTTGGTCATTAAGAAAGATGGAACATGGAGGAAGTGCGTAGACTGCCGAGCCATCAACAACATCACTATCAAGTATGTTTCACCCTATACTAAGATTGGATGACATGTTGGATGAGCTACATGGAGCCTCAGTCTTCTAAAAAGTTCAACTAAAGAGTAGATATCAGTAAGTGAGGATGAACGAAGGATATGAACGAAAGATTTCTTTCAAGACCAAGAAAGGTCTATACAAATGGCTTATCATGCCATTTGGTCTCACCAATTCCCCGAGTACTTTTATGAGGCTCATGAACCAAGTCTTAAGGGCATTGAGCAGTAAATTTGTGCTTTGACAATATTTTTATTTACAGTAAATTCTTTTTTGACCACACTATGCGCCTTGAGCAAGTTTTAGAGACTCTTTGTCAAGAAGGTATTTCTGCTAATCTCAAGAAGTGTACCTTCTTAACTTGTTTCTCGGTTTTGTTGTAAGTCCACATGGATAACATGTGGATCAGGAGAAGGTGAAGACAATTCAAGACTAGCACATGCCAACAATCATTGGACAAGTGAGGAGCTTCCACGGCTTAGATAAATTCTACATACATTTTGTCAAAGACTTCAGCACGGTATCTGCTCCTCTTACAGTCGTGATCAAGAAGGATGTAGCATTCAAATGAGGACCATCACATGCCAAGGTTTCTAGATTCTCAAACAGTGTTTTGACTAATGCACTGGTTTTGGTGTTACCAGACTTTGACAAAATGTTTGAAATTGAATTAGATGCTTCATGATTAATAATTGGAGACGTTCTCACTCAAGGAGGCAGGCCCGTGGCTTACTTCAGCGAGAAACTCAGTGGAGCCACTCTCAACTATTGCACCTATGATAAGGAGTTGTATATTTTGGTGAGGTGTTTGGAGACTTGGAAGAACTATCTATTTGCCAAAGACCTCGTGATCCATACATAACATGAGAGGTTAAAGAAATTAAAGGATAAGCCACGCTTAAAAGAACGCATGCTAGGTGGCTGGAGTTTGTGGAGACCTTTCCCTACATCATTAAATACAAAAAGGGTAGGACAACATAGTAGCTAGTTCATTATCAAAGATATATGCATTGATCAACAACATGGGGGCCAAGGTTGTGGGATTCAAACTTATCAAGGAGAAGTATGAGGATGATCCTGACTTTGGTGAGATCTTCTAAGAGTGCAACAAGGGAGCAAAGGGACTGTTCAACATACATGATGGATTCCTGTTCAGAGACATGTGTATGTTAATACGTAAAGGCTCAACGAGAGAGCTTTTGATTAATGAGTCACACGGAGGAGGGTTGATGGGACATTTTGGTGTGGACAAGACATTGAGTGTTCTGGTTGATCACTTCTAATGGCTTCATCTGAAATGAGATTTGGAGAGATTCTACTCCAAATGCATTACTTTTCTTAAAAAAACCCTCTGATTTTGGTGTGGACAAGACATTGAGTGTTCTGGTTGATCACTTCTAAACAACCCTCTGATCTTTATATGCCTTTACATATTCCTAACAAACCTTGGGTGTATATCTATGGATTTTTTACTAGGTTTTCCAGAAATTATGTACAAGAGATCTATTTGTGGTTATGGATTGGCTCTCAAAGATGGCACATTTCACCCCATGTGCTAAGATGAATGATGATACATAGATAGCTGATTGGTTTTCAAGGAAGTGATTAAACTACATGGACTCTCACGGTCCATTGTTTTAGACAAAGACAAGAAGTTCCTAAGCCATTTCTGGAGAACACTTTGGAGAAATCGAGGAACCAAGCTGCTCTTCTCCACTACTTGTTATCCTCAGACGGATGGACATACCGAGGTTGTCAACCGAACGTTGTCCACCCTATTAAGGGCCACGGTTGGTAAAAATCTGAGTAATTGGTTGGATTGTCTTCCATTTATTAAATTTGCATATAACTATGTTAACCACTTTGCTACTAAGACTTCACCTTTTGATATCACTACAAGAAAATAGCATTTTGGCGACTGCAACTTGCGACTATACTTGTAGTCTATATATAGACACGATTGCGACTTCTTTGCGATTACATATATATGGTTGTCTTTTAGTCGCTAATATACGACCGGAAATGGTTATAGTCAATTTAGTCACCGATTTACGACTGATTAATGACTATTGTCGAGACCGGAAGCTTTAGTTGCAACGTAGTTGCTAAATTTGTGACTACGTTTAGCGACTACTTTCCGACTAATATGAAGAATCGTTTAAAAGTCACAAATAAGTCCCAAAGCAAGCGACTGCGTTGCGACTCCGTCAGCGCATCGCAAAGTAGTCGGATATCAGTCGTATCTTACCTTTTGTGGTAGGTGTACCGGTTTCATGCGACATGCATTTATGACCATTAATGGTAGTGGCCAATTATGTCTACATGGTCGAAATTCAGCTCTATATCTGTTTTCATTTGTATAATATAAACACAAAGAATTTGGAAATATAGATACATGGCGGGAAGTTACAATAATTATAGCTACCATTGAGAGTGGATGTATAGGAGGTTTTATGAAGCCACAAACAATTTCTCGACAGCCTTCAAAATGGGGATGGAACAATTCATGCAATTTTCCAAAAACCAGCTTTTAGCGAAAAGCAATGGCGGTAATTTTCTATGCCCTTGTAAAGTTTGCAAGAACAACAAACCGGTAACCTCGGAAAAAGGAATTTGGAGTCATATGTATAGTAGACGATTTATGACTGATTATTATGTTTGGTATAAGCATGGAGAAGAAATCGGTTTGGGTATAGGAAAGAGTTATGTTGATCCGAATAATCATGGTCGTCGTAATGTAGTAGAAGATATATATGTGGATATAGCGAATGATGCATTTCAAGATTACGTAAGTAATAGTGAAAAAACTATATGAAATCATTCAAAAAAATTTTATGACCTATTACAAGGAGCCAAAAATCCATTATATGCTGGTTGTCGTGAAGGTCACTCCCAGTTATCCTTAGCTGCTCAGGTCTTGCAAAAAAATGCAGAACATAATATGAGTGAAAAGTTAGTGGATTCGATATGTGAAATGTTGACATAGTATTAACCAGAAGGAAACTAGGCAACGGGTTCACATTATGAGAGAAAGAAACTGATGCACAATTTTGGTCTCCCATATTCTACAATTGATGTTTGCATGAACAATTGTATGATCTTCTGGAAAGAAGAAGAAAAGGAAGATAAGTGTCGGTTTTGCAATTCACCAAGATGGAATCCTAACGAGATACAAAGTAGAACCAATGTACCTTAAAGTCGTATGTGGTATCTACCAATTGTTGACCGACTTAATCTAATGTATCAAAGCGAGAATACTGCATAGAAAATGAGATGGCATGCCGAGAACCAAGCGAAGGAAGGAGAAATGTGTCATCTGCCTGATGCGGATGAGTGGAAATATTTCAAGCTCAACATCCTCTATTTGCTCAAGAACCCCGTAATGAGATGGCATGCCGAGAACCAAGCAAAGGAGGGAGAAATGTGTCATCTGCCTGATGCGGATGAGGGAAAATATTTCAAGCTCAGCATCCTCTATTTGCCCAAGAACCCCGTAATATTTATCTTGGATTATGTCAACATGGGTTCCATCCATTTGAAATGTCTTGTAATCATTCGTTGTGGCGCATGATCTTGACTCCATATAATTTACCCCTTGATATGTGCATGAATACACAATATTTGTTTCTTACAATTCTGAATTTTGCGTCAAATCATCCGTGCGCTAGTCTTGATATTTTCCTCCAACTACTCATTGAGGAGTTAAAACAATTGTGGTCTTCTCGAGTTGATGCATACGATGTGTCATTGAATGAAAATTTTAAACTAAAAGCGGTGCTGCTGTGGACGAAAAGCGACTTCCCGGCTTATGGGATACACTACAAGAAAAAAGGCTTTTAGCGACTAAAGTAGTTAGTCGATAACCCTTCGTCGCTAATTTTATTAGTCGCTATATTAGTCGATAAATTGCGACTATTTAGCGACTATATATATTTTGTTAAAATTAGTCGCTATTGAGTCGCTAAAAGTAGTGACTCAGTAACGACTAATTTGCGACTGATATATGATAGCGACTGATTATCGATTAATAATTATAAAAAATTAATATTAATTTTGATATATACTAATTAGATAATAGTTAAATATTAATTAATATACTAATTATATACTAATCCACAAACAAAATTTATATTAAATATTAATTAATATACTAATTATATGCTAATCCACAAACAAAATTAACTAAACAAAATTTATATTAAACATATTATGTTTACAATTCATCTTATTAGTCCATGTGTTGTTTGTCACAAAGAGTCCTCTGAATCTGTTATGTACTCTTCAAGATGTTGTGCTACCTGCTGTATAGTTTCCTTGGACAATGCTCAATGTATCTGATTCTACAACTCGTATCTTGTCCACAAGCTTTTCAGTTCCATCACATTAGAGCAAACCAAAAGCATAACCAGCCATTTGCTTCACCTTTGTACATAGCCCTTGTCCTAGCTCGATTCCACCAACCATGGCATATTGTAAGTAACAGTTATATATATGCAGAAGAAAGCATTGGCAGGTTAGGAATAACTTTATGTGCTTACAGTTTGTTTCCCATCAAGATAGTCCAGATCATCACGAAGTGTGAAATAAAACTGTAAAGAAAACAGACAAAGTGAGATGAGGCCACAACACAGTGATAGTTAATATGAGAAATTTCGTGTACCTGGGAAGCACTGAGTCTCCGCCAACTCCTGTACCAGAGTAAAGGATTCAAAAGGAAAATAAAGAAATATTACTTGTAGATTGAGTCTCCGCCAACTCCTGTACCAGTTGGATCATCCGTTTGAGCTGTGAAATCCTTTTGCACAGTGTGGAAGAGGCAACCATTGTAGTACTTGATCCTAACCAAAAATAATAAACTGAAAGAACCTTAGTGAATATCATATACAGTGTTGATTTACTAAGCTAGATAGGCAAAGAGATACTTACTTGCAGAGCTTGAGGAAGTTCTTGCATGTTAAAGGGCATTCATTGGAGTGCAAATCAATCACAATGTACCCAAGACTTGTCCTGATAAGAACTGACATGTTTCTCCCTGCACAGCCTCAATTGGAAGCCTCAATTGGAAGTGATAAGCAAGTAGATCGCGAGCTGAAGACAACAAACAAACAGCAGGGAACATAAATTTTAGAAGACGGGAAAGCTTGGGCTGTCAATTGGTCCCCATGTACTTGGCCTCGTTTACAACTTGAAATAGCTAGCTTCTTCACTGCTATCACTCTCCCGTTAGGTAATCTTCCTATTACACATCAATTAATCTCATCAGCCAAAACTAATAAGATCCATGAAAATCACACATAATACCCTTCAAGATAAAACCCAAACACGAAATTACAGACAGATTTAGCTGACAAGAGGCAACGTTACAACAACAGTGACAAATCATTCGCAATACTTTTATCTATAGTCAAAGCCAAGTTAGGGTTTATATATGGTTTTAATATGTTTTATGTAAACTATACATGTACATGTTTAAATATTAGTTGTTGTATATATAACTAGTTTTTATATTTTGATTTTCTAGTTTTTGATTGAGATTAATGTTTAGAGTATGATTATGGTTTAGGGTATAAGTTTTGAAGGGTAATGTTTAAGGTTTTAAGTATTGCACTTAATTTTATATATTATATAGTAATTAGAGTTTTAGTTATTAGATTTTTGTTTATAATTTAGAGTTTTAGGATTTATTTAGGGTTTAGGGTTTGAAGAGTAATTTTACAGATTTTAAGTGTTGTACTTAATTTTATATATTATATAGTAATTGGGGTTTTATTTATTAGATTTTGTTTATAATTTAGAGTTTTAGGGTTTATTTAGGGTTAAGGGTTTGAAGGGTAATGTTTAAGGTTTTAAGTGTTGTACTTAATTTTATATGTTATATAGTAATTGGGATTTTATTTATTAGATTTTGTTTATAATTTAGAGTTTTAGGGTTTATTTAGGGTTTAGGGTATAGGGTTTGAAGGGTAATGCTTAAGGTCTTAAGTGTTGTACTTAATTTTATATATTATATAGTAATTAGAGTTTTAGTTATTAGATTTTTGTTTATAATTTAGATTTTTGGGGTTTGTTTAGGGTGTAGGGTATAGGGTTTGAAGGGTAATATTTAAGGTTTTAGTTTAATGTTTGAAAACAGTAGATTTAGGATTTTGTCTCAACATTTTCGTCTATCTTTGTTGTTTGTGTGGCTGAGGAGAAGTGGAGCCGATGTTTGTATATATAGAAATTTTCGCGATTAATTTGCGACTATTTCGCAAAAGTTAGTTACAAATTAGGTACAACAGGCTCGGCAGAATAGAAAGGTACAACAGGCTCGGCACAATAGAAACGTGATTTTATACCGTCTTTTTGCGACTAAAAGAGATACGGTTTTGCGACTAAAAGAGATACGGTTTAGCGACGCATAAGTTTTGGTCGCAATTTAGAGACTAAAGAGCGAATTTTCCCTATTAGTCGCAACTTAGTCGGTAGGTAGTCGCAAAATTTAGCGACTTTAAATTCAGTCGCAACTTGTAGTCGCGAAAAGCTTGTTTTCTTGTAGTGATACTATCAGGATGAACGACCCATGGTAGATTGTCTTGTCCTATTTGCATGGATGAAACAAAATCTTTTTATCTGCCAAACGGAAGGAAGGCATGTTGGTTTGATTGTCACCGAATATTTCTTCCACATGGGCATCAACGGAGCAAGACGCCTCGAAAGAGCATCCACATGAGGCTTTGACTGGTGAGAAAGTTTATTGCGAGCGGTTGCAAGGTTTAAATCTACCGAAAACAAAGGACGTCGGTGCAAACCGTCACAAAAAGAAGGAGCTTGGCTATGGTAAGTGGCATAGCTAGCACAAGGAAAGCATATTCTTGGAGCTTCTGTTTTGGAGGGAACTCAAGCTTCAACATAATCTTGATTTGATGCATGTAGAGAAGAATTTTTTGACAACATCATGAATACTATTATGAGTGTGAAGGGTGGATCCAAAGACACCATCATGTCAATATTTGATATAGAACGATTCTGCTCTCGGCCACATCTACATAATGATAGTGAGGGTAAAGCTTCTTTCCCGCGTACATATTGACAAACAATGCAAGAACAAGATTACTGGAATGTGTGAAACAAGAAGTCAAATTCCTAGATGGCTATGCGGCCGACTTAGCCAGTGGTGCTGATATGGAGAACAGTAAGTTATCAGGGAGAAAGATTCATGACTACCACGTTTTTATGGAGCATCTACTTCCGTTTATATTTGCCGAATTCTTAGATAGGAACGTCCACCTTGTGTTATCAGGTGCTAATTAATTTTACTTATAGTAATACGAATATTTGATAATTAAATATGAGTATAGTATTTATATTTACCAACTGATTCAAAATATATATACATTTAGGGGTTGGAGGTTTTTTACGTGACTTATGCTCGAGAGCTTTACAGAAAAGTCGCATCCAAATTCTCGAAGAAAACATAGTTTAATCATATGAAATTTGGAAAAAAATCTTTCCACCATTATTTTTCGACATGATGGAGCACTTGCCGATACATCTCCCCTACGAAGCTGAATTAAGAGGCCCGGTGCAATTTAGATGGATGTACCATTTTAAAAGGGTTTTTCAAATAGTTGAAATAGAAAGCAAAGAACAAAATATATGCAGCATGATCGATTGTTAAATCATATCTCAATGTGGAGGTAGCTTATTTTTCAGAGCACTATTTTGATGCGAAAATAAAAATGAAATTAAGGTGAACGCTATTACCAATCACATGTTCATTTTGCCATTTGTAAGACACATGGTAGGTATTAGTTAATTATAAATTTTGCTAAATATTTATTTGGTCAAGTTAATCAGATTTACTTAAGGTGAAATCCCTATATATCATCTCCTTGTATCTGATATATTTACTCAAGTAAGTCGTCTAAGTAGAAGAAAGCAAGAAATTTGGCTTTCAGAGAAAGACTATAGATGCGCACATGTATATGTTCTGCGAAACTGCGGATTTTTTCAGCCACTAGAAATGTATATAATTTGGAATGTCTTATCTTACCTTTTAATATATTCCACTATATATGATTTCTCATATAAGTTTTGGTCTAAAGCATGTTCGAAGGTTATATGTCTACAAAACATCTAGAACTCTTTTAAAAAGAAGTCTCCATAAAAAGACCCGAACAATATCCTATATGGGTTTGAAGATTATGCATGTGTAAAATTCATTCATACCTATATACATATTATATATTTATATGAATATTTTCTTTTCTATATACATGTTGCTTATAGGAAACAAACATATTTTACACATGCATGGACCGTGCATAAGGCTAAAACTTGACCCATCTATTTTGTAATAGAATATTTGTTTCAAACAAAGAATCATTGTAACGCCCCTTTCCTGTTTTCCGCTGACCGTCGAGCTGACCGACCAACAATCAAACAAAAACATGACCGATCGAACCCGAGCAGCCATACGAGAAACGTTTGTCACAATACGAAGCCAGAGACAGTTTGGTTTGAGTCAATGGCTCGAACCAAACCGTCCTTGACTCCTTTTACCTCGTTTCCACGGTACAAAGATTTTCAACCTGTACTGCTTCCACGAGTTGTGTTCGGTTCGAACTAAACCGTATATCAGGGAATCATTCCGTTTTTATTACTTTAAAAATCATAATTTTCATTCATAACAATATATGGTCTAATACAAAACGTTTAACAGGGTACCCACAAAATCCGAAACCGAAAAGTAAAGTCAAAATGCGTAACAACCTGATACCCAATGCCAACCCGAGACTACTCCGAGTGTCCTACGCGTCCCCCGAGCTACGCCAAACCTGAAAAACACCAAAAGAGTCTAATGAATGATATAAGATTACCCAGTGAGACGGTTCCTAACTAAAGGCTACTAACAATCTAATAATCCCGCCCAAACCCAAAATAACAATCAAGTATAATAGCTGATCACGTGTGATATATCATGGTTTTTACCGGTTTTATGCCATGATATAGTTGTGTTTTTAGTGTCTTTTGTGTTCTTTTAGAGTCTTTTACAGGTTTAATCAGGTTTGGAGCTAATGTGGAGATTTTGGAGTATTTTGGGAGTTTTGGAACATTTTGGCCGAGAGTTTAACTCACTGTCCGATTTGATGATCATGCATCGATCGACACACCTTTGGTGTTGATCGACACACTAGCGAGATGGGCCAAGATACGGCGGTTTAGAGTGTTATGAAGATTTGCAGAAAAGCCCAGAAAAGTTCCAGTATTTACACAGAAGCCCCAGCCGAGATTATGCCTATATATTTAGGATTTTGGTGTTTATTTTAGATACGCTTTCATACATAGAGCTAAGAGATTTTTAGAGATTTTGGGGCTGATCTAATCCTGTACTTCATCTATTTTGGAGAAGATTTCGAACCCCTTTATCTATTTAATTTCTTATATGCAATCTATTATTTCTATGATTTCTGTTTCATTAATCATGTCTGAGTAGATTCATAGTTAAGTTTAGGGTTTCTCATTAAGGATTTTATGACTTGCTAGACTTGTTTAATTCAGTTAAGGATTCACATGATTAGAATGTTCTTCAAACTAAATTGTGCTTAATGCTAGTTCTAACCTGATCAATTAGAATCTAGATCTTAGGTTGCTAAATACGACACGAGAGTGTGGTTTAGAATCTGAACTATTTAGGTTGAGAAATTAAATTATTCACAAAGAGATTTGGTTTAGTTTAATTGTGAACATATCGAACTTGAAATTAATGCTGGTTTAATCTGTTAGTAATTGCAAAGAGATTTAGATTACTGCACTGAGACTTAGAGGATTTTCGCAAAGAGATTTGGTTAATTCTAATTCCGTGATTTGAGTTCTAGAACTGAGTTTAATTTGATCCTGACTGATTAACTTATCTGCTTGTCTGATTTCCTGAGAATTCCCTAGACTTAGCGCTTTTTGTTTATTGCTTTCACAACAAATTCCTGCTACTGATTTACTTTATTGCCTTGCTTTTATTTCATTCACCACTTGCTTTAATTCTTAGTATTAATCTCTACGGTTCTGATCTATCGAGACCAGAGTCTCTGTGGATTCGATACCCTATATACTACATTGATATTGTTGTGCACTTGCAGTTAGTATAGGGATTAAAACCTGACCTATCAAGTTTTTGGCGCCGTTGCCGGGGACTCTTAGAGTCTTCGATAGGACCGAACTTAGGGTTTTTACTAGGAATTTTTCTTTTTTGTTTTTGTTTTCGTTTTTATTTTATTTTACTGATTTCTTCTTTGTTTTCTCTCTGTCGCAGGTACCGATTTTGCCTTGCGTTGATCGTTGCACCTATTGTGTCGATCGTCACTAAGCGATTTGAGATTGAATCGATCGTTGCACTGTTAGCATCGATCGTTGCTTGACGATTACAGACAGTTTATGCAGAAGCGTGAAACTCGAAGTAATCCGAACTTAAGCCTAATCAATCTCGATCTTGAAGAATTTGGACGTCTAGAGAGGACTAACAGAAGAGAAAGAAGAGAAAGAATGGTAGTACAGAGGCTAATTCTAGTACGCGATGCTCAAGGTACTCTGAGGGACCAAGATAACAACCCATACAATGCTGCTTGGCAAAGGGTTGATGCTGAAGGGAATGTCATCCCTGACCCTCCTGAGCCACCGCAACAGGAGCAGAACCAAGCGCCAAGACAGGCCCAAGGTAGAGAGATGGTTGTCCATGAGAGAACCTTAGCTGACTACAACAGACCGGATGAGTTTCATGCAAACCGGTCAGCTTTGGTGATTCCTGGCTTTGAGAGGAATGATTTTGAGATCAAGACCATCTACTACTCGCTGATGAGACAGAATGCATTCCATGGTCACCCCACAGAGCAGCCTATGGATCACATTGATTCGTTTGAGGACATAGTCACTGGCATGAAGTATGATGGAGTTTGCCAGGATTATTTGTTCCTTAAACTCTTTCCGCACAGTCTCGCTGGAGACGCTGGTGCATGGCTGAAGCAACTGCCACCTGGGCAGTATACTACTTGGGCAGCCCTGAAGAGTGAGTTCCTGCGTCATTTCTATGATGATGCGCGTTCAAACCAGTCCAGACAGGACATTCTCACATTTTCCCAAGGAGCTGTGGAGCCTTTGAAAGCTGCCTAGATGAGATTCAAGAAGTACCAGCGTGACTGCCCACACCATGGATTTACTGAAGTCCAATTGCTTGGTATCTTCTTCAGAGGCATAGATCTGCCATATCAGTCTGCGCTGGATAACTCCAGTAATGCAAACTTCAACACCAGGACTCCTGCACAAGCTAAGCAGTTGATTGAGAACTTAGTAAGCAGCAACAGTTGCAAGACTATGGATGAGAGGAGGAAGAAATCTGGTGGAAGTATAGAGAATACAGAGATTGCTGAATTGAGATCTAGAATGGACACAATCTGCAATCTCCTGGCTAATAAGAAGGCTATCCATTTTGCTCAAGATGTTGAGGTAATTCAGACTGAGGGGGACACTCAGGAAGAAGATGTGAATTACATTGGAGGATCTGGTTTCCAAGGGAACAAATTTGGTAATCAGCAATGTGACAGATTCTTCAATGGAAGACAAAAGAGTGCCTTCACAGGGAATCATAACTCTTTTGGACAGCCTAGTGGTTTTCAGAAGCCTTTTGGACAAGGTACTCAGAGAACCTATGGATCTTCATCTTAGCAGACTCCTCCTGCACCTACAGCTCATGAGAGTAGGATGGAAGCAATGATGGAACAGCTTATGGAGAGCCAGACCAAGAGTACTGTGGAGAGCAACAAGAAGTTAGATGCTGTTTATGAAGACCTCAATGGGAAGTTTGAGTCTCTGAACACTCACATGAAGCAGTTGGATACTCAGGTGAATCAGATTTCCAGCTCTATGAACAGAAAAGGAGTAGCAGACACTCATATTAAAGCCTGGTCTGTGTACATTAATGATGGATCTCACCTAGGTGAAAGATTTGAGCTAAGTACAACTGAATTGGTGAAAGAAGAAGAAATCTCGGATTTTGGAGAAAAACTCTCGGGTGAAAACTGTGAAAACAGTGTTGCATCGATCGACACACATCTAGTGTCGGTCGATGCATGTCATGGACAGACAGACTCGCCGGACGATAATGATATTGATGCTGATTTAGAGCTTGCCCACTTATTCCCTGGAGTGTCTGAGATCACTCAGGAGGAGATTTATGCACAGTCAATCAGACAATATCCCTCAGTATCTGAAGTGATTAAGTAGGAGATAGAAGAGCTTAAGAAGCTAGAGGAGATTGGTGAAGAATTGGAAGAAATTCCATCTTCTAATGATCCACCTTATCACCCATGTGTGCAGAGGTACTTGAACAAGATGTTGCCTTTAGATGAGGAGCTAAGAGATTGGGTGATTATAGTCCCTCAGCATATTAGTGATGTTTTGCTGACTAAGATCCCGAAGAAGCTGCCAGACCCTGGTGTCTTTGTGCTTAACTGTTCTATCTTCGAAGATAGTTTTAGGCGCTCTCTTTGTGATTTAGGAGCTGCTGGAAGTCTTATGCCATACTCTGTGGCAGAGAAGCTGGGAATGCTGGATTTTAAGCCTACTAGGACCTCTCTTGTCCTAGCTGATCAGTCTATAAGAGTTCCGGAAGGACTTCTTGAGGACATCCCGGTGAGAGTTGGAAACTACTTAGTTCCAACGGACTTCCTAGTGCTGAAATATGACTGTGATCCGGATGAAGCGTTACTACTTGGAAGACCATTTTTGGCTACAGCGGGAGCGGTAATAGATGTTAGGAACAGCCTGATAGACCTCCATCTGGGAGATGAACCGCTGTGTTATGAGATGGACAAGCTGCGAAGACCACTGATAGATGGGCAGACATTCACCATCATGGAAGCAGATGATGAGCAACCGGATGACACTGTGATTATAGATCCTGGAGCACATTTTACTCCATCTTTTCTTGGACACGAGCATTCTACGACAGCCTACTCGCCACCCTGGATGAGGAGACTTGAACGGAGACAGAAAAAGTCTCTGTCGAGATCTCTTGGTGCCTGAAAGATCTTGTTCGTCCGGTCAAGCTAATGACCTTAAACAAGCGCTGAGTGGGAGGCAACCCACTGTTAGGTTTAGTTGTTTTTCCTTTTCATTTTTGGTGTTTTTCTTAGGATTTCACGTTTTTATTGGTTTTTAAGTTTCAGATACAGAACTCGAGTCTGGAGATGTGTAACGATTGATGCACTTGTGCACCGGTCGTTGCAAGGAGATTTGACGAAGAGGGGTAATCGCATTGTGACGATCGTTGCTCATACGCAACGGTCGTTGCAATTGGTTCAATTGCAAAATTAAGGTACGCGCTAAACCGGAAATCGATTTCGATTTGACCAGCATCAGTCGTTGCCCTTCAGCAACGATCGTTGCACACACGACCAAGGTAAGTGGCCTTAAACCCTTCTCTTCTCTTTTCTTCCTCATTTCGCCGTCCGTACACCAAACCTCCACACCTAAAAATCCCGATTTCTCATCATTTTTCTTCGATTCAATCACTGATACTTCCTATTTTACGCTCTGAACCCGTTTCTATAGCTCATATCTCAAGAATCCAAGGTAATGTACCCCTATTTTTCGATTTTCGGATTCAATTTTAGGGTTTTAGGGTTTGAGATTTTTGAATCGAAATTCGATGTTTGCGTGCGTGATTAGACTGATTTCAGGATGTAGGTTGTGATTTTAGACTGATTTGAGATAATGTGGCATGAATTTGGACAGAATTTTGTTGATTGTTGCGGCGAAATCGCCTTGCAACGGTCGTTGCGTTTATGCAACGGTCGTTGCTTTGCGATTTTGGGAAATGTTCGATGAATGAAATCGCCTTGCAACGATCGATGCCTTAGATGCAACGGTCGTTGCTTCGCGATTTCACAAGAGAGTCTGCCGAGACTAATTGTTTAAATTTTCTTTCTTTTTGCAGATGGCATCTCGCAGACAACCCCGCAAGAAACGAGCAACAACATCAACAGCCACGAGACAGCACATTCCACCACCAGAGTGGTTTCACAGGGACTCTCAGCCACCTGAGCCATATGTTAGAGTGGGTCCAGCAGTAGCACTGCCTTGGCCCCGAGCAGACGCTATAGAGATCCCGACAGCCAGACAGTGGCCAAGGAACATTCGTACGTTCCTCAAGACTGCAGACTTCACAGAGCGACCACTGCTTAACCAGTGGGATGAGTATGATTCGCTTCTCTACAGTGGTTGGTGTGGGATGACCATCAAGCCAACCAAGTTCGCTGACTACTCTACCTGCAAGATTCTGGGGATTGATGAGCAGGTACTTGCTGTATGCAGAGGCATTGGTCTAGGGACAATGCCAATGCGCCCTTATGATCTTTATCCTGAGCTGGTCAGGCAGTTGCTAGCCACTTGCAGAGTGGTTTACCCAGATCCCGATAGCAGGAGCGCTACAGGAGGTATCTTTACCTTCATGAGTTGGGGAGTCAGGTATCGGATTCCTCTCTTAGATATCTGCAGGATCTACGGGTTCAGTACCGAGCCGAGGCGCATTGCTATGCCACTTGAGTGGGATCCAGATGAGGCTCGATCATTCTGGGAGTGTATTGGCAGTGGTCGATACAACTCCATGACCACACCGGTGAAGATGATGAGGCATCCTGTGCTGAGATATGTCTCGCGTATCTTGTGTTGGAGCTTGCTATGCAAGTTTGAGTCCAACAAGATGCGCAAGTATGAGATGGAGATGCTGTTTATGGGGCTGAGAGATCAGTTTGCAGAGTCTGGTGTGAGAGATCCTACTAAGGGTCTCAACTTGGGAGCTGTCTTCGCTTTGCATTTGTGTGATCTGCAGACGAAGCCTTTTGATGGAGTCAGTACTGAGACGGTAGGGAGCTTGCTTACTACCATTTTTATGCATTGCAGGATTCCTCTACAGGGCACAGAGTGTGATAGAGACAAGGAGTTCCTGGACTTCAGCCATTTGCAGAGCGCTAACTGGCTCAAGGAGGGGCGCATTTGGGTTTATCAGGACCCGACCACTGGGATGTGTGGTATAGAGCTTCCTGCTGCTAGGTGGACACATATTGATACATTGGAGGCTCTGAGATTTCAGCCTCCTGAGACTGAGCAGCGTGGGATTCCTTCTATGGCTCATCCGCTGGGAGAGCCTTCCACACGAGCCTCGACCTCTTCTGCCCCGGCGCCTGCGCCTGCCCCCGTTGACGATGTGGGTCCCTTTCCCGAGCCTACAATGCCTTACGGAGATTATTCTGAGGCTGAGTGGAGAGAGAGATCAGATGGTATTCTACGGGTTGTTTGGAACTTCATGCGCACTTGCAGCTGCAGGAGGCAGCCACAGGTTCATCAGCCCGTACCTAACAGACGTCGTCGACAGCGATCTCCTGAGGATGCCAGTGATGCTGAGAGATATGGTGACATAGATGATGATAGTGAGTGAGCGTAGCTGTCATCTCTGGATTATCGGTTCTGTACTCTGATTTTCTTATCATCTTTTCTTGCACTTTTTCTTTTATTTTGCTACTATGTTTGGATGGTTCTACTTGATTAGATACATTTGTTGCTTCGGTTTTACTCTGTTTCTAGTGTTTTCAGCTTGCAGGATTCAAAAATGATATAACCCGACGGACTAACCTGCTAACTTGCTGACTGATCCGATGTACGCAATGCGTCGATCGATACACCATTGTGTCGATCGTCACAACACGACTGAAATCGCACTGCAGCGATCGTTGCGGTCCTGAGCAACGATCGATCCACAACGAAAAAATCGCCTAGCAACGGTCGATGCACTTAGTGCAACGATCGATGCCTGAGTGCGACAGAGGTAAAACCCGAGAGAACTTAACCATTCCATTAACAAATTTTTATTTTCTTTGCCAACCCTTCGCTTGACACTACTGGGGACAGTGTGTCTTAAGTGTGGGGGAGGTTCTACTAACTTCTTTCTTTTGTTTCTTAGAGTCAATTAAATTTTTCAAAATTTTTGTTTTATTGAGTCAAAATTTGTTTAAGTAAGAAACAATGATTTTTTGAGAAGATTAGTAGCACTTGCAAGAACTTAAGTAACCATTGGGATGAAGCTGCAGATTATCTCTGACTATTAGAAAACCCAGACATGGATCAACCTACTGAGGACACCCACATCACTTCAGGTATCAGAGGATCCTTTTACTGACTTCACCCTATCACTGACTTAGATTTTCTCACCTAAGGGCTTGGTATACTTTGTGTCGGATTCCCTTGTTAGTTCTGACATAGCCTGTAAACCTGTCCTATTTAGTTCCCTTCTCTCCTTCCATAAAAAAAGAGATAATAAACTGAGGATGAGTTAGTAACTCCGAAGTGGTCATGGGAATGGTAGCTAAAACTCTCATATCCTGTGCATCCATGGAATGTGTCCGAAGTACACCCCTTAACGGGAAGAGCACTGATAAAAAAAATAAAATGATACCCAATGGGGAAAAATCAGAATGCTAAGGAAGGGGAAAGAGAAGAAAGGGACTAGAGAAAGATAGTATGGTGGTCTAGAGCTGATAAGGTAAGAATCCATGTGCCTTTGATCGATACTCCTTAGGTGAGACCGCACTTAAATACTTGCAGAAGTCAGTAGGGAGAATTTAAATGCTTGAATGTGATTGTGGAGTTTACTTAGGACAGTTGCTAAGTGTGGGGGAAGTATATGTTGGTCTTGATGTCTGCAGGTTGATTCTTTCATGTGGTTTACTAAGGGGAATCTGAGTGTTACTGCTTCTAGGATGAAAAGAGTTTCTGAAGAGTTTTCAAACCTCTTCACTACATTCTAGTTCTCTGTTTTGCTTGAGGGCAAGCAAAGGCTAAGTGTGGGGGAGTTGATATATCATGGTTTTTACCAGTTTTATGCCATGATATAGTTGTGTTTTTAGTGTCTTTTGTGTTCTTTTAGAGTCTTTTACAGGTTTAATCAGGTTTGGAGCTAATGTGGAGATTTTGGAGTATTTTGGGAGTTTTGGAGCATTTTGGCCGAGAGTTCAACTCACTGTCCGATTTGATGATCATGCATCGATCGACACACCTTTGAAGTCGATCGACACACTAGCGACATGGGCCAAGATACGGCGGTTTAGAGTGTTATGAAGATTTGCAGAAAAGCCCAGAAAAGTTCCAGTATTTACACAGAAGCCCCAGCCGAGATTATGCCTAAATATTTAGGATTTTGGTGTTTATTTTAGATACGCTTTCATACTTAGAGCTAAGATATTTTTAGAGCTTTTGGGGCTGATCTAATCATGTACTTCATCTATTTTGGAGAAGATTTCGAACCCCTTTATCTATTTAATTTCTTATATGCAATCTATTATTTCTATGATTTCTGTTTCATTAATCATGTCTGAGTAGATTCATAGTTAAGTTTAGGGTTTCTCATTAAGGATTTTATGACTTGCTAGACTTGTTTAATTCAGTTAAGGATTCACATGATTAGAATGTTCTTCAAACTAAATTGTGCTTAATGCTAGTTCTAACCTGATCAATTAGAATCTAGATCTTAGGTTGCTAAATACGACACGAGAGTGTGGTTTAGAATCTGAACTATTTAGGTTGAGCAATTAAATTATTCGCAAAGAGATTTGGTTTAGTTTAATTGTGAACATATCGAACTTGAAATTAATGTTGGTTTAATCTGTTAGTAATTGCAAAGAGATTTGGATTACTGCACTTAGACTTAGAGGATTTTCGCGAAGAGATTTGGTTAATTCTAATTCCGTGATTTGAGTTCTAGAACTGAGTTTAATTTGATCCTGACTGATTAACTTGTCTGCTTGTCTGATTTCCTGAGAATTGCCTAGACTTAGCGCTTTTAGTTTATTGCTTTCACAACAAATTCCTGCTACTGATTTACTTTATTGCCTTGCTTTTATTCATTCATCACTTGCTTTAATTCTTAGTATTAATCTCTACGGTTCTGATCTATCGAGACCATAGTCTCTGTGGATTCGATACCCTATATACTACATTAATATTACTGTGCACTTGCAGTTAGTATAGGGATTAAAACCTGGCCTATCAACGTGCTACCAAGACGTGATGAGCTCCACAACACATCATCATTCAAATAACAACACAAAACATCAACGAAGGAAATCAAGAACACTGCGGCACATGCCCTCGATTAGACTCGATCTATACTAAACGCATCTCTAACACCATGGGCCCCAAACGCGAACTCGGTAACTTCCACGGGAACACTTAGCTACCCCACGGTAACTAAAACCTCCCACGACTCCTAGACGAAAACACGAAGTCCAACGACTAGGAAACCGTTCTATGTCCATCGATACGCGGTGACTCGGGTTACCCCTAGATAAGCAAAGATTTCATGCAGTCCGGCCCTAGGACACGACCCCGTATTCTCCGGACCACACACCTACCGGCGTCACTCAGTAGGTTAACAACATAACCAGAATCACAACCCGAAGGTACGTGAACTAATCATGTAACTTCCCGAGGATCCAATCGGTTCGAAAGTACCGGAACGTCATTTCTAGACTTGAGGGATCTAACGCACCCTATAGAGTCCTTATAATAATAGCAATGTAAACAAGCAGACTCACTCAGACTGTATCACGCAATACGAACAAGGTTAAATAGAAATACCATCTCAATACCCAATCTTTCCTGCAAGTCCTATCACCAACCTCCACATCATCCGACCTTACCCAGACTTACCCGGTTCCGCACAAGAGTAAGTATCTACCAGTACAGTCTACTCGGCCCAACATCAAAGTAGATAAAAAATCACGCAATCAACAGTCTACTCGAAGTATATACACAATCACACAAACAACACTACCCAACTATTTAATTAGGTTTAACAGTCTTTTGATCTTTTCTTAATTCATTCTGTCTGCTACCTCGGAATTAGTGGATTACTAATCCCGTAGACGGCCCAGCAATCACACCACTTCTCCTACTTATCCCTTCCTAAGTATCTTTTAATAAGTCCTCAATCTTTTGGTTTAGAGTTAGTAAGTTTACTAACTCCCCGACATCTCATTATTCATTAACTTCCATTCATTACCCTTAACCCGACTAATTAACCCACCCCGTCATTATATTCTAAGTGTGTTATGTCTTTTAACCGTATTTTAATCAACTCATAATTCCCCGTATATAGATTCTTTTAGATACGTTCTTAAATACTTATATATGCATATACGTCCTAGCATGCCGTTTTATATGTATGCATCACCCACTCAAGCAATCAACGAACTATCAATCACTTAATGCAACACCCAATCAAGCAATCAACGAATTATTAACGATTACGGATATAAGCTAACTATCATGCATCCCTTAACCTAATCATAGTTCACCGAGTTATTAATCAACCTAGTCGTTTAACAAATTCAATCAATCGGGTATGCAAACTAAACTATGGTTTATCAATTCCGGATCTATATAATTCTAACTACATGCAACACATAATTTAGCCGACTCACAGTGTTATTATAAAGATGGATGGATGGATTTGACGGAACTCCGACACGAACCCGACGCTAACCTGAACCTTCCCCGAACCGTTGCATTGACCCAACCTTGACCCGCACTTGACCGTAATATTTACCTTAGTGATTCTGATCGAGCCTTCGGACCATCCTCATCTTATCTCTCCTCTTTCCCTCCTTTTCTCTCTCCTCTATCTCTCTCTCTTCTTCTTCTCTCACGCTTCTTCTTCTCTCTCTCTTCTTTTTCTTCAAGCTTCATCTGCTCTCTCTATTCTTCCTTTTCACGCTTCTTCTTCTTCTTCAAGCTTCATCTTCTATCTCTCTCTCCTTCACGCTTCTTCTTCTTCTTCTTATTCTTCTTCTTCTTCTTCTTCTTCTTCTTCTTCTTCTTCTTCTTCTTCTTCTTCTTCTTCTTCTTCTTCTTCTTCTCCTCCTCTCTCACGTTCTTCTCTTCCTTCTTCTTTTTCTTGTTGTTGTTGGTGTGATCAAAATGAAGGAGCAAAGGCCTCTTTAAATAGTGAAATGGTGTGTCTTGATTAGTGACAAATGTCACCCCTCCTTCTCCCCTTATGACACCCCAAGAACCAACAAAAGAAGAAGATTCAATTTATTATGTGATCCATTGTATTTGTAACTTGGACACATGTCATCTCCCTCCATTTCCGACTTGTTTTTTTTTGGTACAAGGGGTGAATTGAACTTGCTTCTATTCTCTATTCATCTACGTGTACTTCTTCTAAGAGAGTGGTTTTCATGTATAATTACCAATTAGATTGCTCTAAACATTCCGTAGAATCTCATATTCCTGATTCCTTCTGATGCTTCGGTTTAGCCGATTTTGCATTTAATATTTTAAAAACTCCTTAGATGCTTCTATAAATCCACCAAGCCTCATTTTAATATTTTAGAGGATCTTATATTAATTTAGAAATTTGAATCACTCCATTTGGATACCCGTAGCTCTGGTTATGGATTTTACAAGTTGTCTCGGTTTTGTCGGTTTCCATTCCCAACAAACCGTTAAAATCTTTAAAACTCTGCAGCCTATGAAATTTATCCTCCAAGATTCTTTTTAAAATACTAGACTCTTTTAGATGAATTTATAAATTCGTTTCACCTCAATCGGGCACCTGTAGCTCTCGTTATGAATTTTACGAGTTTTGTCGGTTCTATCGGTTTCCTTTCCCGATAGTCCGAAAAACTCGTTTAAAGCCCGTTCTTGCCACTTTATGTTTTCTAAATGTTTTTTACTTAAAAATAAGAACATTGGGCCCGTCTACGCTTCTGGCTCACATTTTGGTAAAATTACCAAAATGCCCTTTATCTTCCGAAAATTCCGAAAATGCCCTTCGTTGACTTTTTTGCTGCCCATTGACCAATTTAGTGAGACAGAGTATTACATTCTTCCCCACTTACATGAATTCGGTCCCTGAATTCTCCCTTACTAACAAACTTCGAATCGGAATCTGAATCCTATAACTTTCCGTCTCTGAATCCAATCCAACTATGCTCTGCTGCTTGCACTCTGCTCCCAAACTAAGCTCATATTCTCGATGCTTACTGACTTCCGAACCACTGGTTTGCACAAAATTTCTCTACACTGATCTGCATTCTGATTACATATTCATTGATCTTGACTGCACGGCTCCACCCTGAGTCTTGTTTCCATCTGCGCCATATGATACTGCTTGAATTCTGAATCAACTGCAACTACACTCACTGACATCTTAGATGTCCCACACTAAATGGTTTGACTTTCGATCAATCCTGACTTCTCTATTTGATTGCTTCATCAATTCTATCTCTAATTCCCAAATCCACCAATTCTGATTGAATTGCTATACTCCGCTTCATGAATTCATCTGCGCCGTCCAATACTCCAGGCTTCCCCACTTTGTCTTGACCTCACCGATCACGCAATAATAACTCGTCATCCATTCCCATCTCTTAAATTGTTTCCAATGATTACCGCTACCGACCGTTATTATGTTCATATCGATTTTCTTCCTTTCATCTAAACCGCCATACTCATGCACGACTTGAACTTCCTCGATCATTTATCTCCACGCTTCACTGACTCCAAAACAGTTTTTCCCACTGATATCCTCGAACGGCTTCCTCCACTGACTTTGATGCTTCTGAATCTCTTTGCTAACTCATCAAACTCATTCGTCTTGATTTCTTCTGCCACTGATACCCAAACTCTTTCCCGAATCCACACTGACTTTCTTGCAGGCTCGGGTCAAACTGCTTCCTGAAATAACATCTCGTCTCTCGGGTTCGGGTTTGGTCTCGTGTCCTCGTCAAATTGTCCATCACGTCCTACATCAAAAATCTCAACAACACTGGAACAGTTAGACCTTTCTAACTTACTTCCCGATATCACTTCCTTATAGAGATATTGGTAATTAGTCATGTACCAAACGGTCACACATGGCTAATAAACAATATCTTATAATTCGGCTTTATTAATTCTGAGCTTAGGTCTATCTACGAGGTTCTCTACCTTTCCAACTATCCACAAGTCTAACCGATAACTTATCATCTCGTTTATACATGACTTAAGGTCTAACACTAGCTCAAAAGTCTAACACCCTAACCGATCAATCCAAGCGATTTTCTAACCAAATCTCCGGAACTATTTTCTAGCATCCTAGCGAATAAAAAAAAATGCAGTGCTACTAACCAAATCAAATCAACCCATGAGCAATGCAATGATACCATCAAATGCTCTAGCAACTTAACGAATCAAACAACGCGGAAATGCTCATTATTCAAATAACAACCTAATAAGATGATTAATGCAACAAATTTCAATTAACCCCCTATCAACCTAGCAATCATTCGCAATGCAACACGGAAATTCTAACAGCCTAACGATCACACGAATGCCATGCTACCATCCTATCCATCAAATGAATGCTGCAATTCAAAAATCAAAATCTAACAACCTAGAGATCAAATACATGCAATGCATTAATCAGGCTAACACCTTAGCGATCAAACAAACACAATGCTAGCAACCTAGTGTATCAAATGCAAAGATTCCAATCCACGACTTACAACCTAGCAAGCAATCACAGCAATTCAAAATTCTAACAACCTAGCAAAGAAATCAATCACACACAATCAATCAAGCAAATCAGCGATTTCAGTTTTCTCTCAGGGTTCTGATGGAAACCGTCTGTTCGGACCATCATCTTATTTTCACATCGCAACTATATTGCATTCACGACCATCATGAGTATGCAATATAACCACTCTGCTACTCAAAACGACAACCGAAATACTCAACATCCACTATGTAAATAAAACTTCTATTCACCACATAGAGTTTTAAATGCATAGGTCTGTCGAAGTCTACATACTAGCGGTTCCAATCCGTCCCACAAGAAACACCGCTTCACACAACTGAATCGTCAGAGACGAATGCAAGCCAATACACATTAACCAACGAGTTAGAGCCCTTACTTACCTGGGCCTAATCTATTTCTTAATCTCCAACATGAGCGAGACAACTCATGTGGATCCTAACCGGCAGGTGCGCCAGGAGGATGGAATGAGTGCGGCAGGCGGTGTCGATAGAACGGTCCAACATGGCAGGAATGAGCGTAGTATCCTATTCAGTCATAAGTGAGGCAAGGCGGGAACTGCATCAGCGGCGACGACTAAGATGATGGAACTGGCGCCGGATCGGACATGGTAAGATTGACACCAACAAAATAGTAGTGACCAACAACATCTGATGAAGGCGGTTGCGGCTAAGTGACCTCGAACTCCTAAGGCTTGGATAACTTGAATAGTCCACCATCATGTATGCCCACTGCTGCTCCAGAATAGGCCGCAAATACGTGAACACTCCGCATGCTAGTAATATAGGCTTCGACTAACTGGGGTAAAACTAATGAACTCTCAGTCGTCCATACGGAGGTTGCTTCTTCTGTCGTCTCAAACCACACACATACACTGATCCTCCCAGGAAAACTCTGCTGTGAGACTTCAACAATACATTAAACGATTAGTACAATCCTCCTAAAGTTTCTAACATGCCCATTTTACCGGTTTGACGTACGTGATTCGGATTCCTAATGGTTGCATTGGCGACACATTTCGACTCGATAAAACATTGAAAACTTTGAAAAACCGGAATCTTCGAACCCATGACGAACCATGCTCTGATACCACCTTTTGTAACGCCCCCTTCCCGTTTTCCGCTGACCTTCGAGCTAACCGGCCAACAATCCAACAAGAACATGCCCGATCGAACCCGAGCAGTCATACGAGAAGAGTTTGTCACAATACGAAAGCCAGAGATAGTCCGGTTTGAGACATAAGGTCGAACCAAACCATCCTCGACTTCGTTTACCTCGTTTCCACGATACGAGGCTTTTCAACCCGTACCGCTTCCACGAGTTGTGTTCGGTTCGGACTAAACCGTATATCAGGGAATTATTCCGTTTTTATTACTTTAAAATATAAATCTTATTCATAACAATATACGGTCTAATACAAATCATTTAGCGGGATCCCAACAAAATCTGAAACCGAAATAAGTCAAAATGCGTAACAAACTGATACCCAATGCCAACCCGAGACTACTCCGAGTATCCTACGCGTCCGCCGAGCTACGCCAAACCTGAAAAACACCAAAAGAGTCTAATGAGTGATCTAAGATTATCCAGTGAGACGGCTCCCAACTAAAGGCTGCTAACAATCTAATAATCCCGCCCAAACCCAAAATAACAATCAAGTATAATAGCTGACACGTGCTACCAAGACGTGATGAGCTCCACAACACATCAACATTCAAATAGCAACACAAAACATCAACGAAGAAAATCGAGAACAATGCAGCACATGCCTTCGATTAGAATCGATCTACACTAAACGCATCTCTAACGCAATCTCCACACCATGGGCCCCAAACACGAAGTCGGTAACTTCCACGGGAAAAATTAGCTACCCCACGGTAACTAAAACCTCCCAGAACTCCTAGACGAAAACACGAAGTCCAACGACTAGGACACCGTTCTCTGTCCATCGATACGAGGTGACTCGGGTTACCCCTAGATAACCAAATCTTTCATGTTGTCCGGCCCTAGGACGCGACCTCGTATTCTCCGGACCACACACCTACCGGCGTCACTCAGTAGGGTAACACCATAACCAGAATCACGACCTGAAGGTACGTGAACCGAACAAGTAACTACCCGAGGATCCAATCGGGTCGGAAGTACCGGAACGCCATCTCTAGACTTTCGGGATCTAACGCACCCTATAGAGTCATAATAACAGCAATGTAAACAAGCAAACTCACTCGGACTCTATAACGCAATACGAACAAGGTCAAATAGAAATACCATCTCAATACCCAATCTATCCTGCAAGTCCTATCACCAACCTCCACATCACCCGACCTTACCCAGACTTACCCGGTTCCTCACCATAGTAAGTATCTACTAGTACAGTCTACTCGGCCCAACACCGAAGTAGATAAACAATCAAGCAATCAACAGTCTACTCGGCCCAACACCGAAGTAGATAAGCAATCAAGCAATCGACAGTCTACGATCCCAACACCGAAGTAGATACACAATCACACAAACAACACTATCCAACTAATTAATTAGGTTTAACAGTCTTTTCATCTTTTCTTAATTAATTCCGTCCGCTACCTCAGAATTAGTGGATTACTAATCCAGTAGACATCCCAGCAATCACACCACTTCTCTTACTTATCCCTTCCTAAGTATCTTTTAATAAGTCCTCGATTTGTCGGTTTAGAGTTAGTAAGTTTACTAACTCCCCGACATCTCATTATTCATTAACTTCCATTCATTACCCTTAACTTGACTAATTAAACCACCCCGTCATTATATTCTAAGTGTGTTACGTCTTTTAACCGTATTTTAATCAACTCATAATTTTCCGTATATAGATTCCTTTAGATACGTTCTTAAATACTTATATATGCATATACGTCCTAGCATGCCGTTCTATAAGTATGCATCACCCACTCAAGCAATCAATGAACTATCAATCACTTAATGCAACAACCAATCAAGCAATCAACGAATTAACAACGATTACGGATATGAGCTAACTAGCATGCATCCCTTAACCAAACCATTTAATTAGTTCAACGAGTTTTTAATGAACCTAGTCGTCCTAACCAATTCAATCAATCGGGTATGCAATCTAAAGTACGGTTTATCAATTCCGGATCTATATAATTCTAACTACATGCAACACCTAATTTAGCCGACTCACAGTGTTATTATGACGACGGATGGATGGATATAACGGAACTCCGACACGAACCCGACGCTAACCCGAACCTTCTCCGAACCATTGCTTTGACCCAACCTGACCCGCACTTGACCGTAACGTTGACCTTAGTTATCTGATCGAGCCTTAGGACCATCCTCATCTTCTCTCTCCTCTTTCCCTCCTTCTCTCTCTCCTCTTGTTCTCTCTCTCCTCCGGTTCTCCTCCATCTCTCTCTCTTCTTCTTCTCTTACGCTTCTTCTTCTCTCTCTCTTCTTTTTCTTCAAGCTTCATCTTCTCTCTCTCTTCTTCCTCTTCACGCTTCTTCTTCTCTACCTCTTCTTCTTCTTCTTCTTCAAGCTTCATCTTCTATCTCTCTCTCCTTCACACTTCTTCTTCTTCTTCCTCTTTTCCTCCTCCTCCTCCTTCTCCTTATCCTTCTCCTTATCCTTCTCCTTCTCCTTCTCCATCTCCTTCTTCTTCTTCTTCTTCTTCTTCTTCTTCTTCTTCTTCTTCTTCTTCTTCTTCTACTCCTCCTCTCTCACATTCTTCTCTTCCTTCTTCTTTTTCTTGTTGTTGTTGGTGTGATCAAAATGAAGGAGCAAAGGCCTCTTTAAATAGTGAAATTGAGTGTCTTGATTAGTGAAAAATGTCACCCCTCCTTCTCCCCTTATGACACGCCAAGAACCAACAAAATAAGAAGATTCAACTTATCATGTGATCCATTTTTTTGTAACTTGGACACATGTCATCTCCCTCCATTTCCCACATGTTTTATTTTTTTGTACAAGGGGTGCATTGAACTTGCTTCTATTCTCTCTTCATCTACGTGTCCTTCTTCTAAGAGAGTGGTTTTTAATGCATAATTACCAATTAGATTGCTCCAAACATTCCGTAGAAGCTCATATTCCCGATTCCTTACGATGCTTCGGTTTAGCCGGTTTTGCGTTTAATATTTTAAAAACTCCTTAGATGCTTCTATAAATCCACCAAGCCTCATTTTCAGATTTTAGAGGATCTTATATGAATTGATAAATTTGAATCACTCCAGTTGGATACCCGTAGCTCCGGTTATGGATTTTACAAGTTGTCTCGGTTTTGTCGGTTTCCATTCCCAACAAACCGTTAAAATCTTTAAAACTCTGTAGCCTCTGAAATAAACCCTCCAAGCTTCTTTTTAAAATACTAGACTCTTTTATATGAATTTATAAATTCGTTTCACCTACATCGGGCACCCGAAGCTCTCGTTATGAATTTTACGAGTTTTCTCGGTTCTATCGGTTTCCTTTCCGGATAGTCCGAAAAACTCGTTTAAAGCCCGTTCTTGCCACTTTTTGTCTTCTAAATGTTTTATTTACTTAAAAATAAGAAAATTTGGCCCGCCTCTGCTTCCGGCTCGCATTTTGGTAAAATTACCAAAATGCCCTTCATCTTCCAAAAATTACGAAAATGCCCTTTGTTGACTTGTCTACTGCCCGTTGACCAATTTAGTGAGACAGAGTATTACAATCATGGCGAGGGATGGAAGACATGTAACCATAGTGTACGTGTTGAAGGAGATAATTATGATAATACATCTGATGAGGGATTTGTTGGATTGTTTCGGTTGATCCTGATTCAATTCTCATATTGATATCAACCTAAACATGCATTAGATCTAGGTGTTCTTATTCAGAAACATTATGATCTCACCTTTTACCTGTTTGTTGCAGCGGAATTGATGAACAGGTCAGAGATCAGGGAGATACACCAAGGGATGAATCCTCCAAAGGCTCACACACGCAATCACAGGAAACTGGTTGCTAGACCGAGCTGAGGGAGGCGCCAGAAAGAGAGAGAGATCGCGGCTGGGAGGCTTAGGGTTGGGGAGAAGAGACTTGGCTTTTAGACATTAAAAGCCTTCTTTTTCCCTTTTGGGCTTTTGGGCCCAATCTGATTAAATCCCATTTAATCAGACCCATTATTCATTCTCTCTTAGTACGACAAATGCCTAGCACTTTTGTCGTACTTCTGCTATGCCTTTCAACATTATTTCCTGCTAGCTTAAGCGTGTGACCCATATGGGATCATACAATAAAGGCAATAAGTCCAAGACTTATAGATCATGAGCGGACTCTAGCAAGCCATCATGACCCCCAGTATTGTATGACTTATGTCTGATCACTGACATACTCTTACGTTATAGAGACAGTACAGAGATTGCTGGACACAATTCCAACAATCTCCCACTTGAACTGGAATCTCTGTATTCATAATCCCTTTCGTCTCAATATCTCGATTAGTCATAAGGCAAGATTAGTGTCATCCTTATAAAGCCTAATCTTGTTCATCGGACTCTGATTTGATACTGACAATACAAACGACTCGGGAAAGTCCGTTTGAGCATGGCCATGCGTTTTCCAGTATTCAAATCTCCGATTGGCCTAGAGATATTCACTCCATTTATATTGGAGGGACAAATCCCATCTTGTTCCATCACTGTAAACTACTCATTTCATGATGTACCCAAACAAGGTCCTTATAACTATCACAGAATGATAGCGTTAGACAATGATCAAAGTACATCAGTCCATGTGCAGTCACATGCATGTGAACTCAGGTCTAAGGACTATACTCTATAGTCGTAGTAAGAATCTCTTATGACACAGATATAAATATCCTGAAGAGTTCTTAATAGCGGGTCTTGTCCGGTCGTATGTTCCCAACATACACCTATGTACTGACTTTGATGCCGAGCATCTATGACACACTGAGACTTTGTCATAAGTCACGTACCAATCCAGTCTTACACGGTTGTTGGTGTTCCAATTTCAACAACCTTCGACTAGGGACAGGATGATATAAAACATTTATCAAATATAGGATCTCATGATCAAGCTAAATGACTTCGATGACTCAAGATCAAATCATTTACTTCGATGACCTATAAAATGGTTCATATCATTTTGGAACGATTATTTCATCACAGTTAAAATAATCTTGAAATAATAATTTCATTAAAACATAAATAATAATGTTTTACAAGAACATATCAAATAACTAAAATAAAGCTCACAAAACTCCCACTCAAATTTAGATTACATTTCAATGTTTCTAATGCCTACAGCTTCAGTCAGGAACTCGAGCTTAGGCCTTGGGAGTGGCTTTGTCAACGGATCAGCGACATTATCATCTGTCGGAACTCGGCTGATCTTGACTTCCTTTCTATTAATGATGTCACGTATCAAGTGATATCTTCTTTGAACATGCTTGGATTTCTGGTGTGATCTTGGTTCCTTTGCCTGAGCTATAGCACCATTGTTGTCACAAAACAGTGCCAGAGGCTCAGCCGCATCTGGTATCACACCTAGTTCCATAATGAACTTTCGTATCCAAACAGCTTCCTTCGCTGCTTCCGAGGCGGCGATATATTCAGCTTCTGTAGTGGAATCAGCAACGGTGTCCTGCTTGGAGCTTCTCCAACTTACTGCACCGCCATTCAGACAAAAGACATAACCGGACTGTGACCGGAAATCATCTGTGTCTGTCTGGAAACTTGCGTCCGTGAATCCACTGACTTTAAGCACATCACTTCCACCGTACACCAAGAATTTATCCTTAGTATGTCTTAGATACTTCAAGATATTCTTTACGGCAATCCAATGGTTTTCACCTGGATTTGACTGGTATCTACTCGTCATGCTCAATGCATAAGCAACATCAGGACGAGTACAGATCATGGCATACATGACAGATCCTATTGCAGATGCATAAGGAATATTCTTCATGCGCTCAAGCTCAGCAGCCGACGTAGGGCTCTGCTTCTTGCTTAGCGTTGTGCCATGTACCATTGGCGTGAAGCCCTTCTTGGAATCTTTCATGCTGAATCTTTGTAGGACTTTGTCAATGTATGAGTCTTGACACAAGTCTATCAGCCTCTAAGGTCTATCCCGATAGATCCTAATTCCAAGAACGTATGCGGCTTCACCCATGTCTTTCATGGAAAAACAACTTCCAAGCCAGTCTTTTACAGACTTCAGCATTGGAACGTCGTTTCCGAGAAGCAGTATGTCATCAACATACAGAATAAGAAAAACGATTTTGCTCCCACTAGTTTTCTTATACACGCATTGTTCTTCTTCGTTTCTGATAAAGTCAAATTGCTTGATCGCTTCATCAAAACGAAGATTCCAGCTCCTCGATGCTTGCTTCAATCCATAAATGGATTTATGAAGCTTGCATACTTTCCCAGCATTCTTTGGATCTATGTAACCGTCAGGTTGCGTCATATACACATCCTCTTCCAGAATACCATTCAGGAAGGCGGTTTTCACGTCCATCTGCCAAATTTCATAATCATGAAAAGCTGCAGTTGCTAGTAGAATCCGAATAGATTTCATCATAGCCACCGGTGAATAGGTTTCATCGTAGTCCACACCGTGAACTTGTCTGAAACCTTTTGCCACCAACCTGGCTTTATAAATCTGGACATTTCCATCCACGTCAATCTTCTTCTTGAAGATCCATTTGCACTCGATGGCTTTTAGACCAGCGGGTAAGTCAACCAACGAAAAGACTTGGTTGACCGACATGGAGTCCATTTCGGAATCAGTGGCCTTGCGCCACTTAGAGGAATCTGGGCCCATCATGGCTTGATTGAAGTTCGAAGGTTCATCACCATCAATGATCAAAAGATCATGACAGTCAGTCACGAGGAATCCCTGATATCTCTCGGGTTCGTGACGGATCCTCCCGGATCTTCGAACTTCAGGTACTACAGGTTCAGGCTCTACAATTTCTTGTAGATCCTCCTGCTGCTCTTCCTCATTAGGTTGAGCAGTTTCCTGTTCATCTTGAATTTCTTCAAGCAGTACCTTACTCCCACTGTCTTTCTTAGAGAGAAACTCCCTCTCAAGAAAGTTACAATCCCGGGCAACAAAGATCTTGTTCTCGGAACGTAGATAGAAGTAATAAGCCTTGGTTTCCCGTGGATAACCAATGAAGTAGCATTTATCAGATTTTGGTGTAAGCTTATCTGAGATTAATCTCTTTACATAGGCTTCACAACCCCAAATTCTTAGATAAGACAGCACTGGAGCCACTCCAGTCCATAATTCATATGGTGTCTTTGCTACTGCTTTTGATGGCGCTCTATTTAGAGTGAACACTGCTGTTAGCAGAGCATATCCCCAAAGGGATATTGGAAGGTCTGTGTGACTCATCATAGATCGAACCATATCCAATAAGGTCCGATTTCTCCTCTCAGACACACCATTCCATTGAGGTGTTCCGGGAGGAGTGAGTTGGGATACGATCCCACACTCTCTCAGATGATCACTGAATTCTTGGCTTAAGTATTCTCCTCCTCGGTCGGACCGAAGAGCCTTAATGCTTTTGCCAAGTTGGTTCTGTACTTCATTTTGGAATTCTCTGAACTTCTCAAAAGATTCAGACTTATGTTTCATCAAATAAACATATCCATACCTACTGAAATCATCAGTGAAGGTAATGAAGTACTGATAGTTTCCTCTTGCATTAGTGGACATTGGGCCACACACATCAGTGTGTATCAGGCCCAATAAGTCACTGACCCTCTCGTTAGGTTTATTAAAGGGGGCCCGTGTCATTTTGCCCATCATGCAGGATTCGCATTTCTCACATGACTCAAAGTCAAATGAGCCAAGAAGTCCATTCGAATGGAGCCTCTTGATGCGTTTCTCGCTGATGTGCCCTAAACGACAATGCCATAGAAACGTTCGGTTTTCCTCATTAGGTTTAAACCGTTTTGTATTAATGTTATAAATTGGCGCGGATTGATCGAGTATGTAAAGCCCATTCGTAAGAGGGGCAGAACCATAGAACAAATTGTTGCGATTGAAGGAACATAATTTATTCTTAACTGAAAAATCATAACCTTCCAAATCCAACAAAGAAATTGAAATAATATTTCTGCTTATAGCAGGTACAAAATAACAATTATTAAGTTCTAAAATCAATCCCGAAGGTAAAGACAACAAGTAAGTTCCTACAGCTAGTGCTGAAACTTTCGCTCCATTCCCAACTCGTAGTTCCACTTGTCCTTGCTTCAGCCTTCTACTGTTGCTGAGTGCCTGCATATTAGTACAAATATGAGCCCCACAACCAGTATCCATGACCCATGAGGTATTATCAGAAGTAGTTGTATTAACTTCTATAACAAAAATACCTGATGAAGAAGTCTCGAAAGTCTTCTTCTTTAATTCCTTTAGACCTTCCTGGAATTTCTTGCAATCTCTTCTCCAATGCCCCAGTTCTTTGCAGAACCTGCACATGTCAGTAGGCCCAGCCTTGGACTTGGGCTTGGGCTTTGGCGTGTCCTTGTCCTCGACTTGGACACCCTTGGCCTTTCCCTTATCCTTAGCAGAAGACTTCTTAAATCCCTTGCCCTTTTGTACCATAAGTACATTGGGGTCCTTGGCGGGTTTCTTCAAGTTGGGCTCTGCAGTCTTGAGCATTCCGTGAAGCTCAGGCAGTGTCTTACTCAAGCCATGCATGTTAAAGTTCAGAATGAACTGATCATAGCTTGCAGGTAAAGACTGCAGAATGATGTCGCAGGCAAGTTCCTGGCTGATTGGGCAGTCGAGTTTGTGAAGATGATCGAGATAACCCATCATCTTCAACACATGAGGACTCACTGCCGCATTCGCAGCCAACTTACAGTCCAAGAGGTTCTTAACTGTCTGGAACCTCTCGGTCCTAGCCTGCTCCTGAAAAAGCGATTTCAGGCTTGCCATGATCTCGATTGGAGACAATACACTTTCGAACTGTTTTTGCAGCTCAGGAGTCATTGTCACCAACATCAGGCAATAAACATCATTTTCATCTGACGAATGCTTTTCCCAAGCATTGTGCAGAGTCCTGGCAGCATTGGCAAGAGGCCTCTCGGGGAGGGGATCTCGAAGGACATAATCCTTCTTCTCCTGCTTGAGGACCAGCCTCAAGTTCCTTGACCATGTCAGGAAGTTCGTTCCAGTCAGCTTCTCCTTCTCGAGAACAGACCGGATCGAGAATGTGTTTTGAGTGCTTGTAGTAGTCATATCTGAAATATATAAATAAAAAGGTTATTAGTTATATGTTCAAAATGATTAATCTCGTATTAAAATTTAATATGATTAATCATGCATTATATTCAATAACCTAAGTTACCCTCAATAGAATATAATGATTCCAAGATCCACATATAACTAAGATCAAAGTGGGCCACTGGCCGTCACCCAACCTTAGCTTATATCGGTAAGCCCTATATCGGCTAATTATATCCGTGATATAACTCTTGGTTGTGAATCTGGGCCCGAGGCCCAATCCACTCTGATGTCTCAAGGCCCGGGACTCCCGATGGCCTAGTCAAGAAAACCGGACTATACAGTCATGTAATCATTAATGTCTGGGACTCCCAATGACATTTATGAATCACAAACCGTCTTACCCACGCAAAAGCAGACATCCTCACACTGTAAGGCCATGAATGCAATTGAATGGGCTTTGACAGCTGACATAGCCTGGACAAGACATCCAACGCTTGATATTACTTGAGGTTCGTAGGTTTATTAAAATCATTCCCAAAATAGAAGATTACTATTTCGGGAAACTTTCTATTTATGGAAACCTACTATTTTTGGAAACTTTCTAAAATTGGAAACTTTCTAAAACCGGAAACTTTCTAACTTTAGAAACTCCTTTAAAATCCAAAACCCGCAAATTCAGAAAATTCTATTTTAAGAAACTTTCTAATTATAAAATTTCGGAAACATTAATTTAAAAACGACTTTATAATTTTATAAAATAGATTTTAAATTAATCTGAAGAAAGACTCAATTAACTGGCCCAATTGTTTTAACTTCTTGGCCCGAGGCCCAAGAATTGGTCCATGTCCAAGACATGACCCAATTGTCCAATTAATTGACATAACCGGTCTGGTTCATTAAAACTGGTCTAACCAAGTTTTAATTACTACGATGACCACAATTGTCAACCGGTTATTTACTAAACCGGAATTTCTCAATTTATTTGGTCCAACCAAATCAAATTAGAAATTCCTGGTTTAGGCACTAAATCCAATATTTCTTTCGACATTGGATTTCTTATTCCGGTTTAACCAGATTTAATAAAATTATTAAACCTGTTTATTAAACCGAAACGTTGATTTTAATCAAGTTTTAAACCGAACCAGCTAACCGAAATCGAACCGGTCACGAACCATCCATGGCCGTGACCTAGTCCACACGATCACAGCCGACCAGCCGCGTTCAATCCACGATCCACGGACGGCCGAGCCTCACGCGATCGGGATGCAGCTGGACGGGACGAGCTCGGGACGTGAGACGGTACGATCGCAGGCGGGACGAGGCGCGACGATCCAATCGCTATCGATCGTGCGATCCTCGGCTGATCGGATCGACCACGCGACGCGATCCGTGATCCGTCCGTGCGTCGTGTCCGATCCAGTCGCCCATGAGCCGATCCCGACCCAACCGGCCATACCTCTCGGCCATAATCACCAACCGGCCAAGCCGGTCGATCCAATACCCGGCCGATCGCAAATCTGAGTCATATAGCTCATGTTTTGCGATTTTTCTTGTGTGTTTAGAGTTCAATTCTGATTCTTAATCGTTTTATCTTATCAGTAATTGATTCAAAAACAATTCTAAGCAGATTAAACAACCTAAACTTGAATCTAAAACAAGAAACCTAAGAACCAATGGCTCTGATACCACTGTTGGATTGTTTCGGTTGATCCTGATTCAATTCTCATATTGATATCAACCTAAACATGCATTAGATCTAGGTGTTCTTATTCAGAAACATTATGATCTCACCTTTTACCTGTTTGTTGCAGCGGAATTGATGAACAGGTCAGAGATCAGGGAGATACACCAAGGGATGAATCCTCCAAAGGCTCACACACGCAATCACAGGAAACTGGTTGCTAGACCGAGCTGAGGGAGGCGCCAGAAAGAGAGAGAGATCGCGGCTGGGAGGCTTAGGGTTGGGGAGAAGAGACTTGGCTTTTAGACATTAAAAGCCTTCTTTTTCCCTTTTGGGCTTTTGGGCCCAATCTGATTAAATCCCATTTAATCAGACCCATTATTCATTCTCTCTTAGTACGACAAATGCCTAGCACTTTTGTCGTACTTCTGCTATGCCTTTCAACATTATTTCCTGCTAGCTTAAGCGTGTGACCCATATGGGATCATACAATAAAGGCAATAATTCCAAGACTTATAGATCATGAGCGGACTCTAGCAAGCCATCATGACCCCCAGTATTGTATGACTTATGTCTGATCACTGACATACTCTTACGTTATAGAGACAGTACAGAGATTGCTGGACACAATTCCAACAGGATTTCCATAGGATCTTAATTGATATCATACAACTTGAATATGAGGGAATTGTAAATTTGAGAATCACACTTTTTAAGTGTAACTGGTACTACCCTATTCTCGGTATAGACACTCGAAGGAGTAATGTTGGCATTGTAGATGTTCTTTCATAAAAAGATACAATAAAGTCGAACCATTTGTTCTAGGTACATATGTTTCTTACATGTCAGTTTTATTGCCTTTAATTATATGTAATTATATATAACTTCATTAAGTACATACATATTTCACAGCCGCACAAGTGGATCAAGTTTTTTATAGCCCGTATCCATACACGAAGAGACCAAAGCAGTTGTGGCTAGATGCTGTTTAAGTCAACCCGAGGGAAAATATTTCAGGACATGATAATGACATGGACTCGAATCTTTTTCAAAAAGAAAATGAGGATCATGTAATGTGATAGGTCGAGTTTTAATCCCTATACTAACTGCAAGTGCACAGTAATGTCAATGTAGTATATAGGGTATCGAATCCACAGAGACTCTGGTCTCGATAGATCAGAACCGTAGAGATTAATACTAAGAATAAAGCAAGTGGTGAATGAAATAAAAGCAAGGCAATAAAGTAAATCAGTAGCAGGAATTTGTTTTGAAAGCAATAAACTAAAAGCGCTAAGTCTAGGGAATTCTCAGGAAATCAGACAAGCAGACAAGTTAATCAGTCAGGATCAAATTAAACTCAGTTCTAGAACTCAAATCACGGAATTAGAATTAACCAAATCTCTTTGCGAAAATCCTCTAAGTCTAAGTGCAGTAATCCAAATCTCTTTGCAATTACTAACAGATTAAACCAGCATTAATTTCAAGTTCGATATGTTCACAATTAAACTAAGCCAAATCTCTTTGCGAATAATTTAATAGCTCAACCTAAATAGTTCAGATTCTAAACCACACTTTCGTGTCGTATTTAGCAACCTAAGATCTAGATTCTAATTGATCAGGTTAGAACTAGCATTAAGCACAATTTAGTTTGAAGAACATTCTATTCATGTGAATCCTTAACTGAATTAAACAAGTCTAGCAAGTCATGAAATCCTTTATGAGAAACCCTAAACCTAACTATGAATCTACTCAGACATTATTAATGAAACAGAAATCATAGAAATAATAGATTGCATATAAGAAATTAAATAGATAAAGGGGTTCGAAATCTTCTCCAAAATAGATGAAGTACAGGATTAGATCAGCCCCAAAAGCTCTAAAAATCTCTTAGCTCTAAGTATGAAAGTGTATCTAAAATAAACACCAAAATCCTAAATATATAGGGATAATCTCGGCTGGGGCTTCTGTGTAAATACTGGAACTTTTCTGGACTTTTCTGCAATTCTTCATTACTTCATTAACCGCCGTATTTCGGCCCATCTCGCTAGTGTGTCGATCGACACCAAAGGTGTGTCGATCGATGCATGATCATCAAATCGGACAGTGAGTTAAACTCTCGGCCAAAATGCTCCAAAACTCCCAAAATACTCCAAAATCTCCACATTAGCTTCAAACCTGATTAAACCTGTAAAAGACTCTAAAAGAACACAAAAGACACTAAAAACACAACTATATCATGGCATAAAACCGGTAAAAACCATGATATATCAACTCCCCACACTTAGCCTTTGCTTGCCCTCAAGCAAAACAGAGAACTAGAATGTAGTGAAGAGGTTTGAAAACTCTTCAGAAACTCTTTTCATCCTAGAAGCAGCAACACTCAGATTCCCCTTAGTAATCCACAATAAAGAATCAACCTGCAGACATCAAGACCAACATATACTTCCCCCACACTTAGCAACTGTCCTAAGTAAACTCCACAATCACATTCAAGCATTCAAATTCTTCCTACTGACTTCTGCAAGTATTTAAGTGCGGTCTCACCTAAGGAGTATCGATCAAAGGCACATGGACTCTTACCTTATCAGCTCTAGACCACCATACTATCTTTCTCTAGTCCCTTTCTTCTCTTTTTCCTTCCTTAGCATTCTGATTTTTCCCCATTGGGTATCATTTTATTTTTTTTATCAGTGCTCTTCCCGTTAAGGGGTGTACCTTGGACACATTCCATGGATGCACAGGATATGAGAGTTTTAGCTACCATTCCCATGACCACTTCGGAGTTACTAACTCATCCTCAGTTTATTATTATTTTTTTATTTTATGGAAGGGGAGAAGGGAACTAAATAGGACAGGTTTACAGGCTGTGTCAGAACTAACCAAGGAATCCGACACAAAGTATTCAAGGCCCTTAGGTGAGAAAATCTAAGTCAGTATTAGGGTGAAGTCAGTAAAAGATCCTCTGATACCTGAAGTGATGTGGGTGTCCTCAGTAGGTTGATCCATGTCTGGGTTTTCTAATAGTCAGAGATAATCTGCAGATTCATCCCAATGGTTACTTAAGTTCCTGCAAGTGCTACTAATCTTCTCAAAAAATCATTGTTTTTTACTTAAACAAAGTTTGACTCAATAAAACAAAAATTTTGAAAAATTTAACTTACTCTAAGAAAACAAAAGAAAGAAGTTAGTAGAACCTCCCCCACACTTAAGACACACTGTCCCCAGTAGTGCCAAGCGAAGGATTGGCAAAGAAGAAAATAAAAATTTGTTAATGGAATGGTTAAGTTCTTTCGGGTTTTACCTCTGTCGCACTCAGACATCGATCGTTGCACTAAGTGCATCGACCGTTGCTAGGCGATTTTTCGTTGTGGATCGATCGTTGCTCAGGACCGCAACGATCGCTGCAATGCGATTTCAGTCGTGTTGTGACGATCGACACAATGGTGTGTCGATCGAGGCACTGCGTACATCGGATCAGTCAGCAAGTTAGCAGGTTAGTCCATCGGGTTATATCATTTTCGAATCCTGCAAGCTGAAAACACTAGAAACAGAGTAAAACTGAAGCAACAAGTGTATCTAATCATGTAGAACCATCCAAACATAGTAGCAAAATAAAAGAAAAGGTGCAAGAATAGATGATAAGAAAATCAGAGTACAGAACCGATAATCAAGAGATGACAGCTACGCTCACTCACTATCATCAATCCCACCATATCTCTCAGTATCACTGGCATCCTCAGGAGATCGCTGTCGACGACGTCTGTCAGGTACGGGCTGATGAATCTGTGGCTGCCTCCTGCAGCTGCAAATGCGCATGAAGTTCCAAACAGCTCGTAGAATACCATCTGATCTCTCTCTCCACTCAGCCTCAGAATAATCTCCGTAAGGCATTGTAGGCTCGGGAAAGGGACCCACATCGTCAACGGGGGCAGGCGCAGGCGCCGGGGCAGCAGAGGTCGATGCTCGTGTGGAAGGCTCTCCCAGCGGATGAGCCATAGAAGGAATCCCACGCTGCTCAGTCTCAGGAGGCTGAAATCTCAGAGCCTCCAATGTATCAATCTGTGTCCACCTAGCAGCAGGAAGCTCTATACCACACATCCCAGTGGTCGGGTCCTGATAAACCCAAATGCGCCCCTCCTTGAGCCAGGTAGCGCTCTGCAAATGGCTGAAGTCCAGGAACTCATTCTCTCTATCACACTCTGTGCCCTGTAGAGGAATCCCGCAATGCATAAAAATGGGAGTAAGCAAGCTCCCTACCGTCTCAGTACTGACTCCATCAAAAGGCTTCGTCTGCAGATCACACAAATGCAAAGCGAAGACAGCTCCCAAGTTGAGACCCCTAGTAGGATCTCTCACACCAGACTCTGCAAACTGGTCTCTCAGCCCCATAAACAGCATCTCCATCTCATACTTGCGCATCTTGTTGGACTCAAACTTGCATAGCAAGCTCCAACACAAGATACGCGAGACATATCTCAGCACAGGATGCCTCATCATCTTCACCAGTGTGGTCCTGGAGTTGTATCGACCACTGCCAATACACTCCCAGAATGATCGAGCCTCATCTGGATCCCACTCAAGTGGCATAGCAATGCGCCTCGCCTCAGTACTGAACCCGTAGATCCTGCAGAGATCTAGTAGAGGAATCCGATACCTGACTCCCAGACTCATGAAGGTAAAGATACCTCCTGTAGCGCTCCTGCTATCGGGATCTGGGTAAACCACTCTGCAAGTGGCTAGCAACTGTCTGACCAGCTCAGGATAGAGATCATAAGGGCGCATTGGCATTGTCCCTAGACCAATGCCTCTGCACACAGCAAGTACCTGCTCATCAATCCCCAGAATCTTGTAGGTAGAGTAGTCAGCGAACTTGGTTGGCTTGATGGTCATCCCACACCAACCACTGTAGAGAAGCGAATCATACTCATCCCACTGGTTAAGCAGTGGTCGCTCTGTAAAGTCTGCAGTCTTGAGGAACGTGCGAATGTCCCTTGGCCACTGTCTGGCTGTCGGGATCTCTGTAGCGTCTGCACGGGGCCAAGGCAGTGCTACTGCTGGACCCACTCTAACATATGGCTCAGGTGGCTGAGAGTCTCTGTGAAACCACTCTGGTGGTGGAATGTACTGTCTCGTGGCTGTTGATGTTGTTGCTCGTTTCTTGCGGGGTTGTCTGCGAGATGCCATCTGCAAAAAGAAAGAAAATTTAAACAATTAGTCTCGGCAGACTCTCTGTGAAATCGCAAAGCAACGACCGTTGCATCTAAGGCATCGATCGTTGCAAGGCGATTTCATTTATCGAACATTTCCCAAAATCGCAAAGCAACGACCGTTGCATAAATGCAACGACCGTTGCAAGGCGATTTCGCCGCAAACAATCAACAAAAATCAGTCCAAATTCGTGCCACATTATCGCAAATCGGTCTAGAATCATAACCTACATCCTAAAATCAGTCTAATTACGCATGCAGACATCAAATTTCAGTTCAAAATTCTCAATCCCTAAAACCCTAAAAAATTGAATCCGAAAATCGAAAAAAATAGGGGTACATTACCTTGGATTCCTGAGATATGAGCTACATAAACGGGTTTAGAGCGTAAAATAGGAAGTATCAGTGATTGAATCGAAGAAAAATGATGAGAAATCGGGATTTTTAGGTGTGGAGGTTCGGTGTACGGACGGCGAAATGAGGAAGAAAAGAGAAGAGAAGGGTTTAAGGCCACTTACCTTGGTCGTGTGTGCAACGATCGTTACTTAATGGCAACGACCGATGCTGGTCAAATCGAAATCGATTTCCGGTTTTGCGCGTACCTTAATTTTGCAATTAAACTAATTGCAACGATCGTTTCTAGTGAGCAACGATCGTCACAATGCGATCACCCTTCTTCGTCAAATCTCCTTGCAACGACCGGTGCACAAGTGCATCGATCGTTACACATCTCCAGACTCGAGTTCTGTATCTGAAACTTAAAAACCAATAAAAACGTGAAATCCTAAGAAAAACACCAAAAATGAAAAGAAAAAACAACTAAACCTAACAGTGGGTTGCCTCCCACTCAGCGCTTGTTTAAGGTCATTAGCTTGACCGGACGAACAAGATCTTTCAGGCACCAAGAGAACCTGACAGAGACTTTTTCTGTCTCCGTTCAAGTATCCTCATCCAGGGTGGCGAGTAGGCTGTCGTAGAGTGCTCGTGTCCAAGAAAAGATGGAGTAAAATGCGCTCCAGGATCTATAATCACAGTGTCATCCGGCTGCTCATCATCTGCTTCCATGATGGTAAATGTCTGCCCATCTATCAGTGGTCTTCGCAGCTTCTCCATCTCATAACGCAGCGGTTCATCTTCCAGATGGAGGTCTATCAGGCTGTTCCTAACATCAATTACCGCTCCCGCTGTAGCCAAAAATGGTCTTCCAAGTAGTAACGCTTCATCCGGATCACAGTCATATTTCAGCACTAGGAAGTCCGTTGGAACTAAGTAGTTTCCAACTCTCACCGGGATGACCTCAAGAAGTCCTTCCGGAACTCTTATAGACTGATCAGCTAGGACAAGAGAGGTCCTAGTAGGCTTAAAATCCAGCATTCCCAGCTTCTCTGCCACAGAGTATGGCATAAGACTTCCAGCAGCTCCTAAATAACAGAGAGAGCGCCTAAAACTATCTTCGAAGATAGAACAGTTAAGCACAAAGACACCAGGGTCTGGCAGCTTCTTCGGGATCTTAGTCAGCAGAACATCACTAATATGCTGAGGGACTATAATCACCCAATCTCTCAGCTCCTCATCTAAAGGCAGCATCTTGTTCAAGTACCTCTGCACACATGGGTGATAAGGTGGATCATCAGAAGATGGAATTTCTTCCAATTCTTCACCAATCTCCTCTAGCTTCTTAAGCTCTTCTATCTCCTGCTTAATCACTTCAGATACTGAGGGATATAGTCTGATTGACTGTGCATAAATCTCCTCCTGAGTGATCTCAGACACTCCAGGGAATAAGTGGGCAAGCTCTAAATCAGCATCAACATTGTCATCATCTGGCGAGTCTGTCCGTTCACGACCTGCATCGACCGACACTAGATGTGTGTCGATCGATGCAACACTGTTTTCACAGTTTTCACCCGAGAGATTTTCTCCAAAATCCGAGTTTTCACTCTCCTTCACCAATTCAGTTGTACTTAGCTCATATTTTTCACCTAAGTGAGACCCATCATTAATGTACACAGACCAAGCTTTAATATGACTGTTTGCTACTCCTTTTCCCTTCATAGAGCTGGAAATCTGATTCACCTGAGTATCCAACTGCTTCATGTGAGTGTTCAGAGACTCAAACTTCCCATTGAGGTCCTCATAGACAGCATCTAACTTCTTGTTGCTCTCCAAAGTACTCTTGGTCTGACTCTCCATAAGCTGTTCCATCATTGCTTCCATCCTACTCTCATGAGCTGTAGGTGCAGGAGGAGTCTGATAGGATGAAGATCCATATGTTCTCTGTGCGGAAAGAGTTTAAGGAACAAGTAATCCTAGCAAACTCCATCATACTTCATGCCAGTGACTATGTCCTCAAACGAATCAATGTGATCCATAGGCTGCTCTGTGGGGTGACCATGGAATGCATTCTGTCTCATCAGCGAGTAGTAGATAGTCTTGATCTCAAAATCATTCCTCTCAAAGCCAGGAATCACCAAAGCTGACCGGTTTGCATGAAACTCATCCGGTCTGTTGTAGTCAGCTAAGGTCCTCTCATGTACAACCATCTCTCTACCTCGGGCCTGTCCTTGACCCTGGTTCTGCTCCTGTTGCGGTGGCTCAGGAGGATCAGGGATGACATTCCCTTCAGCATCAACCCTTTGCCAAGCAGAATTGTACGGGTTGTTATCTTGGTCCCTCAGAGTACCTTGAGCATCGCGTACTAGAATCAGCCTCTGTACTACCATTCTTTCTCTTCTTTCTCTTCTATTAGCCCTCTCTAGACGTCCAAGTTCTTCAAGATCGAGATTGATTGGGTTCGAGTTCGGATTACTTCGAGTTTCACGCTTCTGCATAAACTGTCTGTAATCGTCAAGCAACGATCAATGCTATCAGTGCAACGATCGATTCAATCTCAAATCGCTTAGTGACGATCGACACAAGAGGTGCAACGATCGACGCAAGGCGAAATCGGTACCTGCGACAGAGAGAAAACAGAGAAAAAGTTTAGTAAAATAAAATAAAAAACGAAAAAAAAAAAATTCCTAGTAAAAACCTTAAGTTCGGTCCTATCGAAGACTCTAGAGTCCCCGGCAACGGCGCCAAAAACTTGATAGGTCGAGTTTTAATCCCTATACTAACTGCAAGTGCACAGTAATGTTAATGTAGTATATAGGGTATCGAATCCACAGAGACTCTGGTCTCGATAGATCAGAACCGTAGAGATTAATACTAAGAATAAAGCAAGTGGTGAATGAAATAAAAGCAAGGCAATAAAGTAAATCAGTAGCAGGAATTTGTTTTGAAAGCAATAAACTAAAAGCGCTAAGTCTAGGGAATTCTCAGGAAATCAGACAAGTAGACAAGTTAATCAGTCAGGATCAAATTAAACTCAGTTCTAGAACTCAAATCACGGAATTAGAATTAACCAAATCTCTTTGCGAAAATCCTCTAAGTCTAAGTGCAGTAATCCAAATCTCTTTGCAATTACTAACAGATTAAACCAGCATTAATTTCAAGTTCGATATGTTCACAATTAAACTAAGCCAAATCTCTTTGCGAATAATTTAATTGCTCAACCTAAATAGTTCAGATTCTAAACCACACTCTCGTGTCGTATTTAGCAACCTAAGATCTAGATTCTAATTGATCAGGTTAGAACTAGCATTAAGCACAATTTAGTTTGAAGAACATACTATTCATGTGAATCCTTAACTGAATTAAACAAGTCTAGCAAGTCATGAAATCCTTTATGAGAAACCCTAAACCTAACTATCAATCTACTCAGACATGATTAATGAAACAGAAATCATAGAAATAATAGATTGCATATAAGAAATTAAATAGATAAAGGGGTTCGAAATCTTCTCCAAAATAGATGAAGTACAAGATTAGATCAGCCCCAAAAGCTCTAAAAATCTCTTAGCTCTAAGTATGAAAGCGTATCTAAAATAAACACCAAAATCCTAAATATATAGGCACAATCTCGGCTGGGGTTTCTGTGTAAATACTGGAACTTTTCTGGGCTTTTCTGCAAATCTTCATAACTTCATTAACCGCCGTATTTCGGCCCATCTCGCTAGTGTGTCGATCGACACCAAAGGTGTGTCGATCGATGCATGATCATCAAATCGGACAGTGAGTTAAACTCCCGGCCAAAATGCTCCAAAACTCCCAAAATACTCCAAAATCTCCACATTAGCTCCAAACCTGATTAAACCTGTAAAAGACTCTAAAAGAACACAAAAGACACTAAAAATACAACTATATCATGGCATAAAACCGGTAAAAACCATGATATATCATATTGATAACTAGAATCGAAGATCTCGTTACTGATAATTTTGTACAAGGAGGAAACCCAATACATCTTTATTACGAGGTCGGGGATGCGGAACCAGAAGATGAATTTATGTGTAATTTATCTTCTTCTAATGATGAGGATGAAGATGACGATGAACATCATGATGAAGGACCCTAGTAATAATATGCTTATTATATTTGTCGGTGTAATTTATCGTCTTCTCGATTGGGAAACTAATGAATTTTTATATTTCATCAAATAGACCCATAAAACCCAACATTATACCTTTTGTAGCCGCCGACATTATTATTTCATTTCAAACATTCATGTTTTTCAAAAAGGCATAGTATTAGACTAAGTAGCAAAAGGAAATCAAATCAAGATTTATTGGAGCAGAGCTTGAAGAGTGAAGTTGTGGCGTTTTCCCAAAGTAGCTTCAGCACAATAGTGTTGTTAGCCTTGATTTTGTTCACCTTGAGGATTGATCTCAAACCACCAGTTAAACGCAGTAGCCGCATCCTACTTTCAACAGTCATCACCAGTTTGACAGACCATTTCACTCCACCCTCATTCACCATATATATGGTCTTTCCCGCAGTCTTTTCTAATTCATTGGCCTTGTTGAATGACTGGGGAAGAAATTGCACAAACAAACTCTGGGGTTACAATCAGAAACCATAAGCAAAAAAAAGTTTATTACAATTATGCTACTCTTAATACTCTCAGTTGTGACATTTAGTGTTACAAAGTTCTCTTCAATCTTGCAACAAATCATCCAAACTTTATATAGTACTAAAATCAAAAGAAAAAAAAACTATTAGTCTTGGAATACAGTATATGATAACTTACTCATGTCCTCCTGCCGATTTTCTGTTAGAGTCTTGACCCAATGGAGTTCACAGCATCTGGGTCCAAATGCATGTACATAAAAATTTAAACCTCCAAAGTACTCGAATATTAAAACGTCTCCGACTTGGAAATCGTGTCCCTCGCCACACTCTTTCCAGCTTTCAGTTATTCTGTCACCAACACGTTTCACAGAAAATTTCAGGTTACACGCATCTGAAGTGAGCTCACCAGCTGTAAGATTTGTTTTTCCATCTATGTGGTCTTTGTTGAACTATTTTGGGAAGTATGCAACAGCCAAAAAATTCAACTAAGAAGAAGTAAGCATTAAATATGGAGTAAAGAGAGAGGAATCACTAAGATTACATACCACACCGAAAAACATTCGGGAAGTATAGGCTTGAAGGAAACTTCACAAAAATGACCACGAAATCAATCAGACTTGATAACAACGACATGCACTTAATTGTAAATCCACCAAAAATGTAAATCTAACTATTGAAGACTTTTAGACAGAAATGGGGTTTAAAATGAGAAGAAATACCTCAGACTGATTCCTTGTCGCAGTGGATGAATAACACGACAGCAGAAAGGAGAAGACTGTCTGAATCTGAGAGAGGTTATCATGGTTAGGGTATTTCTATCAGTTTATAATAATTTACCAAAATATTTGGTTTAGGCGTGATAAGTTGTTTTGGTTTGGCGGGTCTTATAAGATGATTATTTTATTTTCATATGAAATGATGAATTTGTGTTTTTTCTCATGTATATACAAGGTATTTTGAAATTTTGTGTGGGTATGTATGCTTTTAAGAATCTGATAAATATGCAATATGTTTTTTGAAAGTTAAGTGTAATGAGTAATTTTGACTGAAATTGTAACTAGTAAAAATGTAATGTAGCCATGTCCTAACCACATAAGATTTTAATATACTCTACAAAATCAATAACAACTAAACTTGGTTACTTTGTTCTAATCATATTATATATTGTTATGTTCTAATCATATATTAGATATATTTTTTTGGAAAAATGATATCTACAAGATATGTTACTATATAGTAATCACTATCCTACTAAAATATGGCTACTAATTACCGTTATTAAATGAAAATATTAAACATGAAAGCATAATAAAAAGTAATGTTCTTAAGTAAGGTTCTTTAAGCATATTAAAACTGAAAGGTTCTTAAGTAACAAACACTAAATTAAACATGCATGTGGTTTAGATAGGGACAACATCACTGTTTCCGGCAACATCCGGGTCACGGGGCTCTAGTCCGATAAGCCTTTCACTGTCTCAACCCATATCTCATCAAGATCATCTATATAAAGTAAGTACTTTAGCAAACTTTCCTAAATTATTATATATAAACTAATGAAAATTATTAAAACAGTTACTTCATGTCTGAAAGTTCCTCCACATCTTGAGCATCACGATCACTTTTGGAGGCTTAGTCTTTAAAAACCCAGGCCAGAAGTCAACCGTGTATTTTCCATAAGCCACACACTTTAACTTATTGTTCCTATTTTGAATAAAAAAGTTAATGAAAACTATCCTAATCAATTGTTCTTATTATCGAATGCCACACACTTTAATCAAATTTTCTTGTCATGGTGTTAACTACCACATAACCGAAAACACTTACATACCGTCTCTGAGGTGGAACACTTTCTTTGTCCTTGCAGAGTTTAGGGAATCGAGTTCAAGGGGGCAGATGATCGAGACCACCCCCATGGTGTCTACACAAGGTATGTGTGCATATTTTTGTTATTTAGAATTTCAAGGTAAGAAAAGATGAAACTTTTGATAGTTTTTACCTATAGGAATCTCTATTTGTTTTGATGTCATGGATTTGGAGGAAACTAATAAATTCCATGTAGTGCTTGGTGTCTAAAGGCTCGATAAGTTTGATCCCAGTGTCTTTGGTGGTTTCAAGTCACTGGGGAGACTTTGTTGGACAAAAACCTGAATCTGCTCGGATCACCCTAACTCCAGAGATCTCAATCCACTTTACTTCATGTTTCATTAGTCCAGAGAAGTCATTTACTTGTCATGGATAAAATACCATTTCGATCTTGCTTCCCTGCATAAGTAAAAGCTTCAAGATATATAATCAGAACATGCAGTCTTGCATGTCGAAAGCTCTGTTAAATATTTTTCACTTACACTCTGGTCGACCAAAATGTAACTCCATTATGGTCCATCTCCAAGCACATAGTATGGATAGACGTGGGAAATCTTAACTCTGAAGTGTCATGCGGTTTAGTCTCTGTTAGGTTGTGTTTCTGCTTTGTAGTTGTAATGGACCATTGTACTTTGGTTCTGTTTCAAAGAGAATGAAAATGGGAGAAAAGTTAGTGAGCGGGATGATTATTACGACGAAATAATTTTTCCTCACCAAACAACGAAGTTAAATTAAAGACGGTTACATGAGATGAGGATTTTAATAATTTTCCTCGAGCGCCACATCAAAACAGAGAGAAAGAGAGAAATGTATTGTTACGTGGAGTGTGTGTGTGTCTTTGAAACCCAATGAAATCAGTTAATCATGGTTAAATATCATGGTTAAATATCACTAAAACAGTAAACTGGTTTGTATTTTGTTTTGTTGTAGCCTATGAGCCCTTGCACCGTATACTAGTTTTGTCTTTTGTTCTCTCGCAGGTTTTGCAGAGTTCCTCTGTTTTGGCGGGACATTTATGTTGTAGCCTCCCTCAAATCTTGTTTTGCGTTTCATTTGGTATGCTTGTGCTTATTGTTTACTCATTAAATTAAAGACAAGAAGAATATTCAATGTTCCTCTCACCCAATTTTATTAAATTTCCTTAACATAATAAGTACATATATACGCAAACAACAAATTAGGTATGTAGAAAGATTCTCTAAATCAAAATTTAATATTTCAAACCATCATAAAACTGGTAATAACATTTCACACCAACCTCTTCATCTCGCTATGTTTGATTAAGATCATTTGGAAATGCTATGTTTAATATATTTTGTAGGATTATGTATATTTTTTCGGTATGAATCATATATGGTGAGAAACCACAAAATCTCAAATTTGAGGATTGGCTCACTCCAAAAGAACCAATAGAAACAACAATCTTCATTTGATCTGAATATTTATCAACAACATTTTGATAATCTTGGAGGTTCCGTATATGATTTACCGGATGAAAAATAGTATTTTGGTAGAAATTGTAACATATGTAATATTAAATGTTTTTTTGTTCATTATGCTCTCAAATATAACTAATCAATGCATTTTTGAAGTTATAAATGAGTGTTTATGTTGAAATTGAACATTTCATCTAATTAATATAATTGAGAAGGCATGTGAGAGAAACTCTGAAAACTATCTCCCCTCTTCCAATCAAAAATCAAGATTATGCTGACGTGTCAAGCAATTTTGATGTCTACTCTCAAAACTTTTTTGATGACTATTCCACCTTTTTTTCATCTCTCTCGAAACTGTCTCCTCCCTTTCTCTCGAAAACGACGATAAGGCAGTTAGATAGCCGACGAGGCTAAGGGCATCTCCAACCCACCTCTATATTTGCCTCTAAACTCAATTTTAGAGACAAATCTACTCCAACCCACCTCTATTTTCACCTCTAAGACCATCTCCAATGTATTTCTCTATATTTGCCTCTATTATAGAGGAACTCTATAATAGAGGTGGGTTTTTCTCCAATGTATTCCTCTATATTTTCCTCTAAAAGGGAATATTCTCTCTAATATTCTTTTATAATTTAAATAATATTATAATTTTATAATTGTAAAAATAAAATAAATGAGCTAAATTGTAACTTTTATAAATAAAAAGTGTTATTAGTAAAATAAAAAAGAATATTAGAGAGAATATTCCTTTTTAGAGGAAAATATAGAGGAATACATTGGAGCAAAACCCACCTCTTTTATAGAGTTTCTCTATTTTAGAGATAAAAATAGAGAAATACATTAGAGATGGTCTAAACCCTGAAACGATGGAGTCTGACCACCGGTCGATGAACGAGTCTAACTCGACGACATCTGTCGATAAAATCGCCGATCACGATCGATTAGGTGGGGATAAAATGGTTCAGGCTAACGAGAGTTCGAGAAATTCAAATCCCGATCCTGCTCATAAGGCTACGGCGGCGGTGGAGGAGGAAGAAGGTACGGTTAGTAGAAGATCGGAAATGAGTTACTCGAGCGAGTTAGGCGAATCGGGAACGTCTACAGGTCATCGGAAGAGGAAAGGATAGATATACAGATTTTGTCTCTTGATTTTTGTCTGTTAGGGTTCTAAAAAGTCTACAGATTTTCTATCGTTTTTTTCTTCAATAGCTTGATCTTGGGATCTATGATTTCTCTAAAGTTTTCGATCGGGTTTTGGTTTTTGGGATTTTTAATTCTTTGTTTTTGTGATTCGAAGTATTGCCATTTTCTTTGGTCACTAATTTTAATTGCCATCTCTTCCGAGATCATTCATACTGAATGGTTTTTAAGTTGTTGAGTTTTGGATTTTGAAACTGAGGAAGACAGAGTCGTTGAGAATAGTTAGACATTTAAATTTTACAGATACTTTGATTTGTATATTGAAGGAGTTGAAGAAAACAGAACCTTTGAAGAAATCAGGGAGAGAAGATCAGACTTTGAAATCTCAAAAGAAGAAAGATGGCTGGAAAATCTGGAAGTGCAGGAGATGGATACGGAGGAACCGTTTTCTTCTACGCCGGCGAGCTTTGGCATTTTCGGATCTTCACTGGTCTAACCAATCAGATTTCCAGATTTTCAGCCCCCGTCGAGCCAGTTCCATTGCCGCCTCCTCTTCATCCCGCAAGTCAGTTTTTTTCTTTTCCTTTCTGGTTTCCAGATTTGTTTCCGTCTTAGTTGGTGCTCGAGTGTTTGTTTCTTAAGGAAATTATTGATTTTTTCTTTTGCAGGAAATTATACAAGCAATGGTATTCTACTTGTGTTTTGTAATGGCGGACTGAATCAAATGTGATCCGCTGTTGGTCACATTCTTTAATTGTTGCTTTAATTGGTCTTTCGAACTTTATCAGATTTGATGATTCTCAATCTTGAGGCATGTTGTTTCAGATCTGTGACTAATTAATGTCTTTTGTGTTGGGAATGTCCTGAAATCTACCGTACTATCTCTAGAAAGTATGATATGTGTCGAGATCAGATATAAGTCATAAATACTGGGTGATCATGATGACTTGCTAGAGTCCGCTCTTGATCTATAAGTTTAGGACTTATTACCAGTATTGTATGATCCCAAAGGGTCACACACCATAGCTAACGGGAAAGTTAAAATGGAATTAATACGGTAAGATGCAAGGCATTTACTGTATTTGTACAGAGAATTGGGCCAGACAAAATACAGTCTTTTTGTCTGATTTGGGCCTTGGGCCTAAAATCCCAATAGGCCATTAGGTTAATTCCTTGGGCCCATATAAGGAAAAGGAGGCGCCATTAAGCCCTAAGGCTCTGCGATTTTTAGCCTCAGCCGTCTTCCTCTCTCTCTGTTGATTCCAACTTGGTCTAGCAGCCTGATCCAGTAGCTTGTAAGAGTGTGGATACCTAGGAGGAGCCGGTTATCATCAGCTCTCTGTGATCTCTTCATTCCTTTGATCAATCCGCTGCAATCATAAGGTAATGAATCTGATCTGTTTATGATTCAACTGCAAATCACCTAGATCCTAGTTGATTATGTGCTAGGTTGTAACCTAATAATTACACCAATGAACACACATAATCCTTCAGTGGTATCAGAGACTAGGTCGTTAGGTTTTTGCTTTTTGGATCATACTAGGTTGTTTATTAGTTTGATGAATCGATTTTAATGAGTAAAATTGATTGAAACTTTGAAAACCTAGAAATAACAAATCGATGAGAAAGCTTGATCATGATGACTTGCTAGAGTCCGCTCTTGATCTATAAGTTTAGGACTTATTACCAGTATTGTATGATCCCAAAGGGTCACACACCATAGCTAACGGGAAAGTTAAAATGGAATTAATACGGTAAGATGCAAGGCATTTACTGTATTTGTACAGAGAATTGGGCCAGACAAAATACAGTCTTTTTGTCTGATTTGGGCCTTGGGCCCAAAATCCCAATAGGCCATTAGGTTAATTCCTTGGGCCCATATAAGGAAGAGGAGGCGCCATTAAGCCCTAAGGCTCTGCGATTTTTAGCCTCAGCCGTCTTCCTCTCTCTCTGTTGATTCCAACTTGGTCTAGCAGCCTGATCCAGTAGCTTGTAAGAGTGTGGATACCTAGGAGGAGCCGGTTATCATCAGCTCTATGTGATCTCTTCATTCCTTTGATCAATCCGCTGCAATCATAAGGTAATGAATCTGATCTGTTTATGATTCAACTGCAAATCACCTAGATCCTAGTTGATTATGTGCTAGGTTGTAACCTGATAATTGCACCAATGAACACACATAATCCTTCATTTTGCATCGAAATTTTGATTATGGAAACTCAAGTTTTGATCTTTCACTTTTGTAGTGTAGTTGGTTAGTCTGAATGTCTTAAAAATGGAAACTTTTATGCTCCAAGACTTTCAATTGTTGTGATTAATGATCATTGCCGGATCTGTGAGTTTCAAATGCATCTTTTTTTTTCCTGTTAAAGAAGGTGTCGGTGGATTTCAGTTTAGACTCTTGATCTAATGATGTAATTCTTTTATGAATCCTTGGCTCTCAAAGTCCAGTACTTATTAAATTTAGCTCATCTAGATCTCTTTAGATCATGCTTGGGCATAGGGACAGAAAAATTGTTGAAGTTCAAGACTCTAGGAAATATCCGTTTAATCGGTGAAATTCTGAAGTAGAAGATGGTTCCAGAAAAGATTGTTCATCACATTGTTCAGGTTAACTCCTATAAGTTTACACATTTTCTTAAGAAATCTTTTGTTTTGGTAGTATACGTATCAACCTTTTATCATTTTGCGCTTAGCTGATGAGAAAGTGTGTCCGGCAGCGGGAAATGTTGAAGCTATCTGTCATTTCTTCAAAACCATTGGCAAACAATTTGACGGAAATCCGAAGTCAAAATGGATCAATGGTGCATATTCCGACGCCTACAGGATCTGTCGAAGAATCCTTAGTTAGAACTGTGTCTGAGATTCATGGTTCAGAATATCATCGACATGCGCTCCAATGGCTGGGTTCTGAGGCGAGAAGAGGTATCTGGCATTGAAAATCTTATGTATGAGTTTTAAAAGTTACAAGTTTGAGAATTTTTTAGCAGTTCTAATGTTCTATTTACATCCTTTTTGTGAAGGTGAAAGCAAAAAATATAACCGAAATCTATTCTGACGCAGAGAAGAATCTTGGTCTCCGACCAGGTGCCACTGCAAATATGAGAAAGGGCGTGGCTTGCAATGAATGTGCCTTCCCTGTGTGTTGCCCGTGCTATGAGTACGAGAGGAAAGATGGAACTCAGTGCTGCCCGCAATCAAGACTAGATACATACGACTCAAGGGTCAATATTCCTTTTCTTCTTCTTTTTTGTATGCATTCCTTTTCTATTTAGTCTTTATTTCTGATCTGCTGGCCATTTTTTTTAATGTTGCAGGGAGTCCTCCTCAGTGCCGGCTTAAGGGGTGGGGCAGAGGGGCGTGGGCCCCAGGGCCCAAAATTCTCTGGTTAAAAATAGCTTGCTAATAGGGCCTACTTTTAGCAAAAAAATATTATATAAGAGCCCAAATATTATTTGTTTATTCATATCTATTGAATATTTTTATCTTAAAAAAATTTTGCCCAGGGGCCCATGCTATAGTTGAGCCGGCCCTGGTCCTCCTGTTGAAGGAGATGAAGATGAGGATGATGTTGATGATATCGAGAATGAGTTCAATTACACTCAGGAGATGGCACATAGTCTTTTGACTTAAAACTAACATTTGAATGAATCTTTTCTCTGTTGAAAAACTTAAAGAGGGACACACAATATTCATATACCGTGGTAAGAACTACAAACCTCCTTCGTCAAAACTGATGGCACATAATCTTTTGACAAAAAGAAAAGCTTTACAAAGATCAGTTGCGATGCAGCTACCCGGCGTAAGTGAAATGTCTTTCCATTCATTATATTTTATTGAGCGAATCATTTTAAAACATATTTGAAGTTGTTGTTGCAGTCACTGATGTTCTTTGCTTACAGTTTACCCTAGAAAGAGCCTTTGAAGATTGGAGGTGATATTGGTAAATCTTCAAGTCTCCGCTTTTTGACTTTTGTTGGTGCAAAAAGCTTTACAAGGAGGATGTAAGAAAATTACGATGGCAGTTCACTTGCTTGATCACATATTATTTTCATAATTATTTTTCATTTAATCCAGTAATTGAGTGCCATATCATGTAATGTCGCATTTTATGAATAACAATAAAAATAAACCTGATCAATGCAACTTTGTAACAATGTAATAAAGTTGAAAGATTTGACAATAGTGTTTGAAAGGGCCCCAGCATCAGTCTTCTATTTATTTACTTTTAAGAACCGATCCAACAAATTTCAAAAGTTTCTGAAAATGTATCATAATTTAGGCCCGGGAAAAAAATGGAATCGAAGAACCGAACCGGAACCGATTAAAAATTTCGGTTCGGTTCCGGTTTCACCCAAAATACCTATTGGATCCTGAATTTTGAATCTATGGGTATCAGAACCGAAATGAGGAATCCAATATCCAAATATAAATATATTTACATTACACATATAATATTAGTTATTAATATTTCAAGTGGTTTATAAGCTTTTCTTTTACTGTACAGTCCACCGTTTACCAATAACACAAAACTCTCTATCTATACAAGACATAGAGAGAAAAATGCATCATCAGCCAAAAAATGGTGATCTAACGTTTAGGATGTTTTAAACGATTAGCTATTTTACGTATACAAAATAGGAAGTTTCTACTACCATGTTTACAATGACTTGATTATTTATGAATACTTTATTTCTTTTCTAAAACTGGTGATTTAGTGAATTGTATTTCTATGACATAATAACATTGTTAGTTTAAGCACAAAAATTATCGAACCCAATATTTTTATTTATCAAATCCAAAACTTAGCTATAGTTTTGAGTATGGATTTAGCTGCAAATATGGTAGTAGTGTTAATACATTTTTTATATCAAAAATATAATAATACAATTTATATTAAAATAAAATAAAATGTTATGTTATGGCATTGAATATCTAAACTATAAATGTGAATGATACTTTAGGAAACGAAACTATACCAAACTCTATTACAATTATTTTTGGATAATTAGGAGGTTGGAGTCTGTAGGTCGGCAAGCCTCTCTAAAACGGATTTAAACCAAAACTGTATTAAGAAAATAAGACTCTTTCTAAATAACTCTGTATTTAAAACCAATAAAAATGTAAACTAAAAATGGTAACTATATTCTTACACCGTCTATTTAAATCAATCATAATATGTATTTCGTTATCGAATAATATATAATCTCAAATACATAAATATTAGTCCGTGCATCGCACGTGCCAGAATACTAGTAAGATATAAAACAGTTTAAGGACCAAAACTAATAAGATGTATAATTACAATGATTAGAATGTAAAAGAAAAGATGAAACCTCAAATTTGAGGTTTTGTACAGTGAAACCTCAAAAATTGGAGTGAACAAAACCTCATTTTTGAGGTTTAGCTCACTCTAAAAGAAACCTTAAAACCTAAAAATCTAAATTTTCGTATTTTCTTTTACATTCTAGTCCAAAAACTATTTCTTAAATTGTTCTGTGTAGTATTTTTAATTTTAGGGTTTCAAAACTTTCAAAACTATTTCTTATTTTTTTTTTTGATTTAGGATTTTATAATCCAGGAAGTATATCCTAAATTTTCAAAAAATTAAAATTTTGTTTTCATAAAACCTATCTTCAGCCGTACTTTATATTGTGAGCAAACGTTTTCTGATTTTACTAAAGCATACTAAATAAGTTTAAATTTAAAAAGGGAGACAATAAAAAGGTATATATTACTACTACGTTACGCCTAGAAGTGGGTTAAAATTAAAAATCAATATTGTCAAATTAATCTAGGAAACCAAAACCCAATTTTATAGCCCAAAATAATTCAATTACCCACCTAAACCCAAGAATTTTAGACAAAGTTTCGAGAAATCATCAATTAAGACAAACCCTGATTTTATTATGTTCTTCTCTTTTTCAGAAATCTCCTTCGAACCATCTCGATAGTCTCTCTCCAAATCCTCTTCTCTACCCACCCATCTCAAACTGGTATTTGTTTGAATCTCTTATTCAAGGGTCTGAATTTAAATGCTAACTTTGACAGAAACCCTATCGAAGTTCTCTCAAACTCTTCTTTGAATCTCTCAATCACAAAACCCTTTGTGATATGATTCCTACAACTACAAGTAATGTATGACATTTATGTGTGTGTTAAACCGTCTAGTTTCCCTCTGATTTGCTTTTCTTTTGAAACGAATTTCTTTTGAATATAATTATTGGTTTGCTTATGATTTTCTTGTGGTTTTCTTTTGTTGGAACAATTAATTTTGGTTCTACACTTTGTAAATGACTCCTATATTCCTCTATCAGCTTCAATATGGTCTCAACAGTCTCGATAAGTTGGGTTTTTTTTTTAGTGTTTGATGATTTCGAGTCTGATGGTTAGGATGTTAGGCTTATAGTTAGCAAGAAATTGAGCTTGATGTATTAGTTTAAAGACTCTTTGTGTTTTGTTAAGTTCGAGTGTATGAGCGTTTACAAGATAGTGTTTGTATCATTTGTGACATGACCAAACCATCAATAACTTTCTTCTAAAACATTTTTCGAGGAGTCTGCCAACGACGGATGAAAGACATGGTTAGTGCTACAAAGGACCGCAGAAGCACTGCAAAGGACTACGACCTCGGAAGATCTCAACAGATGAATATAACTACATCTTTCCTCAGGTAAAGTAACATTTTTCACAATCCACTCGGGTGATTAAACGCACTAAGAATGCAGGTGTTCTCTTAATCTAAGTGCAATCAAATAAGTTTGTGGGTTTTATATCTAAAAACTAACAATAGAGCCAAATTCCAAACATTATTAAACCTGAATATGGTAACAATGGTGAGATTAAAACAGAGCAAGAACAGAGCATAAACAGAGCAATAAAAAGGTTGAAGACCATTGATTAAAAACTAAGTTCCTTGGGTTGAGTTTTGGTTCGGGTGATCATTATTCAGTTCAGAAGCCTTCAGCAAACAATGGGTGATTTCTTAGGCTAAGAACAACGACTTCCAGTTAATCCACTCTCGTGATAATAACCCTATACCTATCAAGCATTAACATTAACTCTCGTTGGCAATTTCAAGATAGCTATGCAATAAGATCAAATTCTTACTACCACTAAACACCTTAAACATCAACTCTCGTTGGCTAAGAATGTAAAGCACTTGATAGAGATTCAAACATAAACTACACCTCTCGGTGCTAGCAACATTTAGGATCAAGGAGTTGATTGGCCATTTCAATCCTAGCATTAAGAACTTCTAGCAAGTAAGAAACCAATATTCCCAAGTTATTAAACAACCTAAACCATTTCTCGATCACCCTTACCTCAGCTCAAACCCAGAAACTTAAAGGAAACTACTCACTAGCCATAACAACAATAAAACAAGACATGATTTAGATGAACAGAAATGAAATAAGTATGAAGAACTCAAAGAAGAACTTAAGAACACAACTCAAATTGCATAAAAGATCAAGAAAACTAAATTGTTTGAAGTGATTGTTTACAAGAAGTGATATGGCTCTTCATACACACTAAGAGCCCTTAAATAGATCTAAAAAACGTGCAATGGTCGACCACAAACACATGGGGTGGTCTACAAGCCGAAAGCAAAAAGGAAAAGAGCATGTGGTGAAAAGTTGATCGCACAGCGACGTCGGGACCTCGCTTCACGACGTCGCTGTGAATATTTTCGTTCCACAGCGACTTGTGGACGTCGCTGTGCACGTCGCTGTGGTGCACGGTCATTTTTCGTCAATAGGCTCGCAGCGACGTTGTGACGTCGCTGTACGATGTCGCTGTGCGCCTTTATCTTCACAGCGATGTCGTCATCCCGCTGTGGCACGTCGCTGTACATCACGCTTAAGTCTCTAAATCTCACAGCGACATTGAGACCCCGCTGTGAGAACCCGCTGTGCATCATTATCTTCGCAGCGACGTCGTCACCCCGCTGTGAGAACCCGCTGTGCATCATTATCTTCGCAGCGACGTCGTCACCCCGCTGTGGCACGTCGCTGTAGATTCCTGGTCCGATCCTTGGCTGTTTTTCCACTCCTTTTTGGTTGTTCTTAGTCCCCACTTCCTCCATTATCCTTTGGTGCTCCTTTTGGTCATCCACCACCTACAAAAAGAGGAAACAAAGCAAACCTAACCTAATGATGCCTAAATGCACTAACCTAAAGCTAAGACACAATAATGTTGTCTAAATGCTTTTCCTAAAGCTAAATCACACTCTTAATCATGCCTAAAAACACTCAAAAACACAACACATCAACACCCCCAAACTTGTTTCCTTGCTTGTCCTCAAGCAAACAACAATAAGAACAAAGGGGAGAGGTTTGAAGTTGGAGACTCATAACCAAAGAAATCTACCTTAGCCTTCAATATGATGTCCTTAGAAAATAATAACATGTTACACAAACAAATTCCTTAACCCACTCTAATTTCTCTAGGCTTATCAACACACCAAATTTTATTCTCTTAAGCACATTGTCAAGATTCAACCACTCAACATTCCACCAACTCTTACATTCATTCTTCTTATCAAAGTGAAGTCTCACAAATGGGGATTAGATCTCAATAAATTGGCTTGGCATTAAAAGGCTTCAAATGGTGTTTAGAGGAGGGCTTTTATTTTTTTATTCTGGTGGCTAACTCTCAAGAAAAAGCAATGCTAGACATTATGCAAAATGTAACAAGACAAGAACAATTCATGCATACAATTCTTAGCTCTCAAAATCTTACCCCAAAGTGTTTCCCATTCCCAATTAGCTAATCTCCCTTCATTCCCAAACTTAACCATTAGACCTTTTTCAATTTTGGGTCTTTAGAAGTAACTCTTTTAATTTCCAAAACTCTTTTTTTTTTTTGATTTCATTTTCATTTTACACTTAAGAGTTTTCCCATTACATTTTCTTTTCCCAAGTGTTTCCCCTTTCTTTTTACAAGCCTTTGGTCTTTTGTTCTTTTACTCCCCATTTCACTCTTTTTCTTTTCTCATTCCCAATCCCATTTCAAGTGCTTATACCCCAAATGCTAGACCAATATGTGAACTCCTAGACTAGCCTATGAGAGCTAATCATTGTCGTTCTCATACTTTTAACCTTTTGCACATGTTAGCATTATCAAAAAGAGGCCTCACTCAATCAATTCAATGAAGGTTTGAAGGAAAAGGGTAGGGTATTAAGGTTTGGAAACCATTCTAAGAGTGAGAATGGCCACTTGGATTAACAAAGAGTGGTAAAATGAGCTAAAGATAATCCAAGTGTGTATGTGGTGACCATGATAAAGCATTTAAAACCCATAAGCGAGAAGGTTAAATTCATTTAAGTCCAATAAGTGAGTTGGTTTCAAAGTTGAGGGTATCCTACTTGACAAACAGATTGGAGTGGTGTGATCAAAGCTCGAAATTTACAAGTGTTTTAAGGGTTGTTTAAGCAACATGGTATGATTAGCAAGGGCATCAAATTGAGTTCTAAAATCTAGATTTCTTGCAAGGCATTTATATCATTGTCTCTTATGCAAATGCTTCCTAGAATGCTACTAGACTCGATCCTAAGAAGGCGACAAATATGAAACTAAATGCTATTTTTTTTTTTTCAAATTTTTCAACATTTTTTTGGTTTTTTCAAAAACATAGTTATTCACAATGCATCACACAAAATAAAAGACTCAAGAGAAATAAAATGTGGTTAAGTGATCACCCCCCCAAACTTACTTCACACCGTCTCGGTGTGAAAGCAAGTCTAGGAGAGCTAAAGATGGTAAAAGAAAAGAAAACGAAAACTATATACAAAGTGGTGGTGGTTACCTCAGTAGTAAGGAGGTGCGGTGTCGTCCTCTTCCTCTCCTAATGATAGGGACTCGTTGCTGGAGCCGGGTGATGGTGGTGGGATGTGGCGTCTGGCTCTGCGGCGTCGTTCATCAAGGGGAGGGCGACCAGGTGCTCTGCTAGACGAGCTGGTACCTTCTCCTTGGTACTGCTGCCTCGGGAAATCCTCTGAGCTTGCTTCTTACTCGCTTGACGAGTATCCTTCGGGCTTTTGCACCTTCCCCTTCTTTCCTGTCAGTATATAAGCCATGTACTTAACCTGACGCTTCAGTGCCTTCGTCTTCTCCTTGTATACCTTCTTTGTCTTGCGTCCCAACTCCACCAACTTCCCAATGGTCCTATCCTGAAGCTTGTTCCAGCGTTCCAACTTCCGGATGTAGCTATGAGCTCTCCTCAACTGTGCTCCCTGAATTACTTCGTCGGAAGCATGGAGACGTTAACGGGCAGTCCCGTAGACCGGACTCGGTGGTCTGATCTGCTCAGCATCCTCTGCTTGCTCAGTAGCTTGACCTGCTCCGCTGCTTGCACATGTACCAGCACCCTGTGATGAGCCCTCAGGAGCCCTTCTCTTCTTCTTCCTCAGTGATTCCAAGGGCTCCATAACCGTTATGTGATAGTATCGGGATCATGTAAGAATGGGATGTTGGCTCGGTTCTGAAATGATGTGATGGTGGGGTTTGGTAGAAGGACGTTCGCCATCTGACGCTCGTTAACCCGGAATGTGTAAGCATATCTGTCCTCAACTTTTCCGGCTAGGTAGAGTGACTTCCTCAGGTGTGCTTCATCCAAACGAGATGAGGACCTCCCGTTTCCTAGTGGAATTCCGAGTGCTTGGAAGATGGATGTCAACAATCCTCCAAATCTGAACACTGGCATTTTGTCTGCCGATAACATCGCCTTCTTCCTGATCAAGCTTAACTGCCTCATAAAATAGCCAACAACTCCCAATACCTCATAGTTCCCAAAGTTGACTTCCTGAACTTCAAATTCCTTAATCACCGGTTGAAGTCCCATGGCCATGAATCGGAGTTCCTCTTCCTGCACCTTGTTGTTCTCTCTTCTAGCAAATAAGTTGTGCGCTAGCATCTTGTGAACATAGCGAATCGCAGGATGGGCTATATCTGAGCTCTCCAGTTTGAGAGTTCACTCTTGCTATTGTCCCCCACATAACTGTTGGCAAGAGATCGATGGCTGGAAGCTGGTTGCACCAAGCGTCTTTAAACCCAAGCAATCTTGATATCTCCTTGTATCCCATCTTGTACCTTACCCCATTGTAGCTGAAGGTCACATAACCACATCCATCTTCTTCAGTCGGCTTATCCATGAACTCTTTTGCCTGAAACGTACACAGGAACTGATGGCATGGCGACTCATATACTGAATGTGCTTCTCCCATCAGACTCTCCAAGCTTAAAGCTCTCAATATGCTCATCACGTCTTCATAGATCCCCAGTTTCTTACACATCTCCGGATCTCCGTACTTAGTCCCATGCCATTCAAATGCTCTCAGGTTTAGTCTCACCTCTCTTAATGTAGCCGTCTTCGGCTTTTTCTGCTTCTGCTCTGCAGGCTTTTTTCTTTTTCCTCTTTTCTTTTTCGGTCGCTCTATCTCTTCCTCACTGCTTGGGAAGTCAATCATTTCATCGTCTTCATCATATTCAACTGCGGGTTCCTTTCCCGAACGATGAGTTTGTTGCTGTTGTGTTCTAGCTTGCACTCGTTCTGCTCTTGATCTCCCTGTCATCTGCACATTCATAAGTGGAAGAGATCAAACCATCTTTCAATCAACAACACAAGAAATTGAACCGATAAAAAGCTTAAAGTCTGAAAAATGATAACCATCATTAATGCAGCTTCAATCGTTTTCATTTAAGCATTTATAAAGTTCAATCAAGCACTCAAACTCTTCCTTGATTCTAGAAATCTGATTTCCCATTATTTTTCATGGTTTACTCACTTTTTCACAAATAATCTCAATCCATTGCGAATTTGATATCGTTTCTTTCGCAAAGTATGTTCTAATCACTCTAATATGGACACAAAAACAATCAAATCATGATTTCCCCAAAATTTTTTTATCAAGAACCCTAAAATCTGAAACTTCAGTTTTCGCAAGATTTAACCGGTAGTCCTTCAAATTGATAGTATGGGTGCGTCTATAATCATCAAATGAACAAGTATTGACCCATCAATTCCATTAAAACCCGAAATCAAAAATCACCATGAAGAACAAGGGTTTTGGAATTCATACCTTGGAGTGATTAATCGATGAATACAAGACCTAGACGAGATTATGAGTGAAAATCGTGAACAATGGACAGAGAAATCGTTAGAAATGATGAAGGTGTGAATGAGTTTTGAGTTTTGAGCTTTGAGAGAGAGAGAGCAATGGAGTTTCTGAGAAATGAAAGGGGTAGGAGCGAGGAAAGAGGATGAAGACGATTTTTTTTTATTTTAAATTTTATTCGCGGTCAAAGGAAAAAGGGTGGTCAAACCTTGTTCACAGCGACATGTGGACCCCGCTGTGCGATGTCGCTGTGAGTTTTCTTACCTGCAGCGGCATCGAGACGTCGCTGCGCTTCACGCTCGTTTTCGGTGATTTAGCCCGCAGCGACATCGTGACGTCGCTGTATGACGTCGCTGTGGCAATTTTTCTCCGCAGCGACATATGGACGTCGCCGTGTAGGTCGCTTCGCTATCCGCTTGTTTTTCGGTGATTTGGCCCGCAGCGACATCGTGACGTCGCTGTATGACGTCGCTGTGGCAATTTTTCTCCGCAGCGACATATGGACGTCGCCGTGTAGGTCGCTGCGCTATCCGCTTGTTTTTCGGTGATTTGGCTCACAGCGACATAGGGATGTCGCTGTCTGATGTCGCTGTGGCTTTTGCTTGTCTGCAGCGACATGTTGATGTCGCTGTGCCTCCCCGCTGTGATTCTCTTCTGCCTGCAGCTACTCTGTTTGCTCGGCCCGCAGTGTCTAATCTCCATATTTGCTCCTGTTTGTTCCATCATTCCTGAAAACTCACACATAAAACTAAAACACACATAAAATTCACACAAGAACACACCAATCAAATCAAATCAAAGAAAATTCACACAATATATACAAAGGATAACATGTGAATGCCTCCCAAGCGCGCTTGTTTTAAGTCTCGAGCTTGACTGTCTTACTCTCTCAGGTTGGGATTGGTTCCGTTAGAAGAATCGTTACCTCCTCTTCCACGGGATTTGATGCTGAGTAGATCTTGAGCCTTTGTCCGTTTACAGTGAACTCACTTCCATTCTTGTTGAGAAGAACAATGGCTCCGTAGGGTCTTACCTCCTTGATGGAGAATGGGCCTGACCATCTTGATCTGAGCTTCCCAGGGAACAGTCTCAGCCGGGAGTTGTACAGCAGAACTTGATCTCCTGCTTTGAACTCTTTCTTGACTATCTTCTTGTCATGAAATGCCTTAGTTATCTCTTTATAAATCTTTGAGCTCTCGTATGCATCAAGTCGGATTTCGTCAAGCTCATGGAGTTGAATGAGGCGTTTCTCTGCTGCAGTCTTTATGTCGAAATTCAGAAGCTTAATAGCCCACATTGCCTTGTATTCCAACTCGACTGGTAGATGACATGACTTCCCATACAGCAGATTGAAAGGTGTTGTGCCAATAGGTGTCTTGAAGGCAGTCCTGTATGCCCAAAGAGCATCATCAAGTTTCTTTGTCCAGTCTTTTCTTGAGTTCTCAACAGTCTTCTCCAGTATAGCCTTGATTTGCCGGTTTGAGACTTCTACTTGTCCGCTGGTCTGAGGACTGTAAGGTGTTGCTACCTTGTGTTTCACTCCATACTTCCTAAGAAGACTTTCAAACACCTTATTGATGAAGTGAGTTCCTCCATCACTGATCACAACTCTAGGGACGCCAAACCTGGGAAATATGATTGATTTAATTAGTTTGATAACTACCTTTGCGTCATTTGTAGGACTCGCAATGGCCTCTACCCCTTTCGACACATAGTCCACTGCTACCAGAATGTATTGATTCCCATAAGAGGATGGGAAAGGCCCCATGAAGTCAATCCCCCACACATCAAATACTTCAACTTCTAGTATCGGATTCTGTGGCATCTCGTTCCTTCTTCCAATGTTGCCCTTCCTTTGGCAGACATCACATCTTGTCACATATCCGTGAGCGTCCTTGAATAGGCTGGGCCACCAAAAACCTGAGTGTAGCACTTTTGTAGCGGTTTTGAATGAAGCGTTGTGACCCCCATACTCTGAGCTGTGGCAGTGATACAAGATTCCTTCCACCTCTTCCTCTGGGACGCATTTCCTGTAAAGTCCGTCTGAGCATCTTTTGAACAAGTATGGCTCATCCCAAAAGTACCGAATAACATCCCTATAGAACTTCTTTCTGTGGTAGCTGTTGAGGTTGGGTGGCTCTCTTCCACATGCTAGGTAGTTGACAAAATCTGCATACCATGGTAACCGTTCTTCTTTTAAGCTTTTCACTTCCTCCATCTTCAAGACTGTGTTGTACCCTTCTCTCAAGTTCCCAATCATTAGAAGTTGTTCTTCCGGTAGAGAATCATCTATTGGTACTTGCTCGTCAATCCTCAGCCTTGACAAGTGATCAGCCACTCCATTCTCAATGCCTTTCTTGTCTTGTATCTCAAGGTCAAATTCCTGGAGTAAAAGTATCCATCTCAACAACCTTGGTTTAGCATCCTTCTTAGCTAGCAAGTGCCTCAAAGCTGCATGGTCTGTGTATACAACCACTTTTGATCCCACCAGGTACGATCTGAATTTGTCGAATGCAAACACTACCGCCAAGAGCTCCTTCTCCGTTGTTGCATATCTGACTTGAGCGTCATCCAAAGTTCTGCTTGCGTAGTAGATCACTTGGAGCTTCTTGTCTCTCCTATGGCCCAAGACTGCTCCAACTGCATAGTCGCTTGCGTCACACATAATCTCAAAGGGGAGGTCCCAGTCTGGAGCATGTACTATCGGTGCACTCACAAGTGCATTCTTGATCTTGTTGAAAGCTTCTAGGCACTCTTCATCGAAAATGAACTCTGTTTCCTTGCATAGCAGCCTTGTTAAAGGCCTTGCGATCTTTGAAAAATCCTTGATAAACCGTCGGTAGAAACCAGCGTGGCCCAAGAAGCTTCTGATCCCCTTGACTGAGTTTGGTGGTTGTAACCCCATCATTACATCTATCTTGGCCTTGTCCACTTCAATTCCTTTCTATGAGATTTTGTGCCCAAGAACAATTCCTTCCTTCACCATAAAGTGACACTTCTCCCAATTCAGCACTAAGTTTGTCTCCTCGCAACGTTGAAGTACCCTGCACAAGTTAGACAAACAAGCAGCAAACGAAGAACCATATACAGAGAAATCATCCATAAAAACTTCTACCATTTCTTCAATTAGGTCGGAAAAGATCGACATCATGCATCTTTGGAAGGTTGCTGGAGCATTACATAAACCGAATGGCATCCTTCGATATGCAAAGGTGCCATAGGGACATGTAAATGTCGTCTTTTCCTGGTCATTACGATGAATGGGTATCTGGAAAAACCCACTGTACCCATCAAGGAAGCAATAGAATGGATGGTTTGCAAGTCTTTCAAGCATTTGGTCAATGAATGGGAGAGGAAAATGGTTCTTTCTGGTGGCTGAGTTCAACTTCTTATAGTCAATGCACATTCTATGCCCAGTTATAGTTCTCGTAGGGATTAGTTCGTTTTTCTCATTTTTAACAACAGTTATCCCTCCCTTCTTAGGAACTACATGAACAGGTGATACCCATGTGCTATCTGAAATAGGAAAGATTATGCCAGCATTCAAGAGTTTCAGAATTTCTTTTTTAACCACTTATTTCAGATTCGGGTTTAGTCTTCTTTGGTGTTCAATCGAGGTCATAGTCTCATCTTCTAAGTGGATTCGATGGGTGCAAAGTGTAGGTGAAAGCCCTTTTATATCATCTAATGAGTAACCTATGGCTCTCCTATATTTTCTTAGTTCATTTAGGAGCAAATTCAGTTCATTTTCATCAAGGTTCTCACTCACAATGACAGGGTATGATGAGTTAGGTCCTAAGAAAGCGTACCTGAGCCCATCCGGTAGTTGCTTAAGCTCTACCTTGGGTGCCTTCAGTTCACTCCAATCATCATCTTGGCTAGGATCAGTTGTGGTAGTTGGATTGGTCTCTTTATCTCCCTCCACAGATTTGATGTCGTGGACTTTCTGGGGTAGCTCCAAAAACTGGTTGTTCTCTTCCATCACTTTGCGGGAATCAAGAAATTTTGCATACTCCTGCACTTCCTTGTCTACCAGCTCAATCATGCTCTCTTTGGTGGTCAATACTGTCTCCAGGGCGTCCTCCATAGCAAGCTCTTCCAAGTACTCATCAGCTAGAGCATCCAACGTTTCACTCCAAAAAGCTTGCCCTTGAATTGTTGGTCTCTTCATGACTTCATTGATGTCAAATTTCAGGATGTGGTTCTTTCCCAAGTGCAAGTCAATCTTCCCTTTCTTCACATCAATGATGGCTCCAGCAGTAGCCAAGAAAGGTCTCCCAAAGATCAGTGGGTCTTTTGGTTCCTCATCCATCTCCAGAACCACAAAATCTGTTGGTATTTCGAAATTACCAACCATTACCGGAATATCTTCAAGCATACCAACCGGAAGTCTCACTGACCTATCAGCCAACACAAGTGAGATTCTACACTCTTTGTAGCGTGTGAAGCCAAGGTTCTTTGCTACTGAGAGTGGCATCAAGCTCACACTTGCTCCAAGATCACACAAACATCTCTCAAAGGAGAGTTGTCCCAAAGCGCATGGTAGAGTGAAGCTTCCTGGATCTTCTAGCTTTCTTGAACTGGTTTTTCTCTGGATGATGGCGCTACACTCTTGGGTTAGGACAACCATTCCTTCCATCTCTTTTGTTCTTTCCTTGACTGCATCTTTGAGGAATTTGTTGTATTGAGGCACAAGCATGAATGCATCCATCAATGGCATGGTGAGCTGAATCTTCTCCATTTGCTTGTCAAAGAGTGCTCTATACTTCTATAAGAGCTGCTTCTTAAACCTTCCAGGAAAGGGAAGTTTGAGTTCATAGGCTGGTGGCACAAAGACTCTCTCCTTGGATGTAGAGGCTGAGCCGGTTTTTGCTTTCTCCTTTGTTTCCTCATACATTTTGCCTTTCCCCTTGATATCTTTCACTTCTTCTGTAACATGCCTTTCATTCCCAATGGTTTCCTTATCTTCTTCAAGCTCAAAATCCATCCCCCCAGCTTGATTCTCATTGTCCTCAATGACCTCTTTTGATTGTAACTCTCTTCCACTTCTTAGCGTTATGGCATTGACATACTCTTTTGGGTTTGGCTCTGGTTTTCCAGGGAGAAAACCTGGTGGTCTGTTGGTTGAAGGTCCGACTTTGTTGGATTGCTTGATGGTTCCAACTTCTGATGCTAGGCTTTCAACTTGTGCTTTGATTTCCACGATGGCTTTGTTGGTACTCTCTATAAACTGCCTCAGCATTTGTGTTTGATCATCTGCCTTTTGGTAGTTGTTTGAACTTCCTTGTCCCTGAAACTATTGGTTACCTTGATAGTTCCCTTGTTGTTGTTGTACTGTTGACGTTGTTGGAAGTTTCCCTGGTTGTTGTAAGGTTGCCTTTGCTGGAAGTTTCCATTGTTGTTGAAAGCTGGTTTTGTTTGGAAGTTTCCTTGAAGTGTGGTTTGGTTGTGTTGCTTAGAATGGAGGGTAAGATTGATCCTGTGGGTTCTCCACATTGTTACTTCGGTATGAGAAGTTGGGGTGGTTCCTATAGTTCTGGTTGAATCCTTTGTTGTAACCTTGTCCTCCAATATAATTTATCTCAGCCTGTCCATCAAAACACATCTCAGCATCATCTTCCATGTACCCTTGTTGCTGATCAAAGTCTCCCACAAAGCTAACATTTCTTTGGTTTGCCTTAAGCAACTTGTCCAGTTTCTCATTGAGGGCTTTGATCTCTCTCCTTGGATCATCTCTTTCTCCTCCTTCTCTGTATGTCCTGTCATAGTCCTCCCCATAGTTGGTGTCACTAATTGCCAAGTTCTCCACCAGCTGCATTGCTTCTCTTTCATCTTTTTGCAGGAAGTTGCAGTGGCTAGCAGTGTCTAGCATCATCCTGTACTTTGGCAGTATGCCCCTATATAAGGTGCTGAGAAGACTCTCCTTGGTGAAACCATGGTGAGGGCATTGGTTGGTGCAGCTCTTGAATCGCTCCCAAGCTTCTCCAAAGTTTTCTGTTGTTTTTTGTTTGAAGCTTGAAATGTCATTCCTCAACTTTGCGGTTCTTGATTTGGAGAAGAATTTGGATAGAAAGATTCTCTTGCATTTATCCCAAGAAGTGATTGAGTTTGGTGGGAGGTTCTTCTCCCATAGATGGGCTTTATCACCAAGTGAGAAAGGAAACAGTATGAGCTTCATTGCATCTTCAGAAATCCCGTTGAAGCGGACTGTTCTACAAGCTCTGTCGAAGTTGTGAAGGTGGTCTAGTGGATCCTCCATAGGTAGGCCATGGAATTTGTTTCTTTCCACCATGTTGATGATGCTGGCTTTAATTTCGTAGTTGTTGTTTTCCACTGTTGGTGGGATGATTCCAGAATTGTAGTCGTTGATGCTCGGTTCGTCATAGGCTCCAATGGCTCTAGTCACTCTTGGTGTATGTTGTGGTCGGATTACTTCACCTCCATCTTGCTGTTATTGTTGTTCGTCGGCCATATCGATTTCTTCTCTTCGTCTTCTTTGTTGTTGTCTTCGTTTTCTTGAAATTTCCCTTTCGTGTGCTTTTATGTCTTCAACTCTTGGTACAAGGTTTGTTGGTCCCCTGATTCTCAAGTTCATTCACCTGCAAAACAAAGGGAAAGAAGACAGAGAAGATTAGTATCTTTGTAACCAAAAGACTTAGTCTCAAGCAAACACCAAATCCTAATGGCTTAATTAACACCCAAGATGGCAACGGCGCCAAACTTGATAAGCAATAAATCAGTTCCTCTTCACTTACTTCAGTTGCAAGTTTACAACCTAGTCTTTACAGTTTTGAGGTGTCAATCCACTCGGGTGATTAAACGCACTAAGAATGCAGGTGTTCTCTTAATCTAAGTGCAATCAAATAAGTTTGTGGGTTTTATATCTAAAAACTAACAATAGAGCCAAATTCCAAACATGATTAAACCTGAATATGGTAACAATGGTGAGATTAAAACAGAGCAAGAACAGAGCATAAACAGAGCAATAAAAAGGTTGAAGACAATTGATTAAAAACTAAGTTCCTTGGGTTGAGTTTCGGTTCGGGTGATTATTATTCAGTTCAGAAGCATTCAGCAAATAATGGGTGATTTCTTAGGCTAAGAACAACGACTTCCAGTTAATCCACTCTCGTGATAATAACCCTATACCTATCAAGCATTAACATCAACTCTCGTTGGCAATTTCAAGATAGCTATGCAATAAGATCAAGTTCTTACTACCACTAAACACCTTAAACATCAACTCTCGTTGGCTAAGAATGTAAAGCACTTGATAGAGATTCAAACATAAACTACACCTCTCGGTGCTAGCAACATTTAGGATCAAGGAGTTGATTGGCCATTTCAATCCTAGCATTAAGAACTTCTAGCAAGTAAGAAACCAATATTCCCAAGTTATTAAACAACCTAAACCATTTCTCGATCACCCTTACCTCAGCTCAAACCCAGAAACTTAAAGGAAACTACTCACTAGCCATAGCAACAATAAAACAAGACATGATTTAGATGAACAGAAATGAAATAAGTATGAAGAACTCAAAGAAGAACTTAAAAACACAACTCAAATTGCATAAAAGATCAAGAAAACTAAATTGTTTGAAGTGATTGTTTACAAGAAGTGATATGGCTCTTCATACACACTAAGAGCCCTTAAATAGATCTAAAAAAAGTGCAATGGTCGACCACAAACACATGGGGTGGTCTACAAGCCGAAAGCAAAAAGGAAAAGAGCATGTGGTGAAAAGTTGATCGCACAGCGACGTCGGGACCTCGCTTCACGACGTCGCTGTGAATATTTTCGTTCCACAGCGACTTGTGGACGTCGCTGTGCACGTCGCTGTGGTGAACGGTCGTTTTTCATCAATAGGCTCGCAGCGACGTTGTGACGTCGCTGTACGATGTCGCTGTGCGCCTTTATCTTCACAGCGACGTCGTCAACCCGCTGTGGCACGTCGCTGTACATCACGCTTAAGTCTCTAAATCTCACAGCGACATTGAGACCCCGCTGTGAGAACCCGCTGTGCATCATTATCTTCGCAGCGACGTCGTCACCCCGCTGTGGCACGTCGCTGTAGATTCCTGGTCCGATCCTTGGTTGTTTTTCCACTCCTTTTTGGTTGTTCTTAGTCCCCACTTCCTCCATTATCCTTTGGTGCTCCTTTTGGTCATCCACCACCTACAAAAAGAGGAAACAAAGAAAACCTAACCTAATGATGCCTAAATGCACTAACCTAAAGCTAAGACACAATAATGTTGTCTAAATGCTTTTCCTAAAGCTAAATCACACTCTTAATCATGCCTAAAAACACTCAAAAACACAACACATCACTAATTAGTCGCCAATATTTACTACTTCATTGTGACTATATTGATCAGTCGCAAAACAGTCAGCCATTGGTCACCTATGTTAATGACTTCTTCGTGACTACATTTCTCCGACTGCATCTAGGTTTAGTCGCACAACTGACGCAAATGGTCGCAAATTAGTCCTTATATATTTCGACAATGCTACATCTATTTTACGATTACTTAAATTAGTAAAAGATAAGTCTTATACCGCCGACTATTTTTACAACTACGGATTTTACCGACAAAGGATTTAAAACTACTAGCTTTAGTCGCTATTTAGTAGTAAAACTGCGTATAACGACTATTCTGCGACTAAGAATTCAGTCGCAAGAACATTGTTTTCTTGTAGTGGATTGTTTATGGATTTAAGGTAGAGACTCCTTTATAAAGCAATTACATGTATCCAAACCATCTCTTGTCATTTAGCTCAGCCCACTGGCTGAATGCCCATGCTTTAAGTTGACGGCCAATCCATGATCTTCACCCTCCGAGTCGTCGAGCCATGACCGGGACAATCTCTTTCGTCCAAAGACTATACTCTTTTCCCTTATTATTTTTTTCCCAATGGATTTTCCTACTAAGGATTTTAATGAGGTAGCTTTAAGTTTGACTTCATCTAAAGAGACCACAACCCAACTTCTTTCTTTTGCTATTTTCGTTTAGGCTTTTTTACCTTTTGTTTTATTTTAGTATTTTTTGAGAAATTAGGCTTTAAAGCCACATTGTATCCAATTTGTAAAGTTTAAGCCTTATTACAAGTCTTAAAAACCCTAATCGTCGGTTTGTTCTTGAGCTTGAGCGGATTCCCCTTGTTTTTGACCAGCTATCTAGTTACTTAGTTACTTCCATCATCCATATATTGAACCAAGAAAAGAGTTTCCTTCGGCCAATTGTGAAGTTTCCACCATCCACCTATCTATCCAAGGACCGATATAAAAGTATCCTTCGGCCAGTCTCTCCTCCCTAGCCAGCGGTGTGTAAGAGGTATACCATTGGATCTTACATCACTACTCATACATAGCTATAAGAACACAAAAAATCATAGAGGAATGCATTATTATGTTGACAATAGTAATAGAGTTTAGAGATATTCTCATATGAAGAGGATGATATCTTCTACCTTGAATCTTACAAAGAAATAATGAAACTCTACCTCAAGGCACTTGTACTTAAAAGAAAATAATAAAATATGATGTATTGTGTGTAGCGTATCGTGGTCTCTGACTGCTGGGAAGGGTTTTTATATAATCTTGTGCAAAATTAGGGAAACATGAGATTTTCTACATACTGGTCGGTTTGGCCTCTTGAGAAGTCGCTTTGATAGGAAGTGCTGGATTGTTCAATCTGGAATTTCACTATCTTATTTGGGCAATTTGGGTTGATCGATCCATTATTGGTCGGTTGATCGCATAACTGATATTCATATATTTTCATGCATTTAGGCTTGTATATAGTTCTTGTTTTGACTTCTTTTCTCCATCATTCATACCATTTTGTCGAGTCATTGTCGCATCTAGAGTCTAGAGTTGTTTAGGACTAGGAGTAGGCATTCTAGGCTTGCATTTGGAGTGTTTCTTGTGTTTTGCAGGTAAATAGAGGTGTCTAGGAGCATTGGTGAGCTTGGAAGTGGAGTCTTGAGCTCAGGGACCAAGGAAAGCCAGCAGAAACTCATATCGGCCTGAGTATCGGCCAGGCGGGCCGATACGACTCTTCGACAAAGTCCCAGAAAACCATATCGGCTTGAGTATCGGTCCATCCAACCGATATGGACTCTCGGATTAATTTTCGGAATTCCATATCGGGTTACATATCGGTTAGGTGGACCGATACGCTTCCAGGCCAGAAAAAACCGAGAGTCCATATCGGCCTGGATATCGGTCCAGCCAACCGATACCGTCCCCAGATTTTCACTTGGATCCGGGTCAACACCCGGTTTGTTCCGGGTTGACCCGGCTCGCACCCTATTGACTATTTAAGCCAAAAACCTATTTCTATTTGTTTCTTAAGCTGTTCTTGATGTTCTAAACTCTTTGGGAAGAACAAATTAGATTCTTTTGATTAATCTAGCACTTCTCTTGTTATTCCTTCAACAAATCTCTCAATCCCTCACTAATCTCCATGATCAACTCTATTTCTATGAGTTTTGTTGATCTAGTTATGATTAGTGAGTAGTTCTCCATAGGCTTATGGGTTAGGTAGGATTAGGTTGATTAGGGGTGATCAATAGATTTCTAGTGGTTAATTGTTTAAAATCTCATCTAGCAAAGTGTGCTTAATGCCTAATTAATCTTGATCACATTGATTAGGATGTTTAGAATTTCTTGTTCACAACATGTTCGATGAAATTCCAGTGTCTAGCTTTGTTAGGACTTTCACATTCTAGCGCATGAAAGTGTATGTCTAGAGGGATTGTTTGCTATTTGGAACCTGTTTGAATGCTCGTTTGATTTTAATTCACAAATGATGATTTGTTCTTGAGTTAAGATTAAGTGAAGAATTGGTATTAAGAAATTAAACTGATTTACTTGGTGTGTTCCTTGCTAGGAGATTAGCTTTTAGAAATTTAAATTAGGATTCCTTGATCATCCCGAGTCACCTGTCCGTTGACCTTAACCCTTGGGTCTTATTCTTGTCATTGATTGAATCGCTTGCTTATTTGCTTTCGTTTACTTCAGTTTGATTTGTTTTCGTTAGGATTGTTAGAAACTAAAACCAAATTGTTTGATTTGACTCTGAAGGTTTAGTGCTTGCTTATTGGTTTTATCCGTCCCAAAAAGGTTCGATACCTCAAAGCTACATCGATAAGCTTGAGGAATTGGTACCTCAAAGGATTGCAAAATCCTAGTTATCAATTTGGCGCCGTTGCCATTTTGGGATTCTGGATATATCAATTCGTTTTCTATTCCTTTTTAGTTCAAGTTATTGTTACTAATTTGCTACTTTCTCTCTTTTTGATGTTAGGTGTATGAACTTGCGCAGCAAAGGGACTACAAACTTAGTTGAAAGAGTTGACGACATCAAAGCACATGAGAGGATATTAGCAAGGGAACGACGAGCACAAGAACGAGCTGTTCACGTTGAGAGACTTGAGTTGGAACCAACTGTTGAAGATTTACATAACTTTGAAAGTGTTGAGCAACCAGTTATGGATAACCATGAGGATCAACAGCAGCAACAGCAGCAGCAAAGGCCAGCTAGGGCCATTGGCGATGGAGATGCACCGGATACAAATGCAAACCGGCAAGGAATCATTCCACCACCGGTCAACAATACCAACTTTGAGATCCGAGCTATGGTGATGAACATGGTGCAAAACAACCAATTCCATGGGCTGGCATCTGAGGATCCATTGCAGCACTTGGACACATTTGACAAGATTTGTGCCACTACAAGGCTCAATGGTGTGACAGACGATGGTTTGAAGATGCGTCTATTTTTCTTCTCACTGGCAGGCAGAGCTAAGGATTGGGAAAGCACCATCCCTCCGGGAACCATCACCACTTGGGGAGAACTCAAGAAGGCTTTCTTGAAGAAGTTCTTCTCAGCTACTAGGACTGCCCGCTTTCGCAGTGAGCTTTCCGGGTTTGTACAACACAACAATGAGAGCTTTGCTGAAGCTTGGGAGCGGTTTAATAAGCTCACTACTCAGTGCCCCCATCATGGTTTCACAAAGGAGACATTACTCAGCAACCTCTATCGCGGTGTGCTTCCAAGAATGCAGGCTATGCTAGACTCTTCTAGCAATGGACACTTCCTAGGCAAGGGAGTAGATGCAGCTATGGAGTTGATTGAAAACCTTGCAACAAGCGATGGTAATTACGATGAGGATTATGAGAGGACTAATAGAGGATCATCTTCTTCAGATGAGAAGTATGAGAAAGAGATCAAAGCTTTGAATGAGAAGATGGACAAGATGATCTCCTCTAGCCAAAAGAACATCAGCTTTGTAGGCAACTACAAGGCTTCTCAGCCACTCCCCTACAGTTTGGATGAGGATATGACACAAGAGGAGATTAACTTCATTGCGGGACAAGGTGGTTTCAACAAAGGTTTCAACCAAAACTATAGGAACCACCCAAACTTCTCATACCGCAACCCCAATGTCGCCAATCCTCAAGACCAAGTCTATCCTCAAGCTCCATCTCAAGGACAAGCTCAACAACAAGGGCAACAAAGCTTTCAACAACCTCAACAGCAAAAGCCATTTTTCCCTTACACTAACCAACAAGGGTTTGGAAATAAACCTCAGTTTCAAGGTCAACAAGGCTATGCTCCCAAACAACAATACCCACCCGGTTTTGGTCAACAACAACAACAAACTTCTTCTTCCTCGGGAGTTGAGAATGAGCTGAAAAGTATGATGCAGCAACTCCTTCAAGGGCAAGCCTCAGGAGCTATGGAAGTACGGGATATTAAGAATGAGCTTTAGAATTTGACTTCAAGGGTCACAAACATGGAAAACAAGAATGCATCTACATCCCGCACTCAAGGCACTCTACCCGGAAAATCTGAGCAAAACCCAAAGGAATACATCAGCGCTATCACCTTGAGAAGTGGTAAGGAGCTGCAACAACGTCAAGTGCCCACGCCTAAGCTGATACCTTCAGTCAATGAGGACATTGAAGTTCAAGAAGGGGAGGAGAATTCTGAAATTTCTGCTCTCAACAAAGAGAGTGATAGTGACATGGCTAAGAGGAAAGGAAAGGATGTAGTTGAAGAAGTAGTGAATGATACACTCAAGAAGAAGGATGGTGTGTTTGTGACACCACCTTATGAGCCCAAGCTACCCTTTCCGGGCAGATTCAAGAAGCAACTCCTAGAGAAGTACAAAGCTCTTTTTGAAAAGCAGATGAAGAATGTTGAGTTGACCATGCCTTTGATTGATGCCTTCTTGCTAGTTCCTCAGTATAGCAAGTTTCTCAAGGACGCAATCAAGGAAAGAACCAAGGAAGTGCAAGGAATGGTTGTGTTGTCTCATGAGTGTAGTGCGATCATCCAAAGGAACATTGTTCCAAGGAAACTTGAAGATCCGGGCAGTTTTACTCTCCCATGTGCTATCGGTCCATATCGGTTTAAGGGTTGTTTGTGTGATCTTGGAGCAAGCGCAAGTTTGATGCCCTTCTCAGTAGCCAAGAGGCTAGGATTCTCTACCTACAAGGCATGTAGGATCTCCTTGGTTCTCGCAGATAGATCGGTGAGATACCCAATTGGTCTCCTAGAAGATCTTCCGGTGAAAGTAGGAGGATGTGAAGTACCAACAGATTTTATTGTATTGGAAATGGATGAAGAGCCAAAGGATCCTCTAATCCTTGGGAGACCTTTCCTTGCCATAGCTTGTGCGATCATAGATGTCAGGAAAGGGAAGATAGACCTCAACCTTGGTAAAGACATAGTGCTCAAATTTGACATCAACGAGGTGATGAAGAAGCCAACCATACAAGGTCAAATGTTCTATATTGAGACTATGGATGAGCTAGCTGATGAACTCCTTGAGGAGTTGAACATGGATGATCCGTTAGAGGTTACCTTGACCAAGGAATGTGGGGAGTATGGGTATCTTCAAGAGGAAAGATGGGCTTATATGAGAGCGCTTGATTCACACAAGCCTTTGTTAGGAGAGGTTGAATTCATTGAGCTGGGATCAGATTCATTGGGTAAGGAGCTGGAGGTGTTTGCTGTGGACATAAGTGCTGATGACGCCAAGGGAGTAGAGCCGTGCAAGGAGCAGCTTGTAGCTGATGATTGGAGCGAGCTTAAGGCGTCAAAGGTTGAGTTAAAGCCCCTTCCGCGGGGGCTTCGGTATGCATTCCTTGGCCCTAACTCTACTTATCCTGTCATTGTGAATGAGTTGCTGAAAGATGATGAATTGATTGCTTTGACCACTGAATTGAAAAAGTTTAGAAAAGCAATAGGATACTCACTCGATGATATTAAAGGATTGTCACCTAGCTTGTGTACTCATAGGATCCACCTCGAAAATGAATCCATGTCTTCTATTGAGCATCAAAGAAGATTGAATCCTAATCTTAAGGAAGTAGTCAAGAAAGAGATTCTAAAATTGCTTGATGCATGGATAATCTACCCTATCTCGGACAGCACTTGGATTTCTCCCGTGCACTGTGTTCCGAAGAAAGGGGGGATTACTGTGGTTATAAATGACAATAATGAATTGATTCCTACTAGAACTATCACTGGGCATAGGATGTGTATTGATTATAGAAAGCTAAATGCCGCATCTAGGAAGGATCATTTTCCATTACCGTTCATTGATCAAATGCTAGAACGCCTTGCTAACCATCCTTTTTATTGCTTTCTTGATGGATACAGTGGATTCTTTCAGATCCCGATACATCCTAATGATCAGGAGAAAACGACATTCACTTGTCCTTATGGTACCTTTGCTTATCGAAGGATGCTATTTGGCTTGTGCAATGCACCGGCTACCTTTCAGCGGTGCATGATGTCTATTTTCTCAGATCTTATCGAGGATATTGTGGAAGTTTTCATGGATTACTTTTCTGTGTATGGTTCTTCTTTCTCCTCCTGTTTGCTGAACTTGTGCAGGGTCTTAAGGAGATGCGAAGAAACGAACCTCGTGCTCAATTGGGAAAAATGCCATTTCATGGTAACGGAAGGGATTGTGTTGGGGCACAAGATTTCAGAGAATGGTATTGAAGTGGATAAGGCTAAGATAGAGGTGATGACAAGTCTTCAGCCACCTAACTCAGTGAAAGGAATCCGAAGCTTTTTGGGTCATGCAGGGTTCTACAGACGGTTTATTAAGGACTTCTCCAAGATCGCTAGACCACTTACACGTCTGCTGTGTAAGGAGACAGATTTTGTGTTTGATGATGAGTGTTTTACAGCGTTTCACAGGATTAAGGAAGCTTTGATTAGTGCCCCGATTCTCCAAGCTCCCGACTGGGAGTTGCCTTTCGAGATCATGTGTGATGCAAGTGACTACGCAGTGGGAGCAGTCCTTGGACAGAGGAAAGACAAGAAACTCCATGTCATATACTATGCTAGTAGGACATTGGATGATGCTCAAGTGAGGTATGCAACAACTGAGAAAGAGCTTCTAGCTATGGTGTTTGCCTTTGAGAAGTTCAGATCATACTTGGTTGGATCTAAGGTAGTGGTGTACACGGATCATGCTGCGTTGAGGTATCTACTTGCCAAAAAGATTTCAAGCCAAGGCTTCCGAGGTGGATACTGCTGCTACAAGAGTTTGATTTGGAGATCAAGGATAAGAAAGGCATTGAGAATGGAGTGGCAGATCACTTGTCAAGACTGAGAATTGAGGATGGTGTTCCTCTAGATGACTCTCTCCCTGAGGAACAGCTAATGGCTTGCAAGGTTGTCAAGGATGCTCATGATACAAGAATGAGGATTGAGGAGGTCAGTTCTATTGAAGACAAGGAACCGTGGTATGCTGATATAGTCAATTTCCTAGCTGTTGGGAAGGAACCACCAAGCCTCGATAGCTACCGAAGAAAGAAGTTCTTTAGAGATGTCAACATGTACTATTGGGACGAGCCATACCTCTACACATTGTGCAAGGATCAACTCTATAGAAGGTGCATAGCTGATGAAGAAGTGGGAGGCATTCTCCTACATTGTCATGGGTCAGATTATGGTGGTCACTTTGTTACCTTCAAAACGGTTCAAAAGGCTCTACAAGCTGGGTTTTGGTGGCCTACAATGTTCAAAGATGCCCAAGAGTTCATCACTAAGTGTGATCCTTGTCAAAGAAAGGGGAACATCAGTAGAAGGAATGAGATGCCTCAAAACCCCATCCTTGAAGTTGAAGTGTTTGATGTGTGGGGCATTGACTTCATGGGACCCTTCCCATCCTCCTACGGGAATAGCTACATCTTAGTGGCTGTGGATTATGTTTCCAAATGGGTAGAAGCAGTGGCGAGTCCAACGAATGACGCCAAGGTTGTGATTAAGCTATTCAAGAGTATCATCTTCCCAAGTTTTGGAATCCCGAGGATTGTGATTAGTGATGGAGGCTCACACTTCATCAACAAGCTATTTGAGAGTCTCTTGAAGAAGTATGGAGTGAAGCATAAGGTTGCAACACCATACAATCCTCAGACAAGCGGGCAAGTTGAAGTGTCCAATAGGCAAATCAAGGCTATCTTGGAGAAGACTGTTGGAGCCTCAAGGAAAGATTGGTCTAGGAAACTTGATGACGCATTGTGGGCGTATAGGACTGCTTTCAAGACTCCATTGGGCACTACACTATTCACCATGTTGTATGGTAAGTCATGTCACTTACCGGTGGAGGTGTAATACAAGGCCATGTGAGCTGTCAAGTTGCTGAACTTTGACATTAAGACTGCGACTGAGAGAAGATTGATTCAGCTGAACGAACTTGACGAGATACGGCTTGAGGCTTTTGAGAGCTCAAAGATCTATAAAGAGAGGACCAAGCTTTTTCATGATAAGCTGATCCAGAAGAAGGAGTTCAAAGAAGGAGATCTTGTGTTGCTCTTTAACTCCCGGTTGAAACTCTTTCCCGGGAAGCTCAAGTCTAGATGGTCGGGACCGTTTAGAGTGAAGGAGGTGAGACCATATGGAGCAGTGGTACTTTTGGGAAAATCTGATGAAGAGTTCACGGTCAATGGCCAAAGACTCAAGCATTACTCCGTCTCAGAAGCTATAGAGGAAGGGACTTCGATTCCACTCTCTAGCCCTCCCTCAGCTTAAGATCACGGTTTGCAAAGTCGAGCTTAACGACTTTAAACAAAAGCGAACTTGGGAGACATTCCCATGTTTATCCTTGTACATACGTCTTTTGTTTGTTATTTTTGATGTTTTGCTTTGAGTTTATTCAGGTTTTGGTCTTCGGGTGAGGTTGTATACCAGTTGGTGTTGAGTAAAGGCCGCGGGAATGAAGAAAAATGATACAGGAGTCAATATCGGGTTCCGTATCGGCTGGCCAGGCCGATACGGTTCTGGTAAAAATAATCCGAGGCTCAGTATCGGGCACCGTATCGGCTGGCCAGGCCGATGATTTGTTCTTGAGTTAAGATTAAGTGAAGAATTGGTATTAAGAAATTAAATTGATTTACTTGGTGTGTTCCTTGCTAGGAGATTAGCTTTTAGAAGTTTAAATTAGGATTCCTTGATCATCCCGAGTCACCTGTCCGTTGACCTTAACCCTTGGGCCTTATTCTTGTCATTGATTGAATCGCTTGTTTATTTGCTTTCGTTTACTTCGGTTTGATTTGTTTTCGTTAGGATTGTTAGAAACTAAAACCAAATTGTTTGATTTGACTCTGAAGGTTTAGTGCTTGCTTATTGGTTTTATCCGTCCCAAAAAGGTTCGATACCTCAAAGCTACATCGATAAGCTTGAGGAATTGGTACCTCAAAGGATTCCAAAATCCTAGTTATCAATAACTCACATATTCAAATCGTGAAGGAATCAATCAATCCGTATGTGGAGAGATTGATTTGGCCTTGGGAGCAGGTGCTCCTTCATCTGGATCGAGCGGATTGGACCTCCTTTCAGCAAAATACCAATTTGCACCATATTAAGGTCTTTTGCTCCAAATGCTCCAATATTCATCATCAATTTTCTTTTGACCTGAATTGACTAGGACTCAAAGACTCAAAACGACTCAAAGATTCAAAAAATACTCAAAATATACAAAACATGGGTTATGGATTGGCTCTCAAAGATGGCACATTTCACCCCATGTGCTAAGATGAATGATGATACATAGATAGCTGATTGGTTTTCAAGGAAGTGATTAAACTACATGGACTCCCACGGTCCATTGTTTCAGACAAAGACACGAAGTTCCTAAGCCATTTCTGGAGAACACTTTGGAGAAATCGAGGAACCAAGCTGCTCTTCTCCACTACTTGTTATCCTCAGACGGATGGACATACCGAGGTTGTCAACCGAACGTTGTCCACCCTATTAAGGGCCACGGTTGGTAAAAATCTGACTAATTGGTTGGATTGTCTTCCATTTATTGAATTTGCATATAACTATGTTAACCACTTTGCTACTAAGACTTCACCTTTTGATATCACTACAAGAAAATAGCATTTTGGCGACTGCAACTTGCGACTATACTTGTAGTCTATATATAGACACGATTGCGACTTCTTTGCGATTACATATATATGGTTGTCTTTTAGTCGCTAATATACGACCGAAAATGGTTATAGTCAATTTAGTCGCCGATTTACGACTGATTAATGACTATTGTCGAGACTGGAAGCTTTAGTTGCAACGTAGTTGCTAAATTTGTGACTACGTTTAGCGACTACTTTCCGACTAATATGAAGAATCGTTTAAAAGTCACAAATAAGTCCCAAAACAAGCGACTGCGTTGCGACTCCGTCAGCGCATTGCAAAGTAGTCGGATATCAGTCGTATCTTACCTTTTTGTGGTAGGTGTACCGGTTTCATGCGACATGCATTTATGACCATTAATGGTAGTGGCCAATTATGTCTACATAGTCGAAATTCAGCTCTATATCTGTTTTCATTTGTATAATATAAACACAAAGAATTTGGAAATATAGATACATGGCGGGAAGTTACAATAATTATAGCTACCATTGAGAGTGGATGTATAGGAGGTTTTATGAAGCCACAAACAATTTCTCGACAGCCTTCAAAATGGGGATGGAACAATTCATGCAATTTTCCAAAAACCAGCTTTTAGCGAAAAGCAATGGCGGTAATTTTCTATGCCCTTGTAAAGTTTGCAAGAACAACAAACCGGTAACCTCGGAAAAAGGAATTTGGAGTCATATGTATAGTAGAGGATTTATGACTGATTATTATGTTTGGTATAAGCATGGAGAAGAAATCGGTTTGGGTATAGGAAAGAGTTATGTTGATCCGAATAATTATGGTCGTCGTAATGTAGTAGAAGATAGATATGTGGATATAGCGAATGATGCATTTCAAGATTACGTAAGTAATAGTGAAAAAACTATATGAAATCATTCAAAAACATTTTATGACCTGTTACAAGGAGCCAAAAATCCATTATATGCTGGTTGTCGTGAAGGTCACTCCCAGTTATCCTTGGCTGCTCGGGTCTTGCAAAAAAATGCAGAACATAATATGAGTGAAAGGTTAGTGGATTCGATATTTGAAATGTTGACATAGTATTAACCAGAAGGAAACTAGGCAACGGGTTCACATTATGAGAGAAAGAAACTGATGCACAATTTTGGTCTCCCCTATTCTACAATTGATGTTTGCATGAACAATTGTATGATCTTCTGGAAAGAAGAAGAAAAGGAAGATAAGTGTCGGTTTTGCAATTCACCAAGATGGAATCCTAACGAGATACAAAGTAGAACCAATGTACCTTAAAGTCGTATGTGGTATCTACCAATTGTTGACCGACTTAATCTAATGTATCAAAGCGAGAATACTGCATAGGCAATGAGATGGCATGCCGAGAACCATGCGAAGGAAGGAGAAATGTGTCATCTGCCTAATGCGGATGAGTGGAAATATTCAAGCTCAACATCCTCTATTTGCTCAAGAACCCCGTAATGAGATGGCATGCCGAGAACCAAGCAAAGGAGGGAGAAATGTGTCATATGCCTGATGCGGATGAGGGAAAATATTTCAAGCTCAGCATCCTCTATTTGCCCAAGAACCCCGTAATATTTATCTTGGATTATGTCAACATGGGTTCCATCCATTTGGAATGTCTTGTAATCATTCGTTGTGGCGCATGATCTTGACTCCATATAATTTACCCCTTGATATGTGCATGAATACACAATATTTGTTTCTTACAATTCTGAATTTTGCGTCAAATCATCCGTGCGCTAGTCTTGATATTTTCCTCCAACTACTCATTGAGGAGTTAAAACAATTGTGGTCTTCTCGAGTTGATGCATACGATGTGTCATTGAATGAAAATTTTAAACTAAAAGCGGTGCTGCTGTGGACGAAAAGCGACTTCCCGGCTTATGGGATACACTACAAGAAAAAAGGCTTTTAGCGACTAAAGTAGTTAGTCGATAACCCTTCGTCGCTAATTTTATTAGTCGCTATATTAGTCGATAAATTGCGACTATTTAGCGACTATATATATTTTGTTAAAATTAGTCGCTATTGAGTCGCTAAAAGTAGTGACTCAGTAACGACTAATTTGCGACTGATATATGATAGCGACTGATTAGCGATTAATAATTATAAAAAATTAATATTAATTTTGATATATACTAATTAGATAATAGTTAAATATTAATTAATATACTAATTATATACTAATCCACAAACAAAATTTATATTAAATATTAATTAATATACTAATTATATGCTAATCCACAAACAAAATTAACTAAACAAAATTTATATTAAACATATTATGTTTACAATTCATCTTATTAGTCCATGTGTTGTTTGTCACAAAGAGTCCTCTGAATCTGTTATGTACTCTTCAAGATGTTGTGCTACCTGCTGTATAGTTTCCTTGGACAATGCTCAATGTATCTGATTCTACAACTCGTATCTTGTCCACAAGCTTTTCAGTTCCATCACATTAGAGCAAACCAAAAGCATAACCAGCCATTTGCTTCACCTTTGTACATAGCCCTTGTCCTAGCTCGATTCCACCAACCATGGCATATTGTAAGTAACAGTTATATATATGCAGAAGAAAGCATTGGCAGGTTAGGAATAACTTTATGTGCTTACAGTTTGTTTCCCATCAAGATAGTCCAGATCATCACGAAGTGTGAAATAAAACTGTAAAGAAAACAGACAAAGTGAGATGAGGCCACAACACAGTGATAGTTAATATGAGAAATTTCGTGTACCTGGGAAGCACTGAGTCTCCGCCAACTCCTGTACCAGAGTAAAGGATTCAAAAGGAAAATAAAGAAATATTACTTGTAGATTGAGTCTCCGCCAACTCCTGTACCAGTTGGATCATCCGTTTGAGCTGTGAAATCCTTTTGCACAGTGTGGAAGAGGCAACCATTGTAGTACTTGATCCTAACCAAAAATAATAAACTGAAAGAACCTTAGTGAATATCATATACAGTGTTGATTTACTAAGCTAGATAGGCAAAGAGATACTTACTTGCAGAGCTTGAGGAAGTTCTTGCATGTTAAAGGGCATTCATTGGAGTGCAAATCAATCACAATGTACCCAAGACTTGTCCTGATAAGAACTGACATGTTTCTCCCTGCACAGCCTCAATTGGAAGCCTCAATTGGAAGTGATAAGCAAGTAGATCGCGAGCTGAAGACAACAAACAAACAGCAGGGAACATAAATTTTAGAAGACGGGAAAGCTTGGGCTGTCAATTGGTCCCCATGTACTTGGCCTCGTTTACAACTTGAAATAGCTAGCTTCTTCACTGCTATCACTCTCCCGTTAGGTAATCTTCCTATTACACATCAATTAATCTCATCAGCCAAAACTAATAAGATCCATGAAAATCACACATAATACCCTTCAAGATAAAACCCAAACACGAAATTACAGACAGATTTAGCTGACAAGAGGCAACGTTACAACAACAGTGACAAATCATTCGCAATACTTTTATCTATAGTCAAAGCCAAGTTAGGGTTTATATATGGTTTTAATATGTTTTATGTAAACTATATATGTACATGTTTAAAATTTAAATATTAGTTGTTGTATATATAACTAGTTTTTATATTTTGATTTTCTAGTTTTTGATTGAGATTAATGTTTAGAGTATGATTATGGTTTAGGGTATAAGTTTTGAAGGGTAATGTTTAAGGTTTTAAGTATTGCACTTAATTTTATATATCATATAGTAATTAGAGTTTTAGTTATTAGATTTTTGTTTATAATTTAGAGTTTTAGGATTTATTTAGGGTTTAGGGTTTGAAGAGTAATGTTAAAGATTTTAAGTGTTGTACTTAATTTTATATATTATATAGTAATTGGGATTTTATTTATTAGATTTTGTTTATAATTTAGAGTTTTAGGGTTTATTTAGGGTTAAGGGTTTGAAGGGTAATGTTTAAGGTTTTAAGTGTTGTACTTAATTTTATATGTTATATAGTAATTGGGATTTTATTTATTAGATTTTGTTTATAATTTAGAGTTTAAGGGTTTATTTAGGGTTTAGGGTATAGGGTTTGAAGGGTAATGCTTAAGGTCTTAAGTGTTGTACTTAATTTTATATATTATATAGTAATTAGAGTTTTAGTTATTAGATTTTTGTTTATAATTTAGAGTTTTGGGGTTTGTTTAGGGTGTAGGGTATAGGGTTTGAAGGGTAATATTTAAGGTTTTAGTTTAATGTTTGAAAACAGTAGATTTAGGATTTTGTCTCAACATTTTCGTCTATCTTTGTTGTTTGTGTGGCTGAGGAGAAGTGGAGCCGATGTTTGTATATATAGAAATTTTCGCGATTAATTTGCGACTATTTCGCAAAAATTAGTTACAAATTAGGTACAACAGGCTCAGCAGAATAGAAAGGTACAACAGGCTCGGCACAATAGAAACGTGATTTTATACCGTCTTTTTGCGACTAAAAGAGATACGGTTTAGCGACCCACCAAATTTAGTCGCTATATAGTCACTAAATAGCGACTATATAGCGACGCATAAGTTTTGGTCGCTATTTAGAGACTAAAGAGCGAATTTTCCCTATTATTCGCAAAATTAGTCGCAACTTAGTCGGTAGGTAGTCGCAAAATTTAGCGACTTTAAATTCAGTCGCAACTTGTAGTCGCGAAAAGCTTGTTTTCTTGTAGTGATACTATCAGGATGAACGACCCATGGTAGATAGTCTTGTCCTATTTGCATGGATGAAACAAAATCTTTTTATCTGCCAAACGGAAGGAAGGCATGTTGGTTTGATTGTCACCGAATATTTCTTCCACATGGGCATCAACGGAGCAAGACGCCTCGAAAGAGCATCCACATGAGGCTTTGACTGGTGAGAAAGTTTATTGCAAGCGGTTGCAAGGTTTAAATCCACCGAAAACAAAGGATGTCGGTGCAAACCGTCACAAAAAGAAGGAATTTGGCTATGGTAAGTGGCATAGCTAGCACAAGGAAAGCATATTCTGGGAGCTTCTGTTTTGGAGGGAACTCAAGCTTCAACATAATCTTGATTTGATGCATGTAGAGAAGAATTTTTTGACAACATCATGAATACTATTATGAGTGTGAAGGGTGGATCCAAAGACACCATCATGTCAATATTTGATATAGAACGATTCTGCTCTCGGCCACATCTACATAATGATAGTGAGGGTAAAGCTTCTTTTCCCGCGTACATATTGACAAACAATGCAAGAACAAGATTACTGGAATGTGTGAAACAAGAAGTCAAATTCCTAGATGGCTATGCGGCCGACTTAGCCAGTGGTGCTGATATGGAGAACAGTAAGTTATCAGGGAGAAAGATTCATGACTACCACGTTTTTATGGAGCATCTACTTCCGTTTATCTTTGTCGAATTCTTAGATAGGAACGTCCACCTTGTGTTATCAGGTGCTAATTAATTTTACTTATAGTAATACGAATATTTGATAATTAAATATGAGTATAGTATTTATATTAACCAACTGATTCAAAATATATATACATTTAGGGGTTGGAGGTTTTTTACATGACTTATGCTCGAGAACTTTACAGAAAAGTCGCATCCAAATTCTCGAAGAAAACATAGTTTAATCATATGAAATTTGGAAAAAAAATCTTTCCACCATTATTTTTCGACATGATGGAGCACTTGCCGATACATCTCCCCTACGAAGCTGAATTAAAAGGCCCGGTGCAATTTAGATGGATGTACCATTTTAAAAGGGGTTTTCAAATAGTTGAAATAGAAAGCAAAGAACAAAAGATATGCAGCATGATCGATTGTTAAATCATATCTCAATGTGGAGGTAGCTTATTTTTCAGAGCACTATTTTGATGCAAAAATAAAAATTAAATTAAGGTGAACGCTATTACCAATCACATGTTCATTTTGCCATTTGTAAGACACATGGTAGGTATTAGTTAATTATAAATTTTGCTAAATATTTATTTGGTCAGGTTAATCAGATTTACTTAAGGTGAAATCCCTATATATCATCTCCTTGTATCTGATATATTTACTCAAGTAAGTCGTCTAAGTAGAAGAAAGCAAGAAATTTGGCTTTCAGAGAAAGACTATAGATGCGCACATGTGTATGTTCTGCGAAACTGCGGATTTTTTCAGCCACTAGAGATGTATATAATTTGGAATGTCTTATCTTACCTTTTAATATATTCCACTATATATGATTTCTCATATAAGTTTTGGTCTAAAGCATGTTCGAAGGTTATATGTCTACAAAATATCTAGAACTCTTTGAAAAAGAAGTCTCCGTAAAAAGACTCGAACAATATCCTATATGGGTTTGAAGATTATGCATGTGTAAAATTCATTCATACCTATATACATATTATATATTTATATGAATATTTTATTTTCTATATACATGTTGCTTATAGGAAACAAACATATTTTACACATGCATGGACCGTGCATAAGGCTAAAACTTGACCCATCTATTTTGTAATAGAATATTTGTTTCAAACAAAGAATCATTGTAACGCCCCTTTCCTGTTTTCCGCTGACCGTCGAGCTGACCGACCAACAATCAAACAAGAACATGACCGATCGAACCCGAGCAGCCATACGAGAAAAGTTTGTCACAATACGAAGCCAGAGACAGTTTGGTTTGAGTCAATGGCTCAAACCAAACCGTCCTTGACTCCGTTTACCTCGTTTCCATGGTACAAAGCTTTTCAACCTATACTGCTTCCACCAGTTGTGTTTGGTTCGAACTAAACCGTATATCAAGGAATCATTCCGTTTTTATTACTTTAAAAATCATAATTTTCATTCATAACAATATATGGTCTAATACAAAACGTTTAACAGGGTACCCACAAAATCCGAAACCGAAAAGTAAAGTCAAAATGCGTAACAACCTGATACCCAATGCCAACCCGAGACTACTCCGAGTGTCCTACGCGTCCGCCGAGCTACGCCAAACCTGAAAAACACCAAAAGAGTCTAATGAATGATCTAAGATTACCCAGTGAGACGGTTCCCAACTAAAGGCTACTAACAATCTAATAATCCCGCCTAAACCCAAAATAACAATCAAGTATAATAGCTGATCACGTGCTACCAAGACGTGATGAGCTCCACAACACATCATCATTCAAATAACAACATAAAACATCAACGAAGGAAATCGAGAACACTGCGGCACATGCCCTCGATTAGACTCGATCTATACTAAACGCATCTCTAACGCAATCTCCACACAATGGGCCCCAAACGCGAACTCGGTAACTTCCACGGGAACACTTAGCTACCCCACGGTAACTAAAACCTCCCACGACTCCTAGACGAAAACACAAAGTCCAACGACTAGGACACCGTTCTATGTCCATCGATACGCGGTGACTCGGGTTACCCCTAGATAAGCAAAGCTTTCATGCAGTCCGGCCCTAAGACACGACCCCGTATTCTCCGAACCACACACCTACCGGCGTCACTCAGTAGGTTAACACCATAACCAGAATCACAACCCGAAGGTACGTGAACTAATCATGTAACTTCCCGAGGATCCAATCGGGTCGAAAGTACCGGAACGCCATCTCTAGACTTGTGGGATCTAACGCACCCTATAGAGTCCTAATAATAACAGCAATGTAAACAAGCAGACTCACTCAGACTCTATCACACAATACGAACAAGGTTAAATAGAAATACCATCTCAATACCCAATCTTTCCTGCAAGTCCTATCACCAACCTCCACATCACCCGACCTTACCCAGACTTACCCGGTTCCGTACAAGAGTAAGTATCTACCAGTACAGTCTACTCGGCCCAACATCGAAGTAGATAAAAAATCACGCAATCAACAGTCTACTCGAAGTAGATACACAATCACACAAACAATACTACCCAACTAATTAATTAGGTTTAAAAGTCTTTTGATCTTTTCTTAATTCATTCCGGCCGCTACCTCGGAATTAGTGGATTACTAATCCCGTAGACGGCCCAGCAATCACACCACTTCTCCTACTTATCCCTTCCTAAGTATCTTTTAATAAGTCCTCAATCTTTTGGTTTAGAGTTAGTAAGTTTACTAACTCCCCGACATCTCATTATTCATTAACTTCCATTCATTACCCTTAACCCGACTAATTAACCCACCCCGTCATTATATTCTAAGTGTGTTACGTCTTTTAACCGTATTTTAATCAACTCATAATTTCCCGTATATAGATTCCTTTAGATACGTTCTTAAATTCTTATATATGCATATACGTCCTAGCATGCCGTTCTATATGTATGCATCACCCACTCAAGCAATCAACGAACTATCAATCACTTAATGCAATATCCAATCAAGCAATCAATGAATTATTAACGATTACGGATATAAGCTAACTATCATGCATCCCTTAACCTAATCATAGTTCACCGAGTTATTAATCAACCTAGTCGTTTAACAAATTCAATCAATCGGGTATGCAATCTAAACTATGGTTTATCAATTCCGGATCTATATAATTCTAACTACATGCAACACACAATTTAGCCGACTCACAGTGTTATTATGACGATGGATGGATGGATTTGACGGAACTCCGACACGAACCCGACGCTAACCTGAACCTTCCTCGAACCGTTGCATTGACCCAACCTTGACCCGCACTTGACCGTAACGTTGTCCTTAGTGATTCTGATCGAGCCTTCGGACCATCCTCATCTTCTCTCTCCTCTTTCCCTCCTTCTCTCTCTCCTCCATCTCTCTCTCTCTTCTTCTTCTCTCATGCTTCTTCTTCTATCTCATGCTTCTTCTTCTATCTCTCTTCTTTTTATTCAAGCTTCATCTGCTCTCTCTATTCTTCCTTTTCACGCTTCTTCTTCTTCTTCAAGCTTCATCTTCTATCTCTCTCTCCTTCACGCTTCTTCATCCTCATCCTCCTCCTCCTCTCTCACGTTCTTCTCTTCCTTCTTCTTTTTCTTCTTGTTGTTGGTGTGATCAAAATGAAGGAGCAAAGGCCTCTTTAAATAGTGAAATGGTGTGTCTTGATTAGTGAAAAATGTCACCCCTCCTTCTCCCCTTATGACACCCCAAGAACCAACAAAAGAAGAAGATTCAATTTATCATGTGATCCATTGTATTTGTAACTTGGACACATGTCATCTCCCTCCATTTCCCACATGTTTTTTGTTTTTTGTACAAGGGGTGCATTGAACTTGCTTCTATTCTCTCTTCATCTACGTGTACTTCTTCTAAGAGAGTGGTTTTCATGCAGAATGGCCAATTAGATTGCTCTAAACATTCCGTAGAAGCTCATATTCTTGATTCCTTCCGATGCTTCGGTTTAGCCGATTATTGTCTTCCGAACCACTGGTTTGCACAAAATTTCTCTACACTGATCTGCATTCTGATTGCATATTCATTGATCTTGACTGCACGGCTCCATCCTGAGTCTTGTTTCCATCTGCGCCATATGATACTGCTTGAATTCTTAATCAACTGCAACTACACTCACTGACATCTTAGATGTCCCACACTAAATGGTTTGACTTTCGATCAATCATGACTTCTCCATTTGATTGCTTCATCAATTCTATCTATAATTCCCAAATCCACCAATTCTGATTGAATTGCTATACTCCGCTTCATGAATTCATCTGCGCCGTCCAATACTCCAGGCTTCCCCACTTTGTCTTGACTTCCCCGATCACGCAATAATAACTCGTCATCCATTCCCATCTCTTAAATTGTTTCCAATGATTACCGCTCCCGGCCGTTATTATGTTCATATCGATTTTCTTCCTTTCATCTAAACCGCCATACTCATGCACGACTTGAACTTCCTCGATCATTTATCTCCACGCTTCACTGACTCCAAAACTGTTCTTCCCACTGATATCCTCGAACGGCTTCCTCCACTGACTTTGATGCTTCTGAATCTCTTCGCTAACTCATCAAACTCATCCATCTTGATTTCTTCTGCCACTGATACCCAAACTCTTTTCCGAATCCACACTGACTTTCTTGCAGGCTCGGGTCAAACTGCTTCCTGAAATAACATCTCGTCTCTCGGGTTCGGGTTTGGTCTCGTGTCCTCGTCAAATTATCCATCACGTCCTACATCAAAAATCTCAATAACACTGGAACAGTTAGACCTTTCTAACTTACTTCCCGATATCACTTCCTTATAGAGATATTGGTAATTAGTCACGTACCAAACGGTCACACATGGCTAATAAACAATATCTTATAATTCGGCTTTATTAATTCCGAGCTTAGGCCTATCTAAGAGGTTCTCTACCTTTCCAACTATCCACAAGTCTAACCGATAACTTATCATCTCGTTTATACAGGACTTAAGGTCTAACACTAGCTCAAAAGTCTAACACCCTACCCGATCAATCCAAGCGATTTGCTAACCAAATCTCCGGAACTATTTTCTAGCATCCTAGCGAATAAAAAAAATGCAGTGCTACTAACCAAATCAAATCAACCCATGAGCAATGCAATGATACCATCAAATGCTCTAGCAACCTAACGAATCAAACAATGCGGAAATGCTCATTATTCAAATAACAACCTAATAAGATGATTAATGCAACAAATTTCAATTAACCCCCTATCAACCTAGCAATCATTCGCAATGCAACACGGAAATTCTAACAGCCTAACGATCACACGAATGCCATGCTACCATCCTATCCATCAAATGAATGCTGCAATTCAAAAATCAAAATCTAACAACCTAGCGATCAAATACATGCAATGCATTAATCAGGCTAACACCTTAGCGATCAAACAAACACAATGCTAGCAACCTAGTGTATCAAATGCAAATATTCCAATCCACGACTTACAACCTAGCAAGCAATCACAGCAATTCAAAATTCTAACAACCTAGCAAGGATATCAATCACACACAATCTATCAATCAAATCAGCGATTACAGTTTTCTCTCAGGGTTTTGATGGAAACCGTCTGTTCGGACCATCATCTTATTTTCACATCGCAACTATATTGCATTCACAACCATCATGAATATGCAATATTGTGATACCCCGTATCAAAAATACGGTCAACGGGCAGCAGAAAGTCAACCAGGGGTAAAATCGTCATTTTACCTAAGTCAGGGGTAAAATGGTAATTTTACCAAAGTTCGAGACGGAAGTAGAGGCGGGCCAAATATTCTTATGTTTTAACATAATGAATGTTTACAAGACCAGAATTGGAGGAATCGGAGTAGAAATGTGTTTTTCGGCTTGTCGGGATGGAAACCGACTAAACCGAAGAAACTTTGAAAATTCATAACCGGAGCTACGTAAGCCCGAATGGAGTGATTCAAAATGCTAAATTCACCAAATAGCATGAAGAATCTTATTCTGTAAGTTTAAGAATTTATGGGAACCTTCGGAGCTGTTTTAAAATATTAAACCGAGAAACCGCAAAACCGAGGATTAGGAAGAGTGGGATTATTGGTGGGATTAGGGATGGATTAAGTGATGTTTTGGCAACAAAATCACCCAGAAGGACACCTGTCCTTACCCCATGGCGCAACCATTGCTTGGTGAGGTGTCAAGCATGCCAAGATTCATTGAATCTCCTTGCATGCATGCAAAACCATCCCATCCAATTCAATGAACCACCAAAATCTCTACTCTCACCCAAGCTCTCTCAATCTCTCTATTTCTCTCTTGCCCAGAAACATCAATCCCTTGCTTGAGTGTTCTTGAAGTTCTTCAAGAAAGTCTTGCATGTTCATCTCATCTTGATGAACAAGTAAGCTTAGATCTTCTTCCTTGTTCACCAAATCTCTCCTCTCTCTCTCGGTCTCTCTGCTCTCTTTTCCACTCAAGAACATTCATCCAAATTCCATGAAAATTCAACCAATTCCCTTGCATATTCAAAGAGAGCTCAAGAACCCTAGCTTTGTTCATCAAACCTTTTTTTGCAAGAAATCTCATAACTTTCTTTCTATAAACCCAAATTCAGATCTGCAAAGCCCTATGGCTTCATCTTGATCTCCTCTACCCCTTCCAGCCATTCGCCGCCGTTGTAGTCGCCGGAGATCTCCGGAAAACCGCCGTGAGCAACCGCCTTCCTAGGGTTTGTAGGATCTCATCTTTTATTCAATGTTTTTAGCTATTTTGAGATTGGAAATGAATAGATCTGGTGTTGGTGATCAGTTTGATAGGTGTTTTTCTGTTGTTAACCGCCGGAAAAGCCCTCATCGCCGCCGGTCAACTCTCCTCCGTCGGAGTCAACGCCGGAGAGTCGCCGCCGGTGAAGCCCTCCACCGCCAAACGCCAGCCGGTTCTTCAGAGAGTCCATTGGTACAGTTGGTTTGGTTATTGGAGTTGGTTTGAGGTTTGATTAAACCGGGTCAAAGGGGTGTTGAACCGGTCAACGGTTTAACCCTAAACCGGTTTAGTCAAACCGGTTGATTAGGGTAATTGAATCGGTTTGGTTTGGTTCTGTGATTGTTGATTCTTGGTTATGTGATTCAGGAGTGTTCGGAGGTTCGGGATTGGTATTAAGTATCTCGAGAATTCACATCCACGTTAACCGACGTTCCGCGATTAGTTCAGTGAGTCGGCTCGAAAACTCGTAGATAATTAAACCGGGAATCCTAAACCTATTACTAAGTTGCATGCCCAATTAACTAATTTAAATAATAAATAAGAGATCATGAGACATTTAATAAATAAACGGATAAGACTAGTTAATCGTGATTAGGGTTTAGAATTAAAAAGGTTAACCGATTATGTGTCGCTAGGTTGCTAGTAAAGACTGTTTGTTGCATTCATATAGACCGTTGAATAGGACCATATATGCATATATATTTATATAAAGAACAAGTATTAATGAATCTATATACAGGAATTAAGACTATATTAAAATACAAGTTAAACTAAACGAACTTATAGAATATTATAGTGGGATCGGGGTTTAGGTTTAATAGCGGGGTTTGGGAATGAATTAAGTTAAGTTATAAAGGGACGTCGGGGAGTTAGTAAGTTTACTAACTCTAAACCGACGAATCGAGGAATTAATAAAAGATATCTAGACTGGTTAATTAAAGAAAAAAATGTGTTTGTGAGCCGTCTACGGGTTAGCAATCCTCTAACCCAAGGTAGCGGATGAAAATGATTAAAAGACTTAGAAACCCTAAATAGGCCTGCTGGTGTGGTGATTGCTGTGATTGTGTGATTGTGTGTTTGATTGTTATTGCGTGTTGTACTGTTGTTGTGGTGAGCATTGGTGTGCAGGTTTATTAGACTGCTCGGTGTTGGGCCGAGTAGTCATTGTGGACACTTACTCCGGTTTCGGGACCGGGTAAGTTAGTGGTGCTGACTAGGTATCTTACCTAGTCAGAGCGGTGAGTTGGGTAGTGTAGTGGCTTGCGGAATGGTTGGGATTATTATTGTTATTATTGATTGCGTGATCAGTGCTAGAGTCCCAGCGAGTCTGCGTGTTTACATTTCCGCACTAGGACGCTAGGGTGCGTTAGATTCCGCAAGCCTAGGTTTTTGTTACGTTCCGGTACTTCCGACCCGATTAGATCCTCGGGTTTGACCTAACCGGGCCATGGTGGTTCCGGTTATGGTGTTAACCTATCGGGTGACGCCGGTAGGTGTGCGATTCGGAGAATACGGGGTCATGTCCTAGGGCCGGATCGCATGGAAACTCAGGTTACCTAGGGTAACAGGAGTCACCGCGTATCGATGGACAGAGAACGGTGTCCTATGCGTGGGTCCTCGTGAGCACGTATAGGAGTCGAGGGTTAGTTGCCACATAGGTGACGTTGTAACCCGTGGAAGTTACCGAGTTCGTAGGGCCCAGTGTTGTGTTATTATCTATTATTTATCGCGCGTTAGATAGACCGAGTCTAATCGAGGACATGTGCCGCAGTGCCTTCGATTTCCTTAATTCTTGTTATCTTGGCATTGATTGTGTGTGTGGGTTTATCACGACGTGGTAGTGCGTGATTGACCGCTTATTTCTGTTGTTTGTTATTTCGGGTTTTGGGCGGGATTTGTAGACTCTAGATAGAGTACCAGCCTTTAGTGGGGAGCCAATTCACTGGGTAATCTTAGATTGCTCATTAGACTCTTTTTGTGTTCTTCAGGTTATCAGCGACGGACGTGGGAGGTCCTCGGTGTATCTTCGGGTTGCTTGTGACGTGTTTTGATTCGTGATGTTTGGATGTTTGATTTTCGGTTCGGCAGCTGCGCCTTTGATGTTTTTGATTGTTTTTGTATTGATGTTGATGATTGTTGGTAAAACCGTTAAACGTTGTATTCGATGTTTAACTACTTAAAAATGAAATTGCTTCCCTGATACGAGGTTTGGTCCGAACCGACACAACTCGTCAAAGTAGTGCAAGTAGTACTGCTTGCGCTATGGAGATGAGGATAGCGGGGTCGGAGATAGATCGGTGCAAGCCTTTTGTCTCAAACCGAACTATCTCTGGCTTCGTCCTGTAGCGAACTTTTCCCGTTCGACTAGCTTGAGTTCGATCGGTCATGTTCTTGTATGATTGTTGACCGGTCAGCTCGACGGTCAGCGGAGAATGGGAAAGGGGCGTTACAGAAAGGTGGTATCAGAGCATGGTTCTTCATGGGTTTCGAAACGTTTCATTTTTGAGTGTTTTCCGTGTTTTATCGAGTCAAATGTGTCACACAAGCAACCATTAGGAAACCGAGCCGCGTCCGTTAAACCCGGGGTTGGGATGGGAAAGTAGAATTTTCGTAGGATTCGTACTAACTCGTTTGGTGTTTTTGATTGCAGTCTTACAGCAGTGTGTCTCGGGCAGAGTGGTTGGGTGTGTGTGTGTCTACGGAGCAGTACAGCCGAGCAGGATGAGTCAGCAGGGATCAGTCGGTTCCGAGCAGGGGCAGGTAGAGCAGTTTCAGGGGTATCCAGCGTCACCAAGACATACACGAGGTTCACGTACATCCGCGCATCCGCCAGTTCCAGTGCGACAGCTGCAGGGTGCCAGAGCGGCACAGATAGATTGGTCTCCTCTTCTGGACCCTTTGCCTCCAGTAATGATGGACGATGCAGGTAGCCGAGACCCTTATGCCGACATGTTGGGATTTCTGGGCGGAGCAGATGTGGAGTTTCAGTTACCGCCGCAGTGGCCAGAGCCGGACGTGCCGCAGATTCTCGCAGCGACAGAGGCGCCACCGATGTACCAGGCGCCACCCCTTGAGGCACCCGAGTTTCCACCGCCGCTTGTTATGGAGGATTATCTGATGGACCCATTACCGTTTGGTTTTGATCTAGAGATGGAGCCAGTAGACCCCGAGCAGCATCAGCAGTGGGAGCAGCAGGTAGGGGAGCAGGTAGCGATGTTAGAGGACATCTTGGCGCAACAGGTTGGACCAGGATCTCCCCGTACCCCGTTGGATATTGAGAGGTCATCAGGATCTTCTGAGGCAGAGTTTGAGGCAGTTACGCCACTAGCCGAGACGATAGAGGCCCCACCGGTCGTACCCGAGAGCCGAGCTTGTAGTGGATGTGGAGTACGGGATTTTCATTTATGGTGGTGCCCTCGATCAGTGGACCCGCATCTTCGGGAGGTGTACCACCCCTTATCTGGACCAGCTCGCTGTCCTCTATGCAGCCAGACAGACCACGGAGAGATGACTTGCCCAGTCGCCCGAGCAGGACTGTACATGCCCGATGGGGAGCCGTACCCAGCATCGGTACCCAGGGACTTGGGAGCCGGACCCAGCCGCAGAGATCCCGAGCCTAGTTCGCCGCCCGCCAGACAGCTACCTATGATCCAGATACCGATCGTTCAGTCGCCGCAGCCCGAGCCAATGAGGAGGTGCCATTTATGCAGAGGTCAGGGCCATCTTGCCCCAGATTGTTTCATGGATCCCCCGTCAGCGCCGACTTTGCCTTGTCAGTTGTGTTGAGGTTATGGGAACTCAGCATCCGCTTGTTATCGAGGACCGTACCCAGAAGCTCCTTCAGTCTGTTCAGTTTGTGGCCGCGCAGGTCACGATGCTTACCTCTTTCCGATCGCCGAGCCCCAGCACGTCGGAGCACCATCTTGAGACGCACACCCACCACACCCACCTGGCGCGCCTGCCAGCGGATACTCCAGTGAGCTGTATTGCCAGTGGTGTGGGGCATTTTGGTCTTACTGGAGGCGTTAGGTTAGGGTAGGGGTAGTTAGGCCAGGTAAGTTGGGGGCACTAACTCTATTTTGACTTGTAGATAGATCGGCGGATAGGCGACTTGCGTGTCGTCCTTGATTTTTGTTGTGCAGCGGCGTCGTATGGGTTTTTGGTATATGATGACGACTTTATGTAGGAACTCTGATCTTATCCGTGTACTAAAAACTTTATAACGTATGATATATCGTTTTATGTATGTGGTGGATGCAGAGTGTTCGGCTAATCGTTTATAGTAGCATAGTAACTATTTGCATGATTGAGATGGTTCGAAACGCAAATGGTTTACTGTGTGAAACTAAATGATGGGCGGAACTGACGACCGTTCATCATGACCCGAACCCGGATTGACGACGCATCCGGCCGATCATTAGATTGCGTAATTTTGTGTGTAGTAAATTGCTTGTTTATTTCTTGATTGATTGATTGATTGTTCTGTTGTGCGGTAGACTGCGTAGTGTTAGTGTGCGTGGTTTGATAGATTGATCGTTTTGGGTCTTAGCGACCGTTAGATTATCGGTAATTCGAAAAGTTGAAGTGATTGATCGTTTTTCTTTGGTCTTGTTGGAAAGGTAAGTATCTAGTTTATTTTTAGTAGTATTTCGAGTTTATGAGCTGACTTGTGAACGGTTAAGTCCAACCGTCGATTCTCGAGAGGACGGACTTATAGGGTATTATTATTTAATCACGAGTAACCGCTGGGTACGTGATTAGGTAACCATATTTTTATAGGAAAGTGATATTGGGAATAGAGCGGAAATGTGATGTGTCGAGACGTCGTAAGACAAGTAGACCGAACCGTGAAGCAGTGGTGAGTATCGTCAGTGGGAACGTGACAGTTTAGTTAGAAAGAGTCGAGAAGTAAGATGAGTTGGCAAAGAGATTTGGGCGGAAGGATTAGTGAAGTTGTTGGGATCAGACAGGCGGAACCAGATGATCAGATTCTTGAAGAGTGTCCTAGAAGGAAGAAGGAAGGACGTCATCAGAAAAATATGGAGGTCGAAGCTAAGTGGGGAAGCCGTACGGAGAGTCAAGACGAAGGAAAAGCCAGGAAGTGCGTGTAAGAAGCGAGTCAGAGAGAGTTAAGTAGTGATGGGTGTCAGTAGAATGCGGCAGGAATCAAGGACGGAAGCGTCATAAGGAAGTGTCAAAGTAACTTACAGGGTTTGAGAACCGATTTGAAGTCTGTAAGTGACGGAGAATTCGGGGACCGAATTCCTGTAAGTAGGGAAGAATGTGATGTTGGAATTGTGTCCAGTAATCTCGGTACTGTCTCTAGAAAGTAAGAGTATGTCAATGATCAGACATAAGTCATATAATACTGGGGGTCATGATGGCTTGCTAGAGTCCGCTCATGATCTATAAGTCTTGGACTTATTGCCTTTATTATATGATCCCATATGGGTCACACGCCTAAGCTAACAGGAAAATGTGTAGGAACGGTTTAGCAGAAGTACAGTAAAAGTGCTAGGCATTTACTGTACTTAGAGAGAATAAAAGGTTTAGCCACTGTGCATCGATCGATGCATAAGGTGCAACGATCGATGCAGTGCGCAAACACCGACGAGTTAATTGGTATTTGGGCCAAATGGCCCAAACGGAACAGGACGAGTTTTGTGTCATAAAACTCGAGTTTCAGACTGATTAACCCTAACACTCGAGCCGTAAACTCTCTCTCTCTGCGCCGAGTTCCCCTTGTGGTCTAGCAGCTGTTTCCTGTGAAAGCGTGTGTGAACCTTTGGAGGATTCATCTCTCGGTGTTTCTCTGATCTCAGACATACCATCTTCTTCCGCTGCAATAACAGGTATAAGGTGAGATCATCATTTGTTTCTATTCTGAGAAGAACCTAGATCGCATGTTTAGGATAATCTGAATCTGGAATTGAATCAGGATTCATCTAAACGTTCCAACAGTGGTATCAGAGCCAGGTTCTGGTTTTTCTTGTTTAGATTCATGTTTAGGATTGTTTTAAAGAGGTGTTTTTGAATCAATCTACTGATAAGATTAAAACACTTAAGAAACAAGAATTGAATCCTAAACAAACTGTTTAAAAATCGCATGACCAAACTATATTGATTTGGTATGTGATCTAAACTGATTTTGCATCGACTGAGATCGCATTGCATCGATCGATGCAATGCAAGGATCGATCGTTGCAGTTGCGAGAGATTGACCACGATCGCATGGATCGTTCAAACGATCGCATGGATCTCACGAGAATCTCTCGGCCAAACCTGATAACCGTTCGTGCACACGTGAGAGCATCGATCGATGCAGGATCGATGAACGATCGTTGCAGGATCGATGCTGTGAGCATCGATCGATACGGTTAGGGTTTTGGCTCGGTTTAATTTAATTAAAATTAAACGTCTCGGTTTAATAAACAGATTCAATAATTTTATTAAGTCTGGTTAAACCGGGATAAGAAATCCAATGTCGAAAGAAATATTGGATTTAGTGCCTAAACCAGGAATTTCTAATTTGATTTGGTTGGACCAAATAAATTGAGAAATTCCGGTTTAGTAAATAACCGGTTGACAATTGTGGTCATCGTAGTAATTGAAACTTGGTTAGACCAGTTTTAATGAACCAGACCGGTTATGTCAAATAATTGGACAATTGGGTCATGTCTTGGACATGGACCAATTCTTGGGCCTCGGGCCAAGAAGTTAAAACAATTGGGCCAATTATTTGAGTCTTTCTTCAGATTAATTTAAAATTTATTTTATAATATATAAAGTCGATTTTAAATTAAAGTTTCCGAAATTTTGAAATTAGAAAGTTTCTTAAAATAGAAGTTTCTGAATTTGCGAGTTTTGGATTTTAAGAAATTTCCATAGTTAGAAAGTTTCGTTTTTTAGAAAGTTTCCAATTTTAGAAAGTTTCCAAAAATAGTAGGTTTCCATAAATAGAAAGTTTCCCGAAATAGTAATCTTCTATTTTGGGAATGAATTTTAATAAACCTACGAACCTCAAATAATATCAAGCGTTGGATGTCTTGTCCAGGCTATGTCAGCTGTCAAAGCCCATTCAATTGCATTCATGGCCTTACAGTGTGAGGATGTCTGTTTTTGCGTGGGTAAGACGGTTTGTGATTCATAAATGTCATTGGGAGTCCCAGACATTAATGATTACATGACTGTATAGTCCGGTTTTCTTGACTGGGCCATCGGGAGTCCCGGGCCTTGAGACATCAGAGTGGATTGGGCCTCGGGCCCAGATTCACAACCAAGAGTTATATCACGGATATAATTAGCCGATATAGGGCTTACCGATATAAGCTAAGGTTGGGTGACGGCCAGTGGCCCACTTTAATCTTAGTTATATGTGGATCTTGGAATCATTATATTCTATTGAGGGTAACTTATGTTATTGAATATAATGCGTGATTAATCATATTATACTTTAATACGAGATTAGTCATTTTGAACATAATAACTAATAACCTTTTTATTTATATATTTCAGATATGACTACTACAAGCACACAAAACACATTCTCGATCCGGTCTGTTCTCGAGAAGGAGAAGCTGACTGGAACGAACTTCCTGACATGGTCAAGGAACTTGAGGCTGGTCCTCAAGCAGGAGAAGAAGGATTATGTCCTTCGAGATCCCCTGCCCGAGAGGCCTCTTGCCAATGCTGCCAGGACTCTGCACAATGCTTGGGAAAAGCATTCGTCAGATGAAAATGATGTCTATTGCCTGATGTTGGTGACAATGACTCCTGAGCTGCAAAAGCAGTTCGAAAGTGTATTGTCTCCCATCGAGATAATGGCAAGCCTGAAATCGCTTTTTCAGGAGCAGGCTAGGACTGAGAGGTTCCAGACAGTTAAGAACCTCTTGGACTGTAAGTTGGCTGCGAATGCGGCAGTGAGTCCTCATGTCTTGAAGATGATGGGTTATCTCGATCATCTTCAGAAACTCGACTGCCCAATCAGCCAGGAACTTGCCTGCGACATCATTCTGCAGTCTTTACCTGCAAGCTATGATCAGTTCATTCTGAACTTTAACATGCATGGCTTGAGTAAGATACTACCTGAGCTTCACGGAATGCTCAAGACTGCAGAGCCCAACTTGAGGAAAACCGCCAAGGACCCCAATGTGCTTATGGTGCAAAAGGGCAAGGGGTTTAAGAAATCTTCTGCTAAGGATAAGGGAAAGGCCAAGGCTGTCCAAGTCGCGGACAAGGACACGCCAAAGCCCAAGCCCAAGTCCAAGGCTGGGCCTACTGACATGTGCAGGTTCTGCAAAGAACTGGGGCATTGGAGAAGAGATTGTAAGAAATTCCAGGAAGGTCTAAAGGAATTGAAGAAGAAGACTTTCGAGACTTCTTCATCAGGTATTTTTGTTATAGAAGTTAATACAACTACTTCTGATAATACCTCATGGGTCATGGATACTGGTTGTGGGGCTCATATTTGTACTAATATGCAGGCACTCAGCAACAGTAGAAGGCTGAAGCAAGGACAAGTGGAGCTACGAGTTGGGAATGGAGCGAAAGTTTCAGCACTAGCTGTAGGCACATACTTGTTGTCTTTACCTTCGGGATTGATTTTAGAACTGAATAATTGTTATTTTGTACCTGCTATAAGCAGAAATATTATTTCAATTTCTTTGTTGGATTTGGAAGGTTATGATTTTTCAGTTAAGAATAAATTATGTTCCTTCAATCGCAACAATTTGTTCTATGGTTCTGCCCCTCTTACGAATGGGCTTTACATACTCGATCAATCCGCGCCAATTTATAACATTAATACAAAACGGTTTAAACCTAATGAGGAAAACCGAACGTTTCTATGGAATTGTCGTTTAGGGCACATCAGCGAGAAACGCATCAAGAGGCTCCATTCGAATGGACTTCTTGGCTCATTTGACTTTGAGTCATGTGAGAAATGCGAATCCTGCATGATGGGCAAAATGACACGGGCCCCCTTTAATAAACCTAACGAGAGGGCCAGTGACTTATTGGGCCTGATACACACTGATGTGTGTGGCCCAATGTCCAAAAATGCAAGAGGAAACTATCAGTACTTCATAACCTTCACTGATGATTTCAGTAGGTATGGATATGTTTATTTGATGAAACATAAGTCTGAATCTTTTGAAAAGTTCAGAGAATTCCAAAATGAAGTACATAACCAACTTGGCAAAAGCATTAAGGCTCTTCGGTCCGACCGAGGAGGAGAATACTTAAGCCAGGAATTCAGTGATCATCTGAGAGAGTGTGGGATCGTATCCCAACTCACTCCTCCTGGAACACCTCAATGGAATGGTGTGTCTGAGAGGAGAAATCGGACCTTATTGGATATGGTTCGATCTATGATGAGTCACACAGACCTTCCAATATCCCTTTGGGGATATGCTCTGCTAACAGCAGTGTTCACTCTAAATAGAGCGCCATCAAAAGCAGTAGCAAAGACACCATATGAATTATGGACTGGAGAAGCTCCAGTGCTGTCTTATCTCAGAATTTGGGGTTGTGAAGCCTATGTAAAGAGATTAATCTCAGATAAGCTTACACCAAAATCTGATAAATGCTACTTCATTGGTTATCCACGGGAAACCAAGGCTTATTACTTCTATCTACGTTCCGAGAACAAGATCTTTGTTGCCCGGGATTGTAACTTTCTTGAGAGAGAGTTTCTCTCTAAGAAAGACAGTGGGAGTAAGGTACTGCTTGAAGAAATTCAAGATGAACAGGATACTGCTCAACCTAATGAGGAAGAGCAGCAGGAGGACCTACAAGAAATTGTAGAGCCTGAACCTGTGGTACCTGAAGTTCGAAGATCCGGGAGGATCCGTCACGAACCCGAGAGATATCAAGGATTCCTCGTGACTAACTGTCATGATCTATTGATCATTGATGGTGATGAACCATCGAACTTCAATCAAGCCATGATGGGCCCAGATTCCTCTAAGTGGCGCAAGGCCACTGATTCCGAAATGGACTCCATGTCGGTCAACCAAGTGTTTTCATTGGTTGACTTACCCGCTGGTGTAAAAGCCATCGAGTGCAAATGGATCTTCAAGAAGAAGATTGACTCGGATGGAAATGTCCAGATTTATAAAGCCAGGTTGGTGGCAAAAGGTTTCAGACAAGTTCACGGTGTGGACTACGATGAAACCTATTCACCAGTGGCTATGATGAAATCTATTCGGATTCTACTAGCAACTGCAGCTTTTCATGATTATGAAATTTGGCAGATGGACGTGAAAACCGCCTTCCTGAATGGTATTCTGGAAGAGGATGTGTATATGACACAACCTGTCGGTTACATAGATCCGAAGAATGCTGGGAAAGTATGCAAGCTTCATAAATCCATTTATGGATTGAAGCAAGCATCGAGGAGCTGGAATCTTCGTTTTGATGAAGCGATCAAGCAATTTGACTTCATCAGAAACGAAGAAGAACAATGCGTGTATAAGAAATCTAGTGGGAGCAAGATTGTATTTCTTATTCTGTATGTCGATGACATACTGCTTCTCGGAAACGACGTTCCAATGCTAAAGTCCGTAAAAGACTGGCTTGGAAGTTGTTTTTCCATGAAAGACATGGGTGAAGCCGCATACGTTCTTGGAATTAGGATCTATCGGGATAGACCTAAGAGGCTGATAGGCTTGTGTCAAGACTCATACATTGACAAAGTCCTACAAAGATTCAGCATGAAAGATTCCAAGAAGGGCTTCACGCCAATGGTACATGGCACAACGCTAAGCAAGAAGCAGAGCCCTACGTCGGCTGCTGAGCTTGAGCGCATGAAGAATATTCCTTATGCATCTGCAATAGGATCTGTCATGTATGCCATAATCTGTACTCGTCCTGATGTTGCTTATGCATTGAGCATGACGAGTAGATACCAGTCAAATCCAGGTGAAAACCATTGGATTGCCGTAAAGAATATCTTGAAGTATCTGAGACATACTAAGGATAAATTCTTAGTGTACGGTGGAAGTGATGTGCTTAAAGTCAGTGGATTCACGGACGCAAGTTTCCAGACAGACACAGATGATTTCCGGTCACAGTCCGGTTATGTCTTTTGTCTGAATGGCGGTGCAGTAAGTTGGAGAAGCTCCAAGCAGGACACCGTTGCTGATTCCACTACAGAAGCTGAATATATCGCCGCCTCAGAAGCAGCGAAGGAAGCTGTTTGGATACGAAAGTTCATTATGGAACTAGGTGTGATACCAGATGCGGCTGAGCCTCTGGCGCTATTTTGTGACAACAATGGTGCTATAGCTCAGGCAAAGGAACCAAGATCACACCAGAAATCCAAGCATGTTCAAAGAAGATATCACTTGATACGTGACATCGTTAATAGAAAGGAAGTCAAGATCAGCCGAGTTCTGACAGATGATAATGTCGCTGATCCGTTGACAAAGCCACTCCCAAGACCTAAGCTCGAGTTCCTGACTGAAGCTGTAGGCATTAGAAACATTGAAATGTAATCTAAATTTGAGTGGGAGTTTTTTGTGAGCTTTATTTTAGTTATTTGATATGTTCTTGTAAAACATTATTTTATGTTTAATGAAATTATTATTTCAAGATTATTTTAACTGTGATGAAATAATCGTTCCAAAATGATATGAATCATTTTATAGGCCATCGAAGTAAATGACTTGATCTTAAGTCATCGAAGTCATTTGGCTTGATCATGAGACCCTATATTTGATAGATATTTCATATCATCCTGTCCCTAGTCGAAGGTTGTTGAAATTGGAACACCAACAACCGTGTGAGACTGGATTGGTACGTGACTTATGACAAAGTCTCAGTATGTCATAGATGCTCGGCATCAAAGTCAGTACATAGGTGTATGTTGGGAACATACGACCGGACAAGACCCGCTTATAAGAACTCTTCAGGATATTTATATCTGTGTCATAAGAGATTCTTACTACGACTATAGAGTATAGTCCTTAGACCTGAGTTCACATGCATGTGATTGCACATGGACTGGTGTACTTTGATCATTGTCTAACGCTATCGTTCTGCGATAGCTATAAGGACCTTGTTTGGGTACATCATGAAATGAGTAGTTTACAGTGATGGAACAAGATGGGATTTGTCCCTCCAATATAAATGGAGTGAATATCTCTAGGCCAATCGGAGATTTGAATACTGGAAAACGCATGGCCATGCTCAAACGGACTTTCCCGAGTCGTTTGGATTGTCAGTATCAAATCAGAGTCCGATGAACAAGATTAGGCTTTATAAGGATGACACCAATCTTGCCTTATGACTAATCGAGATATTGAGACAAAAGGATTATGAATACAGAGATTCCAGTACAAGTGGGAGATTGTTGGAATTGTGTCCAGTAATCTCGGTACTGTCTCTAGAAAGTAAGAGTATGTCAATGATCAGACATAAGTCATATAATACTGGGGGTCATGATGGCTTGCTAGAGTCCGCTCATGATCTATAAGTCTTGGACTTATTGCCTTTATTATATGATCCCATATGGGTCACACGCCTAAGCTAACAGGAAAATGTGTAGGAACGGTTTAGCAGAAGTACAGTAAAAGTGCTAGGCATTTACTGTACTTAGAGAGAATAAAAGGTTTAGCCACTGTGCATCGATCGATGCATAAGGTGCAACGATCGATGCAGTGCGCAAACACCGACGAGTTAATTGGTATTTGGGCCAAATGGCCCAAACGGAACAGGACGAGTTTTGTGTCATAAAACTCGAGTTTCAGACTGATTAACCCTAACACTCGAGCCGTAAACTCTCTCTCTCTGCGCCGAGTTCCCCTTGTGGTCTAGCAGCTGTTTCCTGTGAAAGCGTGTGTGAACCTTTGGAGGATTCATCTCTCGGTGTTTCTCTGATCTCAGACATACCATCTTCTTCCGCTGCAATAACAGGTATAAGGTGAGATCATCATTTGTTTCTATTCTGAGAAGAACCTAGATCGCATGTTTAGGATAATCTGAATCTGGAATTGAATCAGGATTCATCTAAACGTTCCAACATGTGATACCCCGTATCAAAAATACGGTCAACGGGCAGCAGAAAGTCAACCAGGGGTAAAATCGTCATTTTACCTAAGTCAGGGGTAAAATGGTAATTTTACCAAAGTTCAAGACGGAAGTAGAGGCGGGCCAAATATTCTTATGTTTTAACATAATGAATGTTTACAAGACCAGAATTGGAGGAATCGGAGTAGAAATGTGTTTTTCGGCTTGTCGGGATGGAAACCGACTAAACCGAAGAAACTTTGAAAATTCATAATCGGAGCTACGTAAGCCCGAATGGAGTGATTAAAAATGCTAAATTCACCAAATAGCATGAAGAATCTTATTCTGTAAGTTTAAGAATTTATGGGAACCTTCGGAGCTGTTTTAAAATATTAAACCGAAAAGCCGCAAAACCGAGCTTTAGGAAGAGTGGGATTATTGGTGGGATTAGGGATGGATTAAGTGATGTTTTGGCAACAAAATCACCCATAAGGACACCTGTCCTTACCCCATGGCGCCACCATTGCTTGGTGAGGTGTCAAGCATGCCAAGATTCATTGAATCTCCTTGCATGCATGCAAAACCATCCCATCCAATTCAATGAACCACCAAACTCTCTACTCTCACCCAATCTCTCTCGATCTCTCTCTTTCTCTCTTGCCCAGAAACATCAATCCCTTGCTTGAGTGTTCTTGAAGTTCTTCAAGAAAGTCTTGCATGTTCATCTCATCTTGATGAACAAGTAAGCTTAGATCTTCTTCCTTGTTCACCAAATCTCTCCTCTCTCTCTCGGTCTCTCTGCTCTCTTTTCCACTCAAGAACATTCATCCAAATTCCCAGAAAATTCAACCAATTCCCTTGCATATTCAAAGAGAGCTCAAGAACCCTAGCTTTGTTCATCAAACCTTGTTTTGCAAGAAATCCCATAACTTTCTTTCTATAAACCCAAATTCAGATCTGCAAAGCCCTATGGCTTCATCTTGATCTCCTCTACCTCCTCCAGCCGGTCTCCGCCGTTGTAGTCACCGGAGATCGCCGGAAAACCACCGTGAGCAACCGTCTTCCTAGGGTTTGTAGGATCTCATCTTTTATACAATTTTTTTAGCTATTTTGAGATTGGAAATGAATAGATCTGGTGTTGGTGATCAGTTTGATTAGGGTAATTGAATCGGTTTGGTTTGGTTCTGTGATTGTTGATTCTTGGTTCTGTGATTCAGGAGTGTTCGGAGGTTCGGGATTGGTATTAAGTATCTCGGGAATTCACATCCGCGTTAACCGACGTTCCGCGATCAGTTCAGTGAGTCGCCTCGAAAACTCGTAGATAATTAAATCGGGAATCCTAAACCTAGTACTAAGTTGCATGCCCAATTAACTAATTTAAATAATATATAAGAGATCATGAGACATTTAATAAATAAACGGATAAGACCAGTTAATCGTGATTAGGGTTTAGAATTAAAAAGGCTAACCGATTGTGTGTCGCTAGGTTGCTAGTAAAGACTGTTTGTTGCATTCATATAGACCGTTGAATAGGACCATATATGCATATATATTTATATAAAGAACAAGTATTAATGAATCTATATACAGAAATTAAGACTATATTAAAATACAAGTTAAACCTAAACGAACTTATAGAATATTATAGTGGGATCGGGGTTTAGGTTTAATAGCGGGGTTTGGGAATGAATTAAGTTAAGTTATAAAGGGACGTCGGGGAGTTAGTAAGTTTACTAACTCTAAACCGACGAATCGAGGAATTAATAAAAGATATCTAGACTGGTTAAGTAAAGAAAAAGATGTGTTTGTGAGCCGTCTATGGGTTAGCAATCCGCTAACCCAAGGTAGCGGATGAAAATGATTAAAAGACTTAGAAACCCTAAATAGGCCGGCTGGTGTGGTGATTGCTGTGATTGTGTGATTGTGTGTTTGATTGTTATAGCGTGTTGTATTGTTGTTGTGGTGAGCTTTGGTGTGCAGGTTTATTAGACTGCTCAGTGTTGGGCCGAGTAGTCATTGTGGACACTTACTCCGGTTTCGGGACCGGGTAAGTTAGTGGTGCTGACTAGGTATCTTACCTAGTCAGAGCGGTGAGTTGGGTAGTGTAGTGGCTTGCGGAATGGTTGGGATTATTATTGTTATTATTGATTGCGTGATCTGTGCTAGAGTCCCAGCGAGTCTGCGTGTTTATATTTCCGCACTAGGACGCTAGGGCGCGTTAGATTCCACAAGCCTAGGTTTTTGTTACGTTCCGGTACTTCCGACCCGATTGGATCCTCGGGTTTGACCTAACCGGGCCATGGTGGTTCCGGTTATGGTGTTAACCTATCGGGTGACGCCGGTAGGTGTGCGATTCGGAGAATACGGGGTCATGTCCTAGGGCCGGATCGCATGGAAACTCAGGTTACCTGGGGTAACAGGAGTCACCGCGTATCAATGGACAGAGAACGGTGTCCTATGCATGGGTCCTCGTGAACACGTATAGGAGTCGAGGGTTAGTTGCCACATAGGTGACGTTGTAACCCGTGGAAGTTACCGAGTTCGTAGGGCCCAGCGTTGTGTTATTATCTATTATTTATCGCGCGTTAGATAGACCGAGTCTAATCGAGGACATGTGCCGCAGTGCCTTCAATTTCCTTAATTCTTGTTATCTTAGCATTGATTGTGTGTGTGGGTTTATCACGACGTGGTAGTGCGTGATTGACCGCTTATTTCTGTTGTTTGTTATTTCGGGTTTTGGGCGGGATTTGTAGACTCTAGATAGAGTAGCAGCCTTTAGTGGGGAGCCGATTCACTGGGTAATCTTAGATTGCTCATTAGACTCTTTTTGTGTTTTTCAGGTTATCAGCGACGGACGTGGGAGGTCCTCGGTGTAGCTTCGGGTTGCTTGTGACGTGTTTTGATTCGTGATGTTTGGATGTTTGATTTTCGGTTCGGCAGCTGCGCCTTTGATGTTTTTGATTGTTTTTGTACTGTTGTTGATGATTGTTGGTAAAACCGTTAAACGTTGTATTCGATGTTTAACTACTTAAAAATGAAATTGCTTCCCTGATACGAGGTTTGGTCCGAACCGACACAACTCGTCAAAGTAGTGCAAGTAGTACTGCTTGCACTACGGAGATGAGGATAGCGGGGTCGGAGATAGATCGGTGCGAGCCTTTTGTCTCAAACCGAACTATCTCTGGCTTCGTCCTGTAGCGAACTTTTCCCGTTCGACTTGCTCGAGTTCGATCGGTCATGTTCTTGTATGATTGTTGACCGGTCAGCTCGACGGTCAGCGGAGAATGGGAAAGGGGCGTTACAAATATAACCACTCCGCTACTCAAAACGACAACCGAAATACTCAACATCCACTATGTAAATAAAACTTCTATTCACCACATAGAGTTTTAAACGCATTGGTCTGTCGGAGTCTACATACTAGCGGTTCCAATCCGTCCCACAAGAAACACCGCTTCACACAACTTAATCGTCAGAGACGAATGCAAGCCAATACACATCAACCAACGAGTTAGAGCCCTTACTTACTTGGGCCTAATCTATTTCTTAATCTCCAACATGAGCGAGACAACTCATGTGGATCCTAACCGGCAGGTGCGCTAGGAGGATGGAATGAGTGCGGCAGGCGGTGTCGATAGAACGGTCCAACATGGCAGGAATGAGCGTAGTATCCTATTCAGTCATAAGTGAGGCAAGGCGGGAACTGCATCAGCGGCGACGACTAAGATGATGGAACTGGCGCCGGATCGGACATGGTAAGATTGACACCAACAAAATAGTAGTGACCGACAACATCTGATGAAGGCGGCTGCGGCTAAGTGACCTCGAACTCCTAAGGCTTGGATAACTTGAATAGTCCACCATCATGTCTGCCCACTGCTGCTCCAGAATAGGCCACGAATACGTGAACACTCCGCATGCTAGTAATATAGGCTTCGACTAACAGGGGTAGAACTAATGTACTCTTAGTCGTCCATACGGAGGTTGCTTCTTCTGTCGTCTCAATCCACACACATACATTGATCCTCCCATGAAAATGAAGGAATTTCTAGCAGATCCTAATCCAATTAGGCAATCCTAGTATGAATTCCAAGCCTAGGATCTAGGGTTCATATAATCAAATCATTAGGATCTCAGGATTACCTGGTTATTAGCAGCGGAAGGTTTTGCAGATAATCGAGATCACGAAGCACCTTAAACGCTGTGCCTCTACTGGTATCCACACGCACACAAACTGAATAGGAGGGATGCTAGTGCCTTTAGAGATCAGATCTCTCGAGAGGTTTCTCTTACCTTTCTGGTGGCTGTGAATTAGGTTAGATTAGTGTTTAGGTTGACCATATATCTTATATATGTCGACTTAAACCACAACCGAATTAACCAATGATTAAACCGATTTTAATCTGGCAATTCGCGAGTTGTGTCGACCGACACACTTGATGTGTCGATCGACACTGCCCCAGAAAATTGGTATCGAATGCATATCAAATATGCATTCATCAGATCATTACATTAATGATCAACCTCGTATACTACGTCCAGTTTGCTTAGGTGTGTGTGTTGGATCGTTTAGTGTCTCCTGATTCAATTCTCAGATTGATTCATCCTACTAAACATGCAGATCTAGGTTCTCTTGAATAGAAACATAATAGATCTCACCTGTTACCTTGTTTATGCAGCGGAAGAAGAGGTACGGGTCAGAGATCAGGAGAACCACCAAGTGATAGCTCCTCCAAAGGCTCACACACGCACACTGCAGGAAATATGGCTGCTAGACCAGCTTGTGGGAGGCGCAGACAGAGAGAAAAGAGGCGCATGAGGCATGAGAAAATTAGAGAGCTTTAGGTCAAGTTTTATTCATTAAAACTCCCTTTAGTTCTCATGGGCTTTTGGGCCCAATTCTCAGTTCTGATTAAATCTCATGGATTTAATCAGGCCCTTTTGTCTCTCCAAGCACAGTAAATGCCTAGCACTTTTACCGTACTTCTACTGTACCGTTCCTACACATTTTCCTGTTAGCTTAGGCGTGTGACCCATATGGGATCATATAATAAAGGCAATAAATCCAAGATTTATAGATCATGAGCGGACTCTAGCAAGCCATCATGACCCCCAGTATTATATGACTTATGTCTGATCATTGACATACTCTTACTTTCTAGAGACAGTACAGAGATTACTGGACATAATTCCAACAATCTCCCACTTGTACTGGAATCTCTGTATTCATAATCCTTTTGTCTCAATATCTCGATTAGTCATAAGGCAAGATGAGTGTCATCCTTATAAAACCTAATCTTGTTCATCGGACTCTGATTTGATACTGACAATCCAAACGACTCGGGAAAGTCCGTTTGAGCATGGCCATGCATTTTCCAGTATTCAAATCTCCGATTGGCCTAGAGATATTCACTCCATTTATATTGGAGGGACAAATCCCGTCTTGTTCCATCACTGTAAACTACTCATTTCATAATACACCCAATCAAGGTCCTTATAACTATCGCTTAACGACAACATTAGACAATGATCAAAGCGCATTAGTTCATGTGCAGTCACATGCATGCGAACTCAGGTCTAAGGACTATACTCTATAGTCGTAGTAAGAATCTCTTATGACACAGATATAAATATCCTGAAGAGTTCTTATAATCGGGTCTTGTCCGGTCGTATGTACCCTACATACACCTATGTACTGACTTTGATGCCGCGCATCTATGACACACCGAGACTTTGTCATAAGTCACATACCAATCTAGTCTCACACGGTTGTTGGTGTTCCAATTTCAACAACCTTCGACTAGGGACAGGATGATATAAACCATCTATCAAATATAGGGTCTCATGATCAAGCTAAATGACTTTGATGACTCAAGATCAAGTCACTTACTTCGATGACCTATAAAATGGTTCATATCATTTTGGAATGATTATTTCATCACAGTTAAAATAATCTTGAAATAATAATTTCATTAAACATCATAAAATGTTTTAAAAGAACATATCAATAACTAAATAAAGCCCTTTATTAACTCCCACTGAAATTAAGACTACATCTTAATTTCACTTATCCTACAGCAACAGTCCGCGACTCGTGCTTAGGCCTAAGGAGTGGCTTCGTTAATAGATTAGCAATGTTCTCAATCGTTGAAACTTGCTGATCTACTTAACATCTCTGTCATTTATCTCACGGAATAGGTTATACCTATCCTCAAGGTGTTTGGACCTCTGATGTGCAGCTAGTCTCATCTATGCTGGGAATTGATAGGTCAAGAATTAATCCCTATACTAAACTGCAAGTGAACAGCAATGTCAAAGTAGTATATAGGGTTATCGAATCCACAGGGACACTTGGTCTCAAGAGAATCAAACTGTAGGGAATGAATACTAGAAATAAGCAATGTGATTGTATTGAAAGTAGTGCGAGAAAGTAAATCAGTAGCAGAGATTATTGGTTGTGAAAGCAAGTAATTAAAAGCGTCAAACCTAGGGTATTCTCAGGAAATCAGACTAGCAGACAGTTCATTCAGCAAGGATCTAATTAAGCACAGTTCTAGAACTCAAAACACAGATATAGAATTAACCAAATTCCTTTGCGATAATTCTCTAAGTCTAAGTGCAGCAAACCAAACTTCCGTTTGCGAGAACTAACAGATTAAACTAGCAATAAGTCCAAATTTGATATGTTCACAATTATCCTAAACCAAACTTCCGTTTGCGCAAAGTTTAATTGCCCAATTTAATTAGTTCTGGTTCCTAAACCCCACTTCCGTGACGTATTTAGCAACCTAAGATCTAGATTCTAATTGATCAGGTTAGAACTAGCTTTAAGCACAATTAAATTGAAGAACAGATATAGTTTGAATCCTTAACTGAAATTGAACAAGTCTAGCAAGTCATGAAATCCTATGTGAGAAACCCTAAGCCTAACTAGGAATCTACTCAAACATAGATAATGAAATCATGATCATATGATAAGTAAATTGCATAAAAGAATAAGAGTAAAAGGGGTTCGAAATCTTCTCCAAATACAGATGATGAATCAGGTTCAGATCAGCCCCAAAAGCTCTAAAAATCCTCTGCTCTTAATTATGAAAGCCAACTATAAAGCGTATGTCAAAAACCTCTAATAAAAACTCTAAAAACTCTATTATATAGGCATAATCTCGGATGGGGCTTCTGTGTAAATACTGGAACTATCTTGGGCTTCTTTGTAAATCTTCAATACTTGTCAAACCGACGTGTACGGCCCATCTCGCGACTGCATCGATCGATGCTTTGAGTGCAACGATCGACGCATGATCAATTATACGAACAGTGAGTTAAGCTCTCGGCCAAAACGTCCCAAAAGTCCCAAAATGCTCCAAATATCTCCAATTAGCTCCAATCCTGATTTAACCTGTAAAAGACTCTAAACAAAGATAAAAGACACTAAAACACATCTATATCATGGTCTAAAATGGGTAAAAACCATGATATATCAACTCCCCCACACTTAGCTTTTGCTTGCCCTCAAGCAAAACATAGAACTAAAACATGGTGAAGAGGTTTGAAAACTCTTCAGAAACTCATTTCATCTTAGAAGCTACAATACTCAGATTCCCCTTAGTAAACCACTGAAAGAATCAATCACAGGATATCAAGACCAACATGTACTTCCCCCACACTTAGCAACTGTCCTAGGTAAACTCCACAATCACATTCAAGCATTCAAATTCTCCCTACTGACTTCTGCAAGTATTTAAGTGCGGTCTCACCTAAGGAGTATCGATCTAAAGGCACATGGATTCTTACCTAATCAGCTCTAGACCACCATACTATCTTTCTCTAGTCCCTTTCTTCTCTTTCCCTTCTTTAACAACTGATTTTTCCCACATTGGGTATCATTTTATTTTTTTTATCAGTGTTCTTCCCGTTATGGGGTGTACTTTGGACACATTCCATGGATGCACAGGAAGTAATAGTTTTTAGATACCACTCCCATGACCACTTCGGAGTTACTAACTCATCCTCAGTTTATTATCTTTTTTTTTTTTTTTTTACTTTATAGAAGGGGAAAAGGGGACTAAATTGGACAGGTTTACAGGCTGTGTCAGAACTAACAGGGAATCCGACATAAAGTATACCAAGCCCTTAGGTGAGAAAATCTAAGTCAGTATTAGGGGTGAAGTCAGTAAAGGATCCTCTGGTACCTGAAGTGATATGGGTGTTCCCAGTAGGTTGATCTGTGATGGGGTTTTCTAATAGTCATAGATAGATCCTGCAACTTCATCCCAATGGTTACTTAAGTTCCTGCAAGTCTTGTAAATCTTCTCAGAAAATCATAGTTTCTTACTTAAACAATTTGACTCAATAAAACAAAAAATTTTGAAAAACGGACTGACTCTTAAGAAAACAGAAAGATAAACGTCAGTAGCACCTCCCCCACACTTAAGACACACTGTCCCCAGTAGTGTCCAGCGAAGGATCGGTAAAAAGAAAGAAAAAAAAATTGAAAAGGTGAGTTTATGTCTGTCGGGTTACCTCTGTCGCACAGCATCGATCGGTGCATTAGATGCATCGACCGTTACTTGGCGACTTTCGTGTATGGTCGATCGTTGCTCAGGACCGCAATGATCGCTGCAATGCGATTCCTTTCGTGTTGTGACGATCGATGCAGAAATGCATCGATCACTGCACTGCGATTTAATCCGAGACCTGCAAACATGACTGCACCAGAAACAAAAACAAACGTAAAATCCTAACAAAAACACCAAAAATTAAAAAGAAAAACACTAATACCTAATGGTGGGTTGCCTCCCACCCAGCGCTTGTTTAAGGTCAATAGCTTGACCGGACGCGCAAGATCTTTCACGCTCCGGAAGATCCTGACAGAGACTTTTTCTGTCTCTGTTCAAGTCTCTTCATCCAGGGTGGCGTATAAGCATTCGGATCATGGGATCTCCCAAGGAAGAAACCAACAGAATCAAGGCGGGAGCGAAGCTTAGGTGGGGTAGGATGTTGTCCTGCATTCAAAGTAATGTGCTTGGGATGTTTAAGCTTAGATGATTTGTGCCTAACCTTTGGTGGAAATAAGAGGTCTGGAGCTTTCTGCTTATGAGCAGTTGCAGGTGCTAAAGATGTCAGAGCAGGTTCAAGAGGAACCGCCATCTTCTTCTCTCCAATCTCAGCTTCTAATTCTGTATCAATGCTGAAACTCTGTCCATCAATGGTGGGTTTCTTCAATTTATCCATTTTAAACTGCAAAGGCTCATCTCCCAGGTGGAGATCAATCAATCCATGGCGTACATCAATCACAGCCCCAGCAGTGGCTAAAAAGGATCTTCCAAGCAGTAGAGGATCATCAGGCTCAATCTCATACTTCAGTACCATAAAGTCCGTTGGAATAAAGTAATTTCCAACTCTAAGAGGGATGTTCTCAAGAATTCCTTCTGGATGTCTTCTTGATCGATCAGCTAGGACTAAAGAGATCCTAGTAGGCTGGAAGTTCAGTAGTCCCAATCTCACAGCCACAAAGTACGGCATGAGATTTATACTTGAGCCGAGATCACATAATGCCCTCTGAAATCTGTCTCTATAGATAGAGCAGTCTATCATAAAACCTCCTGGATCCTTTAGCTTCTTAGGAACCCTACCATTAACAACAGCATCACATACTTCTGAGATCATCAAGCATCCTTCTTCTTCAGTCATGTTGCTAGAGAGGATGTCTGTAGCACATGTCTTCATCATGGGATTGGTCTTAGTGGCATCAATCAATGGAGTGTCAGTTAGCTTTTCTCTCATTATCTCCATGCATTTTTCCAACTTAATCACTTGCTTGGACTTCCTAGGGAAAGGAATCTTCGGTTTGTAGGCTCTTTCTGTATCAGCTTTCGGTTTCTCTGGGAAATTTGGTTGCACACGCCCATGGTGTCGATCGTTGCTGAAATGGTGACGATCGACATTGACTCTCGCAGGATGTGTCGATCGATGCACATTTGTGTCGATCGATGCAAGGCGAACATTCTGAATTTTTCTCGGATTTTCCAGTTCCAGAACTTCAGTTTCTCGATTCTGCTCAACTTCTTCTTCTGCTGAAGCTGCCTTAACATGCTCTGTCTGTATACTGGTTTCCACTTGCGTCATCCTAGCATCCAGATTGTCAACTCTGCTTGTCAAAAATCCCAATTTTCCACTCAGATCCTGATACATGAAGTCCATCTTTCTATCCAGATCTTGTGTCGTCTTGTTCTGTCCAAGTAGTAGCTGCTCAAGCATAGACTCAATCTTTGTCTGCTCTTTAGTGGGAGGAACTTGGTGAGGTGAATAGCCATTCGATCTCGGAACTTGTCTCTGTTGACTTCTAGATGTGTGTTCATGAAAATCAGCTTCATTAATATAATTCACTTCTACAAATTCTCCAGCTACTACCATGTTGTGGATATAATCCACCTTGTCCCTTAAATCAGCTATCTGCAAGCTATCATCTCCGCAACTAGATCTCTGCCTTTCCTTGTCAGCATTCTTGACACTACAGCTAGTCATCAAGTTCTTAATAAGCTCTTTAGCTTCTTCTGGGGTCTTGGTATAGAAGTTTCCATCACTTCCTGTGTCCATAGCTCTCTGATACCAAAAATCCAAACCCCTGAAAAAGGCACTCAGAAGCTGTACCTCAGAGAATCCATGGTGTGGACAATCTCTCTGGTACATCTTGAATCTCATCCAAGCTGCTTTAAAAGGCTCTGTAGGCTGCTGTTTGAATGTCAGGATATCATGTCTAAGCTGCTCAGATAACGCATCGTCATAAAAATGTCTAAGGAACTCCTTCTTGACTGCTTCCCAAGTGGTCAAAGATCCTGGTTCTAGCTGTCTCAGCCAGTAAGCTGCATCTCCTTTAAGAGAGAATGGGAAGAGCTTACAGAAAATATAATCAGAAGAAACTCCTTCAGCCGTGATACTGCTAGCCAATTCCTCAAATGTGTCTATGTGATCCATAGGATGCTCGCTTGAAAGACCATGGAACTGATACTGTCCAATCAATGCGTAGTACTCAGGTTTCAGCTTAAACTCAGCTCTGGTGAACGGAGGTGGTCGAATCGCAGACCGATTAGCATAGAATATATCTGGTCTGTTATAATCAGCAAGTGTCTTCTCGTGACCATCCTCTCGTCGATGTTCCGCGCCCACGACAACATCTGGTGTGATGAGGTTTCCTTCCCCATCCAGTTTCTGACCCTTCGCGTTACATATGTGACCTCCCTGGTCTCGTAGAACTCCGTTCTTGCTGCGAATCAGAATCACAGGCTTCATCAAGAAATACCCAGCTAAATGCTCAAGCTCTCGGCACCACTGGTTTCGCCTTGAGTCGATCGATGCAAGGGAAGCGTCGATCGATGCAGGGCGATCAGGCGTACCTGAAACGCAAGAAAAAGAAAAAGTAGTAAACTAAACCAAAAATAAAAATCCTAGTAAAAACCCTAAGTTCGAAGCTATCGAAGACTCAAAGAGTCCCCGGCAACGGCGCCAAAAACTTGATAGGTCAAGAATTAATCCCTATACTAAACTGCAAGTGAACAGCAATGTCAAAGTAGTATATAGGGTTATCGAATCCACAGGGACACTTGGTCTCAAGAGAATCAAACTGTAGGGAATGAATACTAGAAATAAGCAATGTGATTGTATTGAAAGTAGTGCGAGAAAGTAAATCAGTAGCAGAGATTATTGGTTGTGAAAGCAAGTAATTAAAAGCGTCAAACCTAGGGTATTCTCAGGAAATCAGACTAGCAGACAGTTCATTCAGCAAGGATCTAATTAAGCACAGTTCTAGAACTCAAAACACAGATATAGAATTAACCAAATTCCTTTGCGATAATTCTCTAAGTCTAAGTGCAGCAAACCAAACTTCCGTTTGCGAGAACTAACAGATTAAACTAGCAATAAGTCCAAGTTTGATATGTTCACAATTATCCTAAACCAAACTTCCGTTTGCGCAAAGTTTAATTTCCCAATTTAATTAGTTCTGGTTCCTAAACCCCACTTCCGTGACGTATTTAGCAACCTAAGATCTAGATTCTAATTGATCAGGTTAGAACTAGCTTTAAGCACAATTAAATTGAAGAACAGATATAGTTTGAATCCTTAACTGAAATTGAACAAGTCTAGCAAGTCATGAAATCCTATGTGAGAAACCCTAAGCCTAACTAGGAATCTACTCAGACATAGATAATGAAATCATGATCATATGATAAGTAAATTGCATAAAAGAATAAGAGTAAAAGGGGTTCGAAATCTTCTCCAAATACAGATGATGAATCAGGTTCAGATCAGCCCCAAAAGCTCTAAAAATCCTCTGCTCTTAATTATGAAAGCCAACTATAAAGCGTATGTCAAAAACCTCTAATAAAAACTCTAAAAACTCTATTATATAGGCATAATCTCGGATGGGGCTTCTGTGTAAATACTGGAACTATCTTGGGCTTCTTTGTAAATCTTCAATACTTGTCAAACCGACGTGTACGGCCCATCTCGCGACTGCATCGATCGATGCTTTGAGTGCAACGATCGACGCATGATCAATTATACGAACAGTGAGTTAAGCTCTCGGCCAAAAGGTCCCAAAAGTCCCAAAATGCTCCAAATATCTCCAATTAGCTCCAATCGTGATTTAACCTGTAAAAGACTCTAAACAAAGATAAAAGACACTAAAACACATCTATATCATGGTCTAAAATGGGTAAAAACCATGATATATCAGGAATCACATCAAGTTCAGTGACGAACTCTTCTTTCCAAACAACCTCTTTCGCCGCTTCTAAAGCTGCGAAATGTTCAGCTTAAGTCATGGAGTCAGCAACAGTCCCTTGCACCGCCAGAGAGACACAAGATATGACCGGACTGTGACCGGAAATCATCTTTGTCCGTTGGAAGCTTGCTTTTCAGACTCTACCGACTTGTAGCACCTCACTTTCTCCGTAAATCAAGAACTTATCCTTAGTATTCCTCAAATACTTTAGGATATTCCTTACGGCAATCCAGTGATTCTTTGCTGGATTTGACTGGTCTTTTACTTGTCTTGCTTAACATTAAAGCAACATCAAAACAAGTACGTGTCATGGCATATATGATAGATCCAATTGCCGACGCATATGGAATCTCATCCATGCATTCAAGCTCAGCAGATATCGTACGATACTGTTTCTTGCTTAACGTAATGCCATGTGACATTGGCATAAAACCCTTCTTGGATTGCTGAAAAACGTGTAGAACTTTGTCAATTTAAGAATCCTGACATTGTCCTACCAGCTCTTTTGGATCTCTATCTTTAGATCCAAAATCCAAAAACATACGTGGCTTTACCCATGTCAATCATTAAAACCAACTCCCAAGCCAGTCCTTTACCGACTGCAGCATTGGGACGTTATATCCGAGAATCAGTATGTCATCGACATACACTATGAGAAATGCAATATTGCTCCCACTTATCTTTTAGTAAACGCACAGTTCCATTTCGTTCCTGTTCAGGTCAAAACCTTGACTACTTCAACAGAACGAAGATTCCAACTCCGATATGTTTGCTTCCATCCATGAATGGATCGATGAAGCTAACTTACACATAGTGTAATTTTTCGGAGTCCGGGCTCACTTTCGCTTCTTTGAGTTTCGCAGATTCGTCACTTTCAATGATCATCAGATCATGCGAACTTTCAATGATCATCAGGTTCAACTAATGACGAGAATTCACTCTCGGATTAGTGACTGATTCTTTCATATCTGCGAACTTCAGGCTCTACAGGTGTAGATTCTACAGAAATCTGTAAATCCATCCTGTATTTCTCGAATTTCTTCGAGTTATACTTTTACTCCCACTGTTCTTCTTTGAAAATAACTTCCTTACTTAGAAAACAGAATGGACGTAAAAGTAACAAGCCTTGGTTTCCCTAGGACAACCAGCGAAGTAGCTCAACTACAAATACTCAGTAAAGATGAATTTTGGATCGATTCCAATCCACATTTACGTGGTGTCTTTCAATTGATATTGGTGGAACTATTTCAGCGTAAACTTAGATATTTCTAGAGCGTTATTCTTCAAGAATATCATGGAAGATTCGTGTGACTCATCTTTAATCATTTCTTATAAGATCTGATTCTTTCTCACAGAAATACCTCAAGGTTTTCAGGAGAATTGAGCTGTGAAACGACTTCACACTCATTCAGATGATCACACCATTAATGACTCAAGTATTCTCACTCGTGATTTAATTCAGAGTCTTAATACTTCTGTCACTCAGATTCTATACCTCATTCTGGAACTCTTTCGACCATGTCAAAGAATTCCGACTTGTGTCTCATCTAATGAACACAGTCTTACTCACTGAGTTAATCAGTAGAGACAATGAAGTACAGGAAATTTTTCTCTGGCATTACTGCTCATCGGACCACATACATGAGTATGTTCAATCTCCAATGAGCCTTTGGGCCTTTCTCTAACTCGGCTAAGATGGGCCCTTTGCCTTTTGGTCCAGTAAGCAGAATTCAAGTCTCATAAGATATCGTATCAAATGAGCCCAACAGTCCATAACTATGGGATTTCTGAATCCGACTTACTCTATGTGACCAAGACTTTTATGCCAAGAAAAATCAGGTTTAATTCATCAGATTTAAACCAATTCGGTATTTATGTTACATTTAGGCACTCTTTGGTTTAAGATATAAAACCCATTCCTTGAATAGGATGCTACAATTAATATTTCATTAAGATCAAAAGAACAAAACTTGTCTTTTATCAAAATGAAAAACATTCAAATTCTTACAAGAAAATGAAATAGAACTCTGCTTAAAGCAGGTACATTATAGCAATTACTTAATACAAAACCAAGCCTCGAAGGCATCTATAAGTGAAAACCCTATGGCTGAGGCAGCATCCCAAGCTCCTTCCAGACACGCAGTTTCACTTGCCCTTCCTTCAAAGTTCTACTGTTGCCCAGGCTCTGCATATCATAACAAATATCAGTGCCACAACCAGTATCCAATACCTATAAGGTATAACTTGAAGTAATAACATGAATACCTGAGGAAGTAGTCTCATACATCAACTTCAACTCCTCATAATCTTCCATGAATTTAATGCAATCTCTCTTCCAATGCCCTGTCTCCTTACAGCAGCAGCACTTACCAACGTAAGAGGTATCTGACTCGGGCTCAGAAGACACACGCTTGCCATGATTCAAAATCTGGACAACTTTGCCTTCACCCTTGTCAGCATTAGGTTTAGTAAACCTACCCTTCTCATTCATGAGATTATTCAGGGTTCTCTTTACGTTTGGCTCAACTGTCTTGAGCATATCATGCAGTTCAGTCTTCGTTAAGCCTTTCTTTATATAGTTCCTTCTGAACTTATCATAGCTTGACGGCAGTGACTGTAGAATGATCTCAGTTGCCAATTCTTGGCCAACTGGATAATCCAGTTTCCTCAGATTATCAATGTAACCCATCATTTTACTGACATGAGGACTCACTGGATGATCATTTGGTAGCTTGCAGCTAGTGAAAGACTTAACCAACTGGTATCTCTCCACTCTTATCTGCTCCTGAAATTTCAATTTCAGGCTGCTGATCATCTCCATTGGCGACTCCATGTTCTCATATTGCTTCTGCAAGTCTGAGTCCATGGTAGCCAATATCAGACCACGCACATCTACCGCATCATTATAATGCTTATTCCAAGCATCATATACTGCATGAGAAGCATTGGACCCGATCCTCACGGGGAGAGCTCTCTCAAGGACATAGTCCTTTCTCTCCTGCCTGAGGACTAGCCTCAGGTTCCGCGACCAAGTCAAGAAATTTGATCCGTTCAGTTTGTCCATCTCAAGGACAGACCGGATCGAGAAAGTGTTTTGATTGATTGTGCTAGTCATAACTGAAAATTAAGATAAAAGGATTTTAGTTAATATGTTCAATATGATTAATCTCGCATTATATTCAATAACATCAGTTACCCTCAATAGAATATAATGATTCCAAGATCCACATATAACTAAGATCAAAGTGGGCCACTGTCCGTCACCCAACCTTAGCTTATATCGGTAAGCCCTATCTCGGCTAATTATATCCGTGATATAACTCTTGGTTGTGAATCTGGGCCCGAGGCCCAATCCACTCTGATGTCTCAAGGCCCGGGACTCCCGATGGCCTAGTCAAGAAAACCAGACTATACAGTCATGTAATCACTAATGTCTGGGACTCCCAATGACATTTATGAATCACAAACCGTCTTACCCACGCAAAAGTAGACACCCTCACACTGTAAGGCCATGAATACAATTGAATGGACTTCGACAGCTGACATAGACTGGACAAGACATCCAACGCTTGATATTGTTTGAGGTTTGTAGGTTTATTAAAATTTCATCCCAAAATAGAAGATTACTATTTTGGGAAACTTTCCTTTTTGGGAAACCTACTAATTTTGGAAACTTTCTAAAATTGGAAACTTCCTAAAATTGGAAACTTTCTAAATATAGAAATTTCCTAAAATCGGAAACTTTCTAAATATAGAAATTTCCTAAAATCCAAAACATGCAAATCTAGAAACTTCTGTTTAAGAAACTTTCTAATTTCAGAATTTTGGAAACTTATTAATTTTAAAAAATCGATTTTTATAATTTTATAAAAATAAATTTTAAATTAATTCTTAAGAAAAGACTCAAATAATTGGCCCAATTGTTTTAACTTCTTGGCCCGAGGCCCAAGAATTGGTTCATGTCCAAGACATAACCCAATTGCCCAATTAAATGACATAACCGGTCTGGTTCATTAAAATTGGTCTTAACCAAAATTAATTACTATGACGACCAAATTTGTCAACCGGTTATTTACTAAACCGGATTTTCTCAATTTATTTGGTCCAACCAAATCAAATTAGAAAATCACTGGTTTAGGCACAAAATCCAATTTTTCGACTTTGGATTTCTTATCCCGGTTTAACCAGAACTTAATAAATTTATTAAGTCTGTTTATTAAACCGTGACGATTAATTTTAATAAAATTTTAAACCGAACCGAACCGAATTGGTCACGAACCGATCACGGTCGTGACCTAGCTCCTCGATCACAATCGACCAGCCGCAAACATGCGATCGTGTGATCCATGATCGGGACGGCCGAGCCTCATGCGATCGGGACGCTAGCTGGACGGGACGGGACGATCGGGACGCGAAGCCGGGCGCGACGGGACGAGGCGCGACGATCCGATCACGATCGATCGTGCGATCCTCGGCTGATCGGATCGACCACGCGACGCGATCCTTGATCCGTCCGTGCGTCATGTCCGATCCGATCGATGCCTACGATCGTGTCGACGACCCGCCGTCCACCCATGCCTACGATCGTGTCGACGACACAAGTCGATCCACGATCGGTTTGTTCGTCAAAACGATCCGGACGTGTGATCCGAAACTGATCAACACTCCGACGCATACCGATTCAATATAGATCGGATCATGCGATTTCTTGTTTGTTTAGGTTTTAATTCTTTGTTTCTTAAGTGTTTTTCCTTATCAGTAGGTTGATTCAAAAACACTTCTTAAACAATCCTAAACATGATTCTAAACAAGAAAAACCACAGATGCAATAGCTCTGATACCACTGTTGGATCGTTTAGTGTCTCCTGATTCAATTCTCAGATTGATTCATCCTACTAAACATGCAGATCTAGGTTCTCTTGAATAGAAACATAATAGATCTCACATGTTACCTTGTTTATGCAGCGGAAGAAGAGGTACGGGTCAGAGATCAGCAGAACCACCAAGTGATAGCTCCTCCAAAGGCTCACACACGCACACTGCAGGAAATATGGCTGCTAGACCAGCTTGTGGGAGGCGCAGACAGAGAGAAAAGAGGCGCAGGAGGCATGAGAAAATTAGAGAGCTTTAGGTCATGTTTTATTCATTAAAACTCCCTTTAGTTCTCATGGGCTTTTGGGCCCAATTCTCAGTTCTGATTAAATCCCATGGATTTAATCAGGCCCTTTTGTCTCTCCAAGCACAGTAAATGCCTAGCACTTTTACCGTACTTCTACTGTACCGTTCCTACACATTTTCCTGTTAGCTTAGGCGTGTGACCCATATGGGATCATATAATAAAGGCAATAAATCCAAGATTTATAGATCATGAGCGGACTCTAGCAAGCCATCATGACCCCCAGTATTATATGACTTATGTCTGATCATTGACATACTCTTACTTTCTAGAGACAGTACAGAGATTACTGGACATAATTCCAACAGTGTGACCCTGTAGGATCATATAACACTAGCAATGAGTTCTAAACTCATTGATCATAAGTGGCTTCTAGCAAAGCATTATGGCTGCCTAGTGTCACATGATTGTCTCATCTCGACAGTACGACTTTCACTTAGAGTAAGCACAATAGATTTCAGGACATTCCCAACAATCTCCCACTTGTACTGGAATCATCTATTCCTTAAATCCCTTCGTCACTATATCTCGATCTGGCATAAGGCAAGATCTGTGTCACCCTTATTTAGCCAAGATCATGTTCATCGAACTCCGATTTATACTGACAAGATAAACAACTGACAATCACCTCGTTTGAGTGTGGCCACACATTTCTCAGTATCAAATCTTCGATGGGCCCTGAGATATTTATCTCCTGTTATATAGGAGGGACAAATCCCATCTTGTTACATCCTTGTTTCTTCACACACTTCATGATACGCCCAATCAATGCCTTTATAGTCACCAGTTACGGCTGACGTTTGACAAGGTTAAAGCGGACCATTTCATATGTAAGAAAACATGATGAACTCAGGTCTAAGGACTATACTCTATAGTCGTAATGAAAACTCTCATGACACTTATATAACTATCCCGTAGAGTTCTCATCAGTGGGTCATGTCCGATCATGTGTTCTTTAACACATATCTATGTGATTGACTTTAATACTCTTATTAATGACTCCATGAAACTTAGTCATCAGTCACCTCACATACTAGTCTCACACGGTTGTTAATGTCCCACTTTAACAACCTTGACCAGTGACCAACTTAATTTATGTCATTTATCACTTATAGGGTTTCATGATCAAGTCACATACTTGATGACCTATAAAATGTCATAAATTATTTTGGGACTATTATTTAATAACCATTATTAAATAATACAGATGTCAGATTTCAATAACATAATCAAATTATGTTTATACGAACATCATATCATAACTAAAATTAAAAACAACGACTCCCACTAAAATTAAGATCACATATTAAGACATCTAATGCCTTTAGCAGTAGCCGGACCCTCATTCGCCCTTGCTCAGCATGTGTCGAAGGACACTGCGTCTTGCTAAGAGAAATACCAAGAGTCATTTGCACAAAGCCCTTCTTGGAATCCTGCATACTGGACATGTGCAAGCCCTTATCACCATAAGTATCTTGACACAATCCAATTAGCTTGTCCAATCTATCTCTATAGATTCTTATTCCAAGAATGTATACGGTTTCTCCCATATTTTCATCGAAAAACAACTTTCGAGTCAATTCTTAACAGACTGAAACAATGGAACTTCATTTCCGAGAAGTAGTATGTTATCAACATACAATACCAGAAATGCAACTGTGCTCCCACTAGTCATCTTGTAAACACACGGTTCCTCTTTGTTCATGACGAAGTCAAACCTTTTGACTGCTTTATCAAAACGAAGATTCCAACTCTGAGATGCTTGCTTCAATCCATAAATGGATCGGCGAAGCTTGCATATCTTCCTAGCTTCATTAGGATCAATGAAAACTTCAGGTTGTGTCATGTACACATCCTTTTCCAGAATTCCATTAAGGAAAACTGTTTTCACATCCATCTGCCAGATCTCATAACCATTATGAGTAGCGGTTGCTAGGAGAATCCGAATGGAATTTAAGCATGTTGACTGGGGAACAGGTTTCTTCATAGTCAACACCATGAATTTGCTTGAAACCTTTTCCACCAATCCAGCTTAGTATATCACCATTCACATCAATTTCCTTTTGAAAATCTATTTACACTCAATGGCTTTTGCACCATCGGGTAAATCGACCAAAGTCCACACTTGGTTCTGTGACATGGATCCCATTTCGGATTCAGCGGCTTTCAGCCATTTTCGGAGTCAGGGCCCATCATTGCTTCTTCAAAATTTGCAGGCCCGTCACTTTCAATGATCAATAGATCACGGCAATTGGTTACGAGAAATCCACATTTCTCGGGTTCGTGACGGATCCCTTCGGATCTGCGAGCTTCAGTTTTGTGTAAAAGTCGCGCGCATATCTCATATGTTGACTTTTACCATGACCTAATTAACCAAGATTTAAAACGTAGTTAATTAAGTCATAAACCAAAATCAATATTTTGGTTCACGATCTGTGTCGATCGATGCAACTTTTGTGTCGATCGACACTTCTTCGGAAACTCGCCATTTTAAATGTACATCGAATATACATTTACCAGATCCTTTGTAAACTTTAGGCACCACAGGTGCAGGTTCTACAATTTTTGTAGATCCAACTGCTGCTCTTCCTTATCAGGTTGAACAGCCTCCCGTGATTTTCGAATTTCTTCGAGTTGTACTTTACTCCCACTGTTCTTCTTGGAAAGAAAGTCTTTCTCAAGAAAACATAGTTCCGAGCAACAAACAATTTGTTCTCGGACAGGTTGTAAAAGCAACATGCCTTGGTTTCGTTAGGACAACCAATGAAGTAGCACTTATCGGATTTGGGCGTGAGCTTATCAGAGATTAAACGTTTTATATAAGTCTCGCAACTCCAAATCTCCATGATGGATAAATCAGAAACATTTCCATTCCACATCTCATGTGGTATCTCTGTAACTGATTTTGATGGAACTCTATTTAATGTAAACGCAGACATTTCTAGAGCGTATTCTTAGAAGGATAATGGAAGATCTAAGTGACTCATCATTGATCGAACCATATCTAATAAAGTCCGATTCAGGAGGAGTGAATTGTGAAACACTTTCACAATCTCTCAGATGATCACTAAATTCTTGACTTAAGTATTCACCTCCATGATCTCATCGTAGAGCTTTAATACTTTTGCCAAATTGATTCTGTACTTCATTTTGAAACTCTTTGAACTTTTCAAAGATCCTGACTTATGTCTTATAAATAAGACATAACCGTACCTACTGAAACCATCAGCAAAGGTAATGAAGTACTGAAAGTTTTCTCTAGCACTTGTGCTCATCGGCCCATATACATCCGTATGTATAAAACCTAATGAGCTTCTGGCCCTTTCATTTTGATCGTTCGCAACCTGTATCGACCGACGCACCGTTTGTGTCGATCGACACTACCTTTGTTGAAAGGAGCCTTTGTCGTTTTACTTAATAAACAAGATTCACATTTCTCATATGATTCATAATCAAATGAGCCCAAAAGCCCATCACTATGGATTTTCTGAATATGTTTCTCATTTATGTTGCCCAAACGACAAAGCCAGAGAAAAGGTTTGATTCGTATCATTTGACTAGAATCTCTTGGTACTAATGTTATAGTCAGGCATGATTTGGTTTAGAACTTAAAGTCCATTCTCTGATGGATTGCTACTATATAATATGTCATTGTAATCAAATGAATAACACTTATTCTTTATTTGAAAACTGATATCTTTCCATATCCAAACAAGGATTAGAAATAATCTTTCTGCTCATAGCAGGTACATAGTAGCAGTTTTAAGTTCAAAACATGCCATAAAAGAAAACAAATGAAATACTCCTACGGCTAATGCAGCAACTCTTGCTCCATTTCCCACGCGTAGATCCACTTGTCCTTTCTCCATAGTCCTACTTTTGCTCAGGCCCTGCACATTTTCACAAAATATGAGTACCACGGCTGGTATCAAATACCCAATAAGTAGAACTATAAGAAGTAACATTTACTTCTATAACATAAATACCTAAAGAAGAAGTCTCGTACGTCTTCTTCAGCTTCTCATAATCTTCCATGAATTTATTGCAGTTTCTTTTCAAATTCTCATAACCATTACAATAACGGCACTTAACATCTTCAGAAGGACTGGCTTTAACCTTAGGAGCATGGCCAGACTCGCTTGGATTCACAATCGAGCTCGTCTTGCCATCACCTTTGTTCTTACCAAGTTTCTTAAACTTTTTACCCTTTTGTACCATAAGGACATTTGGGGTGTCCTTCTTGATGTTAGGTTCAGCAGTCTTAAGCATCCCATGCAATTCAGTCAACGTCTTCGTCAAGTTGTTCATGTTATAGCTCATAACAAATTGATCATAGCTTGACGGCAGTGACTGCAGAATGATGTCAGCAGCCAACTCTTGGCTAATGGGACAATCCAGTTTCCCCAAGTTATCAATATAACCCGTCATCTTAATGACATGAGGACTAACTGGTTCGCCCTTTGGTAGCTTGCACTCAATCAGAGATCTTACCGTCTGGTATCTCTGAGTTCGTGCCTGCTCCGGAAACATACTTTTCAGGCCAGTGATTATCTCTATTGGCGACTCCAATACTCATATTGCTTCAGCAATTCCGAGTTCATGGTAGCCAACATGAGACAACTCACATCCACCGCATCATTAGAATGCTTATCCCAAGCATCCTTATCTGACTGCCAGGCATTGGCTCGGTACTTCTTGGGGAGAACTTTCTCAAGGACATAGTCCTTTTTCTCCTGTTTGAGAACAATTCTCAAGTTCCGATACCATTCAAGAAAGTTTGATCCATTTAACTTGTCCTTCTCAAGGACGGATCGCAGGGAGAAATTGTTACGATGGTTTGTGCTAGACATAGCTGAAAAACAAGGGAGGTTTAGTTATGATGTTCAAGAAATGAGAAGTCTTAACAATTAAGAAAACTCGCATTATATTCAACCAATGTTTCCTCAAATGAATATAAAGATCGAAGACCCATACTTCACTAAACTTGAGTGAGCCACTGGCTAGCACCCAAATTTTAGCTATCTAGGTAAGCAACAACCTTGCTAGTTATATCCAATATAACTCTTGGTTGTGGATCGACATCTCATGCCCAATCCACCCGATGTCTCTGAGCCCAAAACGATTTTGATGTCCCAGTCAAGTAAACCAATCTCTTCAGTCATGTAATTGTTGATGTCTTGCACTGCAAGTCTATCAACACGATTACCTCCTGGCTTACTCATGTAACTGTGGACACCTTGCACTGCAAATCTATCGCACAATGAAATGAGCCTTGACAGTTGACAAGATTGGAAAGACATCAAGGATCACTTGATATTTGGTTGAGGAACGGAACCTTTAAAACGTTCAGTTTTATTATGTTTTAATTCTTCTAATTAAAATGGTTCATTTTGGTTTGGTTCTGTGATTTCAGATTCAATAACCTAAGCCATCGGACCTTGTGTCGACCGACACTACTTTAGTGTCGATCGATGCAGATTAACCAAAACCAATTTGCGATAACCGATCAATCCAATTGATCCGGTTTTATGATAACTAGTCAGTGTCGATCGACACTACATTAGTGTCGGTCGATGCTAACCTAATCAAACCAATCGCAATAAACCGTTCTTAGCGTTTAACCATTATTAACCAAGCTCGATAACCGGTCTAATCCAATTGAACCGATTTATCAAATTCGCGAGGTTTGTGTCGACCGACACAACGCTTGTGTCGATCGACACTAGGCGAAACCTAAGTTTTATTCGGGTTATCCTTCTGTGTCGACCGACACCGGATTGGTGTCGATCGACACAGGGCGATAAACCCTAATCGTTTTCAAGCGAAAAACCTAAAACTAGATTACTTTCATGAAAACGAATTTTAGCATGTTTGTATCAACTATACAGAGATCCAGATTCAACCAATCTAATCAACATGCTACAGATTCAATGGAACCCTAAGGCTCTGATACCACTGAAGGAATTTCTAGCAGATCCTAATCAAATTAGGCAATCCTAGTATGAATTCCAAGCCTAGGATCTAGGGTTCATATAATCGAATCATTAGGATTTGAGGATTACCTGGTTATTAGCAGCGGAAGGTTTTGCAGATAATCGAGATCACGAAGCACCTCAAACGCTGTGCCTCTACTGGTATCTACACGCACACAAACTGAACAGGAGGGATGCTAGTGCCTTTAGAGATCAGATCTCTCGAGAGGTTTTTTCTTACCTTTCTGGTGGCTGTGAATTAGGTTAGATTAGTGTTTAGGTCGACCATATATCTTATATATGTCGACTTAAACCACAGCCGAATTAACCAACGATTAAACCGATTTTAATCTGGCAATTCGCGAGTTGTGTCGACCGACGCACTTGATGTGTCGATCGACACTGCCCCAGAAAATTGGTATTGAATGCATATCAAATATGCATTCATCAGATCATTACATTAATGATCAACCTCGTATACTACGTCCAGTTTGCTTAGGTGTGTGACCCTGTAGGATCATATAACACTAGCAATGAGTTCTAAACTCATTGATCATAAGTGGCTTCTAGCAAAGCATTATGACTGCCTAGTGTCACATGATTGTCTCATCTCGACAATACGACTTTCACTTAGAGTAAGCACAATAGATTTCAGGACATTCCCAACAGAAAACTCTGCTGTGAGACTTCAACAATACATTAAACGATTAGTACAATCCTCCTAAAGTTTCTAACATGCCCATTTTACCGGGTGACGTACGCGACTCGGATTCCTAATGGTTGCATTGGCGACACATTTCGACTCGATAAAACATTGAAAACTTTGAAAAACCGGAATCTTCGAACCCATGACGAACCATGCTCTGATACCACCTTTTGTAACGCCCCCTTCCCGTTTTCCGCTGACCTTCGAGCTAACCGGCCAACAATCCAACAAGAACATGCCCGATCGAACCCGAGCAGTCATACGAGAAGAGTTTGTCACAATACGAAAGCCAGAGATAGTCCGGTTTGAGACAAAGGGTCGAACCAAACCATCCTTGACTCCGTTTACCTCGTTTCCATGATACGAGGCTTTTCAACCCGTACCGCTTCCACGAGTTGTGTTCGGTTCGGACTAAACCGTATATCAGGGAATTATTCCGTTTTTATTACTTTAAAAATATAAATCTTATTCATAACAATATACGGTCTAATACAAATCATTTAGCGGGATCCCAACAAAATCTGAAACCGAAATAAGTCAAAATGCGTAACAAACTGATACCCAATGCCAACCCGAGACTACTCCGAGTGTCCTACGTGTCCGCCGAGCTACGCCAAACCTGAAAAACACCAAAAGAGTCTAATGAGTGATCTAAGATTACCAAGTGAGACGGCTCCCAACTAAAGGTTGCTAACAATCTAATAATCCCGCCCAAACCCTACCAAGACGTGATGAGCTCCACAACACATCAACATTCAAATAGCAACACAAAACATCAACGAAGGAAATCGAGAACAATGCAGCACATGCCTTCGATTAGAATCGATCTACACTAAACGCATCTCTAACGCAATCTCCACACCATGGGCCCCAAACGCGAACTCGGTAACTTCCATGGGAAAAATTAGCTACCCCACGGTAACTAAAACCTCCCACAACTCCTAGACGAAAACACAAAGTCCAACGACTAGGACACCATTCTCTGTCCATCGATACGAGGTGACTCGGATACCCCTAGATAACCAAATCTTTCATGTTGTCCGGCCCTAGGACGCGACCTCGTATTCTCCGGACCACACACCTACCGGCGTCACTCAGTACGGTAACACCATAACCAGAATCACGACCTGAAGGTACGTGAACCGATCAAGTAATTAACCGAGGATCCAATCGGGTCGGAAGTACCGGAACTCCATCTCTAGACTTGCGGGATCTAACGCACCCTATAGAGTCATAATAACAGCAATGTAAACAAGCAGACTCACTCGGACTCTATAACGCATTACGAACAAGGTCAAATAGAAATACCATCTCAATACCCAATCTATCCTGCAAGTCCTATCACCAACCTCCACATCACCCGACCTTACCCAGACTTACCCGGTTCCGCACCAGAGTAAGTATCTACTAGTACAGTCTACTCGGCCCAACACCGCAGTAGATAAACAATCAAGCAATCAACAGTCTACTCGGCCCAACACCGAAGTAGATAATCAATCAAGCAATCGACAGTCTACGAGCCCAACACCGAAGTAGATACACAATCACACAAACAACACTACCCAACTAATTAATTAGGTTTAACAGTCTTTTCATATTTTCTTAATTAATTCCGTCTGCTACCTCGGAATTAGTGGATTACTAATCCAGTAGACATCCCAGCAATCACACCACTTCTCTTACTTATCCCTTCCTAAGTATCTTTTAATAAGTCCTCGATCTGTCGGTTTAGAGTTAGTAAGTTTACTAACTCCCCGACATCTCATTATTCATTAACTTCCATTCATTACCCTTAACCTGACTAATTAACCCACCCCGTCATTATATTCTAAGTGTGTTACGTCTTTTAAATGTATTTTAATCAACTCATAATTTTTCGTATATAGATTCCTTTAGATACGTTCTTAAATACTTATATATGCATATACGTCCTAGCATGCCGTTCTATAAGTATGCATCACCCACTCAAGAAATCAATGAACTATCAATCACTTAATGCAACAACCAATCAAGCAATCAACGAATTATCAACGATTACGGATATGAGCTAACTAGCATGCATCCCTTAACCTAACCATTTAATTAGTTCAACGAGTTATTAATGAACCTATTTGTCCTAACCAATTCAATCAATCGGGTATGCAATCTAAAGTACGATTTATCAATTCCGGATACATGTCATCTCCCTCCATTTCCCACATGTTTTATTTTTTTGTACAAGGGGTGCATTGAACTTGCTTCTATTCTCTCTTCATCTACGTGTCCTTCTTCTAAGATAGTGGTTTTTAATGCATAATTACCAATTAGATTGCTCCAAATATTCCGTAGAAGCTCATATTCCCGATTCCTTTCGATGCTTCGGTTTAGCCGGTTTTGCGTTTAATATTTTAAAAACTCCTTAGATGCTTCTATAAATCCACCAAGCCTCATTTTCATATTTTAGAGGATTTTATATGAATTTATAAATTTGAATCACTCCAGTTGGATACCCGTAGCTCCGGTTATGGATTTTACAAGTTGTCTCGGTTTTGTCGGTTTCCATTCCCAACAAACCGTTAAAATCTTTAAAACTCTGTAGCCTCTGAAATAAATCCTCCAAGCTTCTTTTTAAAATACTAGACTCTTTTATATGAATTTAGAAATTCGTTTCACCTCAATCGGACACCCGTAGCTCTCGTTATGAATTTTACGAGTTTTGTCGGTTCTATCGGTTTCCTTTCCGGATAGTCCGAAAAACTCGTTTAAAGCCCGTTCTTGCCACTTTCTGTCTTCTAAATGTTTTATTTACTTAAAAATAAGAAAATTTGACCCGTCTCTGCTTCTGGCTCGTATTTTGGTAAAATTACCAAAATGCCCTTCATCTTCCGAAAATTACGAAAATGCCCTTTGTTGACTTTTCTACTGCCCGTTGACCAATTTAGTGAGACAGAGTATTACAATCATGGCGAGGGATGGAAGACATGTAACCATGGTGTACGTGTTGAAGGAGATAATTATGATAATACATCTGATGAGGGATTTCCATAGGATCTTAATTGATATCATACAACTTGAATATGAGGGAATTGTAAATTTGAGAATCACACTTTTTAAGTGTAACTGGTACTACCCTATTCTCGGTATAGACACTCGAAGGAGTAATGTTGGCATTGTAGACGTTCTTTCATAAAAAGATACAATAAAGTCGAACCATTTGTTCTAGGTACGTATGTTTCTTACATGTCAATTTTATTGCCTTTAATTATATGTAATTATATATAACTTCATTAATTACATACATATTTCACAGCCGCACAAGTGGATCAAGTTTTTTATATCCCGTATCCATACACGAAGAGACCAAAGCAGTTGTGGCTAAATGCTGTTTAAGTCAACCCGAGGGAAAATATTTCAGGACATGATAATGACATGGACTCGAATCTTTTTCAAAAAGAAAATGAGGATCCTGTAATGATGACTAGAATCGAAGATCTCGTTATTGATAATTTGGTACAAGGAGGAAACCCAATACATCTTTATTACGAGGTCGGGGATGCGGAACCAGAAGATGAATTTATGTGTAATTTATCTTCTTCTAATGAGGAGGATGAAGATGACGATGAAGATCATGATGAAGGACCCTAGTAATAATATGCTTATTATATTTGTCGGTGTAATTTATCGTCTTCTCGGTTGGGAAAATAAGGAATTTTTATATTTCATCAAATAGACCCATAAAACCCAACATTATACCTTTTTGTAGCCGTCGACATTATTATTTCATTTCAAACATTCATGTTTATCAAAAAGGCATAGTATTAGACTAAGTATCAAAAGGAAATCAAATCAAGATTTATTGGAGCAGAGCTTGAAGAGTGAAGTTGTGGCGTTTTCCCAAAGTAGCTTCAGCACAATAGTGTTGTTAGCCTTGATTTTGTTCACCTTGAGGATTGATCTCAAACCACCAGTTAAACGCAGTAGCCGCATCCTACTTTCAACAGTCATCACCAGTTTGACAAACCATTTCACTCCACCCTCATTCACCATATATATGGTCTTTCCTGCAGTCTTTTCTAATTCATTGGCCTTGTTGAATGACTGGGGAATAAATTGCACAAACAAACTCTGGGGTTACAATCAGAAACCATAAGCAAAAAAAATTTATTACAATTCTGCTACTCTTAATACTCTCAGTTGTGACATTTAGTGTTACAAAGTTCTCTTCAATTCTTGCAACAAATCATCCAAACTTTATATAGTACTAAAATCAAAAGAAAAAAAACTATTAGTCTTGGAATACAGTATATGATAACTTACTCATGTCCTCCTGCCGATTTTCTGTTAGAGTCTTGACCCAATGGAGTTCACAGCATCTGGGACTAAATGCATGTACATAAAAATTTAAACCTCCAAAGTATTCGAATATTAAAACGTCTCTGACTTGTAAATTGTGTCCCTCGCCTCACTCTTTCCAGCTTTCAGTTATTCTGTCACCAACACGTTTCACAGAAAATTTCAGGTTACACGCATCTGAAGTGAGCTCACCAGCTGTAAGATTTTTTTTTCCATCTATGTGGTCTTTGTTGAACTATTTTGGGAAGTATGCAACAGCCAAAAAACTCAACTAAGAAGAAGTAAGCATTAAATATGGAGTGAAAGAGAGAGGAATCACTAAGATTACATACCACACCGAAAAAAATTCGGGAAGTATAGGCTTGAAGGAAACTTCACAAAAATGACCACGAAATCAGTCAGACTTGATAACAACGACATGCACTTAATTGTAAATCCACCAAAATGTAAATCTAACTATTGAAGACTTTTAGACAGAAATGGGGTATAAAATGAGAAGAAATACCTCAGACCGATTCCTTGTCGCAGTGGAAGAATAACACGACAGCAGAAAGGAGAAGACTGTCTGAATCTGAGAGAGGTTATCATGGTTAGGGTATTTCTATCATTTTATAATAATTTACCAAAATATTTGGTTTAGGCGCAATAAGTTGTTTTGGTTTGGCGGGTCTTATAAGATGATTATTTTATTTTCATATGAAATGATGAATTTGTGTTTTTTCTCATGTATATACAAGGTATTTTGAAATTTTGTGTGGGTATGTATGCTTTTAAGAATCTGATAAATATGCAATATGTTTTTTGAAAGTTAAGTGTAATGAGTAATTTTGACCGAAATTGTAACTAGTAAAAATGTAATGTAGCCATGTCCTAACCACATAAGATTTTAATATACTCTACAAAATCAGTAACAACTAAACTTGGTTACTTTGTTCTAATCATATTATATATTGTTATGTTCTAATCATATATTAGATATATTGTTTTTGGAAAAAATGATATCTACAAGATATGTTACTATATAGTAATCACTATCCTACTAAAATATGGCTACTAATTACCGTTATTAAATGAAAATATTAAACATGAAAGCATAATAAAAAGTAATGTTCTTAAGTAAGGTTCCTTAAGCATATTAAAACTGAAAGGTTCTTAAGTAACAAACACTAAATTAAACATGCATGTGGTTTAGATAGGGACAACATCACTGTTTCCGGCAACATCCGGGTCACGGGGCTCTAGTCCGATAAGCCTTTCACTGTCTCAACCCATATCTCATCAAGATCATCTATATAAAGTAAGTACTTTAGCAAACTTTCCTAAATTATTATATATAAACTAATGAAAATTATTAAAACAGTTACTTCATGTCTGAAAGTTCCTCCACATCTTGAGCATCACGATCACTTTTGGAGGCTTAGTCTTTAAAAACCTAGGCCAGAAGTCAACCGTGTATTTTCCATAAGCCACACACTTTAACTTATTGTTCCTATTTTGAATAAAAAAGTTAATGAAAACTATCCTAATCAATTGTTCTTATTATCGAATGCCACACACTTTAATCAAATTTTCTTGTCATGGTGTTAACTACTACATAACCGAAAACACTTACATACCGTCTCTGAGGTGGAACACTTTCTTTGTCCTTGCAGGGTTTAGGGAATCGAGTTCAAGGGGGCAGATGATCGAGACCACCCCCATGGTGTCTACACAAGGTATGTGTGCATATTTTTGTTATTTAGAATTTCACGGTAAGAAAAGATGAAACTTTTGATAGTTTTTACCTATAGGAATCTCTGTTTGTTTTGATGTCATGGATTTGGAGGAAACTAATAAATTCCATGTAGTGCTTGGTGTCTAAAGGCTCGATAAGTTTGATCCCAGTGTCTTTGGTGGTTTCAAGTCACTGGGGAGACTTTGTTGGACAAAAACCTGAATCTGCTCGGATAACCCTAACTCCCGAGATCTCAATCCACTTTACTTCATGTTTCATTAGTCCAGAGAAGTCATTTACTTGTCATGGATAAAATACCATTTCGATCTTGCTTCCTTGCATAAGTAAAAGCTTCAAGATATATAATCAGAACATGCAGTCTTGCATGTCGAAAGCTCTGTTAAATATTTTTCACTTACACTCTGGTCGACCAAAATGTAACTCCATTATGGTCCATCTCCAAGCACATAGTATGGATAGACGTGGAAAATCTTAACTCTGAAGTGTCATGCGGTTTCGTCTCTGTTAGGTTGTGTTTCTGCTTTGTAGTTGTAATGGACCATTGTACTTTGGTTCTGTTTCAAAGAGAATGAAAATGGGAGAAAAGTTAGTGAGCGGGATGATTATTACGACGAAATAATTTTTCCTCACCAAACAACGAAGTTAAATTAAAGACGGTTACATGAGATGAGGATTTTAATAATTTTCCTCGAGCGCCACATCAAAACAGAGAGAAAGAGAGAAATGTATTGTTACGTGGAGTGTGTGTATGTCTTTGAAACCCCAATGAAATCAGTTAATCATGGTTAAATATCACTAAAACAGTAAACTGGTTTGTATTTTGTTTTGTTGTAGCCTCTGAGCCCTTGCACCGTATACTAGTTTTGTCTTTTGTTCTCTCGCAGGTTTTGCAGAGTTCCTCTGTTTTGGCGGGACATTTATGTTGTAGCCTCCCTCAAATCTTGTTTTGCGTTTCATTTGGTATGCTTGTGCTTATTGTTTACTCATTAAATCAAAGACAAGAAGAATATTCAATGTTCCTCTCACCCAATTTTATTAAATTTCCTTAACATAATAAGTACATATATACGCAAACAACAAATTAGGTATGTAGAAAGATTCTCTAAATCAAAATTTAATATTTCAAACCATCATAAAACTGGTAATAACATTTCACACCAACCTCTTCATCTCGCTATGTTTGATTAAGATCATTTGGAAATGCTATGTTTAATATATTGTGTAGGATTATGTATATTCTTTCGGTATGAATCATATATGGGGAGAAACCACAAAATCTCAAATTTGAGGATTGGCCCACTCCAAAAGAACCAATAGAAACAACAATCTTCATTTGATCTGAATATTTATCAACAACATTTTGATAATCTTGGAGGTTCCGTATATGATTTACCGGATGAAAATAGTATTTTGGTAGAAATTGTAACATATGTAATATTAAATGTTTTTTTGTTCATTATGCTCTCAAATATAATTAATCAATGCATTTTGAAGTTATAAATGAGTGGTTATGTTGAAATTGAACATTTAATCTAATTAATATAATTGAGAAGGCATGTGAGAGAAACTCTGAAAACTATCTCCCCTCTTCCAGTCAAAAATCAAGATTATGCTGACGTGTCAAGCAATTTTGATGTCTACTCTCGAAACTTTTTTGATGACTATTCCACCTTTTTTTTTCATCTCTCTCGAAACTGTCTCCTCCCTTTCTCTCGAAAACGACGATAAGGCAGTTAGATAGCCGACGAGGCTAAGGGCATCTCCAACCCACCTCTATATTTGCCTCTAAACTCTATTTTAGAGACAAATCTACTCCAACCCACCTCTATTTTCACCTCTAAGACCATCTCCAATGTATTTCTCTATATTTGCCTCTATTATAGAGGAACTCTATAATAGAGGTGGGTTTTGCTCCAATGTATTTCTCTATATTTTCCTCTAAAAGGGAATATTCTCTCTAATATTCTTTTTTATTTTACTAATAATACATTTTGTTTCTAAAAGTTGCAAATTAACCCTTTTTATTTTACAAAACTTTTATAAAAATATAAAATATTTAAAAAAGCAACAAAGAAATTGTATATATGTATAAAAGCAACAACGAAATAATGTTTTTATATTTATTTTGGTTATAATTGTCAAATATAAAAGTTAAAGGGGAATTATGTAAACAAAAAAAGTTTGACTCTATTATAGAGGAATGCTATTTCTTCCTCTATATATAGAGGAAAAAATAGCAATCTCTATTTTAGAGCAAGATATAGAGATGGGTTGGAGCTCATTTTCCTCTATTATAGCATTTAGAGGAAAATATAGCAATGGGTTGGAGATGCCCTAAAATAGAGATCTCTATTTTTTCTCTATATATAGAGGAACTCTATTTTTTCCTCTATAATAGAGGTGGACTTTTTAATTTACAAATCAGTCCATTAACTTTCAAATACTTTTATTTATGACCAAAATAATTAAATATTAATATTTTAATAACTAACAATATAAAATTAATAAATTATAAATTATAATATTTTAATAACTAATATATAATTTAAATAATATTATAATTTTATAATTGTAAAAATAAAATAAATGGGCTAAATTGTAACTTTTATAAATAAAAACTGTTATTAGTAAAATAAAAAAAAATATTAGAGAGAATATTCCTTTTTAGAGGAAAATATAGAGGAATACATTGGAGCAAAACCTACCTCTTTTATAGAGTTTCTCTATTTTAGAGATAAAAATAGAGAAATACATTGGAGATGGTCTAAACCCTGAAACGATGGAGTCTGGCCACCGGTCGATGAACGAGTCTAACTCGACGATATCTGTCGATAAAATCGCCGATCACGATCGATTAGGTGGGGATAAAATGGTTCAGGCTAACGAGAGTTCGAGAAATTCAGATCCCGATCCTGCTCATACGGCTACGGCGGCGGTGGAGGAGGAAGAAGGTACGGTTAGTAGAAGATCGGAAATGAGTTACTCGGGCGAGTTAGGCGAATCGGGAACGTCTACAGGTCATCGAAAGAGGAAAGGACAGATATACAGATTTTGTCTCTTGATTTTTGTCTGTTAGGGTTCTAAAAAGTCTACAGATTTTCTATCGTTTTTTTCTTCAATAGCTTGATCTTGGGATCTATGATTTCTCTAAAGTTTTCGATCGGGTTTTGGTTTTTGGGATTTTTAATTCTTTATTTTTGTGATTCGAAGTATTGCCATTTTCTTTGGTCACTAATTTTAATTGCCATCTCTTCTGAGATCATTCATACTGAATGGTTTTTAAGTTGTTGAGTTTTGGATTTTGAAACTGAGGAAGACAGAGTCGTTGAGAATAGTTAGACATTTAAATTTTACAGATACTTTGATTTGTATATTGAAGGAGTTGAAGAAAACAGAACCTTTGAAGAAATCAGGGAGAGAAGATCAGACTTTGAAATCTCAAAAGAAGAAAGATGGCTGGAAAATCTGGAAGTGCAGGAGATGGATACGGAGGAACCGTTTTCTTCTACGCCGGCGAGCTTTGGCATTTTCGGATCTTCACTGGTCTAACCAATCAGATTTCCAGATTTTCAGCCCCCGTCGAGCCAGTTCCATTGTCGCCTCCTCTTCATCCCGCAAGTCAGTTTTTTTTCTTTTCCTTTCTGGTTTCCAGATTTGTTTCCGTCTTAGTTGGTGCTCGAGTGTTTGTTTCTTAAGGAAATTATTGATTTTTTCTTTTGCAGGAAATTATACAAGCAATGGTATTCTACTTGTGTTTTGTAATGGCGGACTGAATCAAATGTGATCCGCTGTTGGTCACATTCTTTAATTGTTGCTTTAATTGGTCTTTCGAACTTTATCAGATTTGATGATTCTCAATCTTGAGGCATGTTGTTTCAGATCTGTGACTAATTAATGTCTTTTGCATCCAAATTTTGATTATGGAAACTCAAGTTTTGATCTTTCACTTCTGTAGTGTAGTTGGTTAGTCTGAATGTCTTAAAAATGGAAACTTTTATGCTCCAAGACTTTCAATTGTTGTGATTAATGATCATTGCTGGATCTGTGAGTTTCAAATCCATCTTTTTTTCCTGTTAAAGAAGGTGTCGGTGGATTTCAGTTTAGACTCTTGATCTAATGATGTAATTCTTTTATGAATCCTTGGCTCTCAAAGTCCAGTACTTATTGAATTTAGCTCATCTAGATCTCTTTAGATCATGCTTGGGCATAGGGACAGAAAATTGTTGAAGTTCAAGACTCTAGGAAATATCCGTTTAATCGGTGAACTTCTGAAGTAGAAGATGGTTCCAGAAAAGATTGTTCATCACATTGTTCAGGTTAACTCCTATAAGTTTACACATTTTCTTAAGAAATCTTTTGTTTTGGTAGTATACGTATCAACCTTTTATCATTTTGCGCTGAGCTGATGAGAAAGTGTGTCCATCAGCGGGAAATGTTGAAGCTATCTGTCATTTCTTCAAAACCATTGGCAAACAATTTGACGGAAATCCGAAGTCAAAACGGATCAATGGTGCATATTCAGACGCCTACAGGATCTGTCGAAGAATCCTTAGTTAGAACTGTGTCTGAGATTCATGGTTCAGAATATCATCGACATGCGCTCCAATGGCTGGGTTCTGAGGCGGGAAGAGGTATCTGGCATTGAAAATCTTATGTATGAGTTTTAAAAGTTACAAGTTTGAGAATTTTTTAGCAGTTCTAATGTTCTATTTACATCCTTTTTGTGAAGGTGAAAGCAAAAACTATAACCGAAATCTATTCTGACGCAGAGAAGAATCTTGGTCTCCGACCAGGTGCCACTGCAAATATGAGAAAGGGCGTGGCTTGCAATGAATGTGCCTTCCACTGCAAATAGGAAAGATGGAACTCAGTGCTGCCCGCAATCAAGACTAGATACAGACGACTCAAGGGTCAATATTCCTTTTCTTCTTCTTTTTTGTATGTATTCCTTTTCTATTTAGTCTTTATTTCTGATCTGCTGACCATTTTTTTAATGTTGCAGGGAGTCCTCCTGTTGAAGGAGATGAAGATGAGGATGATGTTGATGATATCGAGAATGAGTTCAATTACACTCAGGAGATGGCACATAGTCTTTTGACTTAAAACTAATATTTGAATGAATCTTTTCTCTGTTGAAAAACTTACAGAGGGACACACAATATTCATATACCGTGGTAAGAACTACAAACCACCTTCGTCAAAACTGATGGCACATAATCTTTTGACAAAAAGAAAAGCTTTACAAAGATCAGTTGCGATGCAGCTACCCGGCGTAAGTGAAATGTCTTTCCATTCATTATATTTTATTGAGAGAATCATTTTAAACCATATTTGAAGTTGTTGTTGCAGTCACTGATGTTCTTTGCTTACAGTTTACCCTAGAAAGAGCCTTTGAAGATTGGAGGTGATATTGGTAAATCTTCAAGTCTCCGCCTTTTGACTTTTGTTGGTGCAAAAAGCTTTACAAGGAGGATGTAAGAAAATTACGATGGCAGTTAACTTGCTTGATCACATATTATTTTCATAATTATTTTTCATTTAATCCAGTAATTGAGTGCCATATCATGTAATGTCGCATTTTATGAATAACAATAAAGATAAACCTGATCAATGCAACTTTGTAACAATGTAATAAAGTTGAAAGATTTGACAATAGTGTTTGAAAGGGCCCCAGCATCAGTCTTCTATTTATTTACTTTTAAGAACCGATCCGACAAATTTCAAAAGTTTCTGAAAATGTATCATAATTTAGGCCCGGGGAAAAATTGAATCGAAGAACCGAACCGGAACCGATTAAAAATTTCGGTTCGGTTCCGGTTTCACCCAAAATACCTATTGGATCCTGAATTTTGAATCTATGGGTATCAGAACCGAAATGAGGAATCCAATATCCAAATATATATATATTTACATTACACATATAATATTAGTTATTAATATTTCAAGTGGTTTATAAGCTTTTCTTTTACTCTACAGTCCACCGTTTACCAATAACACAAAACTCTCTATCTATACAAGACATAGAGAGAAAAATGCATCATCAGCCAAAAAATGGTGATCTAACGTTTAGGATGTTTTAAACGATTAGCTATTTTACGTATACAGAATAGGAAGTTTCTACTACCATGTTTACAATGACTTGATTATTTATGAATACTTTATTTCTTTTCTAAAACTGGTGATTTAGTGAATTGTATTTCTATGACATAATAACATTGTTAGTTTAAGCACAAAAATTATCGAACCCAATATTTTTATTTATCAAATCCAAAACTTAGCTATAGTTTTGAGTATGGATTTAGCTGCAAATATGGTAGTAGTGTTAATACATTTTTTATATCAAAAATATAATAATACAATTTATATTAAAATAAAATAAAATGTTATGTTATGACATTGAATGTCTAAACTATAAATGTGAATGATACTTTAGGAAACGAAACTATACCAAACTCTATTACAATTATTTTTGGATAATTTGGAGGTTGGAGTCTGTAGGTCGGTAAGCCTCTCTAAAATGGATTTAAACCAAAACCGTATTAAGAAAATAAGACTCTTTCTAAATAACTCTGTATTTAAAACCAATAAAAATGTAAACTAAAAATGGTAACTATATTCTTACACCGTCTATTTAAATCAATCATAATATGTATTTCGTTATCGAATAATATATAATCTCAAATACATAAACATTAGTTCGTGCATCGCACGGGCCAGAATACTAGTAAGATATAAAACAGTTTAAGAACCAAAACTAATAAGATGTATAATTACAATGATTAAAATGTAAAAGAAAAGATGAAACCTCAAATTTGAGGTTTTATACAGTGAAACCTCAAAAATGAGGTTTGGTGATTTCTTTTGGAGTGAACAAAACCTCATTTTTGAGGTTTAGCTCACTCCAAAAGAAACCTTAAAACCTAAAAATCTAAATTTTCATATTTGCTTTTACATTCTAGTCCAAAAACTATTTCTTAAATTGTTCTGTGTACTATTTTTAATTTTAGGGTTTCAAAACTTTCAAAACTATTTCTTAATTTTTTTTTTTTGATTTAGGATTTTATAATCCATTAAGTATATCCTAAATTTTCAAAAAATTAAAATTTTGTTTTCATAAAACCTATCTTCAGCCGTACTTTATATTGTGAGCAAACGTTTTATGATTTTACTAAAGCATACTAAATAAGTTTAAATTTAAAAATGGAGACAATAAAAAGGTATATATTACTACTACGTTACGCCTAGAAGTGGGTTAAAATTAAAAATCAATATTGTCAAATTAATCTAGGAAACCAAAACCCAATTTTATAGCCCAAAATAATTCAATTACCCACCTAAACCCAAGAATTTTAGACAAAGTTTCGAGAAATCATCAATTAAGACAAACCCTGATATTATTATGTTCTTCCCTTTTTCAGAAATCTCCTTCGAACCATCTCGATAGTCTCTCTCCAAATCCTCTTCTCTGCCCACCCATCTCAAACTGGTATTTGTTTGAATCTCTTATTCGAGGGTCTGAATTTAAATGCTAACTTTGATAGAAACCCTATCGAAGTTCTCTCAAACTCTTCTTTGAATCTCTCAATCACAAAACCCTTCGTGATATGATTCCTACAACTACAAGTAATGTATGACGTTTATGTGTGTGTTAAACCATCTAGTTTCCCTCTGATTTGCTTTTCTTTTGAAACGAATTGCTTTTGAATATAATTATTGGTTTGCTTATGATTTTCTTGTGGTTTTATTTTGTTGGAACAATTAATTTTGGTTCTACACTGTAAATGACTCCTATATTCCTCTATCAGCTTCAATATGGTCTCAACAGTCTCGATAAGTTGGGTTTTTTTTTTTGAGTGTTTGATGGTTTCGAGTCTGATGGTTAGGATGTTAGGCTTATAGTTAGCAAGAAATTGAGCTTGATGTATTAGTTTAAAGACTCTTGTGTTTTTTTAAGTTCGAGTGTCTGAGCGTTTACAAGATAGTGTTTGTATCATTTGTGACATGACCAAACCATCAATAACTTTCTTCTAAAACATTTTTCGAGGAGTCTGCCAACGACGGATAAAAGACATGGTTAGTGCTACAAAGGACCGCAGAAGCACTGCAAAGGACTACGACCTCGGAAGATCTCAGCAGATGAATATAACTACATCTTTCCTCAGGTAAAGTAACATTTTTCACAATCCACGTTTATAAATTCTTTATTTAATTGGTTTTCTCTTACTATCTTTAATTATCACAGGCCACTGAGAAGGATGGAGTCGAAAGCCTGACAAAAAATATATTTTAGTAGGCAAGCGCAAGCACCCCAGACACTTTTCAGCGTTTCTGGCCCACCAAGAGCAAAGAAGGAAGCTCAACGTAAAACTACAACACCATCTGCTTCGTAGGATACTTATCACTGTCTCTTGCACGTGTTAATTTTTTGGGGTATAATTTTTGGCAACTCCTTAATGCTGGAATTTGCATTTGTAATTCGTTTGTGTCTACATGCTACACATAAGTATATAAGTTACAAATGTTATGTAGTTGAGAATGTTTTTTACATTTCTTGTACCATTCAAATTATGGTATCACTAATTACCAAATCGTAAATTGAAATAATCCAAATTATTGTTTTTACGAATAAATGTTACCAAATTATTCGCACTACACAAAGAAAGTAGTCGCAAAATATTTACCTTCAACGCATATAGATTTTCCGAATAGTCGCTGAATAATCGTTAATTAGACATTAAACCGTCGCCAAGTAGGAACCATATATTACGACTAAGTTGTGACTATATTACGACGCTGCATAGTCGTTAAATTAGCCATTAAGCAGTCACTAATTAATAGAAAAATGTTTACCATAATCATATTATGATTTTCTTTTTTGACGTTATATCATCGGTAAAATAGTCAATAACTAATCGCCAAAAAGTCACCATATATTACGACTATTGTGTGACTATATTAGACAGTCACGTAATAGTCGACAAGTAGTGGCCGAATTAGTACCATAATCATATTTGGATGTTCCGATTAGTCACTGGATAATCGTTGACCTAGTCATGACCAAGTGCCTAATTAGTCGCCAATATTTACTACTTCATTGTGACTATATTGATCAGTCGCAAAACAGTCAGCCATTGGTCACCTATGTTAATGACTTCTTCGTGACTAAATTTCTCCGACTGCATCTAGGTTTAGTCGCACAACTGACGCAAATGGTCGCAAATTAGTCCTTACATATTTCGACAATGCTACATCTATTTTACGATTACTTAAATTAGTAAAAGATAGTCTTATACCGCCGACTATTTTTACAACTACGAATTTTACCGACTAAGGATTTAAAACTACTAGCTTTAGTCGCTATTTAGTAGTAAAACTGCGTATAACGACTATTCTGCGACTAAGAATTCAGTCGCAAGAACATTGTTTTCTTGTAGTGGATTGTTTATGGATTTAAGGTAGAGACTCCTTTATAACTTAGGAACACTGCCGCCATTAAAGCAATTACATGTATCCAAACCATCTCTTGTCATTTGGCTCAGCCCACTGGCTGAATGCCCATGCTTTAAGTTGACGGCCAATCCATGATCTTCACCCTCCGAGTCGTCGAGCCATGACCGGTACAATCTCTTTCGTCCAAAGACTATACTCTTTTCCCTTATTATTTTTTTCCCAATGGGTTTTCCTACTAAGGCTTTTAATAAGGTAGCTTTAAGTTTGACTTCATCTAAAGAGACCACAACCCAACTTCTTTCTTTTGCTATTTTCGTTTAGGCTTTTTTACCTTTTGTTTTATTTTAGTATTTTTTGAGAAATTAGGCTTTAAAGCCACATTGTATCCAATTTGTAAAGTTTAAGCCTTATTACAAGTCTTAAAAACCCTTATCGTCGGTTTGTTCTTGAGCTTGAGCGGATTCCCCTTGTTTTTGACCAGCTATCTAGTTACTTAGTTACTTTCATCATCCATATATTGAACCAAGAAAAGAGTGTCCTTCGGCCAATTGTGAAGTTTCCACCATCCACCTATCTATCCAAGGACCGATAGAAAAGTATCCTTCGGCCAGTCTCTCCTCCCTAGCCAGCGGTGTGTAAGAGGTATACCATTGGATCTTACATCACTACTCATACATAGCTATAAGAACACAAAAAATCATAGAGGAATGCATTATTATGTTGACAATAGTAATAGAGTTTAGAGATATTCTCATATGAAGAGGATGATATCTTCTACCTTGAATCTTACAAAGAAATAATGAAACTCTACCTCAAGGCACTTGTACTTAAAAGAAAATAATAAAATATGATGTATTGTGTGTAGCGTATCGTGGTCTCTGACTGCTGGGAAGGGTTTTTATATAATCTTGTGCAAAATTAGGGAAACATGAGATTTTCCACATACTGGTCGGTTTGGCCTCTTGAGAAGTCGCTTTGATAGGAAGTGCTGGATTGATCAATCTGGAATTTCACTATCTTATTTGGGCAATTTGGGTTGATCGATCCATTATTGGTCGGTTGATCGCATAACTCACATATTCAAATCGTGAAGGAATCAATCAATCCGTATGTGGAGAGATTGATTTGGCCTTGGGAGCAGGTGCTCCTTCATCTGGATCGAGCGGATTGGACCTCCTTTCAGCAAAATACCAATTTGCACCATATTAAGGTCTTTTGCTCCAAATGCTCCAATATTCATCATCAATTTTCTTTTGACCTGAATTGACTAGGACTCAAAGACTCAAAGGACTCAAAGATTCAAAAAATACTCAAAATATACAAAACATGGGTTAAAATATGGTCAGAACAGAGTTTATCACTAGATGAATTAAACAACCACAAGCTAGCAAAATAAACCAAGTTCTCAAGCCGACCATAGCTCCCTATGCATATGAATGAAAACATGTATGCTCATAGACTTAATTCTAATTATGCAAATGCAACTAGATGCACTCTTTTGTGTCAATTTTTTTCTAAGAAAATCGATTTTTACGGAGTTTCTATGCAATTGATGGATGCATTAAAATAAAAGCATGAATAAAGATAAAGTAAGATCACAAAGCACATGATTAGCAACCGGCTTCTCCCCCAAACTTAAATCAAACTTTCCCTTATGTGATAAAAGTGAGAAGAGAGAGATAAAATAGAACGAAAAAATGAAAATTTCGAAAACAAAAGGGTAACAGTGTTACTTGGGTTAGTTTGATTTGAGTGAAGTGGAGGATAAGAGGAGAAGTAACAAAAGTTCTTCCAAACTTAAACTATATCATTTCCCTCTTTTCTATGGCGGACCGGTTACCTTCCTTGTTCACCAAGCCTCGGGCCAACCACATTCTTGATGTCAAAGACCATAATGTCGCCCAAATATGTAAACACTTAGCAAAAAGATCTAAATTACTAGCAAAAGATAATTATTAAAAGAGTATGTACAAGGAAAGACAATAGAATTCTCCCAAGTAATCTTGTTTTAAAACACTAAACTTACTTTAAAACCCTTTAGGAATGTATAAGAGGAGTGTTAGAAATCCATGATTGATCCTTGAATTCTAGTTTGAGTACCTTGCTTATGACTCTTTCAAGACCGGCTGGACCTTTCTCTGTAAGCTCGGGTGTGAGAAGTGCTTTCAGTATTGCAAATGGATTAGACCTTCCTTTTCACTTAACCTTGTAATTAATCACACCATCCTGATATTTACAAGGTGTGATAGTCATGGTAGGAGGCTCACCAAGCTTGTGTTTTCATTGTTGACAAGGGTGGGAGGGTGGTGCTTGATTTTTATCTTCTCCGTGGTATTAGAACCTCTACCCTTATTGTCTCATTTCCTACTCCTACTCTCTTGCTCAATTGGAGTAGAGAAAAGAGCTTATATAAAAACTCCATCCAAATTTAAAGGCTCTTCGACATTCCATAACCCAAAGCTTCCTCCTTAATTATGGAACTTCTTCTTTCTTTCAAAAGCTTTTGGGGGTGGAGACTTAGCCAATATCTCACAACTACTCATATACTTGATTCCTCACCACGAAATTCATCATTCTAATCAATCAAGTTTACCTCTCTTGAGAAGATTGCACTACAATACTTCTTTGGGCTTGCTTCAACCCCATCCCCATTTCATACACGGGTCTTATAGTGAGGGCACTCCCCTGAGAAACATGACTTTACAAATGGTTGAGTCTTGAAGATATGGTTTCAAACCTTGTGTAAAGATCATTTTCAGAGAAAATCACCTTAGTATGAATGTTTTCCAGTTTTTTGTTCATCTCAATGGCTTCACTAGCTTGTCCCACTAAGAGTTGTTCGAGCATCCATTTTCATGTCAAAGTATTGATTTGTTGATGTTCTTCCTTGAATTTGTGGTACAAATCCATGTTGTGAGAAGTTGTACTCTTGGCTTTCATCACACACAACGTCGGAATACTACTTTGTATCTTCCAATACCTCACCCAATAAATCATTAAGAGCTTTCAATTCCTTAATCTCTTGATCTTCATCCTCTCCATTGGCCCTTAGAGATTTATCATACCAAAAATCATTTTCCTCCTCAATTTTAGCTATATTATCAACAAGTAGCTCTCCTTGGTCTATGGCAGGATTTACAAAACTCCTTTTGTTAGCTGCATCTAAAGTACATTTGTGCTCTTTATCAACTCCATGACTGAAGATATTAAAAATAACTTCTTTCTTGAACCCATGGTGGGGAAAATCATGAGTGTATCATTAAAGTATATCTCATGCTTCATGAATATCTCATAGATATCTTGTTTGAAGCTCAATATGTCTTTACGAGCTTGGCATGTTCTTTTTGTATGGTAGAACTTTAGGAAAAAGATCTTTTTAATCATCCCAAGAATTGACCAAGTGAGATGGTAATGCTATCTCCCATTGCTGGCCTTTTCTCCAAAGTGAGAGTGGGAACAAAATTTTTTTGACAATGTCTTCATGCACATCACCAGTCTTAAATGTGTTGCACAACATCTTAAAGTAGTACAAATGATCACAAGGATTCTCTACTCTTATCCTCAAAAACTTAGAGTCTTGAACAAATCTATCAAGCTTTTCCTTATCTTGTAAGAATTAGCTTCTATAGGAAGATGGAATCCGTAGCTCAACCGGAATATAGGAGTATCAAAGCGTTAAATCGTGGGTTTTCTCTCTTGAGAGTGGATTGGAGTCATAAGTTCTAGATCCCTAGAAATTTAGTTCTCTTGATATTTCGTTCGAGTGGCTGCAAGTGTTTAAACTTGTGGAAATTTATGGATGCTTCTTTAGTTGTTAGTCTCCAACAACTTAAGTGAACTTGACTTTCCATATCTCTTCTTTGTTTTTGGTACCTTTTGAAAGCAGTCGCACAATAGAATCAAGGAAACCAAGTTAGTAATAACAAAAAGGCAAAAACAAAAACAATAGCTTAGTTTCAAAAAGAAGTCAAATCATAATGACCAAAGCTAAAATCAATTGGCAACAACGCCAAATTGCTAATAGGTTCTTCGATTTTGAACTATCAGTTATTCAAACCACTAAACATGTCATTGTACTAGAGATGAGGTGTAAATCTAAATGGGTAGAGTCTAGAACACTAATCATGCATTGATCTAAGCCAAATAAAAAATGAGAGGTTTATCTAAAAATATTAAGATATTGAAGCAAGAAAGCAATAACAAAGCAAGAGAAGTAAGAACAAATAACTAAACAAGATTGATAACAAGATGAAAGAAGGATCATGAGATGAGGATGTGGAATTTGGGCAGTCAAGATGTAATCTGTGATGATCATATATTCACACAATGCTAAACATGTCTTAAGATCACAAATATAAGTTAACTCATTCCATGACATTAAATCATATTCTAATGAAGCAATTATTCAATTTTTATTTCCAAATCACAAGATAAACATGCATTAAATTCAATCACCATTGCCACTTAACAATGCTAATCCTTAGGTTTAGAACATTAAGCTAGAGTAATCAAATTTCTTGATATTAATCCCTTTATCAATTCTCTAATCAAGAGAAATCTTAAAATTGTTATTAAGTAATTAATAATTAAAACTAATTAACCAATACACACTCTAGACAATCACTTCCATTAGCTAGGAATGTAAATCATCAAATTGGTTCTTTGGAGAATTTCATCGAAAACCTTCCGTGCGTTGAATTCCCTAAGATATAGACTAACAAATTTCATGCTATTCTAGAATTTAGAACACCAAATAGATAAGGATCAATAAACATTAAATACTAATCATCATATAAAATTACCAATTACATCCTAATCAACCTCATCCCAATATCCTAAAATAGACAACTCATTGATCATGGTTTTCCCAACTAAACTCATAAGGGAAAAGTTAAAAAAACATGATTAGTGAGCTAAATAAAGAATATATTAATCAGATTAAACAGATAATGGCATTAAATCCCGAAAACGCTTTAGAGAAAAAAAACACAATTCATTTTGGCCAAAAGGACATTTAATGAGAAATGATTCGAATCGGATCAACTCTAGACAACCCGAATCTTAACCGGGTCAAAATGAGAAAAATGGCATTCTCGACGCACCACACTGGACGTCTGTGGCCGCAAACAACTTTTCAGAATAATTGATAGTGAAGATCGGTAGAGGTTGTGAAACACATGTTAGACAAAGTTGATATGTGTCTAGTAAACCGGTCATAAATTTTGGAGTACAGCTATAAATGCCTTGAAACCACCTCCATTAGAAATTTAACTCAATTTCATACGTCGTATGTAAAGATGAGCTTCATACGTGATGACTAAGTCCTTCATACGAGTAAATGTTTCATGCATAACTTCTGGATTATGCATATCATCATGTATACCAACCCTCACAACTTCCTTGTATGAAATCTTTCTTCTTATAAGATTGAAACCACTCCAATTGCTTCCAAAACTCTTCGCATGGTTCAAGGCTCAAATCCAAACATCCAAAATCTTCCAAGACTCCAAGAAATCACCTAAAACATTCCAAAACAGGCCAATATATGCAAATCGTATTCTAAACACATTAAGACTCCTAAATTGATGAAAACTCAAGAAAGACTATGTAAATGCATGAAAAGGACTCGAAACCTATACAAGAATGCAAGATAGAACATGCTAAAATATGAACACATCAATTCAGCGATGAATGCTTCATTTTATACATGGGATGGATCTATCAAACAATGAATTAAGTGGTGTTATCCCAACTGAGCTTGGTGATCTGTATTTCATAATCTCTTGTGGAGTTCTATACCATTCAACTTATCCAATCTGAAGAGAATATGGAGAGCATTGTCCTTCTCTCAACATGTTATATGGAATGATCCCTCACCAACTAACCAGCCTTATTTTGCTTTTCTGTGTTCGATGTGTCTTACCAAAATTTATCAGGAATCATTTCTGAAAGAAAGAAATTCAAGACTTTCAACGAGAAAAACAATTTAGGCAATCGGCTTCTTTGTGGACCACCAACTCACATAAGTTATGTGGCTAAGAAAAACTCAAACCAAGTATAGAATGGAGGATAATATGAAGATAATGAAGGTGTTATGAACATGTTGGTCTTCTTTATTAGTCTTGCTTAAACTTATGTGGCATTTTTGCAACTATGTGCTTGATTGTCCTTGGCATCTTGCATGGCTCCGCATTGTGGATGCTTTCATTGCTTCAGCAAAAAACATGTTGTCTTAGTTTTATTTCAGATCCCAAGTATTGCAATTTTAAAACTAAGAAGGGTGTGCATTAAATTTTTCCTCTTGTTAGGCCATTAAGGTTTGCCTATGGTTACCCCTTTCCTGGTTTGACTGTTTTCGTTTTGACATAGCAGAGTACTTGCCAATTGGTGGTCCATAAGAAAAGAGTTATTCAGTGAGGTATGGGATGCTATACATGGAAGTCTTCGTCCGCTGTTGTAGTACTCCAAATACAGTAGTCTAACCTAATCATGCACATTCTCGGCACCGAAAGCGCCCAAGGAACATCCTACGCGAATAACACAATGACACATGGTGGGACTCGAACCCCGGTGCCACCTAATAGATGGAACTCAACCCACCATCTAACACAATGTCATCCGGCGAGACTCCAACTCCCTATATCCCCTACTAGATGGGACTCAAACCCACCATCTAACACAATATCACTCGACGGAGCTCGAACCCACCATCTAACAAAATGTCACTCGGCATGACTCGAACCCCTAATATCACCCACTAGATAGGACTCAAACCCACATCTATCAATTCAATATCCATATAACTAAACATATATATGTATAACAAAACAGTTATACTGAATAGTAAACAAATGGTTGAATCATCTATAATCATATCTCTAATTTAACAAACAAACATAGCTAGACTTGATATGAGAAACATAACATATTTAGGTACTACACTATATATATACAAGAAGTTCTAGCCTAAGTACAAAGAGTTGCGTAATACTCCACATCTTAGGAACTAGATATATGCACTTTCCGGGATTTCGAGTGCTCAAAAGGACCCTAAATCTGAAATCAGAGAGAAAAATCTGGTTAGAACGGCCTTCACTCGGCTAAAACGAATAATGAATGAGTTGGTCAAAGTGATATAACCCGTTTTTTACACCATTTTAACTATAGTATATATATATACCTTTTATTGGTGTTCTAATTTCTTATATAATGGATTTCAAGTGATTTTTACCATTTGTAGTTTTATGTGACTTTTCAGGAAATAGGGCGAAACAAACAGAAAATCCATATTTTGATACCAATACTTTTTGTCATAAGTCCACAGAAAATGGAGGCCTTCCCACCGCTATATAATATTCAAATTAGGATACAATGTAGAGGGATCTACCATCAACACATAGAAACTTGTTTCAGAGGAATCCAACAGTTAGAACTCAAGAGCCGTTAGGAGAAAAATGGCCCGATGAGCAGCAGAGCTGTCCCCTGACCGCGACCTCAGCCTCCCAAACTGAAGAGAAGGGCTTCATGTCTGTGACCAGGAGGATTTAAACCATGGCCAAGAAGTCTACAAAGTCAGCCGACTTAGACAACTTTTCGGGCAATTTTTGCCAACTTAAGCCCATTAAAAGGAGGGAGCAATGTCCCACATAGAAAATGAGAGTAGAGACCCCTCCTCTCAAGCAATTATATAAGAACATGCACCACTCTCTTCTAAAATCATCACCAACACAATTATTTTGAAAGTTTTCTAAGTATTTTCTAGTTTTCTTAGCTTTTAAGTAGTTTTTAGGGACTTAGATCTCTAGCCCTTATTTTGTCCGGGCTAAGATCTGAAACCCTATAAATTTACAATTTCTTTTATTTATTTATTTAGTGCAAGCTTTTATCATGGTTTTTACTTGGAAATCTGAGTAGTTATCGTGTTGGGTTTTGAGGGGATAATTTCAATAAGGTTAATCATAGGTAAGGCCCATATCACTGATTTATAAAATTAAGATTCTTTCTTTATATGGTTTTTGATTATTTCCTTATGTTTATTGCATGATTAGAGACTGGTCACCTTGAAGCTGATCATAGGATTGATAAATCTACGGAAGTATTGTACCTAATAGCCGGAACTAGGATAATTGAGCATATGTGCTGCAAGTTGTGAGAATTGACTTGTAGGGCACTGTTAATGTGGATGAACCATATAGTAATGCATGATCATCTTCACGGCCAGCAGCGAGAGGTTACTGGCCGAGTTGAAGAGCTTAGGTGTTTAATGATATGAGAATAGGTTAGGCATAATTCTAGGTTCCGAGTTCTAAAACCATAGTAGACTATGTCTCTGAACCCTAGGTATAATTCTAAATGGAAGTCAAACCCATTATCTCTTGAGAAATTCCCGACAACCCAACTGTTTCGTTTTATTTCTTACAAACTGCTATTTACTTCGATTATTGCATTCTAAGTTATTTCCAAGACAAAACCTCCAAACTACCTTTTAGTCTAGTGAAAATTGGGTCTTGATAAGAATTCAAGAGTTTTTTATTTCCATGTATACTCAATCCTTTAATATAGTACTTTGACTGTTGTGCACTTTCATTAGGTTATATGGGTAAAACCTCGTACATATCAAGCTTTTGGCACCGTTACTGGGGATTTGATTTTTAACTTTAGATTTCTTGATTTAATTTTCATTTCCTAGGCTTTCAGTTCTTTTGAGTCTTTTATTTTCTTTTCCGACTGCTCTTTCCGTTCATTATTTCCATAAGTTTCAGGTGTATGACAACAAGAGGAACACCCTCTGGAATCGTGACTCATGTACAAGAGATTAATAGATACGAGAGAGAACTCTGAAGGTTTAGAAGACAACGTAGGATGGAAGACCAGATCGACCTTCTAGAAGATCACAACAACCCTGAAGCAATTCACAACAATGACTAATAGGCAGTTGGAGCTTCAAACCAACTGCCATTGCAAGATGCTGAAGGTAACTTTATTCTTCCTCAATATGAGAATATAGATTTACCTGCTGAACAGGACATAAGGAAAATCAATGTCGATGCTCACCCACAAGCGAGAAGACAACCCATAGTATGTACTATTGCTGATTCTGATATCCCACATCAATACTTCTGGAATCGATCAGCCATTCAAGTTCATATACCCCATAGTAATGAATATGGTATCAAAATGCAGATCATAAACTTGGTTAAACAATACCTATTTCATGTTCACTCGACGGAGCACCCGATGGAGCACATAAAACTCTTCGAAGAACTTTGCAGTTCCACCCGAACCAATCGAATTCCCCCAGTTTACTTAAAATGTAAGATGTTCCCTTTCACACTTACTAATAAAGCTCTTCGATGGTTTAAATCTATGCATGATGGATCTATTACTTGTTTGAATGAATTAAAATTTGCATTTCCAAATTATTTATATACTAAGTCTAGAACGAACTTGTTGAGAAACAAGATTTAATGCTTTAAGCAAGGTCCCGTAGAATCTTTCTATGAAGCATAGGGGCGGTAGAATTGGTACGTGCGGCCTTAGCACCTTTCCACCCCTTGCGGTTGCTAAGTCAGCCTAACTCAAACTTGAACTTTCGAACTTAGAAAGATAAATATGAAAACTCTTTAGAGAGAGAAAACTTAGAGAGGTGTTTATAAGAGAAATTGTTGGATGATAACAAATGAGAAAGTCACCCCCTTATATACAAATTCTCAACCCAAATAAACGGTCGAGATTAAAACGATATAACGTTGGAGATTAGATCTAACCTACTCTATTATCGTCATCAATTGGTCAGTATTTTGTCACAAATATTTTTACTAATTTATATGGTCGGAAATTTTATCAGACTATGACTTGTTTTCTTGTAGTATTGTTTCGATCTGCAGACAAACCTCCTTCCTCAAAACCCTTCTAAGTTAACTGATAGCAAGTTTATTACACTCATAAGCACTTTTAGACATTCATATTACACAATAAACCACTTTCCACTTCCAAAACACTTTCCACTTGTCAAATGAGTGAATGACACAATCACCCGTAAATCTCTTTCTATTTTCTCTTTTCCCTCTCTCTCTCTTGCACATAAATCATAACCATCATTTCTCTCTCTCTTTTTTCAACCGTACCCATTTTTTCTCTTTCTTATTTTTTAATTATACTTAGCTTTTTTTATTCACAATATTTTATTCTATTCATATTATATTTAATATATTCCATATGATTTTAAAAAACATAAAATATATGTAATAATTTATTTTTTTCTATATTATGCGTATCTATTTAGATATAAATTATAAATTTATTTTCTCTATACTATAATACTTATTTTGATATATTTTTTAACTTTTAGATCAGATTTTATGAACATTAAAATTATGGCATGAATGGTACCAAATACCGAGAGTCATTTAAGAATTGAATTTTTTAAGTATTTTACTGTTTCTCATCTAATATACTCGAACCGATTCAAAACTGATAGGAACCGAACCAAAATAAATTTATACCCATTGGATGCTAAATCTACATATCCAAAATACCCAGAGCGGATCGGTTCTTACTCGTAACCAAACAAAATATTTATTTTTCAGGCATGATGTGGACGTAAAAACAATTATGGCATGAGTGATACATATAATTCAAACATAGTGGATAAATATATAGTGAATGCATATACATGAATGATTCTTATGCATGGACAGATGTTTACGTGTAACGTAGATAAAATAGCATGGACAATTCTTTCTTTTTTGGGAAAAATCGATGTAGACACCATTTTAGTGCGACCATTATTTTCTAGTTTTTATAAGATTTTTTTAGCTATTTTGTTGAAGCTTTTAATTCTTTAGCATGAACAAAGTATCATGAAATGTGTTGATGTATAATGTTTATGCTAAACAATTTGTAACTCGTTGATATTAGATTTTTTGTTTTGTTGCATTAACAAGATTTTTTAAAGTATTGATGGTAAGATTTATTCTGAGATTGATTTGTAATCTACTGATCTAAGTTTTTGTTTTAAAAATAAAATTTGTTATAATCTTTTAAAATAAGAATTGTTCTCATATGATTTTATCTATAATTTTTTTGCCATAATATATTGTCCATGATACTTTACTTTACCTTACTTTGTGGAATAAACATATTTACAATAACGTGGGATGGCGATCGGCAGCACAAATCGGAATGATTATATGTTACTCATCGGCGGCGGGGTGACACGATTTTCTCCGGCAACGGTGTGCATGACGGCGACCTTGTGAGCATAACGCGTGTTTGTGAGTCATCACTCATGTGGCCTCTACCCGACCCCTCGAGTTGATCCTCTCGGTAAATTAGGCCCATTTAGTCCGTTTTGATTCTCAGACCATGTAATTTGTTCGGTTTGCCCTGTACTCCGCCCTCTGGGCTTTTATTAATAAAATAATTTGTTGATAACAAAAAAAATTCATACCGGCCCTAACCAAATCTGTATTTTTTGGGTATAAGGGCATCTCCAATTAGCTACTCTATTTTTACTCCAAAATGGAGTCACTCCAAAATGGAGTAGAGTTCTACTCCAACCGTACTCTCTTTTGGAGTAAAAAATAGAGTGATGACTTAAAAAATAGAGTATTACTCCATATTTGGATTAATCTCATTTTTTACTCCATTTTGGAGTTGAAAATGCAGTCTCATTGGAGAAGATTTACTCCAAAATGGAGTTTTGGAGTGGAAAATGTAGTCCCATTGGAGATGGTATAATATAAGGCTGTCAAACGGTCGGTCCCGTCCATGGTCTGGCCCAGTCCAATTCATTATGAACGGGCTATGATCATGACCAAAAATAAATGGTCTAAATGGTCTTTGGACTAATTTTGTCCATGGTCGAAATGGACAAGACCAAATGGACATTGGTCATGCCCAAATTATTAGAAACCTAGGGTTCAAAAGATTTGAAGATTTTTTTCATTTTTTATCACTTAGTAGACTTCAAAACAAAAATCAGTTTTTTTATAAAAAATGGAACTTTTCCAGCAAAAATCGTAAATTAGTTTTTCCCGTCAAATCCGTAAAATTGACTTTTCCTGCTAAAACTGTAAATTTGACATTTTCCTGCCAAAATCGCAAAATCATGTTTTACTATCAAAACCACAAAATCATGTTTTACCGTCAAAACCGCAAAACCGAGTTTTCCCGCCAAAAACGCAAAATGACTTTTCCCGCCAAAACCGTAAAATCTAGTTTTACTGTCAAACCCATAAAATCGAATTTTTCCCGCCAAAACCGTAAAACAGCTTTTTCCGCCAAAACCGTAAAATCGAGTTTTTCAGCCAAAATCGCAAAATCGAGTTTTCCCGCCAAAATCATAAAATGAATTTTTCCGCCAAAACCGTAAAATCGAGTTTTCCGCCAAAATCGCAAAATCCGCCAAAATCGTAAAAATGGCTTTTCCTCTGAAAACCAAAATCGAGTTTTCCGCCAAAATTGCAAAATCGAATTTTCCCGCCAAGATCGTAAAATGACTTTTCACCCGAAAACCGTAAAATCGAATTTTTCCACCAAAATCGCAAAATCGAGTTTTTCCGCCAAAACCGCAAAACGACTTTTCCCGCCAAAACCGTAAAATTGACTTTTACCGCCAAAACCAAGAAATCAAGATTTACTGTCAAAACCGCAAAATAATGTTTTACTGTCAAACCTGCAAAATCGAGCATCGCCAAAATCATGTTTTACTGGCAAACCTGTACAATCTTTTTTTCCGTCAAACCACAAATTCGATTTTTCCTGCCAAAATCTCAAAATTGATTTTTTTTGCCAAAACCGTAAAATTGATTTTTCCGCCAAAATCGTAAAATTGAATTTTTCTGCCAAAACCGGATTATTGTCTCCAAAGACCCTCCGTACTCAGATAAAATCTCGTTTACCCCTCTATTTATTAGAATATTATTTACAATTATTTAAAAAATAGAAAACATAGAAAATTACCGAAAGACCTTAAAATTTTCTGATAATTACATGGAAAACCAGACGTTTAACCCGAGAAAACTGAAATCTTAAAGTTGACCCATACCGAACCCAATTGAACCCGATTATGTGAATATTCGCGGGCCAACTCGATTTATCAGGGTCGGATAACCTAAAATAACGGGTCAGACCCGACTAATTAAAAAAAAACAAATCCAAATCCCTAATTCTCATTCTTTGACTTCTTCGACTTGGGACTTCTCCTTACTCTCATTCTCCTCTTCTCCTTTCGAGTTCCTTCACGCGAAACCGTAAAAGATGCCGCCCAAGACTCGTCTAGCCACCAAGAAAATCGACATCGTGAAGGATAATCCTCCTCCGGCGAGCCCTACCAAGCCTAAGAATGCTCCTCCACCTCCGGCGACGACGAGTGGTGTAGCAAGCCCTACGAAGCCTAAGAATGCTCCTCCTCCTCCGGCGACGGTGAGTGGTGTAGCAAGCCTTAACACTACCACGAATGCTATCCCGAATAATCATGTTGGTACCACGACCACGAATCCAGTCGATAATGCTCCTCCGGGGAACCTCCTTCGGTCGTTAATGCTCTTGCGATGCTTACGAAGAACGAGAAGTTGATCTCGAGAAACAGAGCGAAGGAGATGAGAGTGAAGTAGAAGATGATGACGAGGGTAAATCCGATGACGATGAGTCAGAGAGTTCAGAAGGGACCCGTTCAGAAGACGGTGACAAGGTCGAGTCATAGCAACAGAAACAGCAACCGCAATAGCAACAAACCCAGTCGAGATTGGAACAGCCAAGAGTCGAGGAGACAAACGTACAAAACACCAAGGATGTATCTTCGGAATCTTCGGAAGAAGAAGAATTCAGCGACAGCTCTGATTCCCAATCTGTAAGTGTTATACGGTTGTTTAGATGATGAAGTAAAACTTAGTAAAACTGAATATAACTACTAAGTAAAACTAGTAAAGCTTAGTAAAACTGTTGAAGTAATACTCGTAAAACCGAGTATAACTAATAAGTAAAACTTAGTAAAACTAATAGAGTAGAACTGGTAAAACTAAGTATAACTATTCCGGTATAACTGGTAAAACTTGGTAAAATTGGTAGAACCAAGTATAACTGGTAAAACTATGTAAAACTAAACATTGTATTAGTGGAATAACTTGGTAAATATCTTTTTTGCAGGATTCCGGTGTTGACTCGACAGCCATGCAACCTCTGAGAATGTACTTCCCCTCAACGGAGTACAAGAAGAAAATAAATATATCGACACGGTGCTTCTATATTGATTTTCTGGCTACTCTAGATTCTTTGCAGCCTAAGCTAACGAATGCTGAGAGAAAGTGGTTTATAGAGCACCCGCAGTTCCAACATATCTTCCACCTGCCGAAACAAGGAAACCACAAGCTGATGGGCATGTGGATGCTACTCCTGCGTACCGCTTGCATTGAGAAGAGGATGGAAGTCTGGTTCATGGTCTAAGACATTCCGATACGTTATGGACTGAGGGAGCATGCACTCATGTCAGGATTAAACTGCTGCAACTACCCGGTTGACTACAAGCGGTCGGGTGGCCAAAAGTTTGTGAGGAAACATTTTGGGAGGTCGATTGTTAGAGTTCAAGATGTGAAAAAGAAGCTCGAGGGTATGGGAGCTGATCAAGATAGACTGCAGATGATCGTTCTTTACTTCCTTTGCAGCGTCCTCATCGGCCAGACGAAGACTGGAAACGATGCCACACCGGTGTTAGATTTTTTCCTCAGAGCTGTCGATGATCTTGAGTTGTGCTGGACTTTTCCTTGGGGAAAATTCTGCTATGACCATATGGTTGGTGAGATCTCTCACACAATGGACCATTTTAAAGGGGTTGTCAAGGAGAAAAAATTGTGGCCCATTCCCGGTTTCTGTATCCCTTAGGAGGTATGTACTTTTAAGTTTTGGTTTGAGTTATTGTTGCTGTGCTAATCTCTACCATATGTGTGTTGTTGTGTAGCTGTTAGCCTTTGAGGAAATTCCAAAGCTAGGGAGTACTTTCCGCGAGCCAGTTGTTGGGGCAGACCGTAATTGTCCAAGGATGTGCAAGGCGCAATTCAAGAGTAACTCAATGAGAGGGTTTCCTCTCTCAAGGATCAATGAAGAACTTTCTAGGATTAAGTGTCCGCAGGGCATTGACAACATCCTGCCAACTCGAGATCGACATGAAGAAGCTCTCCTTGAGGGTATCTATGAAGAAAGCGATATCAATGATCTCGACGATCCTGTTGTTCAGAGTTGGATGAAGGTTATTTCGGCTGGGAAGAAGGTCTATTTTCAGGAGATGTATAACGAAGCGAAGGCTTTCCGACAGGCAGAGGAGGAGGAAGAGCTCAAGAAACCTGAGCTAAAAAAACCTGAGGAAAAGAGACCTGCTGCCATTGATGCACCTGGAACTTCGAATCCTAATCAGAGTGAACTTGTTGAGGTCATGAAAGGGATGCAGTCAACGATGCAAGATGGATTTAAGATGTTGCTTGGGAAGTTTGTCGAGATGGATAAGAGACTCAAACCCATTGAAGAATACATGGATCATATGAAAGACCTAGAAGCACAAATGGTAAAAATAGTTTCAAATATTAATGTAAATACTTGGAGAACTGGGTATTTTAATTGTATCATATGATTGCAGGTCCGAGAAGAGATCGAGAAGACTAAGGCAGAGAAGAAAGCTGCAGAGAAGGCATTTGGAAAACGAAAGGTGGGGGATACATCCAATGCACCTGAGAAACGTAACACAAGGTCGAGGACGGAGTAGGACTTGATTTGGAAACTTTATTTTTGACAACACTACTATGTTGGTTTGAAGTTGCTTTTTTGAACCTTTTTCGGTAAAACTAATCTCGTAAAACTATGTATAACTTATCTAGTATAACTGGTAGTATGATCTGTTATAACTAAGTAAAACTATGTATAACTTATCTAGTACAACTGGTAGAACTATGTATAACTGATCTGTTATAACTAAGTAAAACTATGTATAACTTATCTAGTATAACTGGTAGAACTATGTATAACTGTAATGTATAATTGTAATGTATAACTGGTAGAACTATGTATAACTGGAATGTATAACTAGGATAAACTGGGGTGAACTAGATCGTGCATTTAAGCAATAGGTGGCATTACAAACTGAGATAAACTTAAACAAGTCATAAAACTAAAAGGAAACCAACATGTCAACATTCTAATAACATTAAAAAAATTCCGAATGTGTAGCCTTTTCCCAGAAATTCCTTAAGCTTTTCAATCTCTTCACCTCTTTTCTTGAGCGCAAATTCCAACTGCTAAATTCGATATTCATAGCTTTCAATCTTCACTGCCTGAGAGTCCACAATCTTCCTTAAGATAGTGGCTTCTTCCTCGACGCCTCTAACCCATAGTTTCCGAATGTGTAGCCCATTATCCTACACATAAAAACCTCTCCTTAAACACCAAACCAACGAATCACCAAATTAACATATCTCACCTTAAACGCATTACAAACAAAGTATCTCTTTCCCACGTCAGGTTAAGGCTCCACTATGATTCGACCACCGCACGGGCATCTTGTCGGTATGCCCTATTCACCATTTGCGATGAAGCACATCCTGTCGTACTCCTTCTTCTTCTGCTTCATGTCACTGTAGTAAGGATCGGATTTGAATTTGTCCATATCCAGTAAGAATTTGAATTGAGAAGAAGTTGAATTGAGATAGACCCGAGAGAAGAGAAGAGGAGTGGATTCGAAAAAATCTCGTGAAAAGGGAGAGAGGGAGAGAGTGAAAAAGGATTTGGTCAACTGTGATGGGAAAAGTAAAGTAAAGTATGGTTTTTGGGCGCCAGAAAATTGGTTAATTTTTAATTTCTCCGCCTCAAAATTGGTCAATTTTGAATTTTCCCGCTCTGCGAGTAACACATAGTTTTACAGGAGTTTGTAGTTGTACTTTGCTTGTTTTTAATATAATCAGTTTTACTGGAACTTCAAATTTCATTTTATAGTTTTACAGATGATTTTACACAATTAATCTATGCATCTAGTATTTCTGTATATTAATATGTCACACTTCTCAGTTTATGAAAATTTATCCTCCTAACTTGTCCATTGTTCCAAAAATGTTCTTGAAAGTATATGAACATTGTTGGTGATTTCCAATCTGTGTATTAATATGTTGAGTGATTTTCAATCTACGTAATATAACCCATTGACCATTGTTAGGGTAAAAGTGATCCTACAAGTTAAAATCTCATATAGCTATATGTTAAATATTTTCTTCAATGATATTCATTATAATTAAGATAATCACTTAGTTTTACACAGTTTTATACAGTTTTACCAGAATATTGACATTAAAAAATTACCCTCATTTGTCGATATTTGCATGTTTGAAGTAGTACATTGCATCATGTTTAACATTTTCTGGTTCACAAGTACATTGCAACAATTAAGTGCACCAATAGAAAACACAAAGTGATACCGAGTTATACATAGTTTTTCTTACAGAACCAAAGCTTACACACAAATCACTCACACTCAGAGTTTGAGTCATCTCCAAATAACAGCCTTGATAGTCTTCCTGGGTGAGTTCTTGGCCGCCTTTTATTTTGTGTCCTTCGCCGTCTTTCTCCTTCTCCAGCTGATGGAAATCTATATATTCTCTTCCGACCCCTCGTTATCTTGTAATCCGGAGGTAGGATATGCATCTCTTTGATGTAATCCGGGACGTTCCATGCAGACATATCAGGGACAGCATAGATGGACCTATAATAAGCCAATGCCCACATCTCCGTCAAATAATATTTCGAAATCAAATCAAGGAGTTTTATTTTGGTAGCACTTGCATGAGCTCTATCGCTTTTTTGTATGTTCCGTATGCTGCTAGGACATGGAGACAAGTATACTGCTGAATATTGAAGAAACCACAACTTTTTGATTCCAAGTTCACCAAATAAACCTTTCCATCAATATAATCGACTTCGTACTCGATCTCGAAAGTGTTTACCTCCCTCACAGCTAATGTCTTAGAAATTGGCCAATTTTTATTCAAGAAGATCTGGATCAAAGGCACGAGATTTTCTTTAGGATCTCCAGACACGGCCTCTTTCCTATGCTTGTTAAACCAATCTGAAAACTTGCGAATGATAGTATCAAGCAGTGGCATTAAGGAGTACTTCCTCGCATCAAGAAAAGTCTTGTTCAGACATTCCGCAGAGTTACTCGTGTCCAAGTTGTATCGTTTACCTGGAAAAAAAACATCTAAGCCATTTTTCCTTGACGGTAATCTCCTCCACATACTTCGCGGCTGAAGGATATCTCCTCTTAAATGTCTCGTAACGACTGTAGAACTCAGCCGCTGTGTGAGACCAACCCATCTCCTGAAACCTATCACCGACTACTTTTTTGTTTGCATTCCCAACATGTTCTTTCATGTTTTGGGACAAATGTCATAAACAGTACCCATGATGAGCTTGTGGAAATACGTTTGCTATTGCATTGATGAGGCTTGCATTTCTATCACTCACAAATACCAATTCGGACGAGTCGCCTATAACGCTTTTCAACATCTCGAAAAACCATGTCCAACTAGCTAAATTCTCACCGTCAAGAACACCGAACGCTATGGGATAAATGTGGCGATTAGGATCCTGAGCCACATCGAAAACAAGTACACCACTATAACCGGTCTTGAGAAAAGTTGCATCAACAATTATCACTTTCCTCATGAATGCAAACCCTTCAAAGCTAACTCCCAAAGCTATGAATATATACTTGAATTTTTTTTTTCTCATCCACTTCCACAGCAGTTACCGTTCCAGGATTGACCTCTTCTAACACGTATAGATAGCGATACAACATCTTGTAGTTATCTTCCGGACTACCACACAAATCACAAACTGCTTAAATTTTCCCTCTTAACGCCGTCGAGTATGATATGTCTACGCCATATTTTCGCCTGACTAGATCAATGATGGTTCTAGGCTTTGGAGTTTCGAAGTTCCCATAATATTCCTCACTCAAATACGATGCAACTAGCTATGATGAGCCTTTCATACAATCAGCGCTTACAGTTTGATCGGCACGGTTGCATGTGTGCATCTTCGTGTACGTTCTAATAGAGAACATATCCGAGTTCGGAATCCTTGTTGCTCGTAGACCCCATTTACATCTCTCAATAGAACATTTAACCACCCACCGCATTCTATCAGAATGTTGCGTAACATAATTAAAAGAGTTTCTAAATGCCAAACTCTCTACCAACTCTATAACCGCCTTCTTATCTCGGAATTCTTGATGCACACTCAACCCAAAACCGTGTTCCCATGGCGCGACAAACTGACTACTTTCAACAACGGGTGGTACCTCACGATATTCATCCCACATACCCGACGTATCCGTAACGTTATCCTCCAATTTCTCGCTATCATCCTCTCTCACTTGCTCTTCCTCGCTCACTTGCTCTTCCTCTCTCACTTGCTCTTCTTGACTTGCTTGACCGTTTTCAACAAACAACGACACAACATTAGCTCCTATTTCTCCGTTTTCAACAAACAATGTCAAGGCATTAGGTCCTACTTCTCCAATTTCGTCATGCTCATAGTTCAAACCAGTAGAGCTTTTCCCCGCTCTCGACGGTTGCGTGGGCAGCTCCAGTCCAGTCACGACCTCCACAAACAAAAGACTTCTACGGTTCTCATTATCAACGGTCATTAAATAACCATAAAGATCTTCATCATCAGAAATACTCAAATGTTCTTCACAGCCAACCCCCAAAGGAATGTAACTCAATTCCAATCTAACCTTATTCTCATCTAACGCATGCTTCTTGTAAAGCCTAGCTATTACCATCTCCAAAGTTATCTCCTCTTTAAACACTAAGCTACACATGCGCCCCTGATATTTATAATGGATGCACACTCTGTCGCTCATTCTATCTTGCCAAAACAAAAGCAAAAAACTTAGTATATACTTGTAGTTGTACAAAGTTTGTTCTCGGTTTTACAAAAGTTGTCCTCAATTATACTAGTTACACCAGTTATACTAGTTATACCAGTTATAATAGTTCTACCAGTTATACTAGTTCTACCATTTATACTAGGTATACCAGTTATACTAGTAGTACTAGTTATAGTAGTTTTACTATTTATACTAGTTGTACAAGTTATACCAGTTTTACTAGTTAAACATACATCGGTTATACTAGTTGTCCCCAGTTCTACAACAACATGAACACAAATTTGAATCGATTTCAAGATCAAATTAGAACAATACACACCCGATTCTACCTCTGAAATGCATTTATACTCAATTCGTATTCCAAATCGACCAAGAATCAATGGCTAAACAACAATGTATCAACTCATCAGTTGAATCTACCAAAAAACAATCTCAAGCATCCCAATCCCAATCATCCCAATCCCATTCAAATGGAGCTGAATGCAGATCTAGGGGAGCCACAAACCTCGGTGGGTTGACGGAGCACGCGACGGCGCCGATGAGCAAAACCAGTTCAGAGAGGCGACGCGAGCTGAGCGGAGCTGGGAGGGAACGGGAGGGGAGGGGAAGCTCGGGATTCATATTCTTTTTTTTTTTTTCAGAAACCAAATCCCCATCCAATTGAGATCCAATTCTCTTAAACCCGATTCCAAACCAATCCAATCATAACCAATTTCCTCATTCTAATTTCTAATTTCTAATCCACCATTTTCATAGTAAACTGAGGACAAAAGGGTCAAACTACATTTCATTAAAGTGGAAAGGGTATGGAAAATTAGCTTGAGGATAGTCTGGATTTGTTTTTACAGAAGGCTACGAGAGAAGTTGACCCCAATACTCAGTACTAGTCTAATAAGTCAAATAAACCAATTTAAGGTGTTTTTAATTTATCACCTTCAGATTTGTCTTAAAAAAAATTATCACCTTCATATTTATTTAATCACGGGTTCGCCCTAGTCTAAACGCTCCCAGGCACGTACTACGAGGTAGCCGCCGCCGTCCGTTCGTTCTTCGTTTTCTCCTCGGCCGGCGATCTCTTTCGTCGCCGGGGAGGGTACTTGCGTCGCCGTCTGGTTTCTGAGGTCCCAATCTCGTTTTAATCGGCCAAATCCCACGGTTTACCAGCTCCTCCTTCCTCCGCCTCTGCTATGTTCGTGTTTCCGCCGGTTCCTCTGCTCGTCGCCGTGTGTCGCCTCAGCCTGGTTTGTCGCCGCCGTTTCTTCAGTCGTCTCCGATGGTCCTGTTCGGCTCGTTGGTGAGTCGCGGTTTTAGCTTCTGTTATCTGATTTCCGGAGTCGGGTCTGTCGTCGTTGTGTTGAGGTTTGTCTCCGTCGATCTGTAGCTTGGTTAGCTGGTTTGGTTTAGTTTTAGGCTTGGTTTGGTGATGTTCCGGTTTTTGGTTTGATTTTGAGATTTGGTCCCTTCGGTTTTAGATGAAAAAGTCCTGTTACCTCTGCTTTTCAGGGTAGTGTTGGTTCAGAGTTTGGTTATGTCATCTGAAATGGTGTTTTCTCGGCTTGGTGTGTGAGATGTTGTGAGTGCTTTCTTATCTGAATTTATTTCCGGGTTTTGTGGATTCGGGGTAGTTTAGATTGGTTTGGCTTTGGTTGACTCAAATCTGGTGTGATTTGGGTTTGTTTAGGCTTCTATCTAGGTTTTCATGGGCGCATAGAGTTGTGTCTCAGCCGTATCCGAAAGAGTCTTAGTGGTCCTTATAGGGGTCCTTTCTTGTCGGGTTGTGGAGTCTGTTTCTTTGAGTCTGAGAGAGGGTCTCTCGGCATCTGTTCGTGTAGTTGATGTTATCGTTGGTGGGCCGTGGGCAACAGCGGTAAATCTCACTCAAGCATCTCCTCATGGGTCACAAAATACAAGTTTGGAATGGCAGTGATTGGCTTTGGACTTTATCGACTTTTTCTGTTATAGTTGTAGGTTTTGTTTCCGGGGATATTCCTTTATTCCGCCGGATCAGTTACCCCTGTGTGGGTTTAGTTTCCGGAGAAATTTTCGTTTTCTGCCGGTTTGTATTGTAAAAACGCATTTCACCTTGTTTAATTAATATAATTTCAGACGAAAAAAAAAAAAAAAAAATTATCACCTTCAGCTGCTTTGCGTCTTCTTCTCCACGGCGAAGAGTGACCACAAAAGCTTTGTCCTCTTTCCTACAATCGCTCTGCCAAAATCTCATGGTCTTTCAACTATGATGAAGGCTTGCAACTTCATATGTCCTTCCGCACCACCCAGATTCACCACGCCTTATCCGCACCTTCGCACCTACAGATCACGCGCGGCCCCTTTATTGCAGGTGAAAGCCTTCCAACGCGGCGACTTCGACCGCTTCGCCGATAACATCAAGTCGGGTAAGGCTTGGAGAGACGCGTGGCGGACAGCCAACGATGGATTCGAGCAATTCGTGTTTGAAGCTAAGAAAACCGCCGAGCGAATCGACCGTCAGTACGCCGTCTCTCGCCGTTTGAGCTCCGCTGCAGTTTCTGCCGGCGACCGTGCTCGTGAGATTGATCGCGAGTTTGGAATTAGCCCACGGGTCAGGAGCTTATCCGTCGATTTTAGTAGAAATTTCCCAAAGGTGCTTTCTCCTTTGATTTTCAGTTACTTGTGGAAATGGCTAATAGACAGCTCTTCAGGCAATTGAGAATTGAACTTGAAATGGATTGTGAGAATTGAGAAAGAGGTGAAGTAGATTTTATGCTTAGTTTACAATTCTGTCATCTGTGGGAAAAGAAATTTGATTTGCAGCAGTTCCTTTCGTTTATTGATTGCTGCTCTTGAGAATGGAGCAAATTACAGGCCACTGAAGATAAATCTCATTCTTTTGAACTCTGAGAGATTTCGATTCTGTCTCTTTTTCTTCCACATTTGTTTTCTATGGAATTGGCTTGATGGATTAGATGCACATTTACTTCTATTGTATACACTTAAATATTGAATAATTCCTGCTAGAATGATATGTGTTGTGATAGACCAGAGTTGAGCAATGATACCCACATGATTGTACCAACATGGCTCTTGCTTGTGCTGAGTTTTTTCTCCATATCTTTGCCTAACAGTACAGGAAGCAATTCAGTGATTTCTTGAATACACCGCTCGGTGGAAGTTTTGCTGTAAGTATCTTCTCTTCCTTTTACTCTATTATGTTGGAGGCAGTAGCCTTAAGATGTTTTCTCTATTAAAAGCAACAGACTTGGACTGATTTATATAGGCTGTGTACCAAAAGAGATATACTTTGATGACTTGTCTAATTATAAATGCTTTTCAGTTAATCATAACAATTCTAATCTTGGCTATGCTTGATTCCATTACCAGACTATTTTCTTTCTTTGGTTTGCGTTGTCTGGATGGCTGTTCCGAGTAATAATAGTGGCAACATGGGTTCTTCCAATTGCTGGCCCTCTTCTCATTGGTGCAGTGGCCAATAACTTCGTCATCAAGGTATGTAGTGTAGCTAATCGATTTATCTACATTAATCGATTTAGTATGTGAAATGACACGACCAATATTATTGAACTAAATGCTGTTCAACGCTCTGTTATAACTCTTGGTTCCGCACAGGGGGAATGCCCAGCCTGTAAGAGGCCGTTCATAGGATACAAGAACCAAGTCATCAGATGTGAGGGATGTAGGAACATCGTGTGGCAGCCACAAGGCGACTTCTTCTCAAGAGACGGTAACATCAATAAAAACAACAGCAAGGGTAACTCTAAAAAGCCACCGAAGTCCCAAATCATCGATGTCGACTTTGAGGAGAAATGATGATCTTGAGAGAGACCGATAAATGTAGACCACAATGAAGCAAAAGGTGACAAAAAGTGTGTTGGGTAGTAGCTAAATCATTTGCTATTTTTTTTATGTTATATAAGCTGCAGGGATGCAGAAAGCACTCGTGTTACTTGTGTATATTATAAGGCCTTTGTGTAGACGAACAAATTTTATTTTCTAAGAGAACACAAGCCGACGAGAGACTTGATTAAGACTAGATGAATAAATTTATATCTCGATTTTCTGTTTATATTTACGTTTTACCCTTCTTACTAACATGTTCGAAGAACAATATCAACACTAAGGTATTTCATATTAAAGACAAAGTTAAGAAGCATTTCCCTGTATCCACAAAACTGATTGAGCAAGAAACTGGTCTTCTGGATCAAGGGCTAACTCGCCACCATCCACAAGGAAGGATGTGGTAGCCAACGAGGATCAAACTGAGATTCCTGCATTTGTGGTGGTGGCAACTCTCCATCCTTCAATCACCCACAAAACCGTGCCTCCAATCAATGATAAACAACTCCGTAATCTCGTCCTTTTCTTTCTACCATTTCTCCTCCAGACAGCGAAGACAACCGAAAAATCCTCAAGGACGGGCAGGTGATCGTCGGCTCTATTTCTCAAATCTTTTTAAAAATATTCGCCAGTCATTATTTCTCAATACGAAACCAAAAGTCTAATGAAATAAGTGTTCACTAGATTTTACCCACGCTAAACGAGGGGTTTATGTTTTTTTTATATAAATATTTGTCTTAAATTTATATTTTATAAATTAATTTTATTAACTATTTAATCTAATTTATATAAATGAAAATATGATAATATAATATTAAATGTTAGGAGAAATTTAATAAGTTTTTTTGTTTTGATATTATTTTACTATATTTTTATGGCTTATTTTTATTTTTAATAGAAATGTAGTTTATTTTATTAATGTAAATGCGCATATATATTTTATTTAATAATTTTTTATTTAAATTCGTGATTTCACAACTAAAAAATTCATAAATCAATAATTTTTTAATAAAATGTAATTTTGGTAATATATAAGTTGTTAATTTCGATCTGTTAGGTTTTTGATTTAATAATAAATATATAACTGTTTGTTTTAAATATAGTTTTAACGAGTGTTTATGAATTTAATTTAATATTTTATTAAATTAAAAATACATCAATCAAAATTGATTAATACATTTTTAACATGTCTTCCAATAATTAAAATTTGTTTCTAATAATATAGATAATTAAAATCAATTAATCGATTTTCATTCTGTTTAATAATTGTATAAATATAAATATATTTTATTGTTAATATAGCTCAAAATATAATTAAAATTATTTTAATAAAATTTAATAATAAATACGAATTTAGTAATTTTTTTTTTAAACAAGAAGTTAAAAATATTTTTGTAAGATATTGTTATAATATAATAATAAGTAGGCAATAATTACTTATCTTAAGAAATAAAATAAGAAAAATATTTGTATAGTATATATATATTTATATTTAAAATAAAAAATATTAAAAGATATTACTAATATATTTTGGAACAAAATTGTTAATTAAAGATTATTTGAAGGAGAGAATATTTAGTATGACCCATAAATAATCTAACTTTTTAATCTGAAAGTATCTTTAATGGAAAAAAAATATATTTAAATAAAAATAATGGCACAATCAATAATATAACACATAAAACCATTATTAATTTTGTTTTTTAAATCACATGTTTAATAGTATATAAATGATATAACTTAGCTTCATAAATTGGAGCTGAGAATAAACGGTATATGATATATCATGGTTATTACAGGTTTTCATGCCATGATATAAGTCTTTATCTAGAGTCTTTTAGTTGTTTTTAGAGTCTTTTGAATCCTGTGTAAGTTTAGGTAAGTTTGGAGCTTATTTAAAGATTCTGGGAGCTTTTGGAGTGATTTTGTAGCATACATGGATTTCATAGAGTTCATGATGGAATTCCTAGTAATTCCTAATCCGATTAGGCAACCCTAATTCTGAATTCCGAGCCTAGGATCTCAGGGTTTAGGTAATTGAATCAGGGATCTTGCGTTTACCTTGTTCTGGCAGCGGAAGATGAATCAGGTAAGACGAGATTAGGAGCGATTCAGATGCCTCGCCTCTATCGTAGTCCACACGCACACAACCTGAAAAGCCGTGATGCTAGTGCCGGATCTGGGAATTGAATATAGAGAGTTTCTGTTTTTCTAATCAAGAAAAATCAATGGCTTAGGGTTCAGGTCGACCATATAAGCATATATATACGACATGTTATGACTAAACCTTCTTTCGGGTTTAACCGAAAAAGTCTAAGTCATAAACCGAAACATCAGTTTCGGAATTGACCCTGTGTCGATCGATACACCAACTGTGTCGATCGACACAGCTCTCTTTAATTAATATTGATATGTATCCAATACACATCATCTTGATCACCACCATGATGATGATTCCCATATATAAGCTTCCAGATTGCTTAGGTGTGTGACCCTATAGGATCATATAATACTGGCAGTAAGTCTACAACTTACAGACTGCAAGAGGCTTCTAGCAAAGCATTGCAACCGCCCAGTATCATACAACATGTTTGATCTCGACGTACAACTATCGTTAGAGTAAGTACAATGTGATTTCAGGACATAATCCCAACAATCTCCCACTTGTACTGGAATCACCTATTCCTATAATCCCTTCGTCTCTATATCTCAATATGGCATAAAGCAAGAGACTGTGTCCTGAGATATTTATCTCCCGTTATATGGGAAGGACAAATCCCATCTTGTTCCATCCCTGTTTCTACACATACTTCATGATACGCCTAAGCAATGTCGTTATACCCGCCAGTTACGGAACGGCGTTTGACAGGGTCAAAACGTACCAATTCATATGCTAGAAAGCATGATGAACTCAGGTCTAAGGACTATACTCTATAGTCGTAATGAGAACCTCCCATGACACTGATATAACTATCCTGTGGAGTTCTCATTAGCGGGTCATGTCCGATCATATGTTCACCAACATATATCTATGTGATTGACTGTGATAATCATATCATTGACTCCATGAAACTTAGTCCAACAGACACCTCACATGCTAGTCTCTCGCGGTTGTTAGTGTCCCACTTCAACAACCTCGACTAGGGACAAACATAATTTTATGTCATCTTTCACTTATAGGGTTTCATGATCAAGTCATCAACTTGATGACCTATAAAATGAACATAAAATACTTTGGGACCATTATTTAATTATCCAATAATCAAATAATGTTGATGTCAGTTTTAACTTACACAAACATTGCCATAGCATGTCTATGTAAAGATTACAACATAACTAATGCAACTCCCACTAGAATCAAGATCATCTCTTCAGATATCTAATACCTACAGCAACAGAATAAATCTCGTGCTTAGGTTTTGGGAGAGACTGCGGTGTTTTTTGCTTGAAACGATTCCAACAAACCACACCGCCATTCAGATAAAAACACTATTCTACGGTTTTCTGCTTGGATCCCTTCCAACAGATAGTACCGTTATTTGGACAAAAAGACATAACCAAGTGGGAACCGGAATTCGTCTTTGTTCGTCTAACTACTCTCAACTGGTTCGTCACTTCCTTAGTTCACCACGAACCTATCCTTAGTGTTCCTCAAACACTTGGGATATTTCTAGCAACTGTTCAGTGAATTTTACCGGACCAACTTGGTATCTACTCGTAATGCGTAAGCTGTATCTGGATAAGTGTAAATTATGGCATTCATGATGGATTCTATTGCAGAAGCATAAGGAATCACACTCATACATACTAGCTCAGCCAGTGTTCAATAAACTTCATCTTGCTAAGATTGTTTCTAGCTCAGCCAGTGTCCAAGACACTTCATCTTGCTAAGATTATTGCCATAAGACCTTTGGTGTGAAGCCACTCTTGGAATCATGCATATTGGAACTGTCCAAAGCCTTATCTACATAAGGATTCTGACACGATCCAATTAGCCTTCCCTATCCATCTCAATGGATCCTTATTCCAAGAACTCACGCGGCTTCTCCCATGTCCTTTGATGAAAATGACTTCCGACCCAAGTCTCATGAGACTTGAGCGACGGAACGTCGTTTATGAGAATAAGTATGTCGTCTACATACAGTGTGAGAAATGCAACTACGCTCCCACTAGTCTACTAGTAAACGCACGGTTTCTTTTCGTTCCTGATCAAGTCAAAACTTTTGACCGTTTTATCAGAACGTGGATTCCAACTCCAAGTTGTTTTGCTTCAATCCAGAAATGGATCGGTGAAGCTAACATGCATACCAAGCCAATATTCGGAGTTGGGGCTCACCATCGCTTCTTGAATTTTGCAGGTTCATCACTTTTCAATGATCAAAAGATTACGGCAATCGGTTACGAGAAATCACTCTCGAGTTAGTGACGGATCCATTCGGATCTGCGAACTTCAGACTCCACAGGTGTAGGTCCTACAGCTCTTTGCAGATCTCACCGCTGCTCTCCCTTTACAGGTTGAGCAGCCTCCTGTGTTCATCGAGTTTCTTCGATGTGTACTCTTACTCCCACTGTTCTTATTGGAAAGTATAATCTTTCTCAAAAAGACACAGTTCCGGACAACAAAACTTTGTTCTCGGATTGGTTATAAAAGTAATAAGCCTCGGTTTCCCTAGGACAACCAGCGAGGTAGAACTTATCAGATTTGGGTTTCAAGCTTGTCAGCTATCATTCCCAAATGAACAACATACTTGAAAAACTTCCAGTCCACATCCAATGTGGTGTCTTTCAATTGATTCTGATTGAAACCCTTTTTCTGCGCAAACACATACCTTTTAGAGCGTATTTTAAAAGGATAATGGAAGATTCCTGTGACTCATCATTAATCGGAGCATATCTAATAAGGTCTGATTCGTTCTCTCAGAAACACCATTTAGGTTTTCAGGAGAAAAGAGCTGTGATTTGACTTCACATTCATTTAGATGATCACTCAATTCTTGACTCAAGTATTTTCCTCCGCGGTCTAATCGAGGATCTCAATACTTCTGTCAAATCGGTTCTATACTTCATTTTTGGAATTCCTCAAAAGATTCCTACTTGTGTCTCATCAAAAGAACACAGCCATACTTACTGAAGTCATCAATAAGGCAAATGAAGTATTGAAGATTTCCTCTGGCACTTATGCTCGTCGGACCACATACATCAGTATGAGCAAGGCCCAATGAGCCTCTGGCTCTTTTCTTTAGATCTGCTAAATAAGCCTTATTCACTTGGCCCAGCAGGCAGAATTCATGTCTCATATGATTTATAATAAAATGAGCCCAAAACCATGGAGCTTCTGAATCCGCTTCACTCTTATATGGCCAAAACGACTATGCCAAGGAAGGACTGGTTTGAGTCATCAGACTCAAACTTTTAGTATTTATGTTATATTCAAACTTCCGCTGGTTTAAGATATAAAACCCATTCTAAACGGGGTGCTACCATAGAATATTTCATTAAGATCTAAAGAACAAAACTTGTCTTTTATCAGAATGAAAAACATCCAAATTCTAACAAGAAAATGAAAGACATCTTTGCATATTGCAAGTACATGGTGGCAATTACTTAATTTCTAAAACCAAGCTTGAAAGGCTCCTACAAGTGGAGAATTTATACGGCTAATGCAGCAACCATTGCTCCATTCCAGACGTGCAGTTCCACTTGTCCTTTCTCCAATGTTCTACTGTTGCGTAGGTCCTGCATATTTCAAAAAATATCAGTACTACAACTAGTATCCAATACTCACGTAGAACTTGAAGTAATAACACAATACCTGAAGAAGAAGTCCCATACATCTTCTCCATCTCTTGTGAATCTTCCAAGAATTTAATGCAATTTCTCTTCCAATGCCCAAACTCTTTACAGTAGCAGCATTTATCAACATCAGATGGGCCTGACTTGGGCTTAAAAGATGACACAGGCTTATCCCGATTCCAAATCTGAATGGCCTTGCCTCCACCCTTGTCTATACAAAATTTCTCAAATTTCTTGCCCTTTATGATGTTTTGCTCTTCTATCTTGAGCATGCCATGCAGTTCAGTCAACTTCTTCGTCAAGCCTTTCTTGATATAGCTGTTAATAAACTTATCATAGCTTGACGGCAGTGACTGCAGAATGATGTTTGTGGCCAACTCTAGGCTAATAGGACAATCCAGTTTCCCCAGGTTATCAATGTAACCCATCATTTTAATGACATGAGGACTGACTGGAGCATCCTTCGGTAGCTTGCACCCAATGAGAGATTTAACCGTCTGGTATCTCTCAATTCGTGCATGTTCCTGAAACATCAGTTTCAGACTGGTGATCATCTCTATTGGCGACTCCACGTTCTCGTATTGACTCTTCAAGTCCGAGTTCATGGTAGCCAACATCAGACCACACACATCTACCACATCAATATAATGCTTATTCCAAGCATCATATACTGCATGCGAGGCATTGGTCCCAAGCCTTTTGGGGAGATCTTTCTCAAGGACATAGTCCTTATTCTCCTGCTTGAGAACTATTCTCAAATTCCGATACCAATTCAGGAAATTTGATCCATTTAACTTGTCCTTCTCAAGGACGGATCGCAATGAGAAAGTAGTTTTAGACATAAGCTGAAATCCAAGAAAAACAAAGATTTAGTTATGTATTTCATGAGAAGTCTTATCTAATAAGTAAACTCGCATTATATTCAAACAATGTTTTCTCTATGAATATAATGATCCAAGATCCATACTTCACCGAAATCTGAGTGGACGACTCGCCATCACCCAAAATTCAATTGTCTAGGTAAGCAAATCATTGCTAATTGTACCCAGTACAACTCTTGGTCGCAGATAAGGCAATTCATGTCTTATCTACTCTGACGTCTCTGGGCCCAGAACTTCTGATGGCCCAGTCAAGTGTACCAATCTCTTCAGTCTTGTGATCATTGACAGTCGCACTGCAAGTCTATCAATGATCACCTGCCTTACTCATGTAGTAGTGAATACCAAGGACTCCAAGGCTATCCATCAACGAAACAAGTTTTGACAGTAGACAAGATTGGGCAAGACATCAAGGTTACTTGATATTTAGTTGAGGAAACTAAACTCTAAAAGGCTAGCAAATCAATCTCTTAGGTCATGTAATTGTTGATGTCAAGCACTGCAAGTCCATCAACATTATTACCTGCCTTACTCACGTAATTGTGGACACCAAGCTCTTGGCTAGACCATCACACAACGAAATGAGTCTAGACAGTTGACCATATTGAAGCTAATCTTTGATCAAAGTTCAAGTCGAGTTTGGTTTCTGCAAATTCAAGGTTCAATAACCAGAATTTAGAGCATTGTGTCGATCAACGCAGACTATGTCTGTCGATCGACACCACCAGACAAAACCTGACTTTAATAACCGGTTAATCCAATTTACCCGGTTCATTAAACCGGTCATGTCGATCAACACAACCCATGTGTGACGGTCGACATAGACCTAAACCGGAGACAATTTTGATAACCGGTCCAATCCATTTGAACCAATTTATCAGATCCAACTGATCTCAATCGATCAAATTGGTTTATATTAATTGGGATAATTAGTTCAATCCAATTGAACCAATTCATCCAATTCAAACCGATCTGTTCGGACTTAACCAAGCATGATAACCGGTCCAATCCAATTGAATCGATTAACCAATCGCAAGTTCTGCGTCGACCGACAGTCAACCTGTGTCGATCGACACAGCCGGCTTTCTGTTTTTCTTCGCGAAAAAACCCTAGCCGCCGAATCTGTTCTGTGTCGACCGACACACAACCTGTGTCGATCGACACAGTAGGATTTCTGTTTTTCTTCGCGAAAAACCCTAGCCGCCGACTCTGTCGATTTCGCTATTCTGTGTCGACCGACAAACCTAGTGTGTCGATCGATACTCTGCGAAAACACAGACTCGTTTTCGATCTGAATTGATCTAACCTGTTCTTATTCATACTATCTTATGAACGAATTTAAATCATCAAATTCTTCTAAACATGCTGATTCAATGATAAAACCCTAAGGCTCTGATACCACTGATGGAATTCCTAGTAATTCCTGATCCGACTAGGCAACCCTAAGTCTGAATTCCGAGCCTAGGATCTCAGGGTTTAGGTAATTGAATCAGGGATCTTGCGTTTACCTTGTTCTGGCAGCGGAAGATGAATCAGGTAAGACGAGATCAGGAGCGATTCAGATGCCTCGTCTCTATCGTAGTCCACACTCACACAACCTGGAAAGCCGGGATGCTAGTGTCGGATCTGGGAATTGAATAGAGAGAGTTTCTGTTTTTCTAATCAAGAAAAATCAATGGCTTAGGGTTCAGGTCGACCATATAAGCCTATATATACGACCTGTTATGACTAACCTTCTTTCGGGTTTAACCGAAAAAGTCTAAGTCATAAACCGAAACATAAGTTTCGGAATTGACCCTGTGTCGATCGATACACCAACTGTGTCGATCGACACACCTCTCTTTAATTAATATTGATATGTATCTAATACACATCATCTTGATCACCACCATGATGATCATTCCCATATATAAGCTTCCAGATTGCTTAGGTGTGTGACCCTATAGGATCATATAATACTGGCAGTAAGTCTACAACTTACATACTGCAAGAGGCTTCTAGCAAAGCATTGCAACCGCCCAGTATCATACAACATGTTTGATCTCGACGTACAACTATCGTTAGAGTAAGTACAATGTGATTTCAGGACATAATCCCAACAGTTCACTGGGTGCGTCTGCATTTAGTGTCGATTAGTGTCGGTCGACACCACTAAAGAACGAAATTCATGCACGTCAAAAATACAGATTTTGGATATTTGCAAGATTTACCCAGAAGTTTTCCATATTTACAAGAAGAACCAAATTGTGTTTTAGACTATTAGGTAGGTTTTTCAGCCACTTGTGAGGCTAAATTTTATTCTAAGCTTTATTCTATCATATTTTAAGAGATTTTGGGGCTGGTCTTGTATTCGAGAGAGAAGAGATTTCGAACCCTATTCTTATTCTTTTGATTTTTATGATATCTACTTTGATCATGTATATTGTTATGATTTCCATGCCTGAGTAGTTCTCTTTTTAGCTAGATTTGGGGATTCTCATTAGGGATTTCATGGAATTATAGATTGATTGATTAATTGGGATTCCAAACATCTAGTTCTTCATCTAGGTTGTTCTTAATGCATAATCTGAATTAGCTACTTAGATAATTGATATCAGATTGATTAGCGCAGCAAGAGTTGGTTAATTAATTAGAAAAGAACCTAGTTAAGAAAATTACCTATTTTCAAAGAGATTTGGCTTAGGGAATTTGTGAACAAAAGAACCTGAATTAAATGCATGTTTAGAACTCTAAAATTCGCAAATAGATTTGGTTTTCTAGGTTGTTGAACATAGTTAGCATTCACAGCGAGAGTTGGTTTGTTATATAATTGTGATTCTATTTCTAGAACATCGATATCTGAATCCTTTTTCCTGAGAACTTCCCGAAACCTGACGCCTTCGCTAATTGCCAACACTCGCTTTACTTCACTCGTTTACTTTACTTGTTTTGTTTACTGCTTTCACCTGTTTCGCTTAGCTTAATTCGATTACGTATAATATGTCGTGTGAAACTTGAGTCTCTGTGAATCCGATACTCTTTAATACTACAATCACATCTGTGCACTTGCAGTAGAAAATAGGGATTAAAATTTGACCTATCAAGTTTTTGGCGCCGTTGCCGGAGACTCTTTGAGTTCATCAATAGATTTCGTATTAGAATTTAGACTTAGTATTTTCTTTTCTTTGTTAACTCACGTTCTTGTTTCTTTGGTGATGCAGGAATCGCTCAGGGTCGTTCGACACATGTTGGGAATCGATCGACACCAATCGCGACCAGAGACACCAAGAGCTTGAGCACTTAGTATGATTTTTCTATGAATCCTGTAATTTTGATTCGCGGTGAGGACGGCATTTTACGAGACAAAGATAGTCATATCCTGTAATTAGAGTTTGTATATGTAGATAATCGTTTGTGTATATATGTTACACAAAACTATATAAGTTATCAATGGTACTTGAATAAAATGTCTTTTACATTTCAATTACCAAATCTTAATTCTGATAAAAGGAATAATACAAAATTCTTATTTTCACGCATACGTAACAGTCGTCAATTTATCGCTCATCGACCAAAATGTAATGGCACATTCAATACCATAATCGTATATGAATGTCCCAAATAGTTGCTGCATAGTCGTTATATTAGTCATTAAAAAGTCGTTAAATATATTATGACTACGTTGTGACTATATAGGACAGTCATATAGTAGTCGCCAGGTATTGTCTGGATGTTCCTCTTGGCCGTTAAATAGTCGTTAAAATTGTCATTGAACAGTCGCCAAATAGTCACCACAGCTTACAACTAATTCGTGACTATACTAGTCATCCACATAACAGTCGCCACATAGTGGCGACATCACTACCATATTCGTATATGGATGTTCCGATTAGTCGTTGGATAGTAGTTAAAATGGTCGCTACCAAGTGGCTAAATAGTTGTTAATAATTACGACTACTTTCTAACTATATTATACAATCACATATTTGTCGCCTAGTGGTCACCTAGTTTAACGACTATTTGATGACAACATTTCTCCGACCGTATCTGGACTCCCTCTTTAGTAGCACAATTGTCGCCAGCATACTCGCAAATTAGTCCCTAAATATTGCGACCATGCTACGTCTAGTTTACGACTACCACTGTTTTTTACGACTAAATATGGTAGTTGTAAATCCATAGTCGCTAAATTACATAGTCGTAAAAATAGTCAGTAAGTTACTGACTATTTTTACGACTATGTAATTTAGCGACTATGGATTTACAACTACCATATTTAGTCGTAAAACCGCGTTTAATGACTATTCTGTTACCAAATGTGCAGTCACAAAAATGTTGTTTCTTGAAGTGAAAGGAGTAAAAACTATTCACGGAAGTAAAAAAACTTCCATAAATTGCTACATGATTGGGTATAAACAGATAGAAAAACACCATGTATATCAATTATAGAAAAATGAAGAGCTTGCCGAAATGCGAACCAAAAAGCAAAACGAGGGAGTCAAAATGGACCCCCAAAGGACCTTACAATCCATGTCTATATAGACGAAGCTAATCCTGAAAGATGCTTTGGCATCGGAGCCGACCTCTCGAACTCGATTAAAAACACGTTGATAACTTTGTTCAAACAGAACGTCAATTCGTTCGCCTAGTCTTCGACTGATATGAAAGGTATAAACATCGATGTAACAAATCACGAGTTAAATGTCGACCGACCTATAAACCAGTCAGACAAAAGCGTCGTAAAATTGCCCCATAATGAGCTCAAACTGTTAACGATGAGGTCAACCCGTTACTCATAATTGGGTAGATCGGGAGGTAGAATACCCCGACTGGCTCGCGAACTCTGTCGTTGTCAAGAAAAAACGGGAAGTGGACAATATGCGTCGACTTCACAGACCTCAACCAGGCCTTTCCGAAAGATATCTTCCCACTCCTACACTTCGACCAACTAGTTGAAGCAACAACATGTCACCAACTGCTATCCTTAATGGACACATTCTCATGGTACAATCAAATATTGATGAACCACGAAGACAAATAAAAGGTCTCGTTTGTAACAGATCGAGGAACTTACTACTATAAAGTGATGCCTTTCAGGCTCAAAAACGTATGAGCTACTTATCAACGTCGTCAACAAGATGTTTACCAGTTTATTGGTTAAAACCATGGAGGTCTACATCGACGATATGTTTGTTAAATCATCAAGGTCCGAAGATCACATCGCTCAATAAAAAGAATGTTTTGCAATTCTCAAGGAATATGGGATGAAACTTAACCCCGCGATGTGCACCTTCGGTGTCACATCATGAGAATTCCTTGGTTACCTAGTAACCGAAAGGGGAATCAAAGCGAATCTCAAACAGATCACAACATTCTTAGAGATGAAATCTCCAAAGACAACACGAAATCCAAACACTGACCGGCAAAATAGCAGCTTTGAATAGCTTCATCTCGAGGCCAACCGATAAGTATCTTCCCTACTACCTCCTCAAAGAGGACAAGAAATTCGTTTGAGACGAGAAATGCGAAGAAGAGTTCACCCAGCTCAAAGCTTATATGAGCAAACCCCTGATACGAGCAAAGCCAGTGGAAGGAGAGCCCATTAACCTTTACCTAGCTGTCTCTTCAGCAAGGGTAAGCGGGGTCCTAGTTCGCAAAGAACATAATGACCAAAAACCAATCTACTACATCAGAAAAGCTTTGATCGACGCCAAAACGAGGTGTCCTGCGATGGAAAAACTCGCACTAGCACTAGTAACATTGGCTCAAAAACATTGACCCTACTTCCAGCCACACTCGATCATAGTCCTGACTTCACAACTATTGAAGATTATCCTCCACAGTCCTAGCAAGTCAGATCGACTGGTAAAATAATCTATCGAACTAAGCGAATACAATATCGAGTTTAGGACTCGAACATGCTAAAAGCCCAAGTAATGGCTGACATTATAATCGAACTCCCTCCTTCTATCGATCTTGAGCCATCCTCTTCCAAGAGATGGAATCTTCACGTTGATGGCGGGTCCTTAAGACAAGGATCTAGATTCGGAGTAAAACTAGTATTCCAACTGGAGAAGGGCTAGAACAATCCTTCAAGCTATGCTTTGCTGCATCGAATAACGAGGCGGAACACGAAGCACTTATAGTCGAACTCAGGCTCGCCACAGCAATCAGAGCCCGAGAAGTAGATGCTTTCCGTGACTCTCAACTGGTCAAAAGCCAGTTCCATGGCGACTACGAAGCCAAAGACGAACAAATGGAAGCATATCTACAAGTAGTTCATAGCCTCTCGATTATATCGATTTCTTCGATCTAACCCGAATTATGCGAGGTGAAAATACTGCAAATGATGCCCTTGCTGCACTGGCTTCGACATCTGATTCCAACCTAAAAAGAATCATACCGTTCGAAGGGATCGAGAAGCCAAGCATCGACATCATATTAAAGGCTTTGTCTATAAAAGAGGACAGCCCCACTCAAAGAGACGATGTCAACAAGAAAGCATCCAACAAAGGGATCAGCCCTGATATCGTTGATATCGATTAAGATATCGACGCAAGAAAGGCTATCCGTGTAGCTAACACACCTGATTGTCCCATCATAGCTTCCTCAACAAGTCAGACAAACGAGTATCATGACGAACAAGATTGGAGAACTCCAATCATCGGGTACATCATCGACGGTGAATACCCCTGGATAAGTCGGCATGCAGAAAACTCAAAGCACATAGCGCGAGGTACTGCATCCCAGAAGGAAAGCTCTTCAAGTGAAATATTTCCCAAACATATCTGAAATGCCTTAACGGCGAACAAGCTCGAATTGGTCACTCAGGATCACGAGGGATCTTGTGGAAGTCGTTCCGAAGGAAGAGCTCTAGCCATATGTATCAAACGACAAGGCTTCTTTTGGTCGACCATGGCCGCTGAGTGCGAGACCATCTCTGTGAAATGCAACAAGTTCCAGAGGCACGCCCCGATCATCCACCAACTATTGGAGAAACTCTCTTCGATCTCCTCGTTGTATCCTTTTATGCGATGGGGAATGGATATAGTGGGACCTTAGTCGCATCGGGAAAGAAAAAGTAATACACATACTAGTCATTACATACTACTTCACTAAATGGATCGAAGCCGAGTCGTACCAGAAAATAAACGACGTCCTCGTTTGTCTAGCGAAATATCATATGTCGTCTTGGGCTAGCTCATGAGATCTTCACCGATGACGGACTCTAGTTCATATTGAACATATTTCAAATGTTCTCTAGAAATTTGAACATCAATCTGACCTACTCAACACCTCGTTATCCTCAAGGAAACAGACTAGCAGAGGCAGCCAACAAGTTGATCATGAATAATCTTAAGAAAAAACTCTATGAGTGAAAATAAAGTTGGAGTGACGAACTCCCAACTGTACTTTGGGCCTATCAGACTACTCCTCGCAAATCCACCGAAGAAACACATTTCTCACTAGCATACAACATTAAGGCCGTAGTTCCTTCAGAAATCCTCGTGTCTAGTATCCGCCAAAAAGAATTCCCACAACATGAGGAACTGAATAATCAAATAATAACAAACATGCTTGATCTCGTCGACGAATGAAAGAATCTTGCACTCGCCCGAATCCAAAACTACCAACAAGCTGCATCTCTCTACTATGATTCTAGGATTAAAACCGAAGATTTCAAGTATGCGACTTTTCTTACAGAAAGTGTTCGGCCATAAAAAGGAATAACATGCTGGAAAGTTAGGGAAAAAATGCGAAGGTCCTTACTAGGTCACCGACATCGTCCATGATGAGGTCTACTGGCTCAAATCGGTAGAAACCCAAAGGCCTGAACTGCGACCTTGGAATATCATAAACCTTAAAAAAGTATTTTCAATGAAAAATACTTTGACTATAATCGAACTACATAAAGGCTTGATCCCTTAATAGGATACGTAGGCAGCTCAACTTCGAGTGCAGCCATCCCTCTTAAGAAAACTCCATCGCGATTCACGATTTCGAACACTCACTCAAGATCGTCATTATTATTGTACAGAAATTTTCATTTCCACTCGAATAAAATTTAGTTTTTATGTGCCAAGCAAGCGACCTGAAATGGTCCCTAAAACAGCGACCTGAAATGATCCAGAAACAAGCGACCTGAAATGGTCCAAAAAACAAAGACCTAAAACGATCCCCAAAAGTAACGATCTTATAAATGACGACCTCAAGCAAATATCGATCTCAAAGTTAAAAAGATACTCAATGAAACCTTAAATTAATTCTTAAAAATTTACAGCTAGAAGAAAAGGAGGGGGGGACCCCTCTCCTCACAGGAAAAATAGTCCTTGCAATTCGATCGACCCCGCATTCGGTTGATCTTTGGAAAATATTAAGTAGATCTCAAAATAAGTCGAGCCCTCAAACTATTCTTCACAATCTCACTTCACTTCAGGGTGATAAATCCAAAAGAACTCTTAGTTCAACCCTCGAACTAAGCAGATATTACTCAATATCCTTTAAGGCATATCCAGATTAGCTCGACTCAAGCGAGCTCGATCTAAATTCAGCCTAATCGAGGTAAATCGATCGAATTAAGCTCCAATGTACGATTTCACCCAAGTTTTTCTAAAAATGACTAAGGCACGAAAAGTACTAAAGCGAGTTCGATCTATAAACTCAAGCTAATCGAGGTAACCCGGTCAACTAATCCCTAAAGTACGACCCCCCTAAGTTATAACAAAATAACTAAGGCATAAAAAATACAAGAGGCAGTTCGATATCAAAACAATTCAATTTCAAAAACCGTTTAAGTTGTTTCTTAACGACTAAGGCATGGAAAAATCGCAAAAGAGAATTCGATATAAAAGAGAAAAAGAGGGTTTAAGTCCCTCCCGATTACAAAAGCCTTTCTCGGGAAACACTAAAAGAGAAAAAGCCCTTTCGGGCAACACAATGTTCAAAATAAAAATCCCTCTCGGTCAACACCAAAACAACTGAAATTTCTAAGGTTTGGAGGCACCAGCTCACTTAGCCTACATGTTATCACTGTCCGCATCCTTCGCACTGGAAGCCGCTCTTCCCTCGACCTTATCAATGTGCATCGAGCCACCTCCAATCTCCTTCGGGATATGCAACCTATACTTGTCGAACTGAGGGGTAGCTTGAGCGGGAGGGTCCACCAGCATTATTGTGTTTTCAGACATTGCGGAAAGGTTCAGCTTTCTGATGGAGAAGTCGACAACAGCGGCGTTCATCTCTTTGGTCGCGATTCACTTCTTCTCAGCCAGCTTCAGGACCTCCTGGGTTAAATTCAGCTCACCCCATGCGAACTCGGAATAAGCTCGATGTTCGGAAGAGGCTCTTGAAGGCGGATTCTATGCACTAGTCTCGACCTTTCTCTGATCGCACTTCACCTTGATACCCTTCAAGATATATGGAATGCTTTGTTCAGTTCCTTCTTTGCAGTGTGAACCGCGACCCTGATGTCGGACTCCTTCTCCTCGAGAGCCTTGTCCTTCTTCGCTATTCTCGAGCAGCTTGTTTGAGCGCCTTCTGATTGAACTTGTCAGCAGAAAACATCCAGTTGGCGGCCACGTCGAGCTTGTGCTTCAGGTCCTCCTCCTGATTCTCGAGATGCATCATAAATTTGTTGAGATCTCGAATCTCAATCGTTCGTTAACCAACCAGATTAATCATTATTCTCTCGAAATCAAAGTCCACGCGCCGAGAGTGGAGAAGAATTCATGGATCTTGCATCATAACCGTTCATCCAAACAAGATCTACTGTAGAGATGAAGTAATTATTAGATGTCAATCTCGATGACGGCGCACAGCTTCCCAAGATTCTCTACCACCCATTAATATTGAATCGTCAAACTAATGGGCTAGGGGCTACTGTTGGTGCTGGATTTCTCACTAGGAAATCCGGCCCATGAAATGATTAAAGCCCAATCACTATCCAAGCCCATTAGATCGTGAGTCGATCGGGCCCAAAGATTGATATATTTGCTAAGACGCTATTCGAGTTAAAGAAGATCGACCTCAATGGTTTGGAGATCGAGCTCTTCGAGAACTGGTCTTTGATTGTTCCAATGACCTCCACAAATCACGGATGAAGGGAGAGATTATCGCCAATAAGAACTCACAAGAAAATCATAACAAGAAGATTGAGGATCGAAGCTATATAAAGAGAAGACAAGTCATTCTCGAGAAGAAATTCCTTCTTCATAGAAACCACCTCGACACAAAATATTTGATCTCATCTTTGTATACTTTCGATTCATTCATTTGTATAAGTTCTTATTTCGACATTCAATCATAAATACATCTTTGATTCATAGGAAATTTATATCAAATTCTCTTTAGTCCAAATACACATTCAAACAAATCTTTGGTGTGAATCCTTGATCTTACACTCACAAGTTAAAATGCGCGACAGTTAAAATTTTTATAAATTTTACACGAAAAATGCGCGGCATTTAAAATTTTGAAAAAGGGAGATGAAAAATGCACGACACAACCCTCATTTTTAACTACTTCGTATGACCCACAGATAAAAAGGATTTTATCCCGTCATTTTGTTTTTAGAGTTACCAAGGAAAAAACGATTATCTCTCAAAGTCACTGAACCGATATTTTCAACTTGTTCGTCCTCGCCGCCGGATTTCACCTCTTACACCGTGTCATGGGCCTTTTGACGGTAAGATTCATTGACTCCTCTCTTCGCCGAAAATCGTCACATCGTCGTTACTTTTTTCCCGAACTTGTGCTGAGCTTTTGTTTTTTAAAATTCCAGATCTGGTATCTCTCTCCTCTGCCGTTGTCCTTCGACGGTAAGATTCATCGAGTCCTCTTTTCGTCTGTATACTTAGGATAGCTATTAGTACTCGGACTGCAAATGGTGTCTGACTATTAGTAATCAGACTGCAAATGAAGTCTGACTATTAATACTCAGACTGAAAATGGTGTCTTAATTTTTTCTCGAACTTGCGCTGAGATTTTGTTTTTAAAATTCCAGATATGGTTTTTCTTTCCTCCACCGTTGTCCTTAGACAGTAAGATTCATCGATTCCTCGTTCCATCTGTATACCTAGCATAACTATTAGAACTCAGACTGCAAATGGTGTCTGACTATTAGTAATCAGAAAGCAATAGAAGTCTGAATATTAGTAATCAGACTGCAAATGGAGTCTGACTCTTGGTATTCAGACTGCAAATAGAGTATGACTATGAGTTATCAGACTGTGTATTAATTCTGACTATGCATGGGTGGTTGTTGTTGTTGCAGGTTTTCATTATGCTAGGGCATGAATTCCCACAAAGGATGTTCACACCAGGTTATGAGCCTATTCCAGATAAAAGCATACACTACTTCAGTACTAGGAGATATTTGAATGATGATCTTAAAGTAGCACTGTTGCCGACAGAATGGCAAGAGCTCCTCAACTTAGACTTTGGGAGTTTTTAAGATTCCATGACTTGAACTTCAAATGGTGTTTGAGGATGGTGCACTACATGCTCTCTTTACAGCTATATTGCAAGAAGAAGTATGATATATGGTCTCTTTTCGGTGTTCATCCAGCTAGGTTTTCTCTGATGAGTTTCAACACATATCTTGACTCAACTGTGACTATGTTGAGAATTTGGAGTACCCTAAAGTTAACTATACATACCAGATGAGAGCAATGTGGAAGCTTCTAGGGGTGGATTTCGAGTTAGACCCAAGTTATTTGCAATTACATGATGCTTGTAGTAAATGTGGTGGTTGAGAACCGAAAGATCGTATTTGGTTGGGCTATCTAGCCATCAATGTATCCTTCATTGAGGCTTAACACTGGACATCTGTCTCAAGGGCTGACATTTCTAAGCTATTGCTGGTTCCAAGAGCGTTACAATCATATCCATGAGGAAGATTGGCCTTTAAATTTCTGATAGAATCTGCTAAGGATGCAAACAAAAAACACGTAGATCACAAAAATTATCGATTTGAAGTTTTGCTGAGATCTTGAACATTTGGAATGTTGAGCATGTTCCGCGATGGCTAAAGCTTATAAAGAGACCTTACCGAATAACCTATCCCCACTACTGCTGGCATACCAATGATCAAGGAGTCGGAAGAAAGTCGACGAAACCTTACACAAACATGTATTTTCGTGAGCCTCCTTTTTCTTAGACTTGATTTGAAATCTGACATATTGTACCCAAACTGAATATGAAGTATGTCATTGTGTACCCATACTGAATATGAAGTCTGACGTTGTGTACCCAAACTGATTTTGAATTCTGACATACTGTTCCCATGCTAAAATTGTGATTTTCTAAATGCTTATAATCATATTGCTATGTGACTTGTACTTGCAGACCCGCGTCAACAGCTTCATATAAAAGGATTTTGATGACTTGTTCCCCAAATGGGACAATGATGATGAAGATGATGAGAAAGTTGTGAACATTGTGAAAGCAATGCACATACATCTTAAGACTACACCTTGGAGGTGGAGTTCTAAAAACTGGAAAAATAAAGGTGTATTCAGGATTGTAAAAGCTGTCAGTCATGTTAAGCTTGAGGTTGTTAAGTTGAAGATGTGGAGGCTGAGGTGGGTCTGAAAAAGAGAAAGGGATTGAGAGTTAAGAGGAAGTTAGTGCATTCGCTGGATAATGATGAGGATTAAGAAGGAGAGGTTGAGATGGTTAAGAATAGAGCTAATCAGGATGGGCTGCTCCGAAGCATGGTGATGTTGCTAAAATATTAGGGTATTTGAAGCAATCATTTGATATTAGGATGAATTCATTGGCATATATTTTTAATGAAGGTTTTCATTTGATGGGAATCAAGATGGATGATATTGGCAAAGATGTTAAGAAGTTGAAGGGAGAAAGAGCCAATGATGATGGTAAGAAGAAGAAAAATGCTAGAGTTGAAAAAGGAAGTGAGAAGAAGACAGCTGCTACTGGAGGGAAAAGAGATGAGAAGAAGACAACTGCTAGTAGTGCTGTTGGTCAAGTAGTGCAGTTGGTGATGTAAAGAAGTTTGGAGGTGATGAGGATGAAGATGATCAGGCCGTAGATTTTGAGGATGAGACGAAATGACTGCTTGTGCTGATGATGAAGAGAAAGGAAAAAAGAAAAGAAAAGGGAAAGGGCTGCGTGAAAAGCGAAGGCTACAAAGAAAGTGGTACTGAACATGAACAAAGGGGGATTATGTTGTTGATCCCCTTGTTGTTCTTGTAGTAGCTGAAGATGCAGGAAGAGGGCATGCAAAAGAAGCAGTGGTTGCAAACAAACATGTCGTAATGTATGCGGCCAACAAAAAGTATGTGGCTGATGATGGGGTTAGTCCAAAACCCTCATACACTGAATGCAAAAAAGGAAAAGAAAGATGAGCCTAAGAGAAGTAGAAGACTTAAGGAGAAAGCCCTTAAGAAGAAGTAGACTTGTTAGAAGTATACTTGTTAGAAGTATGAATATTGTTATTTGTAAAAACATGAACATAACCGTATTCTTTTTTCTCCTTTTTGTTGTGTTTTTCTGAAAATGAATTTCTAGCATTAGTCTTATATTGTTGTCTGGCGGTGGTGTGATTTTAAAACAATAGTCAAACTCTCCCAGACTTCCGTTACAGTCTAATGGTGATGGATTTTTACTATTAGACTTCTATTGCAGTCTGACGCTGGTGTGATTTTAAATCGGAATTGTATGTTTAACACGGGATGTCAAATTGTATATGCAGAGTAGTATCGGGGGAAAATATACAAATGTTTTAATCGTTGAGTAGGCGGCTACAGGCATAGACTTCGATGCTGCTAGGAGGTTGAAATAAAACACTAAGCAGGCATCACTGAAGCGTATATTCATTCGAAGACAAAAGAGTTTAAACAGAAGGAGAAGGAGAAGTCTCCGGTTAAACTTGTTGTCCAAGCACATATTACACAGAATTATGACCCTTGTGATGCTTTAAACAATATTCAAGTGAAGGCACTTAATGATTATAACAAAAGACAGTTGTATGTCTTAACGCTCTACCTAGACGAGTAAGGCATAGTTAATCTCTTAACTTGATGACTAACAAGCGTGTTCTAATTTGTAAGGGATATCCAAAGAGGACAGTGAACACATCACTCCAATGGTATTATGATCTGTGCAACCCTCAAGGAATGGTTGCATGACACTATCAGTATATCAAACTTTATTTTCAGTCTTATTATGATAAAATTCTGGTATTAGACTTTTATTGCACTCAAACGGTGATGGGTCTGACTTCTATATAGGTCTGTTATCATACTTCTGTTGCAGTCTGGTTGTGAATTCAGACTTTCATTGCAGTCTGGTTGTGATTCATTATCAAAATCTCCTAACACATTATTTGTTGAATGCAGCATATTGATGCAATGATTGATTTGTTGAGGCTTCGACAACACAATCATCCGGAATGGTTCAGGAGCGAGAGGCTGTGCTTCATTGACACACTCCTTGGTTCATTATATCATCAACATAATCCAGATTTTTTAAGAGAGGTGCAGAGGGGAATAGTTCAGCCAAGACTAGAAGGCTGCCTATTTGTGTTTGGGATTACCATACTGGTGATCTACCCTTATTCTGCAAATCAAAGAAGATTTGGGGGCTGGAAATTGATCATATCTACACTGCATTGCACATTGGCGGATGTCACTGGGTAGAAATTATTATTTCTATACCGGATAGGCACGTAACATGCTAGGACAACATTCTTGGACCGAGAACTGATGAGTTAGTAAGAATAGTATTGGCACAAGTCTATGAGATGTTTCCTTTTTTTGCTGCACATATTGGCCCCCAACTGATGTTAGGTGGTCTTATCCCTTGGATCGATACACCTACATGATTGTTAGGAGCGAAGATCTTTCCAAAAATAAGCAATCAGGTGATTGTGGAGTGTACTACTTGAAGTTTATCGAGTTCCATTCACTTGGAATGGTTTTTCCAAAGTATCCTTTTGATAAGTACATCAAGAAATCAGGGATAGACTGGCTTATGGAATATTGACTGAACTCGGGCGAACAGGTGAACAGAAACGTACCGAGTAAAAATCGAAACGAGCAATGAAACAACTCGGGTGCAATTAAAACCGGAATCGCGGCCGATAGGCAAACAAAGACCTAAGACACCTTTTGAATATTTTGAAACTAAGTATGCAATTAACAAGGATATCATTCTAACCAACAAACCATGCACTGATTTAAGCAAAAACAAAATGAGGAACTCAAGACAAGCAAGCAAAACAAACGGCTCGATAAAACCGTAGCAAGAGTCTAAATGTGGCCGAGAGCTAAACACGCATGACCCAATAATTTTTTCTTTTCTTATGGTCTAACAATAAAAAGAAGAAAAACCAACTAAGGGAGCATTTTGTCGGTGACCCATGTGGAAATACAAAGTGATTTACATACCACTGCGAAGCTGTTGAGCCCATATTTTCAGATTTTCTATGTGATATCCGTTCAGAATTATGGTCAGAAACTTGTGTATACTTCTTCCCAGATAACTATTACATTCAAAAACATAGTTCCGTTCTAGGAAAGTTTTCTTTTATGAGAATTTCAATTTATAGAAAATATATTTATGGAATATTTATGGAGAATCTATTTATGGAAACTCTTTTGCTAATCTAAGTTTTCTGTAGTGGTGTCCTCAACCGCAAACGCTTTGACCACTATTATTTCAATCGTCGTTTTCTTAGCTCTATTTAAGGTGAGGGATATTCGGCAAACTTTCGTATTCAGTCTATAAACCTGACATATCCCGTTTCTTACACATTTTTACCTATTGTTTTTATTGGTGTTCTAACGTGTTATCTAATGGTTTTCAGGTGTTTCTATCATTTGTAGTTTTATGATAATTTTAAAGAAAAGAGGGCGAAACAAGCAGAAAATCTACATTTTGATACGATACTCTCCGTCAGAAGTTCCATACCAAAGGGAAGACTTGTCAAGATCAATATCAAATTTGGACAAAAGCTAGAGAGATCTCACATCAACAAATAACAACTTGTGCAGAGGAATCCAACAATTAGATCTCAATAAGCAGTCAAAGCCAAGGGAGCTATGTCCCTAGCCACGACTAGACCCAGCCAGACCGCGGGGGAAGGGCTCTGTCCGCAACCGTAGGATCGCATCTAAGGGCAGGAGACCAACAAACACGACCAATTTTGCACCACTTTTTGGGCCATTTTTACCAACTTAAACCCACCATATGGAGAGAGCAAAGTCCAACATCGAAAGTTTGAGCCAAGACACCCCCTCTTAAACATATAAGGAGAAGCACCCCTTCTTCTAAAATTATCACCTCCACTAAAAAAGTTTCTATGTAGTTTTTAATTTTCTCTTTAGTTTTTAGGTAGATTATAGGAATTTTAAATCTCTATCTCCGGGATTGTCGGGCTAGAAACCCTAAATTACAAGTTTATTTTATTTATATATTTATTTTATGCAAGCTTTTATTATGGTTTTCGTTTGCAATCCGAGTAGTTATTTTGTTGGGTAATTAGGGAAATTTCCGATAGGAACTAGTCATGGGTAAGGCCCTTACAGCGGATTTATAGAATTAGGATTCGTAATTTACATAGTTTTTTCAGTTATTGCCTTATGTTTAATGTATCATTAGAGACAGATAACCTTGAAGCTGATCATGTGACTGAAAGATCTACGATAGTATAGCAGCTATTATCCAAAAATAGGATAATGGAGCAGATGCGTTGTAAGCCGCGAGAGTTCACTTACAGAGCACTGTGAATGTTGATGAACAAGATATTAATGCATGTTGTTCCTCGCGGCCACCTGCGAGAGTTGACTAGTCGAGTTGAAGAGTTATGTGTTTAATGCTATCGGAATAGGTAAGACATAATTCCGTGCTTCGAGTTCTAAAAATCGTAAGTTGATTAAGTCTCAGAATCCTAGGTTTAATTCTAAGTAGATGTCGAACCCATGATCTCTTGAGAAATCCCCGACGACTTATCGCTTCATTTTTATTGCTTACAACCGCTATTTACCTTCAACTGTATTCTTCGTTATTTCCATGACAAACCCCCAAATTCCATTAGAGTCTATCGGAAATAAGGTCTGAATGTCTGATAAGAAGTCTAGATTTTGTCATTTCCTTGTGGATTTGATCCCTTAATATACTACACGCGACTGTTGTGCACTTACAATTGGTTTTAGGGGTAAAACCTGATACACATCAAGAAATTTCTTGATTTAGTGTACATTTCCTAGACTGTTGTGCACTTGAAATTTCTTGATTTAGTGTACATTTCCTAGACTTTTGGTTCTTTATAGTCTTTCATTTTCTTTTTGGCCACTGTTTTTCTCGTTACTTTCCATAAGTTTCAGAAGCATGACAACAAGAAGAACACCTTCTGAAATCGTGAATCATGTACAAGATATCGATAGATACGAGAGAGAACTCTGAAGACAAATTTGAATGGATGACAAGATCGATATCCCGAAAAGACACAACAACCATGAAGAAATTCACAACAATGAACAAAAGGCAGTTGGGGCTGCAAACCAACCGCCATTGCTCGATAGTGAAGGTAACCATATTCTTCTTCCTCAAAATGACAATATTGATTTACGTTTTGAACAAAACTTAAGGATAAATAATGCCGAAGGTCGCCCACAACCGAGAAGACAACCCTGAACCATAGCTGATTTGATATCCCATATCAACATTTTGAAAATCAATCAGCCATTCAAGTTCCTATACACCATAAGAACGACTATGAGATCAAACCATAGACCATAAAATTGGTCAAAAAATATCAATGTCATCGTCACTCGACCGAGCACCCAATGGAGCACATTGAACTTTTCAGTACCACCTGCACCAACCGAATTCACCAAGATTACTTAAAATGTAATATGTTCCCTTTCTCATTTACCGATAAAGCTCTTCGACGTTTGAGGTAAAAAAATATACATTTTGGATTCATTACTTGTTGTAATGAACATAAATCTACATTTCTAAATATTTCTATATTGTCTAGATCGAACTTGTTGAGAAACAAGATTCAAAGCTTTAAGAAAGATCTTGTTAAATATTTTTATGAAGCAAGGGAGTGATTCAAAGATTATGAACGCAACTATGCCCATCATGGCTTCTGTGGTGCTAGTTTGTTAAAAACCTTCTATTGGAGTTTACAAGCTAAATTCAAAATCCCCCTAGACACTGCGAGTAATGGTGATTTTACAACAAAAATTGTTGCTTAAGGACATTCTCTTATTGAGAATCTTTATGCTATTATTAGCAATAACAGTCCTGATTTTGATAGAACTGAACGTCATATTAATTCTGAACGAATATAAATCGAGGAACATAAACAAATGATGGCCAAGCTGATGAGTAAAAAAAAACAACCGGGGAACTCATGTGAATCTATCAACGGCGACCACCCCGAAGAATTCGATGAAGACGATGCATTCTATCCAGAAGATGAAGTTAACTATGTCTGTCCCAAGGTCTGTATCCGCACCGCAACTTCAACAATAGATTCATGAACATGAATCCCCTTTTCTATCGACGAGATCAATTCTATCCACATCCAAAACCTTTCCAAAATCGTTACTAGAATGGTAACTTTGGTTGAAATGATAACTCTCAGTCGAGAGCTCCTTATAACTCTCATTGCGCGGCCTTCAACGCACTAACCACTGCTCCACCTGAACCCATTGACGTCTCAAGAGAAGATAAACTCTAGAGAACGATGCAACAACTCATCACGGAGAAACGTAAAATGTCAAAGGAGTTGAACTCGAGAACAGACGGTATGTATAATTACTTGAATGGGAAACTTGAATCACTCAATACCCATACCAAGAAGTTAGACATGCAAGTCGCTAAAACTGTTGAGGCTATGAAAAGACAAGCCGGAATCCTATCTGGAAAGCTAGAAGACAACCCAAAAAGGTATAGTAACGCGATCTCACCGGCTAAGGAGGAAGTCAAGAACATTCCAGGCACCACTGCTACTTTCATTCCCAAAGCTTTAAAGAAAGCTGAGGAATCTATATTTCCACCTTTCAAGATACCCAAACGTCTACCTCTTCAAAGACTAAAAAGGTCAAAGATCCTGGCGGTTTAAATTTTCTTGTTCGAACACTAGTGTCGAATTTAAAGATTGTTTGTATAATCTAGGGCTAATGTCAACACCATGTCAAAATTATTTTCTGAAAAGATGGGAATTCAAACCTTAATCCTATCTACTACGAACTTAGTATTTGAAGCTATTTGTGACCTCTAAAGAAAAACATAAGGAGCTATTGGTGACCTCCAACTTCTCGTGGGCAATAAGATAGTTCCAACTGAGTTTCAAATCCTTGAGATGGATCATGATTAGAAAAGACCTATAAATTTAGGACATCCATTCCTTGCTACTCAGTGCTATCATCGATCATGCAAACCAAAATGTGGTATTCCTAAATCTGAACCGAAGGAAGTTCTATCCAACTTTTCCATTTGATGATTCAAACCTGATGGACATTTTCAAGGTGAAACATTCATTCTCGAATGAAAAAGAGAAATCAATAGACAAGGATGACCTTACACCACATTTTCAACCTTTTCCACCAGCCAAATAATATTCTAAAATAAAAAATCATAGTTACCCTTAAACTAAGTGATGCTAGCAGGGAATGAATCAGAGAAATGGTTGACGCCACTAAACTTGTTCCAGGAACAAAGAGATTCTTAGAGATAAGATTCTAGTCAAATGAATTGGTGAAAACCATGACAAGGATGAGAAAATTTTAGGAACAAATATTCATGAGACATTCGTTTCTCATATCTAACTCGTCTCTAAATCCTTCCTTTTCAAGAGAACCCAATTTTGGGAATTCATAGATTTCACTTAATAAACTCTAGAATGCTTTGGGAATAGTAGATACTTTCTTATTGAGATAATAGGCTGTTCAAGAAGCAAATTTTTTTCCTAATTGACATGGAATTGAGATTTTTGGATTTTGGTAATTTGACCTCTCTTGAAAAACGAATTTGGACTTTGTCATTGCATAAATTAGCTATGTTTGATGCTTTTAGTGAGGTATTCCATACCTAAATGAATTATCATAAGAATTATTATTAAAAATTATTTTTTGGATAATCTCTTGTGTGATGCATCTTTGAATACGAAAATTGAACTTGAATTATCATTATGCTAATTTGTTCACTTTGACAAGTCATATATGCATTTGATTTGAGTTTCAAATACTTTGTGGCATGTATCTAAACACTTTGAAACCTTTCTTTTGCACCATATTCATGTATGTGCCCAAGATTTTACTCTGTTTTCAGGTTATGGGCCACTCACGCATGCACCAAATCTTTTCCAAGAAGAGTGCCCGAGTCGAGCGAGGCCGATCTTCTCGCGAGGTTGATGATTCCATGTTACCAGATGCTATCCCACTTGACAGTATCTATCAGCGAGATCTGAGAAACCCTCGAGACCCAGACATTTCCATCAAGTCCACGAGAGCCGACGCCATCACCCCCACCAGTTGGACGAGCAGTCTGCTTTGTTAGGAAGCGCATGGACCCCAACGTCAACTATCTGAACCATATACAAAACTCTCTATCAATCCGACCTTACATATTAACCACACCACTCTTGATTCTCTTGGTATTATCGAGGATGTACTTTGGTACTTAGAAGCTTTCAAACTTTGAGACTTCTTTGAGCTACACCAGCCAGCCTACATGGATCTATCTTGAGAGTTCCTGGCATCTGTCACACACTCCTAGAAACGAAATAGATACTTCTACGCTTCATATGGTATCCTCTCTTTTGATATTAGAGGCAATGCCTATGCACTATCTATTTCGCAGCTTTGCGAAGCCCTTAGATTGGAGTAGCATCATGAGACCGACATCACGGATGAGACTAACACATATTTCTGGCTCATTATAGGCCAAGGTGACTATTATCCCGAGCCATCTAAGTCCAACCTTCTCACTCATCTAGCAGTCCATCGAGTGCATCACCTTCTAGCGAATTCACTCTTCTCCACGATCGTTGAAGTTGGCGTCCTACGACCAGTGCTTGTTATCCTCCAGTCTCCCTTAGTGCCAGACTATAGACCGCTTGCCTCGCTAGTGTTATTTCTAAGAGACTATTTGAGGTCAAGCATAATGTTGCCGCTGCACCACCATTTCCACAACCTAAGGTGGCATCATCAATTATATTCTGAAAGCTTCTAAAAGTAGACCTTACGGGAGAGATATCAATTGTTGATAACTGGTATGACTTATCACACATGTCTAGAGACACTACACGTTGTGGACAGACCCATACAAATTTGGTTACAAGTACTTCCCAGGAGATGGAGTAGCTGAATCATCATGTTACCATCCTAACAGTCTCGAGGCTGCATGACAGACTTCCACAATGGATCCCATAAGAGACGGAGTTTGAGCCCGATATATCCCAACTTTTGCACACCATTAGTGAGTTTCTCATTATCTGAGCCACTATACATGCAGACGTCAAGAGAGGAACAGTTCCACATAGGCCGTCGCCCACCACACATCCTGATCCTAGTGTTCCCGCACTTGCAGACTTGCGTCAAGCCATTGATAGACAGACACCGAGACTAGACCGTGTACTCTGCTACCTCGAGAGGACATGTAAGATATCCACTCCGAACCAGAAGAGCAAGATGGTTAGACATTGCCACACCCGTCCTGCCCATCATCTCTATGGTATATTCATTCTTACCCTTATCTTTTATTTTCGCTTTTCTCTTTTATTTTGTTTTTATCGAGTTTGTTCCATCCTCTCACCACTATTTCCCACTAAAGACAGTGTGATTTAATTCTTGGGGAGGATGTTTATCCATTTTTTTTCTCTTTTTCGCTTTTATCATTATCAAGTCTGTTTTGAAACACTATTTATGATTATTTATTGTTTTTGATTTGAGTAGGTTGAGAAAACAAAACTATGACGATTACGACTTACGTGCTTCAACACTACTCCTAGTGACAGCTATTTCGAGATTCAACACTAGACAAGGCAGTAGCTAGATTTCTGTTTCTACGATATCAACGTGAGGGATTTACTTTATAGAGATTTACATTGAAGGAATATGCTATCTCTATAATATATAACCTAACATTATCTTAACTATTTCTCATCTTAAGTTTTAGGCTTGACGACGAACCATACACAACTGTCTTTTATCATTTTTCATAACTCTCTGATGTCACTGAATGGACAACTCATCTTTAGTTGGTTCCCTACCCTGAATTTAACCATCATTTCGAGCCTCATGCGTTCTCTCTTTTTATTTGATATGCAAATACTTGCAAAGACGCTGGAGAGAGAGGAACGGCGCAGTTCTCAGTCATTGAAGACGGAGGCACCAAATATATTGGAATAATAGAGACAAAACAACAAATTGAGCTTTGCTATGCCTTCATCATCTCAAAATATTGGTAAAATTAGTTTTCCTCATGACTGCAGCACTTTAAGGTGATTCCCCCTTCCGAGAAAACATGAATAAAGGAAATAAAAGCCAATAAGAGTCACAAGAAAACAAAAATAAGACCAAGGAAAACAATGGCTCGATCAGAAAGAAGTTCCGGAGTTGTTTCTACAAAACACCCTGCAGAAACATCTAAGTATGGGGGGAAAAAACACGAAGAAATCTAGATGGAGAAATGAGTAGCTGACTTTACCTGTGCAATAGTGACCGAGGGCTGTGGACATCGACAATTCCATTCTCTCTTGTTGTGTTGTGCGATACCTAGCATCCTCCGGAGAAACGGTAATCATAAACACTTTGAGCCTCATCAATAAATTGTCTTTTTGATATCTAGCCTCGTTATTCATGCTTAGCTCTCTAGATGAGAAATCCACATAATACCACTAATGAATGTAGAGTGCTAGTTGAGCTGCTTTGGAGTCTAGATAGTTTTTAATTCTATATGATGGCGTTATTGACTTGTGTTGCAGGGGATTGGTGAGAATTTTCTAGACATGGTTTAGATCTATGCATATCCAATGGTTTTGGTTTAAAAGGACATTCAATGAGATATTGTTAAATCACCAAAATAAATCCCTGCTTTTCAAACTTCTTTCCTAAGATAGCTTTTTGTTTTGTTTGAGGACACACAAAGGTTTAAGTCTGGGGAGTTAATATAAGGAAAAACGGTCGTAAAAATCCCGAACTTTCAAATTTCGGCTATTTAAAACTTCAATTTTCGGCTCGGTCATTTAAAGCCTGAAATTACGGTTGACGGTTCGATTTAATGTTACACTTACGTTGACTAAGCCTTATTAGGCATGACGTTAAGTCCTTTAACGGTGAGACTATACGGTGTTAATCAAACGTTAATGAGGTTACATTATTCACAAAATGACGCCGTTTTGAATAATATATAAAAGAGAAAAATGTCAAAATAATCTCGAACTTTCAAATTTCGGCCATTTAAAGCTCCAACTTTTAAATTTCGGCCATTTAAAGCATTTAACACTTACAAACAAATTGTTTTATCTGAAAGTTCAAAGAAACCTCAAGATATTGTAAACACTGAAAATAATTTAAAGGTCATAAAAGAAGTAAATTTTGGATTGATAAGTCATTGTGCAGCAAAACTGATCAAATTGAAACACTACATCAAAGGCTTCTCATTCGTACGCTTAAAAACCTCAAAACAAAGTATTCAAGAAATCTAGGCAAACCCAATCAGAGCATAAAATAACCATATAAAAAGATGATGATTAGAAGCAAAGTTAAGGACCTATATCGATTTAACTTTCAATGGCCAAGTCGAAAGTTAGAGCTTTAAATGGCCGAAATTTGAAAGTTAGAGCTATAAATGGCCGAAATTTGAAAGTTAGAGCTTTAAATAGCCAAATTTTGAAAGTTCAGGATTATTTTGACCTTTTTTCATTTATATATTAGGCAAAACAACCTGGTTTTATGACTAACAAAACCCCATTAACATTTTATTAATACCGTGTAGTCTCTCGGTTAAATGATTTAACGTCGTGCCTAATTAGGCTTAGTCAACATAAGTTTAATATTAAATCGAATAGTCAACCGTAACTTTAGGCTTTAAATGGCCGAGCCGAAAGTTGAATATTTAAATGGCCGAAATTTGAAAGTTCAGAATTTTTATGACCATCTTCCCGTTGATATAACCCGTCTTTTACATCTTTTTATATATCTGATACGATCAGAGTTTTAATCCCTAGATCTACACTGCAAGTGCACAGACGTGAACTAGTAGTATATAGGGTATCGAATCCACAAAGACTCTCGGTAACGATAGATTATAGAACGGTGAAGTTAAACTAGGTAGAAGCGGTAGAAAGTAGTAAATAAAAATAGAAAGTAAGTAAACGGTTTGTAAATCAAAAGCGAAGGCGTCATGTCAAGGGAATTCTCAGGAAATCAGGAACACATGCAATCAATCAATCGGGATCTAATTAAGAACTGTTCTAGAACTGGAATCATGGAAGTATAAGAAGCCATTTTTCGTTGCGAATCCTATCTATGTCTAACAACCTAGCAAGCCAACTTTCGTTGCGAATTCTAGAGTTCTAAACAAGCATTAATCTCAAGTTCTTTCGTTCACAATTCCTCTAAACCAAATTTCTTTGCGAATAGATCAAATTGCTCATCTAGGTTCTTTCTAGCTAATTAACCAACTTTCGTTGTGGAAATCAACCTAACATCATAAATCTGGGTAGCTACTTCAGATTAAGCATTAAGAACAACCCTAGATGAAGAACTAACAGATATGAATCCCTACAGATCGATTAACCTATAATTCCATGAAATCCCTTGTGAGAATCCCTAAACCTAACTGGTAAACTACTCAGACATGATCATCGAAACAGAAGACATCATGAATAGAAAACCAAATAGCATATAATAAAATAAAGAACTGGGGTTCGAAATCCTCTCTCTTTCAAGAACAAGATCAGCCCCTAACTCTCTTTGAATGTAAAATAAAGCGTAAGTAAAGCGTAGCCTAAACAAGTGGCTAAAAACCCTAATATATAGTCTAAACACGATTTTGGGCTTTTTTGCAAGTCTGGGAAGTTTCTGGGCAAAAACTGTAATTTCTCCAAAATGCAGATTTTTGGGCGCAGAACCCTGGAATCACCTTGCGTCGACCACTGCACAGACTGCAACGATCGTTGCAAGGTGATTTCGCAGCCAATGAACTCTGTGAGATCTCTAAACAGTGCAGAATTGACCCAAATGCTTCCAAAACGTCCAATTAGGCTCCAAATGTCCTTAAACCTGTAAAACACATGAAAAGACTCCAAAACATAATAAAAGACTTGATAAATAAGACATATACCATGGTTAAAATCCCTAAAATCCATGGTATATCAATATCATTTCTATAATTTTTATTGTTGTTCTAACGTGTTATCTAATGGTTTTCAAGTGTTTCCTATCATTTGTATTTTATGTGACTTTTCAGGAAAAGAGGGCGAAACAAGCAGAAATCCACATTTTTATATCGATGCTTTCCAACGTAAGTTCAACACCAAATGGAGAACTTCTCATTGTTAGATCAAGCTCAAATTTGAACATAATGTAGAAGGATCTACCATCAACACGTAGAAACTGGTTTCATAGGAATCCAACGGTTAGATCTCAAAAGCCGTTGGGAACAAGATGGCCCGAGGAGCAGCCAAACCTAAGGGAACTATATCCCTGTCTACGACCAGACCAAGCCAGACCGCGGGGGAAGGCCTCTTGTCTGTGACCTGGAGGCTGGCAGCCAAAGGCAGGAGACCCATGAAGACCACCTAATTTACACCATTTTTGGGCCATTTTCACCAACTTAAGCCTACCATATAGAGAGAGAGAAAAGTCCCACATCAAAAATATGAGCCAAGACACCCCCTCTTCAGAACCTATATAAGGAGAAGCACCCCTTCTTCTCAAATCACCACCTCTCATATTCACTACAATAGTTTCTAAGTAGTTTTTAGTTTTCTCTTTAGTTTTTAGGTAGTTTATAGACCTATGATAATATTGCAGCTATTAGCCGGAACTAGGATAATCAAGCAGATGCGGTGTAAGCTGCAAGAGTTGACTTACAGAGCACATTGAAATTGGATGAAAAATATTAATGCATGATCTTCCTCGCCGCCAGCTGCGAGAGTTGACTGGTCGAGTTGAAGAGTTTAGGTCTTTAATTCTATGAGAATATGTTAGACATAATTCCATGTTTCGAGTTCTTAAACCGTAAGTAGACAAAGTTTAAGAACCCTAGGTACAATTATAAATAGATATCAAAGCCATGATCCCTTTATAAATCCCCCGATGACCCAACGACTTGTTTTTATTGCTTACAACCGCTATTTACCTTCAACTATATTTTTAGTTATTTCCCTGACAAACCCCAAAATTCCTTGTGGATTCGATCCCTTAATATTAGTTTCTGATAAGAAGTCTAGTGTTTGTCATTTCCTTGTGGATTCAATCCCTTAATATACTAGACGCGAGTGCTCTGCACTTGCAGTTGGTTTTAGGGGTAAAACCTGGTACACATGAAAACCTCCACGTATAAATAATTTAGTATATAAATGTTTTTTTGTTTTTCTAATCGAGTCAAGTTAGTTTTCTTTGTTAACAAAACTTAGAAATATAGAGAATTCAATCCTTTGTTTATGTTGCATGTTAAAGTTAATGTTAATTGATTGTCATTTATAGACATTTATATAGATATTATGTAACTGATATATATGGTGGGTTCGTGTCGTAACTAGTAGGTGGCACCAGGGCTCCGGTTCCTTTCGGGTTTTATAATTTAAGGGGACGAGGGCAAGTCTGAGTCGATTTATTTCCCGTGTCCTAAGAGAATGATAAAGCGTCCCATGGGTGGTGTGAGTGATCACTAATTTTGTGTAGGATGTTTTGTTGGTTTCTTTAGGTGTTGTGGTTGTTCTTTTTTAGGCTATACTGATATATTTGGAGTCCTATAACTGAGTCTTGGGACTTACGTGTTTAGCATCCCACACCTCATTGAGTGACTCCCCTATTAATTACCCTCTTTTCTTTTTCCTTCTTTCACATTTTACTGACGGGAAAATGGACACCCTGTTAGATAGGGTGCTTTCGAGATTATTAGTGCTTTCCACATTTTTCTTTTCAACTCTGTTTTTGGTTTATTTTAATTATTGCATTGTTGGATTCATTGGTTTATCATGGTCATTGGAAAAAAATGAAGTTAATTAAGGAGTAGGTTATTGTCTATGTCATGATGTCTCGAGAGAGGATTACGGTGTTACATATCTATCATAGACAAGTTTGTCGTCCTAATCCTGAAGTGGGAGGTGGTAGTAGATAATATGGTAAGTATTCGGTTTTCAATGATTTCCAAAAAAAATTATGGGGATTGGGAATTAAAAATAAGCCCCCTTTATCTTCTGGTTTAGTCTATTAATCGTCTGCTCTTGTTTTCAGCTTAATTCTAGCCAACTTGTTTTTCAGATGCCACTGTGGAGAATTACCAATTCTCAGTGCGCAAGAGCTTCATATAGGACTGTTACTAATGAGGGATGATTGTTTTTTTCTTATCTGAGCCTTCATTCTCTTCATACTCTACAGATTCTTCAAGTTGAGTTTTCATTCTTCATGCCTTTCATATTTTAACTATGGTAGTCTTACACCATATTAATTTATTATATTCATTCTTTGGATCCACATGAGGTGTTCTATTCGTAAAAGTTGGTGTATCCCTTTTAACTGCTTCCCGTCAGTTTATATGTGCGGTCCTTTTTCCATAAATTGTAGGTCTATTATCTTGGAAATCGGAACGAATTCCCATCATGTGGGAGAATTATAATGACCTTAATCTTGCCTGTTTTAAATTATCTGCCCAGACATTCTGAAACCCAATTACAGCCCATCTCTTTCTTTCTACACCCTTGGCCCAAGTTCCAGAAATTATAGGGTTTTCTTATTTCTCCTATTACAAAGGAGGAGCCTCTTGTATTAGAGGCACAAGAATAAAACTTTCCAGTGAAGCTTTGTTGATATACTGTCATTCTTTTCGGCTGTCATCTTATGAGGCGGTTTCCAAGAGAACTGTATTTTAAATCCACGAGTCTACTATTTCCATAAAGACTAGATTCCTAATGATCCGGGCTAAATGCCAAACATTATAGCTTGTTTTTTAAAACGTGTTTGTGCAGTGCAGATTTGTGATCAGACCCATTTTGGGAGAAAATAAAAACAAATAGGCTAATACAATCAGATCAAATTGAAGTTTTGGCAAGGATGTTAGTGACTCTCATATTAAGTATAGCGACAAGCCGTTTTCCGTTTGGAGTTTTCATTGGAAAGTTATGTATATTTTAATGGGCATATCTGAGTAGGTCAACTTTGTGAGAAACTAAGTTGGGGAACGTTTGGCCAATGAACCATGAGGACCCACAAAGTGATTTAGATACTGATTTGTTGTACCCATCTTTTTCAGATATTCTTTCTTATATCCATATGATTTATGGTCAGAATGTTGCGGATTTTTCTTTCCAGATAACTTCTATGCCCATCAAAAAACCTTTTTCTGTTTAAGGAAAATAGAAATTTCATTTATTGAAAATCTATTTAAGGAAGTCCACTTATGAGAAATATATTTATGTAAATTTTATTAATATTCCTCAACCTCAGCTGCTTTGACCGCTATTCCTTTAATCATTGATTTCCAAGTTCTATTAGGCTATGGTGAGGACTATTCCGATAACTTCCGTATTCAGTCTGAAAACCTCCTTGTATTGACAATTTAATATCAAAATGTGTTTCGAGTCTAGATAGTTTTGATTGGTCATTGAACATATGAATATAGAACATCTAACCCTTTGTTTGGGTTGCATGTTAATGTTAATTGATTGTTATGTATAAATATTTTCATAGATATAGAGTAGGTGAAATGTTGTGTACAAGTCCCATCTAGTAGGTGACACATGGGCTCTGATTCCTGTTAGGTGTTATTTGTAAGAGTAATTTACATGAACCCTAAGATCTTCAAACATCTAGATTAATCACATAATAGAATTACAAAGGAGGGTTAGCGGATTACCTCCATTCATTGTCGTAGAGAGTTCTTGATGAACGGAATCCTGGATGGAAGATGGAAAATCTAGAACTCTTCTTTAGGAGATTAGGTTTCTCTCCCCTTGCCTAAACTTTTGTGTTGTCTTTTAGCATACCTTTATGATGGGCTAAAGGCATATATTTATAGGTGGAGAGAGGACCTAATTCCTCATTAAGATTTCCTTAAGATTAATCTCAACCGTCCATCAAAGTAGAGATTTATTAGGAATTATCTCCTTTATTTCCAATATAATTGGTCACCAATAAATTAAGGAATAGCATTATTCCAATAGAAAACAGATTAATATAAGACCATATAATAGGGGAAGAAATATTTCTTACAGTCTCCCACTTGGTCGTTATTTATATCCATTAATGTTTTCTTTATAGGAATCATAAGGCCGGCATAATATGCTATACCTTTATTTGTCATTTGGTCATCATAAGTGTTTTGGCTTAATCTAGTAATCAATGAGAGTCATGGCGGTCACACATCATTTTGCAACATGATCCCTTCCATGTACTACTGCATTGACCACCTTCATAGCTAAACCGTAAACATAAGTAGGAGTTATCGTAATGGTCCCTTTATGTCTTTTATAATAAAAACGTATTCTGTTATCATAATTCCAACAACCAATAATGTGTGTGCACAATGGAAACAGAATAAGAGATGTAAAAGTCATTATAGAGCTCAAATGTCATTATAGGCTAAAAAATAAACAAACAACATAATTTAAACGCTGTCCTCAAGACCCATACTTTCAGCATGTTTCATAAAGGTCTTTGGAGGTAAAGCTTTCATAAATATGTCTGCAATCATAAGTTCAGTGCCTATGTGTTCAATGACAAACTTTTCTCTTTTGACATCTTGCTTAAGCGATAGATATTTAAGGTCCATATGCTTGGATCCTTTCGATATCCTATCATGCTTAGAGAAGAAGATTGCGGCTTGATTGTCACAGTAAAGAGTTAGAGGTTTGTCAACAAAGCTCAAAGCCTCAAACTCAGACACGAAATTCCGCAACCATGTTTCTTGAATAGAAGCCTCATAACATGCGACATACTCAGCTTCCATAGTGGATGTGTAAATCAGCTCTGACTTCTGGCTTTTCCATGAAATGGCACCTCCTCCAAGGAGATACACAAAGCCGAGAGTACAGTGCCTTGAATCTTGGCATCCACCAAAATCTGAGTCTGAAAATCCAACCATCTGTGGATGTGTTGATTTTCTGTATGTCAGCATATAATTTCTCGTTCCCTTTAGGTATCTCAAAACTTTCTTTGAAGCTTGCCAATGAGCGAGTCCTGGGTTACTCTGAAATCTTCCCAACATGCCAACTGCGTGGCTAATATCAGGTCTAGTACAAACTTGTGCATACATCAAACTTCCCACAAGAGATGCATAAGGGTAATTTTTCATTTCATTACGTTCCAATTCATTCTGCGGACATTGCTTCAGATTAAGCTTGTCACCTTTCTGCATAGGAACAATGCTAGAAGAACATGTCTTCATACCAAATCTCTCAAGAACTTTATCAATATATGCTTTCTGAGACAGTCCTAATATTCCAAGTGATCTATCACGGAATATTTCAATTCCTATCACATAGGACGCCTCACCCATATCTTTCATGTCAAAGTTCTTAGAGAGGTATGTCTTAGTCTCATGTAATAGACCAAGATCACTACTGGCCAATAATATGTCATCAACATACAGAACCAAAAATATGAACTTACTCCCACTGATCTTGAGGTATATACATGGATCTACAATGTTCTCTTTGAAACCGTAATTCATAATGGTTTCATCAAACTTTAGATACCATTGCCTCGAAGCTTGTTTCAGTCCATAAATTGATTTCTTTAATTTGCAGACCATGTCTTCCTGACCTTCGATTATGAAGCCTTCAGGTTGACGCATATAGACTTATTCTTGCAAGTCTCCATTAAGAAAGGCAGTCTTCACATCCATTTGATGTAACTCGAGATCATAATGAGCTACTAATGCCATGATAATTCTGAAAGAGTCTTTTCTAGACACAGGTGAAAAGGTCTCATTATAATCGATGCCTTCTTTCTGATTAAACCCTTTGGCTACAAGTCTGGCTTTATATCGTTCAACATTGCCATTACAATCAAGCTTGGTCTTAAAGATCCACTTACAGCCGACTGCTTTGTGTCCTTCAGGCAATGGAACGACATCCCAAACTTCATTCCTAGCCATTGAGTCTATTTCATCTTTACTGGCATCAATCCATTTATCAGAATTAACATCTTTCATGGCTTGTGAATAAGAAACCGGATCTTTAATATTTATTTCTTCAGATTCTACTTGATAAAGCACATAGTCATCAGAAATAGCAGATTTCCTCTGACGAGTTGATCTTCTTAATGCTGGTTCCTCTTGTGCTTCATTTATGTGATCATCATTGGCGAGATTTTCATCATGGAGTGGTTGATCATTCACTGGGTATTCCTCATTGTTTAACGGTTCAACAACAGGAGGATTCCCAACATTCGGAACTAAGGGCAAAGGGATATTAACCCTAACTTCCTGAATGACCACTTCTTGAACTTTATCACTCCCACTAATCTCGCCATTTTCATAGAATCTGGCATTAGCGGTTTCTACTATTCTCGTACTATGGGTTGGACAATAAAATCTATATCCTTTAGATTTCTCAGGGTAACCAATAAAGAAACCACTGACCATTCTGAAATCTAATTTCTTTTCATGTGGATTGTATATTCTTGCTTCAGCTGGACATCCCCAAACTTGGAGGTGTGACAGACTTGGTTTCCAGCCTTTCCACAGTTCAAAAGGAGTCTTTGAAACTGCTTTGCTAGGAACCCTGTTCAAGATATAGACAGCAGTTCGTAATGCATCCATCCACAAGGATATAGGTAAGTTAGCATGACTCATCATGGATCTAACCATTCCCATATAAGTACGGTTACACCTTTCAGCTACACCATTCTGCCATGGAGAACCAGGCGTTGTGTATTGCGCAATGATTTCTAATTTTTGGAGAAGTTTGGCAAAAGGTCCAAGATGTTGTCCTGTTTCATCGTATCTGCCATAAAATTCACCACCTCTATATGACCGAATGATTTTCACCTTTCTATCTAATTGCCTCTCTACTTCAGTAATGAACACTTGTACAGCATCCACAGATTGAGATTTTTCATGCAATAGATATAGGTAACAATAACGTGAATAATCATCGATAAAGGTTATGAAATACTTTTCACCTCCAAAAGTTGGAACGTCAAAAGGTCCACAAAGATCTGTATGTATGATTTCAAGAAGCTGTGTACTTCTTGTGGCTCCTCTTTTAGCGTGTTTAGTTTGCTTACCCTTAATGCAATCTATACACTCTTTCGAGTTGGTAAAATCAAGGTCTGGAATGACTCCATCTTTTACCAACCTTTTGATTCTTTCACTGGAAATGTGTCCCAGTCTTTTATGCCACAAGAAATATGAGTCATTTGCACATGTTTTACGATTAAGACCACGTTTATCTTGCAGGGTAAGATGTGTTTCAAAAGTTTGATCAGCCAATTTTAACATGTAAAGGCCATTAACCAATATTCTTGAACCAATTTTATTAGAGTTCAAAAATAAATTGAAACAACCATCTCCTTGAGATGATTTAAAACCAGCCAAATCAAGTTTGCTTACTGAAACTAAATTACGAGAAATAGATGGAACATAAAGAGTCTGAAATAAATCCAAACTAAATCCACTATCCAAAATGAGACGATAAGTGCCAATCTTTTCCACTGGCGCTTTGTCTCGGTTTCCCATAAGTAAGTAGTTTTCACTTGGATTTATGGTCTGGGTTGTAAGGAATCCCTGCAAGGAATTAGTTACATGTACATTAGCACCGCTATCAATCCACCAAGTTTTAGAAGAAACATGAGTAAAGTTAGATTCAGAAAAGCTTACGAAACCCATTATGTTACCTTTCTTTTCAAACCATTCCTTTCTTTTATGGAAATCTTTCTGAAAGTGTCCAGACTTTTTGCAAAATTTGCATCGGTCATCTTTCTTCGCCTTTTTCTTCTCATTAGCTTGATCAGAATCATTCATTCTGGGTGGTGCTCTTTTATGGCTCACTTGATGCCTTTTCCCAGCTTTAGGTCCAGCTCCTTGGACATAATGGGCAACCTTAATGCCTTCACGACCAAGTCTAGACTCCTCTTGGACCAGTTTGTTAGCCAATTCATTAGACGTCCACCTTTCATCAATTGCGTTGTAATTGATTTGGAACGGTCCATACTGAGGAGGCAGAGAATTTAGGATAAACTGGACAAGAAATGAATCGTCCACACTCATTCCTAAATTCTTCAGCTTAGCCGCAAGGTTGGTCATTTCAATGCAAGTTCACGCATAGACCTTGTGCCATCATGCTTCATGGTTGTAAGATCTGCCATAAGTTTCCCAGCAAGGGATTTGTCTGCAGTCTTAAACCGTTCTTCAATGGCTGCTAGATAAGCCTTAGCTTTCTCTGCATCCGGAAGGGAAGTTTTGATGTTGCTAGCTATTGTCATCCTTAAGAACATAATGCTCAATCTGTTCGCTTTCTCCCACGCTTTATGGAGAACTTTTTCATCCTCAGTACTAATTTCCGTAAGTGGATATGGCTCATCTTCACGAAGTGCTAAATCCAAGTCTAGTACTCCTAATGTGAACTCAATTTTCTCTTTCCATTCTGAGAAATTGGTTCCAGTGAGGATTGGAACACCAGAGACCATGGATGACAAATTAGCAGGAAAAGATGCTGCATTTTTGAGATAGAACAAGAGGTAATTAAGCTTCAAAACATAATCAACACTTAAAAAATTGAATGCTTATGACAAGAAATTATAGTTTTCCTGTGTGAATCACTAAAATCTCATGAAAAGTCATTGATTCTTGAGGCTTAATTGAGTAATGTATTAATTTAGACTAAGTTATCTGTGGATATCCTTAATCTTTTCATATATCATCACTGCATAAGTTATTTAATCATATTCATGTTTATAGTATACCTGTGGGTAACTAATTAATACATAATAGATCAAATATACAAATTAATCTAGAGTAAAGTCACTGTGGTGATATATAAACTCTAATTATTTTACATTTTATTAAGAAATATATATTCTGTACAAATTATATACATATCGTTTTGTACTAATTATGCACAAAACAATCTGCAACTTTTATGAACAAGTCGTTTATGTACTAATAATGCACATGACGAGTTCTGTATAAATCGCTTTTCTGCACAGATTATGCACAGTGCGATTAAATACATGTTTTATATACAGAATAAATTTCATCATTATATTCGCACTAATTATGCACGAATTAAGTTCTGGAAAAATATATCTGTGAAAACTTTAATTCGAAAACGCACAAATATTGCACTTAATGATTTCATTATTATATTCGCACTAATTATGCACGAATCAAGATCTGGAAAATTAAATCTGTGAAAACTTTAATTCGAAAACGTTCAAAAATTGCACTTAATGCAGTCAATGCCGTTAAAAATAATAATAATTTGCACTAAATTTGCCCGGAACAAAAATCTGCAAGAAATCTTAATTTGCAGACACCCGGAAATTGTACAGAATAAGATTTGCGAAAAAACTTTTAAGTCACAGATACACAATATTTGCACGTTACAAAAATCAGCAAGAAATCTTTATTTGCAGACATCCAAAAATTGTTCAGATTTACGAAAAACTTTAAATCACAGATGCTCAAAATTTGCACGCAATAAAATCTGAGAAAAATCATAATTCCCAGATGCACGAAATTTGCACGCGTTGATATTTGAGAAAAAAATATTATAATTTCCAGATGTACGAAAAATGCGAGAATCAAAATTCGCAGATCCCTAGTTTTGCACGGATTCTGTATGTCTGAAAACTCTCTCAAAACGTACAGATTATGTACGCCTGGATTTTGCACAGACGAAAATAAACACAGATTCATACATGTAAAATTTTAATTTACAGATCTGTTATTTCAGTGATTCAAATCATAATTCTATTATTCTTAATAGATTAAACAGATGTTTATAACCATGCTCTGATACCACATGTAAGAGTAATTTACATGAACCCTAAGATCTTCAAACATCTAGATTAATCACATAATAGAATTACAAAGGAGGGTTAGCGGATTACCTCCATTCATTGTCGTAGAGAGTTCTTGATGAACGGAATCCTGGATGGAAGATGGAAAATCTAGAACTCTTCTTTAGGAGATTAGGTTTCTCTCCCCTTGCCTAAACTTTTGTGTTGTCTTTTAGCATACCTTTATGATGGGCTAAAGGCATATATTTATAGGTGGAGAGAGGACCTAATTCCTCATTAAGATTTCCTTAAGATTAATCTCAACCGTCCATCAAAGTAGAGATTTATTAGGAATTATCTCCTTTATTTCCAATATAATTGGTCACCAATAAATTAAGGAATAGCATTATTCCAATAGAAAACAGATTAATATAAGACCATATAATAGAGGAAGAAATATTTCTTACATTATTGTGTGAGGGGGCGCAGGAAAGTATGAGTTGATCTATTGCATGTGTCTTATTATATTGGTAAAGTGTCACATGGGCGATGTGGGTAATCAAAGAATTCGCGTAGGATGTTTGCTTGGGTGCTTCAGGTGTCGTGGTAGTTAATGTTAGGCTAGCCTGTTATATTTGCAGGGCTAGGACCAAGTTTATCGACTTTCGTGTTTAGAATCTCATACCTTACTGAGTGACTCCTTTATTACTCACCCTTCCTTTTTTGTTTTTTTCTCATTTCAAGAGAGATCGACGCGTAGCTGAACGCCTTGCTGGATTAGATGCTTTTATTGCTTTTTGCATTCTGTTTTTAGACTTTGTTTTTATGATTTTGTTTTCCTTTATTTTTAATTACATTGTTGGATTTATTGGTTTATTTTGGTGATTGTAGTTACTTGAGGTGTAGGTTATGTGGTCTGTGGCACATTCTCTCGAGAGAGGATAAGACGAGCGTTACATCTTCGTATCAGAGCCAGGTTGGCCGTCCCGATCCTGACGCAAGATGCATGTAGTAGATAGTACAGTTAAGATTTGGTCTTCAGCAGTTTTCAAAGTTTTCCGAGGAATGTTTAAAAAAAATAAAAAATAGCACCTCTTTTGTTCGATATTAGTTTATTAATCTTGAGATCTTGGTTTCAACTTAAATTTAGATAACTTGATTTTTACACGCCATGGAGGAGAATTACCTATTATCAAGGAACTAGAGCTTCAAATAGGACTTCTATTCTTGAGGGATCAGCGTTTTCGCTTTTTTAGACCTTAGCTCCGAGCACAAGTTCCTAGTTTCCCTTATGTAGGTTCTTGTTTCAGAGTTGTTCCATTCTTATCAGAGCTTTTAATCTCTTCTCATTACCTGAATTCTGCAAGTTGAGCTTACTTTCTACGTACCTTTCTTATTTTTAACTAAGGGATTCTTACGCTTTATTTATTCAATTCATTCTTTGGATCCACAAGAGGTGTTTAATGCGTAGAAGTTTTGGTATCTGTTGTAATTTCTTCCCTTGACTTTTATATGTATTGTTGGAGTCAAGTTTAGCACTTTCCTAAAAGGCCTAATCATGAGTTTAGGTCGGCCCAAAATGGAAAGTGGGAAGCAAGCCCAAGACGGTAAAAACCTAAGTATTACCGACTTAGAGCAGCCCACTTACATTAGGGTTTTGGAAGAAACGCGTCACTAAAGAAGACGGCGCATAACGACTTGGAGATATGGAAATCTTACATATCCCGGCGAAGATCAGAATATTAGGAAAATATCTGTATTTATCCGTTTTCCTAATTATTATTATTAGCCGACATTGTAACCTTATAAAAGGCGACTTCATTATTCAATAAAGATACGCTTTTCTTATTATTTTCGGCCTTAAGAGACTTTTAGAGCGACTTTAACCTAAAACTCTCTCCGGCGACTTTCATCACATTCTTTATCGGCTTCCACCTCGGAAACACCGGCTTTTAAACCCTAAATTCCCAAATCTCACCGTGTTCATTAATTCTTCTTTTAGAATCCCTAAATTCAACCTAAAACTCTTGCTATCTTTGGATAGACCGAGTTACGATCTTACAATTGGCGCCGACTGTGGGGATTTCTAAAAGAAATTTCTGAAACGAGATGTCAGGGAATCGTAAGGAGATGGATCAAGAAAACCCTAGGGTTGAATTAAGCGTTCATGACGAAAGTGATTACGACTAGAGTGATCACGAAGACGACGCGGCGAAAGGCGGCAAGAAGTCGCAGGACGCCAAGAACAACAAAGCTCGAGATGACGGCAAACAGGCCCCGTCACTCAGCGAAACAGAGGCTCAAATCGAGCAAGACAAGGTCCTAGCCACTCTAATGGCCAAGATCGAGTCTCAGAACGACCTGATCAAAACGTTCTCGGAGAAAATCGGCCTGCTGCAGACAGAGCAAGCAAAAATCCTTTCAGGTCAACAGTCTAGAAAATCCAGGAGAGAGGTGCCGCCGAAGGTTAAAGACAAAGTCGCCAGACGACTGGTCTATAGTACATCTGAGGAAAGCCACCATGAACAGAGCCATAGCAGCGAGTCCAGGAGCAACCCGCTAAAGGAAAGCAACAAGAAGGATACTCGCGAGCGGAGCTCACATCGGAAGGAAGGGTCCGAAAAACCCAAACGGAGCGAAAGTCGGAGGCAGAACGACTGGAGTGATAAGAGGTATTCACCCGATAGGGATGAACATACCAGTCACCGGACACGGGACGTGCACCACAGACGAAATTCGCGACATGAGAATGGCTCGCACCGAGACAACTATCGCCGCGAGCGAAGTATGTCGCACGAGAAAACTCATGGAGTGTCTATTCGCGGAGCAAGTCGCAACCATGTCGAGAAACAACTGATTGAGCTCAAAGACACCCTAAAAGAATTAAAAGGAGAGGTCCATGGCGTGAAGGGGTCCGCACCCGAGATCGACCGGATCATCGAAGAAACTCGTAGGACACCCTTCACCTCGCGCATCACAAACACGTATATCAGGCAAAGAGAGAAGCTCAGGCTACCGATGTACGACGGCACAAAAGACCCAGCAACCCACCTCACAACGTTCAAAATCATGGCGGCAAAGGCACGGTTCTCATCAAGCGAGGAGCGTGATATCGGTTTCTGCCAACTGTTCACCGAAACCCTGGAGGGGGATGCGCTGAACTGGTTCTCCCGACTCCCATCCAAATCAATCGATAGTTTCTCCGACCTCACATGGGCATTCGTAAGGCATCACTTTGCCTACATTCGTAAGGACACTTCGCTGAGTGCGTTGATGTCGATGACGCAAGAGAAGAAGGAAACATTAAAAGATTTCATAGAAAGGTTCAGGGCAGTAATGACACGAGCTGAGGCACCAGATAAGTTCACTATCGCGGCCCTGACAAACGCCGTCTGGCATGAGTCACCTTTTTACCAAGATTTAGTCATCAACCCGCCACTAACCGTCGAAGACGCACTCCATCGGGCAAACAAGTTCGTGGAATTGGAAGAGAAGAAGGTCGCATTAGCAAAGAGATTCGGTTCCGGCAAACAAGCAGATAAGAAGGAAGAAAGAAAACCCAGACAGCACTACGACAGTAAAAGCGCCAAAACAATGGTTGTGGACGGCACCGACAAGTCCCGGTCATCAAAACCGTGGAATAAAAGGGGTAAAGAGGCAAAGAAGGCGCAGCAAGCAGCTTCCGCTACGGGGGATAAGTACTGCGAATACCATCAAGCTACGTCACACGACACGGCTGAATGTCGGAAACTCAGAAACGCACTCTACTCCCGACTTTCCAATGAAGAGATCAAGGCGGCCATTGAAAGGTTAAAAAAGGAAGAATCGGGACAAAAGAAGGAAGACAAAGCCGACGAGCAGGCTCCTAAGCAGGATAAACCACCACGGCGTATCAAAAGCATAGCTTTAAAACGTAACCGTGAAGAAGAAGAAGAGGAGGACGAAGAAGAAACCCCCAAGACCATCCGAAGAATCAACATGATCATGGGAGGTCTAATCTCCGTAAATGATTCGGTCCGGTCAATCAAGGTCTACGAACGCCTAGCATTAGCCGCGCAAAAGGCGCCTCAACCAATCCTGTCAGATGATCCGCCCGTCATCTTTACCGACCAGGATCTCTATGAAACTCACTACCCTCATAACGACCCGCTAGTGGTTGAGCTTCTGATCGGAAGTTGCCAAGTATCTCGAATATTGGTGGACACCGGGAGCTCGATAGATTTAATTTTCCTAGATACACTCAAAAAGATGGATATTAAGGAGGAGGATATCAAGCAGAAGGCCAAGCCGCTCACCGGGTTCACAAGTGAGACGACATACACAATTGGAACGATCAAGTTGCCTGTTTTCGCAGGAGGAGTTAACAGATTGGTGAGGTTTCATGTCATTGACAAACCAACCATCTATAACGTAATCCTCGGAACTCCATGGCTGTATAGCATGAAGTCGGTATCCTCGACATACCATCAATGTCTGAAATTCCCGATACCTAAAGGAATCCAGACAGTCAAAGGATGCCAGAGCGCAAGCCGGTCGTGTTTCGCGAGAGAACATAAGATCAGAGTGCCTTCATGCATGATCAACACGGAACACGGAGGAAAAGGACCGAAGAAAAAACTGATCCAGCAAGTCATCATCGACGAATCAGATGCAAGCAAGTGTGTAGGCATTGGCGCAGAATTGCCAGACGACATCAAAAGGGAACTGATCGCCTTCCTACAGCAAAACGTTACAACGTTTGCGTGGACAATGAAGGACATGAAGGGTATCAATCCAATCATTACAACTCACGAGCTGAATGTCGATCCGACTTACAAGCCAATCAAGCAAAAGAGGCGAAAACTCGGCCCTGAAAGAGCTAAAGCAGTCAACGATGAAGTAGAGAAGCTACTTGAAGCCGGTTCAATCCAAGAAGTCAAGTATCCCGATTGGTTGGCTAATCCAGTGGTCGTGAAGAAGAAAAACGGGAAGTGGAGAGTATGTGTCGATTTCACGGATCTCAACAAGGCTTGTCCCAAGGATAGTTTCCCGCTGCCGCATATCGACCGACTTGTTGAGGCAACGGCAGGGAACGAATTGCTATCATTCATGGATGCGTTCTGAGGGTATAATCAAATCCTCATGAACCCAGATGACAGAGAAAAAACGGCCTTTATCACTGAACGCGGCACATATTGCTATAAAGTCATGCCTTTCGGCCTAAAAAACGCCGGCGCCACCTACCAGCGGCTGGTAAACCGGATGTTTGCAGGACAACTCGGCACGACAATGGAGGTTTACATCGACGACATGCTAGTCAAATCTCTGATTGCCTCTCAGCATGTCGGCCATTTAAAGTAATGTTTCAACATCCTTAACCGGTACGGCAGGAAGCTCAATCCAACTAAGTGCACATTCGGAGTAACATCGGGAGAGTTCCTTGGATACGTGGTAACCCAGAGAGGAATATAAGCTAATCCAAAACAGATCACAGCTATAATCGACTTGTCGTCTCCCAAGAACACTCGAGAGGTACAACGCCTCACTGGCCGCATAGCCGCCTTGAACAGGTTTATATCCCGGTCAACGAATAAATTTTTGCCTTTTTACGAGCTCCTACGAGGGAACAAAAGATTCGTGTGGGACGATAAGTGTCAGGAAGCATTCATCCAACTCAAGGATTACTTGTCGAACCCGCCGATACTGTCTAAACCCGAGAATGGTGAGACATTATTGCTTTACATCGCCGTCTCAACGACAGCAGTCAGTGGCGTGCTAGTTCGGGAAGATCGAGGGGAACAGAAGCCGATCTTCTACGTCAGCAAGACAAAGAACGGAGCCGAAACCAGGTATCCTGCAATGGAAAAACTGGCTTTTGCAGTCGTCATCTCGGCGCGAAAGCTGCGACCATATTTTCAGTCACATCCGATTGCCGTATTAAGCAGTCAACCTCTTCGAACGATCCTTCATAGCCCAGGGCAGTCTGGCCGTCTAGCCAAGTGGGCAATAGAGTTAAGTGAGTGCGACATCGAGTACAGGAACATGACAACCGCCAAGTCGCAGGTGATAGCTGATTTCCTTGTCGAATTATCACCTGAATTGGATGCTGGTACCGAGATAGAAGACAAAAATTGGAAATTGTTCGTTGACGGGGCTTCATCCCAAAAAGGAGCCGGGATAGGGATACGTCTCATATCACCAACCGGCAAGATACTAGAGCAGTCATTCAAACTGGGTTTCACGGCATCTAACAACACAGCCGAGTACGAAGCTTTGTTAGCCGGTCTCAGATTAGCCTGAGAAATCGGAGTACGACATCTCTTGGCCCATTGTGATTCCATGCTTGTAGCCAACCAGATCAACGGCGACTACGAAGCTAAAAATGAACGGATGGAGGCTTACCGAAAGACGGCATTGGAACTCACCAGTTCCTTCGAATTCTTCGACATTGTCCAGATACCAAGGAAGGAGAATGCCCCGGCAGATGCACTCGCATCGCTGGCATCTAATCCCAATCTCTGTCGACGGATCCCGGTAGAAACGATCCATGAACCAAGCATCCCGCCTCCTGAGAGCAATCAGGAAGAACCTGAAGAAATAATTTCGAGTGGTAAAGATGACATGTGCTGCAACATTCAAGCAAAGGGCACGGACCTCATCGTTGTCCTAACCGGCGCCAATAAAGACTGGCGACTTCCGATAAGAGCATATCTGACAGAAGGAAAGCTCCCAGAAGATAAATGGGAAGCACGACGACTTAAAGTCAAGAGCGCGCGATACACTATACATGACGGTATCCTGTACAAGTATTATGCTAACAAGATCCTCCTCAGATGCATAAACGGAGACGAAATAAGTCGGGTTCTCGAAGAAACGCACTCTGGAGCATGCGGAAACCACTCCGGAGGCAGATCTCTCGCCCTCAAAATCAAGTTGAACGGTCATTACTGGCCGACTATGATAACCGACTGCGAGACTTATTCTAACAAGTGTGAAAAGTGTCAGCGACATGCGCCATTCATACATCGACCTACAGAGTTGCTCACAACATCAACCGCGGCTTATCCGTTCATGAGATGGGCAATGGATATCGTTGGACCGTTACCATTATCCAATCAAAGGCGTTTCCTGCTTATCATGACCGACTACTTCACAAAGTGGGTAGAGGCCAAGGCTTACGTCGCAATCCACGATGTCCAGGTTCAAAATTTCGTCTGGAAATACATAATATGTCGTTTCGGGCTACCTTATGAGATCGTCACAGATAACGGGTCACAATTCATCTCGAAAGTATTCGAAGGATTCTGCAAGAAGTGGGATATCCGCCTCAGCAAGTCCACGCCAAGGTATCCTCAGGGGAATGGCCAAGCCGAAGCTACGAATAAAACCATCATCGCCGGCATCAAAAAGCGCCTTGAAAGCAAAAAAGGAGTTTGGGCATACGAGTTAGACGGCGTCCTCTGGTCGCATAGAACGACGCCTCGCAGCGCAACAGGAGCCACCCCATTCTCCTTAACCTTTGGCGTAGAAGCAATGGTACCGGCAGAAGCTAAAGTTTACACTCTCCGCCGCTCTCTCATGCCGCACCATACTGAAATCAATGAAAAGATGCTAATCCAAGCTCTCGACACCTTAGAGGAAGATCGGGATCGAGCCCTACTCAGGATTCAAAACTATCAACAGCTCGCAGCTCGGTACTAAAACCAGAAAGTCAAGGAAAGACACTTCCAAGTCGGCGACTACGTCCTTCGCAAGGTCTACGAAAACACCAAAGAGTGGAGAGCAGACAAACTCGGGGCAAAATGGGAAGGACCCTACAAAGTCACGAAAGTCGTCAAGCCAGGAGTCTACGAACTTGAGTCCATGAAAGGCGAGGCTTTACCGCGATCCTGGAATTCGGCGAGTCTGAAAGAGTACTTCTAAGACGGCAAGTCCAAAAAAAAAAAAAAAAAAAAAAAAAGATTATGTATTATGAACTACGAGCGACTTGATTCTTCCTCGGGAGATACGTAGGCAGCCTTAGCCGGCACAGTCGCAAAATTAATAAAATATTCATTTTGCAGCTCATTTACCGCCTTAAGAGTCACTCTAAGCAGGTAAGTCCTTTCATTAATATTTAAATATTTGAAGATACTAACAAAGCAGAGTTCTAAACTCGCAAAAGCCGAGTTCTAACTCGCAAAAACCGAGTTCTAACTCGCAGAAAAACGAGCAATGACTCGCAGAGACGGGCAATGATTCGCAGAGACGAGCAATGACTCGCAGAAAGACGAACAATGACTCGCAGAAAGACGAACAATAACTCGCAAAAAAGCCGAGCTCCTTAGCTCGCAAAAGCCGAGTCTGAGTAACTCGCAGAAAGCCGAGCAAAGACTCGCACTAGCATCGTGCCTCCTGGCCAGGGGCATGGTCTTCCTCACACACGAGGTGCACATCGTGGTAAGGAAAAGCCGAGATCCGTCTCGCACATTCTTCGCGGTGGGTGATAAATAAGTCGGGCCATGAGCACCGCGCAGTCACCCGCCCCTAGAATAAAACCGAGGTGCATACACCTCACAAACCGCCTTATGGCAAAAATAACTTAAAAGTCGCCATTTGTTTAAAGATTGTCAAAGAACAAATTTAATACTATGGCACGACTTAATGAAAGTTGTTACTTGTTTAAATTCATAAAAAAAACAGGTAAAGCCAACTTCATTCACTATCCAGATTTATCGAAAAAAGGAGAAAGCAATAAAAAATCTTCCGATAGGCATAACTTTCCTCAGAAACAAGAGGAATAAAAGTCTTACAAAAAAACAACAATAAAATTAAACCGATACATAGAAAACTACAGAGAAAAGTTATCAGACTTCCGACAACGACTTTTCCTTCTCAGCGGACTCCTCTTGACGCCCAGAGACACCGACCAAAGTCGCTATTTCCGAGCCAACGGATCGAACAAGATCCGCAGGAACAGCCTCTGGGATAACCCCATGATTTGTTCCGAACTCATCAACAGTACGCGGGACAGGAGGAGGAGAATCGTTGAGAAGGTTGAGAAGAGGATGGTGAATAGGAGAAAGAACAAACGTGAGTTCTTCCTTGGTCACAACCTCTGTCTCGTCGATCTTGGCATTCACCGCAACTTCGTCGGCAGCAACTTGATCCAAGAGAGCCTGGGGAAACGATACGCCTTCGCCGCTAAGCTTCATCAAGCAGCTCTTTAAACCAGAAATCTGAGCTTGCTCGACCTGCAGGGCAACAGCAACATCCTGATCCTTCACATACCGTTGGAAGAGATCGAAATGAGTTTGTGCTTTCGCCCTAACAGCGGCCTCGACCCTGTCTCTTTCCTTCCGAATCATGTCGGAGTAAAACTTTTTCTGATGTTCCATCTTCTTTTGCAACTTGAGAAGGTCGACTTTCGACTTCTCTTTAACAAGGCTCAACTCTTTTTCGGCACCACGCAACTTATCCACAAGTACCGCGTTGTTCGCCGATAGAACCTTTTGTTCCTCCTTAACTTTCTTGAGAAGCTCATCCCGCTTACTTACCGCGTCGGCCATATTTTTAGGGCTCCAAGAACTCTCGAGAGCCACACGATTTGACGCCGCAATCATCTGAAAACAAAGCAAGGATTTCAAAAGGAAGAAGAAGTTTAATCGATATTATTTCTTTAGGAACCGACGGATTTCCGACGGCAATTAATGATCCGTCGGAAATCCGTCGGTTCCCAGTCGGTCCAATTAATTGGCGGTTAAATGAAAACGGTTCGGCGCAAAAACGAAAAAATTTGTAAAATTTTAGATTCCGACGGAACCATAATTACCCTCGGAAATCCCTCGGAAAATTTAGAATGGTGTTAGCAGGTTTCGAACCTGAGCCCCTTAGGATGTTTATGTGGTACCTTAACCAGTGTGCCGATGTTACTAATTGTAATGTATGTACAGTGATAATTATATGAGTACATTAACTATTTTGAAAACGAACTTTTATTAATTCATAATTAAAAAACAAAGCAGTACATTTCAATTTTAAGCATTACAGTTTTAATTAGAGGGTTACACTTAGATAGTTCAGTTATTATAATTCGGAAACTGGTTATCGAAACAATTCCCTGCGTTCGTCTGTCTCCACTGGCGGATCATACGTCTCCATGACCGTGTTGTGATCCATTCCGGTTTATCTTTGCCAGTTTCCCATAATGACTTCAACCGTGACATTTTTGTCTGGAAAACTCGCCGAGCCGTCTTATGAAATTCAGTCCATACGTTTAAGAGGTTATCAGGAGCAAATGTAAAGTGATCTTGCGATGTTAATCCGATGTTATAAAGTCAAGGTGGCTATAATTACAATAAATTACTTGAACATGTTACAACATACCAGAAAATGCTTGAACCATTTTCCTTTAATGTCGTCGGGAACCGCATAGTACATGACATAACTCCCCGACCAGTGATTCTCGATGGTTTCGCTTATGGCGTATAAGATGCTTGCATGGTAACTGAACCAAATAGAACGGTTTTCTCGTGACGGGCTAAGAACAGGGAGATGTTACCGACCCCGCTTACGAATTTTCCGCAAATAAGAATCGCGGTTGTGAGGGGACATATAAACAAAATTCATTTTCTGGAATGTCGGAGGTTGTGGAGAAAATGGTGAGAATCGTATAACTTTTATACAAAATTTTCCGACAGCGTTTCCGACGGCTGCCCGTCGGAAATTGCACGAAGAGACATTTCAATGAAACGCATCACGAACAGACAGAGGTAATAGGCCTGCGTAATTGCAGCCTTTGACCGGTTTCCGACGGATTTCCGACGTTTAATGTGATTTCTGTCGGAAACCCGTCGGAAATTTCCGACGGAGAACCGAGAGAATATGTTTAGGGTTTGATTAGGGTTTAGGGTTGTAAATCATTGAATCCTAATAGCATAATATAACATATTGTTCACTATATCTACGATCAAATGACTTGAGGAGTACTAACCGTAAAATAGGATAGTTGATATTACGATCCGTCCATTTTTTTCATAAACGACATAGGACATTAGGAAGTGATTTCGACCATCAAACATAGTAATAATAAAAATAATATATACCATTGATTTTGTGATTATACACATTATTACTAGCTTTCAAGAGTCTTCTCAATATTAGGGTTTAGGGTTTCAAACCCTAAACCCTAATCATACCCTCTGTCGTAAATCCGTCAGAAATTTCCGACGGATTACCGACGGCCGTCATAGCCTGTCGGAAAACCGTCGGAAAAAACTTATTATCTTTCCAAAAACGCAGCTGCTACTGCTCGAACACGGGACCTAGTGGTTGTTATAGTGGAGTGAGAACCATATGAGCTAGTTGTAACGTTGTTGTCTCATTTAAACTTTAAATCCGTATTGATAGCATTTACTTCCACATATACAAATTTGGTTGTGGATTATACGATTCATTCTAATGTCGGGTAAAATAAAGTTTATAACTACAACTAATGAACAAAATGCTGGGAAAAAAATTTAGTTTAAAAATTTGGAAACATATATTTTAATACACTTTAGTCTGAATCGCTTTCTGAATCATAATCACTTGAAATCGAATCTTCGTCGTCGTCAAATTCACCTCTCTCCTCTTCGGAATCTGAGTGGAGAACAACATTCTCGAAATGACTAAAATCAACAACAAGATTAACCTCAAGGGATTCTTCAACCGGAGCTATGTAATCATTTTGCGTAGTTTGTAGTGGTTCTTGGAGTTCAACCCCTTGAACTCTTCCTCGCGGGTAAATTTTCGTAACTGTAACCCATGGATCATTCTTGTATGTTAGCCGAGGATAAGGGATGTAACTCACCTAAAATTACGAAGGCAAAAAAAGATTACAATGCAATGAGAGTATAATAGAAATATGAAAAAATACATGAAGGGTAAAACAAAGTAATTACATGATCTGCTTGAGATCCAATAATGAACGGATCATATTTCTGCAGCTTTCTATTAGAATGTATAGACGTCACACCAAACTCATCCACTGATACACCTTTCCCGATAATAGGGTCGTACCAATCACATAGGAAAACAACGCACCTCATGCCGAGCTTTCCTATGTATTTTACTTCAAGTATTTCCTTTAGAGCACCGTAGTACACAACTTCACCGGATGTAGATGAAACTCCGTGGTCGGCCGTTGTTCTAGAGGACCCTTCTTTATGCACTTTGAAAGCGTATCCCCTCGTGCAATATCGTGGATAAGACTTGGTATTGTAGTGGAGACCGTTAAGTATGTCTATCAACCAATCATCCGGTGTGCGTCCATTTTTTATTTCCGTTCGCACCTAAGTATATAACATGTAAAAACTGTTTTACGAATGAACAAATTAATTGGATCTTGGATGATCTAAATTTAAAAACTTACGTAATAGTGTATGTTGGAACGTTTAGATGATCCTGATTCAATTCCAGATTCAGATTATCCTAAACATGCGATCTAGGTTCTTCTCAGAATAGAAACAAATGATGATCTCACCTTATACCTGTTATTGCAGCGGAAGAAGATGGTATGTCTGAGATCAGAGAAACACCGAGGGATGAATCCTCCAAAGGTTCATACACGCTTTCGCAGGAAACAGCTGCTAGACCATAAGGGGAACTCGGCGCAGAGAGAGAGAGAGTTTACGGCTCAAGTGTTAGGGTTAATCAGTCTGAAACTCGAGTTTTATGACACAAAACTCGTCCTGTTCCGTTTGGGCCATTTGGCCCAAATACCAATTAACTCGTCGGTGTTTGCGCACTGCATCGATCGTTGCACCTTATGCATCGATCGATGCACAGTGGCTAAACCTTTTATTCTCTCTAAGTACAGTAAATGCCTAGCACTTTTACTGTACTTCTGCTAAACCGTTCCTACACATTTTCCTGTTAGCTTAGGCGTGTGACCCATATGGGATCATATAATAAAGGCAATAAGTCCAAGACTTATAGATCATGAGCGGACTCTAGCAAGCCATCATGACCCCCAGTATTATATGACTTATGTCTGATCATTGACATACTCTTACTTTCTAGAGACAGTACCGAGATTACTGGACACAATTCCAACAATCTCCCACTTGTACTGGAATCTCTGTATTCATAATCCTTTTGTCTCAATATCTCGATTAGTCATAAGGCAAGATTGGTGTCATCCTTATAAAGCCTAATCTTGTTCATCGGACTCTGATTTGATACTGACAATCCAAACGACTCGGGAAAGTCCGTTTGAGCATGGCCATGCGTTTTCCAGTATTCAAATCTCCGATTGGCCTAGAGATATTCACTCCATTTATATTGGAGGGACAAATCCCATCTTGTTCCATCACTGTAAACTACTCATTTCATGATGTACCCAAACAAGGTCCTTATAGCTATCGCAGAACGATAGCGTTAGACAATGATCAAAGTACACCAGTCCATGTGCAATCACATGCATGTGAACTCAGGTCTAAGGACTATACTCTATAGTCGTAGTAAGAATCTCTTATGACACAGATATAAATATCCTGAAGAGTTCTTATAAGCGGGTCTTGTCCGGTCGTATGTTCCCAACATGCACCTATGTACTGACTTTGATGCCGCGCATCTATGACACACTGAGACTTTGTCATAAGTCACGTACCAATCCAGTCTCACACGGTTGTTGGTGTTCCAGTTTCAACAACCTTCGACTAGGGACAGGATGATATAAAACATTTATCAAATATAGGGTCTCATGATCAAGCTAAATGACTTTGATGACTCAAGATCAAGTCACTTACTTTGATGACCTATAAAATGCTTCATATCATTTTGGAACGATTATTTCATCACAGTTAAAATAATCTTGAAATAATAATTTCATTAAACATAAAATAATGTTTTACAAGAACATATCAAATAACTAAAATAAAGCTCACAAAACTCCCACTCAAATTTAGATTACATTTCAATGTTTCTAATGCCTACAGCTTCAGTCAGGAACTCGAGCTTAGGTCTTGGGAGTGGCTTTGTCAATGGATCAGCGACATTATCATCTGTCGGAACTCGGCTGATCTTGACTTCCTTTCTATTAACGATGTCACGTATCAAGTGATATCTTCTTTGAACATGCTTGGATTTCTGGTGTGATCTTGGTTCCTTTGCCTGAGCTATAGCACCATTGTTGTCACAAAATAGCGCCAGAGGCTCAGCCGCATCTGGTATCACACCTAGTTCCATAATGAACTTTCGTATCCAAACAGCTTCCTTCGCTGCTTCTGAGGCGGCGATATATTCAGCTTCTGTAGTGGAATCAGCAACGGTATCCTGCTTGGAGCTTCTCCAACTTACTGCACCGCCATTCAGACAAAAGACATAACCGGACTGTGACCGGAAATCATCTGTGTCTGTCTGGAAACTTGCGTCCGTGAATCCACTGACTTTAAGCACATCACTTCCACCGTACACTAAGAATTTATCCTTAGTATGTCTCAGATACTTCAAGATATTCTTTACGGCAATCCAATGGTTTTCACCTGGATTTGACTGGTATCTACTCGTCATGCTCAATGCATAAGCAACATCAGGACGAGTACAGATCATGGCATACATAACAGATCCTATTGCAGATGCATAGGGAATGTTCTTCATACGCTCGAGCTCAGCAGCCGTCGTAGGGCTCTGCTTCTTGCTTAGCGTTGTGCCATGTACCATTGGCGTGAAGCCCTTCTTGGAATCTTTCATGCTGAATCTTTGTAGGACTTTGTCAATGTATGAGTCTTGACACAAGCCTATCAGCCTCTTAGGTCTATCACGATAGATCCTAATTCCAAGAACGTATGCGGCTTCACCCATGTCTTTCATGGAAAAACAACTTCCAAGCCAGTCTTTTACGGACTTTAGCATTGGAACGTCGTTTCCGAGAAGGAGTATGTCATCGACATACAGAATAAGAAATACAATCTTGCTCCCACTAGATTTCTTATACACGCATTGTTCTTCTTCGTTTCTGATGAAGTCAAATTGCTTGATCGCTTCATCAAAACGAAGATTCCAGCTCCTCGATGCTTGCTTCAATCCATAAATGGATTTATGAAGCTTGCATACTTTCCCAGCATTCTTTGGATCTATGTAACCGTCAGGTTGTGTCATATACACATCCTCTTCCAGAATACCATTCAGGAAGGCGGTTTTCACGTCCATCTGCCAAATTTCATAATCATGAAAAGCTGCAGTTGCTAGTAGAATCCGAATAGATTTCATCATAGCCACTGGTGAATAGGTTTCATCGTAGTCCACACCGTGAACTTGTCTGAAACCTTTTGCCACCAACCTGGCTTTATAAATCTGGACATTTCCATCCACGTCAATCTTCTTCTTGAAGATCCATTTGCACTCGATGGCTTTTACACCAGCGGGTAAGTCAACCAACGAAAACACTTGGTTGACCGACATGGAGTCCATTTCGGAATCAGTGGCCTTGCGCCACTTAGAGGAATCTGGGCCCATCATGGCTTGATTGAAGTTCGACGGTTCATCACCATCAATGATCAATAGATCATGACAGTTAGTCACGAGGAATCCTTGATATCTCTCGGGTTCGTGACGGATCCTCCCGGATCTTCGAACTTCAGGTACCACAGGTTCAGGCTCTACAATTTCTTGTAGGTCCTCCTGCTGCTCTTCCTCATTAGGTTGAGCAGTATCCTGTTCATCTTGAATTTCTTCAAGCAGTACCTTACTCCCACTGTCTTTCTTAGAGAGAAACTCCCTCTCAAGAAAGTTACAATCCCGGGCAACAAAGATCTTGTTCTCGGAACGTAGATAGAAGTAATAAGCCTTGGTTTCCCGTGGATAACCAATGAAGTAGCATTTGTCAGATTTCGGTGTAAGCTTGTCTGAGATCAATCTCTTGACATAGGCTTCACAACCCCAAATTCTGAGATAAGACAGCACTGGAGCTTCTCCAGTCCATAATTCATATGGTGTCTTTGCCACTGCTTTTGATGGCGCTCTATTTAGAGTGAACACTGCTGTTAGCAGAGCATATCCCCAAAGGGATATTGGAAGGTCTGTGTGACTCATCATAGATCGAACCATATCCAATAAGGTCCGATTTCTCCTCTCAGACACACCATTCCATTGAGGTGTTCCAGGAGGAGTGAGTTGGGATACAATCCCACACTCTCTCAGATGATCACTGAATTCCTGGCTTAAGTATTCTCCTCCTCGGTCAGACCGAAGAGCCTTAATGCTTTTGCCAAGTTGGTTCTGTACTTCATTTTGGAATTCTCTGAATTTTTCAAAAGATTCAGACTTATGTTTCATCAAATAAACATATCCATACCTACTGAAATCATCAGTGAAGGTAATGAAGTACTGATAGTTTCCTCTTGCATTTGTGGACATTGGGCCACACACATCAGTGTGTATCAGGCCCAATAAGTCACTGGCCCTCTCGTTAGGTTTATTAAAGGGGGCCCGTGTCATTTTGCCCATCATGCATGATTCGCATTTCTCACATGACTCAAAGTCAAATGAGCCAAGAAGTCCATTCGAATGGAGCCTCTTGATGCGTTTCTCGCTGATGTGCCCTAAACGACAATGCCATAGAAACGTTCGGTTTTCCTCATTAGGTTTAAACCGTTTTGTATTAATGTTATAAATTGGCGCAGATTGATCGAGTATGTAAAGCCCATTCGAAAGAGGGGCAGAACCATAGAACAAATTGTTGCGATTGAAGGAACATAATTTATTCTTAACTGAAAAATCATAACCTTCCAAATCCAACAAAGAAATTGAAATAATATTTCTGCTTATAGCAGGTACAAAATAACAATTATTCAGTTCTAAAATCAATCCCGAAGGTAAAGACAACAAGTATGTGCCTACAGCTAGTGCTGAAACTTTCGCTCCATTCCCAACTCGTAGCTCTACTTGTCCTTGCTTCAGCCTTCTACTGTTGCTGAGTGCCTGCATATTAGTACAAATATGAGCCCCACAACCAGTATCCATGACCCATGAGGTATTATCAGAAGTAGTTGTATTAACTTCTATAACAAAAATACCTGATGAAGAAGTCTCGAAAGTCTTCTTCTTCAATTCCTTTAGACCTTCCTGGAATTTCTTACAATCTCTTCTCCAATGCCCCAGTTCTTTGCAGAACCTGCACATGTCAGTAGGCCCAGCCTTGGACTTGGGCTTGGGCTTTGGCGTGTCCTTGTCCGCGACTTGGACAGCCTTGGCCTTTCCCTTATCCTTAGCAGAGGATTTCTTAAACCCCTTGCCCTTCTGCACCATAAGCACATTGGGGTCCTTGGCGGTTTTCCTCAAGTTGGGCTCTGCAGTCTTGAGCATTCCGTGAAGCTCAGGTAGTGTCTTACTCAAGCCATGCATGTTAAAGTTCAGAATGAACTGATCATAGCTTGCAGGTAAAGACTGCAGAATGATGTCGCAGGCAAGTTCCTGGCTGATTGGGCAGTCGAGTTTCTGAAGATGATCGAGATAACCCATCATCTTCAAGACATGAGGACTCACTGCCGCATTCGCAGCCAACTTACAGTCCAAGAGGTTCTTAACTGTCTGGAACCTCTCGGTCCTAGCCTGCTCCTGAAAAAGCGATTTCAGGCTTGCCATTATCTCGATGGGAGACAATACACTTTCGAACTGTTTTTGCAGCTCAGGAGTCATTGTCACCAACATCAGGCAATAGACATCATTTTCATCTGACGAATGCTTTTCCCAAGCATTGTGCAGAGTCCCGGCAGCATTGGCAAGAGGCCTCTCGGGGAGGGGATCTCGAAGGACATAATCCTTCTTCTCCTGCTTGAGGACCAGCCTCAAGTTCCTTGACCATGTCAGGAAGTTCGTTCCAGTCAGCTTCTCCTTCTCGAGAACAGACCGGATCGAGAATGTGTTTTGTGTGCTTGTATTAGTCATATCTGAAATATATAAATAAAAAGGTTATTAGTTATATGTTCATAATGATTAATCTCGTATTAAAGATTAATATGATTAATCACGCATTATATTCAATAACATAAGTTACCCTCAATAGAATATAATGATTCCAAGATCCACATATAACTAAGATTAAAGTGGGCCACTGGCCGTCACCCAACCTTAGCTTATATCGGTAAGCCCTATATCGGCTAATTATATCCGTGATATAACTCTTGGTTGTGAATCTGGGCCCGAGGCCCAATCCACTCTGATGTCTCAAGGCCCGGGACTCCCGATGGCCTAGTCAAGAAAACCAGACTATACAGTCATGTAATCATTAATGTCTGGGACTCCCAATGACATTTATGAATCACAAACCGTATTACCCACGCAAAAACAGACATCCTCACACTGTAAGGCCATGAATGCAATTGAATGGGCTTTGACGGCTGACATAGCCTGGACAAGACATCCAACGCTTGATATTACTTGAGGTTCGTAGGTTTATTAAAATTCATTCCCAAAATAGAAGATTACTATTTCGGGAAACTTTCTATTTATGGAAACCTACTATTTTTGGAAACTTTCTAAAATTGGAAACTTTCTTAAAAACGGAAACTTTCTAACTTTAGAAATTTCTTAAAATCCAAAACCCGCAAATTCAGAAACTTCTATTTTAAGAAACTTTCTAATTTCAAAATTTCGGAACCTTTAATTTAAAATCGACTTTATAATTTTATAAAATAAATTTTAAATTGATCTGAAGAAAGACTCAAATAATTGGCCCAATTGTTTTAACTTCTTGGCCCGAGGCCCAAGAATTTGTCCATGTCCAAGACATGACCCAATTGTCCATTTATTTGACATAACCGGTCTGGTTCATTAAAACTGGTCTAACCAAGTTTTAATTACTACGATGACCACAATTGTCAACCGGTTATTTACTAAACCGGAATTTCTCAATTTATTTGGTCCAACCAAATCAAATTAGAAATTCCTGGTTTAGGCACTAAATCCAATATTTCTTTCGACATTGGATTTCTTATCCCGGTTTAACCAGACTTAATAAAATTATTAAATCTGTTTATTAAACCGAGACGTTTAATTTTAATTAAATTAAACCGAGCCAAAACCCTAACCGCATCGATCGATGCTCACAGCATCGATCCTGCAACGATCGTTCATCGATCCTGCATCGATCGATGCTCTCACGTGTGCACGAACGGTTATCAGGTTTGGCCGAGAGATTCTCGTGAGATCCATGCGATCGTTTGAACGATCCATGCGATCGCGGTCAATCTCTCGCGACTGCAACGATCGATCCTTGCATTGCATCGATCGATGCAATGCGATCTCAGTCGATGCAAAATCAGTTTAGATCACATACCAAATCAATATAGTTTGGTCATGCGATTTTTAAACAGTTTGTTTAGGATTCAATTCTTGTTTCTTAAGTGTTTTAATCTTATCAGTAGATTGATTCAAAAACACCTCTTTAAACAATCCTAAACATGAATCTAAACAAGAAAAACCAGAACCTAATGCTCTGATACCACTGTTGGAACGTTTAGATGATCCTGATTCAATTCCAGATTCAGATTATCCTAAACATGCGATCTAGGTTCTTCTCAGAATAGAAACAAATGATGATCTCACCTTATACCTGTTATTGCAGCGGAAGAAGATGGTATGTCTGAGATCAGAGAAACACCGAGGGATGAATCCTCCAAAGGTTCATACACGCTTTCGCAGGAAACAGCTGCTAGACCATAAGGGGAACTCGGCGCAGAGAGAGAGAGAGTTTACGGCTCAAGTGTTAGGGTTAATCAGTCTGAAACTCGAGTTTTATGACACAAAACTCGTCCTGTTCCGTTTGGGCCATTTGGCCCAAATACCAATTAACTCGTCGGTGTTTGCGCACTGCATCGATCGTTGCACCTTATGCATCGATCGATGCACAGTGGCTAAACCTTTTATTCTCTCTAAGTACAGTAAATGCCTAGCACTTTTACTGTACTTCTGCTAAACCGTTCCTACACATTTTCCTGTTAGCTTAGGCGTGTGACCCATATGGGATCATATAATAAAGGCAATAAGTCCAAGACTTATAGATCATGAGCGGACTCTAGCAAGCCATCATGACCCCCAGTATTATATGACTTATGTCTGATCATTGACATACTCTTACTTTCTAGAGACAGTACCGAGATTACTGGACACAATTCCAACAGTGTAACCAAGCGAAAAAGTATGTCTCTTTCCACTGTTCACACTCTTCCTCGGACAGTTCAGGATGTTGAAGTTTTAGTGACTCCATGTATAACCTGCAAAAATCATCCAAGTATTAAAAAACAATTTGTGGGTATTATAAAAGTAAAGTTTCAAACAAAATAAACTAAACATACCTCTCGTACTCAAACAATTCCTCGCAGTTGTTCATAATATATTTTTGAAGGTGTGCGTGCTCTTCGGTAGACAATTGTCGATTTCCAACTTTACCGCTTAACCGACCAACTTGTTGAAAAATGCTTGGTACCACTGACGAATAGATTTGTCTCTCTCCTCTATCATCGTTCCTAGCCGGTCGACGACTCTTTGTGCGTATGTGGGAAGGGAAATAGTATCCGGCAAATGTCGCCGCTTCCTCATTGTGGTACTGAGCAGCAACTGAACCCTCAACTTTAGCTGGGTTCTTAACCTTCTTCTTAAGGTGGAACATATAGCGCTCAAAGGGATACATCCACCGATATTGTACCGGACCACCTAGCCTAGCTTCTCCCGGGAGATGAATGGGTAAATGCTCCATAACATCAAAGAACGACGGTGGAAATATCTTCTCTAAATTGCACAGGATTTTAGGAATATTATCCTGTAAACATCGAATCCCGTCTGCTGTAAGTGATCTCGTGCATATATCCCTAAAAAAAAGCACCTACAGCGGCGATTGCTTTATGAACATCTTTGGGGAGTAGATAAGCAAATGCAAACGGAAGTAGTCGTTGCATCACAACATGACAATCATGACTCTTCATCCCGATAAACTTATCACCATCAGTGTCCACACAATTACGCAAGTTAGATGCGTAACCGTATGGGAACTTCACTTGTTGCGCAATCCACTCGAAAAACTCTACCTTTGATTTCTGATCTACCCAATAGGCTGGAATTGGAGGTTTACCGTTCTTCTGAATATGAAGTTCAGGCCGATTACAAATTTCAGGCAAGTCAAGCCTAGATTTAACATTATCTTTCGTCTTCCCTTGCACGTTGAGAACGGTGTTCATGATGTTATCAAAGAAATTTTTTTCAATGTGCATGACATCAAGATTATGCCTAAGTAGCTGATCCTTCCAATATGGTAAATCCCAGAAGATACTCAGCTTGTGCCAGTTGTGAGATAAACCAGCTGTGTATACATTCTCATGTCCATTTCCACCACATTCACGAGTTCTTAGCGCACCAAAGGTTTCTAAGAGACCCAAAGTAACCGACCCACTGTCTTGGAGAATAGGATCATCAAACACTTTCCTCTTCTTTGTAAAAAGTTTAGTATTTTTCCGGTATGGATGATCATGCGGTAGAAATCTCCTATGACAATCAAACCAACTCGATTTGCGGCCATGCTTCAGCTGAAATGCATCGGTCTTTTCTTGACAATAAGGACATGCTAACCTTCCATGCGTTGTCCATCCAGATAACATACCGTAAGCCGGAAAATCGCTTATGGTCCACATTAATGCAGCCCTCAGCAGAAAAATTTCCTTGCATGAGACATCATATGCTACAACACCGGGCAGCCATAACATTTGTAACTCATGTATCAATGGCTGCAAGAATACATCTAGTGATCTTCTAGGATGCTCTGGACCGGGAACGAGTACGGACAGGAAAAGAAACTTTCGCCGCATACACATAGATGGCGGTAGGTTGTAAGGAGTTAGAATGATAGGCCACAACGAATATGGTCTCCCATGCCTTCCAAACGGGTTGAAACCATCTGTGCATAATCCTGTTGGATCTCCTAGGATCTAGGGTTTGATATATTGAATCACCAACCTCGTTCTTACCTTGTTACTGGCAGCGGAATGAATGGTGAACGAGATCAGTAGCGACACAAGTGCCTCGCCTCTACCACGTACACACGCACACAAGCTGGAAACGGGATGCTAGTGCCGGATCTGTGGGATCTAAGAGTTTCTGATGTTTCTGCTTTTCTGTCAGAGAGAAGAGAAGACGGCTAGGGTTCAGGTCGACCATATAAGCCTTTATATATCGACCTGTAAATGACATCACAAACCGCCAGACAAATCCGACTCGGTTGCGTCATTAATCCGAAATATCAGTTTCGAAACCAGATATGCAACGATCTACACACTTAATGTGTCGATCGTCACACCTCCACGAAAAGCCTGCATCGATCGACGCACTCATGCATCGATCGACACATACATTGTAAAACTCTATGTAAATGTGTATCCAATACACATAAGTATGATTATTACCATAATGATCATTCCCACTTTCATGCTTCCAGTTTGCTTAGGTGTGTGACCCTATAGGATCATATAATACTGGAAGTAAGTCTACAACTTACAGACAGCAAGAGGCTTCTAGCAAAACATTGCAACCGCCCAGTATTATACGAATGTCTGATCTCGACACACAACTATCATCAGGAGTGAGTACAAGTGTGATTTCAGGACACTATCCCAACAATCTCCCACTTGTACTGGAATCATCAATTCCTATAATCCTTTTGTCTCTGTATCTCGATTTGGCATAAGGCAAGATTGGTGTCATCCTTATTAAGCCAACATCTTGTTTATCGAACTCCTGATCTCATACTGAACATTACAAACAACTGAACTACAGTTCGTTTGAGTGCGGCCACACATTCTCTCAGTATTCAATCTTCGATAGGCCCTGAGATATTTATCTCCCGTTATACAGGAGGGACAAATCCCATCTTGTTCCATCCCTGTTTCAATGCACACTTCATGATATACTTGAACAGTGCCGTTATAGTCGCCAGTTACGGGTCGACGTTTGACAAAGTCAAAATGCACCAATTCATATGCAAGAAAGCATGATGAACTCAGGTCTAAGGACTATACTCTATAGTCGTAATGAGAACCTCTTATGACACAGATATAACTATCTTGTAGACTTCTCATTAGCGGGTCATGTCCAATCATATGTTCATTAACATATATCTATGTGACTGACTGCGATAATCATATCATTGGCTCCATGAAACTTAGCCAACAGTCACCTCACAATCTAGTCTCTAACGGTTGTCAGCGTCCCAATTCTACAACCTCGACTAGGGACAACACATAATTTATTAACTTATAGGGTTTCATGATCAAGTCCTCAACTTGATGACCTATAATATGTCATAAAATTATTTTGGGACCATTATTTAGATCACAATAAATAATGCTGAAATCAAATTTCATTAAACACTTCTAAAAGAATGTTTACAAGAGCATCTTATTATAACTAAAATAAAAACCAAAACTCCCACTAGAATCAAGATTACATCTTAAGATCTCTAATGCCTACAGCAGTCGTATGACTCTCATGCTTAGGCCTTGGGAGTGACTTAGTTAGAGGATCAGCGACATTCTCGTCTGTCGGAACTCGGCTGATCTTCACATCACCTCTATTGACGATATCTCGAATCAGGTGATATCTCCTCTCCACGTGTTTGGACTTCTGGTGTGACCTTGGTTCTTTCGCCTGAGCAATGGCTCCGTTGTTATCACAAAACAAAGCCACTGGCTCCAAGATACTAGGAACCATACCAAGTTCAGTCATGGACTTCTTGATCCAAACAGCTTCCTTTGCCGCTTCTGAAGCAGCAACATATTCAGCTTCCGTTGTGGAATCAGCTACGGTATTCTGCTTAGAGCTCTTCCAGCTCACTGCACCGCCATTTAGACAGAAGACATATCCAGATTGTGATCGGAAATCGTCTCTGTCTGTCTGAAAACTCGCATCGGTGAATCCATTCACCACAAGTTCTTCACTTCCTCCATACACAAGGAATTTATCCTTAGTATGTCTCAAATACTTGAGAATATTCTTGACAGCTGTCCAGTGAACTTCACCTGGATCAGATTGGTATCTACTCGTCATGCTTAACGCGTAAGCTACATCTGGACGAGTGCAGAGCATGGCATACATAATAGATCCTATTGCAGAAGCATAAGGAATCCTATTCATGCGCTCTCGCTCAGCAAGTGTCGTCGGACACTGCTTCTTGCTGAGACTCATGCCATGAGACATCGGTATGAAGCCCTTCTTGGAATCATGCATCCTGAATCTGTGCAACACCTTATCAATATAAGTGTCCTGGCACAATCCAATCAGCCTATTCAATCTATCTCTGTAGATTCTGATTCCAAGAATGTACGCGGCTTCTCCCATGTCTTTCATGGAAAAAGAACTTCCGAGCCAAGTCTTGACATACTGAAGCAACGGAACGTCATTACCGAGGAGGAGTATGTCTTCTTGTAAACACATGGTTCCTCTTCGTTCTTGATGAAACCAAATTGTTTAACTGATTCATCAAAACGAAGATTCCAACTCCGTGATGCTTGCTTCAATCCATAAATGGATTTATGAAGCTTGCATACCTTCCCAGCCCTCTTAGGATCGACAAACCTTCAGGTTGTGTCATATACACATCCTCTTCCAGAATACCATTCAGGAATGTGGTTTTGACATCCATTTGCCAAATCTCATAATCATAATGAGCGGCAATTGCTAGAAGAATCCGAATGGATTTAAGCATAGCGACTGGGGAATAGGTTTCATCATAGTCAATACCATGAATTTGCTTGAAACCTTTAGCCACCAACCTCGCTTTGTAAATCTGTACATTGCCATCCACGTCAATCTTCTTCTTGAAGATCCATTTACACTCAATGGCTTTTACACCATTAGGTAAATCGACCAAGGACCATACTTGGTTTTCTAACATGGATCCCATTTCGGACTTAGAGGCTCCAAGCCATTTTTCGGAGTCCGGGCCCATCATTGCTTCCGCGAAGGTCGCTGGTTCGTCATTGTCAATGATCATCAGATCATTTGAATCGGTCACGAAAAATCCATAGTATCTCTCGGGTTCGTGACGGATCCTTCCGGATCTGCGAACTTCAGGCTCCACAGGCGCCGGTTCCACAGAACTTTGTGGATCCAACTGCTGCTCTTCCTCAGCAGGTTGAGCAGTCTCCTGTGCATCTCGAATTTCTTCAAGATGTACTTTACTCCCACTGTTTTTCTTAGAGAGAAACTCCCTCTCAAGAAAAGAACAGTCCCGAGCAACAAATACTTTGTTCTCAGATTGGTTGTAAAAGTAGTATGCCTTGGTTTCCCTAGGATAACCAACGAAGTAGCATTTATTTGATTTGGGTGCAAGCTTGTCAGAGATTAAACGTTTGAAATAAGCTTCACAACCCCAAATCCTCAGGAAAGACAGACTAGGAACATTCCCAGTCCACAGTTCATGTGGTGTCTTTTCCACTGATTTTGATGGTACCCTATTTAGTGTAAACGCAGACGTTTCTAGAGCGTATCCCCAAAAGGATAATGGAAGATTTGAATGACTCATCATAGACCAAACCATATCCAATAAGGTTCGATTCCTCCTCTCCGACACTCCATTCCATTGATGTGTTCCAGGAGGAGTGAGTTGTGAAATAATTCCACACTCGCTCAGATAGTCGCTGAATTCTTGACTCAAGTATTCTCCTCCGCGATCCGATCGCTGAACTTTGATACTTTTGCCAAGTTGATTTGTACTTCATTCTTGAATTCCTTGAATCTATCAAAGGATTCTGACTTGTGTCTCATCAAATAGACATAGACATACCTACTGAAATCATCAGTGAAGGTAATGAAGTACTTGTAATTTCCTCTGGCAACAGTACTCATCGGCCCACATACATCAGTATGAACAAGGCCCAATAAGTCACTGGCCATTTCATTTGGTTTGTTGAAAGGGGCTCTAGCCATTTTGCCTATCAAACAAGATTCGCATTTCTCACATGATTCAAAATCAAATGAGCCCAGAAGCCCATTTCTATGGAGCCTTTGGATGCGTTTCTCATTTATGTGGCCCAAACGACAATGCCATAAGAAAGTCGGGTTTTCGTCATTGGACTTAAACCGCTTTGTATTTATGTTAAAGACAGGCATTTCTTGGTTTAAAACATATAACCCATTATCTAATGGGGCGCTACCATAAAACGTACCATCACGATTAAAAGAACAAACTTTATTCTTAACAGCAAAATCAAAACCTTCCAAATCCAAAACGGAAACTGAAATTATGTTTCTGCTTATCGCAGGTACAAAGTAGCAATTATTTAAAATTAAAACCATGCCTGATGGTAAGGACAACTCGTAGGTGCCTACGGCCAGTGCAGCAACCTTAGCTCCATTCCCGACCCATAGCTCCACTTGTCCTTTCTTCAGCGTCCTACTGTTTCTTAGTGCCTGCACATCAGTACAAATATGAGCACCGCAGCCAGTATCCAATACCCACGAAGTAGAACTAGAAGACATAACATTAAGTTCGATAACATAAATACCTGAGTCAGACGCATCATACGTCTTCTTCAGCTTCTTGTAATCTTCCATGAACTTCTTGCAGTCTCTCTTCCAATGCCCTAACTGCTTGCAGTAGTTGCATTTATCCTCAGGAGAAGGCCCGGATTTGGGCTTCGGCTTGGGCTTGTCCTGACTTTCAGTCTGGACAACTTGGGCCTTTCCCTTATCCTTCTTAGGTTTCTTAAACCTTTTACCCCCTTGTACCATCAGTACACTGGGAGTTGCCTTCTTGAGATTCGGCTCTGCTGTCTTCAGCATGCCGTGCAACTCAGTCAATGTCTTAGTCATGTTTTGCATGTTGTAGTTCATGATGAACTGATCAAAACACGACAACAATGACTGCAGAATCATGTCAGTGGCTAGCTCCTGGCTAATAGCACAGTCCAGTTTCCCCATGTTATCAATGTAACCCATCATTTTAAGGACATGAGGACTTACTGGATTGTCCTTAGCCAGCTTGCAATCCATGAGAGATTTAACCGTCTGGTATCTCTCTGTGCGAGCTTGCTCCTGAAACAAAGCTTTCAGGCTGTTAATCATCTCAATGGGTGACATCACGTTCTCATATTGCTTCTGCAGCTCAGAGTTCATAGTCACCAGCATTAGACAATTAACATCTTTGACATCAGCTGAATGCTTATCCCAAGCATTCTTTTCTGTCTGCGGGGCATTGGAACGTGGCCTCTCGGTGAGAACTCTTTCAAGGACATATTCCTTGTTCTCCTGCCTGAGAACTATTCTCAGGTTCCGATACCATTCCAAGAAATTAGATCCATTTAACTTGTCCTTCTCAAGGACGGATCTTAGTGAGAAAGTGTTGATGTGATTTGAGACAGACATAGCTGTAATTCAAAAGAGGTAGATTTTAGTTATAATGCTCAAGAAATGAGAATTCTTATCTAATAAGAAAACTCGCATTGTATTCAAAAACTATGTTTCCTCAGATGAATACAATGAGCCAAGATCCTCAGATTACTAAAATTTGAGTGGGCGACTCGCCGTTACTCAAGCTTTAGTTATCTAGGTAAGCAAATCATTGCTAATTGTACCCAGTACAACTCTTGGTCGTGGATGAGACAAACTATGTCCAATCCACTCTGATGTCTCTGGGCCCAGAACTTCCGACAGCCCAGTCAAGTAAAACCAATCCATTTTCTGTCTTGTGATCACTGACAGTTGCACTGCAAGTCTGTCAATGATCACCTGCCTTACTCACGTTGCAGTGGATACCGAAGACTCCAAGATTATCCAACAAACGACACGAGTCTTGACAGTAGACCAGATCGGGCAAGACATCAAGATCACTTGATATTTAGTTGAGGAAAGGAACTATTTTATCTTGATGTATATCCAATACACATCCAAGAAGTTATTAATTCAATTAAAACTTTCAGTTTTATTAAGTTAAGGTTTATTTTGATTTGGTATTCGCAACTAGAAGTCCAACCCCTGAGTCTGCGAGTTGTGTGTCGATCGTCACAGCCTTTGCATCGATCGACACATCTTAACCACAATCAACTTGGTTTCCGGTTCAATCCAATCCAACCGAAACCAACCAACTGAATCGATCGATGCACCCATTGCGTCGATCGATACAGTGTGAGTTTTCGCGATGCAACGGTCGACACAAGCTTAGTGTCGATCGACGCTTTGCGAACAACCCAAAAGATTTTACGAGTTTTCGCTCTGCGTCGATCGATGCACGCTTTGCACCGATCGACACTCTGCGACAAACCCTAAGATTATTTTGCGAGTTTTCGCTCTGTGTCGATCGACGCACGCTTTGCACCGATCGACACGCTGCGAAAAACCCTAAAATTGATTACGTGTTTTCGCTCTGCATCGATCGACACACGCTTTGTGTCGATCGACACTCTGCGAGAACACATGTATCGAATTTTCAACAGAAGCTTTTAATCCGAGATTAACACTTGAAAACACGATTTCAGCAGGCAATAATCAATTCAACAAACCCAGTTTTCGAATTAATTGCAACAGATTCAATAGTCTAAACCCTAACAAGCTCTGATACCACTGTTGGATCTCGTAGGATCTAGGGTTTGATATATTGAATCACCAACCTCGTTCTTAGCTTGTTACTGGCAGAGGAATGAATGGTGAACGAGATCAGTAGCGACACAAGTGCCTCGCCTCTACCACGTACACACGCACACAAGCTGGAAACGGGATGCTAGTGCCGGATCTGTGGGATCTAAGAGTTTCTGGTGTTTCTGCTTTTCTGTCAGAGAGAAGAGAAGACGGCTAGGGTTCAGGTCGACCATATAAGCCTTTATATATCGACCTGTACATGACATCACAAACCGTCAGACAAATCCGACTCGGTTGCGTCATTAATCCGAAACATCAGTTTCGAAACCCGATATGCAACGATCGACACACTTAATGTGTCGATCGTCACACCTCCACGAAAAGCCTGCATCGATCGACGCACTCATGCATCGATCGACACATACATTGTAAAACTCTATGTAAATGTGTATCCAATACACATAAGTATGATCATTACCATAATGATCATTCCCACTTTCATGCTTCCAGTTTGCTTAGGTGTGTGACCCTATAGGATCATATAATACTGGCAGTAAGTCTACAACTTACAGACTGCAAGAGGCTTCTAGCAAAACATTGCAACCGCCCAGTATTATACGAATGTCTGATCTCGACACACAACTATCATCAGGAGTGAGTACAAGTGTGATTTCAGGACACTATCTTAACAAATCCGAGGTATACGTTACGTGGGTCGTATGCAAAATCTGGATATACACTCTGAAAATGTCGCCATGCTTCAGCATCAGAAGGATGTGCAATCTCTGCTCCTCTTATATGATCAGCATGCCATCTCATTTCCCCTGCAGTTCGCTCAGATTGGTATAAGCGCCTCAGCCTATCAGTTAACGGCATGTACCACATTCTCTTGAATGGAACCCTAGCTCTTCCCCTTGTATCCTCAAACCGATGTTTCTTACAGAACTTATATTCCAATCGGTATTCGTCTTCTCGCCAATATAGCATACCGTTGTCGATGCTACTTAACGCTTATTCGATTACAGATATGGCTTACAGTGTGAGGTGTCTGTTTTCGCGTAAGTAAGGTAGTATATAGTCACTAATTTCATTGGGAGTCCCAGACTTTAGTGATTATTTGGCTGTAAGAGATTGGTTTCCTTGACTGGGCCATCGGGAGTCCCGGACCTTGAGACATCTGGTGAATTTGGGCCTCGGGCCCAATTCACAACCGAGAGTTATTGGTTATAACTAGCTGTGTGTATGCTTACCAAGTAAAGCTAATTCTGGGTGACGGCCAGTGGCCCACTTTGGATTTAGCTAAACATGGGTCTCAGAATCATTGTATTCTTATGAGGTTAAACAAAGAAATTTTGAATACAATGCGAGTTTTCTTATAAGTTGTTAAGATTGCTCTTTTATGAACTAAATAACTAAAACTCTATTTATCTCTAAATTTCAGCTATGACGAGCACAAACAATCAAAACACTTTCTCGATCCGGTCTGTCCTTGAGATGGACAAACTGAACGGATCAAATTTCTTGACTTGGTCGCGGAACCTGAGGCTAGTCCTCAGGCAGGAGAGAAAGGACTATGTCCTTGAGAAAGCTCTCCCCGAGAGGATCGGATCCAAGGCCAGTCATGCAGTATATAATGCTTGGAATAAGCATTATAATGATGCGGTAGATGTGCGTGGTCTGATATTGGCTACCATGGACTCAGATTTGCGGAAGCAATATGAGAACATGGAGTCGCCAATAGAGATGATCAGCAGCGATGATCAGCAGCCTGAAATTGAAATTTCAGGAGCAGGTAAGAGTGGAGAGATACCAGTTGGTTAAATCTCTCACTAGCTGCAAGCTACCGATGGATCATCCAGTAAGTCCTCATATCAGTAAAATGATGGGTTACATTGATAACCTGAGGAAACTGGATTATCCAGTTAGCCAAGAATTGGCAACTGATATCATTCTGCAGTCACTGCCGTCAAGCTATGATGAGTTCGTAAGGGACTATATCAAGAAAGGCTTAACGAAGACGTTGACTGAACTGCATGACATGCTCAAAACAGTTGAGCCAAACGTGAAGAGCACCCTGTACAATCTCATGAAGGAGAAGGGTAGGTTTACCAAACCTAAAGCTGACAAGGGTGAAGACAAAGTTGTCCAGATTTTGAATCATGGCAAGCGTGTGTCTTCTGAGCCCGAGTCAGATACCTCTTACGTTGGTAAGTGCTGCTACTGTAAAGAGACTGGGCATTGGAAGAGAGATTGCATTAAATTCATGGAAGATTATGAGGAGTTGAAGTTGATGTATGAAACTACTTCCTCAGGTATTCATGTTATTACTTCAAGTTATACCTTATAGGTATTGGATACTAGTTGTGGCACTGATATTTGTTATAATATGCAGAGCCTGAGCAACAGTAGAACGTTGAAGGAAGGGCAAGTGGAACTGCGTGTCTGGAAGGAGCTTGGGATGCTGCCTCAGCCATAGGATTTTCACTTGTAGATGCCTTTGAGGCTTGGTTTTGTATTAAGTAATTGCTACAATATACCTGCTTTAAGCAGAGTTGTCTTTCATTTTCTTGTAAGAATTTGAATGTTTTTCATTTGATAAAAGACAAGCTTTGTTCTTTTGATCTTAATGAAATATTAATTGTAGCACCCTATTCAAGGAATGGGTTTTATATCTTAAACCATAGAGTGCCTAAAATGTAACATAAATACCGCAATTGGTTTAAATCTGATGAATTAAACCTGATTTTTCTTGGCATAAATGTTTTGGTCACATAGAGTAAGTCAGATTCAGAAACCCCATTGTTATGGACTTTTGGGCTCATTTGAATGGATATCTTATGAGACTTGAATTCTGCATACTAGACCAAAAGACAAAGGGCCCATCTTAGCCGAGCTAGAGAAAGGCCCAAAGGCTTATTGGAGATTGAACATACTCATGTATGTGGTCCGATGAGCAGTAATGCCAGAGAAAATTTCCTGTACTTCATTGTCTCTACTGATTACTTCAGTAAGTGTGACTGTGTTCATTTGATGAGACACAAGTCGGAATTCTTTGACATGGTCGAAAGAGTTCCAGAATGAAGTATAGAATCTGAATGACAAAAGTATTAAGACTCTGGATTAGATCACGAGTGAGAATACTTAAGTCATTGATTGTGTGATCATCTGAATGAGTGTGAAATCGTTTCACAGCTCACTTCTCCTGAAAACCTAGAGGTGTTTCTGTGAGAATGAATCAGATCTTATTAGAAATGATTAAAGATGAGTCACACGAATCTTCCATGATATTCTCTAAGAATAACACTCTAAAATATCTAAGTTTACGCTGAAATAGTTCTACCAATATCAGTAGAAAGACACCACGTAAATGTGGATTGGAATCGATCCAAATTCGTCTTTACTGAGTATTTGTAGTTGTGCTACTTCGCTGGTTGTCCTAGGGAAACCAAGGCTTGTTACTTTTACGTCCATTCTGTTTTCTAAGAAGGGAAGTTACTTTCCAAGAAGAACAGTGGGAGTAAAAGTACAACTCGAAGAAATTCGAGAAATACAGGAGGCTGCTCAACCTGTTAAGAAAGAGCAGCGGATGGATTTACAGATTTCTGTAGAATCTACACCTGTAAAGCCTGAAGTTCGCAGATCTGAATGAATCAGTTACTAATCCGAGAGTGATTTCTCGTCATTAGTTGAACCTGGTGATCATTGAAAGTTCGCATGATCTGATGATCATTGAAAGCGACGAACCTGCGAAATTCAAAGAAGCGAAAGTGAGCCCGGACTCCGAAAATTACACTATGTGTAAGTTAGCTTCATTGATCCATTCATGGATGGAAGCAAACATATCGGAGTTGGAATCTTCGTTCTGTTGAAGTAGTCAAGGTTTTGACTTGAACAGGAACGAAGTGGAAATGTGTGTTTACTAATAGATAAGTGGGAGCAATGTTGCATTTCTCATAGTGTATGTCGATGACATACTGATTCTCGGAAATAACGTCCCAATGCTGCAGTCGGTAATGGACTGGCTTGGGAGTTGGTTTTGCGATTGACTAGAGACTATTAGGGCCAGCGCCGGCGCTGAGGAAGCCGCCGCGCGCTGGCCGGAAATCGATCAAAAAAAAAAAAAGGTTGGCGGCGCTTTAGAGAGAAACTTTAGGGTTGCCTTTTTGGACATCCCAATATTGTCTGATGTTTAACTTTATTAAAGTTGGAACACTTACCTTGGTGTGGTGCTTCTGTTGCTTGTGTAAGGTACTAGGGCTTGCGATATTGACTTCTTCATGTGGTTTATTGGTACTCTTCTCTTGTACTTCTTTCTATGTCGGTTTCTTCCTAACTCTGGAAGCTTATTGCTTCTTCTTGCTGGATGTTTTCCTTCTTGCTTTAGGGCTGGAAGTCTTTGTTGGTGGAGTAATTGTGATCTACCTTCTTGGTTCTTGAGTAATTTGGCACCTTGAGTAGTATGGGTCTGTTGAGATCTCTTCTACAAACTCCTTATGCAGCAGCTGCTTCATCTCTTCTCAAGTGCGATTTGGTAGATCATATCCAAGCCTAAGGTAAGCATCATGATCCCATTCTAGATAAGCTTCTTCAATTAAAGTTTCTTCAGCAATGGTTGTCGTTTCCTATTCTGAAACTTGATTTGCTTGAGACCAGTCATTCATATCTCTTTCCCACCTTAAGTAAGCCCATGGTCCTTGCACACGACCTGAAAAGCAGATGTTGTATGGTTCTTCTTGACAAAGCTCACCTTGGCAATCTTCTCCTTTCCCTGATTTCAGAACTGGTGTTGCTCTCCCATGATTCTTCAATGGGCTCTTTTCTATTCTCTGTCTCAGCTTCACTTAAACTGAATTGAAAGTCAGTTTCTTCACAGCTTTGGTGGCTGCTCTTGTTTCCAAAGACACACTTAACTTCAGATTCTTCTTGACATGATTCTTCACCAAACTCAGAGACCCTTCACACTCAAGATTTTCTTCAAGGCTGGTGTCATATTGAACATCTACATTCCAAGGTTCAAGTCTATGCAGCTCTTCTTCCTCGTATTCTGATTCTGCTCCATAAGTAGCTTCATAGTCAGATTGTTCTTCCCACGCCTCTGCTTGCCTGGACTCAGGTTGGGTGTAGTGTTCATGGATATAGTCTCCTTCAATCTCAGACTCTTCTTGATCATGCTCTACCTCCTCCTCGAGGTTAGCTTCTGATGCCTCTTCTTCTGTCCAAGATCCTCCAACAAACTCTTCTTCATCTTGCCATGAGTTGTTGTCAGATTGTGCTCCTACATTCCATGATTGGCTTTCGTCATCTCCCAAATCTATCTCTGAAGTGCTGAGATCACTTGTCCTATCTTCATCATCCATTTGTTTTGTGCCTGAAAAAGTAAGACCTGAGTGTATTAATATGTTTTGAAACCTTCGATTATATATATAAACCAAAGTTTAAATATAATGCACGGTCTACTCCTTGGTTTTTTTTATAAACTTAACACAAAAATTTGGGAAGGTTGGTCTTTGGTTGTCAAAAATTTCGAAAAAGAAGACAAGGCAACAAAATTTGAAAACTTCCCCTTTTGGTTTCAAAGATTGCACACGGTTTTACAATAAGGAAACCAAATTTTCTAGTAACCAAAACATGCAAGTGTTCTATAATAGTGTAGTAAATAAAAATGAAACATCACTTTTATGGTTTTTAGCTTATAGGAAATTCAAATCAAACTAGAAAACTTCTTTTTCTTTGTTTTTTATGGTTTATGAATAAAACAAACTTCTGGAAAAGCAAAAACTCGACAGAACTCTAAACCTAAACAATTTTTCTTTTGATTTTTGGTTTATGAAACGAAATATGGATGCAAAACGAGAAGAACTAAGAAGTTATTGTAAAACATAAACTTTCTTTTTGGAATTTTCGATTTTATGATGCAGAAATGATCAAATGATGAAACTAGATGCAAAAGGCAGTATTTATGGATTTTCTGATTAAGGATGCGATGAATCAAGCAGAAAACTAAATAGAGTAAATGGATATAAATGAAACATAACAGAAATGGGATTAACCTAATCCCAGAAGGTTCCATATATGGTAAGTGTAGGATCCTCTGGATTTGAAGTTGAATAACTTCTGCATCAAAAATGGGATTGACCTGATTCCAAGTCTCATGGATTCCTTGATGAATAAGGTTTCCAGAATAGGTCGGTTCGTTGCTTGGTTCATCTTGGTTGAAGTGCAATGCCTTAATTAATGATCGTGTGTCTCCATCTGGTCTATTGGAAGTCTTGCGGATTGAATCTTCATTATCTTCTTCATATTGAAAGCTTTTGAAACACTTCCACTTCTTGATGATTCCTTGATGAGTTAAGTGTCTGGAACAGGTTGATTTATAGTTTAACTCCTCCTGATTCGATAGATATGCACCATGACATGCACATAGGTCTCTGGTGCGCTCAAACTGCTTCTCTCCAAGGGTCTTAGTTGGTCGATCTATGTCTTCTCCATGCTCCTTCGTTGATGATGACTTGATGTCCTCATCAATTATTTGTGTGACTCCTAGTTCAGTCACATGCCCTAGCTCTTAAATGCACATGAACGCAAACCTAAATGACTTTAGACTTAATCATAATTATGCAAATGCAACTAGATGCTTTTTGTGAAAATATTAAGAATTTTTCAAAATTATATGGTTTTCTATACCTTATATGAATAAATGAGACTCAAATAACGCAGATAAAATAAGATCACAAAACCCAAAATTAGCAACTAGTCTCTTCCCCCAAACTTATATCACACAGTACCTTGTGTGATAAAAGTAAAAAAAAAAAAGTGAGAGAGAAAAAGACAAATAAAAATGCAAAAAGAAATAAAGAAAGAACAAGAGACTTGGATTTTGTTACTTGGAGATGGAGTGAGAGAGGAATGGGATGGAGAAAGGGGAGATGAAGGCTTGAAATTCTCCCAAACGTGGACCATAGGCATGGGCTGCTTCCTCCTTTTGCGTTGGCACGTACTGTGAAATTACGGTTTGGTTGTTTCGGCAACCAAGTGAGCTTTTTTTAGGTCAATAGCTTTACTACATTTGTTTTTTTGTGAGGAGGTGGGAATGGTCTAACTTCTTGATTCATAGTGAATATTTTGGTGAGATGTTCTTGGAGCTTGATCGGGTAACCTTGATGCTTGGGTGTGAGGATTGACTTGGCACTTGATAAAGGCTTGACCTTTTCTTTTCGTTTTACCTTGAAATTTATGCTCCCATTCTTGAGCTTTAATTTATGAAGGGTGAGAGTGTTTGGAGAAATTGTTGAGGTTGTGGGTGTCTTGCCCTTCTTCTTTTTGCTCATAAGAGGAGCTCTTCGGGCTCCACTCACCCCCTCCACATTAGAACTTTCCAAGTGCTCATCATACATCCTTTGACTCTCCATTCCATCCAAAACATACTTCTTAACCACTTCAGCCTTTGGATGAGTCATAACCTCACTACTTTCAGTTTTATCCTCAACGAGGAATATCTCTCCCAGTGAGAATGAGCCACAATACTCTAGACTTCTACAACTTTCAAAGATCTTTTCCTCCTCCAGATCAATCACCTCATGGTCAGGAGTTATGGTCCCACAAGTATTGAAATAAAATGGCTTCATGGGGTATAAGACTTTGTCATTGACATTCATGAGGACAACACTTTTGTTTTTGAAGTCCATGGTTGCACCTTTAGTATTAAGGATGGTTTTCCCTAAGAGAGAAGGAAGCTTTTTACCCTTCTTCATCTTCATAAAATGAAGTCCTTTGGGATGGCATAATCTCCAATCATGACTGGATAATCCTTGATCATTCCAAGAGGGGCTCTTGTTGATGAATCTCCAAATGTGAGCGTAGATGTGTACCTCTCTAGACTCTTGATTCCCAATGCGTCATTCATATCAAGAGACATGACATTGGAACTCCTAACTTTGGGGGTGAAATTTGTGTTCTCTTGGTCTTTATGATATCTTCCTCATGGTATGGAGCACTTATAGTTTCAGCGTAAATACCAAGAAGGAACTTATGAATGATTAATTCATCATCAACCCTTTAATCCTTCTCTTTCTCAGTTGAAGAACCATGAAGAAGTGCTTCCATCTTTGTTATTGCCTTGTCATTCTTAGAATCGGAGTGGATGGTGTTACAGTGGTCTCTTTGGCTAAAATCAGCCTTGCCTTTGAGTTTCTCCAATAGTCCAACTCTAAAGCTCAATGAATCCATCTAAGAATAGAGATCCTTAAAGTTTAAATCAACCTTATTGTTCATGTCGACAATTTTCTTTCTTAGGCTCATGGCTCCATTAGCTTGCCCATGGATTATTTGTTGAAGCATGGTGTTCCTTTCAGAATATTGGGCCATGGATTTGGAAGCTTGAGCTTGAGGTTTGAAGGGTAGCTTAGACTGAAATCATTCTTGTTGGCCTTGGAATTTTGGCTTAGGAGCATATATAGACTTGTTTTTGATTGAAAGGCACAAATCTTTGTTGAGGTGGATAATCTTGGCTCTTATAGTTTTTAAATCCTTTTTGCTAATTTCCTTGACCTTCAAGTAGTTAACTTCCTATTGAGTTGTTTGATCCACTTCAATAACTTCTTGAAAGGCTTGATTATCTCCAATGTTTCCAATGAAGTTGATCTCCTTCTCACTATCTAGGCGAAAAATTATCCAAATTTTCGTTCAAGGCTTTGATCTCCTTTCTAGTGCTATCCTCAACAGCCTTAAATCCCCTTGGTGATTTATCATTGTCCTCACTATAATTTTCATACAAAGGCAGGATTCTCCACTAGCTTCATTCCATCTTCTAATTTCTTTCCTATGAAGTTTTCATTGCTAGCGGTGTCAAGGAGAATCCTTATCTTTGGCAAGAAACAATGGTAGAGAGTACTAAGGAGTGAGTTCAGAGAAACCGTGGTGTGGGCATTGATTGGTGTAGCTTTTGAACGCTCTCATGCCTCACAAAAGTTCTCATTGTTTCGCAGAGAAAAAGATGTGATCTCATTTCTAAACCTGCCTGTTCTTGAGATAGAAAAGAACTTGGAGAGGAAAGACTTCTTAAAATCATCCCATGAACTGATATAACCTTGTGGGAGGTTCCTGTCCCACTGGTGTTCTATATCCTCGAGAGAAAGAAGGGAAAACGTTTGAGTTTGACATTGTCCTCAGATACGCCATTGATTTTGGCCATCCCACAAATTCTATCGAATTGTTCCAATTGATCCAAAGGATCTTCAGCAGCAAGACCATGGAATATATTGCCCTGGACCATTGAGATGAGGCATCTTAAAAGTGGTTGTTCTTAACAGGAGGAGGCATGATATCCTGGCGGTTTTGATGTGTGTTTGGAGCATCACCCGCTCCACTCTAATACCTCATACCTCTATGATGTGTGTTCACAAGGAGGAGGCTGACTGAGTTTCTCACCGTGATCATCATGATAACCTTGGCCAACTTGGCCATGATACTCAACTAGATGGTCCATTCCCAACCGTTGAATATGTCCTACTCTATCTCTCTTTGATTTCTTGCTCTAGCTTCTCTTCTCAAGAGTTGAATGTGGTCCTAAAGTGGAACCAAGTGTGCTTTACCTCTAGACCTTGTGATCATTCACATATGAGAACAAGAAGGATAGACAAATAGAGAGATTATTAATGTAGCAAATAAGAACTTAGTCTCAAAAAGATGTAAAATCTTAATGACTAGCAAAGCTAATAACAATAACAATCACACATTGCTCATAATGGTTTAATGACTCTTAATCAAGCTAATCACATTTCCATGCTCATAACCTTATGCTAAGCAAGCAATAATCCATCCACCAATATTGAATGACAAGAATAGCATGCATTTCATTCAATCAAATCACCATTTAGCAAAGCTAATCTAATAATTCAGAACTCTAATCATATTCCTAGGCACTAATATCTTTGTTAATTATCTAATTAAGAACAAACTTCCATTTGTGATTAAGAGGCTAACAAAGATTCCAATCATGTTCTAAATACCAATAATTATCATAGACAATTATTTCCATGAGCTAAGTAGGAAAATCCTTTAAAAGCTCACAAATATTTTCACCAAACACTTTTCGAGAAATAAACATTGAAGTTATAAATCCACAATTCCATGAGAACCTAGCATTAATACCAACCTAATAGAGAAGAATTGTCACTAATTAAGCCTCATCCCTAATCTCAGCATAATCCGCCTCATCCTTAAGAGCCAAATGAACTACTCACTAATCATGGTGATTGTATCAAAACCCATAGAGGTAATGATAAAAAACATGGTTCGAAAGATAAAAAGAGAAGAGATTAAGAAGACACAATTACAAATTGCATTAAATGAGTAATATTTTCATTTACAAACTCATAAACACTAAAATGTAAACAAAGAACTTAAGAGAGGAGAAGATGCCTAAAATTAGGCTACCTTTGCATTTATATAGAAGTTGTTCGAATCGGGTCAACATGTGACAAACCAGAGCTCGACCCGGTTCAAATGGGTAAAATGAGGGTTTGGGGAAAGGGTTGCGGTCTAGCCATACCGATATCACCAACTAGTATGAGGAGGAAAGTGAACTGGCTATTGTGAGAAAAGAACCACGGTTGTCTCGGGACGCTATGAACCAAATGTGGCATTGGCCGTAGTCCAGCCGGTCCGCTATGAACCAAACGTGGAATTGGCCGTAGTCCAGCCGGTCTACTACACACTATCAGCAGATCTTCATGGTCGTTTGTGATCTTGGCTCGAGTTGCATTTAGCGTATTTGTGTAGATGATCCGTTGTGGAGAGGAGATTTGGACGAGAGGCTTGTAGAGGATGGCACATGCCACTATCATCAGTTCGGTATGATTACTGCCGTCGGCTAAGTCCAAACCACACAAACTGCTGGATATTTGGAAAGGTTAGGATGTTTGGGATGTGAGTGTTGTGGAGGTCCAGCCTGGCTGCAATGCACAGGTCTTTATGGGAGCCGCAGTCCAGCTTGGCCGCTGGGTTCAAACCGCTAAAGTGCATGGTCAGAAGATGGGGCATGGTGAGCTATAGCAGATGGCATAGACCGCGGGACGTGGAATGTTGAATGGGTCACGGCTAAAAACTTCACTGTGGCATGGCTTGGCCGCTGTCTCCAAACGCTGGGGACAAATAGGTATAATCGAAATCTCTAACTTTTCTCCTTGCTCATGGCTCATCTCCAACATCAAGAACTCTCCAAATATCCAATAAATAACCAAGAAAAAGACTCCAAAAGAAAAAAAGAAAAATATGCAAGACTCTATCTACAATACACAAAATCCTAAAACGAATTATTTTCTAAGAAAATGGCTAAGAATAGATGCAATAGACATATGTTGACCAAGAAAAAGATTCAGCAGACATATAAACTATGCAAATATGAATGGTGAATCATGCTAAAATATGGAGACATCATTTTATTGGTAATTGGAAAAGTCTTTGTCACATTGTCTCGAAAGAGGATGAGATGTGTATTACATTTTTGGTATCAGAGCCAGGTTGGCCGTCTCGGTCCTGGCGTGGGAGGCGGGCAAAATGGTACCGTTAGGATTTAGTTTTCAATAGTTTTCAAAGTTTTTTAGGGGATAGGAATTAAAAAAACAAATAGCACCTCTTATGTTCAGTATTAGTCTATTAATCGTCAACTCTTGGTTTCAACTTAAATTTAGCCAACTTATTTTTCAGATGCCACCGAGGAGAATTACTCATTCTCAGTGCACCAGGGCTTCAAATAGGATTGGTATTCGTGACGGATCTCTTGGGTACAGTAAGACATAACTCGACATCCTGAATAAAGTCGGCGGCTCTATTTCTCTCCCCCAACAATGTGTGACTCTAAATTTTGTCGCTTTTTAAACCTTATCTCTGAGCCCAAGATCCTAGTTTCCCTTTCGTAGGTTCTTGTTCCGGATTTTTTCCGAGTTATGTGTTCCTTTCTTATCTGAGCTTTCATTCTCTTCTTAGGCTACGGATTCTGCAAGTTAAGCTTTCATTCTTTATGCATTTCTTATTTTAACTATGGTAGTCTTATGCCATATCATTCAATTCATTCTTTGGATCCAAAAGTGTGTTCTATTCGTAAAAGTTTTTGTATACTTTGTAATTTCTTCCCTTCACTTTCTATGTGCAATCTGTGTTCCATCTGGGTTTTGTGGTTTACATCGGAGGTCCTTCATCTTGGAATTTGGAACGAAATCTCATCAAGTGGGAGATAATTTTAATGACCCTAATCCATCCTGTTTTAAATTGTATGCATAAAACTTCCAAAAATCAATTGAAGCCCATCTCATTCTTTTTATTTTCTTGGTCCAAGTTCCAGAAACCCTATAATTTTCTTATTTCTCTTATGAAAATGAGGATTCTCTTGTGTTGGAGGCACAAGAAGAAATTTTTTTGGCGGAGCCCTATCGGAATCATGTCATCATTTCTGGCAGTCTTCGTGTCAGGCGTTTTCCTGGAGAACCGTGTAGAGCCACAATATGAGAAACCCATCACCTAATATTGGAAATCCACGAGTCTCATATTTCCAAGAAGACTATATTCGTCCAGACTCGAGGTAAGAGTCGACCTTTATTATAGCAAGTTTTCTAAAACGTTTTTGTGTAGTGGATCTTTAATCAGACCCGTTTTGGGAGAAAAGAGAAAAGAATAGGCAAAACGTAAAGATCAGGCTGAAATATGTTAAGAATATTTGTGACTCTCATATCATTTACAGCCACAAGCGGTTCTTCATTTAGATTTTTTTTTGAAAGTTATGTGTATTTTTGTGAGGCATATTTATTTAGGTTAAATATGCGAGCAACCAATTTGGAGAGTGTTTTGCCGGTAATCCAGGAAGAAACACATAGCCATTTACATATCGATATGAAGATGTTGAATCCATAAGTTATGGTCGGAATGTTGCAGTTGTATGTTTCCAAATAAGTTTTATTCTATCGACAACCCTTGTTTCGTTTTAGAAAGTTTCATTTTCTGAGAATTTCCATACATAGAAACTCTATTCCTAGTCGCATTTTTCCGAAGTAGTGTTTCCTCAACCGCAACCATTTTGATCGTTATTCCTTCGTTCATCGTTTTCCAGGTTCTATTAGGCTGAGGTGAGGTGTATTCGGCAAACTCTGTATTCAGTATATAAACCTCCTCGTATAGATAGCTTAGTATCTAAAACTATTTTGTTTCTCTTATTTGTTCATAGTTAGTTTTGATTTTTAATTAAACTTAGGAATATATAAGATTATGTTGTAAACAAGAGAGAAAGATGAAAGTGTTGTGTATTATTCTATTGATAATAAGGAGTATATATATAGGGATATTGTTGGATCTCCTAGGATCTAGGGTTTGATATATTGAAATTTAACCAACCTCGTTCTTACCTTGAACTGGCAGCGGAATGAAATGGTGAACGAGATCAGTTGAGCAACGCAGATGCCTTGCCTCTACCAGATACACACGCACACAAGCTGGAAACGGGATGCTAGTGCCGGATAAATGGGAATCCTCTGTTTCTGGTGTTTCTGCTCTTCTCACTGAGAAAAACTCGACGGCCACTGTTCTAGGTCGAAACTTTTAAGTTTTATTCGACCTCGAATCACACTCAACGGGCCAGACTTGATTAAGTCATAATTTCGAAAAGCCTTTCGAAAATCCGAACTGTGTCGACCGACACACAAGCTGTGTCGATCGACACAACACCATATTCTCGATAATAATGTGTATCCAATACACATTAATATGATCATTACCATAATGATCATTCCCATGTCGTAGCTTCCAGTTTGCTTAGGTGTGTGACCCTATAGGATCATATAATACTGGCAGTAAGTCTACAACTTACAGATTGCAAGAGGCTTCTAGCAAAATATTTCAACCGCCCCGTATTATACGAATGTCTGATCTCGACACACAACTATCATCAGGAGTGAGTACAAGTGTGATTTCAGGACACTATCCCAACAATCTCCCACTTGTACTGGAATCATCAATTCCTATAATCCTTTTGTCTCTATATCTCGATTTGGCATAAGGCAAGATTGGTGTCATCTTTATTAAGCCAACATCGTGTTTATCGAACTCATGATCTCATACTGAACATTACAAACAACTGAACTACAGTTCGTTTGAGTGCGGCCACACATTTTCTCAGTATTAAATCTTCGATAGGCCCTGAGATATTTATCTCCCGTTATTCAGGAGGGACAAATCCCATCTTGTTCCATCCCTATTTCAACGCACACTTCATGATATACTTGAACAGTGCCGTTATAGTCGCCAGTTACGGGTCGACGTTTGACAACCTCGTCTAGGGACAAAACATAATTTATATCATCTATGACTTATAGGGTTTCATGATCAAGTCCTCAACTTGATGACCTATAATATGACATAAACTTATTTTGGGACCATTATTTAGACCACAATAAATAATGCTGAAATCAAATTTTATTAAACATATCCAAAAGAATGTTTTACAAGAGCATCTTATTATAACTAAAATAAAACTAAAACTCCCACTAGAATCAAGATTACATCTTAAGATCTCTAATGCCTACAGCAGTCGTATGACTCTCATGCTTAGGCCTTGGGAGTGATTTAGTCAGAGGATCAGCGACATTCTCGTCCGTCGGAACTCGGCTGATCTTCACATCACCTCTATTGACAATATCACGAATCAGGTGATATCTCCTCTCTACGTGTTTGGACTTCTGGTGTGACCTGGGTTATTTCGCCTGAGCAATGGCTCCATTGTTGTCACAAAACAAAGCCAATGGCTCCAAGATACTAGGAACCACACCAAGTTCAGTCATGAACTTCTTGATCCAAACAGCTTCCTTTGCCGCTTCAGAAGCAGCAACATATTCAGCTTCCGTCGTGGAATCAGCTACGGTATTCTGCTTAGATCTCTTCCAGCTCACTGCACCGCCATTCAGACAGTAGACATATCCAGACTGTGATCGGAAATCGTCTCTGTCCGTCTGAAAACTCGCATCTGTGAATTCATTCACCACAAGTTCTTCACTTCCTCCATACACAAGGAATTTATCCTTAGTATGTCTCAAATACTTGAGAATATTCTTTACAGCTGTCCAGTGAACTTCACCTGGATCAGATTGGTATCTACTCGTCATGCTTAACGCGTAAGCTACATCTGAACGAGTGCAGAGCATGGCATACATAATAGATCCTATTGCAGAAGCATAAGGAATCCTATTCATGCGCTCCCGCTCAGCATGTGTCACCGGACACTGCTTCTTGCTGAGACTAATGCCATGAGACATCGGTATGAAGCCCTTCCTGGAATCTTGCATCTTGAATCTGTGCAACACCTTATCAATATAAGTGTCCTGGCACAATCCAATCAGCCTGTTCACTCTATCTCTGTAGATTCTGATTCCAAGAATGTACGCGGCTTCTCCCATGTCTTTCATGGAAAAACAACTTCCGAGCCAAGTCTTAACAGACTGAAGCAACGGAACGTCATTACCGAGGAGGATGATGTCATCGACATACAGTACAAGAAACGCAATTCTGCTCCCACTAGTCTTCTTGTAAACACGTGGTTCCTCTTCGTTCTTGATGAAACCAAATTGTTTTACTGCTTCATCAAAACGAAGATTCCAACTCCGTGATGCTTGCTTCAATCCATAAATGGATTTATGAAGCTTGCATACCTTCCCTGCGTTCTTAGGATCGAACAAACCTTCAGGCTGTGACATATACACATCCTCTTCCAGAATACCATTCAGGAATGCGGTTTTGACATCCATTTGCCAAATCTCATAGTCATAATGAGCGGCAATTTCTAGAAGAATCCGAATGGATTTAAGCATAGCGACTGGGGAATAGGTTTCATCATAGTCAATACCATGAATTTGCTTGAAACCTTTAGCCACCAACCTCGCTTTGTAAATCTGTACATTGCCATCCACGTCAATCTTCTTCTTGAAGATCCATTTACACTCAATGGCTTTTGCACCATTAGGTAAATCGACCAAGGACCATACTTGGTTTTCTGACATGGATCCCATTTCGGATATAGAGGCTCCAAGCCACTTTTCGGAGTCCGGGCCCATCATTGCTTCCGCGAAGGTCGCTGGTTCGTCACTATCAATGATCATCAGATCATTAGAATTGGTCACGAGAAATCCATAGTATCTCTCGGGTTCGTGACGGATCCTTCCGGATCTGCGAACTTCAGGCTCCACAGGCGCCGGTTCCACAGAACTCTGTGGATCCAACTGCTGCTCTTCCTCAGCAGGTTGAGAAGTCTCCTGTGCATCTCGAATTTCTTCAAGATGTACTTTACTCCCACTGTTTTTCTTAGAGAGAAACTCCCTCTCAAGAAAAGAACAGTCCCGAGCAACAAATACTTTGTTCTCAGATTGGTTGTAAAAGTAGTATGCCTTGGTTTCCCTGGGATAACCAACGAAGTAGCATTTATCTGATTTGGGCGCGAGCTTGTCAGAGATTAAACGTTTGACATAAGCCTCACATCCCCAAATCCTCAGGAAAGACAGACTAGGAATGTTCCCAGTCCACAATTCATGTGGTGTCTTTTCCACTGATTTAGATGGCACCCTATTTAGTGTAAACGCAGACGTTTCTAGAGCGTATCCCCAAAAGGATAATGGAAGATTTGAATGACTCATCATAGACCGAACCATATCCAATAAGGTTCGATTCCTCCTCTCTGACACTCCATTCCATTGGGGTGTTCCAGGAGGAGTGAGTTGTGAAATAATTCCACACTCGCTCAGATAGTCGCTGAACTCTTGACTCAAGTATTCTCCTCCGCGATCCGATCGCAGAACTTTAATACTTTTGCCAAGTTGGTTCTGTACTTCATTCTTGAATTCCTTGAATCTATCAAAGGATTCTGACTTGTGTCTCATCAAATAGACATAGCCATATCTACTGAAATCATCAGTGAAGGTAATGAAGTACTTGTAATTTCTTCTGGCAACAGTACTCATCGGCCCACATACATCAGTATGAACAAGGCCCAATAAGTCACCGGCCCTTTCATTCGGTTGGTTGAAAGGGGCTCTAGCCATTTTGCCCATCAAACAAGATTCGCATTTCTCACATGATTCAAAATCAAATGAGCCCAGAAGCCCATTTCGATGGAGCCTTTGGATGCGTTTCTCATTGATATGGCCCAAACGACAATGCCATAAGAAAGTCGGGTTTTCGTCATTTGACTTAAACCGCTTTGTATTTATGTTAAAGTTAGGCATTTCTTGGTTTAAAACATATAACCCATTATCTAATGGGGCGCTACCATAAAACGTACCATCACGATTAAAAGAACAAACTTTATTCTTAACAGCAAAATCAAAACCTTCCAAATCCAATACGGAAACTGAAATTATGTTTCTGCTAATCGCAGGTACAAAGTAGCAATTATTCAAAGTTAAAACCATGCCCGAAGGTAAAGACAACTCGTAGGTGCCTACGGCCAGTGCAGCAACCTTAGCTCCATTCCCGACCCGTAGCTCCACTTGTCCTTTCTTCAGCGTTCTACTGTTTCTTAGTGCCTGCATATTAGTACAAATATGAGCACCGCAGCCGGTATCCAATACCCACGAAGTAGAACTAGAAGATATAACATTAAGTTCGATAACATAAATACCTGAGTCAGACGCATCATACGTCTTCTTCAGCTTCTTGTAATCTTCCATGAACTTCTTGCAGTCTCTCTTCCAATGCCCTAACTGCTTGCAGTAGTTGCACTTATCCTCAGGAGAAGGCCCGGATTTGGGCTTCGGCTTGGGCTTGTCCTGACTCTCAGTCTGGACAACTTGGGCCTTTCCCTTATCCTTCTTAGGTTTCTTAAACCTTTTACCCCCTTGTACCATCAGTACACTGGGAGTTGCCTTCTTGAGATTCGGCTCTGCTGTCTTCAGCATGCCGTGCAACTCAGTCAATGTCTTAGTCATGTTTTGCATGTTGTAGTTCATGATGAACTGATCAAAACACGACGGCAAAGACTGCAGAATCATGTCAGTGGCTAGCTCCTGGCTAATGGCACAGTCCAGTTTCCTCAGGTTATCAATGTAACCCATCATTTTAAGGACATGAGGACTTACTGGACTGTCCTTAGTCAGCTTGCAATCCATGAGAGATTTAACCGTCTGGTATCTCTCTGTGTGAGCTTGCTCCTGAAACAAAGATTTCAGGCTGTTAATCATCTCAATGGGTGACATCACGTTCTCATATTGCTTCTGCAGCTCAGAGTTCATAGTGACCAGCATTAGACAATTAACATCTTTGACATCAGCTGAATGCTTATCCCAAGCATTCTTTTCTGTCTGCGGGGCATTGGAACGTGGCCTCTCGGTGAGAACTCTTTCAAGGACATATTCCTTGTTCTCCTGCCTGAGAACTATTCTCAGGTTCCGATACCATTCCAAGAAATTAGATCCATTTAACTTGTCCTTCTCAAGGACCGATCTTAGTGAGAAAGTGTTGATGTGATTTGAGACAGACATAGCTGTAATTAAAAGAGGTAGAGGTTTTAGTTATAATGCTCAAGGAAATGAGAATTCTTATCTAATAAGAAAGACTCGCATTGTATTCAAAACTATGTTTCCTCAGATGAATACAATGAGCCAAGATCCATACTTCACCAAAATCTGAGTGGGCAACTTGCCATCACCCAAACTTTAGTTAGTTAGGTAAGCAAATCATTGCTAATTGTACCCAGTACAACTCTTGGTCGTAGATGAGACAAACTATGTCTAATCTACTATGATGTCTCTGGGCCCAGAACTTCTGACATCCCAGTCAAGTAAAACCAATCTCTTCTGTCTTGTGATCACTAATAGTTTCACTGCAAATCTATCAATGATCACCTGCATTACTCATGTTGTTGTGGATACCAAGGACTCCAAGGATATCCAACAACAACACGAGTCTTGACAGTAGACAAGATCGGGCAAGACATCAAGATCACTTGATATTTGGTTGAGGAAAAGAATTATTTAATCTTGATGTATATCCAATATACATTCAAGAAGTTATTAATTTAATTAAAACATTCAGTTTTATTAATTTTAGGTTCAACTAGAACTTTAAGATTAAATTTGGTCTGGTATATGCAAATTTATGGTCCAACCAATAATTCTGCGAATGGTGTGTCGATCGAAGCCAACCATTGGCATCGGTCGACACAACATAATTTAAACCGGTCTTCGATAACCGGTCAAACCGGATCGAATTTCATTAACCGATTCAATCTAATTGAACCGGTTCGGTTTAACGGTCCATGTCAATCGTCACACAACTCTGTGTCGATCGACATTACCGAACCAGAACCAATTGGTTAATTAAAATTAACTGAGCGAGATAACCGGTTCAATCCAATTGAACCGATCTATCTAATCGCATTGCCGGTGTCGACCGACACACCCAGTGTATCGATCGACACAGCAGGAATTTGGGTACTCGATCTCAGATCGAAACCCTAAAATTATTTACGAGTTTTCGCTATGTGTCGACCGACACACGCTTTGTGTCGATCGATACTCTGCGACAAACCCTAAAAATTTTACGCGTTAATTCGCGGCGTGTCGACCGACACACGCTTTGTGTCGATCGACACAGTGCGATTTCAACAGTTTCATCGTTTTCAATAGGCACATAATCCGAGATTAACACTTTGAAAACATGATTTAGCATGCAATATTCAGTTCAACAACATCAGTTTTCGAATTAATTGCATCTGATTCAATAGCTAAACCCTAACAACGCTCTGATACCACTGTTAGATCTCCTAAGATCTAGGGTTTGATATATTGAAATTTAACCAACCTCGTTCTTACCTTGAACTGGCAGCGGAATGAAATGGTGAACGAGATCAGTTGAGTAACGCAGATGCCTTGCCTCTACCAGATACACACGCACACAAGCTGGAAACGGGATGCTAGTGTCGGATCAATGGGAATCCTCTGTTTCTGGTGTTTCTGCTCTTCTCAATGAGAAAAACTCGACGGCCACTGTTCTAGGTCGAAACTTTTAAGTTTTATTCGACCTCGAATCACACTCAACGGGCCAGACTTGATTAAGTCATAATTTTGAAAAGCCTTTCGAAAACCCGAACTGTGTCGACCGACACACAAGCTGTGTCGACCGACACACAAGCTGTGTCGATCGACACAACACCATATTCTCGATAATAATGTGTATCCAATACACATTAATATGATCATTACCATAATGATCATTCCCATGTCGTAGCTTCCAGTTTGCTTAGGTGTGTGACCCTATAGGATCATATAATACTGGCAGTAAGTCTACAACTTACAGATTGCAAGAGGCTTCTAGCAAAATATTGCAACCGCCCAGTATTATACGAATGTCTGATCTCGACACACAACTATCATCAGGAGTGAGTACAAGTGTGATTTCAGGACACTATCCCAACAGATACAACTTGGAGAACAAGTACAACTTAGGCAACAAGTAAATCTAGAACATTGGTTAATGGGCCTATAATGGGCATCCACTAAATCATACATAACACTCCCCCTTGGATGTCCATTATAATGGAATAGTTATAAAAGCACTTAAGATGATGCCTTGTTAAAAACCTTACCAGGAAAACCTAGTGGGAAAAACCATGGTTAAGGGAAAAGAGTGCATCGCGCAATTACTCCCCCTGATGAGAACATAACTCGAGCCTTTGAGATGAAGCAATATGATATGACGAATTAACTTCTTGTTAACGATAGGTTGACGCGTCATGGGGGATATTTGTCGTTATTAGGTCTTCTAGGATGGCTTATACATGTCCCACGAAACATACATATCTTGAGTTCTATGACTTGATTCAATTTGGCGATGAAAATAGACTCAAATATCTTTCCTTGGACAATATAATCATCTTATAATTCCACTGGAAGAATCTCATTTGATTGACAAACTTTTGACCTTCGATTCCATATCGCGAATGGAGTGTGTTCATGCCTTGATTCTTTTTAGGTATGATTAATCTTGGATCATCCTCTTCTGCTTCTCTCGATATTGAAAGACTTTAGAAGATTGATAGATATTCATCATTTGAGTGATAACATTCCTCTTTAGGTGTCTATCATTTCATGTTCTTTGTTGCCTCGTTAAAACCTTGACATAGAAAAACCCAATGGGATAAAAACCATGATAAGAAAAAAGAGTACAACCACACACAACATATTTCTCCCCCTGGAAGCATCATCTTCGGGAGATGCATTCCAATCATATATATCATCTTTTGCTGATTGCTGTAAGCATAACCTTATTGAACAAACTCAATTGATTATCAGATGATCTATTGGACTTCTTGTCCATAACATGCCTTTCACATGAAAGGTCATACTTCACTACAGGAAAAACAGGTATTAATAACATAAGAAAAACGCTATAATACGGTTTTGATAGCGGAAAGGTAAGCGCTATGTCATGTCCCGCGATAATAGGTCTGGCACTTTAGATAGCGTTTTTCGTAAATGCTATTGTATATATTTTTAAGATAGCATTTCAGTAAATGCAATGGTTACATATATTTAAGATAGCGTTTTTGTTAAAAGCTATGTTATATGTTTTTAAGATAGCGTTTTAGATTATTCTATAATAATGTTTATTAAACGCTATGGTATTACAAAAAAAAATTAAAAAAAAATTATATAAATAATTAATTAAATTAAAATTGAATATACCACTACATTTTTCCAGAAAATACAATACAATTACATTATTTTAACTCAAATATTATCACTTGATTAAGTGTACAGATCATAAGGAGGAAGAATACTTAAACATTATTTTAACAAAATAATTAACTTTACAATTAAAAAAAAAAAAATTATACTTAACAAAGAAAAAAAAATTAGGAAGCCCCCACCATCCTCGTGACCATCGCCGTGACCATCGCCGTCTTCACCGTGGCAGCTCCGGTGAGAAGGCCACGCAGCACCACCGTCTTCCTCTTCTCTTTCTCTCTCTCGTCGGTGACGAGCATGGTCACTTGTTTCTTCCCCGTGACCATCGCCGTCTTCAACGGTGGCAGCTCCGGTGAGAAGGCCACGCAGCACCACCGTCTTCCTCTTCTCTCTCTCTCTCTCGTCGGTGACGAGCATGGCCACTTGCATGGGGTCAATCCTGAGATATCAGTGACGACTGGCATCGGAGCTGAGAGGAGGATGGAAGACAGAGCGACGGCCGCCGAGAAAGCCTTCATTGACTGTTGCTCCTGCAGATTTAGGTAAGGATTGAGTGAGAGATTTGTTAGATCTCGGCTTGAGAACGAGATTCGTCGGGATCGTGAGCGACATGGCTCCTCTGATTTCGAAAATCGCTGGGGAAAGTGTGGGTGGAGAAGCGGAGAGATGAGCTTTAGATTCTCTTAAGAGCGTGTGGAAGGAAGAAGTGTGATATGAGCTTTCGTAGAGAGTGAGGAAGGAAGAAGATGTTACGGCTGGTGAGAGGAAGGGAGATGAGAGACATAAATAATTAGGGTTAATAGAAATGGACGGCTGAGATTGAATAATAGATGGAATCTAAGGGCTTAGAGTGTTATCCATGTGATAGAATATTAGCCAATGACAAAATTAGTTAGGTTTAATTTATGTATAATACTTATGGTTTATCATTAAAGATTAAAAATTAGGATTTAGGGTATAAAGTTAATGTTTAGAGTTTAAAAATGTAGTGTTTATGATTAAAGAATAAAAATTTAGGTTTAAAGTTTGTGTTTAGGGTATAGAGTTAAGGTTTTAGAGTTTTAAAATGTAGTGTTTATGATTAAAGATTAAAACTTTAGGGTTTAGGGTATAAAGTTAAGGTTTTGGAGTTTAAAATATAGTGTTTATGATTAAAGAATAAAATTTTGGGTTTAGGGTTTGTGTTTAGGGTATAGAGTTAAGATTTTAGAGTTTTAAAATGTAGTGTTTATGATTAAAGATTAAAACTTTAGGGTTTAGGGTATAAAGTGAAGGTTTTGGAGTTTAAAAATGTAGTGTTTATGATTAGAGAATAAAAATTTGGGTTTAGGGTTTGTGTTTAGGGTATAGAATTAAGATTTTAGAGTTTTAAAATGTAGTGTTTATGATTAAAGATTAAAACTTTAGGGTTTAGGGTATAGAGTTAAGTTTTTGGAGTATAAAAATGTAGTGTTTATGATTAAAGAATAAAAATTTGGGTTTAGGGTTTGTGTTTAGGGTATAGAGTTATTAATATTCTAGAGTTTTAAAATGTAGTGTTTATGATTAAAGATTTAAACTTTAGGGTTTAGGGTATAGAGTTAAGGTTTTAGAGTTTAAAATATAGTGTTTATGATTAAGATTAAAAGTTTAGGGTTTAGGGTTTGTGTTTAGGGTATAGAGTTAAGTTTTAGAGTTTAAAATTTAGTATTTAGGATTAAAGATTAAAAGTTTAGGGCTTAGGGTTTGTATTTAGGATATATAGTTAAGGTTTAGATTAAGATTTAAAAAATAATTATAATTTTTTCATTTTTTTTTTACATTTGTATATAATTAAAAACTCATTAATTTAAATAAAATATTAAATTTTTTTGTTAATATTAAAGGGAAAAACAGAAATCTTATTTTGTTAAAGAAAAAAAAAAGTTGGAGGGAGAGAGGGAAACTAAAAAAAATTGGAGGGAACAAAAGGTAGAGAGAGGGAAGCTAAAAAACAAGGGAGGGAAGTAGAACTTTTGGGCTCTCATTTTCCAGCGTCAGTTATACATAGCGTTTCATGTCATACCGAGTAAACATAGCGTTTATATTTTCGTAAACGCTATCTAAAATACAAGAGTATATCAACGATAGCATAAACACTCAAAACGCTATCTACAACTGCTATTAATACTCGAATTTCTTGTAGTGCTTTGGTCTATTTGGACCAAATATCCTTAACATACAATCTTCCAATACTTACGATTTTTTCTTTTTCTTCTTATAGAAGTTATTAGTATGACTATCTTTCTTATCATACGAAATCACATCTTTTCATCATGAAATAGATCAATAAATTATTCAATATCATTTGAAATATGGTACTTCATGACCAAGAATTCTTTCCAATATATGCGTGCAAAATCAGGGCTTCTCGCATATAAGAGTACGTGCAAACTTCGTGCATCCCTGAATTATGACTTTCCAAATTCTGATTGTGCAAATCTGATTCATGCATAATCCGTGCGGATCTGATTCGTGCATATTATGTGCAAAATCAATAATAATCATTATGCACATAATTCATCCAGAATTATCATGTGCATAATTCGTGCAGTAATGTTCTCGAGAATTGGCACATGCTGCTTCTGGAAGTCCAAATCCTTATGGGGTTTACTGCTTCTTCCACTTTAAAATCTTTTAGAACTTTCACATAAATGTCATTATCTAGTGGCTCTCAATTGCTTTTCACGTTGCCATACTAATAAGAAATTTTAAAGTAGTTGCTTCAACCACATTATAATAGTTTCTTTATAATTCACTCTAGGTCTTTGTGAGAATCCTTTGCGCAAATATTGATTTACATCTCACAGTTTCATCATCTCATATATTCTTTCATATAAAGACCTATTTATGTGCCACTGGTATTACACTATTAGGTGTATTGACTACTGGTCAGAATACTCTTTTCTTTCAAAGAGATTTTAACTTTGCATCTATTGTGTCTTTCCCTTTTGGCCAATCATTACTTTGTGTATACTTTTCAATAGATGGATTTGATCCTCATTCTCACTAACTGCTACATTGCATGCATAATTATTAACGACGTCGATTTGATATCGGTTTCATATTGTTCCATACATGACATAGCTATTTGAGATTTCTTTATTCTCAGGTACCTGAATTTCTTTCTTGACATGTTTACCATCTCTTCTTGAGATCCTTAATATTTCATTTCTCGGTTCTGCCATTCTCATTCATGCTCCTTTTCTTTTTCGAGGATTGTTATATTTAGAACCGATATGTCTATAACTGATGCAGCCCTGGAATCAAAGTGATGCTCTGATACCAGATGATGTAGCCCCGGAGCGGAAGCTTGAGCGATGGATTGATGGAGGACAAGCACTGGCTTAAAAGCTCTCTTACTTGACTGAGATGGATGGAATGGATGAATGAAATGATTGACTCTCTCAACCGGTGGGTTTGATTGACTCTCTCAATCGGTGGTGAACTAGTTCTGCTTGAGTCACACAAGCAAACCTAATCCAATAATCTTCGGAGACAATTGAATCACTCAAAAGAATCCTAAGACAAAAGATCTTAACAAAGAACACTCTTTGAAGAAACTGAATAATACTTTGATTGAAGGTTGAAAGGTTGAAAGGTGATTTACAAATGAGCTAAACTATGCCTTTATAGGCTCTTTACAAACGGTCATATTGACCTTGAACAAGAAAGAAATCGAACTTAATGAAACTAGCCGTTGGGGCTGATTTTGGTGAGGATCCTTGATCTTGTTGCTTTCTTTGTATCTGGATGGCTTTAAGGGATAAGTGAGGATCCTTGGGACAGCTTGATTGACAAACAATTCGTGGCTTTCATTCTTGGAAAGAAGCCGTTGGTGTTTGATCTCTTTCTTCTCCAAAAATGGTAAGTATGACTTGTTGAAGTTATGGAGAATCTTGTGTGGTCTTGTGCAGCTGGGAACGTCTAGACTTGATGGAAAGGAGCTCAATACACTGTAGTTTTGATAGGTAAACGTTTGGTGCTGAATTGACCTTCCAAATGTGAATGCTTCCATATATGGCAAGTCTGCTGAGCTAGTGCCGATGCTACTTCCTGAGCTAGCTGTGATGCTACATATGGTTAGCTCCTTTTCGGTATCTTCTTCTTGTGTCATCTTTTGGGGATGACTCTTCTTAGTGGCATGCTGATGATGAGCTGAGCTAGATTTCTTGACCTTGGTCTCCACTTGAGCTAAGATAAGCTCATACGCCTTGTTGGATCTTCTCGGCTCCATAATCTCTTCTCCATGTGTTATGATTCCTCCTGGGTCATATGTCTTCTTAGGATTGATTGTTGTATGTATAATCAATCCTATGCCTTTTGTTGGATCAGAACTCATTATTGCCTTGACTTCTCTTGGTCTCCTTGCGCTGATTGACGTAGTGGTTGAGTTAGCGATTGAGTCAGTGAGCGCCTGGTTTGATCTGGTTCTGATGACCGCATCATACCCTCCCTCTTCAAGAAGTTTTGACCTCAAAACTTGATAACCTGCACATAGATAAGTCAAGTTAGTCCAGTGAAGTGAATGAGGGTTTAGAAGATTACCTTGGGAATCATTTTGATTCTGGTATAGTTGTGGAGCATCCGGTGGCTCTTCTTTGAGTAAATAGGACAGCAATGCTCCTCTTCTTTGAGCTGGTGTGATGCCTCCTTTGCTTATCTTGCTTCTGCTCTCTTTAAGACCTGAAATATCCTCAACAATCTGGCGAAGAAACAAGTGCATTATGGGATCCTTATCACATAAATAACGGTTTGAATCATTTTCCCTAGAGTCATCTTCATGTGCTACTGATATCTCATCCTCTTGTAAGCTTAACAAATCCTTTAGCACAGCTGTTGAGTCATGAGAAATGAAGTGGATCAAAGAAAGACTCACAATGTTATTTGATGTAGTGTCCTTGCTTTGGTCTGGTGGCTCTTCCTTGATCTCCCATTTGGCCTTATCTTTAAATCTAATCCCTGTCTCAACACTTGACTCAAGAAACAAGTGCATCATACCAGTGGATTGATAATCAAGAATACTCATTCGAAGTTCAGAAATAACCTCATGTTTGGTTGAAGCATGATATACGTCAAGCCTTTGATTTGCTTGTGGCTCATGTGTGGAAACATGGCTCGGTTTTGGTCTCTCTTTCAAGACTCCTTCTTCCTTTGGCTTCTTGATCTTTATCAGACCTGTACCTAAGTCAACTCTTAAGGGAAAGAGCAAGTGGATTATATCTGAGTTTGAGGCTTTAAAAACAGGTTGCATAAGATTGAAGCTTACCATTATGGCTTTGATAAGCTGGTTCAGAGTTGCCTCTCTCCTTATGCGTGTACTACTAGAAGTTTCATGCTCTAGTCCATCATTGGTTGAAGCTCCCTGATCTTTCTCATCTTGATTCCTTTGTGTTGATGGTTCTGTCCGAAACTTGACTTCATGACCTATATCTTTCTCAAGTTCTCTTGGACAAGACAAATGCATTATTATATCCTTGGAATCATTATAAACTGTTTCAGTAAGACAATTACTCACCTTGCCTTGTTCATGTCTTGGTGCATCAGTCATGATGGTACCTTGAATGTACTCTTGTCCTTCACTAGCTTGTAGCTCATGACATTGGTGTTGCTCCACTTCTTCTTTAACACCTAAACTTTTATGAACCTTTTGGTCCAGACACAAGTGCATCATAACAGTGGTTGGAAAAACAAGTTTATTTACTCTAAGTTCAGAATTCACCTTGTTTGCTTGCACCTCACGGTTGTTGTCCTTTTGACTTGTGTGCTCTTGAGCTACTTGGTTGCGACTCTCCTTTACTCTAGAGATGACCATAGCTCTCTTAGGGCAGTCACTATGGGATGTAGTCTGGTGTGTGACATCTATGGATGCTGGTAGCATCACTTGATCAGGTTGTGATGTTGGTGCATCGGTCCACTTGACTTTTTCACTCTCCTTTGAACAAATCAGGTTTGGTAGTGTACTCTGACCTCCATGCTCTTCTTCTGATCTTGTTCCTGATTCAAATTCCTTGGGCAAAGACAAGTGCATGAGTCTTGAATTGGAAATTAAAATATCAGATTGCACAAAATTATCATTTGTGTCAGTTACTTCCAATTTCAATTCGGATGTTATATCATTGAACAACTTCTTAGATGGACAATTTGCAGCAAAATGTCCTCTTCTATGGCACCTATAACATGTTGGCTCTTTGGAATTTACAAGGTTAGAACACTTACCTTGTGTTGGCGTGTCTCGCAACTTGAGTGAGGCATCAAATCTAGGTCCGGTTGCATTGGGTGAAGCTTTGCGGCTGTGCTTCTGCTCTTGCTTCTTTGGGTACAAAATCTCCATGATCTCCTGCCATTTCTGATCCTGCTTTGCTTGAAGAGTCTTCTTAGATTCTTGATAGCAATCAGACTTGGGTTTTGGAGCAGCTTGTGCTTCGGATGCAATCTTCACTCTCTTGGTTGTGGTTTGAAGCTTCTCCACAAATTCCTTTTTCATCCTGGACTTGAGATCTCTCCAATCTAGTACTGGCTTCTTAAGGATGGTTGGTGTGCTCTCCTTTAGCCACCATTCATAAGCCTTTTCTGTGAAGGCTGAGACAGCTTGTACTAGCCTCCTTTCCTTTGGAACTTTGTTAACTTGTAACCACTCCTCCATGTTGTTTTCCCATTGCAAGTATGCTTCAGGATCTTTGCTAATTCCTGAGAAGATTAGGGAACCTCTTGTTCTGGTGGTTGGCTGCCTTGTGCTTGCTTGTTGGGCTGTAGCTTTCCTTGTATCAGTGAGCTGACGTTGAGCTAGTACATGGTATGAAGTAACTCCATGATTTTTGAATGCACCCTTGTGCCTAGGTGGGTGGTACTCTCCATACATGTCTGCTACTGAATCTTCACGATCCTCCATGTCACTGATTTAGTACCTGAAACAATAAACTCAAAGTGTATCAATATGCTCTGAAGTTATGCAACTTAAGCTTCAAGACAATCCAAACAATAAAATCAACACACGGTTCTAAAAACCTTTGGGAAGTTTTAAATTGTCTTAAAGGACACCCTGAAATCGATTTAGGATTCAAAACTTTTCGAAAAAGATTGAAATAGGCTGGTTGGTTCTCAAAATATCAAGTTTCCTTATTTGTGTGTTGCACACAATTTTGGATGGTTTAAAAAAGGAAAACTGAATTTTCTGTGACAAATCAAGGGAGCCTTTTATTAAAACTTTCGAAATCTTTTGGAGAAACAAAAAGGAAAGAAACACTTTGAACCAAAAATTCTAATGAAAATCGGATCAAAAATGTTAAACTTCTTCTTCTTTGTTAAATCTCTTTTTTTTTTTTTTTTGATAAATGCAAAAATAAGAACTAAAACAAAAGAACACAAAACAAACTTTTTTTTTTTTTTGATTTAAGATGCAAAACAAAACATAAAATGAAATAAATGCAAATGAAAACAATTTTTATGGATTTTTGATTTAAGATGAAATGAAAACAAAAACTAGATGCAATAACCGAAAGGATAAAGGATAGGATACACCTGATGTAGGAACCTTTCGGCTCTGATACCAGATGATGCAGCCCTGGAATCAAAGTGATGCTCTGATACCAGATGATGTAGCCCCGGAGCGGAAGCTTGAGCGATGGATTGATGGAGGACAAGCACTGGCTTAAAAGCTCTCTTACTTGACTGAGATGGATGGAATGGATGAATGAAATGATTGACTCTCTCAACCGGTGGGTTTGATTGACTCTCTCAATCGGTGGTGAACTAGTTCTGCTTGAGTCACACAAGCAAACCTAATCCAATAATCTTCGGAGACAATTGAATCACTCAAAAGAATCCTAAGACAAAAGATCTTAACAAAGAACACTCTTTGAAGAAACTGAATAATACTTTGATTGAAGGTTGAAAGGTTGAAAGGTGATTTACAAATGAGCTAAACTATGCCTTTATAGGCTCTTTACAAACGGTCATATTGACCTTGAACAAGAAAGAAATCGAACTTAATGAAACTAGCCGTTGGGGCTGATTTTGGTGAGGATCCTTGATCTTGTTGCTTTCTTTGTATCTGGATGGCTTTAAGGGATAAGTGAGGATCCTTGGGACAGCTTGATTGACAAACAATTCGTGGCTTTCATTCTTGGAAAGAAGCCGTTGGTGTTTGATCTCTTTCTTCTCCAAAAATGGTAAGTATGACTTGTTGAAGTTATGGAGAATCTTGTGTGGTCTTGTGCAGCTGGGAACGTCTAGACTTGATGGAAAGGAGCTCAATACACTGTAGTTTTGATAGGTAAACGTTTGGTGCTGAATTGACCTTCCAAATGTGAATGCTTCCATATATGGCAAGTCTGCTGAGCTAGTGCCGATGCTACTTCCTGAGCTAGCTGTGATGCTACATATGGTTAGCTCCTTTTCGGTATCTTCTTCTTGTGTCATCTTTTGGGGATGACTCTTCTTAGTGGCATGCTGATGATGAGCTGAGCTAGATTTCTTGACCTTGGTCTCCACTTGAGCTAAGATAAGCTCATACGCCTTGTTGGATCTTCTCGGCTCCATAATCTCTTCTCCATGTGTTATGATTCCTCCTGGGTCATATGTCTTCTTAGGATTGATTGTTGTATGTATAATCAATCCTATGCCTTTTGTTGGATCAGAACTCATTATTGCCTTGACTTCTCTTGGTCTCCTTGCGCTGATTGACGTAGTGGTTGAGTTAGCGATTGAGTCAGTGAGCGCCTGGTTTGATCTGGTTCTGATGACCGCATCAATAACACTTCAAGCGCTCTTTAAACTCACTAGCAGTTTGATATTGTCCTTCTAGAACATTTTAACTGGAGCATTTACAGTTGCTGCATGTGGCTTTGTCACTTTATTAGGTCAGCAAAAGCGTCTGGCAACAGACTTGCTAATCCTTATAACTGAATTATCTTTTGTACTTCTTTCACGACTTCTAATTCACATCTTAGTCCGAGGATCAATGATAATTCAACTCATTTTCTTTTCCAGCTGTTTATTTTCTCCCCCTAATGTTGGATAAACTGACTCAGCAAAATAGTCTCTAAATAAATCTTATAGATTTTATCTTCAATGGGGATCCATATCCAACATATATTCACAACCTTCTTTAAGGTCTCATCTTTTAGCCTTGTGGTGGATCAACTTATCAAACTATTATAGATATGAGATCTTTGGTTCCTGACCCAAAACCAATTTGATGGGGAGAGTTATTAAGTACTCTTTGGCATTATGCGAATCAATGCTGATGCATCTTACGTCTGAGCATAACTACAAGATGTTCAACATGTATTCCCATGGGCATACAATAATCATCAAAGGCTTATAACATGATATCACCAGTATTGCCAATTAGTCTCGCAAACTTCAAGTTGCAGATTTATACAAGGATACATATGAACATCTTGTCGATGCATTATAACTATAAACATATGGTGGATGATCAGTCCATCAGTGGGTGATCAAGCCCACTAACATCTCCTTGTATACTTTCCAGTAAATAAACTCCAAATCTATTTTGGATGGTGAAAATTGTATTATCATATTGCCTTGTGTGCAAGCAGCATATAGCAAATCATTTGAAATTTCTCATTCTTCAATGAGTGTCGCATTACTAAACCGAGATGTCATAACTGGTTTACCAAACATCTATAACATTTATCTCCATTATATCAATCTCTTGTGTAGTACAATCTAGTATAATGTGTAAGTAGTTTCTCCAAAATACTTTTATTACCTTGGATAATACTTATGATTGAAAGTATTCAACATTTCCCTTTACTTATTATCACAAAATGATTAGACTTGAAATCACTTAGGGTTTCTTTATAAATGATTCATCAGGTCCATTTATAGTGTGAACATAATTTTCTGGATGTTCCATTTACTATGGAGGTGGGATTCTCTAATTCTCCCCCTTGAGATAATGAAACTTCATTTTCATCAATCTCAGATTGAATCCCACTTTACAAATCGACAACATACCCAATTTGGGTCATGTGTATATTCTTTTGACCTTTGAGACTTGAGAAAGTATAACACAATAATGATTTTGGATTGAGTTCCCACATATATTGTACTCTCACTAGTCTCCTTCCTGATCACATAAGAGAAATATCTCTTATTTGCAACCATTTTTATTTTCTCACTTCTTGTGAAAATATGATTTCTTGAAAGAAACTCATGGGGTCAACCTTGACCATATCCATATTCATATCCACATTTTCGTCTATAACTACTTCGATAGCCACTCCTCAGACATTGTCATTATTGTGGTGCTTTTCTTTCTCAATATATGATGTACATCCGCTTTAGAGAATATACTATAATAAAGTAGACGTGGTTTATTTTTCAGTACCTCTTTCTTTTGCTCAGTGACAATGAGACAAAATATAAATTCATAGTACTTCTTAAACATTTTTCATGATATTGTGTTTCCAGAACAACAATATTTATATGAAAGATAGAGCATGTCTTCTATAACATCTCTATATGAGTACTTGTTCACATACTTAAAGTCTTATAATCTTAGATGAACCAATCAAGATGAGTTTATGACTATATCACATTATGGTGATCATATCTTTCTTTCACATTAATGTTCCAAAGAACTTGTGGATATTTTACGTCAAGTCACCAATATCAAAAACTCATGGAATTTGATGGCAAAACAGTATGATCAAGAACTTTTAACTTATAATCAAACTAAACATACTATAAAACAGTAACTACAAAACTTAATCAATCAGCACCATTCACCAATTCGTTACTATCATGTCATTGAACTAGGTTCTCAATAAATCAGTCAACTAATTCACCAAATGACATCATATGATAAACATGTGCAAATTCATACAACATTACTATGTAAAGAAAACAAACATCAGATATCGCGTGCAAAACTTGGGTATTAAAAAAAAATTCACAAATAACGATTCGTGCATGATCATTTTTTTCTTCAGAATAACAAACAAACAGCATATAGCCTTGCTAATTTATAACAAACTCGTGATTTAACTGTTTTATGATAAAATATTTATTAAAATAAATATTCTGTGCAAAAATTTTGCAGGATCAGACTGCAGAAATCTACAGTAAAGTTTAGGTAAAACAGAACATAAGAAATCGTGCAAAATTCATATTAGATCTGGTACTGTGCAAAATTTGGGTAAGAAAAATTATACAAAGTGCAAATTCGGGCGAAATTAATAAATGATAATATGACCCTAGACATGCTTTGCAAAAACAGTATGAACAATATTCAGTTTTATTGGCATAAAACATATGATGTAAAATTCAGTGAATAACAATAAAGTGAAAAATGAATATAAGAACTTAAACAATAATATATATAAAGCACAAGAATCCAAAGCAAGTCGCATATATACAGAAATAATATGACAAACATGGGACTTATTGAATTCATCATAATATCGACAAGTAATATTCAATTAAGAATCGATAAATGGATTGATATTATGAACCATGAGTCGATAAATAAACATGATTCTAATACAATACATTAATAATATTATTCTAGATAAGTATTGATAACCATCTCTTTCATGAATAAGATCTGAGGAGACAAAGTCTACCATATGATCATAATCGTGAATGCATAGCCTACCATGATGATTATTCAGAGAATACATCACTTATCATCCTAGAATAAAACATAAACTAAACATAAATAAAATCTCACTTTTTCGGGGTGAAAAAAGCAAAAAATAGAACAAGAGACTATCGTGCTGATAACGTGTTGAAAGTGTTGTGTATGAGTATATATATAGAGATACAACTTGGAGAACAAGTACAACTTAGGGAACAAGTAAATCTAGAACAATGGTTAATGTGCCTATAATGGGCATCCACTAAATCATACATAACAGACTCAACCCCTTGTTAGTGTTGCATGTTAGTGTTAATTGATTGTTATTTATAGACATTTACATAGATATTGAGTAGGTGAGATTCTGGATTTGAGTCCCATCTAGTTGGTGACACTGGGGGTTCGATTCATGTCGTATGTTATTGTGAGGGGGCATGGAGAAGTCTGAGTCGATATATTGCCCATGTTCTAAGATATTGATAGTGTCTCATGGCGGTGTGAGCAATCAAAGAAATCGAAATCGTGTAGGATGTTTTATTGGGTGCTTTAGGTGTTGTGATTGGTCATGTTTAGGCTAGTCTGCTTTATTAGGAGTGTTAGGATCGAGTATGTGTACTTTTGTGTTTATCATCTCATACTTCACTCAGTGACTCCCTTATTACTCACCTTTCTTTCCTTTTATACTTTCAGGTTAGCCTGGCACATGCTTTTAGTGCCTTTTGTATTTGTTTTTAAACTCTGTTTTTTTTGTTCATGTATCTTACAAAAGGAAAAAAGATATCTGAAATTTGTTTTCGGGATCCGAAAGAGAGTACTCGTTTGGTTTATTTTGGTTATGGCATGTTGGATTTAATTGTTTATTTTGTTAATTGGAAAAATTGGAGTTACTTGAGTTGTAGGTTATCGTCTGTTGCACGTTGTCTCGAGAGAGAAGGAGACGTGTGTTACATTTTGGTATCAGAGCCAGTTAGCCGTCTCGGTCCTGATGCGAGAGGCGAGTATAAGATAGTATAGTTAGGATTCGGTTTTCAATAGTTTTCAATGTTTTTTGGGATTTGGAATTAAAAAAAAAAACATCACCTCTTATGTTCGGTTTTAAATTATTAATCGTCAGCTTTAGCCAACTTTTTTCAGCCACCGAAGATAATTATCCATTCTCAAGGGACCAGAGCTTCAAATAGGATTGTTATTCCTGAGGGTCAGCTTTTGTCACTTTTGAAACCTTATCTTCGAGCCCAAGTTCGTAGTTTCCCTTCCTTAAGTTCTTGTTCCGAAGTTGTTCCTATTTATGTGTTCCGTTCTTGTATGAGCTTTCATTCTCTTCTACTTCTATCAATTGTTAAAGTTGGGCTCTCATTCTTCATGCCTTTCTTATTTTAACTATGGTATTCTTACGTCATATATTCAGTTCATTCTTTGGATCCACAAGAGGTGTTCAATTCCTAAAAGCTTTTGTATCCTTTTATATTTCTTCCTGCCACTTTACTATATGCATTTTGTTTACCATCTGGGTTTTGAGGTTTACATCGCAGGTCTTTCATCTTGAAATTCAAGACGAATTCCCATCAAGTAAGGGATATTTATAATGACCCCAATCCAACCCGTTTTCGTTCTGAACCTTCTGAAACCCAATTGCAGACCATATCATTATTTCTATTCCCTAGGCACAAGTTCCATAAACCCTAGGGTTTCTTTATTTATCCTATATATAGGAGGAGCCTCTTGAACTTTTCGGCGAAGTCCTGTCGGAATCCTATCATCTTTCCAGTTGTCATCGTGTGAGGCGGTTTCTTGGAAAACCGTGTGAAGCCACAAGATGATCAACCTATTATTAGAAATCCATGAGCCTCCTATTTCCAAAAATACTAGACTCGTCAAGATCTTAGGTAAGATTCGAATGTTATAACATGTTTTCTAAAGCGTGTTTGTGCAGTGGGGATCTGTGATCAGACACGTTTTGGGAGAAAAGACAAACAAATAGGTAAACACAATTGGATCAAGCTGAAATGTAGTAGGATGTTCGTGACTCTCATATATAGTTATAACTACAAGCAGTTGTTCATTTGGAGTTTTTATGTGTTTTTATCGGAGGCATATATTTGTAGGTAGGATCTCCGAGTAACCAAATAGGGGAGTGTTTTTCCAGTGAACCAGGAGGTCCCACATAGCAATTTACACACGGGTGTGAGGTTGTTGAACCCATCTTTTTATATCTTATTTCCCATCTCCACTCGGAGTTATGGTAGGAAAGTTTCGGTTGCTTCTTTCCAGATAAATTTAAATCCATCAAAAACGCTAGTTCTATCTTAAGAAATTTTCATTTTCTTAAAGATTCCATTTATAGAAATCTAGTTATGGAAACTTTATTTATTGAAAATATATTTATGGAAACTCTATTCATATCAGTTTTTCAAAATGGTGTTTTCTCAACCGCAACCGATTTGAATGCTATTCCTTTAATCGTCATTTTCCAGGTTTTAGTATGCCAATTTGAGGGATATTCCACAAACTTTCATACTTAGACTGTAAACCACATCGTATAGATAGTTTAGTATATAAATGTGTTTCATTTCTTTGATCGAGTCTAGTTAGTTTTGATTGTTAATTGAACTTAGGAATATTGGATTCAACCCCTTGTTTTTGCTGCATGTTAATATTAATTTATTATTATTTATATACATTTACATATATATTGAGTAGGTGGGAAGTGGGTTCAAGTCTCATCTAGTAGGTGACGCAGGGGGTTCAATTTCTTCTGAGTGTTATAGTGTGAGGGGCGGGGAAAGTCTGATTAGATATATGCTTGTGTTCTTAGAAATAGATAAATCATCCCATGGGCGGGGAGAGCGATCAATGAATTCAAGTAGGATGTTTGCTTGGGTGCTTTAAGGGTCGTGATTGTTCATGCTTAGGCTAGATTGCTATATTTGGAGTGTTGAGACCGAGTTTGTGGACTTGCGTGTTTAGCATTTCATACTTCATTAAGTGATTCCCTTTCTTTTTTAAAAACTTTTTTGTACGATTTTATTTTGTTTTATTTTGGTTATTGCATTGTTGGATTTATTGGTTTATTTTGGTAGTTGGAAAAACCGGAGTTACTTGAGGAGTAGGTTATAGTATGCAGTACACTGTCTCTCGATAGGATGAGATGGGTGTTACATTTTTGTATTAGAGCTAGGTTGGCCATCCAGATCCTGAACCGGGAGGCGGGTATTAGATAATACAGTTAGGTTTCAGTTTTCAATGTATTTTGGGGGATTAGGAAATTAAAAAGAACAAAAGCATCTCTTATGTTCGGAATTAGTTTATTAATCATCAGATCTTCATTTCAGCTTAGGGCCTAGCTAACTTGTTTTTCAGATGCCACCGAGGATAATTATCCATTATCAGGGCACCAAATCTTCAAAGAGAACCGTTATTTTTGAGGGATCAACTTTCGATTTTTAAACCTTATCTATAAGCCTAAGTTCCTAGTTTTCCTTACATAGATTCTTGCTATGAATTTTTCCTATTTATGTTTTCACTTCTTATGCTTTCATTCTCTTCTTTTCTACGAATTCTGCAATTTGAGGCATGTCTTTCATATTTTAGTTATGGTAGTCTTACGCAATATTTATTTATTCTATTCATTATTTGGATCCACAAGAGGTGTTTAATCCATTAAAGTTTTTGAATCATTTGTAATTGCATCCCATCATTTTTTATGTGTCTTCCTTGTTCCATATGGGTTTTGTGGTTTACATAGGAGGTCATTCATCTTAGAATTCAGGATGAGTTTTAATCAAGTGGGGGAATTCAGTCCGTTTAATATTTCTGCCCAAACCTTCTGAAACCCAATTGCAGCCCATCAATTTATTTCTATTCCCTCTTCTAAGTTTCAGAAACCCTAGGGTTTTATTATTTTTCCTATAAAAATTAGGAGCCTCTTGTGCTGGAGGAGCATCTTGTGTTGGAGGCACAAGGAGAGAACTTTCCGGGGAAGCCCTATCGAAATCATATCATCCTTTTTGGTTGTCATCTTGTGAGGCAGTTTCCTGGTATCGTGTGGAGCTACGAGACATGCAATCTATAATTAGAAATCTGTGAGTCTCCCCTTTTCAGAAATACCATATTCTTCCAGATCATAGGTAAGAGTCGAACGTTATAGCCTGTTTTTATAGTGTGTGTATATACAGCGTGGATCTGTGATCATACCCATGTTGGAAGAAAAGAGAAACAAAATGCCAAAGAGAATCGGATCAGGCTAAAATTTGGTAAGGATGTTTGTGATTCTCATATCTAGTGACAACCGCAAGTGGTTTGTAATTTGGAGTTTTCGGTTGAAAGTTATGTGTGTTTTTCCAATGCAGTCATTATAGGTCGAATTTGCGATAAATCAATTTGAGGAGCATTTTGCCGGTGAACAAGGAGGAACACATAGCGATTTACACATCAATGTGAAGTTGTTGAATACATATTTTCAGATCTACTTTCCGATCTCTATTACGAATTATGGTTGTAAATTTGAAGCTACTTATTTCCGGATAAGTTTTAGACCCATCGAAATTTATAGATCCATTTTAGAAAAGTTTTCTTTTCTGAGAATTTCTATTTATACAAAGTTTATTTATGGAAATTCTATTCCTAATTGCAGTTTTCTGAAGTCGTGTTTCCTCAACCGAAACCGCTTTGAATGCTAATCATTCAATCATCGTTTTCCATGTTCTATTATTCTAAGGTGAGGACTATTCCACAAACTTACGTATTCAGTCTATAAACCTCCTCATATAAATAGTTTAGTATTTAAAATTTTTTGTTTCTCTGATCGAGTCTAGTTAGTTTTTATTTTAATTGAACTTATGAATAGTGGATTGTTTGTGTTGCGTGTTAATGTTAATTGATTGTTATATGCAGATATCTACATAGATATTGAGAATGTGAGACTGTGGGTTCGTGTCCCATCCAATAGGTGGCACAGGGGTTTGAGTCATGTCGGATGTTGTTGTGTGTGTGTGTGGGGGGGGGGGGGGGGGGCGCAGGTAAATCTGAGTCGATATATTATATGCATCCTAAGAGATCGATAAAGCGTCTCATGGGTGGTGTCTGCGATCATTGCATTCGTGTAGGATGTTTGGGTGATTTAGGTGTCATGATTGTTCTTGTTTAGACTAGACTGCTATATTTGGAGTTCTACGACTGTGTATAAAGACTTGCATGTTTAGCACCTCATATCTAACTGAGTAACTCCATTTTTACGTACCCCTCTTTCCTTTTTCCTTCTTTCAGGTGAGATTGACGAGTAAACAGACCCAATGCTGGATCAGATGCTTTAGTACTTTCCGCTTTTTCTTTTTAAAGTATTTTTTACGATTTTATTTTGGTTTATTTCTGTTATTGCATTGTTGGATTTATTTTGATAGTTGAAATTACTGGAGTTATTTGAGGTCTAGGTTATGGTTTGTTGCACATTGTATCTAGAGTAGATGAGAAGGATTTACATTGTTCAAGCTACCTAAGCAAAAATGAAGCTGACCAACAAAATAATTTCCTATGAGGTCTAGCTCTAGTAGATTCTTCATTTCACAAACTACTGCAAAAGGAAAAAAGGTAAAAAAAATGTGGAAACAACAAGATCATGAGAATAATAAGAGTAGTTGCATGCTTCCTGAGAATTCTGACACTAGTAAAAATATATCGTATAGCCACGTTTTTTTCCGTGGCTATGGCTAATATTTCGTGGCTATAAGCAGTTTTAGCTATACGATCGTGACTAATTTTTTTCGTGTCCAAATCGTGACAAAAAGCCACGTTTTTGTCACGAAATATTCGTGACTAAATTAGTCATGTTTTGTCACGAATATTTCGTGACAAAATTAGCCACGTTTTGTCTTCGTGGCTTTTCAAATAAAACAAAAAACAAAAAAAAACACAGAAAAAAAAACCATTAATGTTTTTATTTATAAACAAAATATAAAAATACAAAAATACAAAAGAAATACAATATATATGTATATATATAAGAAATCCTTCGATGCATCTCTCCGCCGCTTCCGACGCACCGCCGCTTCCGACGCACCGCCTTTGCACCACCGCCACGGCACGGGCTCTGCACTACCGCCACGGCAACATGGACCGCGCCTCTGTAGCATCGTGAATCCACCGCAACACGACGAATCCAACTTCGCCGAATGGTCTTCTTCAAGCATCATCGCCGAATGGCCGCCTCCGCGTCTACCACCGTCTCCTCTCTCTCAGATTCGCCGGAGAAGACCTTGGTTTGCAACCTCCTCCACCGATTTCTCTGCTTCTTGGTCTTCTTGTGTTCTTCATCTTCGTCTTCGTTCTGGAAACACGGCAGTGGCTGAGACATGAATCGACAAGAAAAACGTTTTAAGAAGAAGACTCGGGCGAAGTGAAGAAGAAGGTGAATTTAAATTAATGGGGCAAGGTGAAGATAAAGATAAAGGGATACAATTTTTGATTATCAAAGGTGAAGAAGAGTCGGACCAAAAAAAAATGAAGAAGAAGAAGAGCCGGCTGCCTCACGGGTGAAGATTGTTTTTTTGTCACTTAATGAAGAGATGAAAAGATTAGGTTTATGGAGGATCAATTTATGTCCATTAGATCTGAAATTAATCAATGGTTGAAATTAAAAGAGATCTCAATCCTTGTCCCTCTCTAACAACCAATAGGATTTAAGCTATTTATAAAATCATTTTACAAATTATTTTACAACCAATAGAATAAATATTATGTTTTAATGTAAAATTAAAGATTAAAGTTTATATATAAAGTTTAAATTAGGGTTTAGGGTTTGAATAATATATTCGAAAAATATATTTTTTATAAATATTGAATCTTAGTATGAACATGTTATAAGAATTATACTTTTAATTTTTAATTTAAAGTCTTAGATTTATTTGGACTTATAAGGATATACAATAAGAATTAAAGTTTAGAGTTTTGTTAATTTTATAATTTATGATTAAGAGTTTAAGTGTAGAATTTAATTTTAAGTTTATGGTATAGGGTTTGAAGGTTTATATAATTAAAGTAGTTATGTATATAATTAATAGTTTAAGGTTTAGAGTTTGATTTTGTATGTATAAGTAATGGTTGTGTTTTAATTTATAGTTATGATTAAGAGTTTTATGTTTAATTGGGGTTTGAAAGGTAAGAGTTGAATTTTATAGTTTATGATTAAGAATTTAAAGTTTATAGTTTGATTATGGTTTAGAGTATAGGGGTTTGAAGGTTTATAAATGTTAAATATTAGTTTTAAAAATGTTATAATATTTAAAATGTTATTAATAAGAGTTTTGATTATATTTTAGAGCTTAGGGTTTATTTAGGATTAGGGTTTATGTTTTATATACATGTTATACAATTGTGGTATTGGATTTGAAAATAATAGTTTTATGTACATATAATTAAAGGTTTGTATTTTGATTTTATAGTTTATGATTAAGAGTTTAAAGTTTAGAGTTTGGGATTTTAGGGTATATTTAGGGTTTAGGGTTTGTAGGGTATAGTTTGGAAATTTTAGATTTAGAAATAATAATTTTTTATAATTAATGTTTATATTTTGATTTAATAGTTTATGATTAAGAGTATAATTTATAATATGATAATGGTTTAGGGTTTAGGGTTTAGAGGGTAAGGTTTGTAAAATTTTGATTGGACAGACCTTGGCCACGAAATAAACGTGGCTAAATCGTGACTAATTAGACACGATTTAGCCACGATATTTTACGTGTATAGATTTGCCACGATTAGTTCGTGACAAAACGTGGCTATAATAAGTCATGCTATATATCGTGACCAAAACGTGACTAACAGCCACGTTTTGGACACGATTTAGCTACGTTTTTTTGTCACGTAATAAATCGTGACAAAATTCGTGACTAATTATAAAATAGCCACGATTTATCGTGATTAAAACGTGGTTGTACGGTATATTTTTACTAGTGTGAGAAACTTCTCATACGAATAATATTACTATATGTTGTTCACATATGTAATTAATCTGGAGGTGCCGCAATCATAGGTCAGTTTCTATTGGTATAGGTCCACTAAAACTACTCCCAGCAAGACCCAAAACTATCAAGTTGTTTAAGTTCTTTAGTTCTGATAAAGGAAATCTATAAATCTCCATTCCAAACAAAAGAAAGTTAGGAAAAGTAAGCTTCCTGTCAATTCCATTGAGCTAGGAAGATAGTTACAAAGATGTTGTAGTTGAAACATTTGTTGACAAAAAGCTAGGATCTCCGGGTTTCTCAACCTCCTTAAGCTTTTAGAACCCGCAAATAAAAACTATTTTTATGCAATTTTGTGCTATATGGCACACACATTTAATATAGTTTAATCTAATATATTTTTGGGGAAATTGCTTAAAATGCCCACAAATTTGATTTTAAATAAAAGTGTACCCCTAAACTTAAATCAAATATAAAACTGGTTTTGCAGCCTTATGAAATTACCGCGCTGTCCTTATGACCAATCAAAAAAACGTCAAACGCAATTACCATTATAACCTTCGACTATTTCAGACTTCTATGGATGTCTGAGACTTCAGACTCTAATAGAAGTCTGACACTGAATTAATTAGTAAATTTAAATTTTAAAATTATAAAAAAATATTTTGTCAAAACTTTTATATACATAAATTATATATAAACAATTTAGTAGTATATAAATTAAAATTTGATAAAATTGAGTCATATTAAACAATGTTAGTTAAGTATGCCTTAGAACCCTACTTTGTAATGGAACATAATGGAACATTTACATATAACTTACATATAACCTTAGGGTTAGTTAGACTCATGGTTTAAGAAATTCACATTTGACAAAATATATTTGCATATGTATGTTATAATGGTGATATAATTAACGAATTTGATGTGTCCTATGTGTTTTGTTTAAATATTTTTCGATGTTAAGTGATAAATACTAAATTTAGGGTTTATCAGACTTCTATAGAAGTCTGAATTTTGGGGTTTCGTAAATACTTTTAACCAAATACACCTTAAATGAGTACAATTGACTAAATTTTATGTAATTTTAATTTACATATGTCCAAAAGTCTCATGTTTAATTTATGTATCCAAATTTTTCCTCAAAATATTTTTTTAATAATTTTATAATTTAAATTTCCAACTTAATTATCTCTCAGATTTCTCGTAACATTTGGTAAAATTGAGTCAAACTAAACAATATGTAAGGTAGAGTAAGTTCTAAACCTCAAAACATTCTTTGTAATGGAACATTTACATATAACTTACATATAATTTTAGGGTTAGATTCATGGTTTACCAAATTTATATTTGAAATATTAAATTTGTATATATATGTTATAATGTGCATATATTTAACGAATTTGATGTTTTCTAATTGTTTTGTTTAAATATTTTCACCGATAAGCGATAAATATTAGGTTTAGGGTTTCTCAGACTTCACGACGAAGTCTGAATTTTGTGGTTTCTCAGACTTCTTTAGAAATCTGAGACGTATTTAAGTTAAAAATTTAAATTTAAAAAATATGAAAAAATAATTTGATATAAATTTTGATACATAAATTAAGCATAAGCATTTGTTATGTATATAAATTAAAATAACATAAACTTTGATCAAACTTAAGCATTTAAGATATATTTGGCTCAAAACACCATGTAGTTTGATCTATATTTCACATATGAAGGTGAATATCATGTTTTATCTGTAGGGTTAGATTCAGAGTTTGTGAATTTTCATTCATATTGTTCCATTTTAGTTAGTTTGTGACTATTCAAACGAGTTTGATGTTTATTATAAGTTTTATATATAATATGATAGTATTTAAGTAGTAATTATTAGATTTAGGGTTTCTCAGACTTCCAGGAAAATCTGGTTCAAGTATTTAAACTTGTCATGAAGTCTTATTTCAGACTGCATATGAAGTCTGAAATTTCCCGCCTTTTCGAAAATTTTCACACGAAAACTTTTCAAAAAGGCGGGAAATTTCTGCCTGAAAATTTCAGAATTCCCGCTCAATTCAGAAATTCCTTCTCAGACTGCATAGGAAGTCTGATACCGGATATTTTACAATTTTTAATTATTAAAATTTTGGCGGCAAAGTTTCCCTCCAATTCTCTCCTCTTATCTAAAGCTATTTTTTTTACACACATATAACAGCCAGAAAAAAAAAAACCTTCACATTCTTCCTTTTTTTTACTACCTCTCTTTCTCTCTCTCTCTCACTTTTGTAAAACCTCTCTAAAATTTCTCATCCAAAAATGTTCTCAAGCTTATTCTCTCATATGAGTTCTTATGTATGTGATTCATAGTTGATTCTCTTTGAGCTGTGAAATAGGTGAGTGGATCGGTTCTGATTTAGTGTTTTCAAAGTTTTTTTAACTGAACCAATTAAGACTTTTGACATAGATTTTTGGTTATACATTTTGATTTGCTCAAAAAATCCTTTATTATCCATTTCTTGGAGACTTGTTCGCTAACTAATGCAAGAGCTCTGTGTTTTTGCTTTTTCAGGTGCTTGGTTTAAGGTTGATCCAGATGACTCTCCAAAGAAGCTGGAGTTGGGGTTTATTATGTGTTAATGGCTCATAAAATTTCACTGTTACGAGGAACACGAAGTTTGAGAGTCTAATACCAGACTACAATAGAAGTCTGAGAGTAACTCTCAGACTTCCAGGTAAATCTGGTTCGAGTATTTAGATTTCTCGAAGTCTTATTTCAGACTGCGTATGACGTCTGAAATTTAAATGTTTTTGAAAATTTTCACACGAAAACTTTTCAAAAAGGCGGGAAATTTTTGCCAAATTTTTCAGAATTCCCGCTCAATTCAGAAGTTCTTTCTCAGACTGCATATGAAGTCTGATACCAGATATTTTACAATTTTAATTATTAAAAATTTGGCGGCAAAGTTTTTCTCCATTTCTCTCCTCTTATCTAAACCTATTTTTTTACACACATATAACAACTAGAAAAAAAAAATCTTCACATTCTTCCTTTTTTTTTACTACCTCTCTTTTTCTCTCATTTTTGTAAAACCTCTCTAAAATTTCTCATCCAAAAATGTTCTCAAGCTTATTCTCTCATATGAGTTCTTATGTATGTGATTCATAGTTGATTCTCTTTGAGCTGTGAAATAGGTGAGTGGATCGGTTCTGATTTAGTGTTTTCAAAGTTTTTTTAACTGAACCAATTAAGACTTTTTACATATACTTTTGGTTATACATTTTGATTTTCTCAAAAAATCCTTTATTATCCATTTCTTGGAGACTTGTTCGCTAACTAATGCAAGAGCTCTGTGTTTTTGCTTTTTCAGGTGCTTGGTTTAAGGTTGATCCAGATGACTCTCCAAAGAAGCTGGAGTTGGGGTTTATTATGTGCTAATGGCTCATAAAATTTCACTGTTACGAGGAACACAAAGTCTGAGAGTCTAATACCAGACTACAATAGAAGTCTGAGAGTAAAAATTCAACATGAAGTCTTATATTAGACTACTTTTGAAGTCTGAAGTTTGATACTAAATTAGACTTCTTGTTGAACACATTGTATTGTATTAGATTATTGGATTATCAAATCAAAGAAAGAAAGTTCTCCTTATGTATTATGCTTGTAGAAAAATACAAAGTTGTATAAATTTCTTTTGTCTACTCAAAATCAACAAGGAATTTTGTTCATTGAAAGTATACAATATCAAGAAATGGGTTAGTTTAACCTTGGAAGAAAACATTACTCTTTGGATTACATATACCAACATATGACAAACTAAAATAACCTTAAGTGGTGATGAATTGGTCGTCAGACCTCTACTGCTGTCTGATTCTTATGAGCTAAAAGTTTATAAAATTAACAAGTCCAAATGTCAAGTTCGTTCTCTCATCATCACATTAGCGATCTTACTGAAAAAGCTTATAAACGCTCTACATGTGGTTGTGTAGCTAATCTTAATCCCAATCTACTTCTTCATTGATACTTTGATATGATTTGGTGTAATCAGTTCAATTATATCAAAGCATTCAATAAACAACCAACATATATAATATGGAGTATGACGTTTACGCATAGACATTCGTTCCACCAGCTCGGATGCTACTAGCTACATTGCCAATATTATTCAAAAATTGATTCAAAAAAAATTACCATATATAAAAATGTAAAACTCACACATAAAAAACATAGAAAACTAACACACATTTATAAAAATTAAAATCAACCAAATTAATTGCAAATATTCAATAAAATACATTTTAAAAGTTTTTAATATTTCAGACGTCTATAGATGTCTGATTGTAGTGCAACCAGACTTCTATGGTAGTCTGAAAAAGAGGGTATTTTTGCAATTGATTTTGAAATGTCAGACAGCGGATGCAGTCTGAAATCAATCAGACAGCGTACGCAGTCTGCTTTGAAAAATTTTGAACTTTCTGTCAGACAGCTTATGATGTCTGAGAAAAAAAGGGTAGTTTTGCAATTGAATTTCAATTGTCAGACTTCGGGAGAAGTCTGAAAAAAAGTAGAGGGTAGTTTTGCAATTGATTTTGAAATGTCAGACAGCGGATGTAGTCTGACAAGAATTTCAGACAGCGAGGGAAGTCTGATAAAAACATCGCATTTTTTGGTTTTTATCCAGCGTTGACCAAAATTCGATATTTCAGATGTCTATAGTCGTCTGGCAAAAGTTTGGAATTTCAGATGTCTATAGCCGTCTGATATTTTTTTTCCTTATTTTCAGACAGATTTAGAAGTCTGACGACTTTTTCGCTTATTCTGGTCAACATCTGAAAATTTGGGTCAATTGCATTTTCTACCCCCCATTATTTTCAGACATCGGATCCCGTCTGACAAAAAGTCAAAAATCGGTCAATTTCTTGCCAGACTACATAAGAAGTCTGACTAAAAAATCAAATTTGAATCAATTGCAAAACTACCCTCTTCATTTTGACTTCTTGGTGACGTCAGATAAATTTTTTTTTTTTTTCAAAGGAATTTCTCAGACTTTTATGGAAGTCTGTCAATTGAAAGTCAATTGCAAAACTACCCTCTCGTTGACCATAATTTTTCATCAGACTTCGTGGGAAGTCTGAAATCGCGAAACAGGTCTAAAAATCGGGGGATCTTGTGAAAAATCACATAAATCTGATTTTGAGCTAGTTTTTACCTTCCCCAAACACTCAAAATTTTTAGTTACATCAATACCCAACAAACCCAACTATTTTTATGCAAGAATAACCAATATAACAAGAGATCTAAATTTTAATTTTTTTAAACGTGAAATAAAGAGATTTTTGAATGAAATTGGAGAGAAAATAAGAGAATAGAAGGTTGTGGATTCTAATATGGAGTTTTGATGGCTCGAAATTGGTTGTGTGAAGCATTATGAGCTCAAAATTGGTTGTTAATGGTGGTTGGTGAATTGGAGAAGATGACAGTTTCGTAATTGAGTTAAATCTGAAAGGCTTTTTTTGTCTTTTGGTAAAAATATCAGACTTCATATGAAGTTTGGCGATGGTATTATCGTGAATACACAGATTAGTAAAGGGATATATTAGCGAAAAAGAGGCAGGAGAAGAAAGAGGGTACTTTCAGGGTTGACTTCAATTTTAGGGGCATTTTTGCAAAGAGCCCTCTATTTTTCGGTGTTGAGTATTTAGTAAATACTATTTACACGAGAACCAAAACAGTGTTTGGGTATGTTGACGCTAAAATTCTATATATTTTTGGTATTAATATTGGGATATAACCAATCAAACTAAGCACCTAATATTAGAGTTTGACACATTTTGAATATTTAAATTAAACATATAAAGCTTTCCATTCTTGAAAAAATATTTAATGATTTATATATATAACATTTCTTATGTTTCAAAATATATGAAATTTAAGATTTTGATACATAGATTAAGAAAATGTTTAATTTTATGTTTTTTATAACTAAAACATTATTTATTATCTACCTAAACATAATTTAACCAATGATAATTTTTTAAAATATAAATACTCAAAGCAATTATAAAACTAATTAATTTTACATTGAAATTAAAAATAATCATATAATTTGAAACCAAAACAAATTTTCTAAAACATCTTATATTCTAGAATAGAGAAAATAATTACGATTATCTCATAAATAAATATTTAATGGTTTTTAAAACTTAATAAGTTTGGGTTTATAAATGAATATATAAGATTTAGATTTTTAATGGAGTAGTTAGAGTTTATATTTATCTACCCATATATCAAATGAAATCTATTTTTCAAATTTTAAATTTCACAACGGCTCAGTCGATGTAAACTATCTTCGGCAACACTTTGTTGAAGCCCCCTTCTCGATTAAAGCCATATTTTCTTCTCGATGTAGTGTTCTTGCACACGGAGTGTAATGACCCGAAACTTGGCCCAAAAGTTTTTTTTTAAAGAAAGGGTAAAGCCCAACCCACCAAGCCCACCTTCATTATTTATATTAGGGCTTTTCCCTTTTCCATCATTATAAATAGAGAGCCACCTCCTTAGAAAATCCATCACAAACCTTTTCCAGTGAAGTTCTGTCCAAATCCGGTGTTGTTCGTTACTCCAAGAAGCCATATCCGTCGTTCATCACCCTTTTCACCAATCAGGTAACTCCGGAAACTCAGATGTAACCTCGTTTTTCAAAACCCCGAGGCATTTTAAGCCATATCATTCAAACCGAGTTGAATCATGTGAATCCAAGGCCACCGGCGCGTTCAGCTCGTCGATACAAAGTCGTAACCGTCAACCGCTCCTCCTTAGACCGCCGCACACGCCCCTGGAAGATTCTTTGCGTGAGATCCACATGCCGCCGACGTCCATCATGCGTCGGGAGCCGTCGCCGCACCGTCTTCCAGAGCCGTCGTCGACCGCCGATCGCCGTCCACCGCCGCCGAGTTGACTCGTTGGCGAACTGAGTCAACTCGGGTTGAACGGTTTGACTCGGTTGACCTGGTTTAACTTGGTTCAATTCCAATTTCCGGTTTAAATTAATTTTGTTCCGGTTTAGCATTGGTCCAATTGAAATTCCTGGTTTAGTTTGGTTAGGATTGGTTTAGGGAATTGGATTGGTTATGAATAGGGCCTGGTTCAGTTGATCATAGCTAGACCGTCCTAGGCCGAGTCGAGTAAAACAGAAGTCTAACTTGCTTACCATTTCAAACCATGCTAGATGTTGGGAATGTCCTGAAATCTACCGTACTATCTCTAGAAAGTATGATAAGTGTCGAGATCAGACATAAGTCATAAATACTGGGTGATCATGATGGCTTGCTAGAGTCCGCTCATGATCTATAAGTTTAGGACTTATTACCAGTATTGTATGATCCCGAAGGGTCACACACCATAGCTAACGGGAAAGTTAAATGGAAATAATACGGTAAGATGCAATGGCATTTACTGTATTGGATCAGAGTTTTGGGCCAGACAAAATACAGGCTTTTTGTCTGATTTGTGTTTTGGGCCCAAAAGATTAATGAGCCATTAGTCTAATGACTTGGGCCCATTAATGAGATATAAGAGATTAAGAAAAAACCCTAAGGAAGCAAGGCTTCTGCGATTTCTTCCTTTGAGCCGCGAGCTCTCTCTCTCTCTTTAACCTCTCTCTCTGATTCTTCCAACTCTTTGGTCTAGCAGCCGTCCCTTGCTTGTAAGAGTGTGGATACCAAAGGAGGAGCAGGTGATTCATCTGTTCGTTGATCTCGACATTACAATCATTCCGCTGCAAAAGGTAATGTCCAGGTTTGTTTTATGATTCGTTTTGCAAGAACCTAGATCTGTTTAAGATTATGTGTTAGGTTGTAATTTGGGAATTAAACCTTGAAGAACACGATAATCCATCAGTGGTATCAGAGCCAGGTTTTAGGTTTCTTGTGAAATTGGATCATATGATTATTTAATGGTTTAGAATTGATTTTGAAAGAAAATTAATTAATGAAATCATTATTCTCTTAATCGTTTTTGATCTTATTGATATCGAAAGCTTGAAAGGGTTTTGGTCATTATCGAATGTTGTTATTTTAAATAATTGAATGGCTGCGTTTGTTTATAATAAAACCCTAACCGATCGATAATGCTTTTGATCAACCATGTGACATCATGCTTTAATCATCGATCACATGGTTGATTGGTCAAAAGGCGTGTGGCGTGTGCTCATGATGCGTGTGCCGTGTGATCCGATTAATAATTGAATGAGATTATTAATATGCGGCTCATTGATTGAATGAAACCCTAACCGCAAGCGATGCTATCGATCGCGTGTTATTGGCTGAAAGCGCATGATCAGCTTGGCCAAGATCGACTAACGATCGTGAGGCAGGTTGGGATCGTGCGTGCCGTGTAACCGATGGGCGATAAGCGTGATGAGTGGGCCATGATGCATTGTGCCGAAGTTGATCCGTTGCAATGATCGATCACAAACGATCGTGAGCAACTGTGATGGATCATGGGCCTTGGATAATCATGGGCCCACATATTGCGTTAATGGGCCGAGTTGGATCTAGGATCCGATCGTTTGGCCCATTAAAATTTTACGTCCCGCGAATAGTCAATCGGTTAAACCGAGCTTCGCGGTTCGTTGCCCAAAACCACACCGATTAAACCGGTCCATTTAATTGGCGGTTAATTGTGTGTTTAAAGCCTTAAACCGCAAGTTAAATCAAATTGGCTAAAACACTAGGTGTTTCTTCCCGGTTTTGGATTTAACTGAACCGATCCAATTTATTGGTGGTTCAAGCGGTTAACCCAAATCGCGGTTTGCTGGAAATAATTTAATACATGGTATTATTTAAATTTCTGGTTAAACCGGATTTAAATTCATAAAATTGAATTTTAACCTAAACCGAAGGCTGGTCTAAGTTTGATTTGGTTGGACCAAATAATTTAGAGCTGGTCTGGTTTAGTAAATAACCGATGGTTTTGATAGTTAATTTGGTCTTGGACCAGAATTAATAAACCGGATCGGTTATGTCAAATTATTGGGCCAGCTGGAATTCTATGGTCTTGGGCCAAGAATTGGGCCTATAATTTGTGACCCAACCCAAAATATTTAATGAAATATTTAAATTAGAAATTTCTATTTTTAGTAAGTTACTAAATTTAGAAAGTTTCTAAAATAAGAAAGTTTCCCAAAATAGTAATCTTCTATTTTTGGAAATAAAACTTAAAAATCCTCAAAACAATATCAAGCTTGGATGTCTTTCCAATCTTGTCAGCTACTTAACGCTTATTTGATTACAGATATGGCTTACAGTGTGAGGTGTCTGTTTTCGCATAAGTAAAGTAGTATATATTCACTAATTTCATTGGGAGTCCCAGACTTTAGTGATTATTTGGCTGTAAGAGATTGGTTTCCTTGACTGGGCCATCGGGAGTCCCGGGCCTTGAGACATCTGGTGAATTTGGGCCTCGGGCCCAATTCACAACCGAGAGTTATTGGTTATAACTAGCTGTGTGTATGCTTACCAAGTAAAGCTAATTCTGGGTGACGGCCAGTGGCCCACTTTGGATTTAGCTAAACATGGGTCTCGGAATCATTGTATTCATATGAGGTTAAACAAAGAAATTTTGAATACGATGCGAGTTTTCTTATAAGTTGTTAAGATTGCTCTTTTATGAACTTAATAACTAAAACTCTATTTATCTCTAAATTTCAGCTATGACAAGCACAAACAATCAAAACACTTTCTCGATCCGGTATGTCCCTGAGATGGACAAACTGAGCGGATCAAATTTCTTGACTTGGTCGTGGAACCTGAGGCTAGTTCTCAGGCATGAGAGAAAGGACTATGTCCTTGAGAAAGCTCTCCCCGAGAGGATCGGATCCAAAGCCAGTCATGCAGTATATAATGCTTGGAATAAGCATTATAATGATGCGGTAGATGTGCGTGGTCTGATATTGGCTACCATGGACTCAGATTTGCGGAAGCAATATGAGAGCATGGAGTCGCCAATAGAGATGATCAGCAGCCTGAAATTGAAATTTCAGGAGCAGGTAAGAGTGGAGAGATACCAGTTGGTTAAATCTCTCACTAGCTGCAAGCTACCAAATGATCATCCAGTAAGTCCTCATGTCAGTAAAATGATGGGTTACGTTGATAACCTGAGGAAACTGGATTATCCAGTTAGCCAGGAATTGGCAACTGAGATCATTCTGCAGTCACTGCCGTCAAGCTATGATAAGTTCGTAAGGAACTATATCAAGAAAGGCTTAACAAAGACGTTGACTGAACTGCATGATATGCTCAAGACAGTTGAGCCAAACGTGAAGAGTACCCTGTACAATCTCATGAATGAGAAGGGTAGGTTTACTAAACCTAAAGCTGACAAGGGTGAAGACAAAGTTGTCCAGATTTTGAATCATGGCAAGCGTGTGTCTTCTGAGCCCGAGTCAGATACCTCTTACGTTGGTAAGTGCTGCTACTGTAAAGAGACTGGGCATTGGAAAAGAGATTGCATTAAATTCATGGAAGATTATGAGGAGTTGAAGTTGATGTATGAGACTACTTCCTCAGGTATTCATGTTATTACTTCAAGTTATACCTTAAAGGTATTGATTACTGGTTGTGGCACTGATATTTGTTATAATATGCAGAGCCTGAGCAACAGTAGAACGTTGAAGGAAGGGCAAGTGGAACTGCGTATCTGAAAAGCTTGGGAAGCTGCCTCAGCCGTAGGGTTTTCACTTGTAAATGCCTTTGAGGCTTGGTTTTATTAAGTAATTGCTACAATGTACCTGCTTTAAGCAGAGTTGTTTTTCATTTTCTTGTGAAGAATTTGAATGTTTTCATTTTGATAAAGACAAGTTTTGTTCTTTTGATCTTAATGAAATGTTAATTGTAGCACCCTATTCAAGGAATGGGTTTTATGTCTTAAACCAAAGAGTGCCTAAATGTAACATAAATACCGCAATTGGTTTAAATCTGATGAGTTAAACCTGATTTTTCTTGGCATAAATGTTTTGGTCACATAGAGTACGTCATATTCAGAAACCCCATAGTTATGGACTTTTGGGCTCATTTGAATGGATATCTTATGAGACTTGAATTCTGCTTACTGGACCAAAAGACAAAGGGCCCATCTTAGCCGAGCTAGAGAAAGGCCCAAAGGCTTATTGGAGATTGAAAATACTCATGTATGTGGTCCGATGAGCAGTAATGCCAGAGAAAATTTCCTGTACTTCATTGTCTCTACTGATTACTTCAGTGAGTGTGACTGTGTTCATTTGATGAGACACAAGTCGGAATTCTTTGACATGGTCGAAAGAGTTCCAGAATGAAGTATAGAATCTGAATGACAGAAGTATTAAGACTCTGGATTAGATCACGAGTGAGAATACTTAAGTCATTGATTGTGTGATCATCTGAATGAGTGTGAAATCGTTTCACAGCTCATTTCTCCTGAAAACCTGAAGGTGTTTCTGTGAGAATGAATCAGATCTTATTAGAAATGATTAAAGATGAGTCACACGAATCTTCCATGATATTCTTTAAGAATAACGCTCTAGAAATATCTAAGTTTACGCTGAAAAGGTTCCACCGATATCAGTTGAAAGACACCACGTAAATGTGGATTGGAATCGATCCAAATTCGTCTTTACTGAGTATTTGTAGTTGAGCTACTTCGCTGGTTTTCCTAGGGAAACCAAGGCTTGTTATTTTTTACGTCCATTCTGTTTTCTAAGAAGGGAAGTAACTTTCCAAGAAGAACAGTGGGAGTAAAAGTATAACTCGAAGAAATTCGAGAAATACAGGAGGCTGCTCAACCTGTTGAGGGAGAGCAACGGATGGATTTACAGATTTCTGTAGAATCTACACCTGTAGAGCCTGAAGTTCGCAGATATGAATGAATCAGTCACTAATCCGAGAATGATTTCTCGTCATTAGTTGAACCTGATGATCATTGAAAGTTCGCATGATCTGATGATCATTGAAAGCGACGAACCTGCGAAATTCAAAGAAGCGAAAGTGAGCCCGGACTCCGAAAATTACACTATGTGTAAGTTAGCTTCATTGATCCATTCATGGATGGAAGCAAACATATCGGAGTTGGAATCTTCGTTCTGTTGAAGTAGTCAAGGTTTTGACTTGAACAGGAACGAAATGGAACTGTGCGTTTACTAATAGATAAGTGGGAGCAATATTGCATTTCTCATAGTGTATGTCGATAACATACTGATTCTCGGATATAACGTCCCAATGCTGCAGTCGGTAAAGGACTGGTTTGGGAGTTGGTTTTATGATTGACATGGATAAAACCACGTATGTTCTTGGATTTTGGATCTAAAGATAGAGATCCAAAAGTGCTGGTAGGACAAAGTCAGGATTCTTAAATTGACAAAGTCCTACACGTAATCAGCAATCCAAGAAGGGTTTTATGCCAATGTCACATGGCAAAAAGTTAAGCAAGAAGCAGTGTCCTACGATATCTGCTGAGCTTGAATGCATGGATAGGATTCCATATGCGACGGCAATTGGATCTATCATGTATGCCATGACACACACTTGTTTTGATGTTGCCTTAATGCTTAGCAAGACAAGTAAAGACCAGTCAAATCCAGCAAAGAATCACTGGATTGCCGTAAAGAATATTCTGAAGTATTTGAGGAATACTTAGGATAAGTTCTTGATTTACGGAGAAAGTGAGGTGCTACAAGTCGATAGAGTCTGAAAGGCAATTTTCCAATAGACAAAGATAATTCCTGGTCACAGTCCGGCTATATCTTGTGTCTAACTGGCGGTGCAAGGCACTGTTGCTGACTCCATGACTTAAGCTGAACATTTCGCAGCTTGAGAAGCGGCGAAAGAGGTTGTTTGGAAAGAAGAGTTCATCACTGAACTTGATGTGATTCCCATCATAGATGAGACTAGCTGCACATCATAGGTCCAAACACCTTGAGGATAGGTATAACCTATTCCTTGAGATAAATGACAGAGGTGTTAAGTAGATAAGCAAGTTTCATCGAATGAGAACGTTGCTAATCTATTAACGAAGCCACTCCTTATGCCTAAGCACGAGTCGCGGACTGTAGCTGTAGGATGAGTGAAATTAAGATGTAGTCTTAATTTCAGTGGGAGTTTGTAAAGGGCTTTACTTAGTTATTTTGAATGGTTCATGTAAACATAATATTTTATGTTTATGAAATCTAATGATTTCTGGATTATTTTAACTGTGATATAAATAATCGTTCCAAAATGATTCATGTCATTATATATATGGGCCATCGAAGTACATGAGTAGACTTGATCCTGAAACCCCATATTTAACGAAGTGGCATAAATCATAGTGTCCATAGTCGAAGGTTGTTGAAATTGGAACACCAACAACCTGTTGAGACTTATGACCAAGTTTCGAGGGGTCATAGATGCGCGGCATCAAAGTCGACACATAGGTATATGTAGGGGAACATATGACCGGACATGGCCCACTGATGAGAACTCTACAAGATATTAATATCTGTGTCATAAGAAGTTCTCATATATGACTATAGAGTATAGTCCTTAGACCTGAGTTCGCATGCATGTGGCTGCACATGGAGTAATGCGCTTTGATCATTGTCTAACGCTGTTTCGTAACTGGGAGCTATACGGACCTTGGTTGGGTGTATTATGAATTGTGTAGTTCATAGTGATGGAACAAGATGGGATTTGTCCCTGCCGTTTAACGGAGGTAATATCTCTAGGCCAATCGGAGATTTGATAGCTGGTAAGAGAATGGCCATTCCCAAACGGACTTGCCCAAGTCGTTTGAATTGTCAGTATCAAATCTGTTCCGATAAACATGGTCTGGCTATATAAGGATGACACGCATCTTGCCTTATGCCAGATCGAGATATTGAGACAAAAGGATTAGGGAATGTAGGATTCCAGTACAATCGGAAGATTGTTGGGAATGTCCTTTGTAAGATTCCAGTACAAGTGGGAGATTGTTGGGAATGTCCTGAAATCTACCGTACTATCTCTAGAAAGTATGATAAGTGTCGAGATCAGACATAAGTCATAAATACTGGGTGATCATGATGGCTTGCTAGAGTCCGCTCATGATCTATAAGTTTAGGACTTATTACCAGTATTGTATGATCCCAAAGGGTCACACACCATAGCTAACGGGAAAGTTAAATGGAAATAATACGGTAAGATGCAATGGCATTTACTGTATTGGATCAGAGTTTTGGGCCAGACAAAATACAGGCTTTTTGTCTGATTTGTGTTTTGGGCCCAAAAGATTAATGAGCCATTAGTCTAATGACTTGGGCCCATTAATGAGATATAAGAGATTAAGAAAAAACCCTAAGGAAGTAAGGCTTCTGCGATTTCTTCCTTTGAGCCGCGAGCTCTCTCTCTCTCTTTAACCTCTCTCTCTGATTCTTCCAACTCTTTGGTCTAGCAGCCGTCCCTTGCTTGTAAGAGTGTGGATACCAAAGGAGGAGCAGGTGATTCATCTGTTCGTTGATCTCGACATTACAATCATTCCGCTGCAAAAGGTAATGTCCAGGTTTGTTTTATGATTCGTTTTGCAAGAACCTAGATCTGTTTAAGATTATGTGTTAGGTTGTAATTTGGGAATTAAACCTTGAAGAACACGATAATCCATCACTAGATAGTTGTGGGATTCTTGTATTCCATTACAAAGGAAGTTATTTATCGTGGGTGGAAAAAGACGTTGCGGGAAAGTAAAATGCAGACTAGATAGAGCGGTTGCAAATGAACAATGGCACAATCTTTTTACTCATAGGACTACAAAATATTTAAAACTATGGGGATCATACCATAGACCGGTTCTTGCCCTAATTCAAACAAGTCAAAGAAGATCAAAGAAGAACTTTAGATTCAACAAAACATGGGTGGGTAAACCAGGCTTCAATGAAGCTGTTTTCTCTGGGTGGGGCCCGGTTGACAGCTTCCATGTGCGGAACTTACATCAGAAATTTGCTTCATGACGTAGTGAAATAGCATGCTGGAGGAGGACAAATACTACAAATACAGAAAAGCTTATCGAAGAACTAAAATAAAAATTGATGTAGCTCAAGATGATGAAAATTTGACGGTTGAAGAAATATAAGATTTACATAGACTATTGATTTCGGCATTTCGGGAAGAAAACTTGTTTTAGCAACAGAAAAACAGGAATTTACGTCACACACACCGAGATAGAAAGAGTAAGATCCATCATACAATCACCAAACAATGACGTGCTTGGAACTGCATTATATGCCTCAAAGATGATAATGGGAACATGGTGGAACCGTTGTTGGAATAGAGCGACTTTCTACTCACTGTTTCGAAGGCCTATTTTGAGCCTCACCCCCGCCAGATATGGAAGAATCCCTTCGTTTTATCAAAACAAAAGTATCTAAGTAAAAAAATTGCCCTCGTCAAGCCACCGACCGAATCAAAGATAAACAAAGCTTTATTTGATATCAATCCAAACGAGGCTCATGGCCCGACGGAATGACAAGTATATCCTTTCAAAGATTTTAGAACTTGCTGCGACATGATATTATCAAACTGTTGAAGGACGTTTTTGAAACAGGGAGTATTAATTGAGATTAAACAAGAAAAAAATTTCTCATTCCAAAACATACGTAGAGATATGTCGGAATATAGACCTATTAGCTTATGAAATGTGAGCTACAAGATCATATCTAAGCTTATGTGTAAGTGTTTGAAGAAAGCACTGCCTACCCTCATTTCAAAAACACAATCAGCGTTCATGGCCAAAACATTGATTACATACAATATCTTGTTGGCACAAGAAAACATTCATGAACTCCGCACTAACCAGAGCTGTAAACAAGAATCATGGCCATGAAGACCGATATAAGTAAATCATACGACAGGGCGGAATGGAATTCTCTCAAAGCCCTCTTGCTTAAAATGGGTTTCAATGAGCGAGTTTTCAATCTCTTAATGGTGTGCATTACTTTTGTTATATACCAAGTCATTATCAATGGCAAACCAAAAAGAAATATCATTTCTTCTAAAGGACTTCGTCAAGGAGGTTTGCATCTTTTCTCTTTGTTATATGATGTAAGCCTCAGGGAAAGCTCACAAGAACCGGTTTTGGATGGCACCAATAGCTGGATTGAAATCGCTCTCTCCTTGGGCCGTGGGCGCGATAGGGATGGTACACGAGCAGCTGGACTAAGGTTGATCTCAATTGATGCTGATGGGAAACCTCATAAAGTTTGTAGAACCAGTAACAAGTCCCACACGAAAAAAGGGAATCCACTCAAGTTCGATGTAAAGGGGCAGCCGCCAAGGGCTAAAAAAATTAGGTTTTAAACTTCTTTGTAAAATAATTGCTTAAGGGATTTTACAATATGCAAGTGGCTTATATAGGCCTTGCAAATAACAACTAAAAACAAGGAAAAAGATGGGCCAAGATGATAAATAATAAGGAAGAAAATAAAACGGGTCGCAAGTCTCCTTTTCATGAAGGGGGTCTTGGATTACCTTATTAAAAACCTTAGTGGAAAAATCCATTGGGATAATATCACACTAAGGGAAAATAGTATAAACCTTGTTCCAAAGAGATGTTGCAATGTCCCTCCTTGTCGCCAACTATAAGTTTGAAGTGCATTAAATCCATGAGTTTCCAAATAAGGCCAACCCATAAACCATTGGAATAGAACATTAAAAACCTATTATATATTTGAATAATATAAATATTAAATAATTTTAATATTGTGATTTCTTAAGAATATATCAGTTGAATTTGATTAATTCATCTTTTAGTATGTATGTATGTAGACAATGATTGTTTTTAATATTTTTATCATTAATTTTTTTGTAGTCTATTATTTAAGCATTTTGTAATGGTTTAAATATAAAGATTTTTATATATATTTTATGGATTAAAATGTAGCTAAACATAGCTTATAATAAATTCTAATAATAAATACAAGCTTAATAATTATTTTTTTAATACCAAAAAGTAAAAAATATTTTATAAGTTTTTATACTATATAAAAACATATAATTATAATTTTAATAAATAATATATTTAAAAATATTTATTATGGTATAAACAATTTTTTAAATCAATAATTTTGTTTAATGAATGATTACGTTCTTAAATTAATAAAATGACAAAAGATGTAATATAATAAATGGATAAAAATTTGTTTAAATTTTTTTATTTTTAATAAGTATATATATATATATAGATATATATATATCAGGATTAAGATTATTGGCTAATGTTCGGAATTACTAAAATGTTTTAAAAAAAATTCAATGGGGTAGATAACATTAATATTAGGTTAGAAACGTAAATGATGTTGAGATTATGAGTCTTCGTCATCTTTATATGGGCTTTCTTAAAATGAAATATGCCTTACAAAAAAATATCTTTAAATATTTTTTATTCGTTAGTTATGATCTATGTTCAAAAAATTGGCCATCTAACCGTTTAGGCGGCCGCATAAACGTTCTACAGTGGTTTAGCGAAGCGAGGAGGAGCAACTCGGCTGGAAAACTCAACCGACGAAGTTGACCGTGGAATTACCGAATAATTAAAAAAATCGTCGATTAGTTGAAGATAGACGGTGGAAAAATTTATAGAAAAATATGTCTTGGCCTATTAGAAGCCCATAGGCATTTGTACATGTATGTACTATATCACTTTATCAAACGATTAGCAAATGGCCAATAAAACCATTTTATAACATATTATTTATATGAATTAGGAATATAGTCTAAGTTTAAATGTTATAATATACATATTATATAATTTTAATACATGAAAATATTTTAATATTGTAAGCAATTAATAATAAATATGACTAGTTTTAAATTAAATCGTTCAAAATTTCGTTTTGCATAAATTTCGAATACTTTTCAAGTTTTTTGTTAGGTGCTAGGTCCAACCCGTTGTCCGACTAGCGTCTAGCGAATTTTCGATCGAATGTTACGACTGACGACCTTTTACATGGGTAAAAAATAGCAATTTTCGATGGTAAGTGCCTCTTGCTGTAAATAACTCTTTATTTTCTCTCTTACGCTCTTAGCTAATAGATATAGACATTCCTCCACCGAGGAGGCATGAACACCCTTTCCCTCCAATTACTCATACCGACGGCTATTCACCTCAGGTCCGCACGCGCCGCGCCGCCGTTTTTTCCACGCGCTGCTTCTCCCTCCTCTTTAAGCGTCACCTCTACGTCAAGTGTACGCGCCACCTTGTCGGAGGACTCACAATCAATCGAAAACCAAACTCTAGACGTCCTAGAATGGCGCGCCCTCTGCAATCAGCTCTATCCCTTCGCCTCCACATCAATGGGCCTCTCCGCCACCAAAAGCGCCGGTATTCCGGTGGGAAATTCGCCAGAAGAGAGCAGGAGCCTCCTCGACGAGACGGCGGCTGCGTTAGCGGCCATGGAAGTGAGGGAATCGCGGGGATTGGGCCTGTCTGAGATCCTGGACTTGTCTGATATCGTGGAGCGTGCTATGGCTGGTCAGGTGCTTACCGTTAGAGAGCTCTGCGCCGTTCGTAGCACTTTAATGGCGGCTACATCGTGTTTCAGAAACTACGAAGAGCAGCTAATACTGATAAACGGTCTTACCCTGTCATTTTCAATCTTTGTATTTTGCTTTTGATTATCTGAAAGTGAATAATTGTCAGTGTGGACACTCTGATGGCCAAGAGTTGGGTTTAGATAGTGTTCTTATTAATTTTCTTGAATTGATTAAGCGGTGTTGCGCTAAGGTCATGAAACAGTTTACCAGAATGTGTTCAAGCTCATGGCTACTTATCTCATTCTTGTAGGGTTACACCTCTTGTGGAGATACTTAAGGGTTGTGATTTCAAGACTACGCTGGAGCAGAAGATTTGTTTTTGTATAGACTGCAACATGTCTATGATTCTTGACAGAGCTAGTGAAGATCTGGAGATCATAAGATCTGAACGGAAGAGAAACATGGAGAGTTTGGATTCTCTTTTAAAGGAAGTATCAACTAGGATTTTTCAGGCTGGGGGAATCGACAAGCCCATGATAACACAGCGCAGATCAAGGATGTGCGTAGCTGTTAGAGCTACACACAAAAGTTTACTTCCAGGTGGTGTCGTTCTAAGTGTTAGTAGCTCAAGGGCGACATGCTTTATGGAACCAAGAGAAGCAGTAGAGCTTAATAACATGGAAGTGAGGCATGCAAACTCTGAGAAAGCCGAGGAAATGGCTATTTTGAGCATTTTAACTTCTGAAGTGTCGGCCGCACAGAGGGGGATATTGCATTTGTTGGATAAAATACTAGAACTTGACATTGCTTTTGCTAGAGCATCACATTCAAAATGGATGAATGGTGTCTACCCCAAATTAACTTCACTGGACATGGATGGAGACGGTAAATCTTTAGCTGTAGACATTGATTCTGTGCAGCACCCGCTACTTCTTGGATCCGTATTAGGCAGCCCAAATGGTGGAAACCTTTTCCCTGTGCCAATAGACATTAAGGTTGAAAGCAGATCCAAAGTAGTAGTTATCTCGGGTCCAAACACAGGAGGGAAGACCGCTTTGTTAAAGACTTTGGGATTAGTCTGTCTTATGTCGAAGTCGGGGATGTATTTGCCTGCTAAGAATTGCCCGAGGTTGCCTTGGTTTGATCTTATTCTCTCTGACATCGGAGATCCTCAGGTATCAACGTCTTTGATTATCTTCTTGTGTAGGTTTACGTTTTTGTGAGTCCTGCTTGATTTCTCTGTTATATATTTGCAGTCCTTGGAGCAAAGTCTCTCAACCTTCAGCGGCCACATCTCACGGATATGTCAGATACTTGACATTGCTTCAGAAAATTCGCTTGTCCTACTAGACGAAATCTGTAGTGGAACTGATCCATCGGAAGGTGTTGCACTTGCTACCAGTATCCTACAGTATATTAAAAACCGTGTTAATGTGGCTGTTGTGTCCACACATTATGGTGACTTAAGTCGCTTGAAGGATAATGAGACTCAATTCCAAAACGCTGCAATGGAGTTCTCCATGGAAAATTTGCAGCCTACATTCCGAGTACTATGGGGAAGTACTGGTGTATCAAATGCACTGAGAGTAGCTAAATCCATTGGTTTCAATGGAAGCATATTAGAGCATGCACATGAATGGATGGAGAAATTAAAGCCAGAGCAGGAAGTAGAGCGGAAAGGCTCGCTCTTTCAGTCTCTTGTGGAAGAAAGGAGTAAGCTAAATCTTCAGGCGACAAAGATTGCAGCTTTTCATAGAGATTTAATGAACCTTTACCGTGAGGTATTGCTTCTTTTCTCATCCGATTCTGTTCAGATATCTGATGTGTAATCGAAATATCAGTTGCTTATTCTTGAATATTGACCTTCAAGGTTCCTTTTAAAGGACAAATTAGATGGTTAAAATGGCATTTGTTTTCTTCATATTATTCATTTCTTGTACTCTCTGTTTCTGTTCCTGATTTTCTCTCTCTAATGTTATCCTGAAGCTTGAGCATGAGTCGCATGATCTTGGGAAACGTGAGAAGGCTCTTTTTAAGAAAGAAACTCAAAAGGTACAAGAAGATTTAAACTCTGCCAAGTCAAAGATGCAGAAACTGGTGGCTGAATTCGAAAGTCAGCTAGAAATTTTGAAGGCTGATCAATACAATTCTTTAATTCTGAAAACGGAAGAGGCAGTTATGGATATAATCGAAGCTTGTTGTCCTAACGATCTTGTATTAACGGAAGAAGGGTATAGCGACTACTCGCCACAAGCAGGTGAAAAGGTTATTGTGACTGGATTGGGAGGTAAGTTAGGCACCGTGGTTGAAGAACCTGGAGACGATGAGACAGTTGTAGTCCAGCAGGGTAAGATGAGGGTACGCATAAACAGAAATGAGATAGAGCCCCTTTCTCGTAAAAAAACCAGTGAAACACCAAATCGTTCTCTACGTTCAAAGCGACAGGTACACATAATCTTCTGATTTAAGACTTTTCAGGTCCCTTTCTTTCACTATCTGCTTAGGAAACCTAATCATAATTAATACTAGGCTTCTCGGGTTACAACATCAGTTCTTATGGTAGCTGATACTTGCACAGGTAAACATTAAAGAGCTAGGCAGTGTGTTGCAGATGCAGAGCGAACCAGTGCGGATTCAAACGTCAAAGAACACATTGGATCTAAGAGGAATGCGGGTGGAAGAAGCAAATTACCAGCTAGACATGGCCATTTCGGGAAGAGACTCAGGTTCGATCCTCTTTATCATTCATGGAATGGGAACAGGCGCTATAAAGGAGCTGGTGCTTGAGAAGTTATGCAAGCACACTCGTGTCTCAAGGTATGAGCAGGCAAATCCTATGAACCATGGATGTACAGTTGCTTACATTAAATGACAACTTCCCAAACACATTCTTCTCTGTAAACATTCTTGACAAGTGTGGTATTGTTATGGTCCAAACAACTAGTTTCCATAGTGTATTGACATTCAAGTGTTACAAGAGTATTTTTTTTTTTTTGGTCAACTGTAGAGATACTTCATTAACATAAAATTTACAATAGAGTCCAGTCATAAAGGGAAATGAACCTTTCCAAAAATGGATACACTTTTATGAAAGATACAGGGACAAAACCCACCAACTCCAATAGCCGGAGCATCAAAACCCGCTTTAGACTACCATAGCAGAGGCAAGGCAACTTTCAGAGGTTCCTTAGCCAAGAAGGAGGACCTACAGAGACATAGGATTGAAAGAACCCACAACGGAACACACTTTGTGCAATCAAAGTTGCACCTATATTAGTCTTGAAATCTTCTAAAACAATCCTCCACCCAACAAAGACTTTTACAAGATCATGAAGCGTTGAACTCTGGAAACGAAAAGGCCTATTCACCGCATTTACCAAATCAACAAAATCACAAGCAAAGACAACTTTAGACACACGGTGAAAGTAACAAGACTGAATAGCCCACTTCAGAACCTCCATCTGAGCTTCTCCTAAGCTAGCTATGTTACTAAAACACCTACGACTATGCCAAACAACCAGACCAACCTCATTTCGTAAAACCCACGACGTACCCACACTTTTAAAGCGCCTATTCCAATCCAAACTGATGTTACACTTTAACCAGCCTCGATCCGGAGGCTTCCATACTGTCACCAACGGCTCACCCAAGCTAGAGTTCACCTCATCTAATTCCCCCTTGAACCTCCTGAGCTAGGAACCATGCATCCATTTCAACCAAAACTTGTGACCAAATTTCATCACCCTTAAAAGCCATTCCTTCGAAGATCAAATTATTCCTATTCTTCCATAAAGTCCATAAAATCCACGGCCAAGAGAATCTCACTTCCAAGGGCAGCCCCATATTCTCAGACAATTTGAAAAGGATCTGAAAATTCACAAAAACAGAATGGTTATGGTACCCAAACTCCGGTTCAGGAATACAAGACAACGCCCATAACAACCGAGCCACTGGGCATGTGAACAACACATGATTTATACTTTCCCCAACAGCTCCACAACGTTGGCAACTAGAATCAATGATCAAACCATGCGCAATGAGAAGGTCTCACCTGGTAACGCCTCATTCAAAGCCTTCCAAAGAAAAACTCTAATCTTCGGGGCAGTTCTAACGTTCCAACACTGAAGTTTTAGATCATTAACAGAAGGAAGAGCTTCAGCCAATAGGTGAGACTCCGGTTTAAATATCTGACTATACAACCAGTAACCCGACTTAACCGTATAAGCCCCGGATTTATTAAGATTCCAAGTCCAGAAGTCCTCACAATTCCCAACCGGCTGATTCTGCATCAGGATAATAATATCACAGGAGACAAAAACCTCTTCTAAGGCAGATCTATTCCATCTTTTTGTAATCCATCTATCAGCTGAGATGCCATCAGATTAGCATCAAAAGTATAATTCTTTTTCCATGGGGATCTCAGACCATCAGCATCCTCTAACCACAAGTCAATCCACACTTTTGTAGTTCTACCATTTCCAACTCTTAACCGCAGACCCTTAACCAGTAAAGCCTTCCCATGTAGAAGACTGATCCAGCCATAAGAAGGTCGATCTCCAATCTTTGCATCCAAAAATTCTGTATTAGGATAATATCGACTTTTAAGAAAACGAGCCACCAAGCTGTGAGGTTCCTGTAAAAGCCGCCAAGCCTGTTTGGCTAGTAAAACCTGATTAAAACTTTCCACACTCCGGAAACCCATTCCTCCATGTTTTTGGGGAAAGCACATTTTTTCCCATGACATCCAATGAATCTGTTTCTAGAAGGTATTAAAATTCCACCAATAATCAGTCATAGCTCCAGAAAGATTCTTACATACAGTTTTTGGTAATTTAAAACATGACATAGCATAGACCGGTTGAGAAGAAACTACTGATTTGAGTAAAATTTCTTTTCCACCTTGTGAAACATATCTCAGATGCCATCCTTCCATGTTAATCTTCACATTATCCTTAATAAACCCGAACAACTTCACCTTAGAACCACTCAAACACTCAGGTAAGCCTAAGCTTGGGGTGAATCTTGCCACCAGAACCGCCGGAAAAAGCCACCTCCGCCGCCGGTCAACTCTCCTCCGCCGCGGTCAACGCCGAAGCGCCGCCGCCGTGAAGCTCCTCCGCCTCCAGTCTTCAGCCGGTTCTTCCTCAGTGGGTTTGGGATGGGTTGCACTCGGTTTAGTCTTGGTTCAGAGGAGAAATCGGTTTAGTTAAACTAGTCAACGCATTTGGTCAACCCGGTCAACGGTTGACCTAAACCGGTTTAACTAAACCGGTCAATTGGGATTGGTTCGGTTTATTCAGTTGGTTCAGCCGGTTCAGATTGGTTCAGTGGTCAACGGTCCAAGGCTTGGTCAACTCGTCGGTCAACGGTCAACGGTCAACGCCGGTCAACACCGCCGGTCAACGCGGTCAGCGCCGGTCAACGCTTGGTCCACGGCCGTTCCGAGATTTCTGGAGTGTTCGGAGTTTGGTATTCGTGTGATCGGGAGTTTGGGATTCGAGTCGGGTGTCTCGGGATTTGCATCTGCATCGAGCCGCCATTTCCGCGCCTATCTCACTTTGAGTCGGCTCACAAACCTTTAGATACATATAGACCGGGAATCGAGAAACCGCAGAATTAGGATTGCATACCCGTTGATAACCCGATTAGTTGATTGGTAATTAACTGGACGTTTAATGATAAACCGGTTAGGATCGAATAAGCATGTTAGGGTTTGAGAATTAAAAGGTTAATCGATTGTGTGCCGTTAGGTTGTTAGTAATAATTGATTGATGCATTCATATAGACACTGTTTGATTAGGACCGTGTATGCATCTATATATGTATAAGAACGAGGATGAATGAATATATATACTGGAATTAAGACGACATTAAAATACGAGTTAAACCTAAACGAACTTATAGAATATTGTAACGGGATCGGGGTTTAGGTTTAATAGCGGGGATGGGTAATGAATTAAGTTAATTAATAGTGAGATGTCGGGGAGTTAGTAAGTTTACTAACTCTAAACCGACAGATCGAGGAGTTATTAAAAGATACCTAGGATAAGTTAAATAAGGAAGTGGTGTGAGTTGTAAGCTGTCTACGGGTTAGCAATCCGCTAACCCAAGGTAGCGGATAAGAACGGATTAAAAGACTTAGAAACCTTAATATGCTTGCATGTGTTGTGATTGTTGTTGTGAGTTTTGTGTGCAGGCTTGTTAGACTGCTCGGTGTTGGGCCGGACAGTATTTGTGGACACTTACTCCGGTCACGGGACCGGGTAAGTTAGTTGGTGCTGACTAGGTATCTTACCTAGTCAGAGCGGTGGTATTGGTAGTGTAGTGGCTTGCGGAATGGTTGGGGATTTATTATTATTGATGATGATTGCGTGATCTGTGCTAGAGTCCCAGCGAGTCTGCGTGTTTATATTTCTGCAATAGGACTCTAGGGTGCGTTAGATTCCGCAAGCCTAGGTTTTGTTTACGTTCCAGTACTTCCGACCCGAATGGATCCTCGGGTTTTACCTAACCAGATCATAGTGATTCCGGTTATGGTGTTAACCTACTGGGTGACGCCGGTAGGTGTGTGATTCGGAGAATACGGGGTCATGTCCTAGGGCCGAATCACATGGAAACTCTGGCTATCTAGGGGTAGTCCGAGTCACCGCGTATCGATGGACGGAGAACGGTGTCCTATTCGTGGGACCTCGTGTACACGTTTAGGAGTCGTGGGTTAGTTACCATATAGGTGACGATGTAAACCCGTGGAAGTTACCGAGATCGTAGGGCCCAATGTTGTTTAGTTATCTTTTCTTTTGCACGTTAGATAGACCGAGTCTAATCGAGGACATGTGCCGCAGTGCCTTCGATTTCCCTTAACTCTCTTTATCTTGGCAAGTGCTTGTGTGTTGTGGGTTTATCACGACGTGGTAGTGCGTGATCGACCATTTCTTTTATTGATTGTTATTTTGGGGTTTTGGGGCGGGACTTTGTAGACACTAGATAGACTAGAAGCCGTTAGCGGAGAGCCGATTCACTGGGTGAGCTTAGATCGCTCATTAGACTCTTTTTTTGTTTTTCAGGTTTAGCAGCGACGGACGCGGGAGGTCCTCGGTGTAGTTTCGGGATCGCTTGTGACGGGATTTCATTCGGTTTTTTGGATGTTTTATTTCGGCTCGGCATCTGCGCCGTTTCGTGTTTCTGATTGTTTGTGTGTTTATAGCGATGATCGTTTGTAAAACCCGTTAAACGTTGTACTTAACGTTTGATTACTCAATAATGAATTGTTTCCCTGATAGTGGGTTTCGTCCGAACCGACACAACTCATAGAAGTAGTACGAGTGGTACCGCTTTGTACTATGGATATGAGGATAGCGGAATTGAAGATGGATTGGTGCGAGCCTTTGTCTCAAACCGATCTGTCTCTGGCTTCGTCCTGTGGCGAACTTTTCCCGTTCAGCTTGCTCGGGTTCGATAGTTCATGTTCCTGTTTGATTGTTGACCGGTCAGCTCGACGGTCAGCGGAGAATGGGAAAGGGGCGCTACACCGTCAAAGGTTGCGGAAGGCCTTTGGTATTCCCCAACTTCAGAGAGAATCGAAGAATTAACCCTTAACAACGATCTCTAAGAAGGTTTGTTGCTTCAGAAGTAACCCTTGCCAAAGAAACAAAAATGTTCAACCAAGAACAAAGAGATGAACTCTCAAATAAGAAGAAAAATCGATATATTCAAATGAAGTAAAGAGTTTGGTACTTATGGGACATATAGAAGTCAAAGAGACTAGTCTTGTGGTAATAAATTCCTAGGAAATATAACAAAGACCAAAGACCAAAAATAAATAAGAGTCAAAGAACTCTTCGAATCCAGTGAATCCTTAGAGTGACTCATCGCCTGATTTTCCTCCCTTGGTGTCGTTCGGTCAGGCATCGGCTCGGATCATGCACAAGAAATCTTCCTCGGGTAACATTTGTTCGGTTAGAGACAACTGTGAAATCTCACGTCCAATCTCCATCCTTAGTCCCTGGCACGTTCCCTTTGGAGTCTGGTCGGAAGAAAAGTCGAACGGGTCATGAGAAAGTGAAGTTGGTTCAGTCTCGGACGCGTATCGGACCAAAATGGTAGTATCCTGATCCACAGATGATTCGGCTCAGACCAAAGCATTTATGTCTCGACCATTAGTCTTAATTTGAGATTTGGGTCGGGAAAGAGATCGTCTGGGTCGTGAGAATCGGTCGTCTGGTCTTGGTTCCAAACGTAGCTCCATTCATGGTCGTGTCGGGTCGATACGGTACACGGCCGTGCGGTTAGTGCGGTCGTCTGGGGCAACCTCCGTTCCTCCTCGATCAATCTGCTTTCCATGTTGCTCTTCGTCATCCGAGCTATCCGTGGATTCCTGGTCCGATGGATGATCCTGGAATCTATTGGATCTCCTCTAGAAACACGTCCCTGAACCTGTCTAACAAAGAAATGACTTCTCGGGGTAGCTCAATATCATTTGAACACGAGTGTAGAGCCTCCCTAAAGATCATTAGTAGCACCTGCGTGTTCCGACCAATAGATCTAGAAACTGAATGAGAAGAGATAAGAAGATGTTGAATCGTTTAGTGTCTCCTGATTCAATTCTCTGATTGATTCATCCTACTAAACATGCAGATCTAGGTTCTCTTGATTAGAAACATAATAGATCTCACCTGTTACCTTGTTTATGCAGCGGAATGGAGGTACGGGTCAGAGATCAGTAGAACCACCAAGATGTTGTTCCTCCAAAGGCTCCCACACGCACACTTCGGGAAGAGAGGCTGCTAGACCAAAAGAGAGGAGGCGCAGAGAGAGAGGAGGAAGGCGCAGAAGTGCTGAGAAAAATAAGAGCTAGGGCAAGTTTTATTTAATAAAACCCTTGTCCAGTTCTTATGGGCTTTTGGGCCCAATTCTCAGTTCTGATTAAATCCCTTGGATTTAATCAGGCCCTTTAGTCTCTCTAAGTACAGTAAATGCCTAGCACTTTTACCGTACTTCTGCTAAGCCGTTCCTTCGGATTTTCCCGTTAGCTTAGGCGTGTGACCCATATGGGATCATATAATAAAGGCAATAAGTCCAAGACTTATAGATCATGAGCGGACTCTAGCAAGCCATCATGACCCCCAGTATTATATGACTTATGTCTGATCATTGACATACTCTTACTTTCTAGAGACAGTACAGAGATTACTGGACATAATTCCAACAATCTCCCACTTGAACTGGAATCTCTGTATTCATAATCCTTTTGTCTCAATATCTCGATTAGTCATAAGGCAAGATGAGTGTCATCCTTATTAAGGCTAATCTTGTTCATCGGACTCTGATTTGATACTGACAATCCAAACGACTCGGGACAGTCCGTTTGAGCATGGCCATGCATTTTCCAGTATGCAAATCTCCGATTGGCCTAGAGACATTCACTCCATTTATATTGGAGGGACAGATCCCGTCTTGTTCCATCACTGTAAACTACTCATTTCATAATGTACCCAAACAAGGTCCTTATAACTATCGCAGAACGACAGCGTTAGACAATGATCAAAGTGCATCAGTCCATGTGCAGTCACATGCATGCGAACTCAGGTCTAAGGACTATACTCTATAGTCGTAGTGAGAATCTCTTATGACACAGATATAAATATCCTGAAGAGTTCTCATAAGCGGGTCATGTCCGGTCGTATGTTCCCAACATACACCTATGTACTGACTTTGATGCCGCGCATCTATGACACCATGAAACTTGGTCATAAGTCACATACCAATCTAGTCTCACACGGTTGTTGGTGTTCCAATTTCAACAACCTTCGACTAGGGACTGAATGATATAAGCCATCTATCAAATATAGGGTCTCATGATCAAGCTAAATGACTTTGATGACTCAAGATCAAGTCACTTACTTCGATGACCTATAAAATGGTTTATATCACTTTGGAACGATTATTTCATCACAGTTAAAATAATCTTGAAATAATAATTTCATTAAACATAAAATGTTTTACAAGAACATATCAAATAACTAAATAAAGCCCTTTATTAACTCCCACTGAAATTAAGACTACATCTTAATTTCACTTATCCTACAGCAACAGTCCGCGACTCGTGCTTAGGCCTAAGGAGTGGCTTCGTTAATAGATTAGCAACGTTCTCATTCGTTGAAACTTGCTGATCTACTTAACATCTCTGTCATTTATCTCACGGAATAGGTTATACCTACCCTCAAGTTGTTTGGACCTCTGATGTGCAGCTAGTCTCATCTATGCTGGGAATCACATCAAGTTCAGTGACGAACTCTTCTTTCCAAACAACCTCTTTCGCCGCTTTCCAAGCTGCGAAATGTTCAGCTTAAGTCATGGAGTCAGCAACAGTGCCTTGCACCGCCAGACAGACACAAGATATAACCGGACTGTGACCGGAAATCATCTTTGTCCGTTGGAAACTTGCCTTTCAGACTCTACCGACTCGTAGCACCTTACTTTCTCCGTAAATCAAGAATGTATCCAAAGTATTTTCAAATACTTGAGAATATTCATTACGTTTGTCCAGTGATTCTTTGCTGGATTTGACTGGTCTTTTACTTGTCTTGCTTAACATTAAAGCAACATCAAAACAAGTACGTGTCATGGCATATATGATAGATCCAATTGCCGACGCATATGGAATCTCATCCATGCATTCAAGCTCAGCAGATATCGTAGGATACTGTTTCTTGCTTAACGTAAGCCATGTGACATTGGCATAAAACCCTTCTTGGATTGCTGAAAACGTGTAGGACTTTGTCAATTTGAGAATCCTGACATTGTCCTACCAGCTCTTTTGGATCTCTATCTTTAGATCCAAAATCCAAGAACATACGTGGCTTTACCCATGTCAATCATTAAAACCAATTCCCAAGTCAGTCCTTTACCGACTGTAGCATTGGGACGTTATTTCCGAGAATATGTCATCGACATACAATATGAGAAATGCAACATCGCTCCCACTTATCTATTAGTAAACTCACAGTTCCATTTCGTTCCTGTTTAAGTCAAAACCTTGACAACTTCAACAGAACGAAGATTCCAACTCCGATATGTTTGCTTCCATCCATGAATGAATCGATGAAGCTAACTTACACAAAATGTAATTTTTCCGGAGTTCGGGCTCACTTTCGTTTCTTTGAGTTTTGCAGATTCGTCGCTTTCAATGATCATCAGATCATGCGAACTTTCAATGATCATCAGGTTCAACTAATGACGAGAATTCACTCTCGGATTAGTGACTGATTCTTTCATATCTGCGAACTTCAGGCTCTACAGGTGTAGATTCTACAGAAATCTGTAAATCCATCCGTTGCTCTCCCTCAACAGGTTGAGCAGCCTCCTGTATTTCTCGAATTTCTTCGAGTTATACTTTTACTCCCACTGTTCTTCTTGGAAAATAACTTCCCTACTTAGAAAACAGAATGGACGTAAAAGTAACAAGCCTTGGTTTCCCTAGGACAACCAGCAAAGTAGCACAACTATAAATACTCAGTAAAGACGAATTTGGATCGATTCCAATCCACATTTACGTGGTGTCTTTCAACTGATATTGGTGGAACTATTTCAGTGTAAACTTAGATATTTCTAGAGCGTTATTCTTAAAAATATCATGGAAGATTCGTGTGACTCATCTTTAATCATTTCCGATGAGATCTGACTCTTTCTCACAGAAACACCTCCAGGTTTTCAGGAGAAATGAGCTGTGAAACTACTTCACACTCAATCAGATGATCACACCATTAATGACTCAAGTATTCTCACTCGTGATCTAATCCAGAGTCTTAATACTTCTGTCACTCAGATTCTATACCTCATTCTGGAACTCTTTCGACCATGTCAAAGAATTCCGACTTGTGTCTCATCAAATGAACACAGTCTTACTCACTGAAGTAATCAGTAGAGACAATGAAGTACAGGAAATTTTCTCTGGCATTACTGCTCATCGGACCACATACATGAGTATGTTCAATCTCCAATAAGCCTTTGGGCCTTTCTCTAGCTCGGCTAAGATGGGCCCTTTGCCTTTTGGTCCAGTAAGCAGAATTCAAGTCTCATAAGATATCGTATCAAATGAGCCCAACAGTCCATAACTATGGGATTTCTGAATCCGACTTACTCTATGTGACCAAGACTTTTATGCCAAGAAAAATCAGGTTTAATTCATCAGATTTAAACCAATTCGGTATTTATGTTACATTTAGGCACTCTTTGGTTTAAGATATAAAACCCATTCCTTGAATAGGGTGCTACAATTAATATTTCATTAAGATCAAAAGAACAAAACCTTGTCTTTATCAAAATGAAAAACATTCAAATTCTTACAAGAAAATGAAAAACAACTCTGCTTAAAGCAGGTACATTGTAGCAATTACTTAATACAAAACCCTACGGCTGAGGCAGCGTCCATAGCTCCTTCCAGACATGTAGATCCACTTGTCCTTCCTTCAACATTCTACTGTTGCTTAGGCTCTGCATATTATCACAAATATCAGTGCCACAACCAGTATCCAATACCTATAAGGTAGAACTTGAAGTAATAACATGAATACCTGAGGAAGTAGTCTCATACATCAAATTCAACTCCTCATCATCTTCCATGAATTTAATGCAATCTCTCTTCCAATGCCCTGTCTCTTTACAGTAGCAGCACTTACCAACGTAAGAGGTATCTGACTTGGGCTCAGAAGACACACGCTTGCCATGATTCAAAATCTGGACAACTTTGTCTTCACCCTTGTCAGCATTAGGTTTAGCAAACCTACCCTTCTCTATCATGAGATTATTCAGGGTACTCTTCACGTTTGGCTCAACTGTCTTGAGCATATCATGCAGTTCAGTCAGCGTCTTCGTTAAGCCTTTCTTGATATAGTTCCTTCTGAACTTATCATAGCTTGACGGCAGTGACTGCAGAATGATCTCAGTTGCCAATTCTTGGCTAACTGGATAATCCAGTTTCCTCAGGTTATCAATGTAACCCATCATTTTACTGACATGAGGACTCACTGGATGATCATTTGGTAGCTTGCAGCTAGTGAGAGAGTTAACCATCTGGTATCTCTCCACTCTTACCTGCTCCTGAAATTTCAATTTCAGGCTGCTGATCATCTCTATTGGCGACTCCATGTTCTCATATTGCTTCCGCAAGTCTGAGTCCATGGTAGCCAATATCAGACCACGCACATCTACCGAATCATTATAATGCTTATTCCAAGCATCATATACTGCATGGGAGGCATTGGACCCGATCCTCACGGGGAGAGCTCTCTCAAGGACATAGTCCTTTCTCTCCTGTCTGAGGACTAGCCTCAGGTTCCGCGACCAAGTCAAGAAATTTGATCCGTTCAGCTTGTCCATCTCAAGGACAGACCGGATCGAGAAAGTGTTTTGATTGTTTGTGCTAGTCATAACTGAAATTTGAGATAAAAGAATTTTAGTTAATATGTTCAATATGATTAATCTCGTATTATACTTAATATGATTAATCTCGCATTATATTCCATAACATCAGTTACCCTCAATAGAATATAATGATTCCAAGATCCACATATAACTAAGATCAAAGTGGGCCACTGGCCGTCACCCAACCTTAGCTTATATCGGTAAGCCCTATCTCGGCTAATTATATCCGTGATATAACTCTTGGTTGTGAATCTGGGCCCGAGGCCCAATCCACTCTGATGTCTCAAGGCCCGGGACTCCCGATGGCCTAGTCAAGAAAACCAGACTATACAGTCATGTAATCACTAATGTCTGGGACTCCCAATGACATTTATGAATCACAAACCGTCTTACTCACGCAAAAGTAGACACCCTCACACTGTAAGGCCATGAGTACAATTGAATGGGCTTCGACAGCTGACATAGACTGGACAAGACATCCAACGCTTGATATTGTTTGAGGTTTGTAGGTTTATTAAGATTTTATCCCAAAATAGAAGATTACTATTTTGGGAAACTTTCCTTTTTGGGAAACCTACTAATTTTGGAAACTTTCTAAAATTGGAAACTTCCTAAAATTGGAAACTTTCTAAAATTGGAAACTTCCTAAAATTGGAACCTTTCTAAATATAGAAATTTCCTAAAATCCAAAACATGCAAATCCAGAAACTTCTAATTTAAGAAACTTTCTAATTTCAAAATTTTGGAAACTTATTAATTTAAAAAATCGATTTTATAATTTTATAAAATAAATTTTAAATTAATCTGAAGAAAAAACTCAAATAATTGGCCCAATTGTTTTAACTTCTTGGCCCGAGGTCCAAGAATTTGTTCATGTCCAAGACATAACCCAATTGCCCAATTAAATGACATAACCGGTCTGGTTCATTAAAATTGGTCTTAACCAAAATTAATTACTACGATGACCACAATTGTCAACCGGTTATTTACTAAACCGGATTTTCTCAATTTATTTGGTCCAACCAAATCAAATTAGAAAATCATTGGTTTAGGCACAAAATCCAATTTTTCGACTTTGGATTTCTTATCCCGGTTTAACCAGAACTTAATAAATTTATTAAGTCTGTTTATTAAACCGTGACGATTAATTTTATTAAAATTAAACCGAGCCTTAAACCGAACCGTAACGATTGATCACGTGAACCGATCACGACCTAGCCGTGAGCTTCACGCGATCACGATAGCCGCAAGCCAGCACGCGTTCGATCCACGATCGGGACGGCTGCTGGACGGGACGATCGTTCGAGATGGCTCGGGACGCGGGACGGTGCTTCACGCGATCGCCGAGCGATCGGGACAGCCGGGCCGTGCGTCGGGACGAGACGCGATCCATGCGATCGGTCGGCCCATGATCAAGCGATTGTGGCCGAGAGATGCAGGACGAGCTCGGGTTGTGATCGAGACGGGACGCGAGCGGTTCGATCCATGCGATCGATCGATCCATGCGATCGGTTCACCTTGCGTCGCTCGATCCGGACATGGTGATCCTTTGGCGATCATCATTCCGACGCATACCAATTCATATAGATTGGACCATGCGATTTCTTGTTTGTTTAGGTTTTAATTCTTTGTTTCTTAAGTGTTTTCTCTTATCAGTAGATTGATTCAAAAACACCTCTTTAAACAATCCTAAACATGATTCTAAACAAGAAAAACCACAGAACCAATGGCTCTGATACCACTGTTGAATCGTTTAGTGTCTCCTGATTCAATTCTCTGATTGATTCATCCTACTAAACATGCAGATCTAGGTTCTCTTGATTAGAAACATAATAGATCTCACCTGTTACCTTGTTTATGCAGCGGAATGGAGGTACGGGTCAGAGATCAGTAGAACCACCAAGAGGTTGTTCCTCCAAAGGCTCACACACGCACACTTCGGGAAGAGAGGCTGCTAGACCAAAAGAGAGGAGGCGCAGAGAGAGAGGAGGGAGGCGCAGAAGTGCTGAGAAAAATAAGAGCTAGGGCAAGTTTTATTTAATAAAACCCTTGTCCAGTTCTTATGGGCTTTTGGGCCCAATTCTCAGTTCTGATTAAATCCCTTGGATTTAATCAGGCCCTTTAGTCTCTCTAAGTACAGTAAATGCCTAGCACTTTTACCGTACTTCTGCTGAGCCGTTCCTTCGGATTTTCCCGTTAGCTTAGGCGTGTGACCCATATGGGATCATATAATAAAGGCAATAAGTCCAAGACTTATAGATCATGAGCGGACTCTAGCAAGCCATCATGACCCCCAGTATTATATGACTTATGTCTGATCATTGACATACTGTTACTTTCTAGAGACAGTACAGAGATTACTGGACATAATTCCAACAGAAGATTGGGCTTACTGTTCTTTTTTATCCTTGGCAAGACATAATTGCATCTCATGCACTTCCTGGGGCGTGAGCAGTGCAAGCTGGTACTTTCGTTTGTCATGGATGAATGAGTAATGATTGGTCCGTCCGTTGTGCAATGACTCCTTGTCAAATTGCCATGGTCGGCCTAGAAGCAAGTGGCCGACCTGCATTGTTACTACGTCACAGACTACCTGATCGTGATACCTCCCTACGCTGAATGGGACGGTTACTTGGTCTGCGATCCGTATCTCTGTATCGTCGTTAAGCCAGCGGAGCCGGTACGGCCGTGGGTGCTTTGTCACTTGAAGGCCAAGCTTATCGACCATGTTCATGCTAGAAACGTTAGTACATGATCCACCGTCTATTATGAGGCTATATACCTTGTTGTTCACGGTGCAACGAGTGTGGAAAATGTTTTCCCGGTGAACCGTCTCGGGGTCGACTAAAGCACTGAGGGCTCTCCATATTACCAGCAATTCTCTTGAGTCGGGATATTCTATGGGCGTCCCTGGTTCAGGCATCTCCTCGTCCTCCTCCTCCTGCTCCTCTTGAGACTCGTACTCACCGGCCTCGTTCATGATCATGACTCGCCGGTTTGGGCAGTCCTGCGCCATGTGTCCTTTACCCTGGCATTTAAAACAAGTAATGTCATCTCTAGAACGGTATGTACTAGGGAACTTACCTGTGTCTGGCCGGTTGAACTTGGGAGCCTTGGTGGTCGGCTTCTTGAACCTTGATTCGGCCTCGACCGTCTTACCTTTGTCGATGGGTCGGGTGGTCGGTGTCGAACAAGTAGCATTGTTCCGATGTCCGGTCGTTGTCGTGGCCTTCCTTTTATTATGTTGTTCCACTTGTATGCTTAGATACAGCAGTTCGGACATATCTTGGTAAGGTTGGATCTCAACCTTTCGAGCGATCCGATCGTGCAGGCCGTCCACGAACTGGCCATCAAGGTCTCCTTTTGAGTCATCCAGCTCCAGTCGATTCCGCAGCTGCTCGAACTCCTTGAAGTATTCTTCGACCGTCTTGCTTCCTTGCATCAATTTACGAAACCGTTTCTGAAAATCTCTATGGAAATGGGTTGGAACGTGCCTTCGCCTGAGTTGGTACTTCATGTCGGCTCATGTGGTGATATGGTCGTATCGATGGCGTCTACGTTCCGCGACATCTCGATCCCAGCACGATAGAGCGTGTCCTTTGAAATGGGCCACGGCTAGAGTGATCTTTCTACGATCAGGGTACGCGTAGTAGTCGAGGATGTACTCCATCCTTCGTTCCCACTCCAGATAAGCCTCTAGGTCCACCTTACATGCAAATGTAGGTGGTTTTAGCTTGACATCATTAAAGTGAGGACGTTGTACCTCTTGATCCCGTATGTGACCACGGTGATTTGGGTCGCGTTGGTAGTGTGGTCGAGGATCGCGGTCACGTCGTCCGTCGTTGAAGCCGTCCAGGTCATCGTCCGTGTCGTTCATTCGGATAACCTGGTAGTGTCATGCTCGTTCCGCGCGCCCGCGATACTGGACGGGTCAATGTTATTGGTCAAACCGAGGCGGTGGTCCTCCTGGTCGAGGCTGCTGCTCGCCTGGTCGAGGCTGCTATTCACCCGGTCGAGGCTGCTGCTCGCCTGGTCAAGGCTGTTGTTCACTCGGTCGAGGCTGCTGCTCGCCTGGTCGAGGATGATGCTCGCCTGGTCGTTCAAGGCGGTCGAGTCGAGCACCGAGCGTCTGACCGATCGCTTGGATCGCAGTCATCAGTTGTGATAGATTCCCGGATAGGATTGACTCTTTGATGGATCGATTGATAAACTGATCACGGATCAGTGGTGGATCGAAGGAGACCGTCAAAGGTTGCGGATGGCCTTTGGTATTCCCCAACTTCAAAGAGAATCGAAGAAGTAACCCTTGACTACGATCTCTAGGAAGGTTTGTTGCTTTGGAAGTAACCCTTGCCAAAGAAACGAAAATGTTCAACAAGAACAAAGAGATGAACTCTCAAATAAAAGAAGAAAAATCGATTGTATTGAATTGATCAAAAGAGTTGGGTATTTATACAACTCTAGAATTCAAAGAGATTAGAAAATAAACTACTTAGGAAAATGTGAAAACAATAACTAAGAATACTTTGACCAAAGACTAAATTAATTGGAGTCAAGAACTCTTCGGATTCAGCAAAGTCCTTAGAATGATCCTTCGGCCGCCTTTCCTTCCTTGGTGCGGTCATGGTACGGCCCGGATCATGCACACGGACGTTTCCTTGGACATCTCGTGATCGGGTCGGACCATTTGTGAAAGATCACGACCAATCTTCTTCCTTAGTCCTCTGGCACGTTCCCTTGAAGTTTGGTCGGAAGAAAAGTCGAATGGGTCGAGAGAATTTGAAGTTGGTTCGTCCGGGGACTCGTCTCGGACCAAAAAGGTAGCGTCTCGAACCACAGGTGATTCGGCTCGGACCAATCCAATTCTGTCTCGACCATTAGTCTTAAAATAAGATTTGGGTCGGGAAAGAGATCGTCTGGGTCGTAAGATTCGGTCGTCTGGTCGTGGTTCTAAGCGTAGCTCCAATTCGGGTCACGTCGGGTCGAGGCGGTACACGGCTGTTCGGTCACTGCGGACGGTTGGACGTTCCTCACGGATGGTAGGACGAACCTCGGTTCCTCCTTGTTCCAGCTGCGTTCCAAGCGGTTCCTCATCATCTGAGCTATCCTGATCTGACGTCCTAGCTCGGAATCCATCATTCCCCTCCTCTTGAAAAGGATTTGTCCACAAATCTGGAGTATCTGCATGAAAAGGAGATAGATCAGCAATGTTGAAACTAGAAGATATGTCATACTTACCTTGAAGATCGAGTTGGTAGGCATTGTCATGGATCCTCTTGACAACCGTGAATGGACCATCCTTCCGGGGCATAAGTTTTGACTTCCGTTCCTCGGGAAACCGTTCCTTCCTAAGATGAATCCAAACAAGATCGCCCGGCTCAAAGATCATTTGTTTGCGGCCCTTGTTAGCATACTTCTCGTACTGCTTTGTCTTGGCCTCGATGTTGGCACGGACCTTCTCATGTACCTGCTTGACAATTTTGGCTTTCTTTTTCCCATCCAAACTTATCCTTTCATTCACGGGCAAAGGCATTAGATCAAGTGGAGATAAAGGATTAAAGCCATAGACAATTTCAAACGGTGAGTACTTAGTAGCAGAATGCATGGAATGGTTGTAAGCAAACTCAACATGTGGTAAATTCTCTTCCCAAGTCCTAAGATTCTTCTTAACAAGCGATCTAAGCAAGGCTGAAAGTGTCCTATTTACTACTTCCGTTTGTCCATCAGTTTGAGGGTGACAAGTAGTTGAAAACAAAATTTTTGTACCAAGCTTAGTCCACAATGTTTTCCAGAAATAACTTAAGAACTTAGCATCACGATCAGAAACAATGGTCTTAGGCATGCCATGAAGTCTAACTATCTCCTTAAAGAACAAGTCGGCAATGTGAGATGCATCATTGGTTTTCAAACAAGGAATGAAATGAGCCATTTTCGAAAACCTATCTACAACCACAAAGATCGAGTCCTTACCAGTCCTAGACTTAGGCAAACCAAGAACAAAGTCCATAGATAAATCAGTCCAAGGATGAGATGGAATAGGAAGAGGAGAGTACAAACCCTGAGAAGTGTTTTTGGACTTAGATTCCTTGCAAATGATACACCGGCTGCAAATCCTTTCCACATCCTTCTTTAGGCTCGGCCAATAGAAGTGATCCTCAAGCACTTTCAGTGTCTTAGCCGCCCCAAAATGTCCCATCAAACCTCCTCCGTGAGCTTCCCTGGTAAACAATTCCCTCAAAGAACAGTGAGGTACACACAACCGATTATCAAAGAAAAGGAAATCTTCTAAGATAAAGTACTTGCCGTGGCCATGCTTTTGACAAGCCAAGAATGGTTCCCTAAAGTCAGAATCGGTTTCATACAAGCCTTTTATAAATTCAAATCCCAAGAGTTTGGTTCCAAGAGTGGATAGGAGTACATACCTTCGTGATAGTGCATCGGCCACTATGTTCTCCTTACCTTGTTTGTACTTAATGACATATGGGAAGGTTTCTATGAATTCCACCCAACGTGCATGTCTTTTGTTCAGCTTTTGTTGTCCCTTGAGATGTCGAAGAGATTGGTGATCAGTGTGAATGACGAACTCCTTAGGCCAAAGGTAATGCTGCCACGTTTGAAGTGCCCGCACCAATGCATAAAGCTCATTGTCATAGGTGGGATAGTTGAGAGTAGCACCACCTAACTTTTCACTGAAGAATGCAATGGGCTTTCCTTCCTGCATAAGAACAGCACCAATACCCACACCTGAGGCATCACATTCAATCTCAAAGGTTTTAAGAAAATCAGGAAGAACAAGTAATGGAGCTTGAGTTAACTTCCCTTTTAGAGTCTGAAATGCGTCCTCCTGAGCTTGCTCCCATTTGAACCCAACGTTCTTCTTGATAACTTCAGTGAGAGGAGCAGCAATGGTACTAAAGTCCCGGACAAAGCGTCTGTAGAAGCCGGCCAAACCGTGAAAGCTTCTGACCTCTCCAACGGTTTTGGGACTTGGCCAATCTCGGATTGCCTTGACCTTCTCCTCATCAACTCGGATGCCATCTGCTCCTACAACAAAACCCAAGAAAACTAGGTGATCCGTTCCAAAGGTGCATTTCTTAGCATTGGCATACAAGCTTTCTTTTCTAAGTACTTCCAAGACTTTCTCTAGATGTCTAACATGTTCATTCAAACTCTTACTATAGACAAGAATGTCATCAAAGTACACAACAACAAATTCACCAATATAAGCTCTAAGAACATGATTCATTAATCTCATGAAAGTACTTGGTGCATTTGTCAACCCAAACGGCATAACTAACCATTCATACAACCCACGTTTAGTTTTAAAGGCCGTTTTCCACTCATCCCCTTCTTTCATACGAATTTGATGGTATCCACTCTTAAGATCTATCTTAGAAAAGACTTTGGAACCATGCAATTCATCAAGCATATCATCAAGACGAGGAATAGGATGGCGGTACTTAACTGTTATGTTGTTGATGGCTCGGCAGTCTACGCACATTCTCCAAGTGCCATCTTTGTTTGGGACAAGTAAGACCGGTACATCACACGGGCTTAGACTCTCTCGGATGTATCCTTTCTCCATCAGGTCGTTCACTTGTCTCTGTAGTTCCTTGGTTTCATCCGGATTGGTTCGATAAGCAGGACGGTTTGGAAGAGACGCTCCCGGCACAAGGTCGATTTGATGCTCAATCCCACGGATGGGTGGCAAACCGCTAGGAGTCTCTTCAGGGAACACGTCACTGAACCTGTTCATCAAAGCTTGAAGTTCACTCGGAATCTCCGGTGCTAGGTTAGAAGTCATTAGTGTTTCTTTAAACACAAGTAAGACAAAAGATTGTTGAGAAAACAGATTTTTCCTTACTTGACTTGGCTTGATGTAGAAGTTGGATTTCCGGACCGGTTCCTTGGGTGTTTCATGTTGCTTATCCTGCTCTCGGTTCTTCTTGAGTTGGAGCTGATCTTGATGTACTTCAGCAGGAGACAAAGGAACAAGAGTTATCTTCTTTCCTTTGTGATCAAAAGTGTGGCGGTTTGTGTGGCCATCATGAATGGCTTTCTTGTCGAACTGCCAAGGTCGCCCCAAAAGGATATGGCTCGCGTCCATGGGCAACACATTGCATAGGACCTCATCTTCATATCGGCCAATGGTAATGGGAACCGTGACTTGCTCCTTGACATGTAGTTCTCCTTCCTCGTTTAGCCATTCCAACTTGAATGGTCGAGGATGCGGCCTCACTTCCAGTCCAAGTTTCCTAACAAGTACATCACTAGCCACGTTAGTGCAACTTCCACCATCAATAATCAATGAACAAACTTTATCTTTAACAAAACAACGAGAATGAAAGAGATTCTCCCGTTGTTCAAGGTCGGCTTGTTTGGTCTGGACGCTAAGTGATCTGCGGGTCACGAGAAGTTGGCCTTGAGCCGGATAGTCATATGGTTCAGGTTCCTCATCAAAGATCGGCCCTGTATCCTCTGGTTCCTCCTTTTCTTCCTTGGACTCATACTCTCCATTCTCCAACAAGATCATGATCTTTTGGTTTGGGCATTTGTTGGCATAGTGTCCTAAGCCTTGACATTTAAAGCACCTGATGTCTCTAGCTCTGCTCGTGGATTCCACGGCTTTGCCTTTGTCCAAACTAGAAGGAGCGTTAGTCTTAAAACCAGAATTTGTTTGAGGAAGAGTCTTACCTTTGTCTTGGTAGCTAGGTTTTGGAGTGTAGGCCGGTTTAGAGAATCCCCTCCTCTTGACTTGTTGCTCAATCAAGATCGCTTTATGGAGCATGTCCTCGACACTGTCAAAGTCCTGAAGCTCCATTCGGTCTTGTATCTCCCGGTTTAAGCCTGCAAGAAACCGAGCCAAGATAGCATCCAATTCTTCTTCAACGTCCACCTTAAGCATAAGGGTCTCCATCTCCTGGAAATAGTCTTCCACACTCTTGGTTCCTTGGACCAACCGTCTCAGCTTATGGTGAAGATCCCTGTGATAATGTCTAGGCACAAATCTCTTTCTCATAAGAGTGGTTAGTTCATCCCAAGAAGCAATTGGTCTTTCACCCGTTCTCCTCTTAAGAGTCACAACATTATCATACCAATTGATAGCATAACCACTAAATTCAGAAGCGGCCAATCTTACTTTCTTAAGTTCGGAAAGGTTTTGACAATCAAAGACAAGTTCAATTTTTCTTTCCCATTCCAAATAAGCATCAGGATCGTTCTTACCTTGAAAGGATGGGATTTTGAGTTTAAGATTGCCAAGGCCGTCACTTGGTCTCCTACCAAATGGGTTCTCATCCTCTTGGTTACCGCGGCCTCTCCTTGATCGGACAATGGACCGGTCCTCCTCATACTCCTCTTCATCCTGGTCGTCGGCTGACCGGATGGTCCTTCTCTCGGTCCGGTTCCTTCGTGCGGATCGTTGAGGACGTCCTTGTTGATCCTCCTGGATTCTATCAAGCCGGACGTGTAGTTCCTCCATACGGTCAGTCACTAGCCTCGCCATTTGGTCGCTAAGAGCTTTCATTTGGGCGCGATTCAATCCGCTCCTAGGACTCTCATCCCGTTCTTCTTCACTGCTCACCATGGTTCCCTGAAAACACTTTGAAACAAACGAATCAAAGAAAACACTCTCACTCTCAAGTGTTTAAACTCGCCCACACAAGTGTTTGGTCACTCCGAGTAATCTCTCAATGTTCTTGGCAAACAAACTCAAGCCAATTCCACAAGTACTCCAAGCAACAAGGGGGAAAAGAAGAAGAAGATAGAAAGTTGAAAGTTTTTGGTGGGATTTGCCTTAACCAATTCAAGGCTGGATTTCTCCTCAGCCGGCTGGATTTCTCCTCAGCCTTTAAGACTTAAGAACACTCTTTTTTTTTTTTTTTTTTTTTTTTTTTTAGATAGATGAAATGAATTGGCCCAAATCCCAAATACTAGATAGAAAGATAAGAAGTGTTTAAGAAATGGTGTAGATGAAATGAGAAGATGAAAAGATAGAAGACACCAACAAAGAGTGGCTCTGATACCACTTGATAGATTCCCGGATAGGATTGACTCTTTGATGGATCGATTGATAAACTGATCACGGATCAGTGGTGGATCGAAGGAGACCGTCAAAGGTTGCGGATGGCCTTTGGTATTCCCCAACTTCAAAGAGAATCGAAGAAGTAACCCTTGACTACGATCTCTAGGAAGGTTTGTTGCTTTGGAAGTAACCCTTGCCAAAGAAACGAAAATGTTCAACAAGAACAAAGAGATGAACTCTCAAATAAAAGAAGAAAAATCGATTGTATTGAATTGATCAAAAGAGTTGGGTATTTATACAACTCTAGAATTCAAAGAGACTAGAAAATAAACTACTTAGGAAAATGTAAAAACAATAACTAAGAAGACTTTGACCAAAGACTAAATTAATTGGAGTCAAGAACTCTTCGGATTCAGCAAAGTCCTTAGAATGACCCTTCGGCCGCCTTTCCTTCCTTGGTGCGGTCATGGTACGGCCCGGATCATGCACACGGACGTTTCCTTGGACATCTCGTGATCGGGTCGGACCATTTGTGAAAGATCACGACCAAACTTCTTCCTTAGTCCTCTGGCACGTTCCCTTGAAGTTTGGTCGGAAGAAAAGTCGAATGGGTCGAGAGAATTTGAAGTTGGTTCTCCGGGGACTCGTCTCGGACCAAAAAGGTAGCGTCTCGAACCACAGGTGATTCGGCTCGGACCAATCCAATTCTGTCTCGACCATTAGTCTTAAAATAAGATTTGGGTCGGGAAAGAGATCGTCTGGGTCGTAAGATTCGGTCGTCTGGTCGTGGTTCTAAGCGTAGCTCCAATTCGGGTCGCGTCGGGTCGAGGTGGTACACGGCTGTTCGGTCACTGCGGACGGTTGGACGTTCCTCACGGATGGTAGGACGAACCTCGGTTCCTCCTTGTTCCAGCTGCGTTCCAAGCGGTTCCTCATCATCTGAGCTATCCTGATCTGACGTCCTAGCTCGGAATCCATCAAGTTGGTTGATGTCGGTCGGTCCGACTTGCGGGTTGGCTTGTTCTTCGGCCATAAGTTTCCTGCGCACTTAACAAGAGGCCACACGCAACAGGAAAAGAAGAAAAAAAGGAAAAAAAAAACGCAACAACTAAAAAGGGAAAGACGCGGTCGCGAAGAAAAAAGGAAAACAAGGCAATTGAGTAATTCCTTTTTTTTGAATAGTAGACATAAAAAGGAAAGTACTAAACCGGTAGCAAGAATGGAAGTCTTAACTTGAATCAAACCAATAACCAAGTAAAAAAAACGCAAGCACAAATTTTCCAAGAGGAAAAACCCTAATGTTATATGCGGCTGGTTCGATCGTTAGCAACCTAGCAGCCGAATTCTAATGTCCGTCTCACTTAGTTATAGATGAATGCAACACAGAAACACAGCAGATCAAAGACAATAAAGAGCCACTCAATTCGCAGATTATAAGAGAAATCAAACCGTGAGCAACCTAAGGCAAACTAACAACTTTTTATGGATTTTCGGATTTATAGGAAGCAAATAAACAAACTAGAAACGAAAAGAGTAAAGTTCAGAAACAACCAGATTGGTTTCAAGAGAGTTTAGCTCTGATACCATAGTATGTAAGAGGCGGCCGAGCGTGGTCGGGTGGTCGAGAAACGGCGAGCGGTACGTGGGTCGAGCGTGAGCGAGCGATGGTCGGGATGTCGATAAACGGTGAGCGGTACGTGGGTCGAGTGTGGGCGAGCAAGGTCGAACGTGGGTCGAGCGTGGGCGAGCGATGGTCAAACGGTGGTCGAGCGGGACGGTGGTCGAGTGCGGTACGATGGGACGAGGAAGCTGGCTGATGGTGCTCTCTTCCTGGTCAGTGGGTGATTCGATGGGAGTATGGGATTTAGAACATGAACAAGAACACTTGGAGTATCACGATCAAGCAAGCAAAGTAAGAAGAGATCTCAAGTCCAAGGGGCAACCACGCAAGGAGAGAGATTGGCTCAACCACTAGGGTTTCTTTTTATTTAAAACTTACTTAGGTCTTTCATTGAACAAAAGAGAGTTTAATACTCTCAAAACCGAAAACAAAGTGGGCCAAAAACAAATGGGCCAATCGAAATGTTTAAAGCCAAAGGGAAATAAAACTTAGAAATTAATAGGACATGGCCGGCCTGTCTCTCTAATGAACGGGCCTTGGATCACCTCGTTAAAAACCTTGAAGAAAACCCATTTGGGACAAAAACTCACAAGGGAAAAATAATATGATCTTTAGTCCAGAGGCAGACCGGTGTAGGACTCGTCTGACTCGATGTTGAAGACCATGGTCGGTCTGATCGTCCGGAGTAGGGGCCATGGGATGGTCTGGTCGAATGGGTCGACGGCTTCTGTCTTGATCATCTTCTGGGCCACCTGGTTTAGTACAGGTTGGCCGTGGTCAAGCTCGACCAGTTGGGCCGTGATATCCTCCATGCTTGTCCTGGAAATCAGTTGCTCCATAGCTTTGTTGAAGTCGTCTCGGATTTGCCTCTGTCCAAACCGTGTCCTTCGTACGTCCCGCATGGTCGGAAACTGGTCGACCAGTTTCATGGTCGAGGTTGGTCCGTCCTGCTCGTCCGCCTCTGGGTCGGTCATTTTGATGTCCTCATCAGCGGTGGTCGCCGGATTGTTATGTCGGAGCCGACGGCGTCGTGGTCTTCAGAAGAACGAAGAAGCTTTTTTCTTTTGATTTTGTATTTTTTTACGATTAATTATTTAATTATTTAATGTATTTTATTTTATTATAAATAATAATTTAAATAAAATAAATTTCTTTTGTGTTTCTTTTTTAATTTTTTTTAAAAAATATATAAAAAAACTACAACTATTATCGTAGATATTGTAGATAAAGCTATGACATGGTTCGTAGCCAGTAGTAGTTATCATAGCTACGAATAAACGTCGTTGATATTCGTAGCTATTAGCTACGGATATGTTCGTAGCTATTCTACAAACACGTTACTATGAATAGCTACGGAAGTTCAATAGCTACGAACGTTTAGACGCAGGGACGAGTCATAGCTATCCGTAGCTAAACCCAAAATAGCTACGGAAATATAGCCATTTGTAACTATGACCGAGTTTTTGTATTGGAACAAATTTTTTTTTTTTGTAAACAGAGACACTCTGCCCCAGGAGGTAGTTTCTTCAGTTGTGGCTTTGGAAAATGAATGGAATGAAGCACAAACCGATCATGCTGAGAAGGAGGTTAATAAAGACTAGCGGCTCATACACACAATGCCAATGTATGGAAATGAGATCTTATGAAACACTGATGTAGCATGGAATGTGTAAAGCATGATTGGGCTGGTATTTAGATTTAGGAGCAGTGAACACGTTCAGACAAAAAACTTAGCGAAGGAGTTCATAGCTTCACCTCTAATGACGGAAGCATCAACAATGTTGGAATCTTTAAAGGACGCCCGTCACCTGAACATCCTCGACCTCAGAGTAGCATCCGACTCGACAAGCTTGATAGAAGCCATTAACGAATGCAAACCCCACCTCGAATGCTTCAGATTAGTAAGCAACATTATCAATATGTCAAAACCTTTTCATAGATGTACATTTCACTTTTTACCAAAACTTGAAAACAAGAAAGCTGATGACCTAACAAAAAGAACGCTAAGATAATCCGAAATCTCATTGTTTGTAACCGAATAGTTTGTTTACTGAAATGTTATGTTTGAAAAAAAAAATATAAACTTATATTTTTAAATTCATATGATAACACTTATATTTAAAGAAAACAAACAATTTAAAATTGAAAACCCTTCAACACATGAGGATATAAATATAGTATATATATATATATGTATGTATATATATAATGGATCAGCTTAGTCACAAAAATTGAATTCACATACTAAGAGGTTATGAAAACCCACATTAAAATGGTAAAAACATACAATTTTATATTATTATTATTATTATTATTATTATAATAAAGAAATAACGTTTTATCCTATTTTCTACATAAATATATTGTTAAATAACAAATATGATAACAGTTGCACAAAATTTGATCTTTGAATAAAATATATAAAAACTAATTAATCTAGTACACTAGTGTTTTTGTCAACTCCAGTACACTAGTTCATAACTCACTATACATATAAAATAAACAAGGGATTTTTTTTTTTTGAACACCACATCTGATTAATTGAAAAAGAGGACTAAACCAATACAGAATAGCTAGCCAAACAGGCTTTTGCAGCAGAGTCTGTGGATCCATTTAAGGATCTAGAGATGAAAGCAATCGTACAAATAGAGAAAGACGAGATAAGCAATTCGATATCAGAGAGAACCCCGTAGACCTCCACTGGTTTGATTCGAATTGACAGCTTTGACAAGCTTCTGAGAATCTGTGAAGAGACAGATTTTGGATGTGCCAAGCTCAATAGCTTGAGAGAGTGCTGCTCTAATGGCTAGAGCTTCCGCCATCAGTGGAGAGGAGACATGGCATTGGATCTGCGAGCCGCTACATGTTCATGATGTGTGTCGAGGCATATTATGGATGTCCCAATCCAGCCTTGCAGTTCGGTCAGAGGCTCTCCAAGTGATAGGTTCTAAGTTTTACCTTATTCTAAACTGCAAGTGCACAGTATCGTCAATGTAGTATATAGGGTTATCGAATCCACAGGGACACTTGGTCTCAATAGAATCAGAAACGTAGAGATTAATACTAGAAATAAGCAGATGGTGAAGTAAATAAATTGCGAAGCAAGAAAGTAAACAATAGCAAGTTGGTTGTGAAAGCAATAAACTAAAAGCGTCAAGCCTATGGTATTCTCAGGAAATCAGACAAGCAGACAAGTTAATCAGTCATGATCTAATTAAACTCAGTTCTAGAACTCAAATCACGGAAATAGAATTAACCAAATCTCTTTGCGAAAACTCTCTAAGTCTAAGTGCAGTAATCCAAATCTCTTTGCAATTACTAACAGATTAAACTAGCATTAAGTTCAAGTTCGATATGTTCACAAATAAACTAAACCAAATCTCTTTGCGAATAATTTAATTGCTCAACCTAAATAGTTCAGATTCTAAAACACACTCTCGTGTCGAATTTAGCAACCTAAGATCTAGATTCTAATTGATCAGGTTAAAACTAGCTTTAAGCACAATTTAGTTTGAAGAACATTCTAATCATATGAATCCTTAACTGAATTAAACAAGTCTAGCAAGTCATCAAACCCTAATGAGAAACCCTAAACTTAACTATGGATCTACTCAGACATGATTGATGAAAACATAATCATTGAAATAATAGATTGCATATAAGAGAATAAAATATCAAAGGGGTTCGAAATCTTCTCCAAAATAAGTGAATACAGGAAATAGATCAGCCTCAAAAGCTCTAAAAATCTCTTAGCTCTAAGTATGAAAGCGTAAGTAAATTAAACACCAAAATCCTCTATATATAGGTCTAATCTCGGCTGGGGCTTCTGTGTAATACTGGAACTATTCTGGGCTTCTTTGCAAATCTTCATAACTTGTTAAACCGACGCGTACGGCCCATCTCGCTAGTGTGTCGACCGATGCACAAGGTGTGTCGGTCGATGCTTGATCAATAAATCGGACAGTGAGTTAAGCTCTCGGCCAAAACGTCCCAAAAGTCCCAAAATGCTCCAAATATCTCCAATTAGCTCCAAACCTGATTAAACTTGTAAAAGACTCTAAACGAACACAAAAGACACTAAAAACACATCTATATCATGGTATAAAATGGGTAAAAACCATGATATATCAACTCCCCCACACTTAGCCTTTGCTTGCCTTCAAGCAAAACAGAGAACTAAAATGCAGTGAAGAGGTTTGAAAACTCTTCAGAAACTCATTTTGTCGTAGAAGCAGCAGCATTCAGATTCCCCTTAGTAATCCACATGAAAGAATCAATCCACAGACATCAAGACCAACATATACTTCCCCCACACTTAGCAACTGTCCTAAGTAAACGCCACAATCACATTCACGCATTCAAATTCTCCCTACTGACTTCTGCATATATTTAAGTGCGGTCTCACCTAAGGGGTATCGATCTAAAGGCACATGGATTCTTACCTTGCCAGCTCTAGACCACCAAAATGTCTTTCTCTAATCCCTTTCTTCTCTTTCCCTTCCTTAACAACTGATTTTTCCCCACTGGGTATCATTTTATTTTTTTTATCAGTGTTCTTCCCGTTATGGGGTGTACTTTGGACACATTCCATGGATCACATGAGAGAAAATAGTGTTTGCTACCATTCCCATGACCACTTCGGAGTTACTAGCTCATCCGCAGTTTATTGTCTTTTTTTTTTTTACTTTATGGAAGGGGAGAAGGGAACTAGATAGTACATGTTTACAGGCTGTGTCAGAACCAACAAGGGAGTCCGACATAAAGTATACCAAGCCCTTAGGTGAGAAATCTAAAGTCAGGATTAAATTGAAGTCAGTAAAAGATCCTCTGATACCTGAAGCGATGTGGGTGTTCTCAGTAGGCTGATCTGTGTCTGGGTTTTCTAATAGTCATAGATAATCTGCAGCTTCATCCCAATGGTTACTTAAGTTCCTGCAAATGCTGTTAATCTTCTCAAAAAATCATTGTTTCCTACTTAAACAAATTTTGACTCCAAAAACAAATTTTTAAAATTTAACTGACTCTAAGAAAACAAAAGAAAGTAATTAGTAGAACCTCCCCCACACTTAAGACACACTGTCCCCAGTAGTGTCAAGCAAGGGATTGGTTAAAAGAAAGAAAAGAAAAATTTGTTAATGGAATGGTTAGTTCTCTCGGGTGTTTACCTCTGTCGCAGTCAGGCATCGATCGTTGCACTAGGTGCACCGACCGTTGTTGTGCGATTTTCATTGTAACGATCGACACAATGGTGTGTCGATCGACGCACTGCGATTTCACGAACAGTCAGCAAGTTAGCAGGTTAGTCCGTCTGTTTTAATCTATTTTGATCCCTGCAAGCTGAAAACACTAGAAACAGAGTAAAACCGAAGCAACAAATGTATCCAGTCATGCATAACCATCCAAACATAATGAATCCTAAGAAAAATAAGAAATGCAAAAACAAAAGTGCAAGAAAAGATAAAAAGTCAGAATACAGAACCGAATGTCTGAAAATGGAGACCACACTCACTCACTATCATCAATCCCAGTATATCTTTCGGGATCACTAGCATCCTCTGGAGATCGCTGTCGACGTCGTGAAGCAGGGACGGGCTGATGAACTGGTGGCTGTCTCCTGCAAGTGCAGCCACGCATCCACTCCCAAACGGTCCTCCAGATCCCATCACTACGCTCTCTCCACTCAGCCTCGGACATATCTCCATAGAAGCAGCAGGCGCAGGGGCAGCAGAAGTCGAGGCTCGTGTGGACGGCTCTCCCAGCGGATGAGCCATAGAAGGAATCCCACGCTGCTCAGTCTCAGGAGGCTGAAATCTCAGATCCTCCAACGTATCAATCCGTGTCCACCTAGCAGCTGGAAGCTCTATACCACATCTCCCAGAAATCGGATCGGTGTAAACCCAAATGCGCCCCTCCTTGAGCCAGGTGGCGCTCTGCAAATGGCTAAGATCAAGGAACTCCTTGGCTGTATCACGCTCTGTGCCCTGTAAAGGAATCCCGCAATGCATGAAAATGGGAGTAAGTAAGCTCCCTATCGTCTCAGTACCGACTCCATCAAAAGGCTTCGTCTGCAGATCACATAGATGCAAAGCGAAGACAGCTCCCAAGTTGAGACCCTGAGTAGGATCTCTCACGCCAGAACCTGTAAACTGGTCTCTCAGCCCCATAAACAATAGCTCCATCTCATATTTGCGCATCTTGTTGGCCTCATACTTGCAAAGCAAGCTCCAACACAAGATACGCGAGACATATCTCAGCACAGGATGCCTCATCATCTTCACCGGTGTGGTCCTGGAGTTGTACTGACCACTGCCAATACACTCCCAGAATGCTCGAGCCTCAACTGGATCCCACTCGAGTGGCATAGCAATACGTCTTGGCTCAGTACTGAACCCGTAGATCCTGCAGAGATCTAGTATAGGAATCCGATACCTGACTCCCCAACTCATGAAGGTGAACGTACCTCCCGTAGCGCTCCTGCTATCGGGACCCGAGTAAAACACTCTGCAAGTGGCCAATAACTGCCTGACCAGCTCAGGGTAGAGATCATATGGGCGCATTGGCATTGTCCCTAGGCCAATGCTTCTGCATACTGCAAGTACCTGCTCGTCTATCCCCAGCTTCTTACAGGTGGAGTAGTCTGCAAACTTAGTTGGTTTGAGCTCCATGTTGCACCAATCACTGTAGAGAAATGAGTCATGCTCATCCCATTGATCAAGTAGTGGCCGCTCCGTGAAGTCTGCAGACTTAAAGAACGTGCGAATGTCCCTGGGCCACTGTCTGCCTGTCGGGATCTCTGTAGCGTCTTCTCGGGGCTAAGGCAAAGCAACTGCAGGTCCATATCTTACATATGGCTCGGGTGGCTGAGAGTGTCTGTGAAACCACCCTGGAGGTGGAATGTACTGTCTTGCAGCCGTTGATGCTGTTGCTTGCTTCTTGCGGGGCTGTCGACGAGATGCCATCTGCAAAAGAAATAAAATTTGAACAATATAAGTCTCGGCAACTCTCTGTGAAATCGCGAAGCAACGACCGTTGCATCTAAGACATCGATCGTTGCAAGGCGATTTCAGTTTATCGAACATTTCCCAAAATCGCAAAGCAACGACCGTTGCTCGAGAGCAACGACCGTTGCAAGGCGATTTTGCCGCAAACAAATCATCAAAATCAGTTCAAATCGAAGCCACATTGCCTCAAACCAGTTCAAAATCATAACCCATCACCCTAAATCGGTCTAATTACGTATGCATCATCAACTTTTCAGTTCAAAAATCTCAAACCCTAAAACCCTTATATTCAATCCAAAAATTTGAGAAATAGAAGTTCATTACCTTGGATTCTTGAGATATGAGTGAAAGATAGGGGTTTAGAGTGTGAAATAGGAAGTATAAGCAATTGAAACAAAGAAGAATGATGAGAATTTTTGATTTTTGGGTGTGGAGCTTTCGGTGTACGGACAATCGAAAATGAGGAAGAAAAGAGAAGAGAAAGGGTTTAAGGCACTTACCTGGTCGTGGGTGCAACGATCGTTGCTGTAGGGGCAACGATCGTTGCTTCGTAAATCGAAATCGATTTTCCGGTTAAGCTCATACCTTAATTTGGCAATTGAACCAATTGCAACGACCGTTGCATAGGAGCAACGATCGTCACAATGCGATTACCCCTCTTCGTCAAATCTCCTTGCAACGACCGATGCACAAGTGCATCGATCGTCACACATCTCCAGACTCGAGTTCTGCATCTGAAACTTAGCAAAAACAAAAACGTGAAATCCTAAGAAAAACACCAAAAATAAGAAAGAAAAACAACTAAACCTAACAGTGGGTTGCCTCCCACTCAGCGCTTGTTTAAGGTCATTAGCTTGACCGGACGCACAAGATCTTTCAGGCACCAAGAGAACCTGACAGAGACTTTTTCTGTCTCTGTTCAAGTCTCCTCATCCAAGGTGGAGAATAGGCTGTTGCAGAATGCTCATGCCCAAGAAAAGATGGAGTAAAATGTGCTCCAGGATCTAGAATCACAGTCTCATCCGGCTGCTCATCATCTGCATCCATGATTGTGAATGTCTGCCCATCTATCAGTGGCTTTCGCAGCTTCTCCATCTCATATCGCAGCGGCTCATCTCCCAGGTGGAGGTCTATTAGACTCTGTCTAACATCAATCACAGCTCCTGCTGTAGCCAAGAATGGTCTTCCAAGCAGCAATGCTTCATCAGGATCGCAGTCATACTTCAGCACAAGGAAGTCTATCGGAACTAAGTAGTTTCCGACCCTTACTGGAATGTCCTTTAAGAGTCCTTCTGGAACTCGTATAGACTGATCAGCTAGGACAAGAGAGGTCCTAGTAGGAGAAAAATCCAGCATCCCCAGCTTCTCTGCCACAGAATAAGGCATCATACTTCCAGCAGCTCCTAAGTCACACAGAGAGCGTCTAAAACTGTCCTCGAAGATAGAGCAATCAAGCACAAAGACTCCAGGGTCAGGCAGCTTCTTCGGGATCTTGTTCAGTAGCACCTCACTAATGTGTCGGGGAACTATAATCACCCAGTCTCTCAGCTCTTCATCTAAAGGCAGCATCCTGTTTAAGTACCTCTGCACACAGGGATGATAAGGTGGATCATCAGAAGTTGGAATTTCTTCCAATTCTTCACCACTCTCCTCTAGCTTCTTAAGCTCTTCAATTTCTTGTTTAATCACTTCAGAGACTGAGGAGTGTTGTCTAACAATCTGCGCATAAATCTCCTTTTGAGAGATCTCAGAGACTCCAGTAAATAAGTGATCAAGCTCCAACTCAGCATCTATGCCATTATCATCCAACAGTTCTGTCTGTTCTCGCCCTGCAACGACCGACACTAAGGGTGTGTCGATCGTTGCAACTCTGTGTTCACAACTTTCACCCGAGAGTTTTTCTCCAAAATCCGAAAATTCTTCCTTCTCTACCAATTCAGCCGTACTTAGCTCAAATTTTTCACCTTGTTGAGACCCATCATTAATGTACACAGACCATGCCTTAATGTGAGTGTCTGCAACTCCTTTTCCCTTCATAGAACTGGAAATCTGATTCACCTGAGTGTCCAGCTGCTTCACATGAGTGCTTAGAGTCTCAAACTTCCCATTGAGATTCTCATAAACTGCATCCAGCTTCTTGTTACTGTCCACAGAAATCTTGTTCTGGCTCTCCAGTACCTGTTCCAACATTGTTTCTATCCTAGTCTCAAAAGCAGTGGTTGCAGGAGGTGCCTGATAGGGTGAAGATCCGTAGGTTCTCTGAGCACTTTGTCCATAAGGCTTCTGAAAATTACTAGTCTGTCCAAAGTTTGAATAGTTCTGATTGCCTGTGAGGGCACCCTTCTGTCCTCCACCGGAAAATCTGTTCCCAGATTGATATCCAAATCTGTTTCCTTGGAAACCAGATCCTCCGATGTAATTCACATCTTCTTCCTGAGTGTCCTCCTCAGTCTGAATTACTTCTACTTCTTGAGCAAAGTGGACAGCTTTCTTTTCACCTAGAAGATTGCAGATTTTGTCCATCCTGGATCTCAATTCAGCCATATCTGAGTTATCAACACTTCCACCAGGTTTCTTCCTCCTCTCATCCATAGTCTTGCAACTGTTGCTGCTTATTAGATTCTCAATCAACTGTTTAGCTTGTGTAGGAGTCCTGGTGTTGAAGTTAGCATTACTGGAGTTATCCAGCGCAGACTGATATGGCAGATCTATGCCTCTGAAGAAAATACCTAGCAATGTGACTTCACTGAATCCATGGTGTGGGCAGTCACGCTGATACTTCCTAAATCTCATCCAAGCAGTTTTCAAAGGCTCCACAGCTCCTTGGGAAAATGTGAGTATGTCCTGTCTGGACTGGTCTGAACGCGCATCATCGTAGAAATGCCTCAGGAACTCACTTTTCAGTGCTGCCCAAGTGGTAAACTGACCAGGTGCCAGTTGCTTCAGCCATGCACTAGCGTCTCCAGCGAGACTGTAAGGAAAGAGCTTAAGGAACAGATAATCTTGGCAAACTCCATCGTACTTCATGCCATTGATTATGTCCTCAAACGAATCAATGTGGTCCATAGGCTGCTCTGTTGGATGTCCATGGAAAGCATTCTGTTTCATCAGCGAGTAGTAGATGGTCTTGATCTCAAAATCCTCCCTCTCGAAGCCAGGAAGTACTAAGGCTGTTCGGTTTCTATGAAACTCATCTGGTCTGTTGTAATCAGCCAAAGTCCTTTCATGGACAATCAGCTGTCTACCTTGAGCTTGACCTTGCGCATGCGGTTGTGGCTCAGGTGGGTCAGGGATCACGTTCCCTTCAGCATCAACCCGATGCCCAGCAGCATTGTACGGGTTGTTATCTTGGTCCCTCAGGGTACCTTCAGCATCTGGTATCAAGATCAGACGTTCTCGTACCATTCTCTCTCTCTTTTCTCTTCTGATAGTTCTTCCTAGACGTCCAAGTTCCTCTAGTCCGAGATTAACTAAGCTCGAGTTCGGATTACTTCGAGTTTTCTGCGTTGGCATAAACTGTCTGTAATCGTCCAGCAACGATCGATGCTGTCAGTGCAACGATCGATTCAATCTCAAATCGCCGAGTGACGATCGACGCAAGGCGAAAGTCGTACCTGCGACAGAAGGAAACAGAGAAAAGTTTAGCAAATTATGAAAATAAAACGAAAAAAGCAAAAACAAAAAAAAAAATTTCTAGTAAAACCCCTAAGTTCGGTCCTATCGAAGACTCTAAGAGTCCCCGGCAACGGCGCCAAAAACTTGATAGGTTCTAAGTTTTACCCTATTCTAAACTGCAAGTGCACAGTATCGTCAATGTAGTATATAGGGTTATCGAATCCACAGGGACACTTGGTCTCAATAGAATCAGAAACGTAGAGATTAATACTAGAAATAAGCAGATGGTGAAGTAAATAAATTGCGAAGCAAGAAAGTAAACAGTAGCAAGTTGGTTGTGAAAGCAATAAACTAAAAGAGTCAAGCATAGGGTATTCTCAGGAAATCAGACAAGCAGACAAGTTAATCAGTCAGGATCTAATTAAACTCAGTTCTAGAACTCAAATCACGGAAATAGAATTAACCAAATCTCTTTGCGAAAACTCTCTAAGTCTAAGTGCAGTAATCCAAATCTCTTTGCAATTACTAACAGATTAAACTAGCATTAAGTTCAAGTTCGATATGTTCACAAATAAACTAAACCAAATCTCTTTGTGAATAATTTAATTGCTCAACCTAAATAGTTCAGATTCTAAAACACACTCTCGTGTCGAATTTAGCAACCTAAGATCTAGATTCTAATTGATCAGGTTAGAACTAGCTTTAAGCACAATTTAGTTTGAAGAACATTCTAATCATATGAATCCTTAACTGAATTAAACAAGTCTAGCAAGTCATCAAACCCTAATGAGAAACCCTAAACTTAACTATGGATCTACTCAGACATGATTGATGAAAACATAATCATAGAAATAATAGATTGCATATAAGAGAATAAAATATCAAAGGGGTTCGAAATCTTCTCCAAAATAAGTGAATACAGGAAATAGATCAGCCCCAAAAGCTCTAAAAATCTCTTAGCTCTAAGTATGAAAGCGTAAGTAAATTAAACACCAAAATCCTCTATATATAGGTCTAATCTCTGCTGGGGCTTCTGTGTAAATACTGGAACTATTCTGGGCTTCTTTGCAAATCTTCATAACTTGTTAAACCGATGCGTACGGCCCATCTCGCTAGTGTGTCGACCGATGCACAAGGTGTGTCGGTCAATGCTTGATCAATAAATCGGACAGTGAGTTAAGCTCTCGGCCAAAACGTCCCAAAAATCCCAAAATGCTCCAAATATCTCCAATTAGCTCCAAACCTGATTAAACATGTAAAAGACTCTAAACGAACACAAAAGACACTAAAAACACATCTATATCATGGTATAAAATGGGTAAAAACCATGATATATCACCAAGCCGCATCAGTATAGCAGATAGAGATTTCCTCTGAGACTGGGGGCATGGGAGGGTGATGAACTCGTGTATGTTGCATCGCCGGGAGAAGAGATTGTGCTTCCTTCCATTCTTTTGCCAATATGATAGCCGATGACACCATTGCTCCTGGAGAGATATACATGTTATCAAACAATAAAGCATTTCTCGTTTTCCACAGGGACCAACATATCCAAGGAAACAGGGCGACTGAGACTTCAGTTGGTGGGAGGTTGGTTCGAGATTGACCAGCCTCAAGAGCGTCTGATAGTGAAATGGTAGGGTCTGGAACGAACAGTGGAGAAATAGGAGTACATGCCCAAACATCACGCGCAAACGGACACCAAAATAACATATGCGAATTTGATTCTTCTTCACCGCATCTCTTGCACTCCGTCTCTATTATAACTCAGATTCTCCCCAGTGGGAATCGCCTCCTGCAGTATTTTCCAGAGAAATGGCTTGATTTTTGGAGATAAAGTAGCAGACCAGACGAGTTTGTTCCAGTCAATGGGTGCTCGGTGTCTGGCATCAGGTTGGGCCGGACTGAAGCAGGCGATTGCTGCGTGATAACCAGTCCTTGTGGAATACTGTCCTGAGTTTTCCAAGTACCAAACAAAAGAGTCTTCGGCACCCTCAGTACTTGGTCGCATGAGAAGGACGTCCTTACTTACTTGCGGGACGGTAGACTGAAGAGCAGTGATATTCCACATATTGTCTCCTCTGGTGAGCAAATCAGAGACTCTAAGGTCAAGATCTTGCTCGCGCAAAGGACCATGGAGACAGGATTGAGTAGTCGTCGAAATCCAGCTATCTCTCCAGACCTTAATGTTGTTACCATTACCAATTACCCTCCCGGTGTTAGATTTTAACAGGTCACGGCCAGCGATAATGCCTCTCCACCCATAAGAGGCTGAGGAAGTCGCGTTAACCGAGAGGAAATCCTTATGTTGGCAATATTTACCCATCAAGATACGGGCGAGGAGACATTCCGGATTATTCAAAATCCTCCAAGAGACTTTGCCTAGGAGGGCCACTTTGAAAGGGTGAATATCTCGAAAGACAAGTCCTCCTTCTCGCTTTGACCTTGTTAGATTTGTCCATGATATCCAACACATCTTTTTCTTACCCGAGCTATCATCCCACCAAAATATCGTAAGGGCGGATTGGATACGTTTGCACATGCTCAAAGCTAGAAGAAAGCAAGACATCGCATATGTAGGGATTGCTGCCAAAACTGCCTTAATCATAGTCATTTTACCGGCTGTGGACAAGAAGCGTGAATTCCACCCGACTGATTTTTTCTTTATATGGTCCACGATGCTAGTGAAGAGATCCTTTTTCCTTCTACCAAAGTGTTCTGGTAAACCGAGATATTTTCCCAGTCCTCCCTCCTTATCAATTCCTAGGATTTGTTTAGCCGTAGGACGGACCTCCCGAGGAGTCTTTGATGAGAAGGATATCGAGGACTTTGAGGCATTAATGGTCTGACCCGACACAACTTCATATTGTTTCAAAATCAGCTTAAGAGTCAAGCAGCAATGTGGTGATGACTTTATGAAAAACATTGTATCATCTGCAAAGAGGAGATGATTTATGCGAGGGCTCTTTCTAACCACTTTGATGTCCGTCAAATTCCCATCAAGTTGAGCTTTCCTGCAGAATCCGGAGAGCACTTCCCCACATGAATGAAGATATAAGGTGAGAGGGGGTCTCCTTGGCGGATACCTCTTTGGGGCATAATATGGCCAAATACCGAGTCATTGATCAAATAGGAGTAGGTTACTGTGGAAATACACTGCATCATCCAAGTGATCCAAATCTGATGAAAGCCCAGCCTTTCTAAAACCGTCCTAATGAAACCAATCTATCATAGGCTTTGCTCATGTCAGTTTTAACTGGCATGGAGCAATTCTTCTTGGCTGAGGAGGTCTTCAGGTAGTGCAAGACTTCATGTGTGATCAACACATTGTAAGAAATTGCTCTACCCGGGATGAAAGCCGACTGATTTTCTGAGATAATCTCCTTCAATATCGGTTTTAGCCGTAGAGAAAAGATTTTGGAGATTATCTTGTAGTAGACATTGCAAAGGGAAATTGGTCTGTAGTCTGAGACAAGCATTGGGCTCTATATCTTCGGTATCAAGTGGACATGTGTCTTATTGACTGATTGAGGTAGGGAACCTGATGAAAAGAAACTTTGTACCTCATGAATGATAGCCGCTTGAACCGTATCCCAATTAGCTTGAAAAAGGAGGCAGAGAAGCCATCGGGGACCGGCGCTTTGTCGGGATGAATGGCGAAGAGAGCTGCCCTGATTTCAGAAGTCGATGGGACTGCAATTAGTAGGTTGTTGGTTTCCTGAGAAATACATGGCGAGAGGGCTGAGTTCACCGTTGTAGTAGCGTCCACCGGGTTAGCAGTAAAGATGGTCCGGAAATACGAAGTAATCTCAGCTGCAATCTGATCTTCTTCGAAAAAGATGTTTCCAGATTGGTCCTCTTGCATAGAGAATCTGTTCCGAGCTTTGTGTCCCTTTGACACGGCGTGGAAATAGCCTGTGTTTTTATCCCCCAAGGCAATCCATAACAACCGGCTGCGTTGTCTCCAATATTCCTCTTCAGCTTTGTAAGACTGGAGTAGGTTTTTGTTTATAGATGGGATTAGGAGGTCATCTGCATCAGAACTCGACATGGCCTCATTCAAAGAAATTTTCAGATCATCAATGATTTTTCGGCTGTTGGTGTGGTGTTCACGACTCCACTCAACAATCACCCTTCGGCAGTTGGAGAGTCGAGGCTCCACTGGTAGGTTCGATACACTATTCCAACATTGTGCATTCAGCGATTTAAGGTCAGGGTTGTCCATGAGTCGTCTGTCGAACCGGAACAACTTTGCAGATTTTTTCTTTGTCGAATCAAATACGGACAGAAGAGGGCGTTGATTGGAACCTTTGAAGGCTAATTAATGGCAGCAACCCGATGGAAATCCGTCATACCATGAACTATTGGAGAGAGCCCGGTCCAAACGGCAGTGAACTAAGTGGTCTCCCCGCTTACCTCTCCAAGAGAGGAAGTTCCTTGAGTGACGAAGATCGAAGAGACCATTTTGAGCTAAAAATCCCTTGAAGAGGCCAAAGGTGCTCTCGGCTCTTTCCCTTCCTCTTGTTTTCTCGTGATTGCCAATAAGTTCATTAAAATCACCGGTGAGAAAACAAGGAGAGGCCATGTTTTGGCCAAATAAAGAGATTTGATCCCACACAAGGCGTCAGTTTAGAACATCCGGTTCTCCATATACAAATGTTGCATTGAAGGTATCAGCTTTGTATTTTATCAAAGTATCAATAAAGTGGTGGGAGGAACTAATGATTTGGATATTAATCTCCTTCTTCCAGAAGAGTGCCAAGCCTCCACCACCGGGATTGTGCGGTGACATCAAAAAATGTGATTCATAGTTCATCCAACTAAGCTCATTGAGAACGAATTCGTCTGGATTCTTAGTTTCCATGAGTGTGAGATCCGGGATTCACTCTAAGAATTTGTATTCGTGGATTTGGACTTTAGGATATAGAAATGGTATAGTTTCCTATGAATCAAAGACTTTATTGAGATTGATCATCGAGATAGAACAAACACAATCGAAAAGAGAGTACAAAGTATGATGATCGAGCTATCTAGTCGAAGTGTTCTAAGTTAGGGTTGGAATATCCTGAAATGATCGCCACTTCCTCTTTTAAATAGTCTCGACTCTGATCTCTCTGTTCCGATATTTCGGCCTCTCCTTCGTAACGATCCCCGTGATTCTCACGGATCAGTTGAACTGGCAAAGACCGAGTCACTCTATCTCCACGTCGTCTCCTGCCGAGCTCGAGCTCGATCGCCTCTTACTTCGGCATCACTTGGGCCTTGTCGAAGCGTCATTCGTTTGGGCCCAACAAATGAATCGGCTCGTCTCTTCGTCTCTGATCCTGGAACGGGCTCATAGATATGGGCCTTTGTCTTATTTGTTAATGGGCCGGATTTCCTAGAAGGAAATCCAGCACCAACAATGAGGAACAAAATATCAGGGAAAGTGCGGTTGTGCATTTCCAGAAGCCACTGAATTGTCATGGGGTTCCCCAGCCCACAACAATTCCAGCTTAGTACCGCTAAGGAAGATGAGGAGAAAGGTGGTGAAAATCCACTTTCTGCCTCACAATTGGAGGAATTATCCGGGTACTAGGTGCAGCTGTCGACGAGGATGCTACATTACTCCCCATGAGTGGGATCTGTTGCGTTCGAGGTGATAAGGGACGCGCAAGTGAAGTGTGTTTCCTTGCCAGGTTCATCTTCTTGGAGCTCACCCCAGCTAACTCAAGCGGACTAGCTCTTGCTTTAGCAACTTTTGATTTTGTTTTTGTCGTTGCAGGGTTAGCTTTCTAGGATGATGTCTTTTCGCCCACCCTTGTCAAAGGTTGATCCTTCGGTTTTGAGTTTGACTTTGACTTTGGGGGTCGACCTCTCCTTTTTGGCTGCCAAGCCGAGAGAGGGAGTTCATCATGATCTTCAGGTGGTTCCGTGAGTTCCGGAGAAGTAGGGGAGACTTATGTAGGGGGAGTCGATGACAGGTCTGTCTCGGTGGCAACAGGAGTAGGTGTGTTCTGTTGAGTGTTAGCAGCCGCTGCAATGATACCAGCTGCATTTTCCTCCATTAGACCTTGGGTCTCACCCTGCAATACTCGGCGCCTACGTGCTTCACTTTCCGTTGGATCCGTGCAATTTATGTATTGAAGAGTTACTTACCTTAGATCACTCAAGACTTCCTCTGTTGTGGGTACCGGAGGTGGAGCAGGAAAGTATGAAATGGACAAGTTCCGCTCAACTGGTGGCATGCGAGTGTAGGGAGGTGACAGCTCCCTAGGGGTCTGCACTTCTCCGGTTTCACATGTTGATTTCTCCTGCCACTGTAAATGGTTAGAGGTATATCTACTATTTCCTCTTGCGTTGTGTGTCCCTGTGGTTTGCTCTCTTCGTCTATTATATGGTGGGGAGCTGTCGTGGGATGAAGCTTGTCGCCAATAAGATTCTCTAGGTGGCGATCTAGAGCTTGTTGTTGCAGGTGTGATCTTGTTTTTTAGAGGTTTTACCCGATATTGGGTAGATGACACTCTTTCACCAAAAGGTCTCCCGTGGCGAGACCTGCTTCTTCCGGGTCCTCCGGGTCTTTCAACTGGCGCTTCAGGCACCAGAAGGAATGTCCGATTGCTGATGACCCGAAGGGTGTGGCCTATCTGCTGAGGCATTTTAAGCCCGCAGGTGTTCAGCTCCCGGTTGTCGGGGATATGGCTCTCGGTGAAGCTTATACCGAGATGATGGCGGCTTCTGGGAAGGTAACGATTTCCTTCCTTCGCTTTTTGATATGTTTCATGCTTAATTCTTGTTTTTCTCGTAGGCCTTGGAGGCTGCGAACAGGTTTGCGGTTAGGGCCGAGCGAGAGCTGCGGGAGATACCGCAGGCGAGCGAGCTCGATACCGTTGAGAAGACGGTTAGTGACCTGAGAGCGCAGTTGCAGGGGGCCTTGGCTCGAGAGGAGGAGCTACAGAAGAAGGCGGGCGACCTGGATGCGCAGTTGCAGGGTGCCTTGGCTCAGGTTTTGGTCGCGGAGGAGGCGAGTCGAACCGCCATTGAGGCAGGTCGGGTTGCGGATGTGCGGGCTGCGCAATGTCAGGGCGATCTGGACAAGGCTCTCGCCGACCGAGAGTTTGACGTCAAGGTGGCGGCCCATGAGGCGAGGAAGGGGCTGAACGGTGAATACCTCAAGATTCTCGAGGGAATCGCGGCGAAGGAGAGCCAAAGGAAAGTCGCCGTGAGCGCCGAGATTAGGCTTCAGGAGGCTTTGGCCAATATCGCGCTTATCGCCGAGTTCGCTTCTGGCGAACTTGATCTGACCAAGGAGGTGATGGACTTGGCCGAGAAGAAAAGATTGGCCACGGAGGAGATGAATGCCGCAGCGGTGTCGGACTTCAGTATCAGCAAGCTTAATTTTCCGGTGATGTCGGACGATTATGTGATCTTGGCGCGCCCTCTAAATCAGGCGGCCGCTCGTCTTGATCAGTATGGATCGAACCTTCCGACCGGAGTTAGCTTGCGAGTTAGCGATGAGGTCGAGGGTCGACTCGAGGAGGACAGGGCGACTGATGATCAGATGGAGAATCAAGACGAAGCTTCCTCTCCTTCCAAGCAGTTCTAGTCCTCTTTTTATTCGTTGCTGCCCTAGAGGGCTTTTAATTTGTCCTCAGACTTTTGTTGCCCAAGGGGGCTTTTTTCTTCTTTTTTGTGTTGCCCTTAGTGGGCTTTTGCTCGAACTCGAGGACATCATGTCCTCCTTTTCTTTTATGAATTGCCTACGAATCTTTCATGCCTTAGCATAGATTTTGCTGATTTGATGCTTCGGCATAGAGTTTGGCCGTTATGGCAACTTGAACCTCTTCGGTGGCATCGACAAATAACTTGTCTCGAGTTGCCTTAGGGAGTTCTTTGTGAACTTTCAGGTCAATTGCGTTTGAGCTCGAGCTCTTTGCCAAGACTATTTCGTTTGTACGATTATTTCGTAATGTAAAGTTTGAGCTTATCGCTGAACTTCGAAAAAGAAAAGTTAAGTATATAAGGACGAATCGAAGTGGACTTACAAAGGTCGTTTGCTTGAATAACTGTCTCGACTTCTTTGTTTCTTTGCTTGAAGGGAGGGGTAGCCCCCCAATTCTTTTAATCCGTATAAGGTTCAGAAGAATTATAGGTTTTGGAAGGATCGCTCTGGATCTCGTTCTTTGGGACGATCATTTCAGTTCGTTCGATTTGGGAGGACCGCTTTTAGGTCGCTTTGTTTGAAGGGATAATTTCATATCGCTTGATTTTGGGAGAGGTCGTTTGAGATCTCTCGGAAGGGATAATTTCATATCGCTTGTTTATGAAGGGATAATTTCATATCGCTTTATTTTTGGAGAGATAATTTCATATCACTTGATTTTTGGAGAGATAATTTCATATCACTTGATTTTTGGAGAGATAATTTCAGGTCGCTTGGAAAGGATAAATTAATATCGTTTGTTTTCGAAGAGATAATTTCATATCACTTTAGATTTTGAAGAGATAATTTCATATCTCTTTTTGAGAATATAATGGTGAGGTATTTCGCAATGACTCTAACTTTTACGACAGAAAGAGGCATTGGATTGAGGGACTTATTTTGATTTCACAAAGATAAGCTAGTATGACTTCGTCAGAAGTTGTTGAGCTCGTTAAGAGCTTTGTGTTTGGGGGGGTGGCTGCGCTCGAAGTCGAGCTGCCTACGTACCCTTTTAAGGGGATCAAGCCATTCGTAGTTCGATTATGTTGTCGTACTCCTAGTGGAAGTACTTTTTGAGGTTGATGATGTTCCAAGGTCGTAGTTCAGGTTTCTGGGTTTCCACCGACTTGAGTCGGTAGACCCCGTCCTTTACAACGTCGGTGACCTGGTAAGGACCTTCCCACTTTGCTCCTAACTTCCCAACGTGTTCTTCCTTTTTATGGTCGAACACTTTCCGTAAGACGAGCTCTCCTACTTGAAACCTTCGAGTTTTGATCTTGGAATCGTAGTAACGAGCTGCGGCTTGTTGGTAGTTCTGGATTCGAGCTAGTGCGAGGTTCCTCCTTTCATCGACGAGACCGAGCTCGTCAGTTATCATCTTGTTATTGAGTTCCTCTTGTCGTGGGCATTCTTATTTGCGGACGCTTGACACGAGGATTTCGGCTGGTACTACCGCCTCGATCCCGTAAGCCAGCGAGAAGGGAGTCTCGACGGTGGATTTGCGGGGGGTAGTCCGGTAGGCCCAGAGTATGGCTGGGAGCTCATCGCTCCAGCTCGTTTTTCACTCATTGAGTCTTTTCTTGAGGCTATTCATGATTGCCTTGTTAGCCGCTTCCGCCAGTCTATTCCCTTAGGGATAGCGTGGCGTTGAGTAAGTCAGCTTTATGTTCCACGTTCTGCAGAACTCCTTGAAGGCGTTCGATATGAACTGGGAACCGTTATCAGTGACGATCTCGTGGGGTAGTCCGTGCCAGCAAACAATGTTTCGCCAGACGAACTCCTTAACGTGAACGTCTTTGACCTTTTGGTACGATTGTGCTTCAATCCATTTAGTGAAGTAGTCTGTCATTACCAATAAGTGTGTGGCTTTCTTTTTGCCGGATGCGACTATGGGCCCCATGATGTCCATTCCCCATCGCATGAATGGGTATGGCAATGAGATAGAGGAGAGTTTCTCCGATGCTTGGTGGATAATCGGGGCGTGCTTTTGGCACTTGTCGCATTTGTTGGAGGACTCGCATTCGGTGGCCATTGTTGGCCAGAAATAGCCTTGCCTTTTGATTCGTACGGCCAGGGCTCGTCCTCCGGAATGGCTTCCGCAGGATCCATTGTGGGCCTGCGTGATCACGGCTAGGGCTTGCCTTTTGTCGAGGCATTTGAGGTAAGGTCCGGAGAGACTCCTTTTAAAGAGCTCTCCTTGTGTGACGCAGTACCTTGCACTTTGTACCTTGAGTTTCCGTGCCTCCCATTTGTCGTCCGGAACTTCGCCATTTGTAATGTATCGAATGATCGGAGTTTTCCAATCTTCGTCATTGTCAGGCTCGGGTCCTTGACTGGTGGATGCGGCTTGGATTGGTCCGTCGGGGACGTTCGCGACGTACACGTCATTTCTCGGATCAGGATCATCATCAATTTTGATGATGTCGCGACTGGTGTTGCCGAGACATTTTTTGTGCTTGACATCGTCCTTTATGGCAGGCTCGTCCTCTTTCAAGGACAGAGCCTTTAGGGATATGTCGATGCTTGGTTTCTCGATCCCCTCGACCGGTATGATCCTTTTAAGGTTAGGATCTGATGTCGATGCTAATGCGGCTAGGGCATCGGCTGCGGTTTTTTCCCCCGCGGGATCCGTGTTAGATCAAATAATTCGATCTGTTTGGCGAGCGTATGGACTACCTGTAGGTATGCTTCCATGCGCTCGTCCTTGGCCTCGTAGTCGCCGTGATATTGGCTCGTGACCAATTGGGAGTCGCTGAACGCGTCTACTTCTCGGGCTCCTATTACTATTGCTAGTCTGAGCCCGGCTATTAACGCTTCGTATTCTGCTTCGTTATTTGATGCGGCAAAGCCCAGTCTGAAAGACTGTTCCAATACTTCGCTGGTAGGGGAGACCAGTTTTACTCCGACTCCATATCCTTGCCTTGAGGAAGCTCTGTCAACGTAGAGTTTCCATTTTTTGGCGGAGGTCGGGTCAAGTTCGACGGTCGGTGGGAGCTCGATTATAAAATCTGCAAGTACTTGTGCTTTTAGGCACGTCCGAGCTTTATATTCTATGTCATACTCGCTAAGTTCGATAGCCCATTTGACCAGTCGACTGGACTGGCTTGGACTGTGAAGGATGGTTCTCAGTGGCTGAGAGGTCATTACTATGATCGAGTGCGATTGAAAGTATGGTCGGAGTTTCCGAGCTGGTGTCACTAGCGCTAGGGCGAGTTTTTCCATGGCGGGGTATCTGGTTTCAGCGTCGATTAAGGTCTTACTGATGTAATACACCGGTCGTTGTTCGTTCTGTTCATCGCGAACCAGGACTCCACTTACCGCTGCCGTCAAGACAGCTAGGTAGAGGTAGAGGGGTTCCCCTTCTACTGGTTTCACCAGTATGGGTGGTTCTCATAAGTAAGCTTTGAGCTGAGTGAACGCTTCTTCGCAATTTTCGTCCCAGAGGAACTTTTTTCGCTTTGAGAAAGTGATAGAAGGCCATACATTTATCAGTCGACCTCGAGATGAAACGGTTCAGAGCAGCTATTTTGCCAGTCAGGCGCTGGACTTCTCGCGTTGTTCTGGGAGATTTCATCTCTATGAATGTTGCGATCTGTTTGGTGTTCGCTTCGATCCCTCTTTCGGTTACTAGGTAACCTAGGAATTCTCCTGAGGGGACCCCGAAGGTACACTTTGTTGGGTTGAGTTTCATCCCGTATTTATTGAGAATGATAAAACATTCTTTTAGTTGTGGGATGTGATCCTCATACCTGGAAGATTTGACTAGCATATCGTCGATGTAGACTTCCATAGTTTTGCCTAGGAGTCCTGAAAACATCTTGTTGACGAGGCGTTGGTAAGTCGCTCCTGCGTTTTTTAGTCCGAAGGGCATGACTTTGTAGCAGTACGTGCCTCGATCAGTTATGAACGAAGTCTTTTCTTGGTCCTCGGGGTTCATTAATATTTGATTGTACCCTGAGAAAGCGCCCATGAAGGATAATAGCTGGTGTCCGGCGGTGGCTTCGACCAGCCGGTCGATGTGTGGGAGTGGGAAGCTGTCCTTCGGACATGCTTTGTTGAGATCGGTGAAATCTACACAGACTCTCCACTTCCCGTTCTTTTTCTTAACCACTACAGGGTTCGCAAGCCAGTCGGGGTATTTGACCTCTCTGATCGATCCGATTTTTAATAATCGATCGACCTCGTCATTGACGGCTTGAGCTCGTTCCGGACCTAGTTTTCGACGATTCTGTCTTACCGGTTTGTAGGTTGGGTCGACATTCAGCTCGTGGCTGGTAATGTCGATGTTGATCCCTCTCATGTCTGCTGAAGACCAGGCAAAGGAGTCGACGTTTTGTTTAAGGAAAGAGACCAGTTCGTTTTTTACTAGCTCTGATAGGTCGATTCCAATGCCAACGAGTCTTTCGGGATGAGCATCGTCTATGCAAACTTGGGTCGCGAGGTACTTTGGAGGTCCTATTTGACTCGGGTCATTCAACCTTTTGGTCTGCATGGTGGCGAGCTCGTCCTCTTTCTGTAATTGCTACGCAGGGGATTTCTCAATCTGTTTGTATCCATTCATGTAGCAATGGCGGGAAATATTTTGACTTCCGTACACGGTTTTTACCCCTTTAGGAGTTGGGAATTTTACGCATTGATGGTAGGTCGATGGTACCGCTTTCATGTCGTATATCCATGGTCGACCTAGAATAGCGTTATAAGGAGCTGGCCAATCCACTATGACGAACTCTGTCATTCTTCGGACTCCTCCAGCTATCACCGGGGCGAAGACAGAGCCCATCTAGTACGTTGTTTCGCCAGCGAACCCTACTAGTGGTGTCTTTTCTTCCACGATCTCGGAGTCGTTGAAGTCCATCTTTTTGAACGCATCGTAAAAGAGGACATCTACCGAACTTCCTGTGTCGATCATTATCCTTGAGAGTTCGACATCTCCCACTACTAGACAAACGAGGAGAGCGTCGTCGTGTGGTTTGTCGAGATTGCTTGTCTCGCTCTCGTGGAAAGTGATCTCGTGGTCTGGACCTATCATTGGGATTTTCCCCCCTTTGTCAGTTTCGACTCTTCTTTGAAGAGCTTTGATAGAATTGACCAAGTCTCGGCAAAGCTTGGAGCCACCGAAGATGAAGTCGATTCGTTTAGGGGGTATAGCCCGTACACCCCCCCCCCCGGCGCAGAGACGAGGGAGATTGATTCGTGAGCGTAAACTCTTAACGGGAGCCGGAGGTGGGGATAACGCCGAACCTTCCGGGGTGCCGCTCAGGCTGAGCTCGCCGAGAATAAACTCAACTCGCTTCCGCGACCCCTGAGGAAGTGTTTCGGGAGATTCCGGCTCCTTTGTCCGTTCTCTTTTATTTTGAGAAGGCCTCTTGGTGTTCGACTCTTTGGTCTGTTTACTGTCTTTTTTGTCGGATGGAGTTTCCTCCTCGACTTCGGAGTCTTGTTTGCTTTCGGACTCTCGCTTTTGAGCCTCGGATTTAGCTCGAGTATAGCAATCTTCGGTCGAGTGTCCTCTTTTGTTGTGAAATTCACAGAATTTTTCCTTGTCGAACTCGAATTTCTTCGAGCTCTTCGGGCTCTCGACCGCATTGACGTTCCCTGATTTACGGGAATCCTTTTTCGAGTTCGAATTCTGCGAGCCCGAAGGGTTCTTTTCCTTTCGGTGCTTTTCTCTGAGGGTCGTGGTTTCATCCTCGAGGCGAGCGAAGGCCGATGCGCGATGAAGAGCGTCATCGAGTGTTTGAGGTTCGCGGACTGTTATTTCCTCGCGGAATCTGGTTGAATACCATAGTCCACGTCGCAGTGCTTCTATAGCTACTTCATCTCGTGGGTTTGCGATTTTGGATTTTATTTCCTTAAATCGGTCGATGTACGAGCGAAGCGATTCGTCGGGTTTTTGGGAGACGCCAAATAGAGCTGCCTCAGTAGTCTTTTCCTCGATAAAGACGGAGTATTGTTTGAGGAAAGCCGTCATGAACTGGGTGAAGTTGTCGATGGACCTTTCTTCCAGTCCGGCAAACCATTCTAGAGCGGAGCCCGATAGGTTTTCGGCGAAGAGCCTGCAGAAAGTTGGCTCTCTCTCCTCGTCGGTAAGGTATACCCTTGCCATCGCTAGTCGGAATGCCCTGATATGGGCTTTGGGGTCCGACTTCCCAGAGAATTCCGAAAATTTAGTTTTCTTGATTTCTCGGATTCTTGCGAAGGCGATCCGGTCAGTGAACGGCATTTGTCGCATTTCTTCGATCACTCGATCGATGTCGGGCGCCGCGCTTGTCGCCATGTGAACTTTGGAGCTCAGACTGACGAACTGTGCCTTAGCTTGTTCAATATAATGTCTAAGCATATCGTGGCCGTCGCCTGTCGTAGGCGCGAACTGGGCTTGTGCTTGATTGGACATTTGTCCAGGGAAAGCGGGGTCGAGGAGATCGATTGCTGGAAACGATCCCGTCTGGTCGACCTGCGGCGTTCGGAACTGTACCGTATTTGACCCGTTAACGGGTCCTGAGCTCGAGGCGAAAGCAGAGCCTCCTAGTTGCCTCGGCCGGATATTCGAACTACTCGGGAAAGGTAGTGGCCCGGGTAATGGTCGACTTCCCGATCCGGTTGGATCTGTGATCGTTGAATTTGAACCGAATGGGGTTGGAGTCGCGATGGGCGTCATTATGGGGTGAAAGCCGCTATTCGACATACTGGCAAAATTCCCCGACGTTCCCGGTGGAGTTACCACCTGGGAGAAGTCCAAGCGTGTACACGGTGGGGGACTTATAGGGATTCGTGGATCGTGTGTTGATCTACCCCCCTGGTTTTGGCTAGCGAGCTCTTCAATACGGGCGTTAATGCGCCTTTCCTGTTCATCGAGTTGCGCGGCCAGAGAGCGGTTCGCAATCTCTTGGGCCCATGCGCTTGCCTCGTTATTTCTCGTTTGGTTTACCAACAGGCTTAACATCGAACGGATTTCAGCGAGATCATCCGGGCTTTGTCGCTGTGGAGCAGAGGGCAGTGGCGAATTGGGTCTGGTTGTTCCAGATCCGCCTCCAGGGGTGGGAATCGAATCGTTTCTCATCCACACCCAGTTTATGCTCGGATTGTTAGTTCCTGACAAAACATTTGTCGGAGTCTAGCTCGTCGCGATTGTTTGGGCGACTGAGCCGGCCGGTGCCGAGGTCGTGGAGACTGAGGCAGAGCTCGTCAACATGCCATCGGTATGACCCATGATTCTTACCCCGGTGGTGTTCTGAAGAACGTTGTCGACCGTTTGAGGGTGGTCAACCGGTGGTGTGGCGCTGGGAGAGCCAGATTGGTCGGGATTCATCTTGATCTATCGGATCTAAGATTTGATTCTTAAGACAGGAAAAATACAGATAGTCCCCACAGTCGGCGCCAAATGTGAGATCCGGGATTCACGCTAAGAATTTGTATTCGTGGATTTGGACTTTAGGATATAGAAATGGTATGGTTTCCTATGAATCAAAGACTTTATTGAGATTGATCGTCGAGATAGAACAAACACAATCGAAAAGAGAGTACAAAGTATGATGATCGAGCTATCTAGTCGAAGTGTTCTAAGTTAGGGTTGGAATCTCCTGAAATGATCGCCACTTCCTCTTTTAAATAGTCTCGACTCTGATCTCTCTGTTCCGATATTTCGGCCTCTCCTTCGTAACGATCCCCGTGATTCTCGCGGATCAGTTGAACTGGCAAAGACCGAGTCGCTCTATCTCCACGTCGTCTCCTGCCGAGCTCGAGCTCGATCGCCTCTTACTTCGGCATCACTTGGACCTTGTCGAAGCGTCATTCGTTTGGGCCCAACAAATGAATTGGCTCGTCTCTTCGTCTCTGATCCTGGAACGGACTCATAGATATGGGCCTTTGTCTTATTTGTTAATGGGCCGGATTTCCTAGAGGGAAATCCAGCACCAACAGCCGACAAGTAGTGGCCGAATCAGTACCAACAGTCGGTACATACTGGCCAATTGTTACGACTACTTGGTGACTATATTAGACAGACACATATTAATCGCCCATGACTCACTTATTTTAACGACCATTTGATGATTATGTTTTTGCGACTACGTGTGGATACCTCTTTTAGTCGCATAGTTGTCGTTGTGTAGTCGGAAGTTAGTCCTTATATATTGCGATTACGCTACGTCTAATCGCTGACTACTGTTGTTAGTTGTATAAATAGTTGTAACTCGCCGACTATTAATACGACTATGCGATTTAGCGATTATAGATTTACAAGTACCATATTTAGTCGTAAAACTGCGATTAACGACTATTATACGATTAAAAGTACAATCACAAAAACGATGTTTTCTTGTAGTGGACACGAACCACCATGATGGCACCGGACAAGGCAACTGCATCCCAAGGCAAGAGTCACCTCCATAACCACCACACACACCATCTACCATTGATGAACCGCACCTGCCGTAGAATCACCATACACCATAAAGAGATAAAGAACACGATTACAGGAAAAAATCAGGACCTACTGTCGACTGAAAGCTGAAGAATCACAGAAGGATTACCACAAAGCTGAGGAAACAACAAACAAAGACGACTTTCCGGTTCAGCGCACTATCACCGGGAAGCCAGAAAAGTCACATATTGAAGATTGCAGGTGAACTCGTGTCAGAGAGGAAAATTAGGGCCGGCTTCTTTGTCTGCTTGTCAATATGGATTTACTCTTCTTTTTCTATACGACCTTTTTAATAGTTTAATGGATGTTTCTTAGTTTATTTTCCTTGTGAAAAGAAAAAGAAAAAAGCATTGAAATAAACATATCCAAGTATATAATACAGCTCATTAACACTCTTAGTTGTTGACAAAAAAAACACACTCTTAGTTACCAACACTTGTCGCGACAATGGATCTAAAAGAAAGACGAGTATCGTGGATACAAAAGGACGTTTAAATCTTTTATAAAAGAAAGCGAAAGAAAAAAATAACATTCAACTGAGTTTAGCTTTGAGATCCTTTCTCAGAATTTTTCCGGAAGGAGATTTGGGAATGGAGGGAACAAAGAAGACCTTGTGCAATCTCTTGTAGAATACCACCTACAGATCCACACTTGCATCAGTAACATTTTCATTCTATATATAAAGCAGATAACGAAAATCAGAAGTATATAATCTCGTTGATAAAAAGCTAAGCACATGTTTGTACTTTTCAGTAATTTTATCATTCTGAGAAAATCATCGTAGTCTTATTTCCCGTGAGTTCTTTTAGTTATCTATCTCCTCATGGTGTAAGCCATATACAAAGACCATGCCTAAAATACTTTTAACATAACTATCAAATCGTTCAAAAAAAAATGATAAATACATTTATACATCAAATAGATGCAAAATATAAATTTTCATGATACACAAATTGACTTCTTTTTTATTGGACTCCAAAATTTTCAAATCACTTCCTTCTCTAACTATGATTTTTTTTTTTAATTAATTTTTTTATAAAGCTCGTACATTTTGGAAACGAGTTGGATGCTTTGGCAATGTTCCATTTGGTATGCGCCCCTGCCTTGTCAGTTGAGCACAATTAGCACATGTATGTTTTTATCATTTTCGTTAAGTAAATGGGATATTCTTGCCGCTCAAAATGTTTACGACTAAGAGAAGACCACACTGATGATTTCATAAGTATTTGAATCATATTATATTTTCCCCGCATATGTATCGATGAAGATATTTGTTTTTTGTAACCAAAAAGAAAGAGCAAGTAAATATGTGTACCTGTTTGGCTATATATTCTTTTATATCTTCTTCGCTGATGTCGTTTCCGTTGGATCGCACCACGAAAGCCACCGGAACTTCTCCAGCTACTTCATCTCCTTGGCTGCCAGAGAACAATAAATATTAGAAAACGGTGCCGGTTACAATACCTTACGACTGATCAATGCGTTTATTGGTGTACGTGCTACTTACGGAACAACCGCAGCATCCGCTATAGAGTGGTGATTGATGAGCAAAGCTTCAAGCTCAGCTGGAGGGACCTGTTCTTCCGCATTTCATCACCAGGGCCACAGTTTTCAAATAATCTTATATATAATGTAAGCAATACTTTATATGTTTATCCTAAAATGTTAAGTTATCGTTTAACTTAATCTCTACGAATTCATATTCTTGTATTGTATTGTATTGTATTATTAGTTATAGAGTGAAGATACTAATAGTACTATTTTTCTACAATGTATATCCACTAATTAGCATAATTTGGCACTTACTATCAAAAACAGTTTTGCAAATAACATGGTCTGTTTTCGATGACGCGACATTCGTTGTGCCAACGATTTTACCAATGCGTTATTTTTAGATATAAGTGTTAAAGTTATCTTAACTATCTAATTAAGCTTTTTAAATATATATAAAAAAATGTTAACTGAAAAAAGTCATATGCTTTAAAAAGGAGAATAAATATAGTTAATATCAATTATATGTTTATACGTTTTTTTAAAATGACAATTATTATTAGTGGACTTACCTGGAAGCCTTTGAACTTGATGACCTCTTTGAGTCGATCAACAATGAAGATTTCATCATCTTCATCAACATACCCAATGTCCCCTGTGTGAAGCCAACCTTCCTGGTCTATTGTTGCTGACGTGGCTTCCGGATCGTTCAAGTACTCTGTGCACCAAAAGTTAGTTCAATTCTTTTATATCATATCTCTAGTTGTCAACCTTAATTAGGTCGAAATTGTGATATGTTCCCAAAATCTTCATTGCATACGTTTTGGAATTGTTTTTTTTTTTTTGTCAACATTTCATTTTAATGAATATAAAGACATGTCACGTGTCTGTAAATAAATGTAACGGCGTGGCCGTATATGCACATCCATATTAAACTTTTGTTATTTTTTGTTCGAACAATCTTTATAAATTAAATATGTTTTCTCTTATATTTGTGGGAAAAAGTAGAAATGTTTTATTTTCTGTAGCCACTACAAGGTTTTGGAATATTTTCTAGTATTTTAGGTTTACCAAACAATGTGAGGCATGTTTTAGGATTTCCAATAAATTGTAGTTTTTTTTTATTATTATTTAAAACGAAAAATTGTTATTTTATTTCTTCATCAGCTATTATAGTCTTTTAGATATTAACGATGAATATCTATTCTATTAAGGCCGTTTATGTCCATTGAAAGAGAGTGTCACTGTCACACATTCATCGTCACAAATTTAATTCCCCCAAAAAAGAGAAAAAATATAAACAAAATACATAACAAACAAAAACGAACCTTTCATGATTTGTTGGCCACGGATACAAATCTCACCAGGTTGGTTGTAGCCAAGAGAGACACGTGTCTCAAGGTGAACCACTTTAAGCTCAGCGTTTCGGACCACAGTCCCACAAGAGCCTGATTTTGTCGGAATTGGTTCTTTAGCAAACCCAAGGCTCATTGACAACACTGGTCCTGCCTCCGTCATACCATATCCCTGTTTGTTCATAATCCACCGGTTATAATTACCTCACTAATTCCACCTTATTACACTTTTAGCACTTTTTTGATTATTTAGAAAGATCAAATTACTCGACTGTGTCGACAAAAAAAAAAAAATACTCGACTATGGGGATGATTGGTAATGGCTTTACAATCTCTCTAAAGCCTAATTTCTCTCCAAAGCACACAATCTAATCCAATTATGCTTTGTAAATATTTTTCTGTCCAAAACTCTTTATTATTTTTTATTTTGGCTGTACAAAGCTAAATATGCAGAGCAAAAAAATTGAGCTGTGAAAAATAAAAATATTTTCACAGCCAAAAACTTACATCAATTAAATTTAAAGCCAAAGCAAAAAAATCTACAGCATAATTTATACAGCAAAAAATAAAAGTCACAGCTCTTCCAATCAACCCTTATATAAGTCCAATATATATATATTTTTTTTTTCTTTATATATTATTATTAAAAGATTAACGAACTCCAAATAAAAATTACTATTAATTATTTTTTTTTAATTTTAAGTTACAAAATCTCCTTTTAAATAATTCAAAAACACCTTTTAATTATTTTTATTTAATTAATTGGTTACAAAACCTTTATAGTAATTAGGTTCATAAACTTTACTTAATGTTTTATCAAGGCAGTACAACATATTATTAATTTTTGTCCAGACACTTGTGGTTAAGTATTTGGGGATGGACTTTGGACGCTATCACATTTTGGGTTCGATTTTTTTACCATGCGAAACTAAGTTACATTTGCTTTAAGGACCCATTTGAATACCCGGAGAGAGGGGTCTATCCATGGGTTGTATGGTCCCTTGGAATTAGTCTGAGTCATTCCATAGGTTTGGAGTACCCCAAGTTAAAAAAACATATTATTAATTTTCTTATATAACAATTTGTGTGTTTTTTTTCAAAACAAAAAACAAAAACAATTTGTGTGTGTTAGAAACAAGCCCACGTCACTATGACAGTGTTTTAATATCTATATGACCCCCAGCTACCTTTTCCTCAATTTAATCAAATTGTTAAATGAAATATGTTAACAAAAAAAATTATTAACCTATTATAATCAGTGTTCGAAAACGGCCGCCTAGGCGGCGTATAGACGTTAGGCGGCCGGGAGCCGCCGCGACTTTACGATCATCGACAAAAAATCGTTCACATTAAAAACTTCACTGATTTTGTCATTTTTAATTCATGAAACTCAGTTTTGATGGTAGATTTATAAATTATAGGAATAAACATGAAGAAAAACGAAAGAAGAAGACGAAAAAAAAAAAATCGAACATACGCCATTTTAGGAGTTAAGGTCGCGCAATCTTAGGAAGAAGACGACTAGAAAAAGTTGTTTTTGTCCCTCATTAAAGATAATGTTGAAAAATAGTAAAATAGACTTCGCAGGGGCTCGAACCGTGGACTTTTCACGTTATAAATAACACCTAAACCATTACGCCATCTGATTTTATTATAACTTATGATACGGCATCTAATATATATACGATACACTAGATAAATTCCTTAAAATTATATCCCGATTAATCCACGATTAATTTCCGATTTTTCGATTAGACGCTAGGCCCATTCCCATCGCCCGACTAATGCCTAACGAATTTTTGAACACTGATTATAATATGAGAAGAACGGCTTCTCTTTTATTTTTATTTTTTTGAAGAAATATATAGAATGGCTTCTCTTGTATTAAACTCGAATGGTTTTTCTTGTCTACATCAACATTAAAGGTTATAACTTCGAGATGAAAACTTAATACAAATAAAATTCATTTGTGGAACATTTTGATTTTTTCAAAAAAAATAAAATGAAACACTTTAAAAATGAAGTTAAGTAAGGAAAAAACAAAAAAATTAATAATAAAAAAACATTTGGAACAGTTTGAATAAAATACTAACTAACCCAGCAAAAAACTCGTATGTCAAACTACAATTATATAAAGATAAATTGATGTGAAAATTAGATGCAGTATCCTTTGGATCCGCGACCTAAAACATATCCTTTTTTCCTATGTCTAAAACCTAAACTACATCTGTTTTATTAAGATGAGTAGTTAATTAAAAAGGGGAAAATTAGAAAAAGAGAGGGAATACAATGCGAAATTAGCTTGTAGGCAGATGGACCGTACGTAATTATGCCGAAGAGATAGACGCAACTCACTACTCACTCTCTTCCCGTGCATTCCCCTCCCAATTTTTTTAAAAGTAAATAATTTAACAAAATGTATAGTTAATTAGTTAAATTATTTGTTTTCATAAAAATTTGGTAGCAAATGAAATCGGTAGTGGAAATAATAATATTGGACTTAAATACTTGTTAAATTTTTAAAAAGGAACATAGGTTAAAAGTATGCAATGATCACGAAATGGTCCCGCGGACTGTAACGTAAAATCAAATAGTAAACCATACCTGGCCAAGGACGGCTTGAGGGAGACGGTGACGGAGACTATCCTGGAGATCTTTTCCTAAGGGAGCTGCACCGGAGAGAACCAATCTAACGGAAGAGAGGTCGTAAGAGTTAACGGCGGGGTTCTTGGCCAAAGCAATCACAAGGGGCGGAACAAGCGCCGCTATTGTAACCTTGTGTCTCTGGATTAGATCCAATAACGCCCCGATTTCGAATTTGTGCATCAAAAGAACCGTCGCACCTGTACATACAAGTTTGGCTATTGATAGAGAGTTGTTTGAAATTAAATATGTTAACATCTCCATTTCGTTTAAGAAGATGTTTTAGCTATATTTGTATTGTTTTTTTAATCTACAAATTTTCTCATAGGGATATTCATTTCATATAATAAACTAAAAAGATGGTATGTTCATGTACCTGATCGGATGGAGTTGAGAAGGACGCTATTGAGAGAGTAGATGTGGAAAAGAGGCAAAACGCAGAGTACGACGTCGTTTGAATTCAGGTAAAGATTTGGATTATCTCCATCGACTTGTTGCGCAACGCTCGTGATTAAGCTCTTGTGTGTCAAAACCACTCCCTTTGGTAGCCCCGTCGTGCCGGAAGAGAATGGAAGCGCCGCCGCATCTTCACCACCGACATCAGTGGATACTTCTAGTGGGTCAGTGAGTAGTGTGGAGAAAGGAAGACAATTCTCCGGCGCAGGATCCTCGATGGTGATCACCGTGAGATCTTTTCCGATTTTGGTTTCTTCGTCGAGGTTTCTCAGTTTATCGACGTAATGAGAGTGAGTAATGATGAGATTAGCTCCTGAAGATTTGAGCTGCTTCTGAATCTCTTGACAAGTGTAGAAAGGGTTTGCGGTGGTGGAGACGGCTCCGATCATGGAAGCACCCATGAAGGAGAAGACGAATTCGGCTGAGTTTTGAAGGAGGATCATTACGACGTCACCTTTTCGAATCCCCATTTTATATAAACCAGCAGCGACTCTCCGGCATATGAGGTGAGTTTCGCCATATGTGTAGCTTTTTCCGGTGGATCCCACGATTAGACAAGGCTTGTCGGAAACAGAAGAAAGCTTTTCGAAGCAGTAAGTATGGAGAGGGAGGTGGTTGGGAATGTTGATATCCGGAAGCTTTGATCGGAAAATACGTGGCGTAGGAGGCGCCTCGCCTGAGACGGTGAGGGAAGAAGTAGTATCCACCGGTTTGAGAATCTGAGGTTCGTGTAGAGCTGCAGTTATCATTGTTTAATAAAGAGTGATGAATGGGTTAAGTTGTTGTTGTTGTTATCTTGTTTTGAGAAATGTAGATATACGATAGAATTGTGTGTGCAGGTGATGAGGGAAGAAGAAATAAATAATGAAGTAGAGGAAGGGAAGGGAAGGGAAGGGGAAACGGGGTAGGTAGAGGGAATGGCTGTTAGAAGAGGAATGGAGGGTTGTTTGGTAGGTTTCATTTTTGACATATACTCTCTTGCATGTCCTTCTCTTACTCTTTTTAATTCCTTTTTTTTATAATCCCTATTCAGTTTGTTTTTCTTCCAGATTCTGTTACAGTGTATATATATATATATAAAACTTGCCACCAAGTAAATTAGTTTTATATATTTATTCAAAGTTATACCGAGTTTTAGTCCTTTGTCTAAGTGAATTATGAATTGTTGTTGGTTTTAAAAAAGTCTCAAAAGTGAGGCGATTTTTTCTCTCAGGCACAACTTTCAAAGTAGTTTAATTTACCACCTGTTTTGGTTCCCTTGTTTTTAACCACCTATTTCTTCCCTCTTTTGGTATAGTTTTTTTGAATAAAACCACATTCTACTAGAGGAAACCGGATTTGAGCTTCCCGCTTTGGGAAGTCGGGCCTCTACCGGCGCAACTCTAGCTCCGGAGGGTGGGAACATCGACGGTAACTGTGTTCCTTTCACCCTGTGGCACTCATCGCTTTTATCGCAACTCTTAACGGTTAGACTTTTACTTTGTCGGTGAACTGCATCTCCGGTACAAACCAGCTACATCTCCTCCCTGCTTCTGCTTTATCGGCATACTCTGTTTCCCTGATAAGTATATCGGTCAAACAAGCGAGGTTTTAGTCGACTGAACTCCTAAAACCCTCACGAAGGTCACAACCACTACATCTTCTCTGAGCTACCGACTTCAATATTTCTTCAGCAACCATGTCGAGCCGTTACTCTACACTAGTAAGGGACATAGCTACTTTGAACAAAGTACATGAACCAGTGCGCAAACGGATACGAGCCCCTGACTTGGATACCTCCAGTTTGATTAGGGAAAATGCTCTCACTCTCATCGGACGGGTGACGAACGCCAAAGAACAACAAATAAGGGATCTCATCCCATCTCTTTTGAAGAAATGGAAGCTGAAAGCCAACGCGATTGGCTCAGATTTAGGCAATGATTGTTTCCAATATCGTTTCGACACCAAAGAGGATTTGCTATCAGTCCTGCAAAACAGACCATACCACTTCAATCACTGGATGGTAATTCTCCAAAGATGGGAACCGATAATCTCTGCCTCTTTCCCTTCTCAGATTCCTTTTTGGATAAAGCTGAAGGGTATTCCTTTACACTATTGGCATGAAAAGATGATATATAACATTGGGCAAGAGTTGGGAACACTAGAAGATTATGAAATCTCAAAGACTTCAGCTAGAGTCAAGGTCTCTGTTGACGGACTGAAACCGCTGATTAAGGAGTCCATCTTAGAGTTCTCAACAGGGGAAGAGAGCATCATCATAATAGAATACGAACATCTGGAATCCCACTGCAAGACCTGCAACTGTCTGTCCCACCTTCAACGTGACTGCCCGCTTACTCTTTCTGAAAACCATGATGCAGATTTCTTCTCCCATGCACCAACATACTGTAATCTTAACCAACACAAAGGTGACAGTACATATTCTAAAAGGCTTTCTCTCACCAGAGAGGCACATAAGGCCATTGTATATGAGGCAACCAGCGGTTTCAAAGAAAGGCTTGATCGCCACGGGAGACCTTTTGGTGAAAGAGTGTCATCTACCCAATCTCGGGTAAAACCTCTAAAAAACAAGATCACACCTACAACAACAAGCTTTAGATCGCCACCTAGAGAATCTTATCGGCGAGAAGCTTCATCCCATGACAGCTCCCCACCATATAACAGACGAAGAGAGCAAACCACAGGGACACACAACGCAAGAGGAAATAGTAGATATACCTCTAACCATTTACAGTGGCGGGATAAATCAACATGTGAAACCGGAGAAGTGCAGACCCCTAGGGAGTTGTAACCTCCCTACACTCGCATGCCACCAGTTGAGCGGAACTTGTCCATTTCATACTTTCCTGCTCCACCTCCGGTACCCACAACAGAGGAAGTCTTGAGTGATCTAAGGTAAGTAACTCTTCAATACATAAATTGCACGGATCCAACGGAAAGTGAAGCACGTAGGCGCCGAGTATTGCAGGGTGAGACCCAAGGTCTAATGGAGGAAAATGCAGCTGGTATCATTGCAGCGGCTGCTAACACTCAACAAAACACACCTACTCCTGTTGCCACCGAGACAGACCTGTCATCGACTCCCCTACAGAAGTCTCCCCTACTTCTCCGGAACTCACAGAACCACCTGAAGATCATGATGAACTCCCTCTCTCGGCTTGGCAGCCAAAAAGGAGAGGTCGACCCCCAAAGTCAAAGTCAAACTCAAAACCGAAGGATCAACCTTTGACAAGGGTGGGCAAAAAGACATCATCCAAGAAAGCTAACCCTGCAACGACAAAAACAAAAATATCAAAAGTTGCTAAAGCAAGAGCTAGTCCGCTTCAGTTAGCTGGGGTGAGCTCCAAGAAGATGAACCTGGCAAGGCAACACACTTCACTTGCGCGTCCCTTATCACCTCGAACACAACAGATCCCACTCATGGGGAGTAATGTAGCATCCTCGTCGACAGCTGCACCTAGTACCCGGATAATTCCTCCAATTGTGAGGCAGAAAGTGGATTTTCACCACCTTTCTCCTCATCTTCCTTAGCGGTACTAAGCTGGAATTGTTGTGGACTGGGGAACCCCATGACAATCCAGCGGCTTCGGGAAATGCACAACCGCACTTTCCCTGATATTTTGTTCCTCATTGTTGGTACTGGATTTCCCTCTAGGAAATCCGGCCCATTAACAAATAAGACAAAGGCCCATATCTATGAGCTCGTTCCAGGATCAGAGACGAAGAGACGAGCCGATTCATTTGTTGGGCCCAAACGAATGACGCTTCGACTAGGACTGTAACGCCTCTTTCCCATTCTCCGCTGACCGTCGAGCTGACCGGTCAACAATCAAACAAGAACATGACCGTTCGAACCCGAGCAAGTCGAACAGGAAAAGTTCGTCACAGGACGAAGCCAGTGACAGATCGGTTTGAGACAGAGGCTCGCACCAATCCAACTCTGACTCCGCTATCCTCGCTTCCATAGTACAAGTCGGCCGTCTTGCACTACTTCTGCGAGTTGTGTCGGTTCGGACAAAACACAATATCAGGAAAGCATATTCATTTCTGAGTAAATCAAACGTTCAGCACAACGTTTAATCGTCACTTTACAAATCATTTTCATCAATAAAGAATCAACACGCAAATCAATACAAAAGTGGCGTCAAGCCGAACCGAGAGAAAACCCCAAAACCATCGAATCAAAACCCCGCCACAAGCCAACCCGAAACTACACCGAGGACCTCCCGCGTCCGTCGCTGCTTAACCTGAAAACACAAAAAGAGTCTAATGAGCGATCTAAGATCACCCAGTGAATCGGCTCCCCACTAAGGCTTCTAATCTATCTATCATCTATAGATTCCCGCCCGAAACCCAAAATAACAATCAAGCACATCAAAATAGCCGATCACGCACTACCACGTCGTGTCGCGCCCACACACAATCACTTGCCAAAAGAAAGAGAAGGCGATTAGAGGAAATCGGGAGCACTGCGGCACATGTCCCCGATTGAGACTCGATCTATCTACCGCGCAACACCAACTACACCAAAACACAATGCTGGGCCCCTACGATCTTGGTAAATTCCACGGGTTTCTATTGTTACCGATATGGCAACTAACCCACGACTCCTAGCCGTCCACACAACGACTAGGACACCGTTCTCTGTCCATCGATACGCGGTGACTCTGACTACCCCTAGATAGCCCGAGTTTCCATGCAGTCCGGCCCTAGGACATGACCCCGTATTCTCCGGACCACACACCTACAGACGTCACTGTTGGGAATGTCCTGAAATCTACTGTACTTGCTCTAAGTGAAAGTCGTATAGTCGAGATGAGACAATCACATAACACTGGGTAGTCATAACGCTTTGCTAGAAGCCACTTATGATCAATGAGTTAAGAACTCATTGCTAGTGTTATATGTGAAGGATCGTCAGTTGTTAATCCTGATTCAATTCATCAGATTAATAGATCCTAAACATGCCAGATCTAGGTTCTCTTGAATAGAAACAACATAGATCTCACCTTTTACCTGTTTATGCAGCGGAAGGAGATAGAACAGGTCAGAGATCAGCAGAACCACCAAGGGATGGATCCTCCAAAGGCTCACACACGCACGCTCGGGAATTGGCTGCTAGACCAGACAGAGAGGAGGCGCAGAGAGAGGCTGTGGGTGGCGCAAATGAGCTGAAGAATTAGAGAGCTTTTAGGTCAAGTTTTATTCATTAAAACTCCCTTTAGTTCTCATGGGCTTTTGGGCCCAATTCTCAGTTCTGATTAAATCCCTTGGATTTAATCAGACCCTTTAGTCTCTCCAAGTACCGTAAATGCCTAGCACTTTTACCGTACCTCTGCTAAACCGTTCCTTCGTATTTTCCCGTTAGCTTAGGCGTGTGACCCATATGGGATCATATAATAAAGGCAATAAGTCCAAGACTTATAGATCATGAGCGGACTCTAGCAAGCCATCATGACCCCCAGCATTATATGACTTATGTCTGATCATTGACATACTCTTACTTTCTAGAGACAGTACCGAGATTACTGGACATAATTCCAACAATCTCCCACTTGTACTGGAATCTCTGTATTCATAACCCTTTTGTCTCAATATCTCGATTAGTCATAAGGCAAGATTAGTGTCATCCTTATAAAGCCTAATCTTGTTCATCGGACTCTGATTCGATACTGACAATCCAAATGACTCGGGACAGTCCGTTTGAGCATGGCCATGCATTTTCCAGTATTCAAATCTCCGATTGGCCTAGAGATATTCACTCCATTTATATTGGAGGGACAAATCCCGTCTTGTTCCATCACTGTAACTACTCATTTCATAATACACCCAAACAAGGTCCTTATAACTATCGCTTAACGACAGCATTAGACAATGATCAAAGCGCATTAGTTCATGTGTAGTCACATGCATGCGAACTCAGGTCTAAGGACTATACTCTATAGTCGTAGTAAGAATCTCTTATGACACAGATATAAATATCCTGAAGAGTTCTTATAATCGGGTCATGTCCGGTCGTATGTACCCAACATACACCTATGTACTGACTTTGATGCCGCGCATCTATGACACACTGAGACTTTGTCATAAGTCACATACCAATCTAGTCTCACACGGTTGTTGGTGTTCCAATTTCAACAACCTTCGACTAGGGACAGGATGATACAAACCATCTATCAAATATAGGGTCTCATGATCAAGCTAAATGACTTTGATAACTCAAGATCAAGTCACTTACTTCGATGACCTATAAAATGGTTCATATCATTTTGGAACGATTATTTCATCATAGTTAAAATAATCTTGAAATAATAATTTCATTAAACATCTTGAATGTTTTACAAGAACATATCAAATAACTAAATAAAGCCCTTTAATAACTCCCACTGAAATTAAGACTGCATCTTAATTTCACTTATCCTACAGCAACAGTCCGCGACTCGTGCTTAGGCCTAAAGGAGTGGCTTCGTTAATAGATTAGCAACGTTCTCATTCATTGAAACTTGCTGATCTACTTAACATCTCTGTCATTTATCTCACGGAATAGGTTATACCTACCCTCAAGGTGTTTGGACCTCTGATGTGCAGCTAGTCTCATCTATGCTGGGAATCACATCAAGTTCAGTGACGAACTCTCCTTTCCAAACAACCTCTTTCGCCGCTTTCCAAGCTGCGAAATGTTCAGCTTAAGTCATGGAGTCAGCAACAGTGCCTTGCACCGCCAGACAGACACAAGATATAACCGGACTGTGACCGGAAATCATCTTTGTCCGTTGGAAACTTGCCTTTCAGACTCTACCGACTCGTAGCACCTCACTTTCTCCGTAACTCAAGAATTTATCCTTAGTATTCCTCAAATACTTTAGGATATTCTTTACGGCAATCCAGTGATTCTTTGCTGGATTTGACTGGTCTTTACTTGTCTTGCTTAACATTAAAGCAACATCAAACAAGTACGTTTCATGGCATACATGATAGATCCAATTGCCGACGCATATGGAATCTTATCCATGCATTTAAGCTCAGCAGTTATCGTAGGACACTGTGTCTTGCTTAACGTAATGCCATGTGACATTGGCATAAAACCCTTCTTGGAATGCTGAAAACGTGTAGGACTTTGTCGGGATAAGAATCCTGACTTTGTCTTACCAGCTCTTTCGGATCTCTATCTTTAGATCCAAAATCCAAGAACATACGTGGCTTTACCCATGTCAATCATTAGAACCAACTCCCAAGCCAGCCCTTTACGGACTGCAGCATTGGGACGTCATTTTCGAGAATCAGTATGTCATCGACATACAATATGAGAAATGCAATATCGCTCCCACTAATCTATTAGTAAACACACAGTTCCGCTTCGTTCCTGTTCAAGTCAAAACCTTGACTACTTCAACAGAACGAAGATTCCAACTCCGATATGTTTGCTTCCATCCATGAATGGATCAATGAAGCTAACTTACACATAGTGTAATTTTCGGAGTCCGGGCTCACTTTCGCTTCTTTGAATTTCGCAGATTCGTAATGATCATCAGATCATGCAAACTTTCAATGATTATCAGGTTCAACTAATGACGAGAAATCACTCTCTGATTAGTAACTGACTCATTCATATCTGCGAACTTCAGGCTCCACAGGTGTAGATTCTACAGAAATCTGTAAATCCATCCGTTGCTCTCCCTCAACAGGTTGAGCAGCTTCCTGTATTTCTCGAATTTCTTCGAGTTATACTTTTACTCCCACTGTTCTTCTTGGAAAATAACTTCCCTTCTTAGAAAACAGAATGGACGTAAAAGTAACAAGCCTTGGTTTCCTTCGGACAACCAGCGAAGTAGTACAACTACAAATACTCAGTAAAGACGAATTTGGATCGATTCCAATCCACATTTACGTGGTGTCTTTCAACTGATATTGGTGGAACTATTTTAGCGTAAACTTAGATATTTTAGAGCGTTATTCTTAAAGAATATCATGGAAGATTCGTGTGACTCATCTTTAATCATTTCTAATAAGATCTGATTCTTTCTCACAGAAACACCTTCAGGTTTTCAGGAGAAATGAGCTGTGAAACGATTTCACACTCATTCAGATGATCACACAATCAATGACTTAAGTATTCTCACTCGTGATCTGATCCAGAGTCTTAATACTTCTGTCATTCAGATCCTATACTTCATTCTGGAACTCTTTCGACCATGTCAAAGAATTCCGACTTGTGTCTCATCAAATGAACATAGTCTCACTCACTGAAGTAATCAGTAGAGACAATGAAGTACAGGAAATTTTCTCTGGCATTACTGCTCATTGGGCCACATACAAGAGTATGTTCCAGGTCCAATAAGCCTTTGGGCCTTTCTCTAGCTCGGCTAAGATAGGCCCTTTACCTTTTGGTCCAGTAAACAGAGTTCAAGTCTCATAAGATATCTTATCAAATGAGCCCAACAGTCCATAACTATGGGATTTCTGAATCCTACTTACTCTGTGCGACCAAGACTTTTATGCCAAGAAAAATCAGGTTTAATTCATCAGATTTAAACCAATTCGGTATTTATGTTACATTTAGGCACTCTTTGGTTTAAGATATAAAACCCATTCCATGAATAGGGTGCTACAATTAATATTTCATTAAGATCAAAAGAACAAAAACTTGTCTTTTATCAAAATGAAAAACATTCAAATTCTTACAAGAAAATGAAAGACAACTCTGCTTAAAGCAGGTACATTGTAGCAATTACTTAATACAAAACCAAGCCTTAAAGGGATCTATAAGTGAAAACCCTTTGGCTGAGGCAGCATCCATAGCTCCTTCCAGACATGTAGTTCCACTTGCTCTTCCTTCAACGTTCTACTGTTGCTTAGGCTCTGCATATTATCACAAATATCAGTGCCACAACCAGTATCCAATACCTTTAAGGTAGAACTTGAAGTAATAACATGAATACCTGAGGAAGTAGTTGCATACATCAACTTCAACTCCTCATCATCTTCCATGAATTTAATGCAATCTCTCTTCCAATGCCCTGTCTCCTTACAGTAGCAGCACTTACCAACGTAAGAGGTATCTGACTCGGGCTCAGAAGACACACGCTTGCCATGATTCAAAATCTGGACAACTTTGCCTTCACCCTTGTCAGCATTAGGTTTATTAAACCTACCCTTCTCATTCATGAGATTTTTCAGGGTACTCTTCACGTTTGGCTCAACTGTCTTGAGCATATCATGCAGTTCAGTCAGCGTCTTCGTTAAGCCTTTCTTGATATAGTTCCTTCTGAACTTATCATAGCTTGACGGCAGTGACTGTAGTATGATCTCAGTTGCCAATTCTTGGCTAACTGGATAATCCAGTTTCCTCAGGTTATCAATGTAACCCATCATTTTACTGACATGAGGACTCACTGGATGATCATTTGGTAGCTTGCAGCTAGTGAGAGACTTAACCAACTGGTATCTCTCCACCCTTATCTGCTCCTGAAATTTCAATTTCAGGCTGCTGATCATCTCTATTGGCGACTCCATGTTCTCATATTGCTTCTGCAAGTCTGAGTCCATGGTAGCCAATATCAGACCACGCACATCTACCGCATCATTATAATGCTTATTCCAAGCATCATATACTGCATGAGAAGCATTGGACCCGATCCTCACGGGGAGAGCTCTCTCAAGGACATAGTCCTTTCTCTCCTGTCTGAGGACTAGCCTCAGGTTCCGCGACCAAGTCAAGAAATTTGATCCGTTCAGCTTGTCCATCTCAAGGACAAACCGGATCGAGAAAGTGTTTTGATTGTTTGTGCTAGTCATAACTGAAATTTAAGATAAAAGAATTTTAGTTAATATGTTCAATATGATTAATCTTGTATTAAATTTAATATGATTAATCACGCATTATATTCAATAACACAAGTTACCCTCAATAGAATATAATGATTCCAAGATCCACATATAACTAAGATCAAAGTGGGCCACTGGCCATCACCCAACCTTAGCTTATATCGGTAAGCCCTATGTCGGCTAATTATATCCGTGATATAACTCTTGGTTGTGAATCTGGGCCCGAGGCCCAATCCACTCTGATGTCTCAAGGCCCGGGATTCCCGATGGCCTAGTCAAGAAAACCAGACTATACAGTCATGTAATCATTAATGTCTGGGACTCCCAATGAAATTTATGAATCACAAACCGTCTTGTCCACGCAAAAGTAGACACCCTCACACTGTAAGGCCATGAATACAATTGAATGGGCTTCGACAGCTGACATAGACTGGACAAGACATCCAACGCTTGATATTATTTGAGGTTTGTAGGTTTATTAAAAATTCATCCCAAAATAGAAGATTACTATTTTGGGAAACTTTCCTTTTTGGGAAACCTACTAATTTTGGAAACTTTCTAAAATTGGAAACTTTCTAAAACCGGAAACTTTCTAACTTTAGAAATTTCTTAAAATCCAAAACATGCAAATCTAGAAACTTCTATTTTAAGAAACTTTCTAATTTCAAAATTTCGGAAACTTATTAATTTAAAAATCGATTTTATAATTTTAATTTTATAAAATAAATTTTAAATTAATTCTGAAGAAAAGACTCAAATAATTGGCCCAACTGTTTTAACTTCTTGGCCCGAGGCCCAAGAATTGGTCCATGTCCAAGACATAACCCAATTGTCCAATTAAATGACATAACCGGTCTGGTTCATTAAAATTGGTCTTAACCAAAATTAATTACTACGATGACCACAATTGTCAACCGGTTATTTACTAAACCGGATTTTCTCAATTTATTTGGTCCAACCAAATCAAATTAGAAAATCCTGGTTTAGGCACAAAATCCAATTTTCGACTTTGGATTTCTTATCCCGGTTTAACCAGAACTTAATAAAATTATTAAGTCTGTTTATTAAACCAAGACGATTAATTTTAATAGGATTAAACCGAGCCTTAAACCGAACCGAACCGACACGAGCCAAACCGAACCGACCATTAGGTCACGACGTTCGGAATGGCCGCTTGCGTCTCGCTATCGGGACAGCCACGATCGGCCAGCATCACGCGATGTTCGAACGGACGGGACGCGATCCGTGATCGGCCCATCTCGATCACAACCGCGACGCTGACTGATCGGGACGATGGCAAGACGGGAGCGGGACGTTGGCTGGTCGCGACGAGACGATGCAGACCGCGATCGCAATCGATCGTGCGATCGTTCGATCCGATCCGATCCGCGATCGTGAGCTCGTCCATGTCGCCGATCGTGTCGACGAACCAATCCGATCCATGATCGATTGTGCGTCTAACGATCCGGACGTGTGATCCGAAACTGATCAACACTCCGACGCATACCAAAACATATAGTTTGGTTTGCGATTTTTCATTAGTTTGTTTAGGTTTCAATTCTTGTTTCTTAAGTGTTTTGCTCTTATCAGTAGATTGATTCAAAAACACCTTTTAAACAATCCTAAACATGATTCTAAACAAGAAAAACCAGAACCAATAGCTCTGATACCACTGAAGGATCGTCAGTTGTTAATCCTGATTCAATTCATCAGATTAATAGATCCTAAACATGCCAGATCTAGGTTCTCTTGAATAGAAACAACATAGATCTCACCTTTTACCTGTTTATGCAGCGGAAGGAGATAGAACAGGTCAGAGATCAGCAGAACCACCAAGGGATGGATCCTCCAAAGGCTCACACACGCACGCTCGGGAATTGGCTGCTAGACCAGACAGAGAGGAGGCGCAGAGAGAGGCTGTGGGTGGCGCAAATGAGCTGAAGAATTAGAGAGCTTTTAGGTCAAGTTTTATTCATTAAAACTCCCTTTAGTTCTCATGGGCTTTTGGGCCTAATTCTCAGTTCTGATTAAATCCCTTGGATTTAATCAGGCCCTTTAGTTTCTCCAAGTACCGTAAATGCCTAGCACTTTTACCGTACCTCTGCTAAACCGTTCCTTCGTATTTTCCCGTTAGCTTAGGCGTGTGACCCATATGGGATCATATAATAAAGGCAATAAGTCCAAGACTTATAGATCATGAGCGGACTCTAGCAAGCCATCATGACCCCCAGCATTATATGACTTATGTCTGATCATTGACATACTCTTACTTTCTAGAGACAGTACCGAGATTACTGGACACAATTCCAACAATATGATCCTACAGGGTCACACACCTAAGCAAACTGGGCGTCATAGACGAGGTTGATCATTAATGTAATGATCCAATGAATGCATATTTGATATGCATTCGATATCAATGTTCTGGGGAGTGTCGATCGTTGCAGTTAGTGCATCGATCGATGCACTCGCGGATTAATCAGATTAATTCGGTTTAATCGTTGGTTAATTCCGTTGTGGTTTAAGCCGACATATATAAGATATATGGTCGACCTAAACTTGCAGCTAACCGAATTCACAGCCACCAGAACACAGAAATAAAACTCTCTGGAGATTAGATCTCTGTAAGGCACTAGCATCCCTGCGGTCCAGTTTGTGTGCGTGTGGATACCAGTAGAGGCGCAGCATTTGAGGCGCTTCGTGATCTCGATTATCTGCAAACACTTCCGCTGCATATTCAACAGGTAATCTCGAGATCTGTTAGATTCAATTACATGAACCTTAGATCCTAGGCTCGGAATTCAGACTAGGGTTGCTAATCCTGATTAGAACTGCTAGAAATTCCTTCAGTGGTATCAGAGCTTTAGGGTTCCATTGAATCAGTAGCATGATGATTTGATTAGATTAGTTGAATCTAGATCTTTGTATAAGTGATACAAGCATGCTAAAACTCGTTTTGATCAAAGTAACCTAGTTTAGGGTTTTTTGTTCGAAAACGTTTTAAGGTTTTTCGCATAGTGTCGATCGTTGCCAATCGGGCATCGATCGACACAGAGCAAAAACCCGAATAAACCTAGTTTTTGCCTAGTGTCGATCGATGCAATTGTTGCACCGATCGACACAGCCTCGCGAGATTGTTGGATCGGTTCAATTGGATTGGACCGGTTATCGAACTTGGTTAATAATGGTCGAACACTGTGAATGGTTTGATGGCGATTGTTTTGATTAGGTTGGCATCGACCGATGCTAACGTAGCGTCGACCGATGCTTACCAGTATTCAAAACCGGATCAATTGGATTGATCGGTTATCGCGGATTAATTAATTATAAGAATTAAAACATAGTAAAACTGAACGTTTTAAATGGTTCCGTTCCTCAACCAAATATCAAGTGATACTTGATGTCTTTCCAATCTTGTCAACTGTCAAGACTCATTTCATTGTACGATAGGCTTGCAGTGCAAGGTATCAACAATTACATGAGTAAGGCAGGAAGTAATCGTGTTAATGGGCTTGCAGTGCAAGGCATCAATAATTACATGACTGAAGAGATTGGTTTGCTTGACTGGGCTATCAAAATCGTTTTGGGCCCAGAGACATCAGGTGGATTGGACATAAGATGTCGATCCACAACCAAGAGTTATATTGGATATAACTAGCAAGGTTGTTGCTTACCTAAATAGCTAAAGTTGAGTGATAGCCAGTGGCTCACTTGAATTTAGTAAAATATGGGTCTTGGATCATTATATTCATCTGAGGAAGCATTGATTGAATATAATGCGAGTTTTCTTAAAAGTTAAGATTTCTCATTTCTTGAACATCATAACTAAACCTTTTTCCTTTTCTATGTTCTCAGCTATGACTACTACTCATAATAATTCTTTCTCCCTGCGATCCGTCCTTGAGAAGGACAAGTTAAATGGATCGAATTTTCTCGAATGGTATCGGAACTTGAGAATTGTTCTCAAGCAGGAGAAGCGGGACTATGTCCTTGAAAATGTTCTCCCTGAAAAACCGAGATCCAATGCTGCACATGCAGAAAGGAGTGCTTGGGACAAGCATTCCAATGATGTGGTCGATGTGAATTGTCTCATGTTGGCTACCATGAACTCGGACTTGCAGAAGCAATACGAGAACGTGGAGTCGCCAGTGGAGATGATTACTAGCCTGAAAAGCATGTTTCAGGAGCAAGCACGAACTGAGAGATACCAGACGGTTAAATCTCTCATTGAATGCAAGCTACCAAAGGACAGTCCGGTCAGTCCTCATATCATTAAGATGATGGGTTATATTGATAACCTGGGGAGACTGGATTGTCCCATTAGCCAAGAGTTGGCTACTGACATCATTCTGCAGTCACTGCCGTCAAGTTATGATCAGTTTGTTATGAACTATAACATGAACAACTTGACGAAGACGTTGACTGAACTGCATGGCATGCTCAAGACAGCTGAGCCTAATATCAGGAAGGGCACTCCTAATGTACTTATGGTACAAGGGGGTAAGAAGTTTAAGAAACTTGGCAAAGGCAAGGGAAAGGGCAAGGCAGTCCTGGTTGAGAACCAGGACACGCCTGCGCCAGCCCCGAAGCCCAAGCCGGGCCCATCTGAGACTGATAAGTGCCATTACTGTAAAGAGCCTGGGCATTGGAAGAGAAATTGCAACAAATTCTTGGAAGAGAAGAAGAAGAAGAAGAAGACTTTCGAGACTTCATCTTCAGGTATTTATGTTATAGAAGTAAATGTTACTACTTCTGGTTCTACTTCTTGGGTATTGGATACCGGCTGTGGTGCTCATATTTGTACAAATATGCAGGGCCTAAGCAACAGTAGGACGTTGGAAAAGGGACAAGTGGACCTGCGTGTGGGGAATGGAGCAAGAGTTGCTGCATTAGCCGTAGGAACATTTAACTTGTCTTTACCTTCTGGTTTGGTTTTAGAACTTCATAATTGCTACTATGTACCTGCTATAAGCAGAAATATTATTTCTATTCCTGTTTTGGATATGGAAGGATATCAGTTTTCAATTAAGAATAAATGTTGTTCTTTTGATTACAATGATATGTATTATGGTAGCAGCCCATTAGAGAATGGGCTTTATGTTCTAAACCAAAGCACATAAATCTATAACATCAACACCAAGAGATTCAAATCAAATGACACGAATCAGACTTTTCTATGGCATTGTCGTTTGGGCCACATAAACGAGAAACGGATTCAAAAGCTCCATAGTGATGGGCTTTTGGGCTCATTTGATTATGAATCATGTGAGAAATGTGAATCTTGTTTACTAGGCAAAATTACTAAGGCCCCTTTCAACAAATCAAACGAAAGGGCCAGTGACCTGTTGGGCCTTATACATACAGATGTATGCGGCCCAATGAGCACAAGTGCCAGAGGAAATTTTCGATACTTCATTACCTTCACTGATGATTTCAGCAGGTATGGCTATGTCTATTTAATGAGGCACAAGTCGGAATCTTTTGAAAAGTTCAAGGAGTTCCAAAATGAAGTACATAATCAACTTGGCAAAAGTATTAAGGCTCTTCGATCAGATCGTGGAGGAGAATACTTAAGCCAAGAATTCAGTGATCATTTGAGAGATTGTGGAATCGTTTCACAACTTGTGGAATCGTTTCACAACTCACTCCTCCTGGAACACCACAATGGAATGGCGTGTCTGAGAGGAGGAATCGGACTTTATTAGATATGGTTCGATCAATGATGAGTCTCTCAACTCTTCCATTATCCTTTTGGGGATACGCTCTAGAAACGTCTGCGTTTACACTAAATAGGGTTCCGTCAAAATCAGTTGCAAAGACACCACATGAGATGTGGACTGGAAATGTTCCGAATGTGTCTTTCCTAAAGATTTGGGGTTGTGAAGCTTATGTTAAGAGATTAATTACAGATAAGCTCGAGCCCAAATCTGATAAATGCTACTTCGTTGGTTATCCTAAGGAAACCAAGGCATACTACTTTTACAACCAATCCGAGAACAAAGTGTTTGTTGCTCGGAACTGCGTTTTTCTTGAGAGAGAGTTTCTTTCCAAGAGAAACAATGGGAGTAAAGTACAACTCGAAGAAGTTCGAGAACCGCAGGAAAATGCTCAACCCGTAGAGGAAGAGCAACAGTTGGATCTACAAAGAGTTGTAGAGACGGCGCCTGTGGAGCCTGAAATTCGCCGATCCGAAAGGATCCGTCACGAACCCGAGAGATATGGATTTCTCGTAACCAATTGTCATGATTTGTTAATCATTGACAGTGACGAACCAGCGAATTTCGAAGAAGCAATGATGAGCCCTGACTCCGCAAAGTGGCTGAAAGCCGCTGAATCCGAAATGGGATCCATGTCACAGAACCAAGTATGGACTTTGGTTGATTTACCCGATGGTGCAAGACCCATTGAGTGTAAATGGATTTTCAAGAAGAAAATTGATGTGGATGGAAATATTCAGATATATAAAGCAAGGCTAGTGGCAAAAGGTTTCAAACAAATTCATGGTATTGACTATGAAGAAACCTATTCACCTGTCGCCATGCTTAAATCCATTCGGATTCTCCTAGCAACAGCTGCTCATTATGATTATGAGATCTGGCAGATGGACGTGAAAACAGCTTTCCTTAATGGAATTCTGGAAGAGGATGTGTACATGACACAACCCGAAGGTTTCATCGATCCAAATGCAGCTAGGAAAGTATGCAAACTTCATCTATCCATTTATGGATTGAAGCAAGCATCTCGGAGTTGGAATCTTCGTTTTGATGAAGCAGTCAAAAAGTTTGATTTCATCAGAAGCGAAGAAGAACCATGTGTTTACAAGAAGACTAGTGGGAGCGCAGTTGCATTTCTCGTGTTGTATGTAGATGACATACTTCTTCTCGGAAATGACGTTCCGTTGTTACAGTCTGTTAAGACTTGGCTCGGAAGTTGTTTTTCAATGAAAGACATGGGTGAAGCCGCGTATATTCTTGGAATAAGAATCTATAGAGATAGATTAAACAAGTTGATTGGACTGTGTCAAGACACTTATATCGATAAGGTCTTACACAGGTTCAGAATGCAAGATTCCAAGAAGGGCTTCATACCAATGTCTTATGGCATAAGTCTCAGCAAGAAGCAGTGTCCTGAGACACCTGCTGAGCGAGATCGCATGAGTCGGATTCCCTATGCCTCGGCGTTGGGATCCATCATGTATGCTATGCTCTGTACTCGTCCAGATGTTGCTTGTGCATTAAGCATGACGAGTAGATACCAATCGGATCCAGGTGAAAGTCACTGGACAGCAGTCAAGAATATTCTGAAGTATTTGAGAAATACTAAGGATAAATTCTTGGTGTATGGAGGAAGTGATGAGCTGGTAGTAAGTGGTTACACAGACACAAGTTTTCAGACAGACCAAGATGATTTCCGATCGCAATCTGGTTACATCTTCTGCCTGAATGGCGGTGCAGTAAGCTGGAAGAGTTCCAAGCAGGACACTGTAGCAGATTCCACAACTGAAGCTGAGTACCTCGCTGCTTCTGAAGCGGCAAAGGAGGCTGTTTGGATCAAGAAGTTCATCACTGAACTTGGTGTGATTCCTAGCATTTCTGAGCCAGTGGCTTTGTATTGTGACAACAATAGAGCCATTGCGCAAGCAAAAGAACCTAGATCACACCAAAAATCCAAACACATAGAAAGGAGATATCACCTTATCCGTGATATTGTGAATAGAGGAGATGTGAAGATCAGCAGAGTCCCTACGGATGAGAATGTTGCTGATCCACTGACCAAGCCCCTCCCAAGGCCTAAGCATGAGTTTCATACAACTGCTGTAGGCATTAGATATCTTAAGATATGATCTTGATTTCAGTGGGAGTTGTATTTGTTTTAGTTATGACATGATGTTCACAAAGACATAATAGTTATGTTATTTTAATGAAATTGTTTCAGCATTATTTAATTGTGTTAATCAAACATATATATATTGTCCCAAAGTAATTTATGACATTTTATAGGCCATCAAGTATGTGACTTGATCATGAAACCCTATAAGCAATGAATGACATAAATTATAATGGTCCCTGGTCGAGGTTGTTAACATGGGACATTAACAACCACGTGAGACTAGTATGTGAGGTGACTGATGACCATGTTTCATGGAGTCATTAATAAGTGTATTAAAGTCAATCACATAGATATGTGTTAGAGAACACATGATCGGACTTGACCCGTTAATGAGAACTCTACAAGATGTTATATGAGTGTCATAAGAGTTTCTCATTACGACTAAAGAGAGTAGTCCTTAGACTTGAGTTCATCATGTCCTCTCTTATATGGATTGGTTCGTCTTGACTTTGTCAAACGTCAGCCGTAACTGGTGATCATAAAGACACTGATTAGGCGTATCATGAAATATAAAAGAGACATGGATGGAACAAGATGGGATTTGTACCTCCTATATAACAGGAGTTGAATATCTCTGGGCCTATCGAAGATTTGATACTGGAAATGCGTGGCCGCGCTCAAACGAGGTGATTGTCAGTCGTTTGTTTTTCATCAGTACAAATCGGGATTCGATAAACGTAATATGGTTGAATAAGGATGACACAATGCTTGCCTTATGCCAGATTGAGATATAGCTACAAAGGGATTAAAGGAATAGATGATTCCAGTATAAGTGGGAGATTGTTGGGAATGTCCTGAAATCTACTGTACTTGCTCTAAGTGAAAGTCGTATAGTCGAGATGAGACAATCACATAACACTGGGTAGTCATAACGCTTTGCTAGAAGCCACTTATGATCAATGAGTTAAGAACTCATTGCTAGTGTTATATGATCCTACAGGGTCACACACCTAAGCAAACTGGGCGTTATAGACGAGGTTGATCATTAATGTAATAATCCAATGAATGCATATTTGATATGCATTCGATATCAATGTTCTGGGGAGTGTCGATCGTTGCAGTTAGTGCATCGATCGATGCACTCGCGGATTAATCAGATTAATTCGGTTTAATCGTTGGTTAATTCCGTTGTGGTTTAAGCCGACATATATAAGATATATGGTCGACCTAAACTTGCAGCTAACCGAATTCAGAGCCACCAGAACACAGAAATAAACCTCTCTGGAGATTAGATCTCTGTAAGGCACTAGCATCCCTGCGGTCCAGTTTGTGTGCGTGTGGATACCAGTAGAGGCGCAGCATTTGAGGCGCTTCGTGATCTCGATTATCTGCAAACACTTCCGCTGCATATTCAACAGGTAATCTCGAGATCTGTTAGATTCAATTACATGAACCTTAAATCCTAGGCTCGGAATTCAGACTAGGGTTGCTAATCCTGATTAGAACTGCTAGAAATTCCTTCAGTCACTCCATAGGTTAACACCATAACCAGAATCACCACGGTCCGGTTAGGTAACTACCCGAGGATCCAATCGGGTCGGAAGTACCAGAACATAATCAAACACCTAGACTTGCGGGATCTAACGCACCCTAGAGTCCTAGTGCAGAAATGTAAACACGCAGACTCGCTTGGACTCTAGCAATCAATCTCAATCAATAAAAACAATCAACCCCGCATCCCGCAAGTCAACTCACACACCCCACCGCTCTGACTCAGCACCGTACCGAGCCAGCACCACCACTTAACCGGTCCCTTGACCGAGTTAAGTAACAACAAGGATCGCTCAGCCCAACACCGAGACGATCTAAAGGCCTGCATAAAAGGTCAACCACAACCACACAACAAAAACAACCACGCAATCAACACACAACAACACACGACATGCCTATTAGGGTTGCTAACATCTTTTAACCAAATTACGCCCGCTACCTTGGGTTAGCCGCTTGCTAACCCGTAGACGGTTCACCAACCACAACACTTCTCTTTACTTAACCAATTCTAATAATCTTTTAATAACTCCTCGATCCGTCGGTTTAGAGATAGTGGCTTACTAAAATCCCCGACGTCTCATCATTCATTACTTAATTCATTTAACTCGGGAACCCCGATACCGTTCCATACTCTATACGCGTGTTCAAGGTTAAACCGTATTTTAACTCGTCTTAATTCCCGTATATAGGTTCATTTAATATCATCCTTTACTTACGTATATATACATATACGGTCCTACTCATGCCACGACTATATGAATGCATCACGCAATATTACTATCAACCTAACGGCACTCAACAGGTTTAATCCGTTTAACACTAACATGCTTCTTTAACCCTAGCCGGTTTAATGTCAATTCAATCAATCATTCAATTCACAATTCAATTCGGTTATGCATTCCTATCTCTACGGTTTCCCATTTATCGATCTATATGAATGCTACGGTGTTTGAGCCGACTCACAGTGATATGACCGAACGAACGGCACGGATGCGGATACGGATTCCCGAGACCCCGACTAAACCCGAACCTCTCCGAATACCTGAACACAAACTCCCGAAGCTTCCCGAACACCCGCACACGAACCGCACACACAAACCGGTCGGAGTCAACGCGTTGACCGGCGTTGACCACGGCGTTGACCGGTCGTTGACCGGCGTTGACCGACCGTTGACCGAGGCTGACCGTTGACCGTTGACCTCTGACCGTTGACCCAACTAAACCGGTTGACCACTCTTCTGAACCGGTTGACCAATTGAACTGGATTCCAATTGACCGGTTTAGGTAAACCGGGTCAAAGTCAAAATGTTGACCGAGAGTTGACCGGTTAACCTAAACCGATCTAAACCCAACCAAACCAGCTCCAATCCTGATGCAATCCATCTGAACCAATCCCTTGAATAACCGGTTGAAGACACGGCGGCGAAGGAGGTTTTCCGGCGGTTGCTCTGGCGTTGACCGCGGCGGCTCCGGCGTTGACCGCGGCGGCGGTGGCTTTCTCCGGCGAATCAGAAGCTCTTCCACACACCAATCTACTCCTCTTGACTAGATATACCCATCCATGGCCTTGAACCCTTGAAATAAGTTGAGGAGAGAGAGTAACCCTTCAAAACCCTAACCGCGGCTGCTTCTTTGCTGATTTTCGGAGAGCTACAGTGACGGCGGCGATGGTGGCTGGCTGGAACTTGAAGAGGAGGATGAGATGAAGCTACTGGACTTTGAAGCACCGGATTTGAGCTTAAGATGAGAGAGTTATGCACTTTCTTGTGAGAGAAGTCTTGAAGAACACCTTGAATCCTTGAAGAACACCTTGAAGATTCAAGAAGCTTGGATGATTTTGTTGAATGTTTCTGGAGATAATGAGAGAGTGTTGTCGACAGAGAGAGAGTAGAGTGAGAGATTCAGATCCTCAATAGCAAAAAGGGGGATGAATAGTGAAGATTCCATGCATGTATACACTTTTCTTCATGCACCAAATGTGGTGATGCCACCTATCCTCTAAATCTGGCGACCTGGCGAGCTCACACCTGTCTCTGGTAAGTTTCTTAAGCCCACTAAGGCCCTATAACACTGGCCCAATCCAATAACCCTTCCTTAACTTGCTTGTGCACTTATGCTCGATTTACTCATTTTCCCGATAATTGTTTTCATAAATACCAGATGATTCTCTTAAATTCCCAAACCTTCATAAACTGATTCTCCCTGAGTTTAGATGAATTTAGCAACTTGAATCATCTCATTTGGAGTTTCCTAGCTCCCGTTATGATTTTCCGAAGTTTTTCCGGTTTAGCTCGGTTTTCACCCGATACTCCGAAAAATGCATTTCTGCTCCGTTTCTTCGAATTCTGATCTTGTAAATGTTCTTTATGATTTAAAAAGAGAACATTTGGCCCGTCTCGTCTTCCGTCTCGAAATTTGGCAAAATTACCATTTTGCCCCTGGGTTTGGCAAAATTATAATTTTACCCCTGTTGACTTTTCTTCTGCCCGTTGACCGTATTTTTGGATACGGGGTATCACATTCTTCCCCACTTACAGGAATTCGGTCCCCGAATTCTCCGTCACTACCAGACTTTGAATCGGTTCCGAATCTTGTAAGTCGCTCCATCACTACACTTTGACGCTTCTTTTTCGAACACCGCTGCATACTACTGACCTCTTTGAACACCGCTGAATACCACTGACCTCAACATCGATCCGAACTGATATCTTAATCTTGCATATCTTGATCTACTCCACCCTGAACTGTTTTCATCGGTTCCGATCCTCGAACTTAATCTTGGTTAACTGCTCTGCTTTGATTCTCACTTCGCGCTTCCCCATTTTGTCTCGACCTCCACATTCTTTTCCGCAACTGTTTGTCTCCCTGAGACACTCTTTAAGAATCTGATCATTGACTTCCGTCGCACCGCTTCCAATAAGAACCCTGATCTTCCTTGCCAAATCTCTTTGCTAACTCGTCATCCCAACCGCTTCGATCTTTCCGTTGCTCTGTACTGACACAGTTTCACTGCTAATCCATACTGACTGCTTCACGGTCCGGTCCCCTCGTTTCTTGACGTCATGCCATTCCATCTTGCTTTCGGGTTCGGGTTCGGTCTCGTATTCGTATCGCATCGTCCATTCCGTCCTACATTCAACACAACAACTTTCACTGGAGCGGTGAATTCAAACCAATCCATTCCTCGATATCACTTCCTCATAGAGATATAGTTAGTTAATCACGTACCCAATGGTCACTCATGATTAAGTAACGATATTCTATAATTCTGCTTTCTCGCGGATTGACCGTTGATTACAACCGTTCTTGAGTTAGCTCAACACCTTTAAACGAAAAGGTTCTAACACTTCTATCTCTAACAATTTAACAATTGCAACCAAATTAAACTACTCACCCGGATGGCTTACCAATGCCATTTACACTCCGCACATGCTAAGCATGCCACTAGCACTTTCACAGTGCTACACCACTAACGAAATGCAACCCTATTTTTAACCAATGCACCACTCAAGCAATTAAGTAAAAACACGCAAGCAATTAACGCAAAAGAAAACAATTACCACACACAGCCAAGCAATCATCAGATCGCTCCGGATATGTCGTCAGTCTGGGTTTAGGTTATGATGAACGGTCATCAGTTCCGCTCATCATCAGACTTCACATGGTAATTCGTTTGCATCCCAAACCATCACACGCATGCAAACAATTACTACGAAAGTCATAATGATAAGTTGAACAATCTGCATCACATACATACACAAAAAAAACAACATACACATGTCTCGAGGTTTATAGAAATACACAAGGAAACAGAAATACAACCACAAGATGTCCGTCATCAACAACCCAACCCACAAACTGCACCGCCATATCCTGGAGATGTTCAAAACAACATACGAAAACGGTCGATCTGGTTACACACAAACAACAACATAGTTAGTGCCCAACTTACATGGCCTAACTATTCTAACCCTAACAGCCCCAGCACGACCGAAATGCCATACACAACCGGCATCGCGGCTCGCGCTGGTACCCACTGGCAGGCGCGCCGGGAGGGTGTGGTGGGTGCTCATCTCTAGTCGGTGGTCCGACCTGCTGCGGCTCTACCATCGGACACAACTGCGCTACATGACCTCCGCGACCACAAGTCTGACAAATCGGAACGGGTGCTGGGCGTGGCCCACGGTAACATGCTGCTGCCTGATGATCTGTCGCTCCACACAGCTGACAAGACGAAACTGACCCTGAAGAAGGCTCCTGAAAACACTCCGCTGCTCGATGTCCCTGAGCTCCACAAATCTGACAAACAACTGGAGCTGAGCGGGACCGACGAGCACTGGACCGACGGGAACAAGCGGATGCTCTGTGTCCCTCGTCTCCGCACCTCCTACAACTCCTCGATGGCCTCGGTGGCTGCTCCAATGGTGGCTGCGCTACTGGTGACTGCGCGGCTGGCTTCTGAATAGCTGACTGTCTAATAAGTCCACCGTCTCGACGACTCGGACCAGGTCGATACTCCTCAGGTAACGGGGCATGATGCGGCTCTGCGTCTGACATACGAGGTCTGGGCCCTGCGATCGGGCAAATAGGTGCAAGATGGCCGTCTATCCCGCACACCTGACAATAATACGGAACCGGCACCGGCTGATACGGCTCATGGTAGCACGGATCCACTAATCGGGTACACCAATGTAAATGAAAGCCCTGAACTCCGCAGGCGCTACATGTCCGGTATACTGTCATCTGCGGCATTGAGTCTGGCGTGTCTGCTGGTGGAATCTCCGGTGGTGCAACCGGCTCAGTCGGCGGTGCCTCTGGTGATGTAACTGACTCAAACTGCGAGTCCGATCCTGCCGTCGACATCGGCTCAACTCCAGTGGCTGACTTCATCGCTGAGTGTGGCTCGGTGTAACCGCGTGATGGAGCTCCTGACCTCGGCGGTGATCCTGGATGATGATGCGGCCCAACACGCTGCTCCAAAACGTCCTCTAGTATCGCCATCTGCTCGTCCAACTGCTGCGCCCACTGCGCATGCTGCTCCGGATCCAACGGCTCCATGTCCATATCGAAAGCTGAGTGTAGCGGATCCAACTGAAAGTCCCCTCCACCAAGTGGAATAAAGTCCGACTCGTGCAAACTGAAAGGTAGTGGCACCTCACGTGCCTCATGCATCGGCGGCTGCATCCCCGATGGTACTATCGGCGCTTCGAACTGTGGTGGAAATGGCGGCAACCCATAATCTGCGAATCCCAAATATCCCATCACTCCTGCAGTCGGGTCTGCGGTACCTGCGTCGTCCTGTAGAGATGAAGGTAACAGATCGGGTAACGGCCTCCAATCCACAGCAGCGGCTCTCGCTCCCTATTGCCCACGGGGCACAACTGGCGGTCGAGCTGATATCCGAGAACCCTGCGTCTGACCCTGCGGTGGCATCCTCAGACCTGCCTGATGCTGGTCTACCAAAGCCTGATACTCTGCCCGTGTCATCCGCTGCGGACTCATCCTGCTCGATGCAATCTCTCACACCCAATGCACACACCCACACACACACCGTCCAGGGATACTCTGCTGCTATCTGCAATCAAAAACACAAAGACGGATTAGTACACACAACACAAAATTTCTATCCCATCCCAACCCCGAATTTACGGACGCGGCTCGGTTTCCTAATGGATGCTTGGGTAAGACACAATTTTGACTCGATAAAACCACGGAAAACACTCAGAAATGAACAGCTTCGAAACCCATGCAGAAACATGCTCTGATACCACCTTTCTGTAACGCCCCTTTCCCATTCTCCGCTGACCGTCGAGCTGACCGGTCAACAATCAAACAAGAACATGACCTTTCGAACCCGAGCAAGTCGAACAGGAAAAGTTCGTCACAAGACGAAGCCAGTGACAGATCGGTTTGAGACAGAGGCTCGCACCAATCCAACTCTGACTCCGCTATCCTCGCTTCCATAGTACAAGTCGGCCGTCTTGCACTACTTCTGCGAGTTGTCGGTTCGGACAAAACACAATATCAGGAAAGCATATTCATTTCTGAGTAAATCAAACGTTCAACACAATGTTTAATCGTCACTTTACAAATCATTTTCATCAATAAAGAATCAACACGCAAATCAATACAAAAGTGGCGTCAAGCCGAACCGAGAGAAAACCCCAAAACCATCGAATCAAAACCCCGCCACAAGCCATCCCGAAACTACACCGAGGACCTCCCGCGTCCGTCGCTGCTTAACCTGAAAACACAAAAAGAGTCTAATGAGCGATCTAAGATCACCCAGTGAATCGGCTCCCCACTAAGGCTTCTAATCTATCTATCATCTATAGATTCCCGCCCGAAACCCAAAATAACAATCAAGCACAACAAAATAGCCGATCACGCACTACCACGTTGTGTCGCGCCCACACACAATCACTTGCCAAAAGAAAGAGAAGGCGATTAGAGGAAATCGGGAGCACTGCGGCATATGTCCCTGATTGAGACTCGATCTATCTACCGCGCAACACCAACTACACCAAAACACAACGCTGGGCCCCTACGATCTTGGTAACTTCCACGGGTTTCTACTGTTACCGATATGGCAACTAACCCACGACTCCTAGCCGTCCACACAACGACTAGGACACCGTTCTCTGTCCATCGATACGCGGTGACTCTGACTACCCCTAGATAGCCCGAGTTTCCATGCAGTCCGGCCCTAGGACATAACCCCGTATTCTCCGGACCACACACCTACAGACGTCACTCCATAGGTTAACACCATAACCAGAATCACCACGGTCCGGTTAGGTAACTACCCGAGGATCCAATCGGGTCGGAAGTACCAGAACGTAATAAAACACCTAGACTTGCGGGATCTAACGCACCCTAGAGTCCTAGTGCAGAAATGTAAACACGCAGACTCGCTTGGACTCTAGCAATCAATCTCAATCAATAACAACAATCAACCCCGCATCCCGCAAGTCAACTCACACACCCCACCGCTCTGACTCAGCACCGTACCGAGCCAGCACCACCACTTAACCGGTCCCTTGACCGAGTTAAGTAACAACAAGGATCGCTCAGCCCAACACCGAGACGATCTAAAGGCATGCATAAAAGGTCAACCACAACCACACAACAAAAACAACCACGCAATCAACACACAACAACACACGACAGGCCTATTAGGGTTGCTAACATCTTTTAACCAAATTACGCCCGCTACCTTGGGTTAGCCGCTTGCTAACCCGTAGACGGTTCACCAACCACAACACTTCTCTTTACTTAACCAATTCTAATCATCTTTTAATAACTCCTTGATCCGTCGGTTAGAGCTAGTGGCTTACTAAACTCCCCGACGTCTCATCATTCATTACTTAATTCATATAACTCGGGAACCCCGATGCCGTTCCATACTCTATACGCGTGTTCAAGGTTAAACCGTATTTTAACTCGTCTTAATTCCTGTATATAGGTTCATTTAATATCATCCTTTACTTACGTATATATGCATATACGGTCCTACTCATGCCACGACTATATGAATGCATCACGCAATATTACTATCAACCTAACGACACTCAACAGGTTTAATCCGTTTAACACTAACATGCTTCTTTAACCCTAGCCGGTTTAATGTCAATTCAATCAATCATTCAATTCACAATTCAATTCGGTTTAACACGATCGGGTATGCATTCCTATCTCTACGGTTTCCCATTTATCGATCTATATGAATGCTACGGTGTTTGAGCCGACTCACAGTGATATGACGGAACGAACGGCACGGATGCGGATACGGATTCCCGAGACCCCGACTAAACCCGAACCTCTTTGAATACCTGAACACAAACTCCCGAAGCTTCCCGAACACCCGCACACGAACCGCACACACAAACCGGCCGGAGTCAACGCGTTGACCGGCATTGACCACAGCGTTGACCGGCCGTTGACCGGCGTTGACCGACCGTTGACCGAGGCTGACCGTTGACCTTTGAACTCTGACCATTGACCCAACTAAACCAGTTGACCAATTGAACTGGATTCCAATTGACCGGTTTAGGTAAACCGGGTCAAAGTCAAAATGTTGACCGAGAGTTGACCGGTTAACCTAAACCGATCTAAACCTAACCAAACCAGCTCCAATCCTGATCCAATCCCTCTGAACCAATCCTTTGAATAACCGGTTGAAGACACGGCGGCGAAGGAGGTTTTCCGGCGGTTGCTCCGGCGTTGACCGCGGCGGCGGTGGCTTTCTCCGGCGAATCAGAAGCTCTTCCACACACCAATCTGCTCCTCTCGACTAGATCTACCCATCCATGGCCTTGAACCCTTCAAATAAGTTGAGGAGAGAGAGTAACCCTTCAAAACCCTAACCGCGGCTGCTTCTTTGCTGATTTCCGGCGAGCTACAGTGACGGCGGCGACGGTGGCTGGCTGGAACTTGAAGAGGAGGATGAGATGAAGCTACTGGACTTTGAAGCACCGGATTTGAGCTTAAGATGAGAGAGTTATGCACTTTCTTGTGAGAGAAGTCTTGAAGAACACCTTGAATCCTTGAAGAACACCTTGAAGATTCAAGAATCTTGGATGATTTTGTTGAATGTTTCTGGAGAGAATGAGAGAGTGTTGTCGACAGAGAGAGAGTAGAGTGAGAGATTCAAATCCTCAATAGCAAAAAGGGGGATGAATAGTGAAGATTCCATGCATGTATACACTTTTCTTCATGCACCAAATGTGGTGATGCCACCTATCCTCTAAAGCTGGCGACCTGGGGAGCTCACACCTGTCTCTGGTAAGTTTCTGAAGCCCACTAAGGCCCAATAACACTGGCCCAATCCAATAAAACCCTTCTTTAACTTGCTTGTGCACTTATGCTCGATTTACTCATTTTCCCGATAATTGTTTTCATAAATACCAGATGATTCTATTAAATTCCCAACCCTTCATAAACTGATTCTCCCTGATTTTAGATGAATTTATCAACTTGATTCATCTCATTTGGAGTTTCCTAGCTCCTGTTATGATTTTCCGAAGTTTTCCCGGTTTAGCTCGGTTTTCACCCGATACTCCGAAAATGCATTTCTGCTCCGTTTCTTCGAATTCTGATTTTGTAAATGTTCTTTATGATTTAAAAAGAGAACATTTGGCCCGTCTCGTCTTCCGTCTCAAACTTTGGCAAAATTACCATTTTGCCCCTGGGTTTGGCAAAATTACAATTTTACCCATGTTGACTTTTCTTCTGCCCGTTGACCGTATTTTTGGATACGGGGTATCACAAGGCCCAAGTGATGCCGAAGTAAGAGGCGATCGAGCTCGAGCTCGGCAGGAGACGACGTAGAGATAGAGCGACTCGGTCTTTGCTAGTTCAACTGATCCGCGAGAATCACGGGGATCGTTACGAAGGAGAGGCCGAAATATCGGAACAGAGAGATCAGAGTCGAGACTATTTAAAAGAGAAAGTGGCGATCATTTCAGGAGATTCCAACCCTAACTTAGAATACTTCGACTAGATAGCTCGATCATCATACTTTGTACTCTCTTTTCGATTGTGTTTGTTCTATCTCGACGATCAATCTCAATAAAGTCTTTCATTAATAGGAAACTATACCATTTCTATATCCTAAAGTCCAAATCCACGAATACAAATTCTTAGCGTGAATCCCGGATCTCACATTTGGCGCCGACTGTGGGGACTATCTGTAGTTTTCCTGTCTTAAGAATCAGATCTTAGATCCGATAGATCGAGATGAATCCCGACCAATCTGGCTCTCCCAGCGCCACACCACCGGTTGACCACCCTCAAACGGTCGACAACGTTCTTCAGAACACCACCGGGGTAAGAATCATGGGCCAGACCGATGGCGTGTTGACGAGCTCTGCCTCAGTCTCCACGACTTCGGCACCGGCCGACTCAGTCGCCCAAACAATCGCGACGAGCCAGACTCCGACAAATGTTTTGTCAGGAACTAACGATCCGAGCAGAAACTAGGTGTGGATGAGAAACGATTCGATTCCCACCCTTGGAGGCGGATCTGGAACAACCAGACCCAATTCGCCAATGCCCTCTGCTCCACAGCGACAAAGCCCGGGTGATCTCGCTGAAATCCGTTCGATGTTAAGCCTGTTGGTAAACCGAACGAGAAACAATGAGGCAAGCGCATGGGCCCAAGAGATTGCGAACCGCTCTCTGGCCGCGCAGCTCGATGAACAGGAAAGGCGCATTAACACCCGTCTTGAAGAGCTCGCTAGCCAAAACCAGGGGGTAGATCAACACACGATCCACGAACCCCTATAAGTCCCCCATGGATAGACCCCTCTCTCCGGGTATTCAAATGGGTCCTTAAAGCAAATGTGACTTAATTTCGCATGGTAAAAAAATTGAACCCAAAACGTGATAGCGTCCAAAGCCCGTCCCCAAATACTTGACCACAAGTGTCTGGACAAAAATTAATAATATGTTGTACTGTCTTGATAAAACATTAAGTAAAGTTTGTGAACCTAATTACTATAAAGGTTTTGTAACCAATTAATTAAATAAAAATAATTAAAAGGTGTTTTTGAATTATTTAAAAGGAGATTTTGTAACTTAAAATTAAAAAAATTATTAATAGTAATTTTTATTTGGAGTTCGTTAATCTTTTAATAATAATATATAATGAAAAAATATATATATATATATATATATATAGATTTATATAAGGGTTGATTGGAAGAACTGTGACTTTTATTTTTTTGCTGTATAAATTATGCTGTAGATTTTTTTGCTTTGGCTTTAAATTTAATTGATGTAAGTTTTTGGCTGTGAAAATATTTTTATTTTTCACAGCTCAATTTTTTTGCTCTGCATATTTAGCTTTGTACAGCCAAAATAAAAAATAATAAAGAGTTTTGGACAGAAAAATATTTACAAAGCATGATTGGATTAGATTGTGTGCTTTGGAGAGAAATTAGGCTTCAGAGAGATTCTAAAGTCATTACCAATCACCCCCATAGTCGAGTATTTTTTTTTTTGTCGACACAGTCGAGTAATTTGATCTTTCTAAATAATCAAAAAGTGCTAAAAGTGTAATAAGGTGGAATTAGTGAGGTAATTATAACCGGTGGATTATGAACAAACAGGGATATGGTATGACGGAGGCAGGACCAGTGTTGTCAATGAGCCTTGGGTTTGCTAAAGAACCAATTCCGACAAAATCAGGCTCTTGTGGGACTGTGGTCCGAAACGCTGAGCTTAAAGTGGTTCACCTTGAGACACGTGTCTCTCTTGGCTACAACCAACCTTGTGAGATTTGTATCCGTTGCCAACAAATCATGAAAGGTTCGTTTTTGTTTGTTATGTATTTTGTTTATATTTTTTCTCTTTTTTGGGGGAATTAAATTTGTGACGATGAATGTGTGACAGTGACACTCTCTTTCAATGGACATAAACGGCCTTAATAGAATAGATATTCATCGTTAATATCTAAAAGACTATAATAGCTGATGAAGAAATAAAATAACAATTTTTCGTTTTAAATAATAATAAAAAAACTACAATTTATTGGAAATCCTAAAACATGCCTCACATTGTTTGGTAAACCTAAAATACTAGAAAATATTCCAAAACCTTGTAGTGGCTACAGAAAATAAAACATTTCTACATTTTCCCACAAATATAAGAGAAAACATATTTAATTTATAAAGATTGTTCGAACAAAAAATAACAAAAGTTTAATGGGAATTCGGCCATAAAAATCCTCAATTTTGTAGGAATGGCCAATTGAGACACCAACTTTTTGTGTGGCCAAAAAAATACTAGACAATTCATTGACTTCCGTTAAAAACCCAAACTTTAGGTTGACTTGCCATTAAAGCACACCGTTAACTTTTTTAACGGAAAATTAAATACCATTAACCTTACCGTTTATTATTATCATTAATGAAAAACTACGTCGTTTTTCTATTAAAAAGATTATGTCATAAAAATCCTCAACTTTGCAGGAATGGTCAATTGAAACACCAACTTTTTGTGTGGCCAAAAAAACACCAGACAATTCATTGACTTCTGTTAAAAACCCCAAACTTTAGGTTGACTTGCCATTAAAGCACACCGTTAACTTTTTTCAACGGAAAATTAAACACCATCAACCACACCATTTATTAGTATTAAAACGAAGTCGTTTTTCTATTTAAAAAAATATAAAATCGATCCAGCCGTGGATCGAACTCGAGACATGAGGCAAGAGTATACAGAACTTTACCATTGTGATATTGTTCGTCGTCGGTAATATATGAAACACATTTCATTATATCACCTATTAATAAGTCTTCCGGGATCAATTACAATTACTAAATCAGCCATGACATCTGATTCACAAATTCGCCCTCTGGGTCTGAATTAGAGACGTTTCTTGCAGAGTTACGAGAACGAACGGAGACGGATTCTGGATCGAGATACCGTCGATTTGACTTGATAATTCTGTAAAACTCTTTAGCTAGATGATTCATGGAGTTCTTCATCAGATTCTCTGCTCGATCTAGCTTTGTCGATGCTTGATTCACTGAGACGAGCCACACCATTCAAGAGTGTAAGCTAAACGATTCATCGGAGACGAAGAAGATGCAGATGTCATGGCTTATTTAGTAATTGTAATTGATCCCGGAAGACTTATTAATAGGTGATATAATGAAATGTGTTTCATATATTACCGACGATGAACAATAGCACAATGGTAAAGTTATGTATACTCTTGCCTCATGTCTCAAGTTCGATCCACAGCTGGATCGATTTTATATTTTTTTTAAATAGAAAAACAATGTCGTTTTAATAATAATAAACGGTGAGGTTAATGGTGTTTAATTTTCCGTTAAAAAAAGTTAACGGTGTACTTTAATGGCAAGTCAACCTAAAGTTTGGGTTTTTAACAGAAGTCAATGAATTATCTGGTGTTTTTTGGCCACACAGAAAGTTGGTGTTTCAATTGACCATTCCTGCAAAGTTGGAGATTTTTATGGCATAATTTTTTTAATAGAAAACGACTTCGTTTTTCATTAACGGTAATAATAAACGGTGAGGTTAATGGTGTTTAATTTTCCGTTAAAAAAGTTAACGGTGTGCTTTAATGGCACATCAACCTAAAGTTTGGGTTTTTAACGGAAGTCAATGAATTGTCTAGTATTTTTTTGGCCACACAAAAAATTGGTGTTTGAATTGGCCATTCCTGCAAAGTTTGGGATTTTAATGGCCGAATTCCCAAAGTTTAATTATCTAAATATACAGCTTTTAATTAGGTTTACATAACCTAACATTTGTACGACATGTATTTTATTTATGGATGTGCATATACGGCCACGCCGTTACATTTATTTACAGACACGTGACATGTCTTTATATTCCTTAAAATGAAATGTTGACAAAAAAAAAAAAAAAACAATTCCAAAACGTATGCAATGAAGATTTTGGGAACATATCACAATTTCGACCTAATTAAGGTTGACAACTAGAGATATGATATAAAAGAATTGAACTAACTTTTGGTGCACAGAGTACTTGAACGATCCGGAAGCCACGTCAGCAACAATAGACTAGGAAGGTTGGCTTCACACAGGGGACATTGGGTATGTTGATGAAGATGATGAAATCTTCATTGTTGATCGACTCAAAGAGGTCATCAAGTTCAAAGGCTTCCAGGTAAGTCCACTAATAATAATTGTCATTTTAAAAAAACGTATAAACATATAATTGATATTAACTATATTTATTCTCCTTTTTAAAGCATATGACTTTTTTTCAGTTAACATTTTTTTATATATATTTAAAAAGCTTAATTAGATAGTTAAGATAACTTTAACACTTATATCTAAAAATAACGCATTGGTAAAATCGTTGGCACAACGAATGTCGCGTCATCGAAAACAGACCATGTTATTTGCAAAACTGTTTTTGATAGTAAGTGCCAAATTATGCTAATTAGTGGATATACATTGTAGAAAAATAGTACTATTAGTATCTTCACTCTATAACTAATAATACAATACAATACAAGAATATGAATTCGTAGAGATTAAGGGAGTCTTATTGGATTAGGGATTTAGAGGATTTGGAGGGATTTATATTTAATGGAATTTTAAATGGATTTTAAGGATTTTGATGGTGATTTTAGAAAAATTTTGAGGATTTTGAGGATTTTAGTGGAGATTTTAGTATATTTAAGATTTTTTATTAAAAATGATATATAATCTTTATTAGTTTTTTAAAACTTTATTTTCTATTGAAATGAGAATATGATATTAGAAATTTTTAAGTTTTGTTTTTTTTAGGATAAACATATAAAGTATTGCTTACATTATATATAGAGAAAGTCATAAAATAGCACAAAAAATATACCTTATCATAAATATAGCACCAAAAAAAAATTCACATTTTTAGCATTATTTTAATTATAAAGACTTTTATAGCATTATATAATTTAGGGTTTAGGGTTAATTATTTAGGGTTTAGGGTTTATTATTTAAGGTTTAGGGTTGAAAACTGTGGCCCTGGTGATGAAATGCGGAAGAACAGGTCCCTCCAGCTGAGCTTGAAGCTTTGCTCATCAATCACCACTCTATAGCGGATGCTGCGGTTGTTCCGTAAGTAGCACGTACACCAATAAACGCATTGATCAGTCGTAAGGTATTGTAACCGGCACCGTTTTCTAAAATTTATTGTTCTCTGGCAGCCAAGGAGATGAAGTAGCTGGAGAAGTTCCGGTGGCTTTCGTGGTGCGATCCAACGGAAACGACATCAGCGAAGAAGATATAAAAGAATATATAGCCAAACAGGTACACATATTTACTTGCTCTTTCTTCACTACAAGAAAACAGGCCATTACCGAGGGATTAAATCGACGGATTTCCGTCGGAAAAGACGTATTCCGACGGATTTCCGACGAAAATAGTCCGTCATTTCTATTTCGTCGGTAAAAATTTTCCGTCGGTTTTTCGTCTATAAAAACCGACGGAATACCGACGTATATAATACCGACCGATCACCGACGGTTTATCGACGCACATTTACCGACGGTTTTATGACCGTAAACCGACGGTTTATTCTGACGGTTTACCGACTATAAACCGACGCATAATACCGACGGTATTCCGACGCATAATACCGACGGTATTCCGACGCATAATACCGACCGTATTCCGACGCATAATACCGACCGTATTCCGACGCATAATACCGACGGTATTCCGACGCATAATACCGACGGTATTCGGACGCATAATACCGTCGGTATTCCGACGTATACCGACGGTATTCCGACGGAAGATTACCGACGGAAGATTACCGACGGCATTCCGAGGGCGTTTTATCGACGGTTTACCGACGGATAATTAATAATTTAAAAAAAATATATATATTCGCAAATTTATTAATTAAAACAAATTTTTTTTTTTTATTTAAATATTCAAAACATGTTTTAAAAACTACATTCGTCCATAAAAAAAATTACATTCAACGGGAGCGAATCACGCTCACGTCGCCTTCTTCCTCGACTTCTTTGTCCCCTTCCCTCCGCTCTTGGTCGACGGTCCGACATTTGGAAGATTGGCTTGTTGTTGCATGAAGGTCTCAAACCGTTGGTTCATCTCTTCGAACTTCTTTGCGTTTGCTTCATCTTGTTCTACCATCCGGGCTTCCATCCGCAATTGACTAGCCTTCAATGCTTCGATCTCCGCATCCTTTTCCCTTAAGATCTGGGCATAGTCCTCTTCCGGACGAAAACGGGAATGCGGTGTCGACACTTTGTCCGCCAAGTTTCCCAAACCAAAAACTCGTCCTCTTCTCTTCTCAGTTTCCTATAAAGTAAATAATACGTTATGAATTTTAAGTTAGAGTTTAGGGTTTAACATATTTTAAATTTTAAAATTTTTAAAATTTACCGCGAGGAAGACTTGGTTGATCTGCTCGTCAGGCATCTCTTCCGTTGAACCGATTCTTTCGGATTGGGTAACCACCTCATCCAAACGCCTCTTCGTCGACTCCACAATCCTCCGAGCAATTGGATCTTGGATTTGGCCCGTTTCCTTGTTCTTGTGGCCATCCTCGATGAGCTCAATATGAGTCGGATCTCACCCTCCTTTCTTTTGTTTCTGCAAAAAAGACATTGAACTTAAAATTTAAAAATAACTTAACATATTGAAAATGTTAAAAAAAGACTGCTTACCAGGATTATCTTCCTTGATGCGGTGCTTCTTGCTCCCGCATTATGAGTTGCGGGACCGGCACCATCCCTCTCACTTCTACGGTTCTGGGAGTTCGTCGTAGAGGTTGATGCGGTTGCAGGCTTACTCCAATGACGGATGAAGCCCTGCCAGGTATCGCCCTTTTTGTCAATACCCTTGGGAACTTCATTACGGCACCACTTCTGTTTCCAAGTGTTGAGGACGTTTGAGTAATGCGTCAACGCCTTCTGGTGGAACTCCTCTTCCACCATAACCGTATACTTCCTATCCCAAGTATACTCTTGCTATTCAAAAAAAAAAAAAAAAATATTTGTTAGAATTAAAAACTTTAAAAATAAATTATATAAAATAATAATAAAATATATATATATACAACAAAATTAACGAGGAGGTATTACCGCGAACTGGCGGAACCAGTTATGTCTATCGGATAAAGGCATCTCCCTGTATGTCGGGTACCCGAACTTGAGCATGTTGTACATCATTCCCAAGATGCTCTTCGTGACCTTCGACTCGGTCAACGTAAACCTAATAAGACAAGAAAAAACAAAGGGTTACAAAAATTGTATATACTAAAAAGTGTAAATGAGAATCTAAAGTTATAAATTTCATACCAGAAAGTGCCCGGGTTGGTCTCGTAGAAAGGGTCGAGCCGTTTGAGCCGCTCTCGTCCCGGCTGATCGACTAATGCTGATATCTCATCGGCAATTGACGGTAAAACATAATGGGGCGCCTGAGACACGGAATGACTCCCACTAGCCTCCGGCATAGTCTCAGACGGTCCTGCCTGTGTCGGATCCGGTGTGGGTAGCACCTGAGTCGACCGAGACCGTCGGGCTCTCGGTTGTTGTTGCTGGACCGGTTCCTGATGCACCTCATTTAGTGGACTGTCGTTCATGAGGTGCATCTCAAACGCCAGAAAATCATCCCTGCATATCAATCAAAAATTTAGAATTCATAGAAACCGTGTATAATATCAACAAAATAAACTTTTAAAACGTTTTAAATTTCACAATACATTTCAAAAAAAGTATTTAAGATTTAAAAAATAAAAAAAAACGTTTTAGAACTAAAAAAAAATTTAAAAACGTTTTAAAATCAACAGTAAAAATTTCTAAAACTTTAAAAAATCAAAATAAATTACAAAAACGATTTTAAATTTTTATAAAAATTAGAAAACGTTTTAGAACTCATAAAAAAATTTAGAAACGCTTAAAAAATCAACAATAAATTTTCCTAATCTGTTGTAAAATTGATAATAAATTACAAAAAAACGTTTCAAATTTTATAAAAATCAAAAAACATTTTAGAACCCATAAGAATTTTAAAAAAGTTTAAAAAACAAAAACAAATTCCAAAATTACACCAAAAAACAGTTTTAAAGATTTTGAAGAAACTTCAACAAGAAATTCACAATCAATCTAATTCAAACAAGCCTAAATCCTAGTAACTATTGTTCTATCCATTAGTCAACACCTATACTACCGTTTTATCCAACACATGCAACCATTTCTACAAATCTAAACAAAATTATGCAAAATCAATCGGTTAAAAGGGTAACTTACATGTTTGTGGTGTTGGTGGCGGTCGGATATGAGGAGAAACGGCGATAATCCGGCGGAATCGTAGAGAGATGGTCCGATGTCGCGATTAGAGAGAGAGAGAAGTTACAGAGAAATGAGGAAGAAGAAGTTAGATCGGGAGAATATTAATTGATTTTCGACGGAAATCCGTCGGAAATCATTTGTCGTCGGTTTTCCGTCGGTATTCTAGGCGGTTCAATTGTTTTCGTCAAAAATTGGCGGTTAACTCGAAAAATTTCGGGTTTAAGGCGGCAAATATTCCGAAGGATAACCGACGGTTATCTGAAAACCGACGGTTATCCGTCGGAAATTAAAAAACTAATTAACCGAGGAAGGCTCTGTTCGAACCCGCAACCTCTAACAATGTTGTGTAACCGAACCAGTTGATCCATTGAGTATTTGTTGTTTATGAATACATAGTCGTTCTATATATCTATAACCGTTTAAAAAACATAAAATTGGTCGAAGGCTCTGTTCGAACCCCCAACCTCGACCAATATATTGTGTACCCTTAACCAGTTGATCCAATAAGTGTTAATTGTTTATAATTACATGGTACTTCTATATATCTATAACCGTTTATGAAAAACATATAATGTAGGATTATGTGTGTTCTTTTTGGTGTAATTATCAGATTACAACCTAACATAATCAACTAGGATCTAGGTGATTTGCAGATGAATCATAAACAGATCAGGATGGTTACCTTGTGATTGCAGCGGATTGATCAAAGGAATATCGAGATCTGCAAGAGCTGATAGAAACCGGCTCCTCCTAGGTATCCACACGCTTACAAGCTACTGGATCAGGCTGCTAGACCAAGCTGGAATCAACAGAGAGGGAGAGGACGGCTGAGGCTGAAAAAATCGCAGAGCCTTAGGGCTTAATGGCGCCTCCTCTTCCTTATATGGGCCCAAGGAATTAACCTAATGGCATATTGGGATTTTGGGCCCAAGACCCAAATCAGACAAAAAGACTGTATTTTGTCTGGCCCAATTCTCTGTACAAATACAGTAAATGCCTTGCATCTTACCGTATTAATTCCATTTTAACTTTCCCGTTAGCTATGGTGTGTGACCCCTTTGGGATCATACAATACTGGTAATAAGTCCTAAACTTATAGATCAAGAGCGGACTCTAGCAAGTCATCATGATCACCCAGTATTTATGACTTATGTCTGATCTCGACACTTATCATACTTTCTAGAGATAGTACAGTAGATTTCAGGACATTCCCAACAATCTCCTACTTGTACTGGAATCCTACATTCCCTAATCCTTTTGTCTCAATATCTCGATCTGGCATAAGGCAAGATGCGTGTCATCCTTATATAGCCAGACCATGTTCATCGGACCAGATTTGATACTGACAATGCAAACGACTTGGGCAAGTCCGTTTGGGAGTGGCCACTCTCTTACCAGCTATCAAGTCTCCGATTGGCCTAGAGATATTACCTCCGTTAAACGGCAGGGACAAATCCCATCTTGTTCCATCACTATGAACTACACACTTTATAATACACCCAACCAAGGTCCTTATAGCTCCCAGTTACGAAACAGCGTTAGACAATGATCAAAGCGCATCACTCCATGTGCAGCCACATGCATGCGAACTCAGGTCTAAGGACTACACTCTATAGTCGTATATGAGAACCTCTTATGACACAGATATTAATATCTTGTAGAGTTCTCATCAGCGGGCCATGTCCGGTCATATGCTCCCCTACATATACCTATGTGTTGACTTTGATGCCGCGCATCCATGACCCATGAAACTTGGTCATAAGTCTCAACACACTCTAGTCTCAAGTGGTTGTTGGTGTTCCAATTTCAACAACCTTCGACTATGGACACTATGATTTATGTCATTTCGTTAAATATGGGGTTTCATGATCAAGTCTACTCATGTACTTCGATGGCCCATATATAATGACATGAATCATTTTGGAACGATTATTTTATATCACAGTTAAAAATAATCCAGAAATAAAATCTCATTAACATTTAAAAATGTTTACATGAACCAATCAAAATAACTAAAATAAAGCCCTCACAACTCCCACTCAAAAAGAGATTACATTTGAATATCTCTAATTCCTACAGCAGCAGTATGCAACTCGTGCTTAGGTCTCGGGAGTGGCTTTGTCAACGGGTCAGCCACGTTCTCATCAGTGGGAACTCTGCTGACCATCACTTCACCTCTATTCACTATATCACGAATCAGGTGATACCTTCTCATAATATGTTTTGATTTCTGATGATGTCTCGGTTCCTTAGCTTGAGCAATTGCACCATTGTTGTCACAATACAGTGCTAGTGGCTCAGTAGCATTTGGGAATACACCGAGTTCAATCAAGAAGTTCCTTATCCAAACTCCTTCCTTCGCAGCTTCTGAAGCAGCGATGTATTCAGCTTCAGTTGTGGAATCTGCCACGGTGCTCTGCTTGGAGCTCTTCCAACTTACTGCACCGCCATTCAGACAGAAGATGTAACCAGACTGTGACCGGAAATCATCTTTATCTGTCTGAAAACTTGCATCCGTGAATCCACTCATTTCAAGCACTTCACTTCCTCCGTAAACCAAGAACTTATCCTTAGTATTCCTTAAATACTTCAGGATATTCTTTACGGCAATCCAGTGATTCTCTCCTGGATTAGACTGGTACCTACTCGTTATGCTTAGTGCATAAGCAACATCAGGACGAGTACAGATCATGGCATACATGATAGATCCTATAGCCGAGGCATAAGGAATCCTACTCATGCGCTTAAGCTCATCATGTGTTTTAGGACACTGATCCTTGCTTAGTGTAGCACCATGTATCATTGGCGTGAATCCCTTCTTGGATTTATCCATTCCGAATCGATGCAGGACTTTGTCTATATAAGAATCTTGACAAAGTCCAATCATCCTTTTAGATCTGTCTCTAAAGATCCGGATTCCAAGAACATACGCGGCTTCACCCATGTCCTTCATGGAAAAGAAACTTCCCAGCCAGTCTTTAACAGACTTCAGCATTGGAATATCATTTCCAAGAAGCAATATGTCATCGACATATAGGATAAGAAACGCCACTTTGCTCCCACTAGTTTTCTTATACACACATTGTTCCTCTTTGTTTCTGATGAAGTCAAAGTTCTTTATTGCTTCATCAAAACGAAGATTCCAACTCCTCGATGCTTGCTTCAATCCATAAATGGATTTATGAAGTTTACATACTTTCCCAGCATTCTTAGGATCAATGTAACCGTCAGGTTGTGTCATATACACATCCTCCTCCAAGATTCCATTCAGGAAGGCGGTTTTCACATACATCTGCCAAATCTCATAATCATAATAAGCGGCAGTTGCTAGGAGAATCCGAATTGATTTCATCATGGCCACTGGTGAATAGGTTTCATCATAGTCTATACCATGAATTTGTTTGAAACCTTTTGCCACCAACTTGGCCTTGTAAATCTGGACATTTCCATCCATGTCAATCTTCTTCTTGAAGATCCATTTACACTCGATGGCTTTTGCACCAGCGGGTAAATCAACCAGTGAAAACACTCGGTTGACAGACATGGAGTCCATCTCGGATTCAGTGGCTTCACGCCACTTTAAGGAGTCAGGGCCCATCATGGCTTCTGCAAAGTTCGAGGGTTCATCACCGTCAATGATCAAAAGATCATGGCAATTAGTCACGAGGAATCCCTGATATCTATCGGGTTCGTGACGGATCCTTCCGGATCTTCGAACTTCAGGTACTGCAGGTTCAGGTTCTATTACAACTTCATGTAATTCATCCTGCTGTTCTTCCTCATTAGGTTGAACAGGTTCCTGTCCTTCTTGAATTTCATCAAGTTGTACCTTACTCCCACTATCTTTCTTAGAGAGAAATTCCCTCTCAAGAAAAGTACAATCCCGAGCAACAAAGATCTTGTTCTCGGATCGCAGATAGAAGTAATAAGCCTTGGTATCCCTAGGATAACCAATGAAGTAGCATTTGTCAGATTTTGGTGTAAGCTTGTCTGAGATTAATCTTTTGACATAGGCTTCACTGTTGGAATTGTGTCCAGTAATCTCAGTACTGTCTCTAGAAAGTAAGAGTATGTCAATGATCAGACATAAGTCATATAATACTGGGGGTCATGATGGCTTGCTAGAGTCCGCTCATGATCTATAAGTCTTGGACTTATTGCCTTTATTATATGATCCCATATGGGTCACACGCCTAAGCTAACAGGAAAATGTGTAGGAACGGTTTAGCAGAAGTACGGTAAAAGTGCTAGGCATTTACTGTACTTAGAGAGAATAAATGGGTTTAGTCACTGTGTGTCGATCGATGCACAAGGTGTGTCGATCGACACAGTGCGAGAACGCCGTCAAGTTAATTGGTTTTTGGGCCAAAGGCCCAAACGGAACTGGACAAGTTTTATAAATAAAACTTGAGACAAGTTCAGGCAATTAACCCTAGCCCCAGCCGCGAGCCTCCTCTCTCTCTGCGCCGATTTCCCGTGTGGTCTAGCAGCCTCTCTTCCTGCTTGGTGTGCGTGTGTGAACCTCTGGAGGAGTTATCACTCGGTGGCTCTCTGATCTCTGACCATACCATCCCTTTCCGCTGCATAAACAGGTATAAGGTGAGATCATCAATTGTTTCTATTCAAGAGAACCTAGATCAGCATGTTTAGGACTGTTGAATCTGAGAATTGAATCTGGATTAACCCCTAAACATTCCTTCAGTGGTATCAGAGCTATTGGTTCTGGTTTTTCTTGTTTAGATTCATGTTTAGGATTGTTTAAAGAGGTGTTTTTGAATCAATCTACTGATAAGATTAAAACACTTAAGAAACAAGAATTGAATCCTAAACAAACAGTTAAAAAATCGCATGACCAAGCTACATTGATTTGGTATGCGACCTAAACTGATTTTGCATCGACTGAGATCGCATTGCATCGATCGATGCAATGCATGGATCGATCGTTGCAACCGCGAGAGATTGACCACGATCGCATGGATCGATCAAACGATCGCATGGATCTCGCGAGAATCTCTCGGCCAAATCTGTTAACCGTTCGTGCACGCGTGAGAGCATCGATCGATGCAGGATCGATGCACGATCGATGCAGGATCGATGCTGAGAGCGTCGATCGATGCGGTTAGGGTTTTGGCTCGGTTTAATTTAATTAAAACTTAAAAACGTCACGGTTTAATAAACAGACTTAATAAATTTATTAAGTTCTGGTTAAACCGGGATAAGAAATCCAAAGTCGAAAATTGGATTTTGTGCCTAAACCAGGATTTTCTAATTTGATTTGGTTGGACCAAATAAATTGAGAAAATCCGGTTTAGTAAATAACCGGTTGACAATTGTGGTCATCGTAGTAATTAAAATTTGGTTAGACCAATTTTAATGAACCAGACCGGTTATGTCATTTAATTGGACAATTGGGTCATGTCTTGGACATGGACCAATTCTTGGGCCTCGGGCCAAGAAGTTAAAACAATTGGGCCAATTATTTGAGTCTTTCTTCAGATTAATTTAAAATTTATTTTATAAAATTATAAAGTCGATTTTAAATTAAAGTTTCCGAAATTTTGAAATTAGAAAGTTTCTTAAAATAGAAGTTTCTAGATTTGCGGGTTTTGGATTTTAAAGAAATTTCTAAAGTTAGAAAGTTTCCAATTTTAGAAAGTTTCCTAAAATAGTAGGTTTCCAAAAATAGAAAGTTTCCCGAAATAGTAATCTTCTATTTTGGGAATGAAATTTTAATAAACCTACGAACCTCAAATAATATCAAGCGTTGGATGTCTTGTCCAGGCTATGTCAGCTGTCGAAGCCCATTCAATTGTATTCATGGCCTTACAGTGTGAGGGTGTCTACTTTTGCGTGGATAAGACGGTTTGTGATTCATAAATGTCATTGGGAGTCCCAGACATTAATGATTACATGACTGTATAGTCTGGTTTTCTTGACTAGGCCATCGGGAGTCCCGGGCCTTGAGACATCAGAGTGGATTGGGCCTCGGGCCCAGATTCACAACCAAGAGTTATATCACGGATATAATTAGCCGACATAGGGCTTACCGATATAAGCTAAGGTTGGGTGATGGCCAGTGGCCCATTTTGATCTTAGTTATATGTGGATCTTGGAATCATTATATTCTATTGAGGGTAACTTATGTTATTGAATATAATGCATGATTGATCATATTAAGTATAATACGAGATTAATCATATTGAACATAATAACTAATAACCTTTTTATCTTATATATTTCAGCTATGACTACTACAAGCACACAAAACACATTCTCAATCCGGTCTGTTCTCGAGAAGGAGAAGCTGACTGGAACGAACTTCCTGACATGGTCAAGGAACTTGAGGCTGGTCCTCAAGCAGGAGAAGAAGGATTATGTCCTTCGTGATCCTCTCCCCGAGAGGCCTGCTAACAATGCCGCCAGGACTCTGCATAATGCTTGGGAAAAGCATTCGTCAGATGAAAATGATGTGTATTGCCTTATGTTGGCGACAATGACTGGTGAGCTGCAAATGCAGTTCGAGAGTGTGTTGTCACCAATTGAGATAATGGCAAGCCTGAAATCGCTTTTTCAGGAGCAAGCAAGGACTGAGAGGTTTCAGACTGTTAAGAACCTCTTAGACTGTAAGTTGGCTGCGAATGCGGCAGTGAGTCCTCATGTCTTGAAGATGATGGGTTATCTCGATCATCTTCAGAAACTCGACTGTCCTATCAGCCAAGAACTTGCCTGCGACATCATTCTGCAGTCATTACCTGCAAGCTATGATCAGTTCATTCTGAACTTTAACATGCATGGCTTGAGTAAGACATTGCCTGAGCTTCACGGAATGCTCAAGACTGCAGAGCCCAACTTGAGGAAAACCGCCAAGGACCCCAATGTGCTTATGGTGCAAAAGGGAAAGGGGTTTAAGAAATCCTCTGCTAAGGATAAGGGAAAGGCCAAGGCTGTCCAAGTCGCGGACAAGGACACGCCAAAGCCCAAGCCCAAGTCCAAGGCTGGGCCAACTGACATATGCAGGTTCTGTAAAGAACCAGGGCATTGGAGGAGAGAATATAAGAAATTCCAAGAAGGTCTAAAGGAATTGAAGAAGAAGACTCTCGAGACTTCTTCGACAGGTATTTTTGTTATAGAAGTTAATACAACTACTTCTGATAATACCTCATGGGTTATGGATACTGGTTGTGGGGCTCATATTTGTACTAATATGCAGGCACTCAGCAACAGTAGAAGGCTGAAGCAAGGACAAGTGGAGCTACGAGTTGGGAATGGAGCGAAAGTTCCAGCACTAGCTGTAGGCACATACTTGTTGTCTTTACCTTCGGGATTGATTTTAGAACTCAATAATTGTTATTTTGTACCTGCTATAAGCAGGAATATTATTTCAATTTCTTTGTTGGATTTGGAAGGTTATGATTTTTTAGTTAAGAATAAATTATGTTCCTTCAATCGCAACAATTTGTTCTATGGTTCTGCCCCTCTTACGAATGGGCTTTACATACTCGATCAATCCGCGCCAGTTTATAACATTAATACCAAACGGTTCAAACCTAATGAGGAGAACCGAACGTTTCTATGGCATTGTCGTTTAGGGCACATCAGCGAGAAACGCATCAAGAGGCTCCATTCGAATGGACTTCTTGGCTCATTTGACTTTGAGTCATGTGAGAAATGCGAATCCTGCATAATGGGCAAAATGACGCGGGCCCCCTTTAATAAACCTAACGAGAGGGCCAGTGACTTATTGGGCCTGATACACACTGACGTGTGTGGCCCAATGTCCACAAATGCAAGAGGAAACTATCAGTACTTCATTACCTTCACTGATGATTTCAGTAGGTATGGATATGTTTATTTAATGAAACATAAGTCTGAATCTTTTGAGAAGTTCAGAGAATTCCAAAATGAAGTACAGAACCAACTTGGTAAAAGCATTAAGGCTCTTCGGTCCGACCGAGGAGGAGAATACTTAAGCCAAGAATTCAGTGATCATCTAACAGAGTGTGGGATCGTATCCCAACTCACTCCTCCCGGAACACCTCAATGGAATGGTGTGTCTGAGAGGAGAAATCGGACCTTATTGGATATGGTTCGATCTATGATGAGTCACACAGACCTTCCAATATCCCTTTGGGGATATGCTCTGCTAACAGCAGTGTTCACTCTAAATAGAGCGCCATCGAAAGCAGTAGCAAAGACACCATATGAATTATGGACTGGAGAAGCTCCAGTGCTGTCTTATCTCAGAATTTGGGGTTGTGAAGCCTATGTCAAGAGATTGATCTCAGACAAGCTTACACCAAAATCTGACAAATGCTACTTCATTGGTTTTCCACGGGAAACCAAGGCTTATTACTTCTATCTACGTTCCGAGAACAAGATCTTTGTTGCCCGGGATTGTAACTTTCTTGAGAGGGAGTTTCTCTCTAAGAAAGACAGTGGGAGTAAGGTACTGCTTGAAGAAATTCAAGATGAACAGGATACTGCTCAACCTAATGAGGAAGAGCAGCAGGAGGACCTACAAGAAATTGTAGAGCCTGAACCTGTAGTACCTGAAGTTCGAAGATCCGGGAGGATCCGTCACGAACCCGAGAGATATCAAGGATTCCTCGTGACTGACTGTCATGATCTTCTGATCATTGATGGTGATGAACCATCGAACTTCAATCAAGCCATGATGGGCCCAGATTCCTCAAAGTGGCGCAAGGCCACTGATTCCGAAATGGACTCCATGTCGGTCAACCAAGTGTTTTCGTTGGTTGACTTACCCGCTGGTGTAAAAGCCATCGAGTGCAAATGGATCTTCAAGAAGAAGATTGACGTGGATGGAAATGTCCAGATTTATAAAGCCAGGTTGGTGGCAAAAGGTTTCAGACAAGTTCACGGTGTGGATTACGATGAAACCTATTCACCAGTGGCTATGATGAAATCTATTCGGATTCTACTAGCAACTGCAGCTTTTCATGGTTATGAAATTTGGCAGATGGACGTGAAAACCGCCTTCCTGAATGGTATTCTGGAAGAGGATGTGTATATGACACAACCTGACGGTTACATAGATCCAAAGAATGCTGGGAAAGTATGCAAGCTTCATAAATCCATTTATGGATTGAAGCAAGCATCGAGGAGCTGGAATCTTCGTTTTGATGAAGCGATCAAGCAATTTGACTTCATCAGAAACGAAGAAGAACAATGCGTGTATAAGAAAACTAGTGGGAGCAAGATAGTATTTCTTATTCTGTATGTCGATGACATACTGCTTCTCGGAAACGACATTCCAATGCTGAAGTCCGTAAAGGACTGGCTTGGAAGTTGTTTTTCCATGAAAGACATGGGTGAAGCCGCATACGTTCTTGGAATCAGGATCTACCGGGATAGATCTAGAAGGCTGATAGGTTTGTGTCAAGATTCATACATTGACAAAGTCCTGCAAAGATTCAGCATGAAGGATTCCAAGAAGGGCTTCACGCCAATGGTACATGGCACAACGCTAAGCAAGAAGCAGAGCCCTACGACGGCTGCTGAGCTTGAGCGCATGAAGAATATTCCTTATGCATCTGCAATAGGATCTATCATGTATGCCATGATCTGTACTCGTCCTGATGTTGCTTATGCATTGAGCATGACGAGTAGATACCAGTCAAATCCAGGTGAAAACCATTGGATTGCCGTAAAGAATATCTTGAAGTATCTAAGACATACTAAGGATAAGTTCTTAGTGTACGGTGGAAGTGATGTGCTTAAAGTCAGTGGATTCACGGACGCAAGTTTCCAGACAGACCAAGATGATTTCCGGTCACAGTCCGGTTATATCTTTTGTCTGAATGGCGGTGCAATCAGTTGGAGAAGCTCCAAGCAAGACACCGTTGCAGATTCCACTACAGAAGCTGAATATATCGCCGCCTCAGAAGCTGCGAAGGAAGCTGTTTGGATACGAAAGTTCATTATTGAACTAGGTGTGATACCAGATGCGGCTGAGCCTCTGGCACTGTTTTGTGACAACAATGGTGCTATAGCTCAGGCAAAGGAACCAAGATCACACCAGAAATCCAAGCATGTTCTAAGAAGATTTCACTTGATACGTGACATCATTAATAGAAAGGAAGTCAAGATCAGCCGAGTTCAGACAGATGATAACGTCGCTGATCCGTTGACAAAGCCACTCCCAAGGCCTAAGCTCGAGTTTCTGACTGAAGCTGTAGGCATTAGAGACATTGAAATGTAATCTAAATTTGAGTGGGAGTTTGAGGGCTTTTATTTAGTTATTTGATATGTTCTTGTAAAACATTCTTTTATGTTTAATGAAATTATTATTTCAAGATTATTTTAGCTGTGATGAAATAATCGTTCCAAAGTGATATAAACCATTTTATAGGTCATCGAAGTAAGTGACTTGATCTTGAGTCATCAAAGTCATTTAGCTTGATCATGAGACACTATATTTGATAGATGGCTTATATCATTCAGTCCCTAGTCGAAGGTTATTGAAATTGGAACACCAACAACCGTGTGAGACTAGATTGGTATGTGACTTATGACCAAGTTTCATGGTGTCATAGATGCACGGCATCAAAGTCAGTACATAGGTGTATGTTGGGAACATACGACCGGACATGACCCGCTTATAAGAACTCTTCAGGATATTTATATCTGTGTCATAAGAGATTCTTACTACGACTATAGAGTATAGTCCTTAGACCTGAGTTCGCATGCATGTGACTGCACATGGACTAATGCACTTTGATCATTGTCTAACGCTGTCGTTCTGCGATAGTTATAAGGACCTTGTTTGGGTACATTATGAAGTAAGTAGTTTACAGTGATGGAACAAGACGGGATTTGTCCCTCCAATATAAATGGAGTGAATATCTCTAGGCCAATCGGAGATTTGAATACTGGAAAATGCATGGCCATGCTCAAACGGACTGTCCCGAGTCGTTTGGATTGTCAGTATCAAATCAGAGTCCGATGAACAAGATTAGGCTTTATAAGGATGACACTAATCTTGCCTTATGACTAATCGAGATATTGAGACAAAAGGATTATGAATACAGAGATTCCAGTACAAGTGGGAGATTGTTGGAATTGTGTCCAGTAATCTCAGTACTGTCTCTAGAAAGTAAGAGTATGTCAATGATCAGACATAAGTCATATAATACTGGGGGTCATGATGGCTTGCTAGAGTCCGCTCATGATCTATAAGTCTTGGACTTATTGCCTTTATTATATGATCCCATATGGGTCACACGCCTAAGCTAACAGGAAAATGTGTAGGAACGGTTTAGCAGAAGTACGGTAAAAGTGCTAGGCATTTACTGTACTTAGAGAGAATAAATGGGTTTAGTCACTGTGTGTCGATCGATGCACAAGGTGTGTCGATCGACACAGTGCGAGAACGCCGTCGAGTTAATTGGTTTTTGGGCCAAAGGCCCAAACGGAACTGGACAAGTTTTATAAATAAAACTTGAGACGAGTTCAGGCAATTAACCCTAGCCCCAGCCGCGAGCCTCCTCTCTCTCTGCGCCGATTTCCCGTGTGGTCTAGCAGCCTCTCTTCCTGCTTGGTGTGCGTGTGTGAACCTCTGGAGGAGTTATCACTCGGTGGCTCTCTGATCTCTGACCATACCATCCATTTCCGCTGCATAAACAGGTATAAGGTGAGATCATCAATTGTTTCTATTCAAGAGAACCTAGATCAGCATGTTTAGGACTGTTGAATCTGAGAATTGAATCTGGATTAACCCCTAAACATTCCTTCATTCACAACCCCAAATTCTGAGAAAAGACATTGCTGGAGATTTTCCAGTCCATAACTCATATGGTGTCTTTGCTACTGCTTTTGATGGCACTCTGTTCAGTGTGAACGTTGCGGTCAGTAAAGCATATCTCCAAAGGGATATAGGAATGTCTGTGTGACTCATCATGGATCGGACCATATCTAACAATGTCCGATTCCTTCTCTCAGACACACCATTCCACTGAGGTGTTCCAGGAGGTGTGAGTTGGGAGATGATCCCACACTCACTCAGATGATCACGGAATTCCTGGCTCAAGTATTCTCCTCCTCGGTCCGACCGAAGAGCCTTAATACTTTTACCAAGCTGGTTCTGTACTTCATTCTGGAATTCTTTGAACTTCTCAAAGGTTTCCGACTTATGTTTCATCAAGTAGACATATCCATATCTACTGAAATCATCAGTGAATGTAATGAAGTACTGATAGTTTCCTCTAGCATTTGTGGACATTGGGCCACACACGTCAGTATGTATCAGGCCCAATAGTTCACTGGCCCTTTCTGTGGGTTTATTGAAAGGGGCCCATGTCATTTTGCCCATTAGGCAAGATTCGCATTGCTCACAAGACTCAAAGTCAAATGAGCCCAAGAGTCCATTTGAATGGAGCCTCTTGACGCGTTTCTCACTAATGTGCCCCAAACGACAATGTCAGAGAAACGTTTCATTTTCTTCGTTAGATTTGAACCGTTTTGTATTAATGTTATATACTGGAGGAGATTGATCCAGCATGTACAGCCCATTAATAAGAGGGGCACAGCCATAGAACATATTATTGAGATTAAAGGAACACAATTTATTCTTAATAGAAAAATCAAATCCTTGCAAATCCAATAATGAAACTGAAATGATATTTCTGCTTATAGCAGGTACAAAATAACAATTCTCAAGTTCTAAAATCAATCCAGAAGGTAAAGACAACAAGTAAGTGCCAACGGCCAGTGCTGGAACCTTCGCTCCATTGCCAACCCGCAACTCTACTTGCCCTTGCTTCAACCTTCTACTGATGCTGAGCGCCTGCATATTAGTACAAATATGAGCCCCACATCCAGTATCTAATACCCAAGTGGTATTATCAGAAGTAGTAGTATTTACTTCAATAACAAAAATACCTGAATTAGTAGTCTCCAAGGACTTCTTCTTCTTCTTCAGACTTTCCTGGTATTTCTTACAGTCCCTGCGGTAATGCCCTGCCTCTTTGCAAAAGTGACAGATATCAGAAGGCCCAGCTTTAGACACGGGCTTGGGCTTGGCCTTTTCATTGTTGACTGCCTTGCCCTTTCCCTTGTCTGCAGCAGATTTCTTGAAACCCTTGCCCTTCTGCACCATGAGTACAGACGGCTCCTTGGCCTTCTTCAGATTAGGTTCTGCAGTCTTGAGCATACCATGTAGCTCAGGCAAAGTGTTTATCAACCCATGCATATTATAGTTCAAGATGAACTGGTAATATGCAGGAGTAAGAGACTGTAGAACGATATCACAAGCAAGCTCTTGGCTTATAGGACAGTCGAGTCTAGTCAAATGATCGAGATAACCCATCATTTTCAGAACATGTGGACTCACTGCTGCATCCTTAGCCATTTTACAGTCCAAGAGATTCTTTACAGTTTGGAATCTCTCTGTACGAGCCTGCTCTCGAAACAACGCTTTCAGGTTTGCCATCAGTTCCATGGGACAAGTCAGGCCTTCCCACTGCATCTGCAGTTCGGGAGCCATTGTCGCCAACATTAGGCAAACCACGTCATTAGCATCTGAAGAATGCGTATCCCAAGCATTCTTCACAGCTTGTGCGGCATTATTCGCAGGTCTAGGGGGGAGAACTCTTTCAAGGACATAAGCCTTCTTCTCCTGCCTGAGCACAAGTCTCAGGTTCCTGGACCAGTTCAGGAAGTTTGATCCGTTCAGTTTGTCCTTCTCAAGGGCAGACCGGATCGAGAAAGTGTTTTGTGTTGTTGTGCTTGACATAGCTGAAATTATGAGACAATAGAGTTTTAGTTATTTAGTTCATAAAAGAGTTATCTTAATAACTTATAAGAAAACTCGCATTGCATTCAAAATTTCTTTGTTTAACCTCATAAGAATGCAATGATTCCGAGACCCATGTTCAGCTAAATCCAAAGTGGGCCACTGGCCGTCACCCAGAAGTAGCTTTACTTGGTAAGCATACACACAACTAGTTATATCCATATAACTCTCGGTTGTGGATTGGGCCCAAGGCCCAATTCACCAGATGTCTCAAGGCCCGGGACTCCCGATGGCCCAGTCAAGGAAACCAATCTCTTACAGCCAAATAATCACTAAAGTCTGGGACTCCCAATGAAATTAGTGACTATATACTACTTTACTTACGCAAAAACAGACACCTCACACTGTAAGCCATATCTGTAATTGAATAAGCGTTAAGTAGCTGACAAGATTGGGCAAGACATCCAAGCTTGATATTGGTTTTGAGGATTTTTAGGTTTTCTTTCCAAAAATAGAAGATTACTATTTTGGGAAACTTACTTATTTTAGAAATTTCTAAATTTAGAAATATACTAAAAATAGAAATTTCTAATTTAATATTTTATTAAAGTTTTCGGTTGGGTCACAAATTATAGGCCCAATTCTTGGCCCAAGACCACAGAATTCTAATTGGCCCAATAATTTGACATAACCGAGTCGGTTCATTAATTCTGGTCCAAGACCAAATTAACTACTAAATCCAACTGGTTATTTACTAAACCAGACCAGCTCTAAATTATTTGGTCCAACCAAATCAAACTTAGACCAGCCTTCGGTTTAGGTTAAAATTCAATTTTTTTTTGAATTTAAATCCGGTTTAACCAGAAACTAAATAATACCAATTGTATTAAATAATTTCCAGCAAACCGCGATTTGGGTTAACCGCTTGAACCATAATTATCAAAGCTTTGAATTGTTTTTGTCTTTAGCTTAAAAACAAGTCATCGATCGCTAATCATTCAATAATTGATCACGCCATTCACACTTAAAGACAAAACGTTTTTTTTGACCTTTTCAAATTATACAATCACATGATCGATTCTTATGATTAACAATTCAAACAAAGTCAACAATAGATTATGACATTCACTAAAGACAAAACGATTTTGAACATTGACAAAACTCAACAAATCATTTCTTAATTAATTCAACAATCACTTATACAAACGATCATGACATAAGACAAAAAACGATTTTGACCTTTTCCTTATGTCAACATGCGATTCGTTTGTTAACGATTCATACAATGAAACGAAATCGACTTTAATTAACAAGATTTCTTATCGATTTCTTATTTCTAGGGTTTTCAAAGTTTCAATCAATTTTACTCATTAAAATCGATTCATCAAACTAATAAACAACCTAGTATGATCAAAAAAGCAAAAACCTAACGACCTAGGCTCTGATACCACTGTAGGATTATGTGTGTTCTTTTTGGTGTAATTATCAGATTACAACCTAACATAATCAACTAGGATCTAGGTGATTTGCAGATGAATCATAAACATATCAGGATGGTTACCTTGTGATTGCAGCGGATTGATCAAAGGAATATCGAGATCTGCAAGAGCTGATAGAAACCGGCTCCTCCTAGGTATCCACACGCTTACAAGCTACTGGATCAGGCTGCTAGACCAAGCTGGAATCAACAGAGAGGGAGAGGACGGCTGAGGCTGAAAAAATCGCAGAGCCTTAGGGCTTAATGGCGCCTCCTCTTCCTTATATGGGCCCAAGGAATTAACCTAATGGCCTATTGGGATTTTGGGCCCAAGACCCAAATCAGACAAAAAGACTGTATTTTGTCTGGCCCAATTCTCTGTACAAATACAGTAAATGCCTTGCATCTTACCGTATTAATTCCATTTTAACTTTCCCGTTAGCTATGGTGTGTGACCCTTTGGGATCATACAATACTGGTAATAAGTCCTAAACTTATAGATCAAGAGCGGACTCTAGCAAGTCATCATGATCACCCAGTATTTATGACTTATGTCTGATCTCGACACTTATCATACTTTCTAGAGATAGTACAGTAGATTTCAGGACATTCCCAACATATAATTGGTGGAAGGTTCGGTTCGAACCCACGACCTCGACCAATATATAGAGTACCCTTAACCAGTTGATCGATTTAGTGTTAGTTGTTTATAATTACATTGTAATTTTAGTTATTGTTCTGATATTGTTTTGATTATTAAAATAAAAATAAAAACATATCATATATTAAAAACTTAGTAGTTGCATAAATTAAACATTACATGAAAATAAATAGCATATTTATAAAATTGTTCAGTCATTATTTGGGGAATCGTTCCCGAACCATTCTCCGATGTCAGTCTCCTCCCAAAGCTGAACCATGCGGTTCCAATCCCCCTCCGACATCCATAACGGTCTTCCTTGTCCTCTAAACCATCGCAGTTTGGCCCGGCGCATTTTGGTCTGGAAAACACGCCTAGCCACCACGTGGAATTCCACCCAGACCGCGAAGACTACTCGCGGATCAAAATTAAAATAAGCCTGCAATTTAATAAGTGAATAAATATTAATTGTAGAATTTGTAAAAATAAGACAAAAAATATAAATTATATACCAGAAAATCTTCGAACCATAACTCCTTAACGTTTCTCGGGACATTGTAGTAAGCTAGGTAACCACTTTCAAACCGAGCCTCTATTACGTCGCTAATAACGGCGGGAATTGCAGCATTGAAACCGAACCAAATGGTCCGGTTTCGGCGGTAAGGATCCAGCACAGGAAGATGATCTCGTCCCGGTTGAGATAATATCCCTGTAATTATCCAAGAACGTTCCGACGGGGTCAGAAAAACGTTATCCATTTTTTTTTTGGAAAGAGAATCTTATATGAAATGTTTGAAAAACCAAACACAACTCCGTACATATTTATACAAAATATTTCGACAGTATTTTCGACGGAAATCCGTCGGAAATCGTTTTAATTACTGACTATACACTTACCAAAGCGTTGCATGGGGAAGAGAGGGCAGTTAATTTAGATTTTGACCAATTAATGCAGTAAACCGACGGAATTCCGACGAATAACCATCGGAAATTTCCGACGGATTTACGATGGAACAGGGTTTAGGGTTTCAATTGGTCCGTACATATTTATACAAAACATTTCGACATGATTTCCGACGGAAATTCGTCGGAAACGGTTTTAATTACTGACGAGACACTTAACCAAAGGGGTTAAATGCAGAAAACCGACGGTTAACAGACGAATAGCCGTCGGAAATTTCCGACGGAATTCCGAGGGAACTGAGTTTAGGGTTTCAATTAGGTTTTAGGGTTGGACATTTTATTTCTGGTAACACATTAGTTTACCATTAAGCTTGAAGTTTATAATTACATGTCTCAAATTGAAGAATATTAGGAAAATCATAGTCAGATAGTGTTTGACATAAACTTCTTCTTAAACGTTAATGTACAATTCGAAATGTTTAGGTCCTACGTGTTTTTAATTTTTCAACCCGAACAAAAAATGTCAAAATAGATCAGATACTAAAGAATTATAATATATTCTAACATTACATTGACTAGTGACGTGTTTTGCGATTCTTCCTAATCATTATTAAACCCTAAACCCTAAACCGTCGAAAATCCGTCAATAATTACCGACGGATTACCGTCTGAAAATAATTACCGACGGATTTCCGTCGAAATTTAATTTAAAAAAAAATTTAATGCGGCGGGCTCTTTTCGAACCCGCCACCTAAACCAATTGTTCTCTCGCATTAGACCAGTTGAGCCACTTTGTGTTAATTGTTTACTAAAACATGTTAATTGTATATGTAATTATGCTTTGGTTTTGATTTTTTTTTTTTTTAAACAAAACATAACATAGCTTAATTACTTTAATTAAAAACATATTTTACAAACTGCATGAAATTTAAAACATTGCAAGAAATTAAAAACAACATAATTTAAAATCTATTGTAGTTCGGGAATTGGTTAGTAAACCAATCTCCGACGTCCGTCTCGCGTCATTGGCTCACCAGCAATCTCCAAGACCTTGCAGGAATCCACGGAGGTCTTCCTTCTTCTCTTTGCCAGACTAGCTTCAACCGCCGCATTTTAGTTTGGAAAACCCGCCTAGCAGTCCTGTGGAATTCCCGCCAGACGCGGAACAAATTGTCCGTAGAGCAGGTGAAGTACTCCTGTAATTAATTTTATAAATACTTTAATTATAATTACATTAATATAATAATTTATAAGAATAGGAAATTACTTACGAGAAAGTCACTGAACCATGCTTCTTTGAAGGACATCGGGAGTTGGTAGTACGTCAGATAGCCGCCAGACCAACGTGTCTGAATGATCTCACTGGTCACGGATATAATAACCGTGTTGTACCCGAACCAAATCCCCCGATAAGTCTGCCTGGTTGGGTCGAGATTAGGTAGATGACTCCGACCCGGCATTCCAAGTTGGCGTATTGCCGTTTCACGGGCTTCGGGAGAGAAATAAACGAAATCCATTTGGTGAGTTGTTGTGTCTATGATTTGAATGAAAATCTCATGTATTGGCCGTGTATATATAGAAAACTTTTCGACGGTAAATCAGAAGGAAATCCGTCGGAAATCGAGTTAATTCGGACATGACATTTACTGGCTAAATGCCATTTACTCGAGAGATTTACTGCTGTCATCCGACGGGATTTCGGAGGATAAACCGACGGTAAAACGACGACAAACCGACGGTAAACCGACGGACAACCGACGACAAACCGACGATAATCCGTCGGAAATTAAGAAACATGTAACCGAGGAAGGCCCTGTTCGAACCCCCACCTCGAACCATGTATTTTGTACTCTTAACCAGTTGATCCATTTAGTATTACTTGTTTAAAATTACATACTAATTCTATATATCTATAACAGTCTAAAATTACATATATTTTGTACCCTCAAATAATATTATTGATGTTTAAAGCATAACACATTATATATATTTAAGAACAATCATAAATATTAAATTCATAATACATTTTTATTCTTCATCACTCTCTGTATTGTAGTCGGACGAAATTGAGTCACTATCATCAAATTCGCCTCTTTCTTCTTCTGATTCTGAATGAAGAACAATGTCCCCGAATTGACTAAAGTCGACAACTAAATTAACTTCTAGCGTTTCTTCTACCGGAGCGATCACACCAGAACCACTTGTTTGTAAGGGCTCTACTTCGCGCTCTTCAACTCCGTACACCTTCCCTCGAGGGTTTATCTTTGTAACGGTGATCCATGAATCATTTTTATAAGTTAGTCGAGGATATGGAATGTAACACACCTGCGTAAATATTATATTAATAATTTTTTTTATTCAGAGTTTGAAATCCAAAATAATTATTTACAATTACTTACCTGATCTGCTTGTGAAGCAATAATGAATGGATCGTAGTTTCTTAGCTTTTTGCTTGAATTAATCGACGTCACACCGAACTCGTCGATCACAACACCTTGCCCTACGATCGGGTTATACCAGTCGCATAGAAAAACTACACAACGCATTCCAAGCTTTCCTATGTATTTTACTTCTAGTATTTCTTTAAGAATACCATAGTAAACAACTTCTCCGGATGCAGATGATACTCCGTGATCGGCAGTAATTCTTGTTGACCCTTCTACATGCACCTTAAATGCATACCCCCTAGTGCAATATCTCGGATAAGACTTTGATGTGTAGTGGAGGCCCTCTACAATGTCAACTAACCAATCATCGACGATGCGTCCAGCATTGAGTTCCCCCCGGACCTAACAATATGATCACATCAAAGTTAAAAGATATATATTGCTCCAGTTCGTTAGTGTTTTATATGATTTAAGAAACTAATTCTTACATAAAAGTTTAACCAACGGCTGAAGTATTTTTGTTTCCGAGCCTCACGTTCGCCCTCGTCCAATTCCGGATGATGATATTGGAGAGCTTCCATATATATCCTACAAAAAGTTAAAAGAATATAAAAAAGTAAAGCAAGTGTAATACAAAATTATAAATCTAGCTAGCATGTATACCTCTCATATTGAAATACTTCCTCGCAGTTGGTTAGAATGTACTTGTGGAGATGTGTATTCTCTTGAGGTGTTAGTTGCCGCTTGCCTACTTTCCCACTTAACCGCCCAACCTGTTGAAAAATGTTAGGAACGCTTGACCGATAAATTTGCCTTTCTCCCCTGTCATCGTTCCTAGCTGGGCGCCTGCTCCTTGTGCGTACTTGCGAAGGGAAGTAGTAGCCAGCAAAGGTCGCAGTCTCTTCGTTGTTATATTGAGCGGCAATAGAACCCTCCACTTTAGCGGGATTCTTCACCTTCTTTTTAAGGTGGAACATATAGCGCTCGAACGGATACATCCACCGATATTGTACCGGTCCACCAAGTCTAGCTTCACCCGGTAGATGGATAGGCAAATGTTCCATAACGTCGAAGAAAGACGGTGGAAATATCTTTTCCAGATTGCATAAGATTTTTGGAATATTTTGCTCCAGACTCCTGATCCCATCAACAGTGAGTGTCCTAGTGGATATATCCCTGAAAAAAGATCCAACAGCTGCAATTGCTTTGTGGACATCTCGAGGAAGGAGATGAGCAAACGCAAACGGCAGGAGTCGCTGCATCATCACATGACAATCATGACTCTTCATTCCGATAAACTTTCCTCCGTCAGTGTCCACACAATTACGCAAGTTTGATGCATACCCGTCAGGGAATTTAACTTGTAGCATAATCCACTTAAACAACTCTTCTTTTGACTTCGAGTCTACCCAATATGCTGGAATTGGCGGTTTTCCGTTCGTCTGAAGATGAAGTTCAGGCCGATCACAAATTTCAGGTAAATTAAGCCTAGACTTCACATTATCTTTCGTCTTCCCTTGCACGTTGAGCACAGTGTTCATAATGTTATCGAAGAAATTTTTCTCGATGTGCATGACATCAAGATTATGCCTTAGTAACTGGTCCTTCCAATACGGTAAATCCCAGAAAATGCTTTGCTTGTGCCAGTTGTGGACTACACCAGCTCCGTATATATTCTCATGCCCGTTCCCACCACACTCACGACTTCTTAATGCACCAAATCCTTCTAAGAGGCCCAAGGTAGTCGACCCAGATTCTTGGAGAATAGGATCATCAAACACTTTCTTCTTCTTCGTAAAATGTTTAGTGTTTTTCCGGTAGGGATGATCATGCGGTAGAAATCTTCTATGACAATCAAACCAACACGATTTACGTCCATTCTTCAATTGGAATGCATCGGTATTTTCCTGACAATACGGACATGCTAACCTCCCATGTGTAGTCCATCCTGATAACATACCATAAGCCGGAAAATCGCTAATGGTCCACATCAATGCAGCCCTCATCAAAAAATTTTCCTTGCATGAAACATCGTATGCTACAACACCGGGCAGCCATAACATTTGCAACTCATGTATCAACGGCTGCAAGAATACATCAAGTGATCTTTTCGGGTGCTCTAGACCGGGAACGAGTACGGAGAGGAAAAGAAACTCTCGACGCATGCACATAGTCGGCGGTAGATTATAAGGAGTCAGAATCACTGGCCACAACGAATATTGTCTCCCATGCCTTCCAAACGGGTTAAAACCATCTGTGCATAATCCGAGGTACACGTTACGTGGATCGCAAGCAAAATCTGGGTATAATCTCTGAAAATGTTTCCACGCTTCAGCGTCTGACGGATGTGCAATCTCTGCCTCTCTTCTATGCTCAGAATGCCATCTCATTTCCCCCGCAGTTCGCTCCGACTGGTATAACCGCCTCAGCCTATCGGTTAATGGCATATACCACATTCGCTTGAACGGAACCTTAGCTCTTCCCCTTGTATCCTCATAGCGCGGCTTCTTACAAAATTTGCATTCCAGACGGAATTCTTCTTCTCGCCAGTATATCATACAGTTGTCGATGCACACATCTATCATCTCATATGGTAATCCCAGCCCTTTAACCAGTTTCTCGACCTCATTGTATGAACCCGGCGCAAGGTTATCTTCTGGAAGAATATCTTTCAAAAACTTGCAAATCGCATCCACACATTCTTCCGGCAGATTGTAGTCCGTCTTTATGCCCATTAATCTTGTAGCAGATGATAATGGCGAATGACCCTCTCTGCAACCATCGTAAAGCGGCCGCTTCGCTGCATCTAACATGTCAAAAAATCTCCTAGATTCTACATTTGGTTCCTCACCTACCCTAGGAATTTGATATTCACCTACCTCTGGAATAATTTCTCTATGTGCATCATTAACCATCTGAATGGTGCCTACACCAAAATCTACATCGGCAGTATAAGGTTCGCTAGAACTAACATTAGGTTCCCTAGTACTAGTACCACCGTGAGGTTCTCTACTACTACTTGCATAATCCGAAGTTTCCCCATGAAGATACCAAATCTTATAACCCGACATAAACCCAACTGAATACAAGTGAAACCATACTTCGCCAATCGTAAGATTTCTAAAATTCCGGCAATTAGCACATGGACATTTTAACATACCATTTTTCAGCGTATATGGTTGATTGCAAGCTAGCGACATAAACTCTGCAATACCGAGTGCATATTCCCGGTCCACTAGCTTCGTCGCCTCATCAATCATAACTCCGTCCATCCACGATCTATAATAGTTAGAAGAAGACATTTTTCTTGGTTACTAGAAGTATTAGAGAGAGAGAGAGAGAGAGAGAGTTATGGAGGGATAGGTGTGGAGGGGAAGAGAGGAGGGATGAGGTATATGTAGCATAATTTTTGACGGAATTCCGTCGGAAATCGGTCGGTTTCTAGTCGACCCAACGGTTCCACTGACGGTCAGTTTAACGGCTATTTTAAACCGACGCTAAACCGATCGAAATACAACGGAAAACCGACGAAAAATAAACCGTCGGTTTACCGTCGGGTGTTTCCGACGGAATGAGAAAACCGTCTGAAATTTTCGACGGTATTCCGTTGGAAAACGTCCAGTCGGAAAGTCGTCGATTTTGCGTCGGTAATTTTTGACGGAATTTTTTCCGTCAGTAATTTCGTCGGTAATAGCCCTGTTTTCTTGTAGTGCTTTTTGGTTACAAAAAACAAATATCTTCATCGATACATATGCGGGGAAAATATAATATGATTCAAATACTTATGAAATCATCAGTGTGGTCTTCTCTTAGTCGTAAACATTTTAAGCGGCAAGAATATCCCATTTACTTAACGAAAATGATAAAAACATACATGTGCTAATTGTGCTCAACTGACAAGGCAGGGGCGCATACCAAATGGAACATTGCCAAAGCATCCAACTCTTTTCCAAAATGTACGAGCTTTATAAAAAAATTAATTAAAAAAAAAATCATAGTTAGAGAAGGAAGTGATTTGAAAATTTTGGAGTCCAATAAAAAAGAAGTCAATTTGTGTATCATGGAAATTTATATTTTGCATCTATTTGATGTATAAATGTATTTATCATTTTTTTTGAACGATTTGATAGTTATGTTAAAAGTATTTTAGGCATGGTCTTTGTATATGGCTTACACCATGAGGAGATAGATAACTAAAAGAACTCACGGGAAATAAGACTACGATGATTTTCTCAGAATGATAAAATTACTGAAAAGTACAAACATGTGCTTAGCTTTTTATCAACGAGATTATATACTTCTGATTTTCGTTATCTGCTTTATATATAGAATGAAAATGTTACTGATGCAAGTGTGGATCTGTAGGTGGTATTCTACAAGAGATTGCACAAGGTCTTCTTTGTTCCCTCCATTCCCAAATCTCCTTCCGGAAAAATTCTGAGAAAGGATCTCAAAGCTAAACTCAGTTGAATGTTATTTTTTTCTTTCGCTTTCTTTTATAAAAGATTTAAACATCCTTTTGTATCCACGATACTCGTGTCTTTCTTTTAGATCCATTGTCGCGACAAGTGTTGGTAACTAAGAGTGTTTTTTTTTTTGTCAACAACTAAGAGTGTTAATGAACTGTATTATATACTTGGATATGTTTATTTCAATGCTTTTTTCTTTTTCTTTTCACAAGGAAAATAAACTAAGAAACATCCATTAAACTATTAAAAAGGTCGTATAGAAAAAGAAGAGTAAATCCATATTGACAAGCAGACAAAGAAGCCGGCCCTAATTTTCCTCTCTGACACGAGTTCACCTGCAATCTTCAATATGTGACTTTTCTGGCTTCCCGGTGATAGTGCGCTGAACCGGAAAGTCGTCTTTGTTTGTTGTTTCCTCAGCTTTGTGGTAGTCCTTCTGTGATTCTTCAGCTTTCAGTCGACAGTAGGTCCTGATTTTTTCCGGTAATCGTGTTCTTTATCTCTTTATGGTGTATGGTGATTCTACGGCAGGTGCGGTTCATCAATGGTAGATGGTGTGTGTGGTGGTTATGGAGGTGACTCTTGCCTTGGGATGCAGTTGCCTTGTCCGGTGCCATCATGGTGGTTCGTGTCCACTACAAGAAAACATCGTTTTTGTGATTGTACTTTTAATCGTAGAATAGTCGTTAATCGCAGTTTTACGACTAAATATGGTACTTGTAAATCTATAATCGCTAAATCGCATAGTCGTATTAATAGTCGGCGAGTTACAACTATTTATACAACTAACAACAGTAGTCAGCGATTAGACGTAGCGTAATCGCAATATATAAGGACTAACTTCCGACTACACAACGACAACTATGCGACTAAAAGAGGTATCCACACGTAGTCACAAAAACATAATCATCAAATGGTCGTTAAAATAAGTGAGTCATGGGCGATTAATATGTGTCTGTTTAATATAGTCACCAAGTAGTCGTAACAATTGGCCAGTATGTACCGACTGTTGGTACTGATTCGGCCACTACTTGTCGGCTGTTGGTGCTGGATTTCCCTCTAGGAAATCCGGCCCATTAACAAATAAGACAAAGGCCCATATCTATGAGTCCGTTCCAGGATCAGAGACGAAGAGACGAGCCAATTCATTTGTTGGGCCCAAACGAATGACGCTTCGACAAGGCCCAAGTGATGCCGAAGTAAGAGGCGATCGAGCTCGAGCTCGGCAGGAGACGACGTGGAGATAGAGCGACTCGGTCTTTGCCAGTTCAACTGATCCGCGAGAATCACGGGGATCGTTACGAAGGAGAGGCCGAAATATCGGAACAGAGAGATCAGAGTCGAAACTATTTAAAAGAGGAAGTGGCGATCATTTCAGGAGATTCCAACCCTAACTTAGAACACTTCGACTAGATAGCTCGATCATCATACTTTGTACTCTCTTTTCGATTGTGTTTGTTCTATCTCGACGATCAATCTCAATAAAGTCTTTGATTCATAGGAAACTATACCATTTCTATATCCTAAAGTCCAAATCCACGAATACAAATTCTTAGCGTGAATCCCGGATCTCACATTTGGCGCCGACTGTGGGGACTATCTGTAGTTTTCCTGTCTTAAGAATCAAATCTTAGATCCGATAGATCAAGATGAATCCCGACCAATCTGGCTCTCCCAGCGCCACACCACCGGTTGACCACCCTCAAACGGTCGACAACGTTCTTCAGAACACCACCGGGGTAAGAATCATGGGTCATACCGATGGCATGTTGACGAGCTCTGCCTCAGTCTCCACGACCTCGGCACCGGCCGGCTCAGTCTCCCAAACAATCGCGACGAGCTAGACACCGACAAATGTTTTGTCAGGAACTAACAATCCGAGCATAAACTGGGTGTGGATGAGAAACGATTCGATTCCCACCCCTGGAGGCGGATCTGGAACAACCAGGCCCAATTCGCCACTGCCCTCTGCTCCACAGCGACAAAGCCCGGATGATCTCGCTGAAATCCGTTCGATGTTAAGCCTGTTGGTAAACCGAACGAGAAACAACGAGGCAAGCGCATGGGCCCAAGAGATTGCGAACCGCTCTCTGGCCGCACAACTCGATGAACAGGAAAGGCGCATTAACGCCCGTATTGAAGAGCTCGCTAGCCAAAACCAGGGGGTAGATCAACACATGATCCACGAACCCCTATAAGTCCCCCACCGTGTACACGCTTGGACTCCTCCCAGGTGGTAACTCCACCGGGAACGTCGGGGAATTTCGCCAGTACGTCGAATAGCGGCTTTCGCCCCATAATGACGCCCATCGCGACTCCAACCCCATTCGGTTCAAATTCAACGATCACAGATCCAACCGGATCGGGAAGTCGACCATTACCCGGGCCACCACCTTTCCCGAGTAGTTTGAATATCCGGACGAGGCAACTAGGAGGCTCTGCTTTCGCCTCGAGCTCAGGACCCGTTAACGGGTCAAATACGGTACAGTTCCGAACGCCGCAGGTCGACCAGACGGGATCGTTTCCAGCAATCGATCTCCTCGACCCCACTTTCCCCGGACAAATGTCCAATCAAGCACAAGCCCAGTTCGCGCCTACGACAGGCGACAGCCACGATATGCTTAGACAGTATATTGAACAAGCTAAGGCTCAGTTCGTCAGTCTGAGCTCCAAAGTTCACTTGGCGACAAGCGCGGCGCCCGACATCGATCGAGTGATCGAAGAAACGCGACAAACACCGTTCACAGACCGGATCGCCTTCGCAAGAATCCGAGAAATCAAGAAAACTAAATTTCCAGAATTCTCTGGGAAGTCGGACCCCAAAGCCCATATCAGGGCATTCCGACTAGCGATGGCAAGGGTATACCTTACCGACGAGGAGAGAGAGCCAGCTTTCTGCAGGCTCTTCGCCGAAAAGCTATCGGGCTCCGCCCTAGAATGGTTTGCCGGACTGGAAGAAAGATCCATCGACAACTTCACCCAGTTCATGACGGCTTTCCTCAAACAATACTCCGTCTTTATCGAGGAAAAGACTACTGAGGCAGCTCTATTTGGCGTCTCCCAAAAACCCGACGAATCGCTTCGCTCGTACATCGACCGATTTAAGGAAATAAAATCCAAAATCGCAAACCCACGAGACGAAGTAGCTATAGAAGCACTGCGACGTGGACTATGGTATTCAACCAGATTCCGCGAGGAAATAACAGTCCGCGAACCTCAAACACTCGATGATGCCCTTTATCGCGCATCGGCCTTCGCTCGCCTCGAGGATGAAACCACGACCCTCAGAGAAAAGCACCGAAAAGAAAAGAACCCTTCGGGATCGCAGAACTCGAACTCGAAAAAGGATTCCCGTAAATCAGGGAACGTCAATGCGGTCGAGAGCCCGAAGAGCTCGAAGAAATTTGAGTTCGACAAGGAAAAATTCTGTGAATTTCACAACAAAAGAGGACACTCTGAAGGATTGTTTAGTTGATCCTGATTCAATTCTTAGATTCATATCAACCTAAACATGCGGATCTAGGTTCTTCTCAGAATAGAAACAAATGATGATCTCACCTTATACCTGTTTGCAGCGGAAAGAGATGGTATGTCTGAGATCAGAGAAACACCGAGAGATGAATCCTCCAGAGGTTCACACACGCGATCACAGAAAACGGCTGCTAGACCACCAGGAGCTCGGCGAAGAGAGAGAGAGATTTCGGCTGTGTTGCTTAGGGTTAATGGTTCTGAACTCGAGTTTTATCTCATAAAACTTGTCCTATTCCGTTTGGGCCATTTGGCCCAAACACCAATTAACTCGACGGTATTCGCGCACTGTGTCGACCGACACACCTTGTGTATCGATCGACACAGAGTGGCTAAACCGTTTTATTCTCTCTAAGTACAGTAAATGCCTAGCACTTTTACCGTACTTCTGCTAAACCGTTCCTACACATTTTCCTGTTAGCTTAGGCGTATGACCCATATGGGATCATATAATAAAGGCAATAAGTTCAAGACTTATAGATCATGAGCGGACTCTAGCAAGCCATCATGACCCCCAGTATTATATGACTTATGTCTGATCATTGACATACTCTTACTTTCTAGAGACAGTACCGAGATTACTGGACACAATTCCAACAATCTCCCACTTGTACTGGAATCTCTGTATTCATAATCCTTTTGTCACAATATCTCGATTAGTCATAAGGCAAGATTGGTGTCATCCTTATAAAGCCTAATCTTGTTCATCGGACTCTGATTCGATACTGACAATCCAAACGACTCGGGACAGTCCGTTTGAGCATGGCCATGCATTTTCCAGTATTCAAATCTCCGATTGGCCTAGAGATATTCACTCCATTTATATTGGAGGGACAAATTCAGTCTTGTTCCATCACTGTAAACTACTCATTTCATAATGTACCCAAACAAGGTCCTTATAACTATCGCAGAACGATAGCGTTAGACAATGATCAAAGTGCATCAGTCCATGTGCAGTCACATGCATGCGAACTCAGGTCTAAGGACTATACTCTATAGTCGTAGTAAGAATCTCTTATGACACATATATAAATATCCTGAAGAGTTCTTATAAGCGGGTCTTGTCCGGTCGTATGTTCCCAAACATACACCTATGTACTGACTTTGATGCCGCGCATCTATGACACACTGAGACTTTGTCATAAGTCACGTACCAATCCAGTCTCACACGGTTGTTGGTGTTCCAATTTCAACAACCTCCGACTAGGGACGGGATGATATAAAACATCTATCAAATATAGGGTCTCATGATCAAGCTAAATGACTTCGATGACTCAAGATCAAGTCATTTACTTCGATGACCTATAAAATGGTTCATATCACTTTGGAACGATTATTTCATCACAGTTAAAAATAATCGTGAAATAATAATTTCATTAAACATAAGAATGTTTTACAAGAACATATCAAATAACTAAATAAAAGCCCTCAAACTCCCACTCAAATTTAGATTACATTTCAATGTCTCTAATGCCTACAGCTTCAGTCAGAAACTCGAGCTTAGGCCTTGGGAGTGGCTTTGTCAACGGATCAGCGACGTTATCATCAGTCTGAACTCGGCTGATCTTGACTTCCTTTCTATTAATGATGTCACGTATCAAGTGAAATCTTCTTAGAACATGCTTGGATTTCTGGTGTGATCTTGGTTCCTTTGCCTGAGCTATAGCACCATTGTTGTCACAAAACAGTGCCAGAGGCTCAGCCGCATCTGGTATCACACCTAGTTCAATAATGAACTTTCGTATCCAAACAGCTTCCTTCGCAGCTTCTGAGGCGGCGATATATTCAGCTTCTGTGGTGGAATCTGCAACGGTGTCTTGCTTGGAGCTTCTCCAACTGATTGCACCGCCATTCAGACAAAAGATATAGCCGGACTGTGACCGGAAATCATCTTGGTCTGTCTGGAAACTTGCGTCCGTGAATCCACTGACTTTAAGCACATCACTTCCACCGTACACTAAGAACTTATCCTTAGTATGTCTTAGATACTTCAAGATATTCTTTACGGCAATCCAATGGTTTTCACCTGGATTTGACTGGTATCTACTCGTCATGCTCAATGCATAAGCAACATCAGGACGAGTACAGATCATGGCATACATGACAGATCCTATTGCAGATGCATAAGGAATATTCTTCATGCGCTCAAGCTCAGCAGCCGTCGTAGGGCTCTGCTTATTGCTTAGCGTTGTGCCATGTACCATTGGCGTGAAGCCCTTCTTGGAATCCTTCATGCTGAATCTTTGTAGGACTTTGTCAATGTATGAATCTTGACACAAGCCTATCAGCCTTCTAGATCTATCCCGGTAGATCCTGATTCCAAGAACGTATGCGGCTTCACCCATGTCTTTCATGGAAAAACAACTTCCAAGCCAGTCCTTTACGGACTTCAGCATTGGAACGTCGTTTCCGAGAAGCAGTATGTCATCGACATACAGAATAAGAAATACAATCTTGCTCCCACTAGATTTCTTATACACGCATTGTTCTTCTTCGTTTCTGATGAAGTCAAATTGCTTGATCGCTTCATCAAAACGAAGATTCCAGCTCCTCGATGCTTGCTTCAATCCATAAATGGATTTATGAAGCTTGCATACCTTTCCAGCATTCTTTGGATCTATGTAACCGTCAGGTTGTGTCATATACACATCCTCTTCCAGAATACCATTCAGGAAGGCGGTTTTCACGTCCATCTGCCAAATTTCATAATCATGAAAAGCTGCAGTTGCTAGTAGAATCCGAATAGATTTCATCATAGCCACTGGTGAATAGGTTTCATCGTAATCCACACCGTGAACTTGTCTGAAACCTTTTGCCACCAACCTGGCTTTATAAATCTGGACATTTCCATCCACGTCAATCTTCTTCTTGAAGATCCATTTGCACTCGATGGCTTTTACACCAGCGGGTAAGTCAACCAACGAAAACACTTGGTTGACCGACATGGAGTCCATTTCGGAATCAGTGGCCTTGCGCCACTTAGAGGAATCTGGGCCCATCATGGCTTGATTGAAGTTCGATGGTTCATCACCATCAATGATCAGAAGATCATGACAGTCAGTCACGAGGAATCCTTGATATCTCTCGGGTTCGTGACGGATCCTCCCGGATCTTCGAACTTCAGGTACTACAGGTTCAGGCTCTACAATTTCTTGTAGGTCCTCCTGCTGCTCTTCCTCATTAGGTTGAGCAGTATCCTGTTCATCTTGAATTTCTTCAAGCAGTACCTTACTCCCACTGTCTTTCTTAGAGAGAAACTCTCTCTCAAGAAAGTTACAATCCCGGGCAACAAAGATCTTGTTCTCGGAACGTAGATAGAAGTAATAAGCCTTGGTTTCCCGTGGATAACCAATGAAGTAGCATTTGTCAGATTTTGGTGTAAGCTTGTCTGAGATCAATCTCTTGACATAGTCTTCACAACCCCAAATTCTGAGATAAGACAGCACTGGAGCTTCTCCAGTCCATAATTCATATGGTGTCTTTGCTACTGCTTTCGATGGCGCTCTATTTAGAGTGAACACTGCTGTTAGCAGAGCATATCCCCAAAGGGATATTGGAAGGTCTGTGTGACTCATCATAGATCGAACCATATCCAATAAGGTCCGATTTCTCCTTTCAGACACACCATTCCATTGAGGTGTTCCAGGAGGAGTGAGTTGGGATACGATCCCACACTCTCTCAGATGATCACTGAATTCTTGGCTTAAGTATTCTCCTCCTCGGTCGGACCGAAGAGCCTTAATGCTTTTGCCAAGTTGGTTCTGTACTTCATTTTGGAATTCTCTGAACTTCTCAAAAGATTCAGACTTATGTTTCATTAAATAAACATATCCATACCTACTGAAATCATCAGTAAAGGTAATGAAGTACTGATAGTTTCCTCTTGCATTTGTGGACATTGGGCCACACACATCAGTATGTATCAGGCCCAATACGTCACTGGCCCTCTCGTTAGGTTTATTAAAGGGGGCCCGTGTCATTTTGCCCATCATGCAGGATTCGCATTTCTCACATGACTCAAAGTCAAATGAGCCAAGAAGTCCATTCGAATGGAGCCTCTTGATGCGTTTCTCGCTGATGTGCCCTAAACGACAATGCCATAGAAACGTTCGGTTCTCCTCATTAGGTTTGAACCGTTTGGTATTAATGTTATAAATTGGCGCGGATTGATCGAGTATGTAAAGCCCATTCATAAGAGGGGCAGAACCATAGAACAAATTGTTGCGATTGAAGGAACATAATTTATTCTTAACTGAAAAATCATAACCTTCCAAATCCAACAAAGAAATTGAAATAATATTTCTGCTTATAGCAGGTACAAAATAACAATTATTGAGTTCTAAAATCAATCCCGAAGGTAAAGACAACAAGTAAGTGCCTACAGCTAGCGCTGGAACTTTCGCTCCATTCCCAACTCGTAGCTCCACTTGTCCTTGCTTCAGCCTTCTACTGTTGCTGAGTGCCTGCATATTAGTACAAATATGAGCCCCACAACCAGTATCCATAACCCATGAGGTATTATCAGAAGTAGTTGTATTAACTTCTATAACAAAAATACCTGTTGAAGAAGTCTCAAAAGTCTTCTTCTTCAATTCCTTTAGACCTTCCTGGAATTTCTTACATTCTCTCCTCCAATGCCCTGGTTCTTTACAGAACCTGCATATGTCAGTTGGCCCAGCCTTGGACTTGGGCTTGGGCTTTGGCGTGTCCTTGTCCGCGACTTGGACAGCCTTGGCCTTTCCCTTATCCTTAGCAGAGGATTTCTTAAACCCCTTGCCCTTCTGCACCATAAGCACATTGGGGTCCTTGGCGGTTTTCCTCAAATTGGGCTCCGCAGTCTTGAGCATTCCGTGAAGCTCAGGCAATGTCTTACTCAAGCCATGCATGTTAAAGTTCAGAATGAACTGATCATAGCTTGCAGGTAATGACTGCAGAATGATGTCGCAGGCAAGTTCCTGGCTGATTGGGCAGTCGAGTTTCTGAAGATGATCGAGATAACCCATCATCTTCAAGACATGAGGACTCACTGCCGCATTCGCAGCCAACTTGCAGTCCAAGAGGTTCTTAACTGTTTGAAACCTCTCAGTCCTAGCCTGCTCCTGAAAATGCGATTTCAGGCTTGCCATTATCTCGATGGGTGACAATACAATCTCGAACTGTTTTTGCAGCTCAGGAGTCATTGTCACCAACATCAGGCAATAGGCATCATTTTCATCTGACGAATGCTTTTCCCAAGCATTATGCAGAGTCCTGGCGGCATTGGCAGGAGGCCTCTCGGGGAGAGGATCACGAAGGACATAATCCTTCTTCTCCTGCTTGAGGACTAGCCTCAAGTTCCTTGACCACGTCAGGAAGTTCGTTCCAGTCAGCTTCTCTTTTTCGAGAACAGACCGGATTGAGAATGTGTTTTGTGTGCTTGTAGTAGTCATAGCTGAAATATATAGATAAAAAGGTTATTAGTTAAAATGTTCAATATGATTAATCTCGTATTAAATTTAATATGATTAATCACGCATTATATTCAATAACATAAGTTACCCTCAATAGAATATAATGATTCCAAGATCCACATATAACTAAGATTAAAGTGGGCCACTGGCCGTCACCAAACCTTAGCTTATATCGGTAAGCCCTATATCGGCTAATTATATCCGTGATATAACTCTTGGTTGTGAATCTGGGCCCGAGGCCCAATCCACTCTGATGTCTCAAGGCCCGGGACTCCCGATGGCCCAGTCAAGAAAACCAGACTATACAGTCATGTAATCATTAATGTCTGGGACTCCCAATGACATTTATGAATCACAAACCGTCTTATCCACGCAAAAGCAGACACCCTCACACTGTAAGGCCATGAATACAATTGAATGGGCTTCGACAGCTGACATAGAATGGACAAGACATCCAACGCTTGATATTATTTGAGGTTCGTAGGTTTATTTAAAAAATTCATTCCCAAAATAGAAGATTAATATTTCGGGAAACTTTCCATTTTTGGAAACCTACTATTTTGGAAACTTTCTAAAATTGGAAACTTTCTAAAAACGGAAACTTTCTAACTTTAGAAATTTCTTAAAATCCGAATCATGCAAATCTAGAAACTTCTATAAATTAAGAAACTTTCTAATTTCAAAATATCGGAAACTTTAATTTAAAATCGATTTAAATTCTTTATAAAATAAATTTTAAATTAATCTGAAGAAAGACTCAAATAATTGGCCCAATTGTTTTAACTTCTTGGCCCGAGGCACAAGAATTGGTCCATGTCCAAGACATGACCCAATTGTCCAATTAAATGACATAACCGGTCTAGTTCATTAAAATTGGTCTAACCAAATTTTAATTACTACGATGACCACAATTGTCAACCGGTTATTTACTAAACCGGATTTTCTCAATTTATTTGGTCCAACCAAATCAAATTAGAAAATCCTGGTTTAGGCACTAAATCCAATAATTCTTTCAGCATTGGATTTCTTGTTCCGGTTTAACCAGACTTAATAAAATTATTAAATCTGTTTATTAAACCAGGACGAATTAATTTTAATCAAAAATTAAACCGAGCCTTAAACCAACCATGTCGATCGATGAACCAACCATGTCGATCGATCCATCAACCGCATCGGTCGATGCTCTCAGCATCGATCCTGCATCGATCGTGCATCGATCCTGTATCGATCGATGCTCTCACGCATGCACGGAATCGAGCCAAAACCCTAACCGTGTCGATCGATGTGCACCAACCGCATCGGTCGATGCACCAATATCGAACCTGCATCGATCCTGCATCGATCGATGCTTTCACGCGTTAACAGGGTTAGCCGATAGACTGTATCGACCGATCCATGCGATCGTATCGATCGATCCATGCGATCGCAGTCGATACAGACCTTTTGAAATCGCATTCTACCAAATCATATAGCTTGGTTTCTGCAATTTTATGTGTGTTTAGGTTTCAATTCTTGTTACTTAAGTGGTTTCTCTTATCAGTAGTTGATTCAAAACACTTTTAAACAAGAAAACAATCCTAAACATTGAATCTAAACAAGAAAAACCAAAACCAATGGCTCTGATACCACTGAAGGATTGTTTAGTTGATCCTGATTCAATTCTTAGATTCATATCAACCTAAACATGCGGATCTAGGTTCTTCTCAGAATAGAAACAAATGATGATCTCACCTTATACCTGTTTGCAGCGGAAAGAGATGGTATGTCTGAGATCAGAGAAACACCGAGAGATGAATCCTCCAGAGGTTCACACACGCGATCACAGAAAACGGCTGCTAGACCACCAGGAGCTCGGCGCAGAGAGAGAGAGATTTCGGCTGTGTTGCTTAGGGTTAATGGTTCTGAACTCGAGTTTTATCTCATAAAACTTGTCCTGTTCCGTTTGGGCCATTTGGCCCAAACACCAATTAACTCGACGGTATTCGCGCACTGTGTCGACCGACACACCTTGTGTATCGATCGACACAGAGTGGCTAAACCGTTTTATTCTCTCTAAGTACAGTAAATGCCTAGCACTTTTACCGTACTTCTGCTAAACCGTTCCTACACATTTTCCTGTTAGCTTAGGCGTGTGACCCATATGGGATCATATAATAAAGGCAATAAGTCCAAGACTTATAGATCATGAGCGGACTCTAGCAAGCCATCATGACCCCCAGTATTATATGACTTATGTCTGATCATTGACATACTCTTACTTTCTAGAGACAGTACCGAGATTACTGGACACAATTCCAACACACTCGACCGAAGATTGCTATACTCGAGCTAAAGCCGAGGCTCAAAAGCGAGAGTCCAAAAGCAAACAAGACTCCGAAGTCGAGGAGGAAACTCCATCCGACAAAAAGGAAAGTAAACAGACCAAAGAGTCGAACACCAAGAGGCCTTCTCAAAATAAACGAGAACGGACAAAGGAGCCGGAATCTCCCGAAACACTTCCTCAGGGGTCGCGGAAGCGAGTTGAGTTTATTATCGGCGAGCTCAGCCTGAGCGGCACCCCGGAAGGTTCGGCATTATCCCCACCTCCGGCTCCGGTTAAGAGTTTACGCTCACGAATCAATCTCCCTCGTCTCTGCGCGGGGGGGGGGGGGGGGGTGGGGGTGGTGTACGGGCTATACCCCCTAAACGAATCGACTTCATCTTCGGTGGCTCAAAGCTTTGCCGAGACTCGGTCAATTCAATCAAAGCTCTTCAAAGAAGAGTCGAAACTGACAAAGGGGGGAAAATCCCAATGATAGGTCCAGACCACGAGATCACTTTCCACGAGAGCGAGACAAGCAATCTCGACAAACCACACGACGACGCTCTCCTCGTTTGTTTAGTAGTGGGAGATGTCGAACTCTCAAAGATAATGATCGACACAAGAAGTTCGGTCGATGTCCTCTTTTATGATGCGTTCAAAAAGATGGACTTCAACGACTCCGAGATCGTGGAAGAAAATACACCACTAGTAGGGTTCACTGGCGAAACAACATACTCGATGGGCTCTGTCTTCGCCCCGGTGATAGCTGGAGGAGTCCGAAGAATGACAGAGTTCTTCATAGTGGATCGGCCAGCTCCCTATAACGCTATTCTAGGTCGACCATGGATATACGACATGAAAGCGGTACCATCGACCTACCATCAATGCTTAAAATTCCCAACTCCTAAAGGGGTAAAAACCGTGTACGGAAGTCAAAAGATTTCCCGCCATTGCTACATGAATGGATACAAACAGATTGAGAAATCCCCTGCGTAGCAATTACAGAAAGAGGACGAGCTCACCACCATGCAGACCAAAAGGTCGAATGACCCGAGTCAAATAGGACCTCCAAAGGACCTCGCGACCCAATTTTGCATAGACGATGCTCATCCCGAAAGACTCGTTGGCATTGGAATCGACCTATCAGAGCCAGTCAAAAACGAACTGGTCTCTTTCCTTAAACAAAACGTCGACTCCTTTGCCTGGTCTACAGCAGACATGAGAGGGATCAACATCGACGTTACCAGCCACGAGCTGAATGTCGACCCAACCTACAAACCGGTAAGACAGAAACGTCGAAAACTAGGTCCAAAACGAGCTCAAGCCGTCAATGACGAGGTCGATCGATTATTAAAAATCGGATCGATCAGAGAGGTCAAATACCCCGACTGGCTTGCGAACCCTGTAGTGGTTAAGAAAAAGAACGGGAAGTGGAGAGTCTGTGTAGATTTCACGGATCTCAACAAAGCATGTCCGAAGGACAGCTTCCCACTCCCACACATCGACCGGCTGGTCGAAGCCACCGCCAGACACCAGCTATTATCCTTCATGGACGCTTTGTCGGGGTACAATCAAATATTAATGAACCCCGAGGACCAAGAAAAGACTTCGTTCATAACTGATCGAGGCACGTACTGCTACAAAGTCATGCCCTTCGGACTAAAAAACGCAGGAGCGACTTACCAACGCCTCGTCAACAAGATGTTTTCAGGACTCCTAGGCAAAACTATGAAAGTCTACATCGACGATATGCTGGTCAAATCTTCCAGGTATGAGGATCACATCCCACAACTAAAATAATGTTTTATCATTCTCAATAAATACGGGATGAAACTCAACCCAGCAAAGTGTACCTTCGGGGTCCCCTCAGGAGAATTCCTAGGTTACCTAGTAACCGAAAGAGGGATCAAAGCGAACCCAAAACAGATCGCAACATTCATAGAGATGAAATCTCCCAGAACAACGCGAGAAGTCCAGCGCCTGACTGGCAAAATAGCTGCTCTGAACCGTTTCATCTCGAGGTCGACTGATAAATGTCTGCCCTTCTATCACTTGCTCAAAGCGAACAAAAAGTTCCTCTGGGACGAAAAGTGCGAAGAAGCGTTCACTCAGCTCAAAGATTACTTAAGCGAACCACCCATACTAGCGAAACCAGTAGAAGGGGAACCCCTCTACCTCTACCTAGCTGTCTCGATGGCAGCGGTAAGTGGAGTCCTGGTTCGCGAAGAACAGAACAAACAACGGCCGGTGTATTACATCAGTAAGACCTTAATCGACGCTGAAACCAGATACCCCGCCATGGAAAAACTCGCCCTAGCGCTAGTGACATCAGCTCGGAAACTCCGACCATACTTTCAATCGCACTCGATCATAGTAATGACCTCTCAGCCACTGAGAACCATCCTTCACAGTCCAAGCCAGTCCGGTCGACTGGTCAAATGGGCTATCGAACTTAGCGAGTATGACATAGAATATAAAGCTCGGACGTGCCTAAAAGCACAAGTACTTGCAGATTTTATAATCGAGCTCCCACCGACCGTCGAACTCGACCCGACCTCCGCCAAAAAATGGAAACTCTACGTTGACGGAGCTTCCTCAAGGCAAGGATATGGAGTCGGAGTAAAACTGGTCTCCCCTACCGGCAAAGTATTGGAACAGTCTTTCAGACTGGGCTTCGCCGCATCAAATAACGAAGCAGAATATGAAGCGTTAATATCCGGGCTCAGACTAGCAATAGCAATAGGAGCCCGAGAAGTAGACGCGTTCAGCGACTCCCAATTGGTCACGAGCCAATATCACGGCGACTACGAGGCCAAGGACGAGCGCATGGAAGCATACCTACAGGTAGTCCATACGCTCGCCAAACAGATCGAATTCTTTGATCTAACACGGATCCCGCGGGGGGAAAACACCGTAGCCGATGCCCTAGCCGCATTAGCATCGACATCAGATCCTAACCTTAAAAGGATCATACCGGTCGAGGGAATCGAGAAACCAAGCATCGACATAGCCCTAAAGGCTCTGTCCTTGAAAGAGGACGAGCCTGCCATAAAGGACGATGTCGAGCACAAAAAATGTCTCGGCAACACCAGTCGCGACATCATCGAAATTGATGATGATCCTGATCCGAGAAATGCCGTGTACGTCGCGAACGTCCCCGACGGACCAATCCAAGCCGCATCCACCAGTCAAGGACCAGAGCCTGACAATGACGAATATTGGAGAACTCCGATCATTCGATACATTACAAATGGCGAAGTTCCGGATGACAAATGGGAGGCACGGAAACTCAAGGTACAAAGTGCAAGGTACTGCGTCACACAAGGAGAGCTGTTTAAAAGGAGTATCTCCGGACCTTACCTCAAATGCCTCGACAAAAGGCAAGCCCTAGCCGTGATCACGCAGGCCCACGACGGATCCTGCGGAAGCCATTCCGGAGGATGAGCCCTGGCCGTACGAATCAAAAGGCAAGGCTATTTCTGGCCAACAATGGCCACCGAATGCGAGTCCTTCTCCACAAATGCGACAAGTACCAAAAGCACGCCCTGATTATCCACCAAGCATCAGAGAAACTCTCCTCTATCTCATCGCCATACCCATTCATGCGATGGGGAATGGACATCGTGGGGCCCCTAGTCGCATCCGGCAAAAAGAAAGCCACACACTTATTGGTAATGACAGACTACTTCACCAAATGGATTAAAGCAGAGTCGTACCAAAAGGTCAAAGACGTTCACGTTAAGGAGTTCGTCTGGCGAAACATCGTTTGCCGGCACAGACTACCCCACGAGATCGTCACTGATAACGGTTCCCAGTTCATATCGAACGCCTTCAAGGAGTTCTGCAGAACGTGAAACATAAAGCTGACTTACTCAACGCCACGCTATCCCCAAGGGAATGGACTGGCGGAAGCGGCTAGCAAGGCAATCATGAATAGTCTCAAGAAAAGACTCAATGAGTGCAAAACGAGCTGAAGCGACGAGCTTCCAGCCGTACTCTGGGCCTACCGGACTACCCCCGCAAATCCACCGGCGAGACTCCCTTCTCGCTAGCTTACGAGATCGAGGCGGTAGTACCAGCCGAAATCCTCGTGTCAAGCGTCCGCAAAGAAGAATGCCCACGACAAGAGGAACTCAATAACAAGATGATAACTGACGAGCTCGATCTCGTCAACGAAAGGAGGAACCTCGCACTAGCTCGAATCCAGAACTACCAACAAGCCGCAGCTCGTTACTACGATTCCAAGATCAAAACTCGAAGGTTTCAAGTAGGAGAGCTCGTCTTACGGAAAGTATTCTACCATAAAAAGGAAGAACACGCTGGGAAGTTAGGAGCAAAGTGGGAAGGTCCTTACCAGGTCACCGACGTTGTAAAGGACGGGGTCTACCGACTCAAGTCGGTGGAAACCCAGAAACCCGAACTACGACCTTGTAACATCATCAACCTCAAAAAGTACTTCCACTAGGAGTACGACAACATAATCGAACTACGAAATGGCTTGATCCCCTTAAAAGGGTACGTAGGCAGCTCGACTTCGAGCGCAGCCACCCCCCAAACACAAAGCTCTTACCGAGCTCAACAAATTCTGACGAAGTCATACTAGCTTATCTTTGTGAAATCAAAATAAGTCCCTCAATCCAATGCCTCTTTCTGTCGTAAAAGTTAGAGTCATTGCGAAATACCTCACCATTACATTCTCAAAAAGAGATATGAAATTATCTCTTCAAAAGCTAAAGTGATATGAAATTATCTCTTCGAAAACAAACGATATTAATTTATCCTTTCCAAGCGACCTGAAATGGTCTTTCCCAAAATCAAGGGATATGAAATTTTCTCTCCAAAAATCAAGTCATATGAAATTATCTCTCCAAAAATCAAGTGATATGAAATTATCTCTCCAAAAATAAAGCGATATGAAATTATCCCTTCATAAACAAGCGATATGAAATTATCCCTTCCGAGAGATCTCAAACGACCTCTCCCAAAATCAAGCGATATGAAATTATCCCTTCAAACAAAGCGACCTAAAAGCGGTCCTCCCAAATCGAACGAACTGAAATGATCGTCCCAAAGAACGAGATCCAGAGCGATCTTTCCAAAACCTATAATTCTTCTGAACCTTATATGGATTAAAAGAATTGGGGGGCTACCCCCTCCCTTCAAGCAAAGAAACAACGAAGTCGAGACAGTTATTCAAGCAAACGACCTTTGTAAGTCCACTTCGATTCGTCCTTATATACTTAACTTTTCTTTTTCGAAGTTCAGCGATAAGCTCGAACTTTACATTACGAAAGAATCGTACAAACGAAATAGTCTTGGCAAAGAGCTCGAGCTCAAACGCAATTGACCTGAAAGTTCACAAAGAACTCCCTAAGGCAACTCGAGATAAGTTATTTGTCGACGCCACCGAAGAGGTTCAAGTTGCCATAACGGCCAAACTCTATGCTGAAGCATCAAATCAGCAAAATCTATGCTAAGGCATGAAAGATTCGAAGGCAATTCATAAAAGAAAAGGAGGACACGATGTCCTCAAGTTCGAGTAAAAGCCCACTAAGGGCAACACCAAAAGAAGAAAAAAGCCACCTTGGGCAACAAAAGTCTGAGGACAAATTAAAAGCCCTCTAGGGCAGCAACGGATAAAAAGAGGACTAGAACTGCTTGGGAGGAGAGGAAGCTTCGTCTTGATTTTCCATCCGATCATCAGTCGCCCTGTCCTCCTCGAGTCGACCCTCGACCTCATCGCTAACTCGCGAGCTAACTCCGGTCGGAAGGTTCGATCCATACTGATCAAGACGAGCGGCCGCCTGGTTTAGAGGGCACGCCAAGATCACGGAATCGTCCGACATTACCGGCAAATTAAGCTTGCTGATACTGAAGTCCGACACCGCTGCGACATTCATCTCCTCCGTGGCCAATCTTTTCTTCTCGGCCAAGTCCATCACCTCCTTGGTCAGATCCAGTTCGCGAGAAGCGAACTCGGCGATAAGCGCGATATTGGCCAAAGCCTCCTGAAGCCTCATCTCGGCGCTCACGGCGACTTTCCTTTGGCTCTCCTTCGCCGAGATTCCCTCGAGAATCTTGGGGTATTCACCGTTTAGCCCCTTCCTCGCCTCATGGGCCGCCACCTTGACGTCAAACTCTCGGTCGGCGAGAGCCTTGTCCAGATCGCCCTGACATTGCGTAGCCCGAACATCCGCAACCCGACCTGCCTCAATGGTGGTTCAACTCGCCTCCTCCGCGACCAAAACCTAAGCCAAGGCACCTTGCAACTGCGCATCCAGGTCGCCCGCCTTCTTCCGTAGCTCCTCCTCTCGAGCCAAGGCCCCCTGCAACTGCGCTCTCAGGTCACTAACCGTCTTCTCAACGGTATTGAGCTCGCTCGCCTGCAATATCTCCCGCAGCTCTCGCTCGGCCCTAGACGCAAACCTGTTCGCAGCCTCAAAGGCCTACGAGAAAAACGAGAATTAAGCATGAAACATATCAAAAAGCGAAGGAAGGAAATCGTTACCTTCCCATAAGCCGCCATCATCTCGGTATAAGCTTCACCGAGAGCCATATCCCCGATAGCCGGGAGCTGAACACCTGCGGGCTAAAAATGCCTCAGCAGATAGGCCACACCCATCGGGTCATCCACAATCGGACATTCCTTCTGGTGCCTGAAGCGCCAGTTGAAAGACCCGGAGGACCCGGAAGAAGCAGGTCTCGCCTCAACACTCTGGTTCGATCTCCTCGAGCTCACCTCCGCGTCAGTTCTTTAACGCTTCACCGCCGGTGGAGGAGGACCACCCCGGCTCCGACCGTTTGATCCCCTCGAACCATTCGACCGGGAGTTGCGCAAAGCAGGCTCTCCAGACGGGATCTGAACTGGTTCCTGACCGGCCGAAAGAGGAGGTAAATTCTCCACCCCCACGTTTGCCTCTCCGTACCCTGAGACCTCGGGGAGAGAAACCTGAACAGGGTTAGGAGGAGGGATCGAAGGAGGAGGAGGCCCCTCGCCCATGGCAAAAAGAAGGGCGTTGCTCAAGTCGCCGACCTTCATTTTCTTCGCCAGATCAATGGGATCCTTCCCGTTCCGAAGACTGCTAGATCTTCGCGACATCTTTCCAAGAGAAGGGGTGCTTGCGGTAGAACTGTCGTCCGAAACAGATCGATCTGCAGACAAAACAGACTCGAGTCAGCCCGGCAAACGAAAAGGCATATGGCGCAAAAATCCTTGTACGGACTAACCAAAATACTTACTCTCTCCAGCCCGCTCGATAATCTGAAGCGGAGCCTGAACGATTCGAGTCGAAGTGGGCCGAGAAGGGAAGCGTGATCCGTCTCGCGAAAGACGAGGTTTGTATAAAGGAGGTTGTCGGGCCGCAGGACCTAAGGCAGCTCGAATTCGATAGTCCGTAAAGTTAGACTAGCGGATATCTCCTCTCCGAAGGCGAGCTATCAAACTCGATGTATTTGGGTTCAAAGGTAATGACTCAGGAGCCTCTGCAAAGAAACCAAAAAGGTTATTAGCAAACAGCTCGATGTCAATGAAGGACACCGTAGCAACCAGAGAAACTAGTAAACCCTATAAGCTAACCAACGCTAGCTGCCCATCTTGTCGGGATAACCGAATAATCAAAATCCTCGACCGAGTGATGATTGATCCTGAAGTAAAAGTATTTACTCTTCCACACATCCCTCGTCGGGATCTCATCAAGGATCTTCCCATGGCGAGGAGAGAGGTAGTAGGTCCCGGGAAAACGAGTGTTATGTTTTACCGAAGAAACCCTCATCAACTCCTCGACCCCGAAGTCTATGCCCTCCTCGACGGCTCTGACCCCGAGCCCGATGACATACCGAACGAAATTCGGAGTCATCTGGTGAAAGGCCAGCTGGATCTGAGCCAAAACCCATGAGATAATGCGAGGGATTGGAAAAAAACAATCCGCATTTATCAAAATAGGTATAAGAAGCACATCAATGACCCTCGACGACAGTTTCTGGGGACATTTCCAGTGATGGGATAAGTATCTCCACCTCCGGCGGAATCCGGCACTTCGCCCGCAACTTCCGTATTTGGTCGACAGTCAGACTGGACGGTGGATGAGGACCAACCGGTCCCGCCGCCACAGTTGAACTTGCCCTGGCCGTACTCTTTCGAACCATGATAGTTCGGTGTATCGAAAATTTCTTTTGAGAGAAGAAGAAAGACGAAATCTCTAGAGGAGAAAGTCTCGGAGTAACGGCAAAAGGAATAAGAGCGAGAGGCAAACATAAAAAAGGATATAATGAGGGAGAAGAAGTTACCTTGACGATTTGTAGTGCGAGCAGTAATGGGAATCGTGCTAGGTAACTTCCCCTTTTAAACTATCTCGTGCTCGAGATCCGTGGGATCTTTCGCATCCCACAATCCCAACTGCTCAATTCGAAATTTGTAAATAATTACGAAAAAGATTGAGACAGTTAGGATCCTTCAGTTCCCTGCGATCTCGACCGTCGATACAAGATCTAAAGGCAGGAGCGAATGATTAACGATTGATTCACGTCCGCCGTGGTAACGGACGCGCCATGAACAGGCTGATCCAACCCACGCGCCCAATCTAGGCCACCCGAATAAAACAAGATCTGCGGACGAGGCGAAAACAATCATTAGGGCTTCCTTAATGCCTAGAGCACGCGCGCGTCTTCCCAAGAAACGTCCACCGCCCATTAACTTCGACTTGTCAAAATTAATGGGCTGGGGGGCTATTGTTGGTGCTGGATTTCCCTCTAGGAAATCCGGCCCATTAACAAATAAGACAAAGGCCCATATCTATGAGCTCATTACAGGATCAGAGACGAAGAGACGAGCCGATTCATTTGTTGGGCCCAAACGAATGACGCTTCGACAAGGCCCAAGTGATGCCGAAGTAAGAGGCGATCGAGCTCGAGTTCGGAAGGAGACGACGTGGAGATAGAGCGACTCGGTCTTTGCCAGTTCAACTGATCCGCGAGAATCACGGGGATCGTTACGAAGGAGAGGCCAAAATATCGGAACAGAGAGATCAGAGTCGAGACTATTTAAAAGAGGAAGTGGCGATCATTTCAGGAGATTCCAACCCTAACTTAGAACACTTCGACTAGATAGCTCGATCATCATACTTTGTACTCTCTTTTCGATTGTGTTTGTTCTATCTCGACGATCAATCTCAATAAAGTCTTTGATTCATAGGAAACTATACCATTTCTATATCCTAAATTCCAAATCCACGAATACAAATTCTTAGTGTGAATCCCGGATCTCACATCGGCTATTACATGACTGTCTAAAATAGTCACAACGTAGTCGTAATATAAAGTGACTATTCGACGATTATTTCTTGACTAACTTATCGATCATCTGACGACTAACAAGAACATCAATATATGATTATGGTAAGCATTTTGCTATTAATTAGTGACTATTTATGGCTAAATTAACGACTACGCAGCGCCTAATCGGAAGAGCCAAATTCGATTATGGTAATGATTGTGTTACTACTTGCCGACTACTGTCTCACTGTCTTATATAGCCACAACTTAGTCGTAATATTTGGTGACTATTTGGTGAGGTTTAATGACTAATTAACGATCAATCTGTGACTATTCGGAAAATCAACGTATGATAAATATTTTGCGAATAATTGACGACAGTTTGTTGACTTTTCTTCGTAAAAATAAAAATTTCGATTAATTAAATTTCTGATTTGGTATACCGTTAACTGAATTATACAAGAAATGTAAAAGACATATGATTCAAAATAACATTTGTAACTTATATACTTATGTGTAGTATATAGACACAAACAATCTATATACACAAACTCCAGCATTAAGGAGTTGCCAAATCATATACCAAAAAATTAAAAAGTGCAAGAGATAATGATAAGTAACCTATGATGCATATGTTGTTGTACTTTACGTTGAGCTTCCTTCAGTTGCTCTTGGTGGGCCACAAATGCTGAAAAGTGTTTGGGCTGTCTACGCTTGCCCATTAATGGATTTTTTCCGACTCCATAACACTACAAGAAAACACACTTTTTGCGACTGCGTAAATAGTTGCAATTCAGTCGCAAAACTCTATTTTGCGACCTAATAGCGACTAAATGAGTTAGTCGCTAATCCTTCGTTGCTAATATTATTAGTCGCTATGTTAGTCGCTACTTTGCAACTAATTAGCGACTGTTTATATGTCGAGTAATTTCAGTCGCTAAATAGCCGCTAAATTTTGCGACTCTTTTATGACCAAATTGCGACTATTATATAATCATTTTAAAGTCGCGAAACATGTAGTCGCAAAAATTAGCTAGTGGTTAGCGACTAATAGTTATTTATTTTTAAAAAATTAATATATACTAAATATGTAATCGGTTTTGTTTTTTTCTTTTTCCATCTGATGGATAATATTGATTAAAACCAAAGTCGGATACAAAGACGAAAACAAGAGACGGATACTAAGACGAAGACAAAGCTGGCGAGTATAAAAACTCCCAGAGACAAAGCTAGCGAGTATAAATACTCCTAGAGACAAGCATAACAACTTATGGCAAAGGATGCCCATAAGTTTAAAATCGAAAACAAAGGACTGAAGATGTCGTGTAGAAGTCACTGGAGGACTACTCTGAGCCGTGTCAACCGGAGCCAAGGATCTCCTATCCCAGGTGTACTGAACATGCACAACAACTTGACAAGCTTGAAAAGGATACATCTCCGACAAACAAGCAGCAAGGAAGAGTTCAAAACCTATAGTTTGGCGCACTGTAGTTGCAGACGACTAAAAGCAGCTAACCGAAACAAAACACAAACTAGGTCGGAGTACGAACGTATCGAGAAGAACCAACCAATAGTTTCAAGGGCGAAATGAAGGCAGACATAAACCCGGCAGCTAGGATCGAAGAGGGCTCGGCAAGAAGCAAAGCACAAGGATCCCAAGAACAATACACCACTGAGACGAGAAGGACCAGAACTAGGAATAGAGCTGCAGAAAGATAAGCAGAGTCGAAGCGATAACAACTATGCGTACCCTCAAAAGGACTCAAGGATCAGTTCACCAGGCGCTAGCGACACGACGAATCTCAACTCTCCTCCCTAAAATCAAAGCCGCAACCGCAACAGAGCCGCATAATAAACTAACACATCTACAACCTTGAGCTGAAGCAAAAACTGCGTATTGGATTTTCGTTCAAAACCAACACTAGTGGAACCATAGAAGCACAACGCTCGTACCGAAATAGACCAAACCAGCCTTCACAGAACCAGACCAACTAAACATCGGCGACGATATACAAGCCACGAACTACTAAACCCAACACGTCTAACACAGGCCGGGAAGGAACAAAACTAAAATACCAAACCAAACCACGCTTTACCCAGCATAACCGGCCGCAGATTGAGAGAGTGAAAGAGCACGATGAAGCGCAGAGACAGGGTCGAGAATGAAGCCCCAACAACCGCCTCACCAACCTGAAACTTTCAAAACCAATCGCAACAAATTCAACCAACAACTCTGTACTGATCTCCGAGAAGATTTGAAACACCGGCGAAGAGGCTAATAGACAACGCCATGACTGCAAACTCAGACCACATCCAACCACCACACAGACGAAACAGACGCCGGAAAAAAGCTAACCACCACGCTCCAAGCGTCAACAGAGGAGAAGGAACAACAATCGAGCACAGATCTTCACTTACCAAACCAGCGAAGAACACGACCCAAGGGAACGCCAAGCAATCAAGGGGAAGGATGGGATGACTACAACGAAAATCAAAGCTAAAGACGAGCGGGGGCCGACGCCGGAGCCATGTGAGCCTCCACGCGTCGGCCTGAGGCCCGATCTGAAAAAAGTGGACTTGTGCGGCTAGGGTTTTGCAGAGAGAAAAAGAAGGTCCTAAACGATTTTTGTGTGTGTGTAATTATCTACTTTGATGTAATCAGTTTTGTATAAACAAAATTATATTAAATATATATAATTAAATTATATTACGCAACAAAAATATATTTTCTTTATAATAATAATTTACAATATCAAATAAAAACAAATAAAACGTAAGCAAAATTCGCCCTAATATTTCTCTAATAGCACACTGCTGAAGAGTGTTGTAGAGTTCTACAGGCTTGCAAAACGCCTCCATGCTCTCTTCAGCAGCAATCTTCTCCTCTTCAGACATATGCACACGGGAGTCTTCATGGCACATCTGATCTATGCTTCTTGAACAACTGCAATCGATACACAACCAAAATTGTAAACCAATACAAAAAGATGCTTAGTGTAAACAAATATGCTTCAACTTACTGTCTAACTATTATACCAAAGAATTCATAAGCATATTTGTATAATCGAAGTTGTATAAACTTAACACATGACAACCAATATCCTCAACTTCCCAACATTCTGTCATCAGATTCACAGAAAAATACACATGCACTCACTAGTATATAACAAGAAAGAAAACTCAATTCAAAATTTGCATTAAGAAATAAGATGAGAAGGCATAAGTTTGCTTAGTTACTGTGCTTTTCACACTGAACCAAAAGACTCCGAGGCTTCCATAAGGTCTAGATATACTCCGATTAAATCTCCCACCTGATACAAGAATATATGTCCACGACTCACTGAAAGGAACCAAAGACAACAATTCTGGATGGCTGATTATTTCTGTCAAACAGAGAGTAAGACATCATAACAACTCTCAGTAGTTAGATGTATTAAGTTTCGCCTTCACTCGATCAAAAAAATCAAGTTCGTAGACATGGGCCTGTCATCACAAAAGTCAATTTCAGAGCACAACGAATAGCAGACAAAATAAATTTCATGAAATCAAATTAAAAAAACTAACTCCTAGCTGTCTCAGAAATACAGAAAATACAACCCATAAATTATAAAAATAAAATAAACGGATCTTGCTGGGGAAAACCTTGAGTTTGGTGTAGTTGTCATAGATCTGGGCGTAGATAGCTTCCAGTCCACGAGCAGCAACATCAGTTGCAACAAGAACTGGAGTCCTGCCACTGCGGGATTGATTCAGAACATTGTCTCTCTCAGGCTGCGACTTGTCTCCATGTATAGCAGCAGCTCCAAATTGGCGGGTTAGATTGCGAGTTAGTTGGTCACACATCCTTTTGGTTGAGCATAATATTATCACCTTCGAGCCTGGTTCATGAGATCGCAATATCTGCTCTAGCCTCCTCTGTTTCTCCATTGGTGCTACCACTTCAATGTGCTGTGTCCAGAAAAAAGTAGAACAATCAGTTCGATTTTTGCTGAAATTGTCACGGTAACAATGGTATCAAGTCAAACCATACCTCATCTAGCACAAGATAAGATACTTGGCGCAGACTAATTATCCTCATCTCAAGGATATCGTTCAATCTTCCGGGAGTCGCAACCAAAATATCTACTCCTCTTTCTAAATCCCTCAGCTGTGGACCCTTTGGTGCACCACCATACAAGCACTGGAACTGAGATAACAAGAGCACGTATTTAGTATACATTACAAGGGTACTATTAGAGTATCCAAAGAAGCCCATTATTATTGATTTATGACAAGTCCATCAGCCCATGTAACTAGGGTTTCAACCAAGTAGATCTGTATAAATATGCTCCTTATGCTATTGTGTTTGTAACCTGTAGAGTTGCCTCACAAGCAGCTCTCATTCTTTATCTTATGATATATCAATCAAAATCATTTGTTACTGGTGATCTAAATTAAGTTTTTCCTTCTTTATTTTTTTGTACCTAATAAAGCTCTAATGAGCTATTTCATCTCTGTCTTTTCTTTCTATTTCATTAAGCTTATTTGAGCACAAACTACTTGGTTAAAACATGCTTACATGGTATCAGAGCACCATGGATTAGATTGGGATAAAGGGTTTGTAGAGTCGATGCTTATACTTATCGGAGCACTCATAAAACCAGAAGAGCTCTGAACTCCTCAACAACATCGAGAAGCAACAGCTTTAAAGCAAAACTTGAAGAAGAGAGGCCACATCAACGAGGCCATAACGTTTTGCTGCTAAGAAAGGAATAAGCTTTACATGAGAAACAAGACTCGAGATTCACTACAACACTGAGCTGGTCAACTACAAGTTTCCTGCAACACTGGGCAAGTTCAGTGACATTAAAGCTTCTCGTCTCTTAATCTACGGTGATGTCTTGTCCTTTCTTCTAAACCAGAACATAGGGTAATGCTTTACTGTTATAGCTTGCGAAGGACAGTTCATTGTTTAGAATGTATAGGTCTGGAATTGAGAAGTTAGGATGGAATAGGACTGATATTGGGATTTATATGGCTGTTTTGGAGATTCTGCTGCGGATTTATGTGGAGAAACAAGGTTTTGGTAATGCACTCTAAGTGCTCGATGAAATGCCAAAGGACTGACAGATTTTGAAGTGCAAATTTTTTGATGGAATATGGTTAGAAGCATATAGTGAATAGGATTTAAGTAGCTTTGGGAAGATAATTCTTTCGTCACCAGACTGATTAGAGGAGTTAAGAGTTTTTAAAGAAACCCGACTCAGTGAGACAAATAAGTCAGAAGTACCGCTGAGGGATGTTGACTAAGCTCTCCAAGTTCAAAAGAAACCTCTGAGGGAGCCATGCGACAATCTCCAAGTACAGACTTGAATAGTTCTCACAATATGTTTGTTCTTCATGGTGAAGAGAGTCCATCAACCTCAACACAATGATCTTGTTCCACTACTCATGTTCTGCCAAGACCATCTTCATTTTTCAGTTCCAAACTTAGCTCCACACCCTACGCTAAGTTTGCGGGGGAGTATTAGAGTATCCAAAGAAGCCCATTATTATTGATTTATGACAAGTCCATCAGCCCATGTAACTAGGGTTTCAACCAAGTAGATCTGTATAAATATGCTCCTTATGCTATTGTGTTTGTAACCTGGAGAGTTGCCTCACAAGCAGCTCTCGTTCTTTATGTTATGATATATCAATCAAAATCATTTGTTACTGGTGATCTAAATTAAGTTTTTCGTTCTTTATTTTCTTGTACCTAATAAAGCTCTAATGAGCTATTTCATCTTTGTCTTTTCTTTCTATTTCATTAAGCTTATTTGAGCACAAACTACTTGGTTAAGACATGCTTACAGGTACTAGATGAGTAGCATGTTGACTCTTTATAAAAAATCAGAGACCTCTACTTACCGTACACAGAATTCTTTACGACCTCCCAAATTTAACATCTTCGTCTTGGATTTGTGTAGCCAACTCCCTCGTTGGAGACAACACCAAGATTGTTGGGCCCATTCGCGAATCATTTTGGATGCGTTGAACATGCAGAAAGCCAGGAATCAAGTAACCCAAACTTTTTCCCGAGCCAGTTTTAGCAATGGCTACTATGTCCTTACCTTGCATCGCAATTGGCCACGACTGAGCTTGAACTGGAGTTGGAGCAGAGAAACCTGCACTGAGTACCTAAGAAAGCAGAAAACCAGTAGTTCCTATAAGAATCAAGAACAAAATAGAATCGTACTTGCAAAACACAGTGACATAGATCTGGTTCAATGTATTCATTGGGTTCAACCTCCGTCGGGGCCGGCATCGTTCCATCAGTTAGGGTTTCCAGAGAGACACCGGCGGGTAAACCAGACGCCGGAGATGGCTCGACCTCAACCTCTTCCTCGTCCACGACCTCTTCCTTGCCCTCTTGCGCTGGTCATTGGGGACAAGTAGATTTTGGGTTTCGATTTCGCGAAATCAAATAAGAGGATGGAGTGAGAGATCCAGTGAGATAAATTGAGTAAGAAAGATGCAGTGAGAGATGCCAAATAAGAGAGATGGAGAGGGAGAAATGGACTGAGAGAGAGAGATCGAGTGAGAGAGGAGAGCACGAGGCACAAATGCCACAAACTCCCCAAAAAAAATCAGTACTTCCACCGTTATGTTTCAGAAATTCTTTTTGAATTATTTTTAATCGAAATAGGTAGTAAAAGACTATAAACCTTATGAAAACTTAATTATTTACCGACCCAACCTAATCTATCTGTCCAAACCCGACGACCCGCCTAAACCGAGGATCCGCGGACCCGCCTTAAACAAAATACCCGATACCAGCGTAAAAAATCCCTAAATCCCTAATTCCCTATTTTTTCCTAAATCCCTAACTCACGCTCATCTCACCCAGCGATAAAAATCAGTAGATTGAGCAGCTAGGTCGGTACTGTACCTCGCTTCCGACGACGACAACCCGACTAGAGGCTCTCCTTCCGACGACCTTTCTTTCGGAGATTGTCCGAGAGTAGCATTCGCCTTCGTCTTCCCATTCTTTTACTTCGTCAATTCTTCATATTGGTAAGATTTCCCTTTTTTGATCGAGCCTTTTCTTTTATATCATATTGGTTAGAATTTGAGTAACTCCGGTTTATTGGGATTATTGATTTTGTTCGATTTTGTGACCTCCATTTTGTTCAATTTTCCTCGTAATAGCGGTGTTGGTTCTTCGTTGTATTGGTCTTTTCTGTTCATTCAATTAAAGTGTATTTTGGTATGTAATTGTTGGATATGTGCATATAATGAAACTGTAATTTTATACGAATTTTCCAATTTTATCTAGTTGTACCAGTTGGACCGTATTTTATATTTTCATAATTGTATATTTAGTTTCTAAATGTCAATATTTTTATATGTAGTAATGGCTCGTGCAAGATCCGGTGGTCGGATATATGAGACTACAGAAGCTGCAGAAACAGTAGATGGGGAAAAGGTGTTGAAGAGGTGGTGAACGAAGATCATGTAGCTAAAGATGTAGAGGAAGAAGAGGAAGTAGAGGAAGAACATGAAGAAGATGGAGAAAAAGGAAAAAATGTTCATGATGAGGTAGAGGATGAAGAGGATGGTGATGGAGAGGATGATGATGGAGAGGATGCTGATGGAGAGAAAGTGAACGAAGAAGATCAGGAGGTAGAGGTTGTTGGAGGTTCTCGGGAGAGAACGATTCATGTACAATATGATCCAACTAGTACTACTTAAACATGTTTGTGTCTGGTACATAATGGTCAACTAGTACATCTGTATTTATTTATGCTTTGTTTCTTTTTTGCATAATAACTCCGAGGACGATGATGATGATGATGATGATGATGTATCCCAACCCCTACAGCCAGAGAAAATGTTCTTTGGTCCATCTCATTACATGACAGTGGGTAAGATAGGAAAAGGGTGCAATGTTAGGGCCACACTTGAGTACTTGGAGGGTTTTCCAGCAGAACTGAAATGGTTCATGCAACATGAGCAGTTTAGGCATGTATTCCACATGCCAAGAGAGCCAAACCACATGCTTCAAGGAATGTGGATGATTCTTCTTCGCACAACTTCTACAAATATGCGAACAGAGTGTTGGTTTGTGGTGAATGGGACACTCATTAGGTATTTCATAAGAGAGCACACGTTGTTGACTGGTTTTTCTTGCCTTGACTACCCAGAGAACTATAAGCAATTGGAAGATTTTAAGTTTGCAAAAAGGGTCTTTGGAAGGGTTGACGGAATAACAATTAAAGATGTTGAAGTGAAGCTGGAGGAAATGCAGAAGAAGAGCTCTTCAGACAGGAAGAAGTTGGCTATCTTGTATTTCCTATGCAAGATAGTCAAATATAAGTCAAAGGCTAATGGAAAAGTAGATTCGTTCCTTCTGAGGATTGTGGATGATGTGAGTGCTTGTGAGAATTTTCTGTGGGGTAGGTATACTTTCGATGACTGTTTGAAAGGGATCTGGGCAGTAATGAAGAACATGAAAGGGTCTGCTAAACCAAAAGCGCAAACTGGCTTTCCGGATTCATAGTTCCTCTCGAGGTAACTATAAATGAATTTAATATGATCTTCAGTATTTGTGTAATAGTTATTTGATTTTAGCACTAACATGTTTTTACCTTTATGTGCAGATTCTCGCATTTGAGTGTATTCCAGTTCTTGGTCGTTCATTTCGTAAAGCTGTGGAAGCCGATGTGGAGTGTCCACGGATGTGCAAGGATAAGTTCAGTGAAGCATGCATGAGAGGTTTTCCATTGGAAAAAATTTATGAAGCGCTTGGAAGTACTAAGGTAAGAGTTTGTGATCATACTTACTATTATTGTTATGGATGTGAATGTAAGTTAAGTTTAATGTTATTAACAGGATATAACTAGTATCTTGGAACCGGACACGCATGAGAAAGCTCTTTTGGCGCGTATCGTAGGCGATGATGTTGATGATGTGATTGGTTTTATTGATCCGGTTGTTGACAAGTGGAGATAACGTCTTATCGTGCAAAGGAAGAAAATTTGGTGGAAGGATTTGTATGAAAAGGACTTGGAGTCTCGAATTGTACCTGAGGAGTTGGAGGATGTACCTGAAGTCCCAAAGAAGATGGTGAATGTTCCTGAAGCATCTATTCTCTCAGTTATTCAGGAAGTGATGGCTAAAGAGTTTATACAACTCGCGGTGCAGCTTGGTGATATCGATGCGAAAGTGGATTTAGCAAACGCGAAGCTTTGTGAGTTGGATGTGAGTGTGAAAGATCTTCAGAAGTTTGTTCTGGAACCCAAGATCACACCCTTAAGTGCTCCGTTTTTTGCGTATGAGAAAGAAGATGCAAGAGAGAAAGTAGGTGATGGGAATGAGAAAGAAGGTGAGGCAAGAGAGAAAGAAGGAGATGGGACTGAGAAAGAAGGTGAGGCAAGAGAGAAAGAAGGAGATGGGACTGAGAAAGAAGGTGAGGCAAGAGAGAAAGAAGGAGATGGGAATGAGAATGAAGGTGAAGCAAGAGAGAAATAAGGAGATGGGAATGAGAAAGAGAAAGAAAATGCCCAAGATCAAGACTTTATGACAGCTCAGGATGTGCGTATGGAGAAAGAGCAAGAAAAAGATGATCATGAGAAGAATGAAAAGGTGAAAGAGCAGAAGAAAAAGAAGAGTGGGAATGCACAGAATAAGGCGAAAACAAATAAGAGGGAGAAATCAAAGAAGACTGTGGAAGAAAATGATAGTGGATTGGTGATTCAAACAGGGAAGAAGCGGCAAAGACAACAATCATATTTGACCAAGACGCCGTATCGAGTTCAACCGCGACATTCAAAGCGACTGAAGAATACTAAAGCGAAAGAGTAGTGTTCTTATGTACTTTTCTGGAACTTTGTTCTTATGTTTAATATTTGGCACTTTAAGTACTTTTGGATGATTTGGATGATTGGCTTGTTGTGTACTTTTGGATGATTTGGATGTTTGGTTATCTAAAGTTTTTCGATGATAAGTTCCAACAGGTTCAACTGGTACTTTTGTGTCCAACTTATACTTATTTTGGTCGTGTCGGTACAGCTGGTACAACTGGTATTTGGTCGTTTCGGTACAGCTGGTACAATTGGGACTTGTGTTGGACGTTTTTGTACTTTGGATGCTTGGCTATCTTATTGTATTATGTCTTATGTCTTATGGTTCTAAAACATTTAAATGTTTAGAAAATATATGAAAGTACTTAATGTCTTACGGATCTTATCTTACATAGAAAGCAAATGCTAGTTTCAACACTCTCTCTCTCTCTCTCTCTCTCTCTCTCTCTCTCTCTCTCTCTCTCTCTCTCTCTCTCTCTCTCTCTCTCTCTCTCTCTCTCTCTCTCTCTCTCTCTCTCTTCTTTCTTATCCCTTCGTAGAAGTGAACGAATGGATAAAATATTGGGAAGAGCAACTGTAAAAAAAAATTAAAATTGAGAATTTAGAAAATTCCCTCTAGTTTTTTCAAATTCACACTTCTTCTAAGAGGAATATGGTCATAGTTGTTCTTAAGTGTACAGTTGTACGCTTTTCTTATTAGTTGTACTTTTGTGGTTTTTGTGTATTTGTAGTTGGACTCAAACGAGGTATTTTAATGAGCTGGACTCATGTACATTCACGATTATATATCAATTATGATGTTTTCACATAACAATTTGCATTAGTTCACAATTTTAATCTCTTTTTCATATCAAGTGAGTAACTACTAACAAAGTCTTCCTAATACTATAAGGGGTGTTTTATGTGAAACCACAATTATGTCTTCCAAATTATTACATATTTTCATTTTGAATTTTTATTAGCATATTGATGTGTTTAAAATCTTATATTGTTTTTAGAGGTTTTTTAATGTATTTGAAAAGATTAACCACTATAGTTTTGTTAGGTTGGCAAAAACATAGTTGAACATAGTTGAACATAGTTGAACCGGCTGTACTAAAGAGACAAACAAATGGTTCACTACGAAACTGAACTGAAATGGTTTTTACGAAAAAAAAAAAATAAGAATGGCAAATACGACTTAAGCTTCCCGTTGTCACTTTCTGGCTGCAACCACCTCTCTAATTTATGCCAGGTACAGACTTGTTCCGTTTCTTTCGGCGCCGTTCTCCGGTAGATGGATACCGAAATTCTTGATTTCTTCCTGGTGAGGGAGTGTACTCTGGCGGTAAAGCGTACTGTTCTTTAATCTCAGCAGGAATTCTCCAATGGTACTCATGCGGCACTGTGTAAATCGTTTGATAACATGCCAATGCCCACGTCTCTATCAGATAATACTTCGAGCAGAGATCATAGATTGATAGATTCATTGTTCTCCCTTCAGTCCTCATGAGCTTTCTGGTTGCGGCAATTGCATGGACACATGGGTACTTGTCTATATCAAATGTTTTGCAAGAACACCTTTTCATCTTCAAGTCCACCAAATATGTCTTACCATCTAGACCCGTAACGTCATACTCAAGCAAGAAGCTGTTCAGCTCAGTCACATGTAGTCTTCGTGCAGTTGCACATCTGTCGTGGATTATGTTCTCCACAATAGGCACCACTTTCTTGAAGTCCGGCGCAGCAGCAGCTTCAGCCCTATGTTTTTTAAACCATTCAGAAAGCTTCTCAACAATTGCATCAATCAAAGGCAGTAGGGGGTACTCCTTGCCTTTTTAAACACACTGTTCAATGATTCCGCGGAATTGCTGGTGTCTAAATTGTACTTATCTCCTTCAAAGTAGCACCTAGCTCATCCTTCTCGTTCTATGCTCTTTTCTAGATACTCATCAGCTTTGGGAAACATAGTCTTAAAATCATTATAGAGTAGGTCGAACTCACTATGAGTATATGCATGTGCGCAGTCCTTGAACTTCTCAACAGCTATGTCCTTGTCATACTTCACCTTTCCTCTCACGTTTTGAGATATATGCCATATACAATGCCCACGCTTTGCATTCGGATACACATTATCAATTTCTTTGATGATGCTTGAATGCCTATCGCTCATAAAAACCAATTCAGGTACATCTGGTACAACGGTTTTCAGCTTTCTAAAAAACCAGTCCCAACTAACATCTTTCTCACCATCAATTACACCAAACGCAATTGGGTAATGGTGAGGATTAGGATCCTGAGCTGTTGCAAAAACTAACACACCACTATATACAGTCTTAAGAAAGGTTGCATCCACAATTATCACTTTCCTCATTGCTCTAAACCCTTCAATGCTAGCACCTAAAGCAATGAATAGGTACTTAAACCTTTTCAAACTATCCAATTCCACATTCGTCACTGTCCCGGGATTTGCCTTCTCTAACTCATACAAATAAGAAAATAAAATCTTGTAGCTTTTTTCAGGACTCCCATGCACATCACAAACATGTTGTTTTTTACCTCTCAATGCGGTGGAATAGGAAACCGGCAAACCAAGCCTTCCTTCTACAATACTCATGATGCTTTTTAGGGTCGGTGTCTCCATTTGACCGGGATAGTCAGTATGCAATATACTCGCAACTAATCGTTGTGAGCCTCTCAGTTTAGTATTGCTTGTAGTCGCAGCAATCCGAGAACAGGAATGCATTTTTCTATATACTCTGATAGTCCAAAATACTGATTGCTTAGTTCTCGCAGCTCGTAAATACCAATTACAACCTTCAGAAACTTGTCGGAAACGTAGCATGAGACAGACCGTATCCGACTTAACAGTTTTGGTCACAAAGCAATTCTTATTTGCAGCTCTGTTAACTAAATCTTGCAATGCCTCCCTAGAACAAAGTTCTTGATATAATTCAATACCCGTACCATCTTCCCATTCTTCCACAAACTGACTCGGTGGTTGTACAGATGATGGCAGCTCAACAAATTCATCTCTAAGATCCATAACAGCGTCCGTACCAGCGTCCATACCCGCATCTATATGGTTACCCAATGTGCTGTCCACATCCACCATTTGGTCACGTGATGCATTCTCACATTCCTCATTACCAATAATTTCAATAACATTATCCTCATTACCAACCTTTTCAACATCATTATCCGGCAACTCTTCAATAATAGGTTCGTTTTGTAGTTCAGCTCCATGCGCTCTGTATACGGTAAGGATGCCAGTATCATGTAGATCACCAACAACATCAACTCTGCCATTTGAAACCGCCTCCTCATAATTCACACCAACTGAGCTTCTTCGCTCCACTCTTGAAATTTGCTCGAATCTCAAATTGTTTCCCACATCATCAGATATCTCCACATGCAAAACATGTTTAAGTCCCTCATTGTCCACGGTTGTTAGATAAACATAAACATCTTCGCCATCTAAAATATATGACTCTCTCCGAGCTTTAGATAGCTATAACTCAATTTCAAATTCCCCATGCATCCATCTATCATAACCTTCTTGCGTATCTTATCTACTAACACCAAGTAAGTTATCTGCTCCAAAGATGAAGTCTTCATCGATATGGCGTATACATGATTACGTGAAATCCACTCATGCTCTTTTGAATAGCACCCTCCAAAGTCAAAATGAACGTTTGTGTTGATTTTCTTCATCGCCTCCTGTAAATAGAATATAATAAAACACAATTAAAAATGATGCCATTTAGGTACAACTAGTACAATAATATGGTAAAAAGGTAGTTACGGTCCAACTGGTATTTTTGATCCAACTAGTCCAACTCTTATTGCTATCAGATGTACCAGTTGGAGTACTTTCTCAGTTTTAGAACATGAATTCTCTCGTCAATTCCGCATAATCGAGCACAAATAGAGTTGATTATTAGATTAAAGCCAAAAATGACCTAATATGAGGCTAAATTCAACAAAAAACTAACAATGCAGACCTTGCATTCAACATATTTCATCCTAAACCCTAAAATAACAAATGGAATAGATTAAGCTCATTCATGGAGGGATGAAGAGAGATGAAGATATACGACGGCCGACGAGAAGATGGGAGGTGGATAAAGGTGAATAGGAGCTGGATTCGGGCTCCTAGATTCGCCGGGATGGATTCGTTCGTCGAAGCAAAGAAGCTGAGCTCGAGCGCGTGGACCGAGGATCGAATCCGATCGACCAATGATGAGGGAGGCGAGAAACGACGTCGTTTAATTGAGCTGTTCGTTTTTTTTTAAAATAGTTTATTAAAAAAATGCCACATCATCTCATTAATGGCAAAATCGGTAATCCACATTATCAGTGGCAATCTGATTATGGAGTGGAAGCTGAGATTATTTTTTGGCCGATAGTGGCATTTGAGCTATTAATCCGAGAGAGGAGAGGTAAACAAAAAAATTCAAGAAAGCAGAAATGAGGATGAGTGTTTAGGGTTTCGACACATAGATTATGGGAAAAATCAGGGAGGGAATTTTTCCTGTCAAACAAAAATTTGGGCCAAAATGTCCCGGTTAAATTAAAATGGATTTATTAGTTTCCCGGTTAAATTTGGCGGGTCTTGTAATGAATTGGTGGGCTAATTGTAATTGGTTATTTAGTATTTTTTAGTCGCTAAATAGTGGCTTTTTCAAATAAAAATTCATAGTTTTTATTGAGATAATTCAAATAATAACCTTTTTAATAAAAAACGACTTTGTGAAATACATTATTTTCTCGAGAAAATTTAACCCGCTTTAGTATACCGTCTTGCGGATGGCTTCGCCTCTGCACCCCAAAATATTCATCATCTTCATAAGTCTTTAACTGCATGTTTTCTTGTATTGAACTAATAATTTAGGATTTGGAGTTTATAATTTAAAATTTGGAGTTTGGGGTATAGAATTTGTTAATTATGGTTAGATCCTTTGTTAGGGTTTAGGGTCTAAGATAAAGTAATATGAAAGAGGTTTTAGGGTTATCCTAAACCCTAAACCATATTTCCTTAACCTAAGTCCTAAACAATATTTTCTTAACCTAAACCCTAAACATTTGTTCATCCAAAACCGAACCAAATCTAAACTAAAGTGAATCTTGATTAGTTTTCCTTCTTTTCCCTAAACCCTAAATCATAAACCCTAAACCATACACCCAAAACCTTATATTCATTAGCAAAGTGTAACAATGACAATGCGTAAGTTATGATTAATGACTATATTTAGATTTTATAAGTTATGATTAAACCTTAAGGTTTATAGTATGATTTATAGTTTGTGGTATACGGTTTGAGGGTTTATTTTTAATTTAAGGTTTTAAAATATTAGATTTAGAAAATAAGAAATGTTTATGCAAGTGTTGAATCTTTGTTTTAGATATGTTAAAGTAGTTGAAGTTTTAATAATTAGATTTTTATTTATAATTTAGGGGTTTAGGGTTTGTTTTATGGTTTGTTTGGAGTATTATTTTGTGACTGTTTTAGCGACTGATTTGCGTATAATGTGCGACTTATTTGGCAACAACCAATAACAATTGCTATATGGTCGCTAATTTAGCGACTAATTAACGACTTAAAAGCTGTGGTCGCAATATAGCGACTAAAGAGCGACTATTCTCTATTAGTCGCAATATCAGTCGTAATTGCGTCGGTAGATAGTCGTAAAATTTAGCGACTGTTAATTCAGTCGCAACTCGTAGTCGCAAAAAGCATGTTTTCATGTAGTGTAAGCATTTATCCGTCCATCCTTCTCAGGGGCCTGTGATAATTAAAGACAGTAAGAAAAAACAATTAAGTAAAGAACATGAGAGTTGACCCAAAAAATAGAAGTAAAGAACATGAGATGACTTTACAAGCATGAATTGTGAAAAATGTTACTTTCACTCAGAAAATATGTAGTTATATTCATCTGTTGAGATCTCCTGAGGTCACAGTCCTTTGCAGTGCTGCTGCATTCCTTTGGAGTGCTGACCATGTCTTTCATCCGTCGTTGACAAATATCCTCGAACAAATGTTTAAGAATAAAGTTATGGATGGTTTGATCATGTCTCAAATGATACAAACACTATCTTGTAAATGCTCAGACAATCGAACATAACAAAACAAAGAAAGTAGTTAAACAGAGACATCAAACTCAATTTCTTGCTAACTATAAGACTAACATCCTAACCATCAGACTCTAACTCATCAAACACTTGTTGTAAACAAAACAACCAACTTATCCAGGATATGAAGACCATATTGAAGCTGAAAGAGGAATATAGTAGTCGTTTACAACCTGTATAACCAAAATTAATTGTTCCAAAACATGCTAACCACAAGAAAATCATAAGCAAAGCAACAATCAGTTTCAGAAGCAATCTCGTTTCTAAAGCAAAGCAAAGCTCAATCATCTTAGGGTTTAACACACATCCTAACGTCATATCTTACTTGGATCTGTAGGGCTCATATCACAGAGGATTTCGTGATTGAGAGATTCAAAGAAGAGTTTGAGAAGGTCGATAGGGTTTCTGTCAAAGTTAGCAATTAAGCTGAGACCCTCGAATAAGAGATTGGAAGAAGAGATATAAATTTGAGATGGGTGGGCATAGAAGAGGATTTGAAGAGAGATTAGCCAGAATCAAAAAAGATTTCGGAAAATGAGAAGAACATTATAAATCATGGTTTGTCGTAATTGAGGAATTCTTGACACTTTGTCTAAAATTATTGAGTTCAGGCGGGTAATTGAAATGTTTTGGGCTATAAAATTGGAGTTTGGTTTCCCGAATTGTTTTGGCATTTTTTTTGAATTTTAACCCACCTGTAGGCGTAACTTACTCATCATATATTCCTTTTTTATTGCCTCAATTTTGAAATTTATACTTATCTATATAATTACCTTGAGTGTTAAAGAAATAGTACACATAAAAATTAAAGAAATAGTTTGGAACTTGAATGTTAAAACGTTTAGTTTCTTTTAGAGAACATATATAAAACGTGGCATTTTGGTAATGTCCCTGTATATGTTCATGCCGAAATACAATTGCATGGTGCTAAAAGGAAAGGGAAATATATATGTGTTTTTTTTTGGTGTTTAACGTTATACAACAACTAGAATCCGTAGGATATATCCTATAAAAAATTATTCTAGGATATTCTCTAATTACCGTAACATGAGAATATATAATCCTACACAATCTATTAAACATAGCATTTCCGAATTACCTTAATCATATCAGTTTTGATGAATATTTGTAACACAATCTAATTACCGTTGCTTTCTCTCTCTCTCTCTCTCTCTCTCTCTCTCTCTCTCTCTCTCTCTCTCTCTCTCTCTCTCTCTCGTAACTGCTGCGATATCTAGTGCGACTGTATGTTTGTAACAAGTCTTCTTCCTCTTCGTCATTTTGGCCGGCGTTGGCTTCTCCAACGTCGGCCATAGCCATTTATAGTTTAGTTTATTTTCGATTTTCTCTAAAATCTGCAAAAGTTAGGGTTTTAAATGAATAATGGTAAATCAAAGATATCAATTCTTCGGTTTTTGCGACATTTTGACGGTGAAGATTCAATGTCTGAATTTATCGCTTCCAAATCAGTCTCTGGTTTTGATATGGAATCCATTTCTGATATGGCTTATTTCCGGTATGTTTACTCATTTCCGGTACGTTTACTCATTTCCGGTGGAATTTCCGGTTATCAACAAGTGAATGTCCTCCTACTCATTGGTATGGAGGTTTCATTTGGGTTTTTTATCCCTGAATTAATGGAGTAACCAAGTTTGATGAAATCAGAATTTCCAGAGATCAGACCGAGGCATGGTTTTCAAAAAAACAAGGAAGATTTCCACCAGAAGCATCAAGTATATTGATTTCAACAAAGCAACAAGATTCATAATCATCTTCAATGACATCAAAATCATATCTACTGACTAAAGTAATGCCAAAGGCATTTTGGAGTCTCAGCTATATGTTGTTAGCAAATCTCAAGTATGTGAAGAAGGGACATAACATATTTCATCTGTAAGCCTATAAGCCTTTTGATAAGAAAGCATGGTTATTCTCCACTTCTTCATCGAAATTGTATCAATTTCCTTCATTTGTTTCAACGGTTGAAACTAGATGTATTTTGTATCTTGTGAAACATTTTTAATTTCAATATATTGATTTGTTGAAAAAAGAATATTTATTATTCTTCTTGTCCTCTTATTTTTCTTCTAAGGTTAAGGTTTTGGGATAAGTATTTAGGGTTTATGGTTTAATGTTTGGATTTAGAGTTTAAGGTATATATAGGTTCTAGTATTTAGGGTTTAGGGTTTAACGTTTGGGTTTAGCTTTTAGGGTATATAGGGTCTAGTATATAGGGTCTAGTATATAGGGTCTAGTATATAGGGCTTAGGGTATAATGTTTGGGTTTAGAGTTTAAGGTATATGGTCATTTGCATTTATAGTTGTTGATATTGACAAAATTATTAATAATTATAATATTACATAATAAACAATTATATAAATTACATATATAATAATGAACATACATAAACACAAATTTTACAACGTTACATATAAAATACCAATTTATTTATGCATTATTTCCATGATGTTCCTATATATATGCTCAATCAATGCATCCCGAAGTGATAAGATATTAACAAATTTAGAATCTGTCGATGATACTACAAGGACCAAATAAGAAATAAAAAGAAGTTTCAAGGTTTAGTATTTTAGGGTTATGGTTTAGTCTTTAGGGTTTAAGGTTACTCCTTCTATGTTGGACAAATTTTCTGATATGTGTTAAATAGTATAAATAATAACCAAGTTTACGTTGATCTTGTTATTAATTAAGTGTTTAGTTTATTTGAGTATTTCACTGTTTTAAGTGTTACCTTTGGGATGCAATAACGTTGAACCATCAAACAAAATACTAGATAATTATGTGTACGGGAAACATCTAATGTGAAATTGGAAAAACATACATAAATACGACATCACCAATTACAACGAAATTGGCAGAAGTTGTTTTCTATCATTCTGAAGAAGAAAGTGGTCGGCATAATCCAAAAACATTGGTCGTAATAATCGTTAAACATTGGACACCCTGAGCACCAAGGGTCATATTGGAACATAGGCAGAAGTGCACATGATCAATATAATTTTCGTTACATTTCACTGTGAACCAACCATGAAGCAATCTTCCCCAGACACTATGAACCAGACGAGGTAGTTTTCATCGCATTTGCGTTGCGTGTCCTCGAGTAAATTCCTATCTACCGAAGAGTTCATCATCTTTGTCTTCCCTGAAGGCTTTGCGTAGGATACCATACATATACTTGCTTAATATGCATCCATCTTTTGCATCTGCCTTTTTGCGAGCGAGACCTTCATCTCTCTTGTTATCAAACAAGAAATCTGATATTCCTTTGAGAAGGATGGTTGATGTGTTGCATGCATCGTAGCAGCTTTCATTGCATTTTCTCCAATCAAATTCCGGAGCCCAAACATAGTATTCCATCTGTATTAGATTAACATAGTTGAAGAACTCATGTGTTTCCGTCTTCTCCTTCAAGGATTTACAAGTTATCTTCGAATGACGGAGATCTTGCATGTTCTGTTCGCAAACACGAGCGAGTATCTTCGTTATCACATCATCATGAAAAACTAGAAGGTTGAATGGGATGATTGATCTCCGTTTTCTTTTTACTGAACGGGTCTCGTAGTAAGGCTGGTCGTATCGACGCCATGGCCAGTACGCATAAGCCATAGGCATATTCTTGTAGTTTGGGTTAACGAAGCGGTTGACTTTTACTGGTTCTGAATCGGTGGCTTCAAGATCTTAAGAATGAGTGTTAATTAATCCCTTATTTGATTGAATGAGTTTCTTCATCTTTATAACCTTACATAAAAGCACAACCATTCACTTTCCAACACACAAATAATTAATAAAATAATGAAACAAAAAATCTACTTAACTTTAATAACCTAGATTATCGTGTATTTTTGCAGTTTCCTAGATAATCACCTGTCCACTAAAATCGGTTGTGTGTATGCAGAAAGACGAATGTATACCGTATATGTTAATTAGTAATTCTTAACCTACTTTATGTTAAATCTTGCTAACATAGACATTATGTAATGCAAGATTTTGTTAGCTATGAACATTTTCATGCAAGATATTTTTTGCAAAAGGTTAATATCCATACTAAGGAAAGTTGAGGATATACAAAGATTGCAAATGGTAAAACTTTAGTGGAATAATTAGAATAAATATTAAAAGAATTAATTTAGTGGAATCAGAGAAACTTAGGTCATCTCCAAGGTGACACTATAACACTATATTTGGTGTGAAAATCACTCCAATGGGACACTATACTTGACACTATATTTTTCTTTTAGTGTTTTGTGAATAGTGTTACACTATATTTTGTGTAACACTATTCACAACACTAAACATTAATAAAACATTAAACATTAAAGTATCGCTGTCCGGATATATTAATTTCTGATAATAAATACGATGTAATTTTTTTCACTATTTGTAATTTATCGATTGTAATCTTCTTTGGGAAAACAGATTTTAATATTATGTTTAACTTATGATGAAATTACATAGATTTCTATGAATGTATAGATGGTTTCTATGAACGTATGTATGTTACATATGAATGTTAAAAAAGTTATGTTTATAGTACTATTTATGAAACTTATTAAAATGAGAATAGCTTAAAGTATAATAATAAAATAATTGAGAATATTTTTTTTAGTGTGATATTTAGTGTTAAGGTTGGAGATGAATGTTTTTTTTTACACTGGAATTAGAGGAGAGGAACAAATCCTAATGGAACTCTTTACTCTTTTTATTGAAAAAGTGAATCCTACAATATTCTACTAAAACTTAAATAAAATATCAAATATATGATTGATAGAGGAACTCAGCATAACTAGCTACACGAACTCTAATATCTTTAAACATCTAGTTCAAGAGTTACAAGTGTGAGGGTAAGTGTCAAACATTAGTTCTTTAATATGTCATGTGTAACACATTAGTTCATGACTAGCCATTAAATGACACCAATAAACCATTATGTGCACGACGTATCGATAAGATATTTACATTGATCGATACCAAAGTTAACGTACGGGTAAACCATCAAACTAGTTTTTGTGGATGAACATGTGCGCTGTATAAAGTTTTGATCTTATGCTGTATAAAATTTTGTTCAGACGCTGTTTAACGTTTTAAGTCTTGCACTCTTTAACGATAGGGCCAAATGATAGAAGGTGAAATTTGGGGTGATTACGTTGAAATCTTCGAGTGGCTGATGGAATCTGAGGGCTAGTGGGTACAATGGGATAATGTTCATATCCTTGATAGGCCAATGTTTGACCGCTTGACATATAGTTTATTCTCTCTATGTTGAACAAGTTCGAGTGTAATCTGAAAAATTCCATTCCCTAATGGCCAGCACTACTTAGACTTGAAGCCTATACATGATATTTCAAATGGCTATATAACTAGCACATATCCAATCGGTATAGTTTTTTGTTTTAAATTTACAAGTTTTTGTGACTTTATTGTTTTAATATGATTTGGTTATGGATTTGTTTGGTGTTTTTATTGGTTTGAGATATAGATTTGATTGGTGTTATGCTTGGAATTGATGGCTTTGTAAGAGATCCACTGGTTACATGCAAATGATCCGGAAACTTATTTCTGGATGCGTCTTCAAGTAAAATTCACAATTAGAGATTTGGAGTAAGTATAACTTCCATTTATTTCATGTAGACTATTCTTAGAATGTCTAAAAGCTGATTTGTAGTAAATATTGGCAGAAACAAGTCATTGGAATGTGTGGCCAATGACGATTTTGCTGTTTGGCTGGTTAGGGCATGGGGAAAAGTCCGAATGAGATATTATTCTGCTTATTCTAGTGCTTTAATATCGCCAATAACAAGGGTGGTATGATGAAATTTCAAACCTTTTTGTAAAAATGTTCCAGTTACTGTAAAATGACAAATAATTAAAATTTCTTTGTTGATTAGGGTTGGGGAGATTGGAAGTAATTCAACGAATTCCTAAGATACGCTTTGATGCATATGAAGTTGATGAGTTCCGTGATTTTGTCCAGAGGTATTTATCTAACAACTCATAATCATATAATATACATGTTTATGTGTTTATGGGATCTTATGTGTTATTATTTTAATATGTTGCTCAAGTACCCTAAGCCTCCTCTATGTTAAGAATGCTGGGTGTGGTTTGTTGGATTTGTGAAATAAAGAACATACTTATGCTTTATGAATTTAAATTAAATTTGTATTTGTAACCCGTACTTTATTTATGGTTTTCTTTAATATTTCCTTTTTTGTCAACATGGTTTTTTATAGTAATTTTGTATTTTTATCGTATTGCATGATATTCAAAAATTGAAAAATAATCAATGATTACCATAGTATTTAAAAACATAAATAGTTTGGCAAAAAAAAAAAATCATGATGTAATTGGTACTTGTGATATTTTCAAAATTTGTTGAATGATATTAAACATGAAAAGATTATGATGAATTATAAAATTTTAATATTTTGGAAATTCTGCGCATCAGCGCGGTACCTAAACCAAATGTCACAGTAAATTTTCATTAACCGATCGTATTACCATAACTATCATAACCTCTCTAAAATTCAGACAGTCTCTTCCTTTCCGCCGTCGAAATACCCTAACCATCATAACCTCGGATTTTTTGCAGAGAAAACAGAGACGACAAGAGAAATGGATAAGGGAAAGGCGAGAACCCCTTCACTCCCTTCATCGTTTCTGATTTTGATTCTTCTCTTATCTATTTAATCATTTTCTTCCGTTGATGTTCTCGTGCCAATGTGTTTACATTAGGAAAATATCTATTTGTAACCTATAAAAAAAATCCGATTATGAAGCATGAGATACTCTAGGTTCGAACTTGGATATTGATGTTTACATCTTATTTAAATTACAATATGTCTGTTTTCAGAAATATTGTACCATTGAGTTTGATGGAGCTTCAAAAGGAAACCCTGGAAGAGCTGGTACAAGAGCTGTCCTGCGTGATTCAGATGGAACTATCATCTCCTCCTACCGTCAAGGATTAGGCAATATAACAAAAACATTGCCTAATATAGAGGTTTGAATTGTGGTTTGGAGTCTGGTTTAGAAAAAGGTTACACACACGTGAGGGCCTATGGAGACTCTCAGCTTGTTGTTAAACAGGTCTGTTGATTTACAGCTAATGCATGTTTTCTCTCTTGAATCTTTTTCTTTAGACATTCTGATAGCAATCATTAAACAGATGCGTGGTGAATGGCAAGTCAGAAACCCGAAATGGCTGAGCAGTATAATTAGGCAAAAGAGTTTACCAGCCAATTCAAGTCGTTCGATATCGAGCATATTCCCAGGGTATTGCACATATCTTTTTGTGTGTTTTAACATTCGTTTTGTATATGGCTAATATTTTCTGGGTTTGTTTAATTTCCAATTGCAGGAATAAAACTCCGAAGCTGATAGCCATACAAACTACGAGACCCATCTCCAAGGTGAGAATGAATCTGCAATAATGAATTCAATTATATTTTCCCGGAAAATTAGTCAAAGTTCGATGTTGTTTTCGATCTTTTATGATGCATATTCAAATGGCTAGACTCAAGTGATTCCAGGTAGGATGTACTACTGAAGGAGAGATATTTGTGTTTTTTATGCTTAGAAGTTAGAAGAACATGCCTCTAAGCTTTTTTCTTCTGTATTTTTCTTTTCTCATGAGAACATGTTCTCTTTTGAAGAACAAATCAATGTATTTCGTTAAGCAGTAGCGAGGATTATGAACTATTAGTTTCTTATGCTAAATTTCACGCATAATTATTAAAGATTATGAAAGAAAAGCATATACGAGTCATTCTCATTTACTAATGATTATAATATATATAATATCAACTTTGCTAATCAGTTAAGACTATTAGCACGTATAACCATACTATCTTATATTATTATTACTAAATCAAAAAATACTATATGATACGACACATACCCGAATACTTTGCAACAAGAATAATGAGTTGCATATTAGTCGCAACAATAACGACAAATAAACGACTTTGTTACTACTATACACGAAGTACTGACCATGTACTGACCAATTTGCGATTTTCCTACGACTCTTCGCATCAGACGCAAACTAGTCGCCATATTACCGACTACGCTTGGAATATTGTGTCCGGTCTCGACAATGGTCGTTAATCAGTCGTAAATCAGCGACTAAATTGGCGACAATCATTTTTGATCGTATATTAGCGACTAATACAAGTCCATATATCTGTAGTCACAAAATAGTAGCAATACTGTCCCCAAATAGTCTCCAAATGTTACAACTACAAGTATAGTCGCAAGTTCCAGTCGCAAAAACGCTATTTTCTTGTAGTGGTCTACCGGTGGTAATCATGTGCTGTGAGTCTGATTTTTACGGTTATCGGTTTTGTTTGCAAACATATCTTTTTATCCGTTTGGTTTTGGTTTTAGTTTTGCGGGTTGGATAATTAGACCATGGGTCGATTTGGGGTTATGATCTGATCTAATTATTGTCAGACACTACAAAAATTATGGACATTAATAGCATAATATAATAATACGGTTTTGTAAACTTCCATCGAATCTAAATGTCTGATTTTTGTTACTTATAACATCATTTAAATAACGCTATGACAATAAATTAATAAACGGGAAACAAAAATCATGAAGTTTAGGATTTCTATGTTTCTTATAACATTACAAACTACAGACTGTGGCTTCTCAAAGTTCCTTGGTTTCATTTCTTTAAATATCATAGAGGCCTTTGAAGACTATTGCGAAAAGATCTGGTGATGTGTACATCCCTCGTGGTGTGTCTGTTCCAGCTCTTGACAAAGATTATCCTTAGGGGTGCCAACCAAATAAATTTGGTAATGTCTTTTAATTCATATGATCTGTCTATAGAAGTGTTTATTTTGTTTTAATCCTGATGCTAACTGAATCTAACCTGGTTGCAGTGGAGGGAGACACAATAACTTGTGATGACTTGTATGTTGTAAATTTGATGGAGGCCAAAGGTTTCTGAAACCAGATGGCATTTCAATACCATCCTCGTATGTGTACCATCCTTTGCCATTCTTGAATTTTCATCACAAAGTTATACTCTGCTTGAAGAATATTACAATTGTTTCTTTGCTTCTCTAATTCAAATGTCCTCATCGATATTCTTTCAAGTAAACAAGTTTCATATAGCCTGTAACAACTTCAAAGCTTCACAATGATATAGGTTATTCTTGTTTCTGTTGTGTATACTTTCTCCCAAGAATGTTCAGTTAAACTTACTCTCTTTCATGAATTTGGTAGGTTAAGGCTCATAAAGATCTTGTGCATTTCATTGCCTATGTTGTCAAACTGCACCTGTGGTCGATAAGAAGGTAAAGTATTAGTTAGGATATGGTGATTTGTGGCGTACATGTTTGACTTCAGAAAAGAACTAAAACTGATTTGTGTTGGTGCATAGTGATAGATTGCACAAAGTGCTCGAGTTTTTGAGCAAAGTGCATGGTGCTAGCATTAGCTATGATAATCTCCAAAGTGTTCTGTTTAATTCTCTGATGCATCTGTATCCTTTCGTGGTTCTTGGAGGTGTTTTGATATGGTAAGTCTTGTTTTATGCTTTTCTGAAAAAGACTTACGATCTTGCTCTTTTTCGCTGTTGAAAATTTGGATCTTATTTTCTACAGGGATTACTTGTCTCCAATCAATCTCGTAGCACCATACCCTCACTTCGTTGTGCTAGGAACTGGACTTACTTTTGGATTTCAAGTGGTAAGTCTTGATTTCTTAGTTATTGATCAATAGTACTTACAATCGCTCCAAAAGTTGTAACATTGTCTATGAACATGAAATTATGGAGAGCGTGTATAAACATAAGAAATAATTCAACTTATAGAAAATTTCCATTTTTTTATTAGGAGCACCCACCTGTCACATAATTGGCTATGCTCCCAGGAGACACCAAAGTCTGGAAACGGTTTTGATTACAGAGGTACAAGTCTGGAAACGGGTTTGGTTACAGAGGAACAATGTCTTAATATTCTTCCTTAGATTATGGTTCGAGACATTAAAATTTAAGATTTTGTAATTTTTTTTGCTTTAGTTTTGATTTTGTAATGTTTTGAGTACATTTTTTGAGTTATTAATAACAGTTCTAAAAATTCAAATATATTTCTTTTTGTATAAATCTAAATTGGAAAAAACAAAATATTATAAAATATAAAATAGCCCTAATTATCAATTATTATAAAAGATATTATAACAAATAAACAAAGTTATAACATGTAGATCTAATAGAAATGGAATACATTGCTAACATAAGTGCTTTATTACATAGCACGACCAAAAATGCTATCACATATTTCCGGTCTATTATAGCTGGGGTAGACATAGCCATTTCAAAAACGCTATCAATCATATATAATAGCATTTATCGTGAAATAAGAATAGTTATTTTTCTTGTAGTGAGATGGTTAGATGTGTTGTCGGACTTGTTAGGGGTTTAGTTTCAACTAGGGTTTGTGCTGATCTTTGTCTCTGTTGACATTTGATTATAGTCTTATTTTGTTTTTTTGCTTCTCTTTTGGACTATGTTTTTTTCCCTCTTGATTCTATATTTGAGGATGGAGTTTTGACTTTCCTTCTCATAGTTTGATATGTGAGAATGGAGCATTAGGAATATTAATTATCGAGTGTTTCTGGTGTAGAAATGTAGTTTATTTATGGTTATCTAGTTGGTTTGTTGATCTCATCTCGGGTTTATTCAATGGCTACAAGAAGAAAGTTCTCTATAGTTTCATCTTCCAGAACAAACTTATCAAAGACAAACAATGAAGTTGGCTCATATTTAGCTCGAGAATTGTTGTCGGGTAAATTCCAAAAGTGTTTGAAGCCCGTATGTGCGGGAATACCTTTTGGATGTTTCGAAGTATCGGAACAAGGATGTAACGCCCCCTTCTCGTTTATCAACTGATCGATGAGCTGACCGGCCAACAATAAAAAAGATCATGACCGCTTGAACCCGTGCATGCCAAACGATAAGAGTTCACTACATATGAAAGCTAGAGACGGTCCGGTTTGAATCAATGGCTCGAACCAAACCATCCTTCATTCCGTTTACCTCGTTTCCACGATACAAGGCTTTTCAACCCATACCGCTCCACGAGTTGTGTTCGGTTTAGACTAACCATGTATCCGAGAATAATTTTGTTTTTAAATATTTTAAATTCTTTAAATATATTCTTACTAATTCCACAAGTTTTCAGAAAGCATTTTACGGTACCCTAAAAATCCAAAACCGAAGTAAACCAAAATGATTCAAAAACAAACTGTAGGCAAATGTGAACCCGAATCTACTGCGAGTGGCCTACGCGTCCGCCGAGCTATGCCGAACCTCTAAAACAAAAAGAGAGTCTAATGAGTAATCTACGATTACCCAGTGAATTGGCTCCCAACTAAATAAACTGCTAAACAAGCTATACTATTCCCACCCAAACCCAAAATAACAATCAATAACAAACAGTTAAATGAACAAGCAATCACTTGCTACCAAGAAGTAATGATCTCCATAACACACACGTATTCTATAATAATAAACAGTAACTATGGAAATCGAGAACACTGCATCACATGCCCTCGATTAGACTCGATATAACTAACACGACTATATAAAAAACTCCACACTATCGACCCCAAACGCAAACTCGGTAACTTCCATGGGAACACTTAGCTATTCGATGATAACTAAAACCTCCCATGACTCGCAGATGTAAATACGATGTCCTACGACTAGAACACCATTCCCTGTCCATCGATACGCATTGACTCGGGCTACCCCTAGATAGCCAAAGTTTCCATGCAGTCCGACCCAAGGGACGCGACCCCGTGTATCCGGATTACACACCATTACCAACGTCACTCCGTAAGTTAACACCTAACCATAACCACTACCTGAAGATACGTGAACTGACCATGAACTCTCGAGGATCCAATCGCAAAGAAAGTACCAGAACACCAACACTAGACTTGCGGGATCTAGTGTACCCTATAGAGTCCTAATAACAATAATGTAAACAACCAGACTCGTTGGGACTCTATGACATCACTCAAGACCGACAAGGTTAAATAGACACTCTAACTCAATCCCAGTACCCAGTCTATTTTGCAAGTCTTACCACCATTCAACAACTCAGCTCTAACCAACCTGGTTCGTATCGGAATAGGTATCCACAACCAAACTTATCCGGTATTGTACCAAGGTAAGTATCCACTTACACGGTCTTTCCGGTCAAACTCCGAAGTAGATAAACACTCACACAATCATCAGTCTACCCGGACCAAGACTGGAATAGTAAAAATTCATACAACAATACCGTCTACCCGGCTCAACACCAGAGTAAATAATCAACACATATCACATACTCAATCAATCAATCAATGAATAGCTTTAAGCATTTAGATTAATTAACTCAATTAATTTACTTAAATTATTTTGAGGTATAATTCTCAGATTATCTAACCGCTAGATTGAAGTTATTAAACTTACTAACTCCTTATACGGCTTATCACCCGAATTATATCTTTTAAATCCCATTTCTTTAATTATATGTTTTAATTACTTAATCCATCAGATTGAGATTAGTAAATTCACTAATCTCCTGACTTCCGATTAATTCACTTAATTACTTTAACCCAATAACCCGTCTAGCTAAACTCAACCCGGTTATCATATTAAGGTGTTATATGTTTTATTCGTATTTTAATTTAACTCATAATTTCACTATATAGGTTCATTTATTTAAGTTCTTAATATATTTATATATATGCATTTATCCCTCGCATGCCATTCTATATGAATTCAACAACCAATCAAGTAATCAACAATATGATCTACCAAATAACCGACAAGTAATATCTAAAAATTCCATGCAATATAAATGTCATATCCTTTTTAATTAATTTTCCGAGTTATTTAATTATCCTAAACCATTCTATCATATTTCATTTAAGGGACCAAATTCCTAGGACTCTTTGGTTCCATAATTCTGGGATCTATATGCTGACTCAGTCTACCCTAAATGCAACACACAACAGACAAGACAACTCACAATGATATCGTGATGATGGATAGATGGATGACGGAACCCCGAGACCCGACAAAAACCCGATGCTAACCTGAACCTTGACCCGCTTTGACCTGAGGCTGACCAAAGTTAACACACACTTGACCCGAAGTTTGACCACATTTAACCCGACCTAGAGAGCTGGTGGTTGAGGCGTTGACAGGTGGCAGAGGGAGTGGACCGGCGAGAAGGCTCCAGCGGCGAGGACTCCAGCGATTGACCGGAAAGGACGCCAGCGATTGACCGGCGAGTGATCTTCGGCGTTGACCACGATTTTTATCCGACATTAACCGACTTGACCACAAGGTTAACCGACTTGACCGATTGAATATCAAATGGCCGGCAATAGATTCGGCGATGAGGAGCTTCACCGTAAGGAATCCGGCGGTGATGCTGCTCCAGCAACTTCTCCGGTGAAGGAGGAGAATTCCGGCGAGGTGATGAGATGGCGGAGGAATGACGAAGAGAGGAGGAAAAGCAGCGTGAACAAGCGAAGGAGAACGGTGGTCGCCGGCGGAGCTCTGGTGGTTCTACGGTGACAATTCCGGGGATGACGAGCCTTCTCCACGTGGCTTAAGGCGGTGGTTAAGGGGCTAATGACATGGTTAGAAGCTACTTTGGGTTTAAGGGAAGGGTTAATGAGTGTTTATGGTTTAATATAGGGAGATTATGGTAGTGTTTAAGATTACTTAATTTATAAGTCATTAAAGAAAGTAGTGGAGGAAGTAGAGGAGTGCCGGCCGAAAAATACGGAGGGAGAGAGAGATGAGGAAGTTATGTATTTTCTTTGGTTGAGTGTTGGATGAATGATGGAGTGAAGAAACAAAACTTTTTATAATTAAAAACTATCCTCCCATGCATTGAATTTTAAGGAAAGGGGAGATGAACCTTGATGAACAAATGAGCAATGCTCTATTAGGTGTCACTCCCTTATTCTCTAGTGATGGTGAGTTGCACTTTGAGATCAAGGAGAATGAATCTCCATTTCCCATTCATTGAACTTTCTCCATACATTGAATCGAAAAAGACAATGTGGCAATAAGATGATCAAGCAAGTGACGCATATGTCACTAGATGGCAGCTCCAGGTTTGTTTTCTAGAAAATTAAATGAACTTACATGCACCAGCCACGGGGTCAATCGGCGAATGCCACGTGGCACAGGGTAATTCCGAGCTAATTTTCCAACACCTCTCGAAACTTCCAAAAAATCTCCACTCTATTTTATTTTCCCGAATTTTTTTAAAATAACTCTTCGTAATTTATTTGATCTATTTCGTCTTTCCATAGCTCCCAAAACATCAAGAAGATATTTTCATATTTTCTCGGTTTTGTTGGTTTTCATTCTAGACAACTCGTAAAACTTTCTAAAATTCTGATTTCAGCGTCTTTCGACTTCTATGTAATCTTTTTTAAATAAAAAATAAGATTACTTGGCCCGTCATAGCTTCCCGACTCTATTTTTGGTGAAATCGCCAAAATACCCCTAAACTTCCAAAAATTACAAAATGCCCTCAGATGAATTTTGTTGACTTGAAAGCTGCCTGTTGACGTTATCTTGAGACAAGGTATTACAAAGGCTATTAATTGATTCGCTAATATGTTGTAACAATTTTCGATATGTCCACTTGTTTGATGTGGATATCACATTAGTCTCTTCAATGTTGTATTTCTTATAACCTCTATGTTGAGGTTCTTTGCGTTATATGTATGCTATCTCGAACTGTTTTCGGTTGAGCAGTTTGTATTAAATGTGCAAGATTAATAAAACTATTAAAAAGGCAAAAACAATGGAGAATTGGCTAAACAAGACGAAAAAGTAAAACATTGTCATAATACTATTTTCTAACTTAATAATAATTTTTTATTTAAAAAAAAAATACAATTATAACCTTAAATTTACATATAAAATAAATTTGTAAATAAAGTAATTTAAAAAACAATAATATTATTTAATATTATTCTTATTAACTTTTTTAAAATTTATTTTCTCTCGTACTCATGATATCTCCGCTGAATCTCCCTTCCTTTTCTCTTCGATGACTTACCTCTGCATGTGCGCCTCCGCCTCCGCATCTGTAACTCCGCCTGTGAGCTTACGCATCTCTGCCTCTGATCGTCCTTCTATGTGCCGCTGCCTCTACAATTCACCTCCTAGGGATCTGATACAATAAAACCTCAACTGAATTGATACGAGAATACATTTTTCATGAAACAAAGAAATCTTAAGCTCATCTTACAAGAATCCAGAAATAAGAAAAGATTTTTCATAGAAGATGAACAAAACATTGAATTACAGAGAAGAAGAGATAAGAAGCTGATAACAATCTCATACAAATCTATTTTGGCTTCCTTATAACACTTCTTTCTCTTGCTGTAATTACCAAATGATCTAAGCCTTCCACTATAATTTTCTATCTTAGCCGTTCAGGTGTCTTCATCTCACATCTCATAATTTCTATAACAAAATTTCTCCTTTTAAAAACCATGACTACAAGGTTTATAAAAGTTGTATTGTTTCAGCAATTTAAAGAAAAACTTCCTGCAACTTCAGCTGTAGAGAATTGCCACCAATGCCCATATTTCATTTGTTTTAAGCAAAAAGCTTGAATGCTGCTTATCCATATTGAATCCAAATATGTCACTTCCATTTAAGTAGCTTTTCTTTTGAGAAGCTTGTACTTGTAAAACCAGCTGATAACCATGTAATTTCCCTTGCTCATAATTAATCCCTGTTAAACTAACTTTACATGTAGAATCATTGAATTCAGATTCTTCCAAAAACAATAACATTTGCAGATTTTTCTTTCTACAACAAGGCCACACAAAAAAGTAGACTATCATGTCCACATTTGCATAGTACAAGTTCAAAAGATACCCTTTATAAGCTTTCAATTTTGAGTGAGTTTGGAGCAAGAACAAATATTCCATTTGTAGGAACAAGATCAATCTTGTTGGAAACACTAAATGAGTTATCCCCAGTGCAGTCAAAGCTCTAACCATGGTGTTTTCCTTGTATTTGAACCACATATTTTTGCATAACTTCCTCTTTCACAAAGTTCAAATCCAACTATTGCTACCAAACAAGTTCAATAGACAAACAACAAATGGCAAACTCTCGCTTCAATGAAGTAGATAAATTTGCATTTTTGCGCGTAAGCTAGCTGATTTGAGAGAAACAAATCCATTAAGCATAGAAAAGATACTAACTGAAACTTTGTAGTTGTCACTTCTGTTTGTTTAGCCAAAACGAGAATCATTCACCACATCAGTTCCCTGAATATGATGCAGATTCCCACTACTTTTCATCATTTTCATTAACTCTGTTGGGATAGTGTCCTGAAATCACACTTGTACTCACTCCTGATGATAGTTGTGTGTCGAAATCAGACATTCATATAATACTGGGCGGTTGCAATGTTTTGCTAGAAGCCTCTTGCAATCTGTAAGTTGTAGACTTAATGCCAGTATTATATGATCCTATAGGGTCACACACCTAAGCAAACTGGAAGCTACGACATGGGAATGATCATTATGGTAATGATCATATTAATGTGTATTGGATACACATTATTATCGACAAAATGGTGTTGTGTCGATCGACACAGCTTGTGTATCGGTCGACACAGTTCGGGTTTTCGGAAAGGCTTTTCGAATTAAGACTTAATCAAGTCTGGCCCGTTAAGTGTGTTTTAGGTCGAATAAAACTCGAAAGTTTCGACCTATACACGCGGCCGTCCGCTTTTCTTGATAGAAAGAAGCAGAAACACCAGTAACAGAGGATTCCCATCGATCCGACACTAGCATCCCGTTTCCAGCTTGTGTGCGTGTGTATCTGGTAGAGGCAAGGCACCTGCGTTGGTCAACTGATCTCGTTCACCAACTCATTCCGCTGCCAGTTCCAGGTAAGAACGAGGTTGGTTGTTTTCAATATATCAAACCCTAGATCCTAGGAGATCCAACAGTGGTATCAGAGCGTTGTTAGGGTTTAGAATATTGAATCTGATGCAATAAATTCGAAAACTGAGTTTGTTGAATTGATCATTGCATGCTAAATTGTGTTTTCAAGGTTTTATTCTCGGTTTTTGTTCCTGTTGAAAAACGATGAATTGATGAAAATGCACTGCGTCGATCGACACTAAGCGTGTGTCGGTCGACACGCCGTGATAACACGCAAAATATTTAGGGTTTGTCGCAGAGTGTCGATCGACACAAAGCGTATGTCGGTCGACACAAAGCGAAAACTCGCAAATAATTTTAGGGTTTCGATCTGAGATCGAGTACCCGTATTCTCGCTGTGTCGATCGATACACTGGGTGTGTCGGTCGACACAGGCGATGCGATTAGATAGATCGGTTCAATTGGATTGAACAGGTTATCTCGCTCGGTTAATTTTAATTAACCAATTGGTTCTGGTTTGGTAATGTCGATCGACACAGAGTTGTGTGACGATCGACATGGACCGTTAAACCGAACCGGTTTAATTAGATTGAATCGGTTAATGAAATTCGATCCGGTTTGACCGGTTATCGAAGACCGGTTTAAATTATGTTGTATCGACCGATGCCAATGGTTGGCGTCGATCGACACACCATTCGCAGAATTATTGGTTGGACCATAAATTTGCATATACCAGACCAAATTTAATCCCAAAGTTCTAGTTGAACCTAAACTTAATAAAACTAAATGTTTTAATTAAATCAATAACTTCTTGAATGTGTATTGGATATACATCAAGATTAAATAATTCTTTTCCTCAACCAAATATCAAGTGATCTTGATGTCTTGCCCGATCTTGTCTACTGTCAAGACTCGTGTTGTTGTTGAATATCCTTGGAGTCCTTGGTATCCACAGCAACATGAGTAATGCAGGTGATCATTGATAGATTTGCAGTGCAACTATTAGTGATCACAAGACAGAAGAGATTGGTTTTACTTGACTGGGCTGTCAGAAGTTCTGGGCCCAGAGACATCAGAGTATTAGACATAGTTTATCTCATCTACGACCAAGAGTTGTACTGGGTACAATTATCAATGATTTGCTTACCTAAATAACTAAAGTTTGGGTGATGGCAAGTTGCCCACTCAGATTTTGGTGAAGTATGGATCTTGGCTCATTGTATTCATCTGAGGAAACATAGTTTTGAATACAATGCGAGTCTTTCTTATTAGATAAGAATTCTCATTTCCTTGAGCATTATAACTAAAACCTCTACCTCTTTTAATTACAGCTATGTCTGTCTCAACTCACATCAACACTTTCTCACTAAGATCCGTCCTTGAGAAGGACAAGTTAAATGGATCTAATTTCTTGGGATGGTATCGGAACCTGAGAATAGTTCTCAGGCAGGAGAACAAGGAATATGTCCTTGAAAGAGTTCTCACCGAGAGGCCGCGTTCAAATGCCCCGCAGACAGAAAAGAATGCTTGGGATAAGCATTCAGCTGATGTCAAAGATGTTAATTGTCTAATGCTGGTGACTATGAACTCTGAGCTGCAGAAGCAATATGAGAACGTGATGTCAACCATTGAGATGATTAACAGCCTGAAAGCTTTATTTCAGGAGCAAGCTCGCACAGAGAGATACCAGACGGTTAAATCTCTCATGGATTGCAAGCTGGCTAAGGACAGTCCAGTAAGTCCTCATGTCCTTAAAATGATGGGTTACATTGATAACCTGGGGAAACTGGACTGTGCCATTAGCCAGGAGCTAGCCACTGACATGATTCTGCAGTCTTTGCCGTCGTGTTTTGATCAGTTCATCATGAACTACAACATGCAAAACATGACTAAGACATTGACTGAGTTGCACGGCATGCTGAAGACAGCAGAGCCAAATCTCAAGAAGGCAACTCCCAGTGTACTGAAGGTACAAGGGGGTAAAAGGTTTAAGAAACCTAAGAAGGATAAGGGAAAGGCCCAAGTTGTCCATACTGAAAGTCAGGACAAGCCCAAGCCGAAGCCCAAATCCGGGCCTTCTCCTGAGGATAAGTGCAACTACTGCAAGCAGTTAGGGCATTGGAAGGGAGACTGCAAGAAGTTCATGGAAGATTACAAGAATCTGAAGAAGACGTATGATGCGTCTGACTCAGGTATTTATGTTATCGAACTTAATGTTATATCTTCTAGTTCTACTTCGTGGGTATTGGATACCGGCTGCGGTGCTCATATTTGTACTAATATGCAGGCACTAAGAAACAGTAGAACGATGAAGAAAGGACAAGTGGAGCTACGGGTCGGGAATGGAGCTAAGGTTGCTGCACTGGCCGTAGGCACCTGCGATTTGTCCTTACCTTCGGGCATGGTTTTAACTTTGAATAATTGCTACTTTATACCTGCGATTAGCAGAAACATAATTTCAGTTTCCGTATTGGATTTGGAAGGTTTTGATTTTGCTGTTAAGAATAAAGTTTGTTCTTTTAATCGTGATGGTACGTTTTATGGTTGCGCCCCATTAGATAATGGGTTATATGTTTTAAACCAAGAAATGCCTAACTTTAACATAAATACAAAGCGGTTTAAGTCAAATGACGAAAACCCGACTTTCTTATGGCATTGTCGTTTGGGCCATATCAATGAGAAACACATCCAAATGCTCCATCGAAATGGGCTTCTGGGCTCATTTGATTTTGAATCATATGAGAAATGCGAATCTTGTTTGATGGGCAGAATGGCTAGAGCCCCTTTCAACAAACTGAATGAAAGGGCCAGTGACTTATTGGGCCTTGTTCATACTGATGTATGTGGGCCAATGAGTACTGTTGCCAGAGGAAATTACAAGTACTTCATTACCTTCACTGATGATTTCAGTAGGTATGGCTATGTCTATTTGATGAGACACAAGTCAGAATCCTTTGATAGATTCAAGGAATTCAAGAATGAAGTACAGAACCAACTTGGCAAAAGTATTAAAGTTCTGCGATCGGATCGCGGAGGAGAATACTTGAGTCAAGAGTTCAGCGACTATCTGAGCGAGTGTGGAATTATTTCACAACTCACTCCTTCTGGAACACCCCAATGGAATGGAGTGTCAGAGAGGAGGAATCGAACCTTATTGGATATGGTTCGGTGTATGATTAGTCATTCAAATCTTCCATTATCCTTTTGGGGATACGCTCTAGAAACGTCTGCGTTTACACTAAATAGGGTGCCATCTAAATCAGTGGAAAAGACACCACATGAAATGTGAACTGGGAACATTCCTGGTCTGTCTTTCCAGAGGATTTGGGGATGTGAGGCTTATGTCAAACGTTTAATCTCTGACAAGCTCGCACCCAAATCAGATAAATGCTACTTCGTTGGTTATCCTAGGGAAACCAAGGCATACTACTTTTACAATCAATCTAAGAACAAAGTATTTGTTGCTCGGGACTGTTCTTTTCTTGAGAGGGAATTTCTCTCTAAGAAAAACAGTGGGAGTAAAGTACATCTTGAAGAAATTTGAGATGCACAGGAGACTGCTCAACCTGCTGAGGAAGAGCAGCAGTTGGATCCACAGAGTTCTGTGGAACCGGCGCCTGTGGAGCTTGAAGTTCGCAGATCCGGAAGGATCCGTCACGAACCCGAGAGATACTATGGATTTATCGTGACCAATTCTAATGATCTGATGATCATTGATAGTGACGAACCAGCGACCTTTGCGGAAGCAATGATGGGCCCGGACTCCGAAAAGTGGCTTGGAGCCTCTAAATCCGAAATGGGATCCATGTCAGAAAACCAAGTATGGTCCTTGGTCGATTTACCTAATGGTGCAAAAGCCATTGAGTGTAAATGGATCTTCAAGAAGAAGATTGACGTGGATGGCAATGTGCAAATTTACAAAGCGAGGTTGGTGGCTAAAGGTTTCAAGCAAATTCATGGTATTGACTATGATGAAACCTATTCCCCAGTCGCTATGCTTAAATCCATTCGGATTCTTCTAGCGATTGCAGCTCATTATGACTATGAGATTTGGCAGATGGATGTCAAAACCGCTTTCCTGAATGGTATTCTGGAAGAGGATGTGTATATGACACAGCCTGAAGGTTTTGTTGATCCTAAGAACGCTGGAAAGGTATGCAAGCTTCATAAATCCATTTATGGATTGAAGCAAGCATCACGGAGTTGGAATCTTCGTTTTGATGAAGCAGTAAAACAATTTGGCTTCATCAAGAACGAAGAGGAACCATGTGTTTACAAGAAGACTAGTGGGAGCAGAATTGCGTTTCTTGTACTGTATGTCGATGACATACTCCTCCTCGGTAATGACGTTCCGTTGCTTCAGTCTGTTAAGACTTGGCTCGGAAGTTGTTTTTCCATGAAAGACATGGGAGAAGCGGCGTATATTCTTGGAATCAGAATCTACAGAGATAGAGTGAATAGGCTGATTGGATTGTGCCATGACACTTATATTGATAAGGTGTTGCACAGATTCAGGATGCATGATTCCAAGAAAGGCTTCATACCGATGTCTCATGGCATTAGTCTCAGCAAGAAGCAGTGTCCGGTGACACATGCTGAGCGGGAGCGCATGAATAGGATTCCTTATGCTTCTGCAATAGGATCTATTATGTATGCCATGCTCTGCACTCGTCCAGATGTAGCTTACGCGTTAAGCATGACGAGTAGATACCAATCTGATCCAGGTGAAGTTCACTGGACAGCTGTCAAGAATATTCTCAAGTATTTGAGACATACTAAGGATAAATTCCTGGTGTATGGAGGAAGTGAAGAACTTGTGGTGAATGGATTCACCGATGCGAGTTTTCAGACGGACAGAGACGATTTCCGATCACAATCCGGATATGTCTTCTGTTTGAATGGCGGTGCAGTGAGCTGGAAGAGCTCTAAGAAGAATACTGTAGCTGATTCCACGACGGAAGCTGAATATGTTGCTGCTTCAGAAGCGGCAAAGGAAGCTGTTTAGATCAAGAAGTTCATGACCGAACTTGGTGTGGTTCCTAGTATCTTGGAGCCAGTGGCTTTGTTTTGTGATAACAACGGAGCCATTGCTCAGGCGAAAGAACCCAGGTCACACCAGAAGTCCAAACACGTAGAGAGGAGGTATCACCTGATTCGTGATATCGTCAATAGAGGTGATGTGAAGATCAGCCGAGTTCCGACGGACGAGAATGTCGCTGATCCTCTGACTAAGTCACTCCCAAGGCCTAAGCATGAGATTCATACGACTGCTGTAGGCATTAGAGATCTTAAGATGTAATCTTGATTCTAGTGGGAGTTTTAGTTTTATTTTAGTTATAATAAGATGCTCTTGTAAAACATTCTTTTGGATATGTTTAATGAAATTTGATTTCAGCATTATTTATTGTGATCTAAATAATGGTCCCAAAATAAGTTTATGTCATATTATAGGTCATCAAGTTGAGGACTTGATCATGAAACCCTATAAGTCATAGATGATATAAATTATGTTTTGTCCCTAGTCAAGGTTGTCAAAGTGGGACAATGGCAACCGCGAGAGACTAGATTGTGAGGTGACTGTTGGCTAAGTTTCATGGAGCCAATGATATGATTATCGCAGTCAGTCACATAGATATATGTTGGTGAACATATGATCGGACATGACCCGCTAATGAGAAGTCTACAAGATAGTTATATCTGTGTCATAATAGGTTCTCATTACGACTATAGAGTATAGTCCTCAGACCTGAGTTCATCATGCTTTCTTGCATATGAATTGGTACACTTTGACTTTGTCAAACGTCGACCCGTAACTGGCGACTATAACGGCACTGTTCAAGTATATCATGAAGTGTGCGTTGAAATAGGGATGGAGCAAGATGGGATTTGTCCCTCCTGATAAACGGGAGATAAATATCTCAGGGCCTATCGAAGATTTAATACTGAGATAAATGTGTGGCCGCACTCAAACGAACTGTAGTTCAGTTGTTTGTAATGTTTAGTATGAGATCAGGAGTTCGATAAACACGATGTTGTCTTAATAAGGATGACACCAATCTTGCCTTATGCCAAATCAAGATATAGAGACAAAAGGATTATAGGAATAGATGATTCCAGTACAAGTGGGAGATTGTTGGGATAGTGTCCTGAAATCACACTTGTACTCACTCCTGATGATAGTTGTGTGTCGAGATCAGACATTCGTATAATACTGGGCAGTTTCAATGTTTTGCTAGAAGCCTCTTGCAATCTGTAAGTTGTAGACTTACTGCCAGTATTATATGATCCTATAGGGTCACACACCTAAGCAAACTGGAAGCTACGACATGGGAATGATCATTATGGTAATGATCATATTAATGTGTATTGGATACACATTATTATCGACAAAATGGTGTTGTGTCGATCGACACAGCTTGTGTATCGGTCGACACAGTTCGGGTTTTTGGAAAGGCTTTTCGAATTAAGACTTAATCAAGTCTGGCCCGTTAAGTGTGTTTTAGGTCGAATAAAACTCGAAAGTTTCGACCTAAACACGCGGCCGTCCGCTTTTCTTGATAGAAAGAAGCAGAAACACCAGTAACAGAGGATTCCCATCGATCCGGCACTAGCATCCCGTTTCCAGCTTGTGTGCGTGTGTATCTGGTAGAGGCAAGGCACCTGCGTTGCTCAACTGATCTCGTTCACCAACTCATTCCGCTGCCAGTTCCAGGTAAGAACGAGGTTGGTTGTTTTCAATATATCAAACCCTAGATCCTAGGAGATCCAACAAACTCGTCATCACCTAACAGAGCCTAGTGTTTGAGCTATCTTTTATTCTGAGTTGTTCAAACTTTCAACAACATCAACTTTTTCAACGTTCTGCTGACCAATGTCATCATATTTTTGCTGCGTTGGAGTTGCTTGGCTTCTGTTGTCCTCGTTCAACTCTACTTCATCTTCGGCTTCTAACATAGAAGTTGGAGGTAATTAGTCACTATTCTCAATGAATCCAACATGTTTCTACGTATGTACATAAGACGAATTGAACCTAAAATCTGATGTTTTTACATCCGTTTGTGTAACAGAAACTGAATCATTCTCTCCCACAACAATTTTGTGGCTTTGATGCACTTCCGTTTCTTCCTAGAGGATAACGTTTCCCCCCAATTCTAATCACTTCCTCACCATCTGAAATTGACTATGCTTCTTCCACAATCATAATATCTCCTTTGATAGTCGCATTTCTGAATTTGAAGATATGTCTATAGTAAGAAACTGGTTTCATCTGATAAAGAATCTCAGGGAGCTGTCCTAATGACCAATATTCATCCATTTTCTGTGGCTGAAACAACTTACCATGTCTTTTGTTCCAAACCGTAAGGACGCTACACCAAATAATCTGCAGGCAAGTTCACTATAGCGCTAATCAACTCAAATTTTTCATGGTAATCCAAGATTCCGACAGTTTCCCGCAACTGATGTAATTCGGCTATTGAATCAATGAACCATTCATGCAACGAGATCCTTTACCAAGCCCAATCGTTCTCACCACAACTAGAAAAATCAGAGTTATCTAGTGATCGATGCCTAGTTGCCGCTAAATTATCCAAATGAATCGATATGAGCCATACTTTGTATTTCTCCGTCGTATTAGCCAAGTTGAAATGATGTTACATGTGAGACAATAATACTTGTATCTTATATCTATTGAACATAGGAACTTAAAGTTTCGGAGACCTATTAAGCCCAGAAAAATTGTAAAATTTGCAGAAGTAAACCGATTCGTTAAGAGAGATGCTGCATCCAATTGATTTCTCTATGCATCTTCAATATCTCTATGTTTGAAATCCTTGTAATTTGTTGTCAATGCGATAAAGCACACACCAAATAATTTTCAGGCAAGATCACTGTAGCACTAATCTACTCAAACTTCTCATGATAATCGAAGACTCCGGCAGTTACCCGCAACTGATGTAATTCAGATATTGAATCAATAAACCATTCCTGCAACAAGATCCTATACCAATCCCAATCGTTCCCACCAGAGCTAGCAAAATTATAGTTATCTAGTGTTATATGCCAAGTTGCCGCTAAATCATCCAAATGAATCGATACGAGCCATACTTTGTATTTCTCTAGCGTAGTAGCCATTTTGAAATGATGTTCCACGTGACACATCCAATCTTGTATCTTATATATTTTGAACCTAGGAAATTAAGCTTCAAAGGCCTATTAAACATAGAAATTGAGAAATTTCAAAACTAAATCGGTACGTTCAAAGAGATGCTGCATCCGTTTGATTTCTCTATGCTTCCTCAGTATCGTGATGTGTCAACTCCTTGTAATGTTTTGTTGAACGTGATAAAACACACACCAAATAATCTGAATGCAAGATACTACAAGAATAAAACGTTTTTGGGACTGCTACTTGCGACTATACTTGTAGTCGTAACATTTTCGACTATTAAAGACACGATTACGAATTCCCTGCATTTACAGATATATGCTCATCTATTAGTCGCTAATATATGACCAAAATGGATTGTGTAGGATTATATATGTTTGATTAAGATCATTCAGAAATGCTATGTTTAATGGATTGTGTAGGATTATGTATATTCTCTTGTTACGGTAGATGGAGGATATCCTAGGATAATCCTTTATGAGATATATATCATACGGATTCTACTTGTTGTATATATATATATATATACTGTAACATTAAACATCAAAACAACACACATATTTTTCCTCTCCTTAGCACCATGCAATTGATTTTATCGACAATCTTTCGATGATCTTGGAGGTTCATCTTCCGGTTTACTGGATGATCCTGTTTAAATTTGTTTATGTTCGTTATGCTCTCAAATATGATTAATCAATGCATTTCGAAATAAGACATTTTCATAAGATGAAAATTATTGAAGGACTAAAACTAATTAGATGTATAATTATAATGACTAGAATGTAAAAGAAAATATGAAACTTTAAATTTGAGGTTTTGTACAGTGAAACCTCAAAATTAGATTTTACGGTTTCTGTCTTAGGTTTTGAGGTTTTGCTCACTCCAAAAGAAACCCAAAAATCTCAAAATCTAAAGCTTAATCTTTGCTTCTACATATTAACCCCAAAATTATTTCTTAAAATTTTATGTGTACTATTTTTAGTTTTAGGGTTACAAAACTTTCAAAACTATTTCCTAAATTTATTTGATTTCTAATTTTATAATCCGAGAAATACATCCAAAACTTTCAAAAAATTTAAAACAAAAATTTGCTTTCACAAAACGAAGATTCAATCGTACCTTATTTTGTGAGAAAACGTTTTTGATTTTACTATAGTATAATAGATAAGTTTAAATTTAAAAATTAGAGACAATAAAAAAAGAATATATTAAGACTACGTTACGCCTACAAGTGGGTAAAAATTCAAAAAATCTGCCAAATTAATTCGGGAAACCAAAACCCAATTTTATAGCCGAAAATATTTCAGTTACCCGCCTATACCTAAGAATTTTTGACAAAGTGTCGAGAAATCATCAAATACAACAAACCCTGATTTTATTATGTTCTTCACCTTTTTAGAAATCTCCTTAAAACCATCTCTCTAATCTCTCTCCAAATCCTCTTCTATGCCCACCCATCTCAAAATGATATCTTTTCTTTTGAATCTCTTATTCGAGGCTCTCAATTTCATCGCTAACTTTGGCAGAAACCCTATCGACCCTCTCAAACTCTTCCTTGAATTTCTCAATCACGAAACCCTCCGTGAAACGATGCCTACAACTACAGGAAATATATGACGTTTGAGTGTGTGTTAAACCGTCTAGTTTGCTTTTGCTTTGATTTGATTTGCTTTGCTTTTGAAACAGATTGCTTTTGAATCTAGTTACTGGTTTGCTTATGATTTTCTTGTGGTTTCCTTATCTTGGAACAATTAATATTGGTTCTATCAGCTTCAATATGGTCTCCACAGTCTGGGTAAGTTGGTTTCTTTTTTAATAAGTTTTTGATGAGTTAGTCTAATGGTTATGATGTTAATCTTATAGTCAGCAAGCAATTGAGTTTGATGTGTCTGTTTAACTACTCTCTGTGTTTTTTTAAGTTCGAGTGTTTGAGCGTTTACAAGATAGTATTTGTATCATTTGAGACATGACCAAACCATCCATAACTTTCTTCTTAAACATTTTTTTAGGAGATCTGTCTGAATGAAATACATAGTTAGCACCACAAAGGATGCAAAAGCAATGCAAAGGACTGCGACCATAGGAGATCTCAACAGATGAATATAACAACATATTTCCTCTGGTAAAGTAACATTTTTCACAATCCATGTTTAGAAAGACATCTCATGTTCTTTATTTAATTATTTTCTCTTACTGTCTTTAATTATCACATGCCACTGAGAAGGATGGACGAGTAAATCCTTATGGAGTCGAAAGCCTGACAGAAAATGTTTTAATAGGCAAGCGCAAGTAGCTGAGACAGTTTTCAGCGTTGTGGCCCACCAAGAGCAACTGAAGGAAGCTCAACGTAAAACAACAACACCATCTGCTTCGTAGATTACTTATCACTGTCTCTTGCACTTCTTATTTTATTGGAATGTGATTTGGCAACTCCTAAATGCTGGAGTTTACATATGTATATCGTTTGTTTCTACATGCTACACATAAGTATACATGTTACCAATGTTATATTGAAGCAAATGTCTATTACATTTCTTGTACCATTCAAATGACCGTATCACCAATTACGAAATCATAAATTAAAATAATCCAAATTCTTATTTTGACGAATAAAAGTCACAAAACATTCGTCAATTATTCACACTACACACACAAAGTAGTTGCAAAATTTACCATCATCGAATATGTATTTTCCAAATAGTCGCTTAATAATCGTTAATTAGTCATTAAATCGTCGCCAAGTAGTCACCATATATTACGACTAAGTTGACTATATTAGACAGTCAGATAGTGGTCGGCAAAGTCAGTACCATAATCGAATCTGGATGTTCTGATTAGATGCTGCATAGTAGTTAAATTAGTCATTAAACAGTCGCTTATTAATAGCAAAATGTTTACCATAATTAGTTATTAAACAGTCACTAATTAATAGCAGAATGTTTACCATATCTGGATTTTCTTGTTAGTCGGCATATCATCTGTAGATTAGTCAATAAACAGTCACAGAATAGTCACCATATATTACGACTACATTGTGGCTATATAAGACAATCATGAAATAGTCGAGAAGTAGTGACAGTAATCGTATTTGGGTGTTCCGATTAGTCGTTGAACAGTAGTTGACCTAGTCATTACAAAGTCGCCAATATTTACTACTACATTGTGACTATATGGTACATTCAAAAAATAGTCAGCCATTGGTCTCCTCGGTTAACGACTACTAGGTGACACATTTTTCCGACTGCATCTAGACTATGTCTTTAGTCGCACAACTGACGCCAAATGGTCCCTAATTAGTCCCTATATATTCCGACAACGCTATGTCTATTTTACGATTACCTATGTTAGTCGTAAAAATAGTCGTAACTTGTCGACTATTTTTATGAGTATGAAATTTAGCGACCTATAGATTTATAACTACCATATTTAGTCATAATTTAGTTGTATAACCGCGTTTAATGACTATTCTGCGACTAAGAGTGCATTACAAAAAATGTTATTTTCTTATAGTGGGCTCACTCTAGCAGTAATCAACTGAAACTTCTCATGATTTAAAGATTCCAGCAGTTTCCCGCAACTGATGTAATTTGGCTATTGAATCAATAAACAGTTCCTGCAACAAGATCATATACCAAGCCCAATCGTTCCCACTACAACTAGCGAAATCAGAGTTATCTAGTGATATACTCCAAGTTGCCGCCAAATCATCCAAATTAATTTATACTATCCCGACTTTGTATTTCTCCGGCGTATTAGACATTTTGAAATGATGCTCAACGTGATACAACCAATCTGGTATCTTATATCTATTGCACCTGGAAATTAAAGCTTCAGAGACCTATTAAGCCGGAAAAATTGAGGAATTTTCAGAACTATATCTATTTGTTCGGAGAGATGTTGCATCTAATTGATTTCTCCACGGATCCTTAGTATCCCGATATGTCAACTCCTGGTAATTTATTGTCGAACTAAATACTAGCATTTGTTTTGAGAAATGATTGACGACTGATACCTTTGATATACTCAATTAATTGATATGAGAATCCAATGTTCATGAACAAAGAAATCTCAAGCTCATCTTAAAAAAGAATCTAGAGATCAGAAAAAGATTCTTTGTATAGGATGAACAAAACGTTGAATTATAAAGAAGAAGAAGAGATGAAGGAGTTAACAATCTCATATAAATCGTAATGTTTTACCGAATCTATTTTGGTGCTTTTAGCACTACTCTCTTTTACTGTAACTACCAACTAATCTCGGCCGTCCACTATAATTTTCTATCTTAGTAGTCCATGTGTTTATCTCACATCTCTTATTTCATATAACAGGTTTTTCCATTATCTTGTATTCAGTTTCTATGTCGCGCCTATGAAATAATGGTAGCTAGCTCTGCAGTCTCTCTTCTCGATATCAAGCTCCGTCGATTTGGCCTTAATAAAAGTAATCTTGAATTAGGCCTGAAAAGTGAACAGGAGGATGCTATGGTTTGGTAGAAATGAATCAGATTCTCAGAAACAGTTTAGCTTCTGTGCAGATATGCTAATTCTGATTCTTCGCATCTAGGGTTTGCAAGAAGTATGAGGAACAACGTTTCGACAAGCAGGCGAGCGCTAATAATGGAAAACCTCAACTCAAAACGATACGAGAATCCAACGTTCATGAAACAAAGAAACCTCAAGGCTATCTTACAAGAATCCATATGTAACACCCGCCTCCCGGCATAGCCGGAGGCGCGGCGATAGAGCGCCCGTTGAACCGAACATGGTCTAACCGGGACGCCAACTCAACTTGTCCCAGGTCCCAGGCGCCTCCTTCGTATTAAAGATCACCAATGACGTCACTCGACCGTATCAATCCCGCATCCGGACCTGCAAGAAAACGGGGACATGGGAAAAGGAAAAGGAGGCCTGAGTAATTGTTTCAAACACAATCACCCAGTGAGGTCGGACTTAAGGAGTCCGCGATCCCGCTTACACTACACAACCACGATCCACAAGTCCTACGCTAATAACACCTTGCAAACAGGCCCGAAGGCTTCATCACACAATCTACACCCACTCGTGCCTTCGCACTCATGGGCCCCTCCCTTCGACCCGTAGGCCCACACAATCCTTTTCATATCCTTCTGGGGGGTTCGTCAGACCCCCGACGCCTTCTCAAGGGACGCATACCCCGGCAATGTATACGCCCCTGCCACGCAACACCCTTTCGGGGGCCCTACCACAACTATCAAACATATCCATCACACACAATCAACGTTTTCAGGCTCAGCGATACCCTAGCAGTTCTACGTTCCTCAATCAATCACATAGTGCACATTACTAATCTACTCTACCTAGGAAAGACGCGATTAACCTAGGACTATCGTCCAGAATTGGAATAGAGTAAGGGAGATAAACGTCGGTTTTCCTCACCTTAGCCAAAGAAGAGGGCAAAACGGTAAATTAGCATCCCCATTGGCCCGAACGGACATCATTTCTGAAAAGAGGGCGAAAATTCAAGTGAGATAGGCTTTCGTTTCTTTCGAATCGGGTTTAGGACGGTCAAGTTATGGCCTACTGAAGTTCGGTTGACTGAAAGTCAACGGTCTGGTCAAAGTCAACCGGTTGACCCGGTCAACCCAGACCCAGACCCAAACCCAGACTGATCCAGGCCCATTTGCCATAACTGGCCCAAATCATAAACCAGACTAACCAACTAAACCAGGAATTGGAATTGGAAATTGGAATAAACCGAAACCTAATTGGACCAACTAAACCGGAAGGAAATTGAAATTGAAATTGGGAGTAGACCGGATCGAATCGAACCGGACCAACCGGCGAACCGAACCGGCGGTCAACGGTCAACCCTCGGCGGTCAACGGCGGCGGCGGGCGGCGGTTAACGGCGGCGGCGGGCGGCGGCGGGCGGCGGTGCTCCGGCGGTTCTCCGGCGACGGCGGCGGCGGCTCCGACGGCGGCGGTGGCGGCGCGTGGGGCTCCTGCGACGGCGCGTGGGACTCCGGCGCATGGTCCCTCCGGCGCGCGTGGATCTCACGCGCCCGAGACCCCTCCGGCGAGTGACGGCGCGTGGCGGCGCGTGCGGCGGCGCGTGGGGCTCATCTCGGCGGCTCCGGCTTCGTCTCGTCGCGACGGTCACGATGGCATGCTCGGTTTCTCGGGATTCGGGGTATTTTTGGAGTTACGGGATAAAACGTGTTTTTGGCGGTTAAAAACTCAGATCTGGAATCTCGGAAGTTACCTGGTGCTTGGAACGATGAGATCTCGAAAATAGGTCTTTTGTCCACCTCGGTTGGCTCACAAACTCGACAGGGCTTCGCCGGGAGGAGGAAGGATGAGATTTTAGGGAGGTGGAGGCTGTATTTATAGCTGGAGGAAGGGAAAGCCTAGGGTTTTGGCTATTGGGCTTTCCTTCCTTCTTTTTGAGGATTTTTAAAAGGGCTGGGCCAGGGCCCTTACAATTATCCCCCCCTTAAAAAGAATTCGTCCCAAATTCTGAGGTGCGTGGTTTCCCGCACTCCTCTAAACTCAAGGCACTGTCCTTTTTTCTGGGTTTGAGGATTGGCACCAAGGAAGGTCCGCTCGGAAGGCACAATAGAACGAAAGAATGAATATAATGGAATGGGGCTACATAGTTTGAGGAAAGAAAAACGGAAGCAAAACACACGCAAAACCCTGGAAACTCTAATAAATAAAACCCAACCCTAAAAGAATCACTAAGCCCCGCCCCACACAAATTCCTAAGGCCCCCCCCAACTCTAGCCACTTGACGATCCCGGGGTCCGTAGCTCAAGGTCCATGTCTCCGCGGTACACCAGTCCTTCCTCGCTATCATACTCCTCGGGGTCCCACTCCGGCTCTGGCTCTGAGTCTGAGATGATGATCACAGGTGGTGCTGCTGCCTGCTCCGGTGCTGGTGTGGCCTGCTGCTGCTGCCTCTGAGCCTGATCTCGTGCGGCCTGCTGCTCATCCAACCTCTCCTGTGCCCGCTCTCGGGCGGTCCTATGCTCATCCAACCAGGCGTAGTCCCTGGCATCCTGCTCTTGCCTAATCCTCTGCTCCTCATCCCAAACCCTCTGCTGTTCTTCTCTCACCTGCTGCCTGAGGAGCTCATCTCTCTGTCTCATCTCCCTGATCCTCTGCCTGAAAACCGGGTCTCTCTGGTTCCTCTCCACCGCTTCGGCGTAGCGGGCGGCCATCATCACCAAACGGTACTCCCCATACTCCCTGCCATCTGTCATCCCCTGCCGTATCTCCGGTAGCAGTCCGTCCATAAACAGGTCCATCATGTGAGTCGGTGATCGCGGGTGAATGCATCCAGACCTCCATATGAACAACTCCATGTAGTCCTGCACACTCATCCTTGCCACCTGGAATGGCCGGGGCACTTCCCGGGGAAGCTCCTGCACCGGCGGCCTCGAAGCTGATGCCCCCGGGGTGTCGTCGGTCTGTGGGATCGACTCAAGCTCGAATGGCGGAAAACCCGAGTCACGCTGATCTGCCGGTCTCACCGTCATGAAACACACATGAGCTGGCGGCTCTGGCCGGCTCTCCTCAACCACATGCTCCTGAAGGATTCGTTTAGTGTTTCCTGGTTCAATTCATCAGATTAATTGATCCTACTAAACATGCCAGATCTAGGTTCTCTTGCAGAATCATAAAGGATCTCACCTGTTACCTTGTTATGCAGCGGAAAGGGGAGGTACGGGTCAGAGATCAGCAGAACCACCAAGAGATAGTTCCTCCAAAGGCTCACACACGCACGCACAGGAAATTGGCTGCTAGACCAGCTGGTGGGAGGCGCAGAAGAGAGAGAGAGGTGGCGCAAAAGTTGGCTGAGAAAATAAGAGCTATGGCAAGTTTTATTGTTAAAACCCTTGTCCAGTTTTATGGGCTTTTGGGCCCAAATCTCAGTCTGATTAAATCCCTTAGATTTAATCAGGCCCTTTAGTCTCTCTTAGTACAGTAAATGCCTATCACTTTTACCGTACTTCTGCTAAACCGTTCCTACACATTTTCCTGTTAGCTTAGGCGTGTGACCCATATGGGATCATATAATAAAGGCAATAAATCCATGATTTATAGATCATGAGCGGACTCTAGCAAGCCATCATGACCCCCAGTATTATATGACTTATGTCTGATCATTGACATACTCTTACTTTCTAGAGACAGTACAGAGATTACTGGACATAATTCCAACAATCTCCCACTTGAAATGGAATCTCTGTATTCATAATCCTTTTGTCTCAATATCTCGATTAGTCATAAGGCAAGATTAGTGTCATCCTTATAAAGCCTAATCTTGTTCATCGGACTCTGATTTGATACTGACAATCCAAACGACTCGGGACAGTCCGTTTGAGCATGGCCATGCATTTTCCAGTATTCAAATCTCCGATTGGCCTAGAGATATTCACTCCATTTATATTGGAGGGACAAATCCCGTCTTGTTCCATCACTGTAAACTACTCATTTAATAATACACCCAATCAAGGTCCTTATAACTATCGCTTAACGACAGCATTAGACAATGATCAAAGCGCATTAGTTCATGTGCAGTCACATGCATGCGAACTCAGGTCTAAGGACTATACTCTATAGTCGTAGTAAGAATCTCTTATGACACAGATATAAATATCCTGAAGAGTTCTTATAATCGGGTCATGTCCGGTCGTATGTACCCAACATACACCTATGTACTGACTTTGATGCCGCGCATCTATGACACACTGAGACTTTGTCATAAGTCACATACCAATCTAGTCTCACACGGTTGTTGGTGTTCCAATTTCAACAACCTTCGACTAGGGACAGGATGATATAAGCCATCTATCAAATATAGGGTCTCATGATCAAGCTAAATGACTTTGATGACTCAAGATCAAGTCACTTACTTCGATGACCTATAAAATGGTTCATATCATTTTGGAACGATTATTTCATCACAGTTAAAATAATCTTGAAATAATAATTTCATTAAACATCATAAAATGTTTTACAAGAACATATCAATAACCAAATAAAGCCCTTTATTAACTCCCACTGAAATTAAGACTACATCTTAATTTCACTTATCCTACAGCAACAGTCCGCGACTCGTGCTTAGGCCTAAGGAGTGGCTTTGTTAATAGATTAGCAACGTTCTCATTCGTTGAAACTTGCTGATCTACTTAACATCTCTGTCATTTATCTCACGGAATAGGTTATACCTATCCTCAAGGTGTTTGGACCTCTGATGTGCAGCTAGTCTCATCTATGCTGGGAATCACATCAAGTTCAGTGACGAACTCTTCTTTCCAAACAACCTCTTTCGCCGCTTCTCAAGCTGCGAAATGTTCAGCTTAAGTCATGGAGTCAGCAACAGTGCCTTGCACCGCCAGATAGACACAAGATATAACCGGACTGTGACCGGAAATCATCTTTGTCCGTTGGAAGCATGCCTTTCAGACTCTACCGACTCGTAGCACCTCACTTTCTCCGTAAATCAAGAACTTATCCTTAGTATTCCTCAAATACTTTAGGATATTCTTTACGGCAATCCAGTGATTCTTTGCTGGATTTGACTGGTCTTTTAGTTGTCTTGCTTAACATTAAAGCAACATCAAAACAAGTACGTGTCATGGCATATATGATAGATCCAATTGCCGACGCATATGGAATCTCATCCATGCATTCAAGCTCAGCAGATATCGTAGGATACTGTTTCTTGCTTAACGTAAGCCATGTGACATTGGCATAAAACCCTTCTTGGATTGCTGAAAACGTGTAGGACTTTGTCAATTTAAGAATCCTGACATTGTCCTACCAGCTCTTTTGGATCTCTATCTTTAGATCCAAAATCCAAGAACATACGTGGCTTTACCCATGTCAATCATTAAAACCAACTCCCAAGCCAGTCCTTTACCGACTGCAGCATTGGGATGTTATTTCCGAGAATCAGTATGTCATCGACATACAATATGAGAAATGCAACATCGCTCCCACTTATCTATTAGTAAACGCACAGTTCCATTTCGTTCCTGTTCAAGTCAAAACCTTGACTACTTCAACAGAACGAAGATTCCAACTCCGATATGTTTGCTTCCATCCATGAATGGATCGATGAAGCTAACTTTACACAAAATGTAATTTTTTTCGGAGTCCGAGCTCACTTTCGCTTCTTTGAATTTCGCAGATTCGTCGCTTTCAATGATCATCAGATCATGCGAACTTTCAATGATCATCAGGTTCAACTAATGACGAGAAATTACTCTCGGATTAGTGACTGATTCATTCATATCTGCGAACTTCAGGCTCTACAGGTGTAGATTCTACAGAAATCTGCAAATCCATCCGTTGCTCTCCCTCAACAGGTTGAGCAGCCTCCTGTATTTCTCGAATTTCTTCGAGTTATACTTTTACTCCCACTGTTCTTCTTGGAAAGTAACTTCCCTTCTTAGAAAACAGAATGGACGTAAAAGTAACAAGCCTTGGTTTCCTTAGGACAACCAGCAAAGTAGCACAACTATAAATACTCAGGTTCAACTAATGACGAGAAATTACTCTCGGATTAGTGACTGATTCATTCATATCTGCGAACTTCAGGCTCTACAGGTGTAGATTCTACAGAAATCTGCAAATCCATCCGTTGCTCTCCCTCAACAGGTTGAGCAGCCTCCTGTATTTCTCGAATTTCTTCGAGTTATACTTTTACTCCCACTGTTCTTCTTGGAAAGTAACTTCCCTTCTTAGAAAACAGAATGGACGTAAAAGTGACAAGCCTTGGTTTCCTTAGGACAACCAGCAAAGTAGCACAACTATAAATACTCAGTAAAGACGAATTTGGATCGATTCCAATCCACATTTACGTGGTGTCTTTCAACTGATATTGGTGGAACTATTTCAGCGTAAATTTAGATATTTCTAGAGCGTTATTCTTAAAAATATCATGGAAGATTCGTGTGACTCATCTTTAATCATTTCTGATAAGATCTGACTCTTTCTCACAGAAAACACCTCCAGGTTTTCAGGAGAAATGAGCTGTGAAACTACTTCACACTCAATCAGATGATCACACCATTAATGACTCAAGTATTCTCACTCGTGATCTAATCCATAGTCTTAATACTTCTGTCACTCAGATTCTATACCTCATTCTGGAACTCTTTCGACCATGTCAAAGAATTCCGACTTGTGTCTCATCAAATGAACACAGTCTTAATCAGTAGAGACAATGAAGTACAGGAAATTTTCTCTGGCATTACTGCTCATCGGACCACATACATGAGTATGTTCAATCTCCAATAAGCCTTTGGGCCTTTCTCTAGCTCGGCTAAGATGGGCCCTTTGCTTTTTGGTCCAGTAAGCAGAATTCAAGTCTCATAAGATATCGTATCAAATGAGCCCAACAGTCCATAACTATGGGATTTCTGAATCCGACTTACTCTATGTGACCAAGACTTTTATGCCAAGAAAAATCAGGTTTAATTCATCAGATTTAAACCAATTCGGTATTTATGTTACATTTAGGCACTCTTTGGTTTAAGATATAAAACCCATTCCTTGAATAGGGTGCTACAATTAATATTTCATTAAGAATTAATATTTCATTAAGATCAAAAGAACAAAACCTTGTCTTTTATCAAAATGAAAAACATTCAAATTCTTACAAGAAAATGAAAAACAACTCTGCTTAAAGCAGGTACATTGTAGCAATTACTTAATACAAAACCAAGCCTCGAAGGCATCTACAAGTGAAAACCCTACGGCTGAGGCAGCGTCCATCGCTCCTTCCAGACATGTAGATCCACTTGTCCTTCCTTCAACATTCTACTGTTGCTTAGGCTCTGCATATTACTACAAATATCAGTGCCACAACCAGTATCCAATACCTTTAAGGTAGAACTTGAAGTAATAACATGAATACCTGAGGAAGTAGTCTCATACATCAACTTCAACTCCTCATCATCTTCCATGAATTTAATGCAATCTCTCTTCCAATGCCCTGTCTCTTTACAGTAGCAGCACTTACCAACGTAAGAGGTATCTGACTCGGGCTCAGAAGACACACGCTTGCCATGATTCAAAATCTGGACAACTTTGCCTTCACCCTTGTCAGCATTAGGTTTAGCAAACCTACCCTTCTCTATCATGAGATTATTCAGGGTACTCTTCACGTTTGGCTCAACTGTCTTGAGCATATCATGCAGTTCAGTCAGCGTCTTCGTTAAGCCTTTCTTGATATAGTTCCTTCTGAACTTATCATAGCTTGACGGCAGTGACTGTAGAATGATTTCAGTTGCCAATTCTTGGCTAACTGGATAATCCAGTTTCCTCAGGTTATCAATGTAACCCATCATTTTACTGACATGAGGACTCACTGGATGATCATTTGGTAGCTTGCAGCTAGTGAGAGACTTAACCAACTGGTATCTCTCCACTCTTATCTGCTCCTGAAATTTCAATTTCAGGCTGCTGATCATCTCTATTGGCGACTCCATGTTCTCATATTGCTTCCGCAAGTCTGAGTCCATGGTAGCCAATATCAGACCACGCACATCTACCGCATCATTATAATGCTTATTCCAAGCATCATATACTGCATGAGAAGCATTGGACCCGATCCTCACGGGGAGAGCTCTCTCAAGGACATAGTCCTTTCTCTCCTGTCTGAGGACTAGCCTCAGGTTCCGCGACCAAGTCAAGAAGTTTGATCCGTTCAGCTTGTCCATCTCAAGGACAGACCGGATCGAGAAAGTGTTTTGATTGTTTGTGCTAGTCATAACTGAAAATTAAGATAAAAGGATTTTAGTTAATATGTTCAATATGATTAATCTCGCATTATACTTAATGTGATTAATCTCGCATTATATTCAATAACATCAGTTACCCTCAATAGAATATAATGATTTCAAGATCCACATATAACTAAGATCAAAGTGGGCCACTGGCCGTCACCCAACCTTAGCTTATATCGGTAAGCCCTATTTCGGCTAATTATATCCGTGATATAACTCTTGGTTGTGAATCTGGGCCCGAGGCCCAATCCACTCTGATGTCTCAAGGCCCGGGACTCCCGATGGCCTAGTCAAGAAAACCAGACTATACAGTCATGTAATCACTAATGTCTGGGACTCCCAATGATATTTATGAATCACAAACCGTCTTACCCACGCAAAAGTAGACACCCTCACACTGTAAGTCCATGAGTACAATTAAATGGGCTTCGACAGCTGACATAGACTGGACAAGACATCCAACGCTTGATATTGTTTGAGGTTTGTAGGTTTATCAAAATTTTATCCCAAAATAGAAGATTACTATTTTGGGAAACTTTCCTTTTTGGGAAACCTACTAATTTTGGAAACTTTCTAAAATTGGAAACTTCCTAAAATTGGAAACTTTCTAAATATAGAAATTTCCTAAAAACCAAAACATGCAAATCTAGAAACTTCTAATTTAAGAAACTTTCTAATTTCAGATTTTGAAAAACAGATTAATTTAAAATCGATATTTTATTTATATAAATAAATTTTAAATTAAATCTGAAGAAAAGACTCAAATAATTGGCCCAATTGTTTTAACTTCTTGGCCCATGGCCCAAGAATTGGTCTATGTCCAAGACATAACCCAATTGTCCAATTAAATGACATAACCGGTCTGGTTCATTAAAATTGGTCTAACCAAAATTAATTACTACGATGACCACAATTGTCAACCGGTTATTTACTAAACCGGATTTTTCTCAATTTATTTGGTCCAACCAAATCAAATTAGAAAACCACTGGTTTAGGTACTAAATCCAATTTTTCGACTTTGGATTTCTTATCCCGGTTTAACCAGAACTTAATAAATTTTATTAAGTCTGTTTATTAAACCGTGACGATTAAGTTTTAATTAAATTTTAAACCGAACCATCACAAAACAAAAAAACGAACCGACCATTAGGTCATGGCCGCAAGCATCACCGCGATCGTGAACGATCGGGACAGCCGCAAGCCATGCGTGGGACGGGACAGGACGCGGGTTGTGATCGGGACGGGACGGGCCGAGAGTTGGCGGGACGCGATCGCCGACGATCCATGCGATCGATCCTTACGATCGATCCATGCGATCAGCTCAGCCGATCGGACCAACTTTCGATCACGATCGGGACGCTCGGGACAGCCGCGATCATGACGCGATCGGGACGAGAAAATCACGCGAGCGGGACGCGATCGCTCGGGTCAATACGCTCGGAATGACCACGCTACACGATCCTAGATCGGTCCGTGCGTCATCCGATGATCCGACGATCCGACGCATATCGATTCATATAGATCGGATCATGCGATTTCTATTAGTTTAGGTTTTAATTCTTTGTTTCTTAAGTATTTTCTTATCATATATTGATTCAAATACTTCTAAACAACCTAAACATGATTCTAAAACAAGAAATCCTAACAGAACCAATGGCTCTGATACCACTGAAGGATTCGTTTAGTGTTTCCTGGTTCAATTCATCAGATTAATTGATCCTACTAAACATGCCAGATCTAGGTTCTCTTGCAGAATCATAAAGGATCTCACATGTTACCTTGTTATGCAGCGGAAAGGGGAGGTACGGGTCAGAGATCAGCAGAACCACCAAGAGATAGTTCCTCCAAAGGCTCACACACGCACGCACAGGAAATTGGCTGCTAGACCAGCTGGTGGGAGGCGCAGAAGAGAGAGAGAGGTGGCGCAAAAGTTGGCTGAGAAAATAAGAGCTAGGGCAAGTTTTATTGTTAAAACCCTTGTCCAGTTCTTATGGGCTTTTGGGCCCAAATCTCAGTCTGATTAAATCCCTTAGATTTAATCAGGCCCTTTAGTCTCTCTTAGTACAGTAAATGCCTAGCACTTTTACCGTACTTCTGCTAAACCGTTCCTACACATTTTCCTGTTAGCTTAGGCGTGTGACCCATATGGGATCATATAATAAAGGCAATAAATCCATGATTTATAGATCATGAGCGGACTCTAGCAAGCCATCATGACCCCCAGTATTATATGACTTATGTCTGATCATTGACATACTCTTACTTTCTAGAGACAGTACAGAGATTACTGGACATAATTCCAACAGCTCCTTCCCAGCCCTCTTCGTACCAGGCGCATCCACTCTGTCTGCTGTCGGCGGTGGAACAACTGCAGGTGTCTTCCTCGGTCGTCCTCTACCCCTTACTGGTCTCAATCCTGGCTCAACTGACGGTGGCACAGGCCTAGCAATTGGACTCAACGCGGGTAGGGCGGCGCCCGTGGTCACGTCCGGCGCCCCAATCACAAGTCGTCTCCTCTGTCGTGGCGGTAAACTCCTCCTGGCCACAGCACGGTTGCGCACGGCGCTGCCCAAACTGAGAGCAAAATCGGACCCGGAATCGGAGCTAGAATCAGTGAACATCCTGCATAAACGAAGCTAGGTGAGGTCACAACAGGAGATAATCAGTGCTACATCGGTGTTTGAAAAGATTTCGCAAAGTATCTGTTTTATAAAAATTTCGCAAACGGTTTTGAAAAAGATTGAAAAATGGGTTTTTGGGGTAAACAACGAAAGCTGATCTCCCAGGATGGAACTGGGAGATCTTAACCTAGGCTCTGATACCAAATTGTAACACCCGCCTCCCGGCATAGCCGGAGGCGCGGCGTTAGGGCGCCCGTTGAACCGAACATGGTCCAACCGGGACGCCAACTCAACTTGTCCCAGGTCCCAGGCGCCTCCTTCGTATTAAAGATCACCAATGACGTCACTCGACCGTATCAATCCCGCATCCGGACCTGCAAGAAAACGGGGACAGGGGAAAAGGAAAAGGAGGCCTGAGTAATTGTTTCAAACACAATCACCCAGTGAGGTCGGACTTAAGGAGTCCGCGATCCCGCTTACACTACACAACCACGATCCACAAGTCCTACGCTAATAACACCTTGCAAACAGGCCCGAAGGCTTCATCACACAATCTACACCCACTCGTGCCTTCGCACTCATGGGCCCCTCCCTTCGACCCGTAGGCCCACACAATCCTTCTCATATCCTTCTGGGGGGTTCGTCAGACCCCCGACGCCTTCTCAAGGGACGCATACCCCGGCAATGTATACGCCCCTGCCACGCAACACCCTTTCGGTGGCCCTACCACAACTATCAAACATATCCATCACACACAATCAACGTTTTCAGGCTCAGCGATACCCTAGCAGTTCTACGTTCCTCAATCAATCACATAGTGCACATTACTAATCTACTCTACCTAGGAAAGACGCGATTAACCTAGGACTATCGTCCGGAATTGGAATAGAGTAAGGGAGATAAACGTCGGTTTTCCTCACCTTAGCCAAAGAAGAGGGCAAAACAGTAAATTAGCATCCCCATTGGCCCGAACGGACATCATTTCTGAAAAGAGGGTGAAAATTCAAGTGAGATAGGCTTTCGTTTCGTTCGAATCGGGTTTAGGACGGTCAAGTTATGGCCTACTGAAGTTCGGTTGACTGAAAGTCAACGGTCTGGTCAAAGTCAACCGGTTGACCCGGTCAACCCAGACCCAGACCCAAACCCAGACCCAAACCCAGACTGATCCAGGCCCATTTGCCATAACTGGCCCAAATCCTAAACCAGACTAACCAACTAAACCAGGAATTGGAATTGGAAATTGGAATAAACCAAAACCTAATTGGACCAACTAAACCGGAAGGAAATTGAAATTGAAATTGGGAGTAGACCGGATCGAATCGAACCGGACCAACCGGCGAACCGAACCGGCGGTCAACGGTCAACCCTCGGCGGTCAACGGCGGTGGCGGGCGGCGGTCAACGGCAGCGCTCCGGCGGTCAACGGCGGCGGCGGGCGGCGGTGCTCCGGCGGTTCTCCGGTGACGGCGGCGGCGGCTCCGACGGCGGCGGTGGCGGCGCGTGGGGCTCCGGCGACGGCGCGTGGGACTCCGGCGCGTGGTCCCTCCGGCGCGCGTGGATCTCACGCGCCCGAGACCCCTCCGGCGAGTGACGGCGCATGGCGGCGCGTGCGGCGGCGCGTGGGGCTCGTCTCGGCGGCTCCGGCTTCGTCTCATCGCGACGGTCACGATGGCATGCTCGGTTTCTCGGGATTCGGGGTATTTTTGGAGTTACGGGATAAATCGTGTTTTTGGCGGTTAAAAACTCAGATCTGAAATCTCGGAAGTTACCTGGTGCTTGGAACGATGAGATCTCGAAAATAGGTCTTTTGTCCACCTCGGTTGGCTCACAAACTCGACAGGGCTTCACCGAGAGAAGGAAGGATGAGATTTTAGGGAGGTGGAGGCTGTATTTATAGCTGGAGGAAGGGAAAGCCCTAGGGTTTTGGCTATTGGGGTTGGGCTTTTGGGCTTTTGGGCTTTCCTTCCTTCTTTTTGAGGATTTTTAAAAGGGCTGGGCCAGGGCCCTCCTAAAGGATGAACAAAACGTGAATTACATACACTACAAGAAAAATGCATCTAACGATGACGATAATCGTCGCTCTTTTGTCACATATCGGGCTTTGCATCGAATTTGTGAGTCAAATCATCATTAATCGTTAGTAGCAAATGAATATTCATCGTTAATTTATAGTAAGATGACAACGAAACCAAAAAAGATCGTCGTAATTTGGTGACGAATTAACGATGAACTGAGTAGTGATATGTTGTCGTTAATCATTTTTTGGTTTGTAACGAATTAACCTCGATAGTATTACAATTATTAATTATATATACATAATGTTAACGTCGTTTTGTGGTCGTTAAAGTTGGCGTCGTTAGTCCGTCATTATATAGTTCGTCGTTAATCCATCACAAACTTTGTGACGAATTAACGACGATTTGTTTACGACGGATTAACAGCAAATATATAAATTTTATATACTAATAAATTATTTTATATTTACATTATTTATCATTTTTTGAAATTAAAATGAGAATTATAATATAAAATAAAATATATATATTATAATACTAAAACGTATTTTAAAAAACAAAAAATAAGCAATACATATAAAACCTTATTTTTTAGCTGCAAGCTAGTACCCTCGAAAAAGTATGCAGCTGTAGTGAGGTTTCTCGACTTTGGTACAATTGTTTGTGGTACGGAGAAAGATAGTTGGCTCGGTCCCGCAGCCTAATTCTTCCTCATCTCCGCTAACCCCACTACAAACAACGGATTACCGTCAATCAATAATTCGAACAAGCTATCCTGAGCTCGCATCCGCTCCTCGTAAGATCACACGCTCAATGCTTGCTTCTCTTCCAAAGCGGCCGTATTCATCTGAAGGATTATGGTGTTTGTTCAAGGTTTAATTCCCAAATTACAACCTAACACATAATCTTAACAGATCTAGGTTCTTGCAAAACGAATCATAAACCAACCAAACCTGGATCATTACCTTTCAGATTGCAGCGGATAATTGATGGTAATGATGAGATCAGTTAGAACAGATGAACAACCTGCTCCTCCTTTGGTATCCACACTCTTACAAGCCGGGATGGCTGCTAGACCAAAGAGATCGATCAGATCAGAAAGAGAGAGTTAGAGAGAGGGATGAGCTCGCGGCCACCAAGAGAAAATCGCATGGGATCATTAATCCCTTAGGGTTTTCGAATCCTTAACCTCTCATTAATGGGCCCAAGTCATTAGACTAATGGCTCATTAATCTTTTGGGCCCAAGACACAAATCAGACAAAAGCCTGTATTTTGTCTGGCCCAATTCTCTGATCTAATACAGTAAATGCCATTGCATCTTACCGTATTAATTCCATCTAACTTTCCCGTTAGCTATGGTGTGTGACCCTTTGGGATCATACAATACTGGTAATAAGTCCTAAACTTATAGATCATGAGCGGGCTCTAGCAAGTCATCATGATCACCCAGTATTTATGACTTATGTCTGATCTCGACGCTTATCATACTTTCTAGAGATAGTACGGTAGATTTCAGGACATTCCCAACAATCTCCCACTTGTACTGGAATCCTACACAGGACATTCCCAACAATCTCCCGATTGTACTAGAATCCTACATTCCCTAGTCCTTTTGTCTTAATATCTCGATCTGGCATAAGGCAAGATGTGTGTCATCCTTATATAGCCAGACCATGTTTATCGGAACAGATTTGATACTGACAATTCAAACGACTTGGGCAAGTCCGTTTGGGAATGGCCATTCTCTTACCAGCTATCAAATCTCCGATTGGCCTAGAGATATTACCTCCGTTAAACGGCAGGGACAAATCCCATCTTGTTCCATCACTATGAACTACACAATTCATAATACACCCAACCAAGGTCCGTATAGCTCCCAGTTACGAAACAGCGTTAGACAATTATCAAAGCGTATTACTCCATGTGCAGCCACATGCATGCGAACTCAGGTCTAAGGACTATACTCTATAGTCGTATATGAGAACCTCTTATGACACAGATATTAATATCTTGTAGAGTTCTCATCAGCGGGCCATGTCCGGTCATATGCTCCCCTACATATACCTATGTGTCGACTTTGATGCCGCGCATCTATGACCCCTCGAAACTTGGTCATAAGTCTCAACACAATCTAGTCTCAAGTGGTTGTTGGTGTTCCAATTCAACAACCTTCGACTATGGACACTATGATTTATGCCATTTCGTTAAATATGGGGTTTCAGGATCAAGTCTACTCATGTACTTCGATGGCCCATATATAATGACATGAATCATTTTGGAACGATTATTTATATCACAGTTAAAATAATCCAGAAATCATAGATTTCATAAACATAAAATATTATGTTTACATGAACCTTTCAAAACAACTAAATAAAGCCCTTTACAAACTCCCACTGAAATTAAGACTACATCTTAATTTCACTCATCCTACAGCTACAGTCCGCGACTCGTGCTTAGGCCTAAGGAGTGGCTTTGTTAATAGATTAGCAACGTTCTCATTCGATGAAACTTGCTGATCTACTTAACACATCTGTCATTTATCTCATGGAATAGGTTATACCTATCCTCAAGGTGTTTGGATCTCTGATGTGCAGCTAGTCTCATCTATGCTGGGAATCACATCAAGTTCAGTGATGAACTCTTCTTTCCAAACAACCTATTTCGCCGCTTCTCAAGCTGCGAAATGTTCAGCTTAAGTCATGGAGTCAGCTACAGTGCCTTGCACCGCCAGATAAACACAAGATATAGCCGGACTGTGACCGGGAATTATCTTTGTCTACTGGAAACTTGCCTTTCAGACTCTACCGACTTTTAGCACTTCACTTTCTCCGTAAATCAAGAACTTATCCTTAGTATTCCTCAGATACTTTAGGATATTCTTTACGGCAATCCAGTGATTCTTTGCTGGATTTGACTGGTCTTTACTTGTCTTGCTTAACATTAAAGCTACATCAAAACAAGTACGTGTCATGGCATGCATGATAGTGTAGGATTATATGTGTGTTCATGGTTCAATTAACTTGCAACCTAGCACATATAACTCAGATCTAGGTTCTTGCAGAACGAATCACAAAACCAAACCTGATCATTACCTTTCAGATTGCAGCGGATTGATGGATGGGAATGATGAGATCAGCTAGAACAGATCAGATGCCTGTTCCTCCTTCAGTATCCACACTCTTACAAGCCGGGATGGTTGCTAGACCAAAGAAATGGATTGATCAGAGAGAGAAGAGAGACGGCTCAGGTTTTAGGTCGCAGACTGTTAGAGTCGAAATTATAAGACGACTCATATAAATATCGACTCTGTCATAAACCTAAACCGATGTCTCGGTTTCGCAACTGTGTCGACCGACACATACACTTGTGTCGATCGACACAAGTCATTTGTCTCGATATGGGCCCAAGTGATTAAACTAACGGCCCAACTCTCTGCACAAATACAGTAAATGCCTTGCATCTTACCGTATTCATTCCATGTTAACTTTCCCGTTAGCTATGGTGTGTGACCCTTTGGGATCATACAATACTGGTAATAAGTCCTAAACTTATAGATCAAGAGCGGACTCTAGCAAGTCATCATGATCACCCAGTATTTATGACTTATGTCTGATCTCGACATTTATCATACTTTCTAGAGATAGTACGGTAGATTTCAGGACATTCCCAACAATCTCCCACTTGTACTGGAATCCTACAAAGGACATTCCCAACAATCTTCCGATTGTACTGGAATCCTACATTCCCTAGTCCTTTTGTCTTAATATCTCGATCTGGCATAAGGCAAGATGCGTGTCATCCTTATATAGCCAGACCATGTTTATCGGACCAGATTTGATACTGACAATGCAAACGACTTGGGCAAGTCCGTTTGGGAATGGCCATTCTCTTACCAGCTATCAAATCTCCGATTGGCCTAGAGATATTACCTCCGTTAAACGGCAGGGACAAATCCCATCTTGTTCCATCACTATGAACTACACAATTCATAATACACCCAACCAAGGTCCGTATAGCTCCCAGTTACGAAACAGCGTTAGACAATGATCAAAGCGCATTACTCCATGTGCAGCCACATGCATGCGAACTCAGGTCTAAGGACTATACTCTATAGTCGTATATGAGAACCTCTCATGACACAGATATTAATATCTTGTAGAGTTCTCATCAGCGGGCCATGTCCGGTCATATGCTCCCCTACATATACCTATGTGTCGACTTTGATGCCGCGCATCTATGACCCCTCGAAACTTGGTCATAAGTCTCAACACAATCTAGTCTCAAGTGGTTGTTGGTGTTCCAATTTCAACAACCTTCGACTATGGACACTATGATTTATGTCATTTCGTTAAATTTGGGGTTTCAGGATCAAGTCTACTCATGTACTTCGATGGCCCATATATAATGACATGAATCATTTTGGAACGATTATTTATATCACAGTTAAAATAATCCAGAAATCATTAGATTTCATAAACATAAAATATTATGTTTACATGAACCTTTCAAAACAACTAAGTAAAGCCCTTTACAAACTCCCACTGAAATTAAGACTACATCTTAATTTCACTCATCCTACAGCTACAGTCCGCGACTCGTGCTTAGGCATAAGGAGTGGCTTCGTTAATAGATTAGCAACGTTCTCATTCGATGAAACTTGCTTATCTACTTAACACCTCTGTCATTTATCTCAAGGAATAGGTTATACCTATCCTCAAGGTGTTTGGACCTCTGATGTGCAGCTAGCCTCATCTATGCTGTGAATCACATCAAGTTCAGTGATGAACTCTTCTATCCAAACAACCTCTTTCGCCGCTTCTCAAGCTGCGAAATGTTCAGCTTAAGTCATGGAGTCAGCAACAGTGCCTTGCACCGCCAGTTAGACACAAGATATAGCCGGACTGTGACCAGGAATTATCTTTGTCTATTGGAAACTTGCCTTTCAGACTCTATCGACTTGTAGCACCTCACTTTCTCCGTAAATCAAGAACTTATCCTAAGTATTCCTCAAATACTTCAGAATATTCTTTACGGCAATCCAGTGATTCTTTGCTGGATTTGACTGGTCTTTACTTGTCTTGCTTAGCATTAAAGCAACATCAAAACAAGTATGTATCATGGCATACATGATAGATCCAATTGCCGTCGCATATGGAATCCTATCCATGCATTCAAGCTCAGCAGATATCGCAGGACACTGTATCTTGCTTAATGAATTGCCATGTGACATTGGCATAAAACCCTTCTTGGATTGCTGATTACGTGTAGGACTTTGTCAATTTAGGAATCCTGACTTTGTCCTACCAGCTCTTTTGGATCTCTATCTTTAGATCCAAAATCCAAGAACTACGTGGCTTTACCCATGTCAACCATAAAACCAACTCCCAAACCAGTCCTTTACCGACTGCAGCATTAGGACGTTATATTCGAGAATCAGTATGTCATCGACATACACTATGAGAAATGCAATATTGCTCCCACTTATCTTTTAGTAAACGCATAGTTCCACTTCGTTCCTGTTCAAGTCAAAACCTTGACTACTTTAACAGAACGAAGATTCCAACTCCGATATGTTTGCTTCCATCCATGAATGGATCGATGAAGCTAACTTACACACAGTGTAATTTTTCGGAGTCCGGGCTTACTTTCGCTTCTTTGAATTTCGCAGGTTCGTCGCTTTCAATGATCATCAGATCATGCGAACTTTCAATGATCATCAGGTTCAACTAATGACGAGAAATCACTCTCGGATTAGTGACTGATTCATTTTTATCTGCGAACTTCAGGCTCTACCGGTGTAGATTCTATAGAAATCTGTAAATCCATCCGTTGCTCTCCCTCAACAGGTTGAGCAGTCTCCTGTATTTCTCGAATTTCTTCGAGTTATACTTTTACTCCCACTGTTCTTCTTGGAAAGTAACTTCCCTTCTTAGAAAACAGAATGGACGTAAAAGTAACAAGCCTTGGTTTCCCTAGGACAACCAGCGAAGTAGCACAACTACAAATACTCAGTAAAGACGAATTTGGATCGATTCCAATCCACATTTACGTGGTGTCTTTCAACTGATATTGGTGGAACTATTTCAGCGTAAACTTAGATATTTCTTGAGCGCTATTTTAGAGAATATCATGGAAGATTCGTGTGACTCATCTTTAATCATTTCTTATAAGATCTGATTCATTCTCACAGAAACACCTCTAGGTTTTCAGGAGAAATGAGCTGTGAAACGACTTCACACTCATTCAGATGATCATACCATCAATGACTTAAGTATTCTCACTCGTGATCTAATCCAGAGTCTTAATACTTCTGTCATTTAGATTCTATACTTCATTCTGGAACTCATTCGACCATGTCAAAGAATTCCGACTTGTGTCTCATCAAATGAACACAGTCACACTCACTGAAGTAACCAGTAGAGACAATGAAGTACAGGAAATTTTCTCTGGCATTACTGCTCATCGGACCACATACATGAGTATGTTCAATCTCCAATAAGCCTTTGGGCCTTTCTCTAGCTCGGCTAAGATGGGCCCTTTGTCTTTTGGTCCAGTAAGCAGAATTCAAGTCTCATAAGATATCCATTCAAATGAGCCCAAAAGTCCATAACTATGGGGTTTCTGAATCCGACTTACTCTTTGACCAAAACATTTATGCCAAGAAAAATCAGGTTTAATTCATCAGATTTAAACCAATTCGGTATTTATGTTACATTTAGGCACTCTTTGGTTTAATATATAAAACCCATTCCTTGAATAGGGTGCTACAATTATCATTTCATTAAGATCAAAAGAACAAAACTTGTCTTTTATCAAAACGAAAAACATTCAAATTCTTACAAGAAAATGAAAGACAACTCTGCTTAAAGCAGGTACATTGTAGCAATTACTTAATAAAACCAAGCCTCAAAGGCATCTACAAGTGAAAACCCTACGGCTGAGGCAGCATCCCAAGCTCCTTCCAGACACGCAGTTTCACTTGCCCTTCCTTCAACGTTCTACTGTTGCTCAGGCTCTGCATATTATAACAAATATCAGTGCCACAACCAGTATCCAATACCTTTAAGGTATAACTTGAAGTAATAACATGAATACCTGAGGAAGTAGTCTCATACATCGACTTTAACTCCTCATAATCTTCCATGAATTTAATGCAATCTCTTTTCCAATGCCCAGTCTCATTACAGTAGCAACACTTACCAACGTAAGAGGTATCTGACTCGGGCTCAGAAGACACACGCTTGCCATGATTCAAAATCTGGACAACTTTGTCTTCACCCTTGTCAGCATTAGGTTTAGTAAACCTACCCTTCTCATTCATGAGATTGTACAGGGTACTCTTCACGTTTGGCTCAACTGTCTTGAGCATATCATGCAGTTCAGTCAACGTCTTCGTTAAGCCTTTCTTGATATAGTCCCTTACGAACTTATCATAGCTTGACGGCAGTGACTGCAGAATGATATCAGTTGCCAATTCTTGGCTAACTGGATAATCCAGTTTCCTCAGGTTATCAATGTAACCCATCATTTTACTGATATGAGGACTTACTGGATGATCCATCGGTAGCTTGCAGCTAGTGAGAGATTTAACCAACTGGTATCTCTCCACTCTTACCTGCTCCTGAAATTTCAATTTCAGGCTGCTGATCATCTCTATTGGCGACTCCATGTTCTCATATTGCTTCCGCAAATCTGATTCCATGGTAGCCAATATCAGACCACGCACATCTACCGCATCATTATAATGCTTATTCCAAGCATTATATACTGCATGACTGGCTTTGGATCCGATCCTCTCGGGGAGAGCTTTCTCAAGGACATAGTCCTTTCTCTCATGCCTGAGGACTAGCCTCAGGTTCCGTGACCAAGTCAAGAAATTTGATCCGTTCAGTTTGTCCATCTCAAGGACAGACCGGATCGAGAAAGTGTTTTGATTGTTTGTGCTTGTCATAGCTGAAATTTAGAGATAAATAGAGTTTTAGTTATTAAGTTCATAAAAGAGTAATCTTAACAACTTATAAGAAAACTCGCATTGCATTCAAAATTTCTTTGTTTAACCTCATAAGAATGCAATGATTCCGAGACCCATGTTCAGCTAAATCCAAAGTGGGCCACTGGCCGTCACCCGGAATTAGCTTTACTTGGTAAGCATACACACAGCTAGTTATAACCAATAACTCTCGGTTGTGAATTGGACCCGAGGCCCAAATTCACCAGATGTCTCAAGGCCCGGGACTCCCGATGGCCCAGTCAAGGAAACCAATCTCTTACAGCCAAATAATCACTGAAATCTGGGACTCCCAATGAAATCAGTGACTATATACTACTTTACTTACGCGAAAACAGACACCTCACACTGTAAGCCATGTCTGTAATCAAATAAGCGTTAAGTAGCTGACAAGATTGGAAAGACATCCAAGCTTGATATTGTTTTGAGGATTTTAAGTTTTATTTCCAAAAATAGAAGATTACTATTTTGGGAAACTTTCTTATTTTAGAAACTTTCTAAATTTAGTAACTTATTAAAGTTTTCGGTTGGGTCACAAATTATAGGCCCAATTCTTGGCCCGAGACCACAGAATTCCAATTGGCCCAATAATTTGACATAACCGATCCGGTTTATTAATTCTGGTCCAAGACCAAATTAACTATCAAAACCATCAGTTATTTACTAAACCAGACCAGCTCTAAATTATTTGGTCCAACCAAATCAAACTTAGACCAGCCTTCGGTTTAGGTTAAAATTCAATTTTATGAATTTCAATCCGGTTTAACCAGAAATAAAATTATTTCCAGCAAACCGCGATTTGGGTTAACCGCTTGAACCACCAATTAAATTGGATCGGTTCAGTTAAGTCCAAAACCGGGAAGAAACACCTTGTGTTTTAGCCAATTTTGACCTAACTTGCGGTTCTGGCTAAAGTAGACAATGAACCACAATCGGATTGATCGGTTCATTGTCTCGGTTTAGGGAAAGATGAACCACGAAGCTCGGCTGAACCGATTGGCTACTCGCGGATCATCTGCATCGCCTTCGTATCGATCGATATGAGTCTTTCATGTCGATCGATACTAGCGAGTATCAGCTCGGGTCAATCGGGTCATCAGGACCGCGAGATGTCAATCGGATCGATCGATATCGACCGATACCTCGCTCCCTCGTCGATCGACACGGGCGACCAGATCGCACACCAATGGCTTTCAATCGGATTGATGCGATCTAATTCTTAGGTTTTCATGTTTTTTGATCAAATTTCTTAACCAAATTCGATTTTAAACAGTAAGAACAACCTAAATCAGATTCATAAAGCAAAAACCAATAACCATGCTCTGATACCACTGTAGGATTATATGTGTGTTCATGGTTCAATTAACTTGCAACCTAGCACATATAACTCAGATCTAGGTTCTTGCAGAACGAATCACAAACCAAACCTGATCATTACCTTTCAGATTGCAGCGGATTGATGGATGGTAATGATGAGATCAGCTAGAACAGATCAGATGCCTGTTCCTCCTTCAGTATCCACACTCTTACAAGCCGGGATGGTTGCTAGACCAAAGCAATGGATTGATCAGAGAGAGAAGAGAGACGGCTCAGGTTTTAGGTCGCAGACTGTTAGAGTCGAAATTATAAGACGACTCATATAAATATTGACTCTGTCATAAACCTAAACCGATGTCTCGGTTTCGCAACTGTGTCGACCGACACATACACTTGTGTCGATCGACACAAGTCATTTGTCTCGATATGGGCCCAAGTGATTAAACTAACGGCCCAACTCTCTGCACAAATACAGTAAATGCCTTGCATCTTACCGTATTCATTCCATGTTAACTTTCCCGTTAGCTATGGTGTGTGACCCTTTGGGATCATACAATACTGGTAATAAGTCCTAAACTTATAGATCAAGAGCGGACTCTAGCAAGTCATCATGATCACCCAGTATTTATGACTTATGTCTGATCTCGACATTTATCATACTTTCTAGAGATAGTACGGTAGATTTCAGGACATTCCCAACAGATAGATCCAATTGCCGACGCATATGGAATCCTATCCATGCATTCAAGCTCAGCAGATATCGTAGGATACTGTTTCTTGCTTAACGTATTGCCATGTGACATTGGCATAAAACCCCTCTTGGATTGCTGATTACGTGTAGGACTTTGTCAATTTAAGAATCCTGACTTTGTCCTACCAGCTCTTTTGGATCTCTATCTTTAGATCCAAAATCCAAGAACATACGTGGCTTTACCCGTGTCAATCACAAAACCAACTCCCAAGCCAGTCCATTACCGACTGCAGCATTGGGACGTTATTTCCGAGAATCAGTATGTCATCGACATACACTATGAGAAATGCAATATTGCTCCCACTTATCTTTTAGTAAACGCACAGTTCCACTTCGTTCATGTTCAAGTCAAAACTTTGACTACTTCAACAGAACGAAGATTCCAACTCCGATATGTTTGCTTCCATCCATGAATGGATCAATGAAGCTAACTTACACATAGTGTAATTTTTCGGAGTCCGGGCTCACTTTCGCTTTTGTGAATTTCGCAGGTTCGTCACTTTCAATGATCATCAGATCATGGAAACTTTCAATGATCATCAGGTTCAACTAATGACGAGAAATTACTCTCGGATTAGTGACTGATTCATTCAGATCTGCGAACTTCAGGCTCTACAGGTGTAGATTCTACAGAAATCTGTAAATCCATCCGCTGCTCTTCCTCAACAGGTTGAGCAGCCTCCTGTATTTCTCGAATTTCTTCGAGTTACACTTTTACTCCCACTGTTCTTCTTGGAAAGTAACTTCCCTTCTTAGAAAACAGAATGGACGTAAAAGTAACAAGCCTTGGTTTCCCTAGGACAACCAGCGAAGTAGCACAACTACAAATACTCAGTAAAGACGAATTTGGATCATTTCCAATCCACATTTACGTGGTGTTTCGACTGATATTGGTGGAACTATTTCAGCGTAAACTTAGATATTTCTAGAGCGTTATTCTTAAAGAATATCATGGAAGATTCGTGTGACTCATCTTTAATCATTTCTAACAAGATCTGATTCTTTCTCACAGAAACAACTCAAGGTTTTCAGGAGAAATGAGCTGTGAAACGATTTCACACTCATTCAGATGATCACACCATCAATGACTTAAGTATTCTCACTCGTGATCTAATCCAGAGTTTCAATACTTCTGTCACTCAGGTTCTATACTTCATTCTGGAATTCTTTCGACCATTTCAAAGAATTCCGACTTGTGTCTCATCAAATGAACACAGTCATACTCACTGAAGTAATCAGTAGAGACAATGAAGTACAGGAAATTTTCTCTGGCATTTCTGCTCATCGGGCCACATACATGAGTATGTCCAATGTCCAATAAGTCTTTGGGCCTTTCTCTAGCTCGGCTAAGATGGGCCTTTTGTCTTTTGGTCCAGTAAGCAGAATTCAAGTCTCATAAGATATCCATTCAAATGAGCCCAAAAGTCCATAACTATGGGGTTTCTGAATCCGACTCACTCTATGTGACCAAAAACATTTATGCCAAGAAAAATCAGGTTTAATTCATCAGATTTAAACCAATTCGGTATTTATGTTACATTTAGGCACTCTTTGGTTTAATATATAAAAACCCATTCCTTGAATAGGGTGCTACAATTAACATTTCATTAAGATCAAAAGAACAAAACTTGTCTTTATCAAAATGAAAAACATTCAAATTCTTTACAAGAAAATGAAAGACAACTCTGCTTAAAGCAGGTACATTGTAGCAATTATTAATACAAAACCATGCCTCAAAGGCATCTACAAGTGAAAACCCTACGGCTGAGGCAGCATCCATAGCTCCTTCCAGACATGCAGTTCCACTTGCCCTTCCTTCAACGTTCTACTGTTGCTCAGGCTCTGCATATTATAAAAAATATCAGTGCCACAACCAGTATCCAATACCTATAAGGTATAACTTGAAGTAATAACATGAATACCTGAGGAAGTAGTCTCATACATCGACTTCAACTCCTCATAATCTTTCATGAATTTAATGCAATCTCTCTTCCAATGCCCAGTCTCTTTACAGTAGCAGCACTTACCAACGTAAGAGGTATCTGACTCGGGCTCAGAAGACACACGCTTGCCATGATTCAAAATCTGGACAACTTTGTCTTCACCCTTGTCAGCATTAGGTTTAGTAAACCTACCCTTCTCATTCATGAGATTGTACAGGGTACTCTTCACGTTTGGCTCAACTGTCTTGAGCATATCATGCAGTTCAGTCAACGTCTTCGTTAAGCCTTTCTTGATATAGTTCCTTACGAACTTATCATAGCTTGACGGCAGTGACTGCAGAATGATCTCAGTTGCCAATTCCTGGCTAACTGGATAATCCAGTTTCCTCAGGTTATCAATGTAACCCATCATTTTACTGACATGAGGACTTACTGGATGATCATTTGGTAGCTTGCAGCTAGTGAGAGATTTAACCAACTGGTATCTCTCCACTCTTACCTGCTCCTGAAATTTCAATTTCAGGCTGCTGATCATCTCTATTGGCGACTCCATGTTCTCATATTGCTTCAGCAAATCTGAGTCCATGGTAGCCAACATCAGACCACGCACATCTACCGCATCATTATAATGCTTATTCCAAGCATTATATACTGCATGAGAGGCATTGGACCCGATCCTCACGGGGAGAGCTCTCTCAAGGACATAGTCCTTTCTCTCCTGCCTGAGGACTAGCCTCAGGTTCTGCGACCAAGTCAAGAAATTTGATCCGTTCAGTTTGTCCATCTCAAGGACAGACCGGATCGAGAAAGTGTTTTGTTTGTTTGTGCTCGTCATAGCTGAAATTTAGAGATAAAAAGAGTTTTAGTTATTTAGTTCATAAAAGAGTAATCTTAATAACTTATAAGAAAACTCGCATTGCATTCAAAATTTCTTTGTTTAACCTCATAAGAATACAATGATTCCGAGACCCATGTTCAGCTAAATCCAAAGTGGGCCACTGACCGTCACCCGGAATTAGCTTTACTTGGTAAGCATACACACAGCTAGTTATATCTCATATAACTCTCGGTTGTGAATTGGACCCGAGGCCCAAATTCACCAGATGTCTCAAGGCCCGGGACTCCCGATGGCCCAGTCAAGGAAACCAATCACTTACAGCCAAATAATCACTAAAGTCTGGGACTCCCAATGAAATTAGTGACTATATACTACTTTACTTACGCGAAAACAGACACCTCACACTGTAAGCCATATCTGTAATCGAATAAGTGTTAAGTAGCTGACAAGATTGGAAAGACATCCAAGCTTGATATTGTTTTTGAGGATTTTTTGTTTTATTTCCAAAAATAAAAGATTACTATTTTGGGAAACTTTCTTATTTTAGAAACTTTCTAAATTTAGTAACTTACTAAAAATAGAAATTTCTAATTTAATATTTTATAAATATTTTGGGTTGGGTCACAAATTATAGGCCCAATTCTTGGCCCAAGACCATAGAATTCCAGCTGGCCCAATAATTTGACATAACCGATCTGGTTTATTAATTCTGGTCCAAGACCAAATTAACTATCAAAACCATCGGTTATTTACTAAACCAGACCAGCTCTAAATTATTTGGTCCAACCAAATCAAACTTAGACCAGCCTTCGGTTTAGGTTAAAATTTAATTTTTGAATTTCAATCCGGTTTAACCAGAAATTAAATAATACCATGTATTAAATAATTTCCAGCAAACCGCGACTCGGGTTAACCGCTTGAACCACCAATTAAATTGGATCGGTTCAGTTAAATCCAAAACCGGGAAGAAACACCTAGTGTTTTAGCCAATTTGATTTAACTTGCGGTTTAAGGCTTTAAACACATAATTAACCGCCAATAAATGGACCGGTTAAATCGGTGTTGTTTTGGGCAACGAACCGCGAAGCTCGGTTTAACCGATTGACTATTCGCGGGACGTAAAATTTAACGGGGCAAACGATCGTCATGATCGATCCATGATCATCCTCGGCCCATGATCACGTTGATCATTCACGGCCCATGATCACACGATCCACGATCACACAGCCTCTCGACTCTCGGCTTGCTATCAATGCCGATCTATCCATCACGATCACGATCTTTTGTGATCGATCACACGGACGATTCACGGCCATTGATCGCATCAAGCAACACGATCGGATCGATCACTACCGAGAGCCGATCGCACACGGCCGCATAGCCCACGCAACACTCGGCTCACACGCATCACGCATGATCATGCGTTACACGCACACACATGATCACAAACGAGCTTAGATATTAATAATCGGCTCACACATGATCACATGGCACACGCACACAAACAACGTGAGCCAATTTAGGGTTTATATAATCGACACATTTAAATATGCCGAGACCAAATCATACGATTAGGTTTTTAATCAATTTAATCAATTTTAATTCATTCAATTGATTCAAAAACCTTTAAACATTCATATGATCCAATTTCACAAGAAACCTAATGCCTAGGCTCTGATACCACTGAAGGATTATGGTGTTTGTTCAAGGTTTAATTCCCAAATTACAACCTAACACATAATCTTAACAGATCTAGGTTCTTGCAAAACGAATCATAAACCAACCAAACCTGGATCATTACCTTTCAGATTGCAGCGGATAATTGATGGTAATGATGAGATCAGTTAGAACAGATGAACAACCTGCTCCTCCTTTGGTATCCACACTCTTACAAGCCGGGATGGCTGCTAGACCAAAGAGATGGATCAGATCAGAAAGAGAGAGTTAGAGAGAGGGATGAGCTCGCGGCCACCAAGAGAAAATCGCATGGGATCATTAATCCCTTAGGGTTTTCGAATCCTTAACCTCTCATTAATGGGCCCAAGTCATTAGACTAATGGCTCATTAATCTTTTGGGCCCAAGACACAAATCAGACAAAAGCCTGTATTTTGTCTGGCCCAATTCTCTGATCTAATACAGTAAATGCCATTGCATCTTACCGTATTAATTCCATCTAACTTTCCCGTTAGCTATGGTGTGTGACCCTTTGGGATCATACAATACTGGTAATAAGTCCTAAACTTATAGATCATGAGCGGGCTCTAGCAAGTCATCATGATCACCCAGTATTTATGACTTATGTCTGATCTCGACGCTTATCATACTTTCTAGAGATAGTACGGTAGATTTCAGGACATTCCCAACATCATCTTCAATTCTTCAATGACGGTATGTGCGATGAAGCTCCATCCGTAAAACCGTGGGGTCGTCATATGCATCCCTCATGTGTAATGTAGAGGCGGCTGGAACATCCGCGACGGATCATGTTCTGATGACAAGTCTCTTTTTGTTGTAAGACTCGGAATATACCAAGTAATACACGAGACACAAGAGGCTTAAGCTGCGGATGGAGGTGATGAAGATGGGGTGATGGAAACCACAACAACAAGCAAACCATAGACTTAATTCCAAGGGCTATTCCTCACACGGGATACAAGACTCTACACGAATCCTAAGTGGCTTGATTCCACAAACAACCTAAAATCTTGCAAGAATAAGTGTTTGATTCAAAGACAGACAGTTGAAGCAAAACAAAGAGATTTCTTAGTGATTAAAACGTGAATACGAAGAAGGGATGAGGAGACATGAGAGCTTATATTGAACTCTTACAAGATGACTTCTAATGGTCACAAAAACAAAAGGAAAGCAAATAAATCAGAGAGCATAAGAAGATGTCGCCATTGATGCAGAAACTAGCAGTTAACTTGTTGGAGATTGGAGTTTGCTTAGGTCTTCTGGAATAATGGAAAATCTAGGATCTTCTGAGGAGAGTAGATGGTTGAGATTAATGAGGAAGAGACATGCTGATCATTCTTTCCCATAAAAAGGAAAGTTTACTTTCTTGGAAATGGAAAGTTTCTTT